>CM063175.1:115288690-117688690 GCA_031835075.1 Saguinus oedipus
ATAGTTAAGGCCAAAAATATAAAATAGCCATTGCTACCCATACTATTAACATCTTAACATTTGTAGAGTACATTTATCATAATTAACCAATATTGACACATTATTGTTAACTGAAGTCCATAATTTATTCATATTTCTTTATTTTTAACCTAATGCCTTTTTTCTGTCCCAAGATCCCGTCTAGGATAACACATTGCATTTACTTATTTGTTTACTTAGATGTGACAAGTTTCTTGTTTCTGATGACCTTGACAGTTTGGAGGAGTACTGTTTTTTTTTTTCTTTTTTCTGTTGTTGTTATTTGTTTTAAAAAGAATGTTCTTCAATTTGTTTGATGTTTTTCTCATTATTAGACTGGGGTGATGGGTTGTAGGGAGGTAGACCACAGAGGTAAAGTGTCTTTCTCATCACATTGTGTCAAGGGTACATACTGTCAACATGTCAACACTGTTGATGTTAACCCTGACCACCTGGCTGATGTAATGTTTATGATTCTCTATTATAAATGTATACTATTCTCTATTATGTAAATATGTACTTTTCTTTATTATAAAAATATACTTTTTCCACCTTTCTTTACTGTACTTTTTGGGAGGAAATCATTATGTCCACCTTACACTTAAGAGTTATACTCCACCTCTCTGAGATGCGAAAGTAATTGCAGTTTTTGCAGTTAGAATTTGCCATTTGATATTGGAATACATTCTTAAATACATATGGCTATGTTATACATCATTTTAGTGAGCATTTCTCACTTTATGTTATTTGCTAATGACTTATTACTTGCTGTTTATTTTATATTTCTTTTAGACTATGGAAATAATGTTAGACAAAAAGCAGATCGAGCAATTTTTTTAATCCGTGTTCAAAATGGGTTGTAAAGCAGCAGAGACAACTTGCAACATCAACAACACATTTGGCCCAGGAACTGCTAACAAACGTACAGTGCAGTGCGGGTTCAAAAAGTTTTGCAAAGGAGACAAGGGCCTTGAAGATGAGGAGCATACTGGCTGGCAAATGGGGTCCACGGAACTCGGATGTTGACAACGACCAGTTGAGACCAGTCATTGAAGCTGATCTTCTTGCAACTACATGAGAAGTTGCCAAAGAACTCAACATCAACCATTCTACAGTCATTGGGCATTTGAAGCACATTGGAAAGGTGAAAGACGTCAATAAGTGGGTGCCTCATAAGCTGACCAAAAATAAAAAAAAATTACTGTTTTGTGTCATCTTCTCCTATTCTAGGCAACAACGATGAACCATTTCTCATCGAATTGTGATGTTTGATAAAAAAAAAAAATCATTGTTTTGTGTCGTCTTCTCTTATTCTGTGCAACAGCAATGAACCATTTCTCATCAGATTGTGATGTGTGATGTGGATTTTTTATGACAACGGGTGATGACCAGAGCAATGGCTGGACTGAGAATAAGCTGCACAGCACTTCCCAAAGCCAAACTTGCACCAAAAAAAAAAAAAAAAAGTCATGGTCACTGTTTGGTGGTCTGCTGCTGGTCTGATGCACTATGGCTTTCTGAATTACATCTGAGAAGTATGCTCAACAAATTGATGAGATGTGAGGTGTACCAAAAACTGCAATCCCTGCAGCCGGCATTGGTCAACAGAAAGGGTCCAATTCTTCTCCACAATACCTGACTGCACATCGCACCACCAACACTTCAAAAGTTGAATGAATTGGCTACGCAGTTTTTCCTCATCCTCCATATTCACTGGACCTCTTGCAGCTGACTACCACTTCCTCAAGCATCTTGACAACGTTTTTGCAGGAAAAATGCCTCCACAACCAGCAAGATGCAGAAAATGCTTTCCAACTTTGTCAAACCATGAAGCATGGATTTTATGCTGCAGGAGTAAACAAACTTACTTCCTGTTGGAAAAAAAAGTGTTGATTGTAATGGTTCCTATTTTGATTAATAAAGATGTGTTTGAGCCTAGTTGTAATTATTTAAAATTCATGGTCCAAAACTGCAATTACTTTTGCACCAACCTAATATCTGTATAAGTTATTTAGAATTATTCAGCATGGCAGATTTGTCTATTTTCTCCAATATATTTATGTATTTATTCATTTATATCAGTATAGACTCATGAATATTTATTTATACTTCTTATAATCTGATACTATTTATTGTTTTGCTTAAATCTTTCCAGCTTTTGCCATTGGGAGCTCTTTCAGTTGATTTCTGTTTCCTTTTGACAAACTTCCATCATTTGTTTTAAGTACTTCCTTACTTTCTGACACTACAAGATATCCAAGGCTCATCTTGTATATTCCCTGCCCCAGGCCTCCAATTAGTCTAGAGTAATTTCTTTAAAAATCTCTGTTTCTTTTTACTGGAGAATGGTATTAGAACCTAAGATCTGGTTCTAAGGATGCTAAGGAGACAAGATGTTATATCTTTCCAAAATGTTGCAAACTGTTCAGGAGAAGAATTTTAGTAGGAACTCCTCAATCTACTAACATTCATTCATCCATCCATCCACCCACATTTTTATTGCCAATTTTTTTTGAAAGCTTTGAGTGTACCAGGCTAAGTGCTGGACACTCAGCATAAAATAAAGAGTAATCTTTGTTGATATGAAAATTCACAGTTGGCTAGTAGCAAGAGCTTAGACATCTACACAAATGCCATGATAAAATGTTATTTGTTTAATTTTATTTATCATATGTGTAGTGTGTTGTTATTGTGGCAAGTACTTGAGGTACAAAGGGGAACGTGGCCCAATGACGGCCTTTAAGGAATTTACACATTAGTGAGGTGACGATGGACTGATCAAGGAATGTAAGTAAGCAGGCAATCAATGTACAGTATGATCTGGGGTGACTGGTTCCTAAATTACAGTTTGAGACGTCATACTGCACTCTCCCAAGTTGCTTTTCAAAGGACAATATCCAACAATACTCAAGACCCCAAAGGCCTGCATTGGCAATAAATGCAGCCTCAGTCTTTCTTAGTGTCCGCCTCCCCTAGTGTGTTCAGGACTCCTTTAGGGTTTTACTCACATACGAAATGTTTGCTGTTACCTCACCATTACAGCTGGGCTTGTTTAGAATATTCCATAGTTGCTCCCAGCAACTGCTCCAGAGGATACCTTGTCCAACTTTAATGAGTTTGATCTGTTTCTCACTGCTGCCACCCCCTGGAGCTGGAGCTCATCACCACCGTCTTCTGTGTTTGAAGCACTGTTTCTGGCCCAGGTGTATTTACTCAAAGGTGGAACTGTCCAGTCACTTAGAGATTTTCTGACTAAATCTACAGCTCAGATAAAAATCAGAAATGCATATGTTTATTATCATAGGAGAAATCAATATGTATGAAAAATCCCATGTACTTAGCCTGGGTTTTCCAGGATTGGTGGATAGTGAAAGCCGCCATTTCATTTGAGTATCCACATGGATGATTTGGCCACATCTGTTGACAGGAGTGAGCGTTTACAGTGTCCACAGTCTTTATTTCTAGGAATGTGATCATGGACAATTTGTTTAATCTCTCAGACTCTCAGTTTACTCATTTGGGTGGGAAGGGGCATCATATATTTGCTGATTATTCCCTCATGGGGCTGTGTGAGGATCTAATGAGTTAATGGATGGGAAATCATTTCCTACCAATGAAATGTGTGATAATAACAATAGTCCTGTGAATAACGATTTTATCAGCAAAATATTTATTGAGCTTATAGGCACATAACTTTGGAGTTAGGCAGACCTTGGTTTAAATTCTAATTCTGTGACTCTGAGCAAGTTACTTACCTTTCTGAAACTCAATTTTGTCATCTGTAAAATGGGCAATAATACATATTTTATAAAGGAAGCCAACACATGTGATTGAATACTTGGACTAAGGTGATTTATCATCATTATGACACAACACTAATGGCAGAATTCACAGCTAAAATAACATGTGTCATCTATGAAGATTATGTGACATAGTTGATTCATTCCACAAATCTTGACTAATACATCCTAGGTGCTAGAAAATATTGATAGGGAACAAAGCAGACACAGATTTCTCCTTCATGGAGCTTACATTCTAGTGGTGAAAGAGAAAATAAAAAAAATAAATTGGTAAGTAAAATACTTAGCATGTTAGCTGGTAGTAAGTGTTATGGATGAGGATTGAGTGGAGGGGAAGAATTTCTAATTTTATGTCAGGTGGTCAGGAAAGTCTTATTGGGACGATGGCCTTTGTGCAGTGACCTGGATGAGGTGAGAGAGAAGAAAGTCGAAAGGCCATGTGGGGTTAAAAGCTTTTGAGGCAGAAGGAAGAGTAAGTTTGAAGGCCCGAAGTGAGAGTTGATCACAGGCATGGCTGGGTCATGAACTTCTTAAGTCAGCCAAGGCTCTGAAGGGAAAGTCTTTGTTCAAGACCTGGCTCTGATTCCTCTTAGAACATGGAATGCTCTTCCCAAGCAGCCGGCTGTGGGTTGGGGAGGCTGGTATGCTACCAACAGGCACCACAAACTGGCCACAGAGACTGCCACATAACTTTTACTTTCTAAGCCTGTTTTTCATGGCACAGTCCCTTGGGGCTGGGTTGGTTTTAAACTGAAATATGACAACGGGGCACCCCATGCTTACCATGCTCTAGGACAGTATTCCTGATTTCTTTTTATCAGAGGGTCCTAAACGGAGGAAGTGCATGTAGATCCCTAAGGGGCCTGTGGGCACAGCCTGCAGTGACATTTCACATGTGAAGTTTCCTGAATGCTTTGAGTTTATCTTAACAACTAATATAAACATGCCTGTTCTAGTTTTGTAAAATATTAAATCTCCAAAAACGTGAACACTCTAGAATGTGCTATATTTATAAAGCTTTTATACCCTTTACTGAGATATACTACCTGATTTTGAATCTCAGCTCCACCATTTACTGGCTCTGTGCCCTGGGAAAACTACTTAACCTCTCTACGCCTCAGTTTCTTTATTTTAAAATGAGGGCAATTATAGAATCTAGGTCATGGAGCTTTTGTGAGGATTAAATGATTTAAAGTCTGCAAAATGCTTAGAACAGTACATGGTACATAGATAAGCATTAACTATTATCTATTATTGTTGTCTGAATTTTAAAAATATATTTGGTCATCAGTGTGCGCTTAATACATGCAGGGGCACTTGTCTCCTGACTGCTCACTCTAGTTACTCTCTTCTGAGTGCTCTCATAGTACTTTATGCAAACTCTAGCCCATTTCATCTCATTGTAGTCATTGGCTAACAATACTTTGTCTCTCCTTTTTTTTTTTTTTTTTTTAAATTTTTATTGCATTATAGGTTTTGGGGTACATGTGCAGAACGTGCAAGATAGTTGCATAGGTACATACATGGCAGTGTGTTTTGCTGCCTTCCTCCCCTTCACCCACACTTGGTATTCATCCCCAGGCTATCCCCCCCCAGCCCCCCCCCCGCTGTCCCTCCCCCATTCCCCCCAACAGTCCCCAGTGTATAGTAGACCGCCTCTCTGTGTCCATGTGTTCTCATTTTTCTCACCCACCTATGAGTGAGTATATGCAGTATTTCTTTTTCTGTTCTTGTGTCAGTTTGCTGAGAATGATGTTCTCCAGATTCATCCATGTCCTTACAAAGGACACAAACTCATCATTTTTGATTGCTGCATAATATTCCATGGTGTATATGTGCCACATTTTCCCAGTCCAGTCTATCATGTCTCTCCTTTTAAACCCATGGTTCTTAACTGGCTGTTAGATTTTGCGCCTTCTCCCAGGGGGGATTTGGCAATGTCTGGGGATGTTTTTGACTGTCACACTTTTAAAGCACAACTGGGGTGAGATGCTACTGGCATCTAGTGGGTACAGGCCAGGGATGCTGCTATACATCCTACAATGCGCAACACCGCCCCACAACAAAGAATTATTTCGTTCAATATCAATAATGTTGTTGAGAAACCCTGCCTCACACTGTAAATTCTAAAAGGTGATATCTCCTTCATCTTCATGTATCCAACATGTAGTATAAAGCCTGGTCCATAGGAGGCAATCAAATGGTTAAATCACTTCTTGCATGAATATTATTGATGCAGAGGACATGATACTTCCATTGGAAGTTCTGACTGCATAAGCACTAATAGAAGGCTCTTGACTATGGACTCTGATATTTGCATGTTTAGTAAATGGTCCTTTTATGAGACTCAAAAGACAATACTGATAGCTTTGCAGGAGAGGATATATTTAATGCTGTATGTTTATGCATGATTAATTTCCATTTTTTCCTAGTATACGAACATCAGCAAAGGCCTAATCCACATAGCTCTTCAGAAGCAGAATTTCTTAGTGTGATTTTTGACTTATTTTAGGTCTCTACCTAAGGAGAGTCCTAAGAAGGCTTCTAATCTTTTGTATTGTTCCCTTCTCTATCTCAGCTTCCCTCTCTGCAACCATCTAAAAATGTTTAGGAGGGACAAGATTCACTTCCCTTTCCAATCTTTTCTTGAATTGCTGGGTAGATGAGCATGGAAGGACAGCCTCTCCTTTTCCTGTTTCACCGGTTGCTACTAGTCTGGGGACAGGGAGGAAATGACTAAAAATTGAACGGAGGCTTCCAACAGGGCTGTGAGGAGATCTAGCCCATTTTTAGCACCTTTGAATGTGAAAATGTTTCTCAGCAGGACTTCCCCCCTCATTGTTTGTTTAGTTATGTGATCAGGAAGTGGACACAATTTTCTTGAATTATTCCTGCCAGACACTAAATTATATCTCAAAGAGCAAACCTTTTGATTTTTTTCTTCACCATTCATTTTCATTTTTGTTATCACATCAAGGCTGAATCAGTTGAAGCCATTTTCTCACTAAATTCCAGTGGAAGTACAAAAAAAAAAAAAAAAAAAAAAAAGGACTGAGCAGCTTACTACTAAAAAGATGTGATCCAGGTTTGAACCCAATTAAGTTTCCTTAACATTTCTAAATGTCCATGTGGCCCAGAATAGAAACCACCTCAGGATAAGGGGACCCTACAAGGTGCTATTTTAGACTTGCCAAGGAGAGTGTGGGAGTCTAAGACTGGTTCACCATCTACTTGAAGTTGTCACTGAATGGAAAAAAGAGAATGGGTTGGAATCAGAAGAGAAAGAAACTATACCCTACTATGTAAAACGATTAAAGTTGACATTGGTTATAAACTGAAGAAGTATTAAGAGTAGGACAACTCATAAAATATGTTTTCACTATGAAAAAGTAATATAATTGCTAACCTTTTATTTCTCCGTTACTTCTATTATTTACAAGAACCCTCTATTTGTGTCCAGTTTGAACCCTGCTTGTATGCAAAAGTTTTTACTTCATTTGTCAAATAGGCACTGGATGACTTCTATCCACATCAAGTGTATGTTCCAGGCACTGGTTAGATGCCTGGGAGGCAGAAATGAAAGACACATTATCCTTAAGAGGCATCCTCTTACCTACAGAATATTCAAAGTGTCTAATCTTGTTGAGATTATGATTCTTTATCTGTAACCATGTCTCTGATCCTAATAATTCGAATTCTTTGTTATGAGAGCCAAATGAAATTATTTAAATGTGGAAAGCTGTTGACTGGGAACTATAAAGGATTATCCATTTTGGCTATTATTTTGTTTTCAGGGGCCAACTATGGAAGTGGCTTACGTCACTTCTAACCACATCTTCCTAGCTAGCACATAGGTATGTAAACTATAAGGGCATTTGGGAATGTGAAGGAGCACAGGGATATTTGGTGAGCACTAATAAACTCTGTTAGAGGAGTGGAGGAATGGTAAGTACTAACTACCTAAATTCTTTACAGAAAGATGATACAGGATTTTCTAGAATGAAGTAGTGACTATCCTTTATGTAATAATGAGCATTTACTCATATGATCCATGTGCATGTAGAGACCAAAAGTAAATTCAGAACTCATTTTGTCACTTCACTAACTGTCATATCAGGAAATTTACTAACCCTTTCTGAGCCTCAGTTTCTTCATCTGTGAAGTGGCCTAGACAATGCATATTTTAGAGCTTTTTGTAAGGTTTAGAGATAAATGTGTGTAATGCCTTTATTTAGTACCTGCTAACCGAGTAGATTCTCAGAAATGGTAAATATTAATGTTTCTACCAACTTCCTAGGGTTGTAAGTCAGTAAATGAGATCAATATGGTGTATTTGCTAAATACACCAAGCTAGTAAATGCCACTGTGGGAACTAGAACCCACTATTACTCCTAGTTTGATGTTCTTTCCCTTATACTACTATTCCCATGCCAATTTGTCATCAGGCTTTTTGTCATTTGAAATGTTTCTTTGAATTGTAATTTTACCTTCATTCCTTACGAAGACCACTGCTTGGATTTATGAAATATTTTAGCTGGTGACTTTCCTTCAGGTTTTCTTTATCTGTTCTCATTCCCAATTAATCTTCCAGATTGATCATTTTTCTGTCCTAGAATTTCTACCATCTTCTATGAACTCTAAATCCTTCCGCCTATATGTTATGGATGAAGAGGTTTGTGCATAGTGTATCAGAAAGGCTCAGATAAAGATGTCAAGATAGGAAAGCACAAAAAGCTTTTTTTAGGTCTTCAATATTATCTTCTTTAATTGGCCAATGTAAGTTGGACAATTGAGGTCATTAATGTTATCTATTAGTGTAAAATGACCATCCTTTAAAAGCCCTAATTAAAGGTTCCCACATCTGCTCATATGACATTTATTCATGTAACTTGCAAAGGTATACAGTCAAATGAGGACCATTAATTCCCACATCTGGAGAAGTACATGTGTTTTGGTCAGTTGGGGAGATGGTGTTTGACCTTCTTGAATTATTTTTCTTCTTTCAAAAATGAGGGGAAGTTCCCATATCCCAGAGGCAACTTTTATAATCTTATTTTTATACTTCAGTTTTTTTAATAGAACAAATTCTGAAACCAATGTCCTATAATTTTGGCAATAAGTTCTTGCAAATAAAAGAGACTAAAACATGCAAATCACTCAAGTCCCTATTTGGATATGGTAAACCCTGGTGATTTCAAGGAAATTTTAGTTTTTTTTTAAATAAATAAGCTCCCCCCTTTTTTTTCTTTTAAAGTGAGGGGTAATTAAAATATATAGCTTGGATGGAAGCTTAACCTGGGGTTCATTAAAATGTTTTGTGAATATGGGCAATCTTCCCCATTTCACTAGACCTTTCCCCTGCTTCTAATCTCTCTGTCTGGCTCAGTCATATCCTGGACTCTAAATACATGTATTCTATACAGTTTGTGTGTTTGTTCATTTATTTATTTTATTGTACTTTAGGTACTGGGGTACATGTGCAGATCATGCAGGATTGTTGCATAGGTACACACATGGCAATGTGGTTTGCTGCCTCCATGCCCCCATCACCTACATCTGGCATTTCTCCCCATGTTATCCCTCCCCAACCTCCCCACCCCCACACTGCTCCTCCCTTGGCCCCCCCCAACAGACCCCAGTGTGCAGTGCCCCACCCCCACACTGCCCCTCCTTTGGCCCCCCCAACAGACCCCAAACATGCAGTGTTTGATTTTCTGTTCTTGTGTCAGTTTGCTGAGAATGATGGTTTCCAGATTCATCCATGTCCCTACAAAGGAAACAAACTCATCATTTTTTATGGCTGCAGAGTGTTCCATGGTATATATGTGCCACATTTTCCTTGTCCAGTCTATCGTTGATGGGCATTTGGGTTGGTTCCAAGTCTTTGCTTTTGTAAACAGTACCACTATGAACATACATGTGCATGTGTCTTTATAATAGAATGATTTATAATCCTTTGGATATATACCCAGTAATGGGATTGTTGGGTCAAATGGAATTTCTATTTCTAGGTCCTTGAGGAAGCACCACACTGTCTTCCACAATGGTTGAACTAGTTTACACTCCCACCAACAATGTAAAAGTGTTCCTATTTCTCCACATCCTTTCCAGCATCTGTTGTCTTGGCTCTGCGGGCTCTCTTTTGGTTCCATATGAAGTTTAAGGTGATTTTTTCCAGTTCTGTGAAGAAGGTCATTGCTGGCTTGATGGGGAAATCATTGAATCTGTAAATTACTTTGGGCAGTGTGTCCATTTTCATGACATTGATTCTTCCTAACCATGAGCATGGAATGTTTCTCCATCTGTTTGTGTCCTCCCTTGAGCAGTGGTTTGTAGTTCTCCTTGAAGAGGTCCTTTACATCCTTTGTTAGTTGTATTCCTAGGTATTTTATTCTCTTTGTAACAATTGTGAATGGGAGTTCACTCATGATTTGGATCTCTGTTAGTCTCTTATTGGTGTATAGAAATGCTTGTGATTTCAAAAATTCACTTGATTCATTTTTGAATCAAATTCAGAAATGCACTTGATTTTGTATTCTGAGACTTTGCTGAAGTTGCTTATCAGTTTCAGGAGATTTTGGGCTGAGATGATAGAGTCTTCTAAATATCCAATCATGTCATTTCCAAATAGAGACAATTTGACTTCCTCTTTTTCTAATTGAATACTCTTTTTTTTTCCTTGCCTAATTTCTCTGGCTAGAACTTCCAATACTATATTGAATAGGAGTGGTGAGAGAGGGTATCCTTGTCTAGTGCTGGATTTCAAAGGGAATGCTTCCAGTTTTTGTCCATTCAGTATGATACTGGCTGTAGGTTAGTCATAAATAGCTTTTATTGTTTTGAGATATGTTCCTTCGATACCTAGTTTATCAAGAGTTTTTAGCATAAAGCGCTGTTGAATTTTGTCAAAGGCCTTCTCTGCATCTATTGAGATAATTATGTGGTTTTTGTTGGTTCTGTTTATGTGATGGATTACATTTATAGACTTGCGTATGTTGAACCAGCCTTGCATCCTTGGAATGAAGCCTACCTGATCGTGATGGATAAGCTTTTTGATGTGCTATTGAAATTGGTTTGCCAGTATTTTACTGAAGATTTTTGCACTGGTGTTCGTCGTGGATATTGGCCTGAAGTTTTATTTTTTTTTTGTTGAGTCTCTGCCGGGTTTTGGTATCAGGATAATGTTGATGTCATAAAATGATTTGGGAAGGATTCCCTCTTTTTATATTGTTTGGAATAGTTTCTGAAGGAATGGTACCAGTTCCTCTTTGTATGTCTGGTAGAATTCAGCTGTGAACCCGTCTGGACCTGGACTTTCTTTGTTTGGTAGGCTATTAACTGCTGCCTCAACTTCAGCCCTTGTTACTCAAGGTTTCATCTTTTTCCTGGTTTAGGCTTGGGAGGGTATAAGTGTCCAGGAATTTATCCATTTCTTCCAGATTTACTGTTTTATGTACATAGAGTTGTTTGTAGTAATCTCTAATTGTAGTTTGTATTTCTGTGGAATCAGTGGTGATACCCCTTTATCATTTTTTTATTGTGCCTGTTTGATTCTTCTCCCTTTTCTTTCTTATTAATCTGGCTAGCAGATTAATAAAATAAATCTTTTATCTTTTCAAAAAGCCAGCTCCTGGATTTGCTGATGTTTTTAAAGTGTTTTTCATGTCTCTATCTCCTTCAGTTCTGCTCTGATATTAGTTATTTCTTGTCTTCTGCTAGCTTTTGAATTTTTTTGATCTTGCTCCTCTAGCTCTTTCAATTTTGGCAATAGGGTGTCAATTTTACATCTTTCCTTGCTTCTCATGTGGGCATTTATTGCTATAAATTTCCCCTAGACACTGCTTTAAATGTATCCCAGAGATTCTGATACATTGTATCTTTGTTCTCCTTGGTTTCAAAGATCATCTTTATTCTGCCTTAATTTCATTGTTTATCCAGTCAAAATTCAGGAGCCAGTTGTTCAGTTTGAGTTTCTTCTAATTTGATAGCCCTGTGGTCTGAGAGATTGTTTGTTATGATTTCCGTTCTTTTGCATTTGCTGAGGAGTGATTTACTTCCAATTACGTGGTCAGTTTTAGAGTAGGTGCAATGTCATGCTGAGAAGAATGTATATTCTGTGGATTTGGGGTGGAGATTTCTGTAGATGTTTATTAGGGCCACTTGTTCCAGATCTGAGTTCAAGTCCTAGATATCCTTGTTAATCTTCTGTCTCGTTGATCTGTCTAATATTAACAGTGGAGTGTTAACGTCTCCCAATATTATTGTGTGGGAGTCTAAGTCTCTTTGTAGGTTGTTAAGAACTTGCTTCATGTACATGGATGCTCCTGTATTGGGTGCATATATATTTAGGATTGTTAGCTCTTCTTGATGCATTGATCCTTTTACCATTATGTAATGCCCTTCTTTGTCTCTTTTGATCTTTGTTGGTTTAAAATTCATTTTATCAGAGACCAGGATTGCAACTCCTGCTTTTTTTTGGCTCTCCTTTTGCTTGATAAATCTTCCTCCATCCCTTTATTTTGAGCCTTTCTGTATCCTTGCATGTGAGATGGGTTTCCTGGATACAGCACACTGATGGGTTTTGGCTTTTCATCCAGTTTGCCAGTCATCCAATTTGTCTTTCGATTGGGGCATTTAGCCCATTTACATTTAAGGTTAATATTGTTATGTGTGAATTTGATCCTGCCATTTTGATGCTAGCTGGATGTTTTGCCCATTAGTTGACACATTTTTTTCATTGTGTCAATGGTCTTTACCATTTGGTATGTTTTTGGAGTGGCTGGTACTGGTTGTTCCTTTCCTTGTTTAGTGCTTCTTTCAGGAGCTCTTCTAAGGCAGGCCTGGTGGTGACAAAATCTCTCAGCAATTGCTTGTCCATAAAGTACTTTCTTTCTCCTTTGCTTATGAAGCTTAGTTTGGCTTGATATGAAATTCTAGTTAGAACGTTCTTTTCTTTAAGGATGTTGAATATTGGTCCCCACTCTCTTCTGGCTTGTAGGGTTTCTGCAGAGAGATCTGCTGTGAGTCTGATGGGCTTCCCCTTGTGGGTAACTGGACCTGTCGCTCTGGCTGCCCTTAGCATTTTTTCCTTCATTTCAACCCTGGTGAATCTGATGATTATGTCCCTTGGGGTTGCTCTTCTTGAGGAATATCTTTGTAGTGTTCTCTGTATTTCCTGGACTTGAATGGTGGCTTGGCTTGCTAGGTTGGGGAACTTCTCCTGCATAATATCCTGAAGATTGTTTTCCAGCTTGGATTCATTCTCTCCATCACATTCAGGTACATCTATCAAATGTAGATTAGGTCTTTTCACATAATCCCATATTTCTTGGGGGCTTTGTTAATTTCTTTCACTCTTTTTTCTCTATTCTTGCCTTCTCATTTTATTTCATTGAGTGATCTTCAATCTCTGATATCCTTTCTTTTGCTTGGTTGATTCGGCTATTGAAACCTGTGTATGCTTTGTGAAGTTCTTGTGCTGTGTTTTTCAGCTCCATCAAGTCGTTTATGCTCTTCTCTAAGCTATTTATTCTGGTTAGCAGCTCATCTGACCTTTTTTTTTTTAGGTTCTTCGTTTCTTTGTATTGGGTTAGCACATGTTCTTTTAGCTCAGAGAAGTTTGTTATTACCCACCTTCTGAAGCCTGTTTCTGTCAATTCATCAGCCTCATTCTCCATCTGTCTTTGATCCCTTGCTGGTGAGGAGTTGTGAGCCTTTGGAGGAGGAGAGGTGTTCTGGTTTTTGGGTGTTTTCATCCTTTGTGTGCTGGTTTCTTCCCATCTTAGTGGCTTTATCCACTTCTGGTCTTTGTAGTTGGTGACTTTCAGATGAGGTCTCTGAATGGATGTCCTTTTTGTTGATGTTGAAGTTATTTCTTTCTGTTTCTTAGTTTTCCTTCTAACAGTTCACTCCAGGCCCTGCTTGCCTGGGGATTACCCATGAGGCTGCAGAACGGTAAGGGTTGCTGCTGGTTTCTTCTTCTGTTATCTTTGTCCCTGTCAGATGTCGGCCTGAGCTCTCCATTATGAGGTGTCTCTTTGGGTATATGGGCGAGGGTCGGGGAGCTGCTTGAGGAGACAGTCTATTCCTTATAGAAGCTCAAGTGCTGTGCTGGGAACTCCATTGTTCCATACAGAGCTGCTGGGCAGGTACTTTTAAGTCTGCTGCAGTGGAACTCATAACTGCCTCTTTTTTCAGGTGCTCTGTCCTAGGAAGGTTGGCTTTATTTATAAGTTCCTGTCATGCTGCTGCCTTTTTTCAAAAATGCCCTGCCCCACATGGAGTAGTCTAGTCACAATCTGCCAGCAGAGGCATTGCTGAGCTGCTGCAGGCTCTGCCCAGCTGCTGTGTGAACTGCCTCAGTAGTGGCTGACTGCCTTGGTAGTGGTGGTTGCCCTTCCCCCCACTGAGCTGGACCATCCTGGGTCCAGCTGCGCTTGCTGCAAAACTCTCAATCCAGAGCATTTCAGATTGCTTGTTTTGTGGAGGTGGTACTCCCTGGCTCCCTGTCTCTGCCACCTCCCTTTCAGTTGAATGGGCAGCTCTGTCTCCCAGGTGTTCCAGGCACCAGTTGAAATGGAATGCCCAGATTTGTGTGAGTTTCTATGCAGCAACCCGGCACCTGCTGAAACCACCATGCTGAAAACTTGTGGTGCTTTTTGGCCTGGGAATCTCCTGGTCTGCGGGCAGTGAAAATTTTTTTGAAGTGAGGTGGGCACTAACCCTCTGCATTGTTCTTGCTGGGAACTATACTCCAGAGTTGTTCCTATTTGCCCATCTTGGATTCTCCCCCATTCATGTATCAATTCAATAAATATTTATTAAGTATCTGCTTATCTTAAGCACTTATAGTCACAGATGTTCATACCATTAAGCATGCCATTCAAGACCAACCTGAAAGTTTTTGGAATTTGATACATTGCAGAAACATCAAACTCATTTAAGTTCAATGAACATTTGAAGAATCTGCATTATTTTGTCAATAATGCCTGCCTTTTAAAAAATACAACACAAACCTTTTCAAACTCCTTGACATTGAAGTACATGAAGTGTGAGTCTTGTGTATCCTTGCACTTAAAATTCCTTCTATAGGACAGGCACTCAGTATCAATTTGTTGAAAACAGTAGATGGCCAACTTATGATGTGTATAGCTTTAATAGGGAAAGTGCTAGAGAGGGTACTAGAGAAATCCATTTAAAAAAAATAAGGCCTTGACAATGTTAAGACTCAGAAGTAACTGTAAGTTTTTTATATTGAAATGAACCAAATACCAATGATCTTAATAGGAGATATTTGTTTTTGGTTGAAAGCATATTTCTAAAAGAGTGCTTAGGGATATTAATAGATATTTTGTATGGAAGAATGTTCTGTGGTTACCTCTGCTTGAGAAATACTAGTTTCAACAGAGTAAATTGGTTTCTTTGTTGCAGGGCTTCTCAGAGCCTTAGATGCACCATAAACATGTAGCATCTCTCAAATGTATGTGATCATGGAATCCCACTAATATAGAACATTTCTCAGGACTGGTGTCTCTGCAAAACATACATGAGAATGTGCTTTTTTAGAGCATTTGTATTCCAATTATTAAGTACTAGGATCCTGTAGGGCAAGAATAGTAGGCATGCAGACTCCCACCATATCTGTAGCCAGAGAAAATGTAGTTTTATCAATTTATATATTTGAATTCTATATGACATTTTATATGGACTCAAAATTTTTTTTGCAAATCACTGTTCTAGGGCTGGAGGGCAATTACTCTAAAGTAGCTGTAACATCAGCTGTACAATAATAGATTTCATAAAAGCATGCTTGACATGGTTTGGCTGTGTCCCTACCCAAAGTCTCATCTTAAATTGTAATAATCCCCACATGTCAAGGGTGGGACCAGGTGGAGATAATTGAATCATGGGGGCAGTTTCCCTCATGCTATTCTCATGATAGTGAGTGAGTTCTCACATGATCTGATGGTTTTATAGGGAGCTTCCCCCTTCATCCAGCACTCATTCTCTCCCCTGCTGCCCTATGAAGAGGTGTTTTCTGCCATGATTGTAAATTTCCTAAGGCCTCTCCAGCCATGTGGAACTGTGAATCAATTAAACCTCTTTCATTTATAAATTACCCAGTCTGGATTATTTCTTCATAGCAACATGAGAAAGGACTAATACAGTGCTCTAGCAGCACTACTTAGAATGTGGCAGGCATTTAATAAGCAAGGTTGCACACATGCCCACATACATGGCACAGACATCACAGAGGTGTCGTCTTGATGTGCTGAACTTCCAATTTAGTTTTCTTTCTCAAGTCTCTTCCTTTCAACTCTCCATATTCTGCCTTTTAAGCGGATTCTCCTACTGTTGTTTCTTTAATATTAACTATTTTGAAATCCGTGGGTTATATAGAACATAGCTATTATGAAATCCATGGGTTATACATAACATAATATTTGTTAATAACAAATAGTTTTTCCTTTAATTGATTAATACAATTTTATTGTTAGAGCAGTTTTAGGTTCACAGCAAAATTAAGTGTAAAGTGCAGAGCATTTGACTATACCTCTGACCCCACAGATGTGTAAGCTCCCCTGTATCAATATCTTTTGATACTTTTGCCAATTGATGTGAGTAGTTTTCACGGGGAAATATTCCAGGTATATAAAAGGTATAAAGATAAAATGCGTAAAGGATGATATAATCAGCCCCTGTCCACCTAGCCCTCATTTGAAGCCTTTTGTGTATTATTCCTCAATCCCCGACGCCCACCAGTACCCGCTTCCTGAATTGGGAGTTTGTTGTTCCTCCACATATTCTTACAGTTTCAGTGTGTTTGTCTACCTAAACAGTATGGTACAGTTTGGCATGTTTTTGTCATCACACAAGTGGCATCATCTTTATGTATTCCAGAGCAACTTTCCTTTTTTTATTCAATATTGTGTTTGTGAAATATTTTCATGTTTATTCAATAGCTTCAGTTTATTTATTTTCTCTGCTATTATTTTCTTTTTGATTATATCGTAACTATTCTATTATTGATGAGCAATTTACATTGTTTTTTTACTTTTGCGATAAAAAATGAGGCTGCTATCAACATTTTAAACTTTTCCCTGTGCACATATGAAGAATTTCCTTACATGTGCCTCAGAGTGGTCGCATGTTCAACTTGACTATATTGCTTTTAATACAGTTGTATTCCCAGCAACAGTTTACAGGATTCCTCTTGACTCTATATCCTTGTCAATACTCAGAATAGTAAGATTTGGCCAATAGAACAGGTGAAAAATAGAATTTTAATGTTATTTTAATTTTAATTTTATTGTTTATTAGTAATGTTGGGTACCTTTTTATGTGTTTTTTGACCTCGGGTTTCTTATTCTTTGAAATGTCTCTTTACCTCTTTTGCTCATCTGAAAGCCTTCACTTAAAAAATCCTTTGCTAAAACCAAAAAACAAAAATCAAAGAACTTTAGGTTTATTCGAGAATCTTACAGGGTTGTTTTGTGGTCTGCTATGAGAAAATTCATTCTATCTTAATCATACCCAGACTGGTTGGAGTGGTCTTGGCCTATAGCCCTGTGTGAGATTTTGAATAACCTTTCACCTCTCAAGCAGGCTGGATTGATGTGATGGCCAGACCAAAATTGTGACCTCAGGACTCTGGACATGGTACAGGGGACTGGAATATGCCCTGTCTGTTAAAAATCAAGACCAGGTGGGAGAGAAACTTCAATCTTCAGAATAAACTGGAGGTTTAATAAGCCTCTGTCACTTTCTACCTAACACTTTTTGTCTGAAAACCTCAAGGCATCCGGGAAACATCAATTAATTAAGCTTTACAACAGCCCTGTGAAATAGGTAAGGATATACAGGAACATATCTCTAGGGAAACAACATGGCAGCTGTTTAGCAACATGCAGGAATATTAAGTGGCAGACAGTAAGGCACTGCAGACACATGCAATTAAAAAATGATAAAAGCACTTGGAGGTAGGGTTCTGTCTTGGAATTTGGCCCAAATTTTGGCACTGACAGTTCTAGTAATAGGCAGAGGCTGGTCCAAGCAGTGAGTCCGGCTGAAAGCCCAGGTGACAGCCCATTTGAATCTAATGTAGTGTCTCTTTAGGTAAGATGATTTTTGTTTATTTAAAAAAAATTCTTAATTCTTTTATGATATAAGCTATTGCTCCTCATGACTCAAACACTGTCTTTTGAAGAATAAACATTTAATTTAGAAAAATAAGGAAAACATGAACCCTTCTGTGTGAAAATGTCTATTTTTTTTATAATACAAAAATCTCTCCTGAGTTTTCTTTTTTGTGTCAAGATAATCTGGTGGTAAAGCCAGTTAGAAACAAAAATCACAACATTGCCAGTATTTAGGATTTAGGAGGAAAAATTTTAAATGTTTGAAAGTATAAAATGTAAATATATCAGATCTCTTTGGTAAAGAATAAAGAAAGTTAGGAAGATTTGAGTTCATCATATTCTTTGCAGAGACATGGATAAAGCTGGAAACCATTGTTCTCAGCAAACTAACACAGGAACAGAAAACCCAACACCACATATTCTCACTCATAAGTAGGAGTTGAACAGTGAGAACATATATGGGCACAGGGAGGGGAACATCACACACCAGGGCTTGTCAGCAGGTGGAGGGCCAGAGGAGGGGTAGCATTAGATGATAGATTGATGGGTGCAGCAAATCATCATGGCACATGTTTACCTACATAACAAATGTGTATGTTCTGCACATGTATCCCAGAACTTAAATTATAATAAAAAACAAACAAAAAAAAGATCAGTGTATCACTACAACCTTTTCAATCATTTGAACAAATGGCACATTTGAACAAATTCTGAATATGTGAACCAAAATAATAGGAGTTTTCTTCTAAGTCTACACAAAGATGGGTAAAGTTGGCATCATAAATTAGTGCAACATTGGTGGTCTCCATTATGTTGAATTTGGTATGATATATTTTAAAAAGCACAATTACACTATAATTTTTAATAGTAGGAAAAATTCTTTGATTTGAATATCCCGTTATTTATCTGTCCTTTCTTCTCTTGATGAGGATTTGGATTATTTCTAGAGTTTTGCTGTTACAAACACACTGCTATTAACATTCTTGTGCTTATGTCTGGTATGCATTGCGAGAGTCTCTCTGGGCGTATAACTGAGAGTGAAATTAATGAGTTGTAAAGAATGTGTAGACTCAACTTTATAAGATACTGCTGATTGTTTTCCAAATTATCAGTAACAATTCAACTGTAATAAAAATAAAGGTGAATTTTAGAAATATGACATTTAGTTAAAAAAAAAAAGCTAAAAAGTAAGTCCCAAAATGTTATATACAGGTTCTTCCTCTTTTATAAAGTTAAAAATAACACTAAACTACATTGTTATTGTTTTTCATATAATAACATTCCAAAATTAAAATATTTTCCATATTAACAAAGGGAGAAATTAATACAAGATTTAGAATAGGGAAACTCAAGTAGGAAATACCAGGAACCAGAAAGGAAAGAACCGTATTTATAAATGTTAACTTCCCAGTTAAGTGGTGGGCGTATGGCTATTTATTTTATATAAATAAATTAACTTAAAAATCATACCTGGACCAACAAGGAGAGTATGGCACGAATCGAGGATGTGAATTTCAAGATAATAAAACCCAAATCTAAATCAAAATGATACATTTTAAAATAAACAGTGTGATTAAATTGTTTGTAACTTAAAGAGTAAATGCCTGAAGGGATAGATACCCCATTCTCCGTAATGTGCTATTTCCTACCATATGCCTGTATCAAAACATCTCATGTACCCCATAAATATATACACCTACTCAGTACCTACAAAAATAAAAAATAAAACAAATTTGAAAAGATGATAAATATGCCTCTCCTTAGAATCAGTCTAAAACAGTGAAATGAGAAAAGCTCAGACCTTAACTTTAAATTAACAAGGAATCAAATTCTGGGTATGCCACTATCTTTGTTAGTATAGCTTCTCCTATGTGAGCTGGAGGTACTAACATGATAAAGGAGGCATTTCAAAGTAGGGGTTAGAATAGAGTATGCAGTAATCAGAATTAGGACATGTAGCCAGCCAATGACAAAGGGAGAGAGAGGGAAAAAGAAAGGGTGAAGGGCAGGAAAGAGGATGGATCATTCTATTGCTTCTTATGCCAAAAAAAAAAAAAAAAAAAAGCTTTAATTCCAGATGAATCAAAGTGGTTAGAATAAAACCTATGAAAACACTAGAATAAGGCACAGGCAAATTTATTTATACTTTTGGAAACGGAAGGGCTTTTGTGTAAACCTAGAAGCAATTTTAAAAGAATGATAAATTGTCTACATAAAAATATAACATTTTGTATATAAAAGTGTGTAAAATTGAAAGGCAAAATACTCAGAAAAGTATGTGCAATGTCGATACAAAAAGCTAATTTCTTAATTTTAAAAGACCCTATATAAATCCATTTTTAAAATATAATCCAATAGAAAATAGTCAAAGGCTGTGACTAGACAGCTTACAGGAAAACTAATAAAAAGGTCCTATACACATGAAAATATGCTCAACTTCTAAAATTTAAAGAAACAAATTAAAATAATAAAATATTATTTTGCCAAAATAACCAATATTGGCGACAGTGTGTGGAAAAAGAAACTAAAATTTTGTTTTGAACTTTTACTATTGGTGGAAAAGGGTACATTTACATAATATTTTTTGATAGCAAGTCAGCTGCGTCTAACAAATTTCTAAATACTCATACAGTTTAACCCAGCCATTTCATGTCAGAAAGTTTTCTATGGACATACACAGTCAAAAATATCTGCCAAGATACAGATATTAATACATCCTTATAACTATTTTAAATTATAAAAACAACAAACAATCTGAATGTCCACCAATAGGAACCAGTTACTATACTCTGGTGCACTCATACAATGGAATGCCACATAGTCAAATACAGTAATGAGCTTGGTCTGTACATGCTTTCGAAGAAACAGATCGTATAAATATTTTAAAAGCTACATATACAGTGGTGTGGATCATATGACTCTATTTGTGTAAATTAAAGTTATACATATATATCAAAAAGTATATACATTCATGCACATATTCATTGTATTTCTAAACATAAATGTATATGCATAAAACCTTTTTTCTGGATATATATACAAAGAGAAGATAGATGATGGAGTAAAGATATGTTACTTTTTATTTTATACCTTTCTATGGGATTAATGTATTACTTGTATATATATATATATATATATATATATATATATATATATATATATACACATCATACATATATATATATGAAGGTGAAATAAGTATATACGGTAATTGGCACAATGTAGAAATACCCCATAAAATGTTAGTGCTATTCTCCCTAAAACTGAGAACTAATAATTCTCTGGATCTACCAATCCCCTTTTTAATTTATGCTCATGACTTTGGTTCTGTGGCTATGTGTATATTTGCATAGTATTTGATGGTGTATATTTCCTTTATTCAATCTAACACTGATGGGCATTTGGGTTGGTTCCAAGTCTTTGCTATTGTGAACAGTGCTGCAATAAACATACATATGCATGTGCCTTTATAGTAGAATGATTTGTAATCCTTTCTGTATGTACCTAGTAATGGGATTGCTGTGTCAAATGGTATTTCTAGTTTTAGATCCTTGAGGAATCACCACACTGTCTTCCAGAGTGGCTGAACTAATTTACACTCCCACAACAGTGTAAAAGCATTGCCTTTTCTCCACATCCTCTCCAGCATCTGTTGTTTCCTGACTTTTTAATAACTGTCATTCGGCCAGGTATGGTGGCTCAAGCCTGTAATCCCAGCATTTTGGGAGGCCGAGGCGGGTGGATCACGAGGTCAAGAGATCGAGACCATCCAGGTCAACATGGTGAAACCCCGTCTCTACTAAAGATACAAAAAATTAGCTGGGCATGGTGGCACGTGCCTGTAATCCCAGCTACTCAGGAGGCTGAGGCAGGAGAATTGCCTGAACCCAGGAGGCGGAGGTTGTGGTGAGCCAAGATCGCGCCATTGCACTCCAGCCTGGGTAACAAGAGCGAAACTCCGTCTCAAAAAAAAAAAAAAAAAATAATAATAAAAATAACTGTCATTCTAACTGGCATGAGATGGTAGCTCAATGTGGTTTTGATTTGCATTTCTCTAATGACGAGGGACGATGAGCTTTTTTTTCATAAGTTTGTTGGTTGCATAAATGTCTTCTTTTGAGAAGTGTCTGTTCATATCCTTCACCCACTTTTTGATGGGGTTGTTTGTTTTCTTGTAAATTTGTTTAAGTTCCTTGTAGGTTCTGGATATTAGCCCTTTATCAGATAAATAGATTCCAAAAGTTTTCTTTCATTCTGTTGTTTGCCTGTTCACTGTGATGATAATTTCTTTAGTTTAATTCGACCTTATCTGTCAATTTTGGCTTTTGTTGTGATCACTTTTGGTTATTCAGCTATGAAGTCATTGCTCATGCCCATGGCCTGAACAGTATTGCCTAGGTTTTCTTCTAGGGTTTTTATGGTTTTAGGTCTTATGCTTAAATCTTTAATCCATCTTGAGTTAATTTTTGTATAAGGTATAAGGAAGGGATCCTGTTTTAGTTTTTTGCATATGGCTAGCTAGTTTTCCCAATACCATTTATTAAATAGGGAATTCTTTCCCCATTGCTTGTTTTTGTCAGGTTTTTCAAAGATCAAATAGCTATATATATGCATGGTGTTATTTCTGAGGCCTTCATTCTGTTTCATTGGCCTATATATCATTTTGGTACCAGTACCATGCTGTTTTGATTACTGTAGCCTTGTAGCATAGTTTGAAGTCAGGTAGCATGATGACTCCAGCTTTGTTCTTTTTGCTTAGGATTGTCTTGACTATATGGGCTCTTTTTTGGTTCCATATGAAATTTAAAGTAGTTTTTTCTAATTCTGTGAAAAAGGTCAATGGTAGCTTGACGGGAATAACATTGACTCTATAAATTACCTTGGACAGTATGGCCATTTTCACAATATTGATTCTTCCTATCCATGAGCATGGAATGTTTTTCCATTTGTTTGTGTCCTCTCTTATTTCCTTGAGGGGTGGTTTGTTGTTCTCCTTGAAGAGGTCCTTCACATTCCTTGTCAGTTGTATTCCTAGGTATTTTATTCTCTTTGTAGCAATTGTAAATAGGAGTTTGCTCATAATTTGGCTTTCTATTTGTCTATTATTGGTGTATAGGAATGCTTTTGATTTTTGCACATTGATTTTGTATCCTGAGACTTTGCAGAAGTTGTTTATTAGCTTAAGAAGTTTTTGGGCTGAGATGATGGGTTTTCTAAATATACAGTCATGTCATCTGCAAACAGAGATATTTTAACTTCCTCTCTTCCTATTTTAATATGCTTTATTTATTTTTCTTGCCTGATTGCCCTGGCCAGAACTTCCAATACTATGTTGAATAGGAGTGGTGAGAGAGGGCATCCTTGTCTTGTGCCAGTTTTCAAAGGGAATGCTTTCAGTTTTTGCCCATTCAGAATGATATTGGTTGTGGGTTTGTCATAATTAGCTCTCATTATTTTGAGATATGTTCCATTAATATCTAGTTTATTGAGTGCTTTTAGCATGAAGGGGTGTTGAATTTTATCAAAGACCTTTTCTGCATTAATTGAGATAATCGTGTGATATTTGTCATTGGTTCTGTTTATGTGATAGGTTACATTTATTGATTTATGTATGTTGAACCAGACTTGCATCCCAGGAATGAAGCTGATTTGATCATGGTGGATAACCTTTTTAATGTACTGCTGGATTTGGTTTACCAGTATTTTGTTGAGGACTTTTGCCTTGATGTTTATCAGGGATATTGGTCTGAAATTTTCTCTTTTGGTTATCTCTCCACCAGGTTTTGGTATCAGGATGATGCTGGCTTCAGAAAATGAATTAGAGAGGAGTCTCTCTTTTTCTATTGCTTGGAATACTTTCAGAAGGAATGATACCAGCTCCTCTTTGTACCTCAGGTAGAATCAGCTGTGAATCCTCTGGTCCTGGGCTTTTTTTGTTTGTTAGGCTGTTAATTATTGCCCCAATTTCAGAACTTGTTATTGGTCTATTCAGGGATTTGACTTCCACCTGGTTTAGTTTTGGGAGAGTGTATGTGTCCAGGAATTTATCCATTTCTTCTAGATTTTCTAGTTTATTTGCATAGAGGTGTTTATAGTATTTTCTGATGGTAGTTTGTATTTCTGTGGGATCAGTGGTGATCTCCCCTTTATCATTTTTATTGTGTCTATTTGATTATTCTTTATTAATCTGGCTAGCAGTCTATCTATTTTGTTAATCTTTTCAAAAACCAGCTCCTGGATTCACTGATTTTTTTTGAAGGATTTTTCATGCCTCTATCTCCTTTAGTTCTGCTCTGATCTTAGTTATTTCTTATCTTCTGCTAGCTTTTAAATTTTTTTTGCTCTTGCTTCTCTAATTCTTTTAATTATGATGTTAGGGTGTTGATTTAAGATCTTTCCTGCTTTCTCTTGTGGGGATTGAGTGCTATAAGTTTCCCTCCAAACACTGCTTTAGCTGTATCCCAGAGATTCTGGTACATTGTGTCATTTGTTTCAAAGAACTTGTTTATTTCTGCCTTAATTTTGTTATTTACCCAGTAGTCGTTCAGGAGCAGATTATTCAGTTTCCGTGTAGCTGTGTGGTTTTGAGTGAGTTTCTTAATCCTGAGTTCTAATTTGATTGTACTGTAGTCTGAAAGACTTTGTTATGATTTCCATTATTCTGCATTTGCTGAGGAGTGTTTTACTTCCAATTATGTAGTCAATTTTAGAATAAGTGCTATGTGGTGCTGAGAAGAATGTATATTCTGTTGATTGGGGTGGAGAGTTCTGAAGATGTCTATTAAGTCCACTTGGTCCAGAGCTGAGTTCAAGTCCTGAATATGTTTGTTAATTTTTGTCTCGTTGATCTGTCTAATATTGACAGTGCAGTGTTAAAGTCTCCCAGTATTATTGTGTGGGAGTCTAAGTCTCTTTGTATATCTCTAAGAACTTGCTTGATGAATCTGGGTGATTCTATATTGGGTGGATATATGTTTATGATAGTGAGTTTTTCTTGTTGAATTGATCCCTTTACCATTATGTAATAACACCCTTCTTTGTCTTTTTTGATCTTTATTGATTTACGGTCTGTTTATCACAGACTAGGATTGCAATCCCTGCTTTTTTTTTTGCTTTCCATTTGCTTGGTAAATCTTCTTCCATCCCTTTGTTTTGAGCTTATGTTACACTGATCTTTTAAAAAGTATAAACATGTACATGTTTACCTGAACAAAATTTTGTTAAGTATTTCATAATAAATACATATGCTTTTGCAATGGTATAATACAATTTGTACAAGTGAATGTAAGTGACAAGTGAATGTGCAATGCTATCATGTATTGATTATAGAAATATTTATTTTTAAAAATATAATTGGGATTATTGTTAAATACTGTTATTCAACCTTGAATCAAAACTTTCTGATATTATAAGGGAAACCAGTATACCATTTGCAATTTCTTATTATAGCAGGTCAAGATTTTGTACACACTGTGAAAAAAACCCAATTTAGGAATAAATGGAAATTTAGCTTAATTTGATTGTAACTGCAATCTATACTTATGTTCTGATCATCTCCTATTCACCCTGTCATTGAGGAAGTATTCCCCATCCTATAAGATGACCAAAAACATGATACATGACACTGGACAGAAGAAATTGACAGCAATTTATTAGTCAGCTAGACTCAGAGCCCTAGGAAGGAGGGCACAGCATGCTAGAGGGGGTCGTACAGTGGGGGTCACACTTGGAATCAGACTAAACAGTAGGGGCCCTGAGAGGCAAGCTTTGTAGAAACAAGAGAACGAGGTGACTTCTGACTTCCGCGAGAATGCAATTGACTTGTACAAATAATTTTGCATCTAGTAGGGAGTTGAAACTCATTAGGTTGAAACTAAGTGGAGTGCGGCTGGATCAGCTGATAGAGGAACTAGCCAGTGGGAAGCCTTTTCCCCTGCGCGAGGATCAGATCTGGTTAAGAGCAGAGTAACTTAAGAGTTTAGGGCCCTATGAGGTTTAAAGATACCAAGGCAGACATAAAACTTAGGCCATACACTACAATCTGTCAGTTTCAGTTTTTTAGCTTATTAAAGCATCTGCATTACATCTATTGATCACTTTTGTAGTGAGAAAATACTGTAAATTTAAGGTTTTACAGAACTCTTTTGTGAAAAATAATGCTTCTGCTTGTTAAATCCTAGATTTCCAAGTAACATATTGGTTTTAAAAAAGTTTTCTTTTGTAAAATGTTTCTCCATTGTCTTGGCTTGCATTGTTTAGATAAGAAGTTTGCTGTCATCCTTATGATTATTCATGTAACGTGCCTTTTTCTGATTATTTCTAAGATTTTCTTTTTATTCCTAAACAGTTTGATTTTAATGTAACTTGGTATAGTCTTATTCATGTTTCTTGGAGTGCACTGAGACTCTTCACTTTTTGGGTTTACAGTTTTCATCAAATTAGAAAATGTTCAGCTATTATTTCTTCAAAGTTTTTTGTGTGTATTTCTATCTCTCACCTCCATTAGGGAATCCAGTTACACATAAATTAGGTCACTTGAAGTTATCTCTTTTTTTCTCTTTGTATTTTATTTCAAATAAAATTATTTCTATTGTATATTTTTGAGTTCACTAACTTTTTCTTCTGCAATGTCTAATCTGCTCTTACTCAATTCAATATATTTTCCATCTCAGAGATTGTCATTTGTATTTCTAAAAGTTTGATATGGATTTTTTAACTTCAAAATCCCCAATTAATATGATCAATACTTCTGCTAGCCTCCTGATCACATGAAATACAGTTTATAATAACTGTTTTAATATCTTTGTCTACTAATTCTGTCTTTCTTTCATATTTTGGTTGGTTTTGATTAATTGCTTCTGGTCATTATGGGTCACATTTTTCTTCCTCTTTGAATGTGTAATAATTTTTTATTTGGTGCTAGACCTTGTGATGTTTCCTTTTTGTGTGCTGTTTTTGTCTTGCTAGAGTATATAATGTGTCTTGCTTTGTTGGGTATGATCAGAGCAGCATTTCTTCAAAAACATGTTTTTCTGTACTGCAGAGGCAAAAGACTTGTGAACACACTGTCTGATGTTCTGTGAGTTGTTTGGTTTTTCACTTTGGTGATGAAATAAGAACTGTACCTGGCCCTGGGTGAACCCTAGGTGTTGTTCTTTTGAATCTCTTTGACTGGTTTATTCTTCTGCTGTGGGTTTGCTGATCAATATTCAGCAGATACTCAACCAGAACCCTTTGCAGTTCTCCAGAATTCACTTGTTCTCTCTCTCTCTCATACTCTCTCTCCTGCTTTTTCCCCAGTCTACTGTTCTGTCATGTGAATTCTAGCCACTTTCACTTTTACCCAATTCTTATTCCTCAGTGTAGGAGTACTGGTCTCTGCCTGGTTTCATTTTTTTTTTTGGCTGTACCTGGAAACTCTTCAGGCAGTAAGCTTAAACCATCATAGCAACTTCTTGGTTGGCATCATATATTTGCTAGTATTTTGTTGAAGATTTTTGTGTCTATGTTCCTCTGAAATATTGGTCTGAAGTTTTTTTTTTTTTTTTTTTTTTTTTCCATTGGTCCTTGCCAGATTTTGGTATTAAGGTGAGACTGCTTTTGTAAAACGAGTTAGGAAGAAATCCATTCTCCTCAATCTTTTGAAATAGTTGCAGGAAGAGTGCTACCAGCTGTTTTGACATCTGATAGAATCTGTCTAGCCCAGGGCTTTTTTTGGTTAGTAGGTCTTTTTATGACCCATTTTGTAACTTGTTATTGGTCTGTTCAGGATTTTGATTTCTTCGTGGATGCTTCCAGGAATTTATCTATCTCCTCTAGGTTTTCTATTTTGTTTGCATAGACCTGTTCATAGCACTCTCTGAGGACCTTTTGTATGTCCGTGGTTTCAGTTGTGATGTGATCTTCTCTGTGGTTTCAGTTGTGATGTGATCTTCTCTGTGGTTTCAGTTGTGATGTGATCTTCTCTGTGGTTTCAGTTGTGATGTGATCTTCATAGTTTCCGATTGTGCGTATCTGGATCTTCCTTTCTCCCTCTCAGTTTATCTAGCTAGTGCTCAATCTGATTTATCATTTCAACTAAACAACTCTTCATTTCATTGGTCCTTTATATCATTCATTGGGTCTCAATTTCGTGTAGCTGTACTTTGATTTCAGTTGTTTCTTTTCTCCTGCTAGCTCTGCACTTAGTCTGTTCTTACTTTTCTAATTCCTTTAGGTGTGAAATTAGGTTGTTAATTCGAGATCTTATTATATTTTTGATGTAGGCATTTGGTGCCGTCAACTTTCCACCTAACACCACTTTTGTTGTATCTCAGAGGTTTTGGTATGTTGGGTCTCTATTTTAATTTGTTTTAAATATTTTTTTGATTTCTTTCTTAATTTTGGTGTTTATCTAAAAGTCATTCAGGAGCAAGTTTTTTAGTTTCTATGTATTTGTGTGGTTTTGAGAGTTCCTCTTTGTATTGATTTTTAATTTTATTCCACTGTGGTCCAAGATGGTACCTGATGTAATTTTAGTTTTTAAAAATTGGTTGCAATTTGCTTTATGACTCAGTGTGGGTCAATTTTAAAGAATGTTTCATGCACAGATAAGGAGAATATATATTCCGTGAGTTTTGAGTGAAGTATTCTATAAATGTCTGGTAAGTCCATTTGGTCAAAAGTCAAATTTAAGTCCAGAGTCTCTTTGTTAGTTTTCTACTTGACGATCTTTCTAGGGCTGTTAGAGGGCTATTGACGTCCCCCACTTATTATGGTGTGGCTGTATATTTCTTAAGTCTAGTCGTATTTGTTTTATAAGTCTGGGTTCTCTGATATTGGGTGTGTATAAACTTAGATAGTTAAATTTTCTTGTTTTAAAATCTGGGTGCTCTGATATTGGGTGTGTATATATTTAGGATAAATTTAATCATCATATAATGATCAAATCACTGATCATTATATGATGCTTTATCTTTTTAAAAACTGTTTAAGTCTGTTTTATCTGATACAAGAATATCAACTGCTGCTTTTTTTTTTCCATTTGCATGATAGATCTTTCTCTCTCTCTTAAAGCCTGTGGGTGTCATTACATGTGAGATAGGTCTCTTGAAGGCAGAAAAAGCATGGATCTTGTTTTCTTATTCAATTTGCCATTTTTTTTTAAATATATATTTTGTTGCATTTTAGGTTCTGGGGTACATGTAAAGAACATGCAGGATTGTTGCATAGGTACATACATAACAATATGGTTTGCTGCCTCCATCCCCATCGCCTACATCTAGCATTTCTCCCTATGTTATCCCTCCACAACTCCCTACCCCACACTGTCCCTCCCCTAGTACCCCCACAGACCTCAGTGTGTGATGCTCCCCTCCCTGTGTCCATGTGTTCTCATTGTTCAACAACAGCCTATGAGTGAGAACATGCAGTGCTTGATTCTCTGTTCCTGTGTCAGTTTGCTGAGAATGATGGTTTCCAGGTTCATCCATGTCCCTACAAAGGACAGGAACTCATCGTTTTTATTTCTGCATAGTATTCCATGGTGTATATGTGCCACATTTTCCCTGTCCAGTCTGTCATCGATGGGCATTTGGGTTGGTTCCTGGTCTTTGCTATTGTAAACAGTGCTGCAATGAACATTCGTGTGCATGTGTCCTTATAATAGAATGATTTATAATCCTTTGGATATATACCCAGTAATGGGATTGCTGGTTCAAATGGAATTTCTATTTCTAGGTCCTTGAGGAATTGCCACACTGTCTTCCACAATGGTTTAACTAATTTACACTCCTACCAAACAGTGTAAAAGTATTCCTATTTCTCCACATCCTCTCTAGCATCTGTTGTTTACTGACTTTTTAATGATCGGCATTCTAACTGGCATGAGATGGTATCTCAATGTGGTTTTGATTTGCATTTCTCTAATGACCAGTGATGATGAGCATTTTTTCATATGTTTGTTGGCCTCATACATGTCTTCTTTTGAAAAGTATCAGTTCGTATCCTTTGCCCATTTTTGAATGGGTTTATTTGTTTTTTTTCTTGTAAATCTGTTTCAGTTCTTTGTAGGTTTTGGATATAAGACCTTTGTCAGATGGGTAGATTGCAAAATTTTTTTTCCCGTTCTGTTGGTTGCTGGTTCACTCTAATGATTGTTTCTTTTGCTGTGTAGAAGCTCTGGAGTTTAATTAGATCCCATTGGTCTATTTTGGCTTTTGTGGCCAATGCTTTTGGTGTTTCAGTCATGAAGTCTTTGCCTACTCCTATGTCCTGGATGGTTTTGCCCAGGTTTTCTTTTATGGTTTTTATGGTGTCAGGTCCTATGTTTAAGTCTTTAATCCATCAACATATGCAAGGCTATAAATGTAATTCACCAAATAAACAGAACCAAAGACAAAAACCACATGATTATCTCAATAGATGCAGAGAAGGCCTTTGACAAAATTCAACAGCCCTTTATGCTGAAAACTCTCAATAAACTACGTATTGACAGAACACATCTCAAAATAATAAAAGCTATTAATGGCAAACCCACAGCCAATATCATACTGAATGGGCAAAAACTGGAAGCACTCCCTTTGAAATCTGGCACTAGACAAGGATGCCCTCTCTCATCATTCCTATTCAATTTAGTATTGGAAGTTCTAGCCAAAGCAATCAGGCAAGAAAAAGAAATAAATAATATTCAGTTAGGAAAGGAGGAAGTCAAATTGTCTCTATTTGCAGATGACATGATTGTATATTTAGAAGACCCCATAGTCTCAGCCCAAAATCTCCTTAAACTGGTAAGCAACTTCAGCAAAGTCTCAGAATACAAAATCAATGTGCAAAAATTACAAGCATTCATATACACCAATAACAGACTTAAAGAGAGCCAAATCAAGAACACACTGCCATTCACAATTGCTACAAAGAGAATAAAATACCTAGGAATACAACTAGCAAAGGATGTAAAGGACCTCTTCAAGGAGAACTACAAACCACTGCTCCACTAAATAAGAGAGGACACAAACAGATGGAGAAACATTCCATGCTCATTGTTAGGAAGAATCAATATCATGAAAATGGCCATACTGCCCTAAGTAATTTATAGATTCAATGCTTTCCCCATCAAGCTACAAATGATTCTTCACAGAACTGGAAAAAACTACCTTAAACTTCATATGGAACCAAAAGAGAGCCTACATAGCCAAGTCAATTCTAAGCAAAAAGAACAAAGCCGGAGGCATCACACTACCTGACTTCAAACTATACTACAAGGCTACAGTAATCAAAACAGCATGGTATTGGTACCAAAACAGTGATATAGGCCAATGGAACAAAACAGAGGCCTCAGAGGCAATGTCGCACCTCTACAACCATCTGATCCTTGACAAACCTGAGAAAAACAAGCAATTGAGGAAAGTATTCCCTGTTTAGTAAATGATATTGGGAAAACTGGTTAGCCATGTGCAGAAAGCAGAAACTGGACCCCTTCCTGATGCCTTACACTAAAATTAACTCAATTTGCATTCTGTCTTTGCAGTGGGGCACTTAGGTGATTTATGTTCAAGGTTAATATTAATATGTGTGGTTTTGTTACACTCATAGTGTTGTTAGCTAGTTGTTTCATAGTCTCAATTATATAATTGCTTTATGTAAGCTGGTGGCAAGTATCATTCTTTCATTTCTATGTTTAGAACTCATTTGAGCATTTCTTGTAGGTCTGGTTTGGTGGTGACGAATTCCCTTAGTGCTTGCTTGTCTGGGAAAGATTTTATTTCTCCTTTGTTTATGAAACATAGTTTGTTGGTATATAAAATTCTTGGCTTTTTTTTTAAAGAAGGCTAAAAATAGGCCCTTAATATTTTCTGGCTTGTAAGGTTTCTGCTGAGAAATAGGCCCTTAATATTTTCTGGCTTGTAAGGTTTCTGCTGAGAAATCTACTGCTAATCTAATATCAAACTTTTAATAGACAAAGTTTTTTCTTTTGGGTTTACCTTATGTTATGTGATGGCTACACGCTTTGGGAATGGTCATATATAATCTTGCAGGTGTTTTTTGAATTTTTTGTACCTGGATGTCAACCTCTCTAACAAGATTAAGGAATTTTTTCCTGAATGATTCCCTTAAATATATTTTCTACATTGCTGACTTTTTCTTCTCTCTTGGGAATGCCCATAAGTCATAGCATTGATCACTTTACATAATCCCATATTTCTCAAAGGCTTTATAAATTTTTTTAAAAATAGTTTTTCTTTATTTTTGTCTCACTGGGTTATTCAGAAGGCTGGTCTTCAAGCTCTGAAGTTCTTTCTTCTGCATGGTTAGCCTATTGTTAAAGTTTCAAACTGTATTTTGAAATTCCTTTAGTAAAATTTTCAATTCCAGAAGTTTTATTTTTTTTAAACTAAAGCTATCTCATCTTTCATATCCTGCATCATTTTTCTAGTTTCTTTGCACTGGACTTCAGTTTTTTTCTTGGATCTTGTTGGGTTTCCTTGCAATTCATATTTTGAATTTTTTATCTGTCACTTCAGACGTTTTAATCTGGTTATGATCAATTGCTAGATTTTAGCTAGTTCATCCGTTGGAGGTATGAAAACACTCTGGCTTTTTGCACTGGGCCTGAGATTATTCCCTTTTATCTGAGGGAGCTGTCGCTTATTTTAAAATTTGCCATTGTTTGAAGGAGGCTTTTTAATTTTTAAATTATTTTTTCCCTTGAAAGTATCGCTGTAGTGTATATTGTGTATAATTGGCTTTGTTTTGGGGTGCTTTTAGGGAGCTAAGGGTCTGTATGAGTCCTTGGTTGTAGAGAGCTTCTGCACGGTGGCTTTCTCAGATGTTGTTTGTTGGTGTGATGTATTGGACTTAAGAGCCAATACAGTATCTCCTGTGGGGCTGAGGGTGCAGGGATCTCAGGGAGCTTATCTCATGAACTTGCAGCAAGCACTTGTAGCGGGTGTTTTGCTTGATGATGCTATTCAGGATGTAGTCCAGTAGATGGCGTATAAGAGTAAGAGCCGCCAAGTAGGCTGGTGCCCAGGAAAAGCTCTCACCCGGTTGGAGTGGGTGGTGGCAAGAAATAGTGATGGGTGTCCTGTGATCTTGAGAGAAAGGGTGTAACAGGGTGTGCATCAGGTCCTTCCTCTCAGTCGGCAGGTATATGATCTTTTCCCCTATCACAGCTCTTTTGCATGGCTCATTCAGTTTATAAAGGATTTGATTTTTGGTTCCCAGCTGCAGTGCAGCTGCAGACCATGGATATGCCTCTCTGGTGGCTACCACTATTAAAAAGAATGGGCCTCCGGGCAGAGCTTCTTCACCTAGTCCGAGGCAGGCAACTCTACCTGCCGTTTGTCCTCCGTCTTCCTACTCTGCTGCCACTCTGTGTAGGAAGTGGGAGTTGGCCTTGCCTTTTATGAAAGCCTGAGTGGCTTGGTCTCACTTTCAGTGGGGGTGGAGCCGCCATAACACCACAAAAAATGCTTTCTCCTAGTGCACACTCACTAGCTCCTGGTGCAAAGAATGACTCCTGCGTTCGCAGTAGTGTAGATAGGGGTGGGGAGTGTGTGGAGATGACTGATATGTTTTGGATCTGTGTCCCTGCCCAAATCTCATGTCCAAGTGTAATACCAAATGTTGGAGATGGCGCCTGGTGGGACGTGACTGACTCATGGGGGCAGTTTTTCATGAAGAGTTTAACACCGTTTCCCTGGGCACTGTTCTCCTGATGGCGAGTTATCGCGATATCTGGTTGTTTAAAGTGTGAAGCACCTCCCCCCTCACTCTCTTCATCCTTCTATGGCCATGTGACCTGCTCGCTTCCCTTTTGCCTTCTTCCATGAGTAAAAGTTTCCTGAGGCCTCCCCAGAAACCAGCATCATACTTCCTGTGCAGCCAGTGGAACTGTGAGCCAATTAAACCTTTTTTTCTTCATAAATTGCCCAGTCTCAGGTATTCCTTTATAGAAGTGTGAGAATGGACCAGTACAATGACCCACTCTTCACATCTGTTCCTGGATGTTCGTGCTATGTCCCTCAGCGATTGGTGCCATGCATATGTTTTCTTTGTCCCAAGAAAGACTTTGGCCGGCTGCACTCCTCTTTCCCTTAGGGACCAACCATGCAGAGGGCTAGATCTCCAGAGGTCCCGCAGATCCCCAGGGACCCACAGATCTGCTGTGTGTGCTAAAGTCAGAGTGGGTTGTGGGGAATCTGGTGGGGTGATATCTCAAGGGTGGAGAATCCCTGGGCAGGGCAGTGTCCCACCATGGGTGCACAACAGGCATAACTCCCATTGTATTAGTTTGAGTCTGAGGGGAGTCTGGGTACACCTATGCAAGCTGGCTGCACAGTTCTCTGACCTTGGGAAGTTCTCCTATTGCTATTAATATTGTAGCTTTGGGCAATGAGGGCAGAAGAGATCCCCTACAGTCTAGTGTTCAGCTTGTCTGGGGAGTGAGCAGAGAAGTACTTCCCTCTACTCTTTTCATAGAGCTCTGAGTTCCTGAGGTATTGATCTCTGACAGACTCTTGCTATTTTACTTTTTTTTGCACCACAGCTTCTTTTTGGGAGTGTCCCAACAGGTCTTGTCTGTCTTCCAGCAGTTTTCTGTTCAGAACTTCTTATCCATTCACTAGTAACTTCGATCTTTCTGAGGAGACCTGGCATCCAATGTCTTTAGTCATGCCCCTTGGAAAGCCAGTTTCCTTTAGTCATTCTTTAAGGATAGGTCTGCTAGTGACATATATTGTAAATGTTCTTGTCTGAGAATGTCTTGATTTTTTCTTCATTTCCAAAGAATAGTTTTTCCAGGGGTAGATGGTTCTTCTTTTTTAGCACTTGAAAAATGTTTTGCCACTTGTTTTCAGACCTCCATAGTTTTTGATGAAAAATCCACTGTTATTTGAATTTGTATTCCCTTATAGGTAACCTATCATTTCTGTTTAGCTGTTTTAAATATTTTTTCTTTTTCTTTAGTTTTCAGAAATTTAATTATGATGTGTCTTGGTATGATTTTTTTTGTGTTTATCATGTTGAAGTTTGCCCAGTTTATTATATAAGTAGTCTCAGTTATTTTGCCAAATTTGATAAGTTTTTAGACATTTTATCTTCAAATACTCTTTTGTTCCTATTTTCTTTCTCCTCTGTTTTTGGACTCTGATTTTATGATTGTTGGATCTTTTATTATGATCACACAGGTCCCTGAGGCTCTGTTCTCTGTGTGTATGTTTCCTGTTTTTCTTTCTGTTGTTCAGATTGGGTAAATTCTATGCATCTTTCCTCAAGGTTACTAATTTTATCTTCTGTGATTTTCACTCTACTATTGGGTCTACCCAGAGATTTTAAAAGTTCTGCTATTGTATTTTTCAATTCTATGATTTCTGATATGGTTTGACTGGGTCAAACCCACCCAATCTCAACTTGAATTGTATCTCCCAGAATTCCCATGTTTCGGGAGGGATCCAGGGAGATGTATTTGAATCATCGGGGCCAGTGTTTCCTGTGCTGGTCTCCTGATAGTGAATAAGTCTCATGAGATTTGATGGGTTTATCAGGTGTTTTTGCTTTTTCTTCTTCCTCATTTTCTCTTGCTGCTACCATGTAAGAAATGCCTTGAACTATAAGACCAATTAAGCTTCTTTTTCTTTCCAGTCTCCAGTATACCTTTATCAGCAGTGTGAAAATGGAGCAATACAGTTTCCATTTGTTTTTTTTTGTAACTTTTATTTCTTTAGTGATATTTTACAGTTTTTAATTTTATTCTAAGAAAAGTTGTAATTTTTGCTGAAGTATTTTTCTGGTGGCTGCTTTAAAATCCTTTAAATTCCAAGATCTATTTCATGGTGGTGTTAACGTCCATTATGTTTCCTCATTCAAGTTGTAATTTTCCCTGTTCTTGGTGTTATGTGTTATTTTTTTTACTGTGTCTTAATTTTTCAACTACTATATTATGTGACTCAATCCCATATTCAATTTTAACAGGAGTTAGCTTGTATAATTTCAGTATGAAGGTCTTGCCTATTTTTGTGGACTGGGTTCCAATGACAATTTGATTTTCAGAACATTATGGTGCTATTCTGGAGAGTTAATCTATTTTCTGTTGCTGAGGCTCCCCTGGGTCCCTGCTGGTGCTTTGTGATAAATGGAGTCAGCCTAAGGGGCAGAGGGTTTCCTGCAGGCTGACCACCTGGTGTGCCTGGGTGTGGGCAGGGAGTCAGCGTGGGGAGGAAGAGTCTTCCTGGGCTGGGCACCTGTTGTGGCAGTTCTGTCTGGCCACCTGGGGTATCTCTGTGGGGCAGAAGATTCTGTGACAGGGAAAAGACCAGGTGTGTTTTCTAGGCTAGGTGCTTTTTGTGGCAGTACATCCTCTGCTTGTTGGGAACAAGGAGTGCTATTATGGTGGGATTCTCCTTACCCCTGCTGCTCCTTGTCTCTGCTATCAGTGTCTCTAGGTGGAATAGCATTGTCTCAGTCCTGGTGAGAAGGAGAACACTTCTGTATGCTTACTGATGATGGGCTCCTTCTTGATGCCTCTAACCTTTCTAGTACTGCTGGAATCACCTTCGTGTTGTCTGTGGGATTCACATTTGTGTGTGGGAGGAAGGAGCCTACTTGAGTACCTTCTGCTGTGAAGTTGGGGGAGAGGAAACATTAGACCTACGTCTTTGGTGGAGATGTAAGATGCCCTGCCACGATAGTGTTCCTCCAGTCTAGGACTCACTTTTCCCTTTTCATCTTTTGGAGCTTTCCTTTGGTTGCTTCCTGAAATGTTTCCAGGGTTTGTAATTGTGCTTAATGGGGACCAGGAATCTCAAATCTCACCTTTTTTGTTTTAAAATAGGAAACGATATTTTATTGTAATAAAATATGCATAATGCAAACTTATTATTTTAATGTGTATAGTTCAGTGGCATGAAGTACACTAACATCACCGTTATCCATCTCCAGAATGTTTTCATCTTCCCTAGTTGAAACACTACATCCATTAAAAACATTTCCCAGTTCTCTTCTCTCACAATCCCTGGTAACCACCATTGCATTTTCTTCTTCTTCTTCTTCTTCTTCTTTTGAGAAGGAGTCTCGCTCTATCACCCAGGCTGGAATGCAGTGTCACAATTGTGGCTCACTGTAACCTCCACCTCCTCCTGTGTTTAAGCAACTCTCCTGCCTCAGCCTCCCAAGTAGCTGGGATTACAGGTGCTTGACACCACTCCTGGCTAATTTTTGCATTTTTGGTAGAGATGGGGTTCACCATATTGGTCAGGCCAGTTTTGAACTCCTCACTTCAGGTTATCCACCCTCCTAGGCCTCCCAAAGTGCTGGGATTACAGGCGTGAGCCACCGAGCCTGGCCCCACCATTGTATCTCCACGAATTTGATGGTTCTAAGTACCTCATATAAATGGAGTCATATGGTATTTTTCTTTTTGTAACTGCCTTATTTCACTCAGCATAATGCCCTCAAGGTTCATCTATGCTGCAGCATGTGTCAGAATTTTCTCCCTTTTTAAGGCCTCTTTTTAAAATGGCATTTTTCTTGAATATATAATTCTAGGTTAATATTTTTCCTTGAGTACTTTCAAAATGCAGTTACATTTTCTTCTGACCTTCAGAGACAACTCTATCTGATTGGAGCTACAGCCTGCCACCTAATTGTTCCTTAAACAAACTTGACCAATCCACTTGCTTTCCATCCAACCTCTCATCATTGGATTGGGGCAGAGATGGTACTTTCAGTTATTCAGTCTGGTCAAGATTGAGTCAGTTCACCTCTTCAATGTATCCTCTATGGCAGAGGTTTAGATTGTAGCTCTTTTATTGCTTTGCTAAACTGGTTACCACTAGTCCATCTTCTTTTCATCTTTCAAAAAGACATTAGGCTTTTTTAGTTGTCATTTCCTCTTGTTCTTTGTAGAGGAGCAGATTCTAATCCAAGATGTTTAACCAGAAGCCACTCATTCAATACTATAGTGCTATCATATTGATGTGGTTTGGCTGTGTCCCCATGCAAATCTCATCTTGACTTACAGCTCCCATAATTCTTATGTGTCATTGGAGGGACCCGGTGAGAGGCACTTTTGGGGGCAGGTTTTTCCTATGCTGTTCTCATGATAATGAACAAGTCTCATGAGATATGATGGGTTTATTTATTTTATTTATTTATTATTTATTTTTTTTGAGATGGAGTTTCGCTCTTGTTCCCCAGGCTGGAGTGCAATGGCCCGATCTTGACTCCCCACCACCTCCGCCTCCTGGGTTCAGGCAATTCTCCTGCCTCAGCCTCCTGAGTAGCTGGGATTACAGGCACGTGCCACCATGCCCAGCTAACTTTTTGTATTTTTAGTAGAGACGGGGTTTCACCATGTTGACCAGGATGGTCTCAATCTCTTAACCTTGTGATCCACCCGCCTCAGCCTCCCAAAGTGCTGGGATTACAGGAGTGAGCCACCGCGCCTGGCCCAAGATATGATGGGTTTATAAAGGGGAGTTCCCCTACACAAGCTGTCTTGCCTGCCACCATTTAATGTGACTTTGCCCCTCATTTGCCTTCAGCCATGATTGTGAGGCCTCTCCAGCCATGTGGAACTATAAGTCAATGAAACCTCTTTCCTTTATAAATTACCTAGTCTCACATATGTCTTTATTAACAGTGTGAGAACAGACTAATACACATATCCTTAGCACAAACACCTGATAAGGATAGTGACTAAACAATAAGATTATAGAACAACTTTGTTATGCATGTAGAGGTAAAAGTTCCAAAAATTAACCCCCAAGTTTAATCTAGAGCTGTAAAGAACAATAAGATTAGGTAGAGTTTATTTCAGGAATACAATTCAACAAAATGAGATTCATCAATGTAATCCCAAATTAAAAGCGTGACATTACATGGTTAAATATCAGCTGACGGGGCAGCTGATAAAATTTAGCAGTCATTCTTAATAGACACCCTAAGCAAAATAGGAATAAATGGAAGCTGCTTAGCCATCATAAAAACTGCATGAGAAAACTGCAGCCGGAGTCAGCGAACTATTGCTTGTGGTCCAAATCCAGCCCACTGCCTATTTTTATAATGCCATTTCATTGAAATACAACTACACTCATCCATTTATATATTTTCTGCTTTTATTCAGAGTTTCATGGCAGAGTTGAGTAATTGTGACAGAGACTATATAGACCACAAAGCCTGATACGTTTATATGACCTTCTGTATGCAAAGTTTGTTAACCTATGCTCTGAAGAGTTGAATCATGAAGTTATTTCCATCAAAAGGTAGAAGCAATTCAGGGATGTACCTCACCCTAAATATTATTAATTCTGTCTTTCATTTAGCAGTAAAGGTCATATTCTGAAATCTAAATCTGATTAAGTAACTTTTCTTCTAAAATCTTTCAATGCTTTCCTGTCATACTTGGGAAAAAAAAAATCCGAATTCCTTCCTGGGGCCTGCATGCAAAGCCATATGAGACTTGTCTTCTGCTGATCTTTCTAACTGTTCTTGTTCACTGTGCTTTAATTCCACCGAAGGTCTTTAAGGTCCTGGAGTCTCCAGTTCTTCCTTACCTTAGGGCCTTTGCGTGTGCCTGTCCCATTCTCTAGAATTCTGTCCCATTCTCTAGAATTCTGTTTCCTTCTGACTAGTGCCTCAGCTTTTAGTCGTCTCACTTCAGTGTCATTGTATCAGAGTTCTGGCCTGACTACTAAAGATCTTTCACTGTCATTTTTCATCTCTGTATCTGGTTTCTTTTCTTTATAGTATCTATATTACAATTTACAATTGTTTCACTGGTTTGTCGACTGGTTTTTTGTTTGTCTTCCCCCCTAAATTATAAGTTCCATAAGAGCAAGATTTGAGTTGATCTAGTTCATTGCTATATTGTTGCCCTATTTATTGACTAGATGAAGATAGAGTTTAATTAATTTTTCTAAACCATAGCCAGGAAAATATGACTGAGATTTTAAACCAGCATGATGGTCTCCCCAGAAAAGGTCTATTTGTTGCCATGCAAAGTCTGTCAGTGTAATTCATTCATTTGTTTCTTCATTCATTTGATAAGCATATACTGAGCAAATGCCAAGGGCCAGGCTTTAGGGGTGGGGGTGGTAAGGACAGAAATAGAAGACATTGTTTCTAATGTCAGAATGCTTACAGCCTGATAGGAGATACAATCAGTAAGCAGCTGGCTGTCGGAGCATGATAAGCTCTCTTACAAAAAAAAAAGTACCTTCATGGATCCTGGAAGAGTAAGAGGTGAGGCTGGTTTCTGGAGAAGATGCTGCCTGAGATGGATTTTGAAAACGTCTTACTTGCATTTAATGTAGTAGTGCCTAATGCAGTGTCAGAAGTACTTGGGGCATTAATCATTAATACATTCCGGTTGTTGTACTTAACAATAGGAGCTAACCAGAAAGTTGAAAAGATAGGGATGTGTGTGTGGATATATTATAAAGGAGAAGGAATAGCATGGGAGATGAATAGAGTTGAGATAGAATGCGCCCATATGAGAAAATGCAGTAGATCAATCAGTTTGGCCAGAGTAGAAGGTTATGAGAATGGCAAGATATAAAACTCACCTGGGAGACAGAGGTTAGGTCCTGAAGTGCATTATGTGCTGTCCATGAAGGGAGAGATATCGAAGGACAATGGTATGACTATAGCTGAAATTATTTAGAAGCAGCAATTGTGGAAAATATGTTCTGTTTCTGTTGTCAAATGTAAGAATTTTGACAATAGATTTGACGCATTCTTAGATCCAACTTGTTTTGAAAAGTGTAGGCTTCTATAATTCTGAGTTTACAGTTACTCTTTTATTCCTAAGAAAAAATTTACTGTGGTGCATGGCAATCATATGCTGTCTACATATTTAACCACTTTTAGAATACCTTAGACACTGCTTGCTACACTCTTCTTTGCAGGCCCAGGAAGAATGAATTACCCTATAACTTGCTTAGCAACATCTTCCCCTGCTTGATTTCCCCCAGGTAGAGGATTGGGGCTTGTAGGGTAAACTTTGCAGGCCTCAAATGTGTCTTTGCCTCCTTCTCTGGAGCCAGGGACAGTCTGGAAATAAATATCTTTTTATGTTGAGTCAAGTTCAAAACAACAAGCCAGGCGCCCAATTTACACCTGTGGGGAAAAGGGGAAACTTCAATGAGAGCTAATTGAATAGCTTTGCCCTTGCAGCAGGCACTTGTGTTTCTGCTAGTGGAAAGAAGGCCCCTGGAGAACTAAGAATCAGGTGACCAACATTTCCCTGGGAACCCTTGCATTGTGGAGAAACACAGGATTTCTGAGGAAATTTTTCTGTTTTGTGAACATGTGAAGTGTGTGCAGGATAAGCAATCTGTTACCTCTCTGCCAGCTGTAGCAGTCTCTCCCCCAGAGACTCCTTTCAGGTATTGAAAAGAGCAGGTGCTGGGTGTGGGCTACTGGGAGTGGGTCCCAAAGAAGTACACTGTGTCCTACCTTGAAAGAACCCATCTTCTGGTGGCTCCACACACATTTGCCTCTGGAGGTCTTGATGACTGTTCCAAGGCTGATGCAGGGAGTCACGATGGGGCTAATTAGAACTGCTGAGGGAATGCAGGGAAAGGGAAGGAGCTCCATGGGGTAGGAGCACCAGACAAGGCCTTCCAATGGGGATGCATTATGAGCAGGACCTTGAAATTCATTTGGAATTTGGTTTGAAGAAGAGAAGGTGCAAGGTCATGTAAGGCAGGTAGAAAGATAGACATTGGAGATAGGTGTTTTGGATAACTCTGATAATCTATCGGACCTTGTTGCTATCCTATTAAAACCTGTCATTGGTTCTTCATCACCTGCAGAGTGAAGTGTAAGCTCCTTACCTGGACACATCACTAGCCTTTGCTTACCTCTCCAGCCTCCTCATCCCCCACCTTGTGCCTTGGTTCTTATGCTCTAGCAATATCTTACTCTTATTTCTCCCTGAGTACCCCATGCTATGTCATGCCTCCATGATTCTGTTTCTACGGGTTCTTCTTATTCCCCTTCCTGTCTGACAGCCTGGTGAAGTCATCTTTTCAAGCGCTTCTGAGACTGCACTAGCTGCATTAGTTTGTTTCATGCTGCTGATAAAGACATACCCGAGACTGGGAAGAAAAAGAGGTTTCACTGGACTTACAGTTAGTTCCACATGCCTGGGGAGGCCTCAGAATTGTGGCAGGAGGCAAAAGGCACTTCTTACATGATGGGGGCAAGAGAAATGAGAGAAGAAGCGAAAGTGGAAACCCCTGATAAACCCATCAGATCTCTAGAGGTTTATTCACTATCACAGGATAGTGCAGGGAAGACTGGTAATGATTCAGTTACCTCCCCCTGGGTCCCTTCCATGACCTGTGGGAATTCTGGGAGATACAATTTAAGTTGAGATTTGTGTGGGGACACAGCCAAACCATATCACTAGCTGACCAAGGTCATATAGTAATGGAAGTGGAAAGAAGCCTGTTTGGGCTGATTCCAGAGCCTTTGCTCTTAACCATCATGCAATTCTGTTTATAATGGGGAGCCCATTATTTATAATTTCGCGCTGTTCAGTGTTAGTCTCAGTTGGCAAGTTGAGCCCTTTAGGGAGAGAAGTGCCTTGAGTTCTAGCTCTCTTCCTGCTGTGACACTTAGAGAAAGACATATGTTACCTCTGGGCTTTATTTTTCTCATCTGTAAAATGACCACCTTGGTCTTATAGATAAATAAAGCTCTTTTTAATTCTATCACTATACATATTTTTAAAAACATTCCAGGAATATAGGCCAGGGTTAGCTCATAGATATAGAATTATACCCAGGGCTGGGGGTGGTGACTCACACCTGTAATCCCAGTACTTTGGGAACTGAGGCAGGTGGATCACTTGAGGTCAGTTCAACACCAGCCTGGCCAACATGGTGAAACCCCACCTCTACTAAAAATACAAAAATTGGCAGGCATGGTGGGGTGCACCTGTAGCCCCAGCTACTAGGGAGGCCAAGGCATGAGAATCACTTGACCCCGGGGGCAGAGGCTGTAGTGAGCTGAGATTGTGCCACTGCACTCCAGCCCAGACAGCAGAGCGTGACTCCAGCCCAACCCCCATTTACCCCCAGTGAAGAATTATACCTAGGCACCAAATGAATGACTTTACCTTAAATGCCAGGGCTTAATTCACTGTTAGGATATGATCTAATATCAAAGTAGGGATTTCAAACAGAAATTAGAAACCAAATAGAAGTTGTCTTTGTAAAAAGTTGGAGGAAAAAAATAAAGTATTTAGAAAGGTCCCTCTTCTTACTTTCTGTATGACCTGAGGCAGATTATCTTACTTAATTTTCAGTTTTCTCCTCTGGAAGCAGAGATATATAATGTACTTCATATGGTTGTGTGAAGATTAGATATGGTCAAGTGTGTGAAGCTCTTAGCATAGTGTCTGGCATGCAGTAAATAACCCAACGAACATTAGCTGTGGATTATGGAATGGAACCATAGGGACTGGGAGGGGGTGGGTGCTAGGTGAATGCTCTGGGAGACCTCATGCTTTCTTATTTAGCAAATATTTCAGCTTTTGAGTATCTCGAGTTGGTATGCCCCAGAACTCAGAGTCAGCTTTTGGGGGCTGGTGATGTACCCCACAGTGCCCTGGATATAGGCTGGGATTGGTATAGCCTAGGGAAATCCTGAATACTAAAAATGATAAAGGTAGTAACGGCAGCAACAACAACAGTAATAACCATCACCAGATCTTTCTGACTCCAGAGCCTGTGCTCATGACTGTTTTTATTTCTCTGCGACACTGACAGACATCCTTTAAAAGAAGGGGGAGCCAGTCATATCATTCCATGACCTGAGACACTCTGATGGGTGCAGTAGTGCCAGGGTTGTTCCTGCCTATCATGGAGCAAAAGCCTGTGTGATGTTATCAGGTGGGCCAGGAATAGCCCTCATGAGCCAGATGCCAGAGCACCTGGAGATTCAAGTATGCATCACCCTTGGAGACAGGGACATTGACATTTTCTATTAAAATGCAAATGTGATATGGAAGGCGTTGTGCAACAATCCTTTATCATCTTTTATAAAACATATAAATCAGATTTGCAAGTCTCTTATTTGGGCAGGAGGCCAGGAGACGTTCAGAGTATAGGGTATTGCCCAACTCTAAAAATAGTTCAATACTAAAGTGTCATTCTTTTAAATTGTCTCTTCTGTACCCAAATCTGGACAATTTCATTTTCTTTTCACTGGTTTTATAGTTGAGTGAAAGTAATTTATGTCCTACCCCATGGATTATTGCACATCTTATAATAGAAGAAAACAAGTTTTTATTCTTAAATAAGAGATACTTTGAGAAGCTTGTAGGGATGGGTTCAAGTTCAATCTTTCATTTTTACTTTAATTTTCCTGATATTCACTATAGTCTCTCTGTGCATATGTGTACCTCCCATCTTATTCATTGCTTTATGGCCAGCATCGACTACATTCTCAAATGAATTAATAAACTGAGTACTCCTATTGTGAAAGGCCCTAAGGACAATGTGAAAGTCAGTAAATGAAGGCTCTCCATCCCAAAAAATCTTATCCTATAACAGAGAGACAAGTTCTAAGGCAGGAGAGACTGAGGGCTTAAGTACGGCTGTGGAGATACAAAGGGGGAGATGGGGTGAAAGCAAGGAGTGGGCAAGGAAGTGGAAAAGAGGTAAACATTACTCTGTGGTTTTGAGCTTGCCTGGCAGAGGCATAATGCCGTCAAGAGAGAGGAGAAAGTCACAAGAGCAGGTCTGGGGGAAAGCGGAGAGAGGGAGGACATGATGCATTTGGATCTAAGCATATGAGGTTTGGATGATGCAGACTTCAGTGCCAGTTAAGATGTGCAGCTGCCCTATAACCTATGATGAAGATGAGTTAATTGCTGAGTTCTAGAGTAGCCCCAAACTTAGGCGGTTTTATTCTCTTTCTTATACTTATTCAACAGGGCTTTGTGCTTGGCAATAAAAAGAGATTTAAAAAGGTATAAAAGGCAAGATCTTTGCTCTCCCAGAATTCCTGAGTGAGGCAATATGTGCTCAACAGTGTCAGGCAAGTAGCAGCGTGCAGAAGGAACAGAAGGAGCGGCTTGGGTGTGACAAGCTGGAACCTGCACACAGCTGCAGGAGGAGGGTGTTCTGAGACTTTGAAGATCAGCACGCTCCTTCCAACCTTTCAGAGGAAGCTATTGAAAATGAAAAGACATGACTTCTCAATACCAAGTTTATTTGAAAAGGAATGAAACCAATGTAACAGGTATACATGTTACAGTAATTACCTTATTGGCATGCAGAGATGAGGCAAAATCATGAATTGGTTTATTTTGTCTTTTCATGAGGAAAATAGCTTTTTTGAGCTCAAATGAGGGGACTTAATGGCTTGGCACTAGGGTATAACCATTACTGATGCAGGGCAGGAAGCCTTGGAAAATTGCCCTTCTCCTTCTCTGCTACTTTCCATCCCACTTTTGTCAAAGACATATTTTGGGTCCTGTCTCCTGGAACCTGCTGACAATGTGTAGAGACTCACCCAATGTCTGACTGCCTGTTACTGCTGCTAAACCTTGATTTGACTGGCCGTGGTGACAATGGCCTGGGAGTCTCAACTCTGAGACTTTACAAATGCCACGGACTGGGTGGCTGCTTATAAGGGTTTTGTCTAGATCTGACTCTTTCCATAGGGATGTGATTTTAAAGCCCTGGTATATGAGGTTGAAACACCTACAACAATAGTCAGTCCTAACAAGGGAGGTTCTCCGGGTTTATAGAGGAGGTCTTGGAAGAATTCAACTTCCTAATAGTGATCTGTCTATGTGGCCATACCAGTGGCATGGGGGAAAGTGAGAATATAGAAAAATTATTGGAAAGTATTTTCCTTTTGACAAGTAAAAAATTAGAGTATTATGGAAATGTAAGAAATTACAGGGTTAGAAGATTCCACCTTTGTAGTAACTTAATACTCTGATTAAAGCACATACCTGTATCTGACAGTAAGGATGCCAGAGTAAGGGCTTTACTGCCTCATTAAAATAGTGCCATCTGGTGGTGAATGTTTTGAATTGTAACTAGGTGCCCAGAGAGCTGTCAAACGATCAGCAGACGTGGCTTAAAGATTAAGCAGCATTTATAATTTTCTTGTTTATTTATTCATCTATTCTTTCGTTTAGTTTACGTATCACTTACTACATGCTGAGAATCTTGATGGGTGTTGCATATGAGGAAACGAGGAAGACACAAGCCCTGACCTCAAGGAGTGCATAGTCCAGTGGGTGAGACTGCCTGTAGACCAGTGACTGCAATCCAGAGATAATGGCTATTTGAGAAGTGCAGTGGAAGTCCAGGAGATTCAAATGTCACAAGCAGTTTCAGTGATGCTGCTGGAAGGGCCTACTGTGTGTATAAGGACGTAACTTGAGCAAGCTTGGAGTCAAGAAAGGGACAAGTTGTTGGATGTTTACTCAACTTGCTACTTGTGTGGCATTCCCCGGCCTGCCAGAGCTCTCTTTTGGGTTCTCTATCTCTGGCCCTACTCCTAAATCAAGGAACTGAATGAACTTGTGGTTTGCTGCCCCGTTGGAGCTCTCTTTCTTGTTCATGGGCTTGATTCTTGGTCATTCTAGGACACAAATTGTTGGACACAGGGTGGTATGCTTAAAGCCCCCTGGACACTTTACAGGAACCTATCAATAAATTTTTACATGCCTTCTCTGCCCTCTGCTCTTTTATACTTCCCTTTTCTTCTGCCATGAGAGGTTTGTCTAAGTCTTTCTCTTCTTCACGTAACTCTGTCTCTGTGCAATACAATCTATGCCGTTCTGTTTTGGAGAAATGCGCTCATTGTGAGATCCTGTTCAGGCACCTAATCTTCCTAGTTCTAAGAGTTGTTTCCTCTTAAAAACTAGACCAATAATATTTATCTACTAGGTGCTGAGCATGCAGAGGCCTGAAATGATTAACTGAAGAAGTGGGAAAGAATTAACAGTGCATGAGGCTTTTGGACTGGGCTGTGAAAAATAGTTTGGAGATTATCAGGTGGAGGTTGTTTGGGTCACTAAAGGGCATTCTAGGCAGAGGCAATTCACAGAAGATTGAAGGCTTTAATAAATGTGGTGGGCCCAAAAATGTATATGAGAGATGCGGGGTATGTACTGGAAAAAATATGAGACTGAAGAGGTGGGAAAGAGACAGTTTAATGGAAAGTCTTATAGTCTGTGTAATGGGGCTGGGTATTCCTTCTGAAAATGTTGGTGAGCCATGGACAGAAGGCACGTAAGTATCTAGGTTATCTGCAGGTTAAGGAAACAGATAAAAGTGGATGGATTTAATGGATATTTTAGAGGTCGAGTGGAAAGAACACGTGATTGATTGGATGCGAGTGTTGAGAGTGGGCTTTTAAAATAAATTTGCTTTCATAGGTATATTTTCTCCTGAGGATTTCAAATTCCCTTAAGAGTTATTATCCCTTTCTATTCATGGAATTCTTATCTTTTTCTAGTGGGATCTTTTCCTAAGGAGTCTAAAATTTGAAGTTTCTAGCTCGCTACTCAGATACGTTGTTCTAAATTTTGGTGATAAGATTCTGTTTTCTTTGCTGGGTTTGGGTGACTTGTCTGTGCAGCACTGCTGGTTCTGAGGAATCAGTAGTTCCACTCTCAGCTTCTGAAGGAGGCAAAGGGTTGGCACAGCATGCATGGTGTGCATGGGGTATTGCTGTTGAAGGGGAAGTAGTGAGATCTTTACTCTTCCTACAGACTAGGTGTCTTGTACATTTTGGTAAGATGGAGGGAGGAATAACTGAATGGTAAATAACATAAAGAGTACTTATAGTGTCTTTATATTAAATTATTATATTTGTTGGGAAGAGGAACCTGAATTGGAAACTGGAGGTCAGCAGGCGTTCTCTTCTTGCTGTATTTTACGTAGACCAATATTGAAATTGAGATATATTTCTCAAGTTCAAATAATGGGGTAGAGGAAGGAGTAGTTATACTGTAATAAATATTGTGGAGACTTAAGACCAGGTTAGGATTCTTCTTTCTCAGGAGGATTCACTGTGGGGTAATTACACTGAATTGGCAGGACCTAATGGCATAGCTTGAGAAATAAGAGACGTCAGATTTGGGATCTAGCAGCACTCACCCCGCACTCCTGGATCCCTACCTGCTTCTCCTCAATACGGCAGATTCAGTAGAAGATTTTTAGGTTTGGTGTTCTTTTTCTTTTTTGGAGGGTCACATAAACTCATTAACTCTGAATTTGTCATTTCTCCCTATGTATCTTCAATGTCTTGGTCATATAACCCATTGTTTCATCATACAAAACATTTTCTGGAGACAATAATACCTTGGTCCTGAGAATCTATCTTCATTATGTGTTAGATGGATTGCATTAATTGTCTCAATTCTATATCCTTCTTGTTTCCATACATCTTTGGCATATTACTTTGTAATTTCTTTCACTATAGTTGATTTCTCTATCCTTGGAGTCTGAGTTTGGTCACATGACTTTCTTTGGCCAATGGAATGTTGTAATAAACAGTCTGACTCCAGTTTTAATGTTAAACTGTTTGATAGGATTTAGACTTAGACCCTTCTCTCTCTCTCTTTCTCTTTTTTTTTTCGAGACGTAGTTTCACTCTTGTTGCCCAGGCTGGAGTGCAATGGCACAATCGCGGTTCACTGCGACCTCTGCCTCCTGAGTCTAAGTGATTTTCCTGCCTCAGCCTCCCAAGTATCTGGTATTATAGGCCCTGCCTCCATACCAGGCAAATTTTAGTATTTTTAGTAGAGATGAGGTTTCACCTTGTTGGTTAAGCTGGTCTCAAACTCCTGACCTTAGGTGATCCACCCACCTTGGCCTCCCAAAGTGCTGGGATTATAGGCATAAGCCACCATGCCTAGCCACTTCCACCCTTCTCTTTCCCACCACCATATATCTGGTACTCTAGGCGAAAAAACACATATACACCCCCTGGCTTCTTTGCATCATAGAGAAGTTTGAAAACCCTCATGCACATGACAATCCCTTCTCCATCCCCACCCCCTGGTCACTATTAAAGGCTCAAGTCATTCTCTTGTCTTGTCATTCCAGATTGTCTTGTGTCTATCCTGCTCCCAATAGAAGTCCCCTGTGTGAATAATAACATTTTTTTCAAATACTCTTGGTGTGTGAAATGTTATTAGTCTAGACATCCAACCTACTAATTGGGGTCAGAGGGTCTATTCCACTTTCATAGAGTGACTACAAAGCAAATATTAATCTATGTGCATGTGATACTTGCATATGGTTGGAAGAAATGCTTACATGTCTCTGCTTCAACTGTTTCTCCTCTGTCATGGCCATGAGACTATGGTGTAGGCTAGCCTGCTCAAGCCTATAATCCCAGCACTTTGGGAGGCTGAGGTGGGTCGATCACGAGGTCAAGAGATCGAGACCATCTTGGTCAACACAGTGAAACCCCGTCTCTATTGAAAATACAAAAAATTAGCTGGGCATGGTGGTGCATGCCTGTAATCCCAGCTACTCAGGAGGCTGAGGCAGGAGAATTGCCTGAACCCAGGAGACGGAGGTTGCAGTGAGTGGAGATTGCGCCATTGCACTCCAGCCTGGGTAACAAGAGAGAAACTCCATCTCAAAAAAAAAAAAAAAAAAAAAAAGGAGTAGCATCCCATTGCCTTATCACCTCTGTCAGCAAACCAGTCAATGTATAGCTGACCTCAGACATGTCAGCAAGCCCAACTAAGATCAACAGAGCCTCTTAGTCAATCCACAGCTAACTGCAGATGCATGAGTAAGACCAGGCAAGATCAGCCAAGGCCAACCAAGATTGGCTGAATCCTCAAACTTGTGAATTAAATATATGCTAATTGTTGTATACCACCGGTTTTTTGGGTTGTTATGCAGAACTATTGTAGCAATAGATAACTGAAAAACCAAGTGTGGGAACTTCTAGACCAACCCAGGGGTAAATATAAGGTCTCCAAACTTTAGCAACTCTCCCTGAAATCCAAAATGAAGGAAGAGATTATAGTGCAGCTCATATTTAGCTCTTTGGCCTCTATTTTTAAGAGTTGATTTTGTTTAGTTTTTTTTGTGCTAGTACTCTTAATAAGCAATTTTAGAAAAGCCTTAAGTAAGATTAGCAATTTGCACCTTTTTAAAAATTAACAACACTCTGCTGTTTTGATATTGAGCTCCATTATCAATTTGCATCTTTAAAGAGGTGTAACCTTTCTCAGATAGTTTGCTCAGTGTTCTTATATTTAACTAGAAAGACTTGATTTTTACATTGCTTATGTTGGCTTTACTTCTGCACAATTAAAACCAGAGGAGAATAAAAAATCTAACACTCAGTAATTAGAGGTATGATGTAGATTTCTGTAACTCTGGCTATTCAGAGCTGAGTGATGATCAAGGCAGGATTAATGTATGAACTTACAAGGCAGGTATGTTAACAAAGGAAAAATGTCCTACAGTTTTAGGACACATATCAACAAAATTTTCTGCATACTTGAATGGTTGCAGATTATACCTTCTTATTTATGAAACTAGCTTCAGGGAGCAGTACAACTTTGAACTGGCATGGAGTTCTGAACTCTCCCAGTTGTATGACAGGAGCCATTCTGACTGATTATCTCCCATCTTCCACATTGCCTTGACCTGCCTATCCAAAGTCTACTTTCCCCAGCAAGACCATCCACCAAGCCATACGCTGAGGTGCCTCAAAGGCAGAAGAGGTCATGCACCTCAGCGTCATCCTTTGTTTTGTACTCATATCTTCTCTAGAAAAATGATACAGTTGGTGGCAGTGAAGTTCTTTATTTGGGAAACTATACCAACTACCCTTTGTTTGATTAGGACAAAAATACTAACCATGTTGCTCAGTAGAAAACTTTATTTGAAAAACTAGATTTTGAGTAATTACCTGTATTTTTTTTTCAGTTACACCAAAGTATGAAACACTTCTTTTGAACCCAGTCAGTGTATTTTATCAAACCATGAACCAAAACAATGTATTTTGTTTTTTCAACAATGGACCAGGGAAAACTGGAGCCTAACCTCTATGTTTTCTCAATCTCCTGAGCTGGATCAAAACCAGAACATTAAAACTTTCTTGAACTGAGCTGATATTCCACAGAGTTAAAGCCTTTTGAGATCCTAGAAGGGTGCCGTGATCCTTGGTCACTTTTTAGAATGCTGTGTAAAATCTAAAAGCTTTGATTATTTCCTAATCAAAGATGATTTTATCTTGACTTAATTGTTCTTTCTATTGTAGTAAGTGTGAAATATGTCACTCATTGCAGAAGAGAAAAACATGAGGCATTCAGGTAGAATATACATCTGTCTTTACCATGGAATCTAAGTCATTTGTTAATAGCGCTTTTGACCTCAGTCCAAGCAGGTTGCCATGGGATATATAGATGTGTTATCCTCTGTGGCAATATTCTCTAGCTATTTAGATGGCATTTTCTTTGTAGTACTTGATCCTGGAAATCTCTAAGGAATATTCTTTAATTTCTAATTTTTCATGAAAGTACAGTCAAATGGTCCTTAAATTTTTAGCTATCCATTTCTATAATCCAAACTACAGATTGAAAAAAATAATACCACATCACATGGAATTTGAAAACATTTTAGTTACATTGATAAAAAGGATGTGATTAATTTAACAAAAGTTCATATCTTCAGATAATTAACTTATTTATTCTTCAAAGGATTATACAGGAATCCCTGGCCTTTCTCATATGAATTGGAAAATTCCAAAGGGAGTGAAAATTTGAGACGTCACAAGTATATAAGAATTGCTGTATGAAATGGCCTGCATTTAAAGATTTAGGAAGAGGAGAAGATTCATAAACAGTAAAGGGATAAAAGGTAACAGGATAATGGTGAGCAGGAGTTCAAAAAATAGTAGCCTGATGCTGCATTAATAGACCGTAGCCTCTGGCTCAGCAGTGAGTGATAGGGTGGTCAAGAGACATGCGGTGGTCTTTCTGATGAGGGCTGCCTGCTGCAACTGAATTTGAATTCAAGCAACCACTGCTCTGATTTTCAAATTTTTTATTGGATGTTTTACAAATTACAAAGTAATTCGATCTAGTTGTTACAAGTGAAGCAATATAAAATGTATAAGAGAACACTAATTATTGCTGCTCCTTCTATTTCTAATCCCATGCTTTTAAAGGATTCAGTATTAGTTGACTAGTGAGGACCTTCCACACTTTGCACCTTTTTTGTAGGTACATATACAAAAATATATTCTCATGTGTAATTTAAAAAATAATTGTATCAAAATAGGAGCATACTATTGCACATTAATCTTTGCCTTTTTCAGTTGAGTATATATCTTGGGAAATCAGAGAAGAGACATAGATCTAATGCTACCCTTTTTTAATTTTTTTCTTAGTGTCTGTATGTGTGAACACACACACACACACACACGTTCACATAAATGGAATCATTAATAGAAATTGTTTTTACACATTGATTTTTTTTCTTTCTTTGTCTTACCCTCTTTCCTATCTCCCTTTTTCCCATTCCCTCCTTTACTGTCTCAGTCGTGGAACCTATATGTACAGTATGGTATATATCCTTTACTACCTTTCTCCATTCTCATATAATCCTTATGCATAGCCATTCACATGCTTGTGCACGCACACACACACACACACACACACACACGTGTGCACACACATTTTGCTCTGTGTTATAAGCCTACAGTGTGCTAGGGATGAGATTGGAACCAGTTAATGATTTTAATTATCATCCTTGTTGTTGATGTCCAAATCTACATTTCCAATTTAGACCTCTTTGGTCCCCATATTCAACTTACTGCTGGATATTTTCATTTAATTTTTCCATAGGCATCTCAAATTGAATGTGCCCCAACTTCACCATTCTCTTCTCCCCTTTGCATCTTGCATTATTTATTGCAACTGGTGCTACCACCATTTATCTAGTTGTCAAGCTAGAAACCTACCACTTACAGTCACCAAGTTCTGCCAGTTTATCACTTAAATAGTTCTTGAATTTATTCTCTCCTCCCCATTCTTCTCATTAGTACACCAGTTAAGATACTCATTCAGCCTCATATATATTATTGCGAAAGTCTTTCAACTTTGCATTTTCATTTGGATCCCATAACAATAGTGAGTTACTGGGTTTCTATGGCTTCCAATCCATCAAAGAAAACATTTTATTTTCTTTGGTAAGGTCAGAAGCATGATGAACTGTCCATATTAAAGTTCTCCTCATTTTTTCTGGGGTAGAAAGTGTGAAATATTTATTAAGGAATAAAACAAAAACAAAGAAAAACCATGACCAGAAAGAGATGTTGGACAGGAGTACTAATGCTAGGAAAAGCAGGACTATCCTGGCCAGCACTGATACTCCAGCAACATGGGGAGCGTATGTTCCTCCCCTACTTCCAACTCCTTTTCTCACTTATGCTGAGCCTTCCATTTTAGATAAGTCATTCCTATGTCATTGCTTTCATGTGTGTTCTGCAGTCAGAGTGAGCTATGTAAAACACAAATTTGGTCTCTGTGTCACTTTTGGGTGCTTGGAACGTTATGGTATCTGGATGAATAGAGCTGATTTTATGAGCTAAGGTCAATTCACATTTAACCAGGCAGAAGAACAACAGATGAAACAAAGATCCCGAGTGATGGGCAAAGTGTCAGGAGCAGGTCCTTGAGTCCATGTTGTGGGTGATGGGGAACAAGCCGCTAAGACTGTCTGAGGTGTCCTACCAAAAATGGAGGTATCTTACCAAATAGCTCATGAGGTTGGATTCCTTCCAGACTGTGTTGTTGGCTAGGATACTTTATCTGTGTTCTCCTTTGGCCACTAAAAGCTAGAATAAATGTTGTAGGTAGGTCCCTGAGGCTCTATTAGACCATTATCTACTGGAGAGACAGAGGGTTAGGAAGCAGGAGTTAGGAAATACTGTAACGAGATAGAATACAACAAAGCATTTGGAAGAAGTGTAGATGGCAGTGTGGTAGTGAAACTAGAATGGGAAGAAAAAGAAACTTAAAATTCAAAGAGCCCTGGTTCTCATTTGTCATAGATGCTTAGCCTCCTTGAAGACTGTTTTGGTAGCTTTTATGAAGGTGAATCTTATGTTATCAGGATTTTTATTTAGAATGTGGTGAGGTCAGGATGAAGTTCATTAATGTCAGTTACCAAGGGTACTGCTGGGTCAGTAGGTATTGAAGGCTCTCTTTGAGTCCCTCAGTTACCTCCTCGTGGTTTTTTTTTTTTTTTAATGCTTTACAAGTAGTTAGGAGTAGACTATTGTATTTCATTCTGGACACCAACTACCAGAAGTTCCATGTTGCTTTGTGAAAAGCTCAAAAGACGTTTCACTGGCCTGAAGACAAGGTCATAGCACAGAGATATTTTGTCTGGTTTAGGCATACCTATGTAGGTCACACAGGTATTGGAGACTCTTTGAATATGATCAGTATTATATAAAAGCCTAAATTGTTAGGTCCCATGGGGTTTGCTTTTTGGTTAGGGAAATTGGTCCAACATACAATGAGAGAAATGATTTGGCTTTCAGTTCTCCCAGGGAGGAATTGGTACCAAGAAAGTTCTGGAAGTTATGGAAGAAGGCTATTGATTCTAGATATTAGTAGGATTTAGATGATTTGGAAATTAAAATGGAAAAGGAATCAAACATGATTCTTTCTGCAGAAGCAGACTAGTTTTTTGAGTCAGTTATGTACCTACATATAAATTCATAAGCCTTAGCCTCAGGACATGCAGTAAAACAAAACCATATGCAAAAAAATTATAAATGTTCACATTTAAATGTTCCAGAAAAAGTGGGAGCTAATAATAGTATCTGGTTTTCTGTCTTTCCTGGGCTAATAGCTAAATATGGAAACACAGAACTGCTGAAGGTATTAGAAAAGGGGAAGGAAGGTCTAGAAGTAGTAGACCCAATCTTATCCTTTAAAACATGCAGCGTATTTCCATTGACCAATAAATAGAATCAGCAGATACTGTAATCTCGTTTCTGTGTGACGGGGCAAAGACTGGAGATCTATGCTGCCTCTGTGAGAACATTCTCACTTTTTTTTTCTTTTTTTTTTTCTTTTGCCTCTTCTGCAGGGAGTATTAGAGGTAAAATGAGATGAGCAGCCGCAGGAGGTCATCCCAACTTAACCAGCGGTAGTGGGTTAGTATTAGTTACCTGGGGGATCTTGTTTGCTATTCAGTCTAGACTGGAGAGCAGGAAAGAGAAAAAGGCCAAGAATGCTTTGGACTTCAAAAGGCCCAAAAACTGATCTCAGAAAGAGGAGTGGGAAGGCGGTGACTGCGTTCCACAGAATGAAGTTCAGCCAGATGGAATGTAGGTTTTAACAGCAACACCAACAAGGTGTTAAGCTCTTGGCTGGAGTAGAGAGGTCTAGTCACATCTCTTGGGGTAATGGGAAGTGTTGCTTTCTGAAGTCTCACTATGAGGCCTCAGAATAAGTGTGCTGCTCTGCGCTGATCTCCCAGCTGCTTCAAAGCACCCCCTCCCCTTTTTGTACAAGGCAAGGTAAAATAGGCAAAATATATCCATACCAAGGTCATTTGGAAGGCACAATTGTGTCCAGCAATGTGTCTCGCAACTTCACCATGCCTAGGGGTATGTTCTCTACTCCCTCTCTTCTCAAGGCCTTCTTTAAGTGCTCTCACTGTTTGGCTTTCTGTTCGCCAGCGTGGCAGCTGATGGACAATAAATACACTGCTCTGGGGATGAATTTCAGATGTTGAGTCTTCCAGCAAATTTGAAACTAAGACAAGTATCTTCTCCCATTCCTACTTTTTATTCCTTATAATTTCTGAGAAACTTTCCTGCCAGCAGACTTCTCAGACAATGACAAACTGAATCCTCATTAAAACAAAGAAAGGTTAAGGGGAAAAAATAACCTATTTAAAACGAGGTAACTCACCAGTCTTTCAGCTATAAATTGACAATAGGATTTATATAAATCCGTAATTGTATCTCTTTTACCTGCAGTTAGGCCAGTTAATGATGAAAAAAGTATACAGCTGATCATGTGGCTTTAATGAGGATTCTTTTTACAGAGTTAAAAAAATCCACCAAATTAAATTCTGCCAATTTGCTTCATTGCAAATTGAGCACCACCCTGTGAGCAAAAAAAAAGGAAAAAAAATCATCAAGTAGCTTAAATCAGTTACAGCTAAATGTGTAAGTCAGCATGTGCTTTAGCCTTTAGTCATGAAGAATATATTAGATTTTAAAAATAAATGGCTTTCTGCTGAGTCTTCATTGCAGTGGCTTTCTGACTTTTAATTAAATTTTCAGTACTTGTGGATGCTTCTTCATGTACTCTGGCCACAGAGCTCGCATTGCCTCCATCATTAAGTGGAGTGGAAAACCAAATTGGAGATTATTAAGCTTGTTCATTTCTTTGTTATCAGTAGCTAGTGGCTCTCTCCTTTTTACTTGCTAAATAAGGATGGAGCTTTCTACCAGGGCATTTTCCAAGAATGAAATAAGCTCTCGTAAACAGAGCATGATTAGCCCTAATGCGGGAGCTTGTTAAATGTTCCTCATTATACATTTCTGGTCTGTTTCATCGGTGTTAAATGAACTTAATGTAAATTAATAAAAACAGGTTTGCATTATTTGTAACAGGATTGAGAGTAAAGAAGAAAACTGTAAGCAACACTAAACTCAGCAAGTAATGTCGAAGTTTGCACTTTTTCTCTGCTGCCCTTTCTGTTCTATGGAATTGAATAAATCGTTTGAAAGGCATAATATTTAATCTGTTGGAATGGAGCACTGCAGTTTAGGTATTACATTAGAGACTTTAATTGCTAGTTTGGTACTTTTCTGCAAATTTTGTGTTTGCTCCTTTTGAACTTCCTAGAAATAGATTTATGAAAATCATGTATTATTGGAGGGACCATTCTTGAACAAGGGAATTTTAATTTCTATACCAACAGGGTCAAGAATGACATAATTTTGGCTATAGAACCTAATGGTTGGTTTTAAATTCGTATTTGTTTTGATTTATAAAACTGAGTTCATTGCAGATGCTTCCGGGCAAATGTGTTATATAAAATTCACATTGTTTTAAACAGTGACATTCTTAAAATACAAGGCTGTTTCTCCTAATTAAAAAGAAACCAAACTGAAAAGGCACTTAAGCATGCACAGAAAGTCAAAAAGCTAAGGACTACTAATCTAAATGATAAAATGATTTATTTCTGAGATGCAGAATTAGATACCCATGAGCAAGTTAGAATAATTGGGGATCCCAGCATTTAAATTTTTAGCCTTGCAAACTCCTTTGGAAAATATTATCAAGAAAGTGAGGCTGCTATGACTTTGACTTCGTGGTTGTTTTTGTTTCTTTTTTTCTTTCTTTCTTTCCTTTTTGAGATGGAGTCTTGCTCTGTTCCTGGGCTGGAGTGCAGTGGTGTGATGTCGCCTCACTACAGTCTCTGCCTCCTGGGTTCAAGCGATTCTCCCGCCTCAGCCTCCCAAGGAGCTGTGATTACAGGCGCCCACCACTATGCATGGCTAACTTTTGTATTTTCGGATGGGGTTTTGCCATGTTGGCCAGGCTGCTCTTGAACTCCTGACCTCAGGTGAGCCACCTGCTTTGACCTCCCAAAGTGCAGGGATACAGGTGTGAGCTACCACGCCTGGCCTGTGGTTGTTGATAGAGTTGGTGGAATATCTGTTTGTGGTGGTTGTGGTTGTTTGATTATATTCACAGACATCTTAATGCTCATGAAGTCTGAACAAGTGTTTAAAATATAGTGAAATCAAGAAAAAGTTAAATTATGAAAAACACATCATGCAATTGTGGATGCAGCTCCATTGTAAAGGAATTTGCTGGAACTTTACTTTTTATTGAAAATTATTTAGTTCCTCGGACAAATAGTGCATCTTAACTATTTGTTTAACATTAGTGATAACATATACAGCAAAGTCTTGATTTTAACTAGAATTCTTAGAGAATGTCATCCTTACAGCCCAGAATGGTGAAAGCAAAAGAATGTATGCCATAAATACCCACTATGGCAGATGTAACTGATCGTTCACAGCACTCTTTCCTGCTCAACCTACATTAGCTTCAGAATTCTGAATACAATAGCCCAGGCAGTTCCTACCAATAGATTGCAGTTGTTATGTGAGAGGAGCCTTGTTTGCCATCTCTATTATAATTAGGGAAATTTGTTTTGTTTTGTTTTTAGATTTAGTTAGGAAATCTTTCCATTTCAACTTTATGGCTGAAACATTTTAGGTCATTTCCTGCCTTATTAGGGTATGATAAACACATTTTCATTGTTACACCATCATTCATTACATTTTCATTTCCTGAAGATTTTGTTTTGATTCTGTACTGTCATTATTATAATGAATTTTATTTTCACAATGAATTATATATGTAGAAAGTATAACAGATTAGAATAAAATTAAACCAACCTTAGGATAGGTACTAGAATATTTCCCTTCCTCCCTCTCTTCTTTCTTCTGTCCTTTGTTCCTTCCATTCTTTCTAACAAATTTTTGATTTGTTGGGATTGGATCAGAAATTCAAGACATAATTTAAGTTTCCCAAAGCATGGCTGAGAGGAAAGATGGAAGACAGTCTGTCTAAAATGTCCAGTTGTCCTGGACCCAGTGGCTTTGTCTTAGGAACCACCTACTTTAACTTCAGCCTCATTCTGCTTTTCCATTCTCTGTTTATCTTCTGCTCCTGTTCAGCTTTGTCTTATCCTCCGACATTTCCATGCTGGGTTCTTCGTTACCAGCTAGCTCCTATCCTGGGTCCTACCATGGAATTAAGATACACATAGCTCTGTCCTCCCCAAACTCCACAAGTAAAGCATTGAAGCTAGATTCTGGTTAATTGTCCGCTTTTAGTCACAGAGCTCTATTTACCAGAGGTAACCAAATGTTTTGACTAAGGAAACAGCAGACAAGCACTCATCCTTGCTGGTATGTGATAAGGACCACCAGTGGTTTGATGCATGTGTGAAGGTAAAGGTCACAGGGAGAAATTGGGACATTTCAGAACAACTTCAGAAATTAAACTGCTGCCTTAATATTAGGAAAAGAAATTTAAGGATTTGACATGTGGCCTACATGAAGAATAAATATTGTAACAATAAATGGCTCTAGATTTGTACAAAGAAAACACAAAATAAACTTAGGTGGTATACCAAAAAGTGGTTTCAAAGATGGAGAAAAAGGAATGAATCATATCTGTCTGTAAAGTAATAATAACAGTGATGATGATGATAGGAAATGGAGTAATCATATCTGTCTGTAAAGTAATAATAACAGTGATGACGATGATAGGAAATGGAGTAATCATATCTGTCTGTAAAGTAATAATAACAGTGATGACGATGATAGGAAATGGAGTAATCATATCTGTCTGTAAAGTAATAATAACAGTGATGACGATGATAGGAAATGGAGTAGGTACTATTTCAAGAATTTTACATATGTTAACTCCTTCCATACTAAAAAACCCCAGGGGTAGCTACTATTACTCTCCCTACTTTATGAATAAAGACACTGAGTTATAAAGATAGCAAATGACTTGCTCAATGTTAAGTAGCTAGTAGATGTCAGAGCTGGAAGTTGAATCCAGGCAGGAATTGAATCCTGACTCTGTAGCTCATGTGTTCTTTGGTTGCAATTCCCAAAGTTGAGTGCTGTGTCTTTCTCTTAGTATTCTTGAACTTAATCTAAGAAAGAAGCTATGTGGGTACAGTCACTGCCTCATGAGCCAAGTTCTTTTGGCAGAAAAAAAATGATGCTAGAGAATAGGGTAAAAATAGAAGCTTCTGAAGACTGACAGATTATGGGAATATTGCCCAAAGGGCATTCATTTTTTATCAATCCAAAGATGCTGACCTCCAGGAAATCAGAATAAAAATAATTCAGAAAAGGATCATCAAATCTCAGACTTTTGGATACAACTGGTTGTAAACATAGGATAATTCTTTATTACCAAATTCTCTTATTCCTTTTATGATTGAGTTTTGGGGAAAGAAATACAATTATTATTTACTTATTGGATGGCATGAAGATTTTCACAGACGTCCGAGGAGGTGAGTGACCAAAATTGTGTGAATAAATAAGAGGCTGGCACAAGCCAAGGTGTGGAGCTGGGTTAGGAGCCACCATCGGGTTGGATAGGGGTTGTGGAAGAAGTAACGCAGATGAAAAGAGGAGGTGCGAGGAGGTGCACGGAGGCACCCAGACAACCTGGCGTAATGATGCTGGCGGGCACTGGGGCAGAGGAGGTCTGCCATTGGTTGCCTCCATTGATCATTTGACACAGATGATTGTGGCCCTGAAGTAACTACTTGCTTTCAAAGGCTTTCACTGTGTTTTGAACTGATTCTAAGAAAATACCCTTTTGAACTAGATTAATGCCCTTTTCATAGTTCTTCAACATTCAATATATATGAGGTCTTATGTAGAATCATAAGATGAACACAATAATCCTTACAGATAGATTTTTTTACATTGTGGAATTAAATTTTTTTTAAAAACTTTCAGAATTTTAAAAATGTTTTTGTTTCTACTCATCCCTCCTAATATTAGCCATGTTCATGTAGTTGAGGGTTGCCTGGAGAAGTGCCAGATGGTATCTATTTAATTTTGTTTAAATTATTTTCTGCCACCTTTCAGGCATGCACTGAAGGGCCCTTCCTAGGAGTTAGTGTGCACAGTTAGACTCTTATCTTTACCATTCATCATTCTGCTTATTGGCTGTTTATAAAATAAATGTACATAATGTGCCTAAAATATGACATAAAAACTGAAACAAAATTGATAAAGAAAGTGAGAATCTGAATTCTGACTTCTCAAATATATCTCCAGTTTATTTAAGGGAAAAAACAAAGAAAGGCAAAGAAAGGAACATTATTATTCATATAATCTTAGGAATCTTAACAGGTGGTGAGATTTCTTCCTAGAATGCAATGTACTCTCCTTAGTTGAAAGTAATTCTTGTGATATTTAGTAGAAATGAGCATTGCCACGGAGGCTGCTCTGCTGGGCTTCCTTTGGAGTGTTCTTAGAAGAACTTTGAGTGGTTTTCATTCATGTTTGCCAATTTCATAGATTTTCCCAACATAAAATTCAAAAGGTAGAAGGAAACCCTAAGCCCACTTAAAAATAATGGTGTATATTTTCTTCACAACATTTTCAGAGTGGAGTTTTCTCAGAATCTATTTGGTTCTTGGATTGCACTGATAGGGCCAAAGGCCTAAACACCACCATTCATTTATTTTCCCCATCCTGCCCTTCTTTTATTTACCCTGCAAAACAGTCCATAAATGACTCAACTGGCAACATTAGGAATCTATGCAATGCAACAAATGATGTCATAATATTAATAGCTACAATTTTTATTTTTTGAGATGGAGTCTCCCTCTGTCACCCAGGCTGGAGCACCATGGTACAATCTCAGCTCACCGCAACCTCAGCCTCCCAGGTTCAAAGGATTCTCCTTCTTCAGCCTCCTGAGTAGCTGGGACTACAGGCATGCACCACCATGCCCAGCTAATTTTTGTATTTTTAGTAGAGACGGGGTTTTACCATGTTGGCCAAGATGGTCTTGATCTCTTGATCTTGTGATCCATATGCCTTGGCCTTCCAAAGTGCTGGGATTACAGGCGTAAGCCACTGTGCCCGGCCCAATAGCTACAATTTATTAAACTGTAATTTGGGCTATTAGGGCCCAGTCACAGGATTCATCTCCATTTGAGTCAGGTAGCTTCACTTTTTGTGGCCATAGTCTTAGTTCTGTACACTGGCAGATATGACCTCTCAGGACTGGGACCAACAGGTGCTCCACCTGTACTTTTTTTTTTAACATTCTCTCGGCATCCCTGCAAGACAGATGCTATCCCTATTAATAGTTGGATGAGAAAGCCAAGACTCAGAATAAGTTAAGTGATCTGCAAAGGTGTCCCAACTGATAGGAGGTGGAGCTGGGGTTCAAAACATGGTTTGCCGGATTCTAAAGCCAATGCTTTCAACACAATACTGTTCTACTTCCTTATGTTACCTGCATTGAAAATTTCTCTATCACCCAATTAATGCCAGAAACAAAAGGACAGCCATGCCCCCTTACAAGGTTAAGAGTGGCAAGGAGCCTGCCAGCCTCATCCGGTTATTTCTGACTACGAAGAACTGACGTTTTGGATAGGTGCTTAGAAAACAGGCTTCAGCCACGTGAGTGGGTTGGCTAGATAGGATTGAGGCACAGCGACTCTTTACCAAGCAAGGTGCTCCTTCCTGTCAGAACACATTTCTGTAGAGCCCTTCAGTCTGCAAGCTGGTAGCACCTCCTCCTGCTTCTGCCTCCTAGTGGGCTGTCTGAGGGAGGCTATACATATGTATTAAGTTATTAAGCGGTGGTATGGGTTCTCACAAGTTCAAACACAAAGCATGCTGTGTCCCTGCTCGAGCATCTCCAGGAGGGCCTGGATTAATAGAAATGCAAATGGAGCATCTGCACAAGGCCATATGATTAGAGCCTCCCCCTCACACCTCAAAGTCAAGAGCAGAAAAACACTGCATGTGAAATACAACAAAAAATGGTGATATAATATGCAAAGTCTGTTACCCATTTCAACAGCAGTCAACAAAACATTTCTACTCACACCACTCAGAACAATTCTGCTCCAACTTTATTATGTAAGCTAATGTTTTTCCTCGGGACAAAATTGCTGTTGATTCGTTAGAGTCCCTATTGACTGCTTTATTGCTTCAGACTCTCTGCCTACCACTGTTGGGCCCACTTGAGAAATTTGCTGTTAAAAGAAGTAGGGCTTGAGTTTTTTACCTCTGCGCTTTTCCTCTCCCTGGGGTAGAAATGCAATGGTCAATGAAGGCCTAAGGGATAGTGAGACGAGCCTGTCAGGGTTAGTCTTGCAGCCTCAGTCTGGAGGGAGTCATAGGCTGGTTCCGGCTCTTAGGGCCCAGTCACAGGATTCATCTCCATTTGAGTGAGGTAGCCTCACTCTCTTTTCATGGCTGCACTCTTAATTCTGTACACTGGCAGATACCACTATGTGACCTCTCAGGACCAGGACCAAATCCCAGCATGTTGGCACTGTAGGATTCCATATACGTTTGTGGGATGATATATGCATGACTGAGTAAATGAATATTAGTCTGCTTGCCTCTCAGCGCATGATGTGGGCAGAAGGACATCAGTGTGAGGGAGTGTGGATGATTTGGTGCAGTCATCCCCACTGGAGAAAAACTCAAAGCTCACACATGACTGTCCTTTCTTTGTCTCTTCCCTCTCTACGAGTGTTCTCCCCCTCCTTGAACCCAGCCTTCTTTGCTTTATTCGGTTCATGTGGCATACATATGCCTACATGGATTTGAGAAATAGTCTTTCCCCAATCATGACCCTCCAATCATATCTCACTTATAATTGAGTGAGTGGATCATTGTTCTCTCCTGTCTCAGAGAAGCGGGGGGCACTTATGTGGCTGAGAGTGAGTCATGGCTAGGGACGAATTCTGAGGTGACCCTGATGCCTGGATATTTGGTATTTTCTATATTCATGCAGCTTTATGCTTTGGGTGGCTGCTGAGCTGCTGGAGGCGCCATACACTCATCAAATTGGATGCTTATATTTATTCTTAGTTATATTTCTAGAGAAAGTCATTCATTAGAGAACTTTGCTTATAAATTGCCTTAGATTTCTTTTTTACCTTATTCATACGAGGCAACCCATCTTGCTTTCTTCTCTGCCAGTTTGCTGTCCCCGTGAACATTGTTCTGCATCTCTCACCTGGGACACAGCTGCATTCTTCTGGTCTCTAGGCTTTTTCTTCCCATTCAGTTATACACATACACATTCCTAGATTCATCCTCCTAAAACATAGCTCTGACTACCTAACTCCTCAGCTAAACACCTCAATGATTTTCCATTGCTTAATAAACAAAACACAAGCTTCTTATTCAAACATTTAAAACTCTCTAGGATCTGGCCCCAACCTGAATTTTCCAACATTTTAAATTAACTCCACCCCATTCACACCATGCAATGTGTAGTTTCTTCTCTATAAACCCTTAAACATCATTTACTTCACTGGCAGTGATATTCTTTCTGGGGCCCATCCTCTCTTTCCAACACACGCTTCACAAAGTATCTTACCTGTCTCCTGCGGTTGGAAACCTACTCAAATGCATCCCTGTGATTTCTTTGTGTGCCTGCCTTTTACATTTTCCCCCTCTTTTTGGCCAACATCCCACTTTCCCTAGTATTCCAGGTAATGCTTACCACTTGGATAGGTATGCAATAGATCAAATTTTATTTACTGAACAAATTAAAGAATGTTGAATGAACATGCATTTCTGTCTTCTCCCCTTAGAGTCTGTGACATCTCTGAGGAGGGAGCAGTGCGATGTAGCAGAGACTGAGCCTCAGGGTCAAAAACCAGGGCTAGAGTCTCTGCTTGGCCATTTATGAACGGTAGGACCTTGGGCAAGCTACCTATAACTTCTTTGTGACTTACCTCTGTCAATGCTTGTTGAATCCATGAATTTATGTTGTGGATTTTTTTTTGTTCATATGCGTATTCTTTACTCCCTGGAAATGCTGAAAAACAAAGTATTGCTTGTCTTACAGATATGGAACATTTTCTTCATATATAAATCATGGCATGAACTGACATCATAATGTACACTATAGACCTAGTAAGATTTCACTTGAAAAATAATGAGTCAGCTAAGTATTCTATGATTGCACTAGCATCTACCTCTTTGACAACTAACTGTGAACAATGGAAACGACACGCTTGCTTTTAAAGACTACATTTTGATGGTTTAACTAATATGGAGATCTAGTAATAGAAATGACACAATGCTGCTAATCTAAGTGTCCACAACGAGTAATTTCTTGGACAAAGGAAGAAAAGGAAGGAAAAGTTTTCACAGTGATTTCTTGCATCTGCAATCCTAAATCTAATTTAGTATTAGTGCTCCTGACAGGAAAAGAAATTTCAGGGCAGTTACTCACACTTTTGAAGGTTTTATTTGGCTCAACCTCAGAAATAACTGCAGTGATGGAGCTGAGTGCTCTCAGATGTGGGTTTTCTCTCTGAAATAATGGACTCTTGAGTTTCTTCTTTTCCTAAAATTAGGTCCAGGATGCTGTCGAGCCTTCCTGAAGAGTGGCTTTAAGTACCTTGTGATGTTAAAAAAAAAAATCCCCCGCCCACTCACGTGAAAACACATAAGAAACTGGGAAACCTCACTGACCATGCAGCAGATTTTGATGTGATGGACAGTGGGCCTCTCTGTGGCCATGTTCCTATTGCAGCGCCTCCCTTGTGAGCCCGTTTTGAGCTTCGTGCCGCAGCCACTGAGTTATGGTGAGAGTTTCGCCTGTGCCTTGGATGTTCTCTGGGAGGAGGCATTTCCATGTTATTTACAGCATTGTCTCCCTTATCATGACATTTGTCCTTTTCTTTCAAAACTTCCCTCTGGCTACTTGTTAAACTGCAGGAGGAAACATAAAACTGGGAAGCACACACTCACTTTCTGTTGGGGATGAGATAAATAACTAAACAAGAAATAGTCATTCACCGCAAACACCGCTGGGGTAATATTACATTATGTCATAGCACTGGCAAAAGGAGAGGTTCTGGCTTTGGTATGAGAGGTAACTGAGCACAGGGCTATGTTGTTTTTTTGTTGTTTATTTTTGTTTTCTCCTGTGTTTGATATTGTCCTATGAGAAATCTCTGAAAAATCACTAGTATTTATATAGTTCTTTAAATTTACAAAGCACTTTCCATATAATATTAATGTTTAATAGAGCATCCCTGTACACTTGATGTTATTATTATTTATATTTTTCTGACGATGAAATGGAGGCAGGAAGGTCCCACCAGTGAAGTAGCCGAAGCCATGGAGCACCTTGTAGTAGATACAGTCCTGCCAACAGTGGCTCTCAGAAACATCAGCACTTGGAGCTGCTCAGACCAATGAGAACCTGGAGCATTAGATGGGGACTGGTTTCTAGAGAGCTGGCCTGGGGTTCCAGACCAGAGATTCTCTAGGGAGGTTCGACACCGGGATAAGAAGCCCAACTAAAATCCAGGCAAAAGGTTAATACAACTGTAATTCTGAGAGAGCCACATGACTAAGTAGATGAAGAGAAGAGGTTATAGGATAAAACCTGTGCCCCTACACCAGGATGCAAGGGTTTAGATCAAAGATGAGGAGTTGGAGCTTGGTGGGAATCTCTTAGTCATTGACAAATAGCTGCAGGTGCTTTGTGTAGAATATTGTGGCCTTGACCACGGGCCACAGATGTCAGATCATGAATTTGGGAACATTGAGTTAAGTCTTAGGAATGACAATACCTGAGAGATACAGAAAAGAAAGTGAAGAAACATTTGAACACATCTTATGGGTTGAAAATATAAACATCATCATCTCTAGGAATTCCCAGGCCATCTCTTTTTTCCTTCCTTCTTTCCTCTTCTTTCACTTCCTCATCTCTCTCTATCACTCCTTCCCTCACCACATTTCTTCATTGTGTTTCTTGTAGTAGAGCCAATTGGCACTGTGTCAGAGACTGTCAGGCTCTGGGGTTGCAAACATGGCTGAGAAAAACATTCACAAATATTTTATAAATGAGGAAAGCTACATGGTTACCTTTGGATTACCTTTCTCCAAAATGTTCAGCTTTTCCCTTCAGGTAGGTGAATTTATGGACTGAAAATAAAAACAATAACTTTGGGTACTCATCCCGAGTCTCTGTGATTATGTGTGTGAGTATGTGTCCATGCATAAAGAAATACATAGCTTACTGATTAGAGTGTTTTAATGTGATAAGCAAAATCTGTCCTTCAAGATCATATACTTCTTCTCTCTTTTATAATTTTCACATAGTTCATCTCATTTATGTAAACTCAACAAATCCTTGCGGATTTATTATCTTTTTGATTTACTAACTTCAAGCTTTCTCAAAATTTCTGGTCCTGAAAATAATGATTTGTATTTTAGTATTTTAAATTCTGAAATACTATTCCCATATGATTTCGAATAATCCTTTATCAGCCTTCACCTTGCCTTCGTCACTTGTTATCTAGGTGCTTAATCAAAGCAGGTTTCAGGGTAGAATAGGGATGGGTTAAGGTAAGCTGGGTAATTTATAAAATCCTAAGCCCTTTGCTATAGTAGAAAAACTGTTTTGAGCTTGAATAATGGAGACTGGCTTTCTATGAAAACAATTAGACTCAGTAGCAACATATATTTTTAATTAATGTTCTCCATCAATAAACTTTTCCTTTACAAAACACACGACTATACAAAAATCTGCAATCAATAAACTTCCTTTACAGAGCACACGACTATACAAAAATCTGCAATCAATAAACTTTTCCTTTACAGAGCACATGACTATACAAAAATCTGCAATGTTCAGGAAGATGGTGGAGGAGTAAATAAAAAAATACAAGCTCATCTTGGAGCATCAACTGTTCATGTCTCTTTCTTTTCAGAAAATCTATGTGTTAATGGTCCTAAAAGAATGTTGAATGGGATATAGTTCTAAATCAATGAGAGGTGTTATTATCTGTATCACCATTTAGCGTTAACAATTCATCAGCATGCACTTTTCCTAGCCCAAGATGCCAATATTTATAGCACTGGATAGATTTAAGTTTTATCTTCATGAGCTTGTCACTGAGATTCAAGTACAGTTTATACTCCTGGAAAATACTACCTAATGTTCTAATTATGTATGTCTAATTCATTTGAACTCTGAAATTTCAAAATCCCCTGTGCATAGTTTTTCCATATGATTGCCCACATCAAAATTACACAGGCTAAAGGAGGAATAATTAGCAAAATGGGAAGCTAGATTTGGGGCTCATATCATTTTCTATGCTAATCACTTATCTTGAGGGCCCATTCTAGGAAGCTGTTGGGAAGTAGATTTTCAACGTGTATATACCTGGATATGAGGCTTTGCCAGTGCTCTTAGAGGAAGTGAACAGCATCTGTGATCCCAGGAAATCCCACCTCAGGGATATGGGGAAACAGCAATTCCTCCTATCTACAAAGAGACTCTCACCTGAGATTGTCCAGGGGCTGATTCATTGTGTGTATTTTCTATCTCATGAAAGAAAAAGAGGCAACTAAGGAGCATACTCCCATTTTATAGATAGGCTTACTAAAGTTGTTTGTCCCAACTTGTAGATTGGGGTCAATAATGTAACCTAATTCTAAATTTATCCTGCAGGTAATTTAACAATGCAAGAGATCAGGTAGGACTATACATTCAAATAAAATATATATATATTTACAGTGGCAGCGAAATGCACATAGGGCCCCCTTACTTTTCCAGTGCCTCACCTCCCAAGCAAGTATCTGGCTAATAATTAGGTTTCGTCTTTTTCTATGGAGACAGATTTATTTCATCAGAAGATCATTGGAGAGACTTGGGACCAGGTCTGAGAAGTTGGATTCTATTGGGAAATTGAACAAGTTGAGTTGAGGAGGTGAAATTGAGGAGGTGGGACAGGACAGGGAGTACTAAGGGATGTCTTGGTGTGAAGAAAGGCCACGAGGGGCCATGCGCAGGCTGAGGAAAGCCAAAGAAACTGCAGATGGAGGAGATGAGGGAGAAACCAGCAGCCAGCATGAATCACAGACAGAACAAAAAGACCCTAAGGGAGATGGAGAGATGCGTTGTTTTTCAGAGGCCTCTGGAGGTAGAACTGCTGAATCCTGTTCCAGTTCTTCCGATTCCTTTAATGTCACTATCTTTTTACTCTAGTATATCTTTGCATTAACTAAATTGTCACTTCCCTAACATTTTCTTAAGTCAGTTTGAGTGAGGTTCTGCTTGGTGCAATCAAATCAACCAGACATAAATATCTTTTACAAAAACGAACAACATTCCTTCTTTTTTCAAAGAAGCAACAACATTCGATTGTAAATCAGAGTTGCAATTACCTCTACAGTGAAAAAAACATAGACAGTTGGCAAGAGCCACCTTGTTTTACTCTATCAGTTTATTGCTCTTTGATGCCTTTTGGTAACTCTGGTATAGATCAGATCACCTGAACTCGTAGTCCTCAACTAGCCACTATTCAAGTGAGTAATCAAAATGATGTTTCTGCAAAACCTCACAACTGGAGAATGAACTGATGGTGTTGCCTGGGGTCTTAGTGGTTTCTAATCATCCTGCCAAATTTTCTTGTAGAACTAAGAGAACTTTATTGAGTAGGCTATTGCTGTTTGCAAGAGGGCAGGAAAATGTGACAAAGAAATGAGGCGGGAAGAAGAGAAGGAAATAAACAACTGAGTTATGGTGTTACTTAGCCACAAGTCATCAGATAAAGTTTCTTGCCAATAAAATATCTTGCTGAACAGGTAGACTGTCACACTTAGCAATGCCTCCTTCAGTCCCTTGGGGAGCTGGTGTGCGGAGTCAGAGGTTTCTGATAGCCCCACATAATGTCAGCGCATCAAGTGCTTCTGTTGCTTGCTAGACTCAGTTAGACCCTGCTGTGTTGCAGCTCTCCAAAGTGGCAGCAGAGAGAGATGGATCTGGACCCGTTCAGATTTCTTGAGGCAAGTTCTGAGGAGGATTTAAGATGGGAAGGGGTATGGCATACTCTAGATAACCCAGATCTGAAACAGAAAATATCTCTCTCCATCGTGAATTTGTACACAGTGGTGTTCTCCTGCTGCGTTCCTGAAATCAGCGTCTGGTATTCGTGCTTTCATTGCCAAATGATGGATCCCGGGCATTTCAGGTAACAAGCTACCTGCTGTCTGAGTGGAAGTATTTAAATGCCTGCTGTTTTTCATCATTTAGGTTGTTTCCCCCTATGTTTCTCCTGCTAGGGAGCAGGGCTGCCATATGTACAGGGCCACCTGGCTGGCAAAACATAAGAATTGTGTTTGGTGTTGGATTTATTTGATGGTGTAATATTCCTGGCAGCTGGGCTGGACTTACTTTGGCAATTCTAAGAGGAAGGCATTGTCATTATGCTTTAATTTATAGAATCTCAACTGGGTTCCAATTTAGGCTGAAAGATGTTGGGGGGCTGTTAGTGTGATTAATATTGCCTGACAACGAATCTATTAGAATAGAGTAATAATAAATACTCTGGTGATTAGCTTCAAACCTTTGTCTTCCTGCTTTACGCAGTGGGTAAGCACTTGGGTTCTGGCATGGACAGGCATGTGTTTAGATTCAGGCTCAATTTCTATTATGGTTTGGCCTGTAGCAAATTGCCTAGTTTCTCCAAGTCTCAGTTTCCCCTTTTGTAAAATGAGGATAAAGCAGTATTCACCTGCAGGGTTGTGAGGATAAATGGAGCCCTTGGCCTTATGTCTACTACATAAGGAGCAGTCAATAAATATTTAGTCTTTTAGTTTGTGTTGGATATGAGCAACTGGACACTTCTTTCCTCTTGCACCTTCCTAGTTTGCAATGTTCAAAGTGTTAGCTTGTAGAAAAGATGTAAGATTTATTTTCTACTTTTTCCTTTAAATATTTTAGGAAACCAAGCTTTGCAAGATTCATGTCAGATGCAAAACAGTTCACAGGAGTATAAATGCTGACCTTTGTTGGTTGTCCTGCCTTTCAGAAAATTCTGTAGGCACATGAGACACGAGGGCAATGTGATCATGATGCTCTGTGTCATAAGTATCTCATTCGGGGTTATTTTTAGTTGTTTATTGGTGAATTTAATTTTAACAAACTTGTTTCATCTCTTCTGTTCCCACTGGCTACAGCCCTAGTTCAAGGTCTAGGAACATAAATTGAGTCAAAGAATAATTGATACTTGGTTGAAAGGCAATTGAAAGGTCATTCATTTTTGTTGCAGGTGGTAGCTTGTTCTTTTTTCCTGTTTTGGGAGTCCTCCAGAGGTTCTGAAAAGATCTCATGGGAGAAGGGTTAAGAAGACATTATATGAAGCAAAGAATAAGAAAGTCCAAAAAAGATTTTTAAAGGAGTAGAGAAAGAAAACAAAGAAAAAAATTAAATTATTTGAGAAATTAGAATATACAAGAATAAAGTATATGTTTGAATTACATTGCAACAGGAAGTTTTCTGGAAATTTCAGGGATGGGTATCGTAATATTACTGAGTTTCATGAAGCGTATTTTAAGTCAGCTTAAGCAGTCTCTGCTTTCTAGAAGGCCCAGTGAAAGGAGTTTTCCCCTTCCAGGAAGCTGTTAAGGTTGTGACTGTTATAATCAAGACTTTGTTTCTGAAAGTATAATTTGGGAAATATACATTTTATCTGATTTTTTCCGAAGTAAAGTATTTATCTGCAAGTTGTGAGAATCACAAGAATAATTAATCATGTAGTTAACCAAGAGATTGTTCAGCCATGAAAAAAACTCAACAATGATATTGAAAGGGACTGGGAAGAAAAAGTAAAGATATACATTCGTATTTTTTATTTCAAGCACCAAAGTTGGATAGTTGAGCAATTAGCCTGTGCATTTTATGTTTCTGGAGAAATGAAAAATGAAGGCAGGCTTCATTTTAGTCTCTACAGTCAAACGTAGCCAGATAAAATGCCAAATTAACAGACCTCACTGGTAGCTGTAAACAAGCTAATTCTTTTATTTATTAGAGCAATAGGACATGCATAATACATTGGACTCTTGTTACCTGTAAGAATTGCTCACTGATAGCAAGATAGAGGCAGTACTAGTGGAAGATCATTTACATGACAGAAAATCTATATGTGTAGGAAAGAAGACATTAATCTAGTAGAAAATTAAGAATGTTCCTGAGGAAACTCTTAGACTGAGCCAGCCGAATCATTCACTATTAAGTAATTGGTTCAGATGCAACAGGCCTTGTAACCCATTCAACTCCTTCAACCTAGAAAACTTCCTAATTATAATCGTTTGGATTAGTAGTTTTATAAAACACCCAAGGAAGAGAATGAAGTCATAATAAAGGGATCCTGAAGGGAAAACTTATAACAGAAGCCTTTGACAGAATTAGATCAGATCACTGGAGGTGATAATTTTATGGAAGTATATGTCTTTAAATAAGAAGGTGTATATAAATATAGGTATGTCTTTCAGAAACAGCCATATAACAAATTTGATCCTAAATGCTTCCTTCAAATGCCGATTAAAAATCAGGATTCAGATCACCTAAGGGGGAAATATTCTCATTAATTAATATCTTAAGATGGGCATTTCAGTTGGCCTTATATAGTGTAGACACTTAGAGAACTCGTAGCAATTGGTAATCATTGAAGTGAAGACAGGAAAAACTTCCTTTAAAATGGCATTGAAGTGAAGATGGGAGATAAACATTTTCAATTCCTGATCCCATATCCTCACCCTTTAACATATGGTAGCCACACAATTTTTGAAGTTTTTCAGAACTCAGGGAATCAACTGAATAGAAATGTGGGCAAAAGTTGGGGCCCAATGTAATGAAATTCACCTATAATAAAAAGGTAATTAAGTATTTCCACTGATTATGGAGGACCCCAAGGAGCTCCAGCCTTTGGACGCAGGATTCCAGATGTTGAGAGGCACAGCTAAGAACATAAAGAAAGCTCTTCTGATTATGCAATGAAGATAAGATTCTCTCTCTTCTGATCCACCTGCAGAGAAGCAGGATTTCTGTTTTGATTGCCAAGACCGTGTTTCTACTCGTACTTGGAAAAACATGTTTTTATTTATGTAGTAGACAACTTGTTTCTATCATTTATTTCTCTCAGCTGACCTATAGATATTCCATTCCCAGCCCCAGCCCCATTTTGCAGATGAGGAAACTGGGACTTACTGAAGTCATGTACTTAATGAAGGGTTGAACTAGGATTTGAACTGGATCTCTTGATCTTAAGGCTGATGGTCTAACTTCTTCCATCATGCAGCTGTTTCAGGCCTGTGCAGTGTCCCTTAATGCCACAGAAGGTAGGGTTTTGATTCATGTTCGCACCATTGGGTAGATGGTCAGGGTGCATTTGTGGGGTGGTGGATCCTGCCTAAATTCCCTGAAGCCACATACTTTATTCCCTGGGTAACGTGTGGCTCTACCAACCCCATCCCCAAATTTGAGCATAAGATTGTGATGTCATTGTCAGATTTTTAAACTTTGCGAGCAGGTGAGGTGCAGCAAAGGGAAAAAGTAAGTTCTCAGTCTCCATTTTATTAGGATGGAACAAAGTGAGAGAGGTAAAAATTCTTGAGGGACACAGGTTGTGTCATAAAAAAAGAATTAAGGCAAAGGCACAGATTTTGGCCTCTCCTATCAGTGCCCTTTCCACCGCCCCTGAAACCACCATCTACTTTATATTAAACCAGAAAACTTCATGTGCTAATCTAGAAAAACCTCCTGCTAAGCCCAACTCACTGTGTGGTTAACAAGAAAAAATCCTTTAAAATGACTTTTTTCTTACTCAGTGTTGTTGGCATCAAGTATAGTTATTTATATGTTTTTCATTTGCTACTTGATTTATTTTGGAGACTGACACTTTTACAAGCTGACATCTCAGCATACAGACACTTTTTTACTTTGCTGAATGCAGCTGATACTACTTACTTGATGCCATGCTGAGCAAAACCTAGTTAAAGGTTTCTCTTTGTGCTGCCATCCATCACTCCTTTTACGGTTCTTCATCTGGATGAGTGTAAAATGCCTCCTAATTCTGGCATCTGCTACCTGCCTTTCTGACTGCTCTCTGTCACTTCCTGGTATCACTCTGTCAGGTAGACACTTGAGGATTTCATTGCTACTCAGGTGTAGCAAAACAAAATTGTTTAATAGTTTTTTTAAAGCTCCTATTAGAATAATTATGATGGACAAATGATTAATAGGCAATTAGATATTTAAATAGAAAACTGATTAGTTACTGTCAGTTGGTTATTCATTTATTTATTCTATTTGAAAAACATTTATTGTTTGCCTATAACGTACCAGAAGATTTAGGGAAAAAGAAGTGCCACTTCCCTCGGGGAGCTCTCTGTATAATGAACAACCGCATGTCATCTGTTTGCTAAACCTCTGGAACAGGTCACTTTACCTTCAACTTTTCCATCCCTGATGCTTTCTTTTCTCCTATGTCTTTCTTTGAGGGAATAGTGCCATACAGAGAGACCTACACTAGAACCCCATTCTTTAGCCTTTTCTCACACTGAAATATACCTCTCTGTTCCTTTCTCTTGGGCTCTTTTTCTCTTTGGGGGAAAATGGACTAATAATCTGGTAAGTAAACTTATGCTATTGTGTTTATGCTGTTCCCTTCCAGGTACCAGATGTGACTTTTGTGGTGGTAGAGTTTTTAAGGTGCTATGGACATATAAAAGGGCATTTGTTAGGTCAGATGTTGGTTAGCCTGCTTTACTAGCAACTGAAACAATTAATGCTTAAACAAAATAGTAAAATCATTTCCCTCTTATGTGAAGGTCTGAGCTAGCCTCTGTTCCAGGGCAGTAGGGTAGCTTTGTTCCATGAGCTGATTCAGACGCCTGGATCCTTTCTGTCATGCTGTGTCTCTATCCTCAAAGGTGTTGACCTCATCTCAATAGCTACCATCATACCAGGGTTTCATCCCACAAGGAGTGAAAATGGAGACATGGATAGTAAGCAGTTTCCATTGAGGGCATGACCTGGAAGTTACACAAATCACTTTTGCTTAAATCTCATTGGCCAGAATAAACACCAAGGTCACAGGTGTTTTATTAGAATACTATAAAATATAGTCCCTAGCTGGGCAATTATATGCCTAGCTAAAACTCCAGAGAGAACTTTTATTAATAAAAAGAAGAGGAGAGTGAATATTAGGGAAAATTAGCTACCTCTGCCTCAATGTATGTGTAGAATCTTTCATAAGGGAAGAACCATATGGACTATCTGAACTCATGGGTGATTAAAACAGAAACAATGATGCGGTAATGCAATACATCATTTTAAGTGTAAGTGGTTAAAAACTGATTATGTTTCAATTGGCTGGCAACATATGACTTCTATTCCTTCCCCATTGTTTTCTGAGGAATACCTGGTCACTAAAAACATAAATTCCAGCTGAAATTGGCATATTAACTCTTTAAGAAGTGGTTTTATTTTTTTGAATGCAGCTGAAATGTCTTACTATTCCCTTGAATGTATCTGTATATGTCTAGTTGGGCACCTCTGGTCAGCCTTGTGGAAGCTGTTTTCATAATGATGATTGCTTATACTCCTGTTATGGGATCGAATTCATTCTTGTCTAATTTGTTTCAAGTCCATTCAACAAATATATATTGAGTGCCTATTATGTGTCTGATACTAGGTGGTGATATAAAAAGGTTCAGTCTCTGTTTTTCAGAGTCTTACAAGGTAGGAGGTAAGACTGACAAAAACATAAAAAGCTTTGAATACAGGGTTGACTGTGACAAGCACTGTGCTAGAAAAGCAAATGAAGTGCAGGAACAGAAGGCGGTCCTGGAGGTTGTGAGACTTACACTGGAAAAACGGATGGCATTTTATTTGGCATGTATGGGACAAAAGCTCTTCCTGGCAAGTTCACAGTTAAGTAGACAGATGTTGCTGGAACTTAGTGGGTAAAAACCAGGGAAGGGGAAGAGAAGACTTTTGTGAGATAAGTTTGGATACATTAATTTTGGAGTCAAATCATGAAGGTCTTTGCATACAAAGGAGGAAACTAAGAAAACGCTAGGAGAAATGTGTGGAATAACTTGTATTGCTATGGACCAGGGCAGAAGTGTACTTGTGTGTGTGTGTGTGTGTTTGGAGGATGTGAGGTTCTTGCCAAAGAGGGACTAATTGAGAGGTGATATTACTGGTTTAAGTGAGAAGAATTAAGAGTATAAACTAGGACTCGGGCATAAGTATGGATGTGGCACAAAGATTATGAGAATTTGATAACAGCTGGCTTTGAGGGTGACAGAGAGAGACTAGGATTGTCAGTCTTCAAGCCTGTGTTACTGAAAAGGTGATAGCATTAATCAGGATAAAAAACATAAGTTAATTTGTGGATGTAACTGGAGATATTAATAGCCACTACATCTCACATCTATTGTGCAAAGGATATCAAAGGACCTTGGAAAACAAAGTGCCAAATGAAATTCAAGATGACATTTTAACTTACACATCCTAGTGGGCTGTCTGGAATGCTCCTCCCTGATGACAGGGACCATGAATGTTTTATTTCCCACTGTATACCCAGTGTTTGGAAGAAGGCTAATGAATTTTAACACAAAAGGCCTCACAAAGTCCATAGTAAAGAAACATGTTAAATTTGTTTAACATGTTTCTTTACTGAGTATTTCATTTGGCCCTGAATGCTTTTGATGAAGATAACCTAAAATGTCTCACGGAATATTTTCTAGAATACACTTTGAGAAACACTTCCCTAGGGTGATAATAGGATTAAGAGTTAAATGAATAAGATGAAAATTCTAAAGGGAGGAGGGAACTGCGGTATAAGTCTGTGCATCTGTCTGTCTGTATGCCTACCTATCTTTCTCCATCTGGCAGAACTAGAGGCACTGAGATCTTTGGAAGAAGTGTCCCTTGGCAAAGACACAGCCACAAAGAGGAATGAATGACTGACCTCTTCCCCCACACCTGATCACAGGTTTTAAAAGACTCACCATCAATTTTAAAATGTGTCTTTAAAGCTCTAAGTATGGCCTTAGGACTTTACTCTTTAGACTCAAGTTCAAGATGATGGTCACAAGCATGTCCTGGAGGCAGTTTTCAGCACTTTAAAAGCTTCATTTAATTTTCAAATGTTTTTCAGTGCTCCCAGTGCTATGGAAGGCCCAGAGAGGCTTTCAGAATTCAACAGAAGTACACAAAAGGAATGGGGCCCGGACCTAATTATTACTATTGTTTTTATACCACACTAGTTTAGTTATAGAGGAAAACTGTAACACACATACACACAGCAGGATTTATATTTTTTCTGTTCTATGGAACCTCTTTGAGGGTTGGGAAATACAGAGAAAAAGACTGTCAATGCAAAAAATCTCAGTATTGTTTATTCCTTCATATGGAGGATTTTAAAAAAGGAAAGCAGTACATTTTTTAAAAATTTTATTGTAGAAATATAGCCTTTTATAAACCAGGCCCCACTGAAAAACATCACGAGGTATTTTTGTAATCTCTGCTTTGTATATGTCAGTCAATATACGAATACCTCTACTCGGTAGGCACTGTTTTACAATCATCAAGCCCAGAGTGAAAGCCTTGGGTGTTTCGTGGTTACAATAAAACCCATGTTCTGTTACTACTTATTTAATAACTAGTGGCCATGCTTGTCTCTTGTCAAAAAAGACTGTTACTTCATGAATGATTAAAGTGCTAGAAACCTAAGATTTATGACTCTCTTGCTCAAAATGCTCATGCGGCTCTTGTCTGATTAAAGGTACCCATCATTGAACATATTTCATTTACAGTGTAATTCTTGGGTTACCAAGGTAACATTCAGGTTAATCAGCTGTACCACACTTTACCTAATTGAGGGAGAGCACTTCAGCTCCCACTTCAGTCCCTGAAAGATAACAATCGTTTTCTTTCATTTTTTTAAATCTGACATTAGGAGGCTGATTCAGATGCTCTTGACTTCAGAACTATTTCCCTCTCTGATGCTGACACATGGTACTATGGCCTCATATTAGCTGTGCTTGAATAACTGGGTTTTATAAAGGCCATTTCTCTATTTGTTACATGTAAATAGGATCGTGCTATTATGTACTGTTCTCTGGAATTACGGTAAGATGATTGAAGTTATACTTTTGTATATTAATACCAGCACATTGAAGTGTGTTTCTTATTTTTGTTTTTGGCTTTCTGAGTGTTTGACCATTTGAGTGGCTGTGAAAAAGAAATTTCATTTGGAAAAGAGGGTTGAGAAGACTTGGCTGAACTTCCTAAACCTTCATGACCAAAGCTGTTAGGCAAAATTCCCAAGTGTCTTTTAATTCTCTTTCTTCTTACTCCATCTCCCTCTGAAAAACTGTAAAAAGTTACTCCATCAGCTAGCTGCTACACTAAGTAGTCGAATACTAGTTAGCATTAATCAAAGTTAAAAGTGGAGAGCTGAGGATAAATGTTTTGGAACTGTTGAAAACAATTGGATGATCTATGAATGTTTAGTATCCAGCCTGGAGAGCCATTGTCAGAGAGAACCAGTCTATGAGATCATGCAAAGTCAAAGCTTTTAAAAATTACTCTGTATCTGCGCAAGGTGCTAATATTCAATTATGTGAGTTTGGGCCTTGACTGGCAAGAACACTAAGTAAAAGTTGAACTGAAAAAATAATGTACCTCAGATTCTCTGAGTTTTCAAGACTTTCCATCTGAAAATCTTATTTTAAGAATTACTAATGCAGTCCCTTTGCTGTTTCCTTATTGTTAGATTTGGGGAACAATGGTTGAAGTGATGTTTTGTTCTGTAATTATTTAATATGACTAGTAATTTTTTTTTAACACAACACCTGAATTGTTGAATGCCAGACATAAAAACCACTATACTCGTACCCTTGAACTAAAGATTAAAAGCTTTTTTTGTAAGTATTTGGAAACAAGAGTTTGCACACGCTGGAAGAATTGATCGTTATCTGGAAATGTGCAAATCTGGCCATGTCATGTTGACTTTGTATCCTGAAAATATGCATTCGCACTAGCAGTGTTTTCTGATCTTTATGTTGTATAAAATGGGTGAGTCTGAGGTGAGAGTAAATTGTGCCAATGCACAAATTCTCCCGGCTGTGCCAAAAGGTTTACTCTCCTTATTGAACCCCTTTCTCTTCTACATCTTTAACTTGGAAATGCCCTGGAGACATCTTCTGTAGCCTCTCAAGCTGGTTATGAGTAGTGTGATACGAAAAATGATCTTGCTGACTTGTGTTCTATAGAAAGTTATAGTTCTTTCACCTTGATGAGTAGGATATTAGCTTTTTTTTGGTATAATACTTGCTGTAAATAATTTTTCTCGTTTGCTGTTTACCTTTCAATTCTTTTGAGTAGTTTGTATTTGTAGTTAAATCAGTTTACTTGTAATTCCAACAGCTTTTATTTTGTGATTTATCTCACTGTTTTAGCTTGCAATGTTTTCTTTCCATAATTTTGGTATTTTATACTATGTATTTTCTTCCAACTCTTGATAGATTATTATTATTATTTTTGAGCTGGAGTCTCGCTCTGCCTCCCAGGCTGGAGTACAATGGCGTGATCTCAGCTTACTGCAACCTCCGACTCCTGGGTTCATGTGATTCTCCCTGCCTCAGCCTCCTGAGTAGCTTGGACTACAGACACCTGCCACCATGCCCAGCTAATTTTTATATTTTTAGTAGAGATGGAGTTTCACCGTGTTGGCCAGGCTGGACTTGAACTCCTGACCTTAGGTTATCCACCCGCCTCAGCCTCCCAAAGTTCTGGGATTATAGGCATGAGCCATTGCACCCAGGCAGATTAATTTTTAAAAAAATTTTATTTTTTTGTGGTAAATAGTAGATGTAAATATTACGAGGTATATGAGATATTTTGATACAGGCATGCAATGCACAATAATCACATCATGGAAAATTGGATGTCCCTTCCCTGAAGCATTTATTTTTTGTGTTTTAAATAATCCAGTTACACTCTTTCAGTAATTTAAAAATGTACAATTAAACTATTATTGACTCTAGTCACCCTGTGTGCTATCAAATACTAGGTCTTATTCATTCTTTCCAACTATTTTTTTATTCATTAAATATCCCCACCTAACCCTCAGCCCCTCCACAAGCACTTCTCAGCCTCTGGTAACTATCTTTTTATTCTGATAATTTTTTAAAAATCAGTGAACTTTAAAAATTCCCCTAGAATTTATATTCCATTATAAGATAATGATATTATCTTATTATTAAGATAACATAAGATATTAGGTGAAGATAAAGTGGCTTCTTTTCCTATTGGGTGTAGCACTACTAACTGAGTCAGTATATCTCTCCTCTGCTGACTTAGGCTTTCTCCTTCATCATACATTTCATATTCATATGATATAATTCTCAGCCATCTATTCTGTTCCATAGACTTTTCAGTGTATTCTTGTGCTATAATCATGTCTGTCTTAATTGGCATTAGTAATTAGTATTAAATTAGTATCAGTAGGGCTAGTATTCTAACAAGGGATTAGGATTTTTTTTTTTGTATTTAAGGTTTTGAATATCCCAGTTACACTTACTTGAGCTTTACAAATTATGTGAATGTATTAAATTATCACATGTGCCTGAAAAATATATACATCTATTTGTATCAATAAAATTTTTAAAAAATTGTCAAAGGACTTGAAGAGATAATTTTCCTAAGAAATTATACAAGTGACTAACAAGCACATGAAAAGATACTCAATATCAGTAATCATCAGAGAAATGCAAACCACCTTTCACTGAATAGAATGGCTACTATAAAAAAAACAATAGAAAATAGCAAGAGGTGGCAAGGATGTGGAGAAAGTAGAATCCTAGAGTACTGCTGGTAGAACTGTAGGATGATGCAGCTGCTGTGGAAAACAGTATGGAGATTATCCAAAAAAGTAAAAATCAAATTACTATGTAATTCAGAAAATCTATTTCTGGATATATAACCAAAAGAATTAAAATCAGTATCTCAAGGAGATACTTGCATACCTATATTTACAGCAGCACTATTCGCAAAAGCCAAAAGATGAAAGCAACCCAAATGCCCATTGACAGATCATTGGATGAGAAGAATATGGTACATATAGACAATGGAATATTAGCCTTAAAGAAAAAGGAAATCTCTCTATATTGTATAGTATGAGTGAACTTTGAGGTTATTATTCTAAGTGAAATAATCCAGTCACAGAAAGACAAATGGGATATATAATTCTACTTCTATAAGATACCTAGAATAGTCAACTCATAAAAACAGACTATAGAATTTTGGTTATCAAAGACTGAGTGGAGAGGGAAATAGGGCATTTGATGGATGTAGAGTTTCAGTTTTGCAAGATGACAAGAGTTCTGGAGATTAGTTGCACAATATGAATGTACTAAATAGTACTGGATTGAACAGTTAAAAAGCATTAAGGTTGTAAATTTTATATTATGTGTATTTTACCATCATTAAGAAATGCAACCATATTGTATATATGACAGATTTTAAACATGAAGAATCAGTCATCCAAGATTTTATTTTTAAAATATTCCTTTCCAGTCTCTTTCCTTGTATGCATATATTTTTAGAATTATAATCATAAGCTGCTTACATTGTGAATGTTGCTTTTCAACTAAACAATTTATCGGAAAAAAGCTTCTTAATTATAACTTTATTATTAACTTATGAAATGGTATTTATATAAATCCATTTGCATTTAAACATATATGTAGGTTCAAGAAGCATAATAAAAACATATTTACACAGTTTTAGACTAACTTTCCCACACATTTAAAGAATTGTTTTTGGCTTTATTTAAAAACTTCTCAAAGTGATGTTTGATATATATATGTGACCATGCCATGAAACCTGGTTTTAGAGAATTTGCTCAGTTCTAAAAGAAATCTTCCATAAACTTGGACACAAAACAAAAAGAATAAAAATGGGAAAGTCTAACATTTTATGCCCAAGTAATAATAAGGCAATCATGAATATTCCTGAGCCATATGATCATTTCTCTCTTTCACCTTTTATTCTTTGCTCCTTGCCTCTTTCAAGAATATCTTTAATTTAATTATCTCTTTAAAGAATACCTTTTAATTTAATTATGAATACAACAGTTTTGGATGACACCTTTCAGTCATTAAGGGATAAATTATATATCCTTCCAATAGTCATCATGATTCTGGCAGTTACGAATTCAAGAATGTTGATCTCTTATTTGGCCTAAAATCTGAATCCTCTTTTGAACTTAATATTCCCCTTGTATACTTATCGTGCTATAAATGATACAGAGACATAAACAACCCATTTTATTCTTAAGAGCACAGTGTTCTCTGGATTGATTTCTCTGTTTACCAGAATTTAGCTGTTTGCAAATAAGGATTTTTATCCAGATACGATCTATGCAACTGTTTCATGTTCTAAGAATTAGCATATGATCTCCTTTTGGCTGAAATTTAGTGAGTGATGTTGACACCTCTGCATTTTAACACTAGGATTTCTTTGTGAGACACAATTCCTTTCAATCAACTTAATATCCCATCTTGGTCTCTAAGAGACAATAATTGAGTTTAGGCTAGTTTTAAATAGTGATAAGGACAGGGAACACAGATGGGTATTTCATTGATTAACACTAACCCTGGCCTAAGGCCCCAGTGTCAGGCATTAGATTAGGACATTACGAAGAGAATGACGGAGTTTTGGTACTTTATTCCTCTCAATAACATTCTTTCACATATTAGGTTTATCCCCCCCTAGGTAGCTACTTTATCATGCAGAAGGCCTTAATCCACTGATGTGACTCTCTCTGCTCTCACTTTGATGAAGCCTCTGTTTACAAGAGTAATGCGGCCGGTGTAAGACAAAGTACTTGGGACAAGGACAACTGAATAAGGCTTTTAGATGCACAGTGATCCGACCTAAAAACAATACAAAACCCACTTTGCACATAAACTTGCACACACACACAAATCCACAGACACCCACACACATACACACAAACACCAACAAAACTGAGACTTTTTGGAAATGAAGTTATGACGCTTGCATCCTGAATAATCAGACATTAGGATTTCATCAAGAAGACCCTACGTTACTGATCTCCTTGTTTGGCACTTTATCTTTTCTTCACCTTTGACCTTCCTTTCAGGCCCTCTTCAAGCCATCGTGATCGTAAGCCCTTGTGGTGTTCTTTTAGAAGTAGGATTGCTGCCATCCCCTCTGGTGAATGTAAGCAGCTGCCGGAATCAGTGACAAGGTTGGGTACAGATTTGGTATCCTGGCTGGGAAAGAGATTATGGGTCAGTCCCCAGTGCTGGGATACAATAGATTCAAGCAGTTCAGGATTTTTTGGATATCCGAAAAAGATTTCATGAAATTTGTAAAGATCTAACAGTGTATTGCAGGTTTCATGTGGTCTAAACAGCTTATACTAAGTAAAACTCTCAGTAGTCAGTAAATGGTGTTTTCACAGCCATGCAATTTTTTCTGAGATTGAACTGCACTGGAAGAGTTTAATTTCACCAAATTGTAGTTGCTGGATGAAGCAGGAGGCCTCTTGCATTTAGATGCTTTGTCTGTTACAGGGTATTCTAACTTCAGAGAGTTCTATCTTACTTTATGAAAATTTACATGTTCGCTCTAGTAAATTTAGATGATTAGACAATGCCTTTTGAATTCTTTAGAGCACCAGCACGTTATAAAATTAGATATTATAGAAAGTCTGATTTATATATGATATATACAATGACAGTATTTTTTGTAAGCTGTGAGGTTAGATAAAATAGAAAGTCATATATATATGTGCATATATATATACAATACTTTTTCACATAAAAATAAATAATACAATACTTCTACTTAGTCTTTTGCCCTCATTTCATCTTTCACCTAAATCTTAAGAGAAAATCTTTAGAATTTACCTAAGGTTGAGAGTTTTTAAAAAATTATCTTTTTTAATTGTTTATAATGTAATTACAAAGAAAGATGTATCATAATTACATACGGAATTTGTAAATTTCTAAAATTCAAAGTGCAGTTCACCAAACTCTTCAGCATTTTGATGAAAGAGAATTCTGTATATTCCTTGCAGTTTTTCCTTTTTTTTCCCCACCTACTTTTCCTGCAAAACCTTTGACTAGGAAGCCATGATGGCATTGTACAGCGATCTCTGTCACAGAAGGTAATGCATAAACCAAAAACAGGACAAGTCCATTTTAAAAATATAGAACATCTGGCATCACCAGTGTATGTCCCATATCAGAGCCTGTTGCATGGATCAAGAGTAAGCCCTCTGGCATTGACTTTGGACCATTGCTGCAGGAAGGGGCACACTCACATTTACCCAATGCCAATAAGGTGTGTAATTGCTGTTGTAAAGCAGGCTTATTCAGTGGAGCAGGACAAACAAGGAGAATGGCACATTTTAGCTCTTCAGAGCTGGTAGTATGTTTTGGAGGCAAACAGTGCTGGTTCATACCACTACTTTTCCAATTAATTGGACCCGTACTAACACATTAGTTTGACTTAATTCACAAAAATTCACTGAGGTCACAACACTATCAAACAATACATACGGCCCACATGTGGAAACTAAATCATGTGCTTCCTTCGAAGAACATCACCTCATTTGGGCCAACATACTGATTAAACCAGAGAATTACAAAACTTCAACAAATCCTAAAGACCCTCTGATTTTTTGCTTCCCAAATATTTATCAATCAAGACTTCTTTTTATTATTTTTTTCTCTACGGTATCTATACTTTGAAAGATTTTACCCATGAGTCTGCTTCCCATTAGTTTACAAAATAAATGCAAACAATTCAGGAATAGTAATCTATTTGGAGGCGATTCCAGAGATTTGTATGGCCTTAGTTTGGGAATCTATGATCGTGTGTGACCTCGTCATATTAAGACGGAGCTGAGCTTACCTGACATTTGTTTCCCCAAGATCATGAAATTAGTTTGAAGCAGATTTGAAACCATGTTCTGGGTAAAAGTGAATTGGCTAGTAAGTCTAAAGAAAGTTTTTTAGAGAACAAGTGAAAAGTGTGGCATGTTCTTCACCTCTGGAGTAGTGGAATCGTCTGAGGGAAATACATTTTTATATACAATTAACGTTTCCTTTTGCATGTTGTTGGGAAACTCCTAAGGACTAAATTCTCACACCGACAATTACAACAAACAAAAGCACTACAGGCTACCGCCTCTCTTCGACACTTTCACATGACTTTCATCATTATGAAGATTGGCTTTTATGATATTCATATGAATTTGACCCGAGCCAACAAAAGCCAGGGAAATCGATTACAGAGGAAAATTCAGCCTTAAATCTTACATTCCTGTGGGAGCCGCCTATAGCCTCTGGTCAGCCAGGAGGTTGTATGTGGCTCATCTGTGACACAATTCTGAAATAAAATGAGGCGGATGCAGAAGCTCACTTCCAAAACAAAACAACAAAAAAAAAAAAAAAAGAAAGAAAAGGAAAGTGTCCCTTTGGTCCATTCAAGTTGCCACCTAAGCTAGGGCTTTCATGCCCTTTAAGTCCCAAATGAAAAGTAGTTATAATGAGGCAAAAATCTGATAGGGAAAGTGAGGCAGTTGGCTTGAATTCGTCTGTTAGGTTTTTTTTTTTTTAAATAATAATTTGCTCATTTCGTGCTGGTGGATTTGGTCTCTTGCATTCTTTGGCAGTCAAGGAAAAGTTAGCTCAAGTTTTGCTCCCTCTGCCATTAACAGATGGCACGCAGATCTAAGCATAAGCTGTGGCTCCCGGGCCACAGGCAAAGGGTGAGGGCTGCTCCCCTGTGGACACCCTCAAAAGGCCCTAAGCTTGAGTAGCACAAATGAAAAGGTCTAGTGCTGGTGTTAATTACGCAGAAACCACACAGAAAGTGCTGGCTGTTACTGAGTTGAGAGGTTGGGCATCTCTTCTTCCCCAGATAAAAGGCTTGATATGAAAACATTTTGCAGAGGACAATGAAGTGCAGATTAGCATAATCTTCTGCAGTATCCTCAGTAAGCTATCCATGAGTGAGTTGCTTTTTTCTCATTCCTTCGGCTCTAATGTCTGGATTTAGGAATGGTATTGTTAAGAGTAGGCTTTGTCCCTGGATCCTGACAGTTGTGTTTTTCCCGCCTTCATGTGATCATCCCAGTTACTAGTCTCCTGCTCTTTGGGGAGGCAGACAATGGAAGGAAAAATGAAGTGTCAGTTCATTGACAAAACCTCTCTGTGTAATGTTATTCTTAATCCAGACTCTTCAGGGTTTTTTCTTTTCTTTTCTTTTTTTAAACATTCTCTCATCCATGCTTTCTGAATAGAGGAAAGTCCCTTTAATACCATCCTGAGGAAAATATAGAGCAAGTAACACTAAACTTTGAGGTTTAGGCAGCTTTAAATTAAAAAACAAAATCAAATTGTATTGTTTTCTCTGTACTTCAGTCAGAACATGAAACTGCTGTTCTTACATTTTTATCAAAGCGCTAGTAGCTGTTAAAATGGTTATTCAGATATATGCAACTACAAGCCGTGAGTGTTGAGGTTTTTCATGAGCATTAACCACTTATACAATGCAGCTTATTGCAGTTCTCTCGGGGGCTGGTCCGGTGGCTGATGCACTGGTTTGTTGGCCACTTTGATCCTGGCTGCCCTGTTTTAAATCTTGCTATGACTGGTTAAGCTAGTGCTCTGTAACCCTGGGGATAACTTGAGGGTTCTGAAAGTCGTGAGGCACGGTCCCCAAGATCAAAATATAAAAATAGGTCTGGGGTCAGGGAACTCAACAGGCCCCTGGAAGCTCTTCACTTTTACAGCTGGAGATGGTCTCTTATGTATTTAGAATTCGTCATTAGGATTCTCACAAAGAAGTGCAGTATGGGATTGCTGCAGGGCAGACTCTTTGAATCTTACTCTTGATAAAAAAAAAATCCAACTTCTGGCTGCTGACAGGAGACAAGGGGAGGACAAGGAAGGCATTAAAAAGCAGCGCATGTCTACTGATGGCTGGAGAATGGTTAGAATGGCTGAGTTCTGATTTTGGGTGAAAACACCAGAGTTTATTTGTTATACCAGATGAATTTGGGGATTCTCCAGTGGTTTTTAAAGGCCTGGAGAGCCTATTACTATGGATATCTTAAAAGCCAGTGTCAGACAATTTGTTGACCTTTCCCAAGTTCTACTACGGCCAATTTTGACATAGATTTCATTCCCGATCTAGACTGCCTACTTGCTGTACTGCCCAGATCACGCAGAAACTTGGTGTTTACAGCAGACTTACCTAAGATTTTCTTCCCTAATATGAATGACTTGAATACATCTGATTTTCTTCCAGAGAGGTAGCTCGTTCCACTTTAGTCTGTAATCCAAACTAAGATCAGCCATCTGTTACAGCCAAGGTAAACTGACCTGGATTTGTGCTCTGAGGTCACCATATTTCCTCAGTATGACATTGAAGAAGAAAGGAACTTTACTTGTCACCTGATAGTTATTGTCTCATGACACTAAGCTATGACTTGGAGACAAAGGCCAGTAAGTTCCACTACAAGATTCAGTGATTCCTGTGGTGGAGAAAGAAGCATTTGATGTGGAGCCTGACGTACCTGGCAAGTCCCAGCTCTGCCTCTTAGTGGCTTGATGGTTGACCTTCTGTGATCATTTTTTTTCATCTGTGCGATGGCCATCTCAGAGGCAACTTTACCATTTTATTGAGAGGATTCAAGGCAATTATGTATTTTAGAGCAATTTGAGAACTGTAAATCCTGATACCTATGTAAGGTATTATTATGAAATTTTCAAAAAGTTTCCCATTAAGAATTTATTCATTCAGCAAACATTTGTTGAACACTATGTTCCAGACCGTGGGTGGTGGGGGATTACCAATAATACACAGTTCCTGTCCTTAAGGAAGTCACACTCTAGCAGGAGGTAAGAAAAAAAAAAAACCCAAACACTTGTAACAGAGACTGCAATAAGTTTAAGAAATTCTGTCCCAACAGGTTGAAGACAATGCAGAGTACATATTAGACTGTGCTGTACACTGCACTGTGCTGAGTATTTTGGCGGGGGTGGTGAACTACTGAGAAGTATGATAATCTGTTTGGAAAGATAAGACATAAAATGAACTCCTCTACCTGCTAATGTGAGGCAGTTACAGATAAGTGCCAAATAAACAAAGTGCATAATAAATTCAAAGGAGAAAGCCGTAATTCCTAGAGAAGATACGATTTGAGTATGAGAACTCTCTGACCTTCCATGAGACTTCATTTTATCTCCTTAAGGCATTTACCTCTATCTACCATATATTATTGTAATAACTATTATCATTATTACTGCTCCTAGTAAGCTCCTGAAAGCAGGTTCTTATCTTATTCGCTTTTTTATCTTCTATAATACTTAGCAAATGCCTAGCACAGAGTGAGAACTCAAATAATATTTGTTCAGTGAATGAATATAGGGTAGAGGGGTTGATTTAATAGCGTGCTGGCACGGATACTGGATATTGTATTTCTATCTGTGTATCCCCAAATCATTTCTAGTTTGCCTCTGTATCTCTCAGTGTATCCGCTGGTTTTGAATAAGTACTTGAATTTTGAATGAATACACCTGGAATATCTTTTTCTTCCCAGCCTAGCCAAATGCCTTGCATACAGTATTTTAAAATCTTTTAAAATCCCGCTCCTCAGTGAAACCTTTGTCCTTGGATTAGGAAAGTGCTCATATCCCTCTCTTTCCCATCCCCACCCAATCTCCATAGAAAGCAAAAAGAAACTAGTTCTGTTGCTTTTTCTGCTTTCCTATTCTTCAAGAAAATTATTCCAAGGTTATTATTTCTAACATTTATTCTAATAATTGACTTTTCCTAGTTCTGGCTCTAAAATACTTTTAGAATTTATTTACTTTGCCTAACTAGATATTTTTGTAATGGATCAATGTCTCCATTTTAGAGCTTTTTGTCTATACCGTGTGTTGACTGGAGACTCCAGGTTCTTAAAAGGCAGTCACTGGCCCATACAATTTACTTATGATAACATAAGCTGAATGCTTAGCGCAGCTAGACATTTAATAACGGTGTATTGATAATGAACGGAGTCCTTTAATAATTCTTTCTGGACATTTTGAGAATGTTAAACTAATGACATGATTGTAGCTTGAAAAGTTTGATACTTTTGTCTGGTTCCTCTTTTGCTTGAAACATAGTATGGCATGGGCAGTATGAACAAGTGACAATACTATCATAGTCTTTTTATCTGTGAATGGGAAGTTGCTGGAATACTGCAGGTATAGATGGCATGTTAATGGCATGCTGTCTTCTGGAATTATTTTGGAATGGTTTGTTGAGCTGGTTTGTTATTCTCCTGTTCATTTACTCCTTTGGGTTACTCCACATGACCAAGCTGAAACAGAAGGACAGGCTAGGGTGACTAATGTAAACAGCTCATGCCACTCAGTGGCCTGCGGTGGCTGTTCACTTGGAACTCAGTAAACACTTTTCTTTGAGTGCCACTGCTCTGCTTTAACAAAGTCAGCTTCATCTCACCCTTTGTTATCCCACTAATATAAACATGTTTCTCATTGTATTTCTGTTCTCTTGTGTCTAGGACATTGTCTTTTATCAGATGATATTTTATTTTCCGAAAAAGTTTTAAGCTGCTAATACTATATACTAGTATCGATGCTAGATAATGGTCATTGAGGTCCCAAACAGTGAACATCTTTGAGGAAGGGAGGGGAAGAAATATCTGGCACAACTGCTTCTAAATTCCCTGGCAGGTCTGAGAACTCCATGAAGCTGTGATAGAAGCCCCGGGAGATGTTCTCCAGCTCCAGGCCTTGTTTCATAGACTCACTGCAGGGGAAGTAGAAGGTAGTCCTGAAGTCCAAATAGGATGGTAGGATGATGTTCGTTTGTGAGAATGAAAAGTAGAGTTAAGCAATGGATAAAGGAAGAGAGAAAAGAAATACTGCTACAAAAAGAGGACCATGGGAGAGCACAGACATTTCTGAAAACCCTTCATATAGTCATTACTGATGTGGGTATCTAGGCATATAAAGGGTCTACAGGACACTATGGGACTACTGTTCTTGGCCTAGAGGCAATGGGGACTACACCACAGGAATTCTGGATGCTATTAAAAAGAAGCGAAAGGCAGCAGGATCAAAACAATACCCTATAGTAGATGATAAGCAATTTCTGCTTGTCTGCTTTGGGTAGAAACCTAAAAGTCAATGTGGAAATCTGGCTTTTGGGGACTGCTCAGGAAGGCGATGTTATAAACCTGTGCACATTGTCAGCTGTGCCTCTGCTACACATTGTCTTTTGGGATTAAGTTTTGCCTCACACAATCCCTTGCGGTTAAGTTTATCACTCAACATGTGGGTGAGTTTATGAACTTCATTGTATTAAGGGATTCTAAAGTAAATTGATGGTGGCAATGGACAACATTTAAAACAAATTTTAATAAAGAAGCCAGGTGTGGTGACTCATGCCTGTAATCCCAGCACTTTGGGAGGCCAAGGCTGGTGGATCACCTGAGATCAGGAGTTTGAGACCAGCCTGGCCAACAGGGTGAAACCCCGTCTCTACCAAAAGTACAAAAATTAGCTGGGCTTGATGGTGGGGGCCTGTAATCCCTGCTATTTGGGAAGGCTGAGGCAGGAGAATTGCTTGAACTTGGGAGGCAGAGGTTTCAGTGAGCTCAGATTGCGCCACTCCACTCCAGCCTGGGCAACAAGAGCAAAACTTCGTCTCAAACAAACAAACAAACAAAAAAAAAAACAAAACAAAAATGAAACAAAACAAAATGAAATTTAATAAAGAACCCAAACAATATGCTAACTTAAAAAAAAACAGGCTTGTTAAGCAAACTGAATGAGTGATTAGTTCAAAACATCGATCTCTGCGGGCAGGCGCTATCTGTTGTTTTTGTGCTCCTAGCATGGAACACAGGCCAACACAAAAAAGGTGTCCGAATGCATGCTCAATGATTGACATTAAATCTGTGCACCTTGAATTTAAAGGAAAAGTACTGAGAGGAAAAGTGACCTGAGGTCTCAAACAGTGAATGTCTTTGAGGACGGGAGGGGAACAAATATCTAGCACAACTGCTTCCACATTCCCTGACAGGTGTGAGAACTCGGGGAAGCTGTGATGAAACCTTCAGGAGATGTTCTGCAACACCGGGCCTTGCTTCACAGACTTGCTGCACAAAAACACTGTGAGGAAAACTGATCTGACCCATAGTGTCCTTGCTTTGGTGAAAAGTATGGTGAATAAGTGTTACCCAGTGCTTATTAGCATTCGAATCATTTGGAGCTTATGTCCAGTGAGGGTGGAAGAGGCAGTTGTCTTGAAAGCATGATGTAATCAGAGGATCCCCGCTCTATTGTTTGAAATTCTCACCTTTAAATCCATGCCTTTGAGATAAGGCATAGATTTTAGAAGACTCTTATTAAAACACATATGTGTTACCTAAAACAGGAAATCAATTAACCTGCTCATACCCTGTACATAAAAATGCCTTAGCAATTTTCAGATTAAGAAGCAGAGGGCAAAACGAAGACAGGTTTTGTTCAGAGGCCACTGGTGCAGGAAAGAGACAAGAAATGTAAGGTACCATCCATCTTAGAAGCCGTGGCATTAGGCAACCAGGATACAGAACTAGACAGCAAAAGGGAGACCTTGGAGATCATGGCCCTCAGGTTCTGTTTTCTCTTTTTGATGCTGCACAACTGTGATGTTGGCTTCGTAACATGAATTCTCAGAACCTAACAGAGTTGTTCCTAATAATCTACCACTTTTGATCTGTTTGCATAAAATTCAACAATTCTGGCTTTTCGGATGGAGTAAGCATGGAGGAGTAGAACCAGTGGCCAGCCAACATGATTCCAGTCAAATTGATTGTGTGTTGTTCTCAGTGACTATATGTCTTTTTTGTTTTGGTGAAATATAATGGAAAAAAGCTGTTATAACACCTATTACAATGTTTCCAGAGTGACCCAGCAGGAAGAAAACCATTCAGGAGAGAAAGATTGGAATGTAGAGACAAAATAGCTGGGTCTAAGAAGGATCGTGGAAAAACGGGGGGAAAGGAGCTAACTATATCAATTATATGAAAATACTAGTGCCTTTATTGGACTTCGAATTTCCTACCCTGGATGAATTGTCAGCATTTAGTAGTCCAGCAACCTGTACAAGCAGCAGCAGGGGAGGATATGGCTTGACCCTGAGACACAGACAGTTAAGACCGTATATTCCCCGAACATTTAAAGAATTCTGGAGTCACTATAGTACCTGAAAGCTGAAAGATTATGTTTTCTCCCAACTCACACTACTCTTGAGGTCTAATAGACTTGTATAGACAAATTAAAAGTGAGTGCTTCCTCTGCCACAGATTGCTTTACCTGCAGAAGAGTAGAGGTGACAGTCATGTGAAAAAGTATTCATTGAACATCTCTGCAGCTCTGCGTTATAAGAAAATGCAGATGTCTCACTGCTCTCAAGTTAAAGTGGTGTGATAACAGGGAAAGAGCAACAGACCTGGAGCCCAAGATGGGCAGAGATTCTCAGCTCTCTGCTTAGTAAATACTGATGCATGAATAAAATCTCCAGCCTTGATTTCTTCATCTGTGAAATCAAGAGTTCTATCTGATCTATCTACTTCAATAGGCCCTTTTAGAGATAAAGTGAGATAGTGCCTGTTAAAATGATGAAATATCATGCAACTATAATATTTTTTATTTGTAGGACATATGCAATAAAAACCAATACATACAGTGTGTATAATTAAATATTTTGCTGCAGTTGGGTACAGTTATAAGTGCAGTAGTAGATCAGAATAGGGAGACGGTGGTGTGTATTACAGTGGCCAATGAAGTGGTGGGTTTGTTTCCATTGTGCTACCTGCACTTACTCATTCCTCATCTTTCTGAATGTCTTCTTACCCTTGAACAAAGCAGACTTAGTTAGCTCTGGCTGCCTTTGTTCCCTGACAGTAGTTAAAGCTTCAATTAGGCTGGGATCCATTGAAAGTTGACATACCCATTTCTTTTACGTATTTGTACAGACATAGAAGCAAGCCTGTATTTGGGTTGTGTTTTGGCAGGGTTTGAAGTCATGTTCAAAGATCTAAAAAAAATTGAATGACTGAGGACACAGACTAGAATTCTAACCTTCAGTTTATGTGCAAAATCAAAAACATGCAAAGTTTGTGGTATCTGAGCTTCATCTGATCGTTCGTACATGAAAGTATAAAAAGAAGGACCAGAAATAGGAGTCTTGTCAGTTTGAATGTTAGTTAAATAAGTACACAAGATAAACAGTTCATGGAAGGTTATGCAGCTGAATTTTCAATCAGAATGCACATGAGACTTGTGCACTACCATCTCCTGGTAATCAGAGCCTGTTGGATTTGTTGCATATTCTACTTATATAGACAAGGTTGTGAGTTTAATGCTGTGAGCTTTAATATGCCCATGCCTTCCTCCCTCTAAAACATTGTTAGATCTGCCAACTCAAACCCTACTTTCCTCCAGCTTAACATTGTTTAAGAAGTAGTTAACGACACTTAAATTCATCTCTCCACTCCCTAGATACTGTCTCTGTGACAATTTTTCCTCTTTGAGGGCTGAAACGGGGTAGACTTCTGGACAGTTCTTATCTTTTTAGGGAGAAGAGGGATTAAATCCTGAATTGAAGGTTCCTACTGGGCTTGAATAAGAAGGGAAACTGGGCTCTGGGGCACTACGAACTAAACGTGGGGAGTCTTCAGAATGTTTCCAAACAGCAGTTTGTGTAGCTGTCCTGTGCTCTGTAAGATAAGAACCGGGTCCTGACTGTAACTGTGTAATTAAATTTGCTGCATTTTAGACAGTAGGTACTCTGTAAATGTTTGTGATATGGAACAGACAATATGTATAGTGGGTAAAAGCAAGGGCTTGAGAGTCAAACTGTGATATAGCTGGCCTAGAGTTAGAACCTGTACAATGCCATTTTATAAAGAACAAAACTGTTTCCATTCTCCTCACAATGACTGCTAACCTTGGTTTCTGTAAACTGCTAGATTATTTGCACGATGCAAATTGAGGTAAAGCTGCATACCTTCTCTTATCTGTAAATGCCAGAGTCACTGGCCTTTGTTTACCAGAGTAAGCACCCCCAGATAATTCCATCCTGGCACCAAGTAAATAAAAATCTATGGATCCCACCCCTACCCAAACGATGTGTAAATGAATGTTAATCTCAGCATCTGTGAACCCCTTAAATAACAATCAGAATGTCAAATAGTCCCCTGGCCCTCAAAATATCCGGAACCCCCTCACCTTCATCTCCGCCCAGAAGGTGATTTGAATCCACTGGCTCTCGGAATGTCTGAAGCCCCTCACCCCATCCTCTCCCCTCACCCCCAAGGTGATTTTACAGGTATAAAAGGTCTTGTCACCCTCTTTTACGGGGCCACGGGTTGGAGAGACGTGAGTCCTCCGTGGTCGCCGGCAATAAACCCTGCAATTTGGCATACTTTTGTCTTGGTGTTGATTTTCTGTGCTTGGTCAAATATAACAAAACAGACCTGGATTTGAATCCTGGTTCTGCCATTTGCTTGTTGTATGACTCTGGGAAAGTCATTTCACCTTTTTGAGTTTATGATTTCCATTTTATCGAGGAAGCCACATAAGACCTACCATTTATGGTTGTTGTGAGAGTTAAATGTGATGCTGATAAAGGGCTTTGATAAATTCCTGCTTGTCAGAATCAGCACTCAAAAAATGCCAATTAATTGCCATCATCTTTACCATCATAATCACAAGTAAATGAATACTTCTAGCTTCTTGCATTTCTCAGTCTTAATTTGAGCTCTTCACCATTGCCCTGACAATGTTATCTCCAGGAACTTCCTTTTCTCGAGTCTGTGCTGATTTCAGAGGGCATGGATTGAGGTCTCAGTGACTCTGACAGCTGCCTTTTTGAGTTAATTTTTTTTTCCTACCTCTGGCTGTTCCACTCGTATAGCTGTTTGTATCTGTTTTTCTTTTTCAGTCAGCATAGTGTTTTTTGTTAAATTTAAATGGACACAAAATATTTGTACATATTTATGGGGCAAATTTGCTATTTTACCTGCATAGAATGTGTAATGATCAATTTGGTATTGAGAGTATCTATCACCTTGAGCATTTATCATTTATATGTATTGAGAATATTTCAAGTCCTCTCTTTTAGCTATTTTGAAATACAAAATGAATTGTGGTTAACTATAGTCGCTCTACTGTATTATCAAACATTATAACTCATTTCTTCTATCTAGCCATATGTTTATACCCATTAACCAAACTCTCACTATCTCTTCACTGCCCTGCCCCTAGCTCCCCACACCTATACCATTCCCAGCCTTTGGTAGCTAACATTCTACTCTCTTCCTCCATGAGATCAACTTTTTTTTTTTTTTTTATGTCTAGCTTATTTCACTTAACATAATGGCCTCAAGTTCCATCTGTGTTGCTGTGAATGACAGAATTTCATTCCTTCAATGGCCGAATAGTGTTCCATTGTGTATATATTCCAAATTTTCTTTTTTTTTAACTTTTATTTTAGGTTCAGGGGTACATGTGTAAGTTTGTTATTTAGGTAAACTTGTGTCATGAGGGTTTGTTTTACAGACTATTTCATCACCCAGGCACTGAGCTTAGTACCCAATAGGTATTTTTCTGCTCCTTTCACTCCCTTCCTCCTTTTACCCTCCACCTTCAAGTAGGCCCCAATGTCTCTTGTTTCCATTGTTGTGTCCATGAGTTCTCATTATTTAGCTCCCATTTACAAATGAGCATATGCCACATTTGGTTTTCCACTCCTGCATTAATTTGCAAAGGATAATGGCCTCCAGCTCCATTTATCTTCTCACAAATGACATGATCTTGTTCTTTTTTATGGCTTCATACTATTCCATAGCATACATGTACCACATTTATTTCATCTACTCTGTCATTGATGGGCATTGATTCCATGTCTTTGTTATTGTAAATCACACTGCAGTAAATATTTGTGTGTGTGTATTTATAGTAGAATGATTTATATTCCTCTGGGTATATACCTAGTAATGAGATTGCTGGATCAAATGGTAGTTCTGTTTTTAGCTCTTTGAGGAATTACTACACTGCTTTCCACAATGGTTCAACTAATTTATACTCCCACCAACAGTGAATAAATATTTCCTTTTCTCTGCAACCTCACCAGCATCTGTTATTTTTTTACTTTTTATTTATTTATTTATTTATTTTTTTATTGCATTTTAGGTTTTGAAGTACATGTGAAGAACATGCAAGATAGTTGCATAGGTACACACATGGCAGTGTGATTTGCTGCTTTCCTCCCCTTCACCTATGTCTGGCATTTCTCCCCATGCTATCTCTCCCCAACTCCCCATCCCCCACTGTCCCTCCCCTATTCCCCCCAACAGACCCCATTGTGTAGTGCTCCCCTCCCTGTGTCCATGAGTTCTCTTTGTTCAACACCCACCTATGAGTGAGAACATGCAGTATTTCATTTTTTGTTCTTGTGTCAGTTTGCTGAGAATGATGTTATCTAGGTTCTTCCATGTCTCTGCAAAGAACACGAACTCATCGTTTTTGATTGCTGCATAATATTCCATGGTGCATATGTGCCACATTCTCCCTGTCCAGTCTATCATAGGTGGGCATTTGGGCTGATTCCAGGTCTTTGCTATTGTAAACAGTGCTGTAATGAACATTCCTGTGCATGTGTCCTTATAGTAGAATGATTTATAATCCTTTGGATATATACCCAGTAATGGGATTGCTGGGTCAAATGGAATTTCTATTTCTAGGTCTTTGAGGAATCCCCACACTGTCTTCCACAATGGTTGAACTAATTTACACTCCCACCAGCAGTGTAAAAGTGTTCCTATTTCTCCACCTCCTCTCCAGCATCTGTTGTCTCCAGATTTTTTAATGATCGCCATTCTAACTGGCGTGAGATGGTATCTCAATGTAGTTTTGATTTGCATTTCTTAATGACCAGTGATGACAAGCATTTTTTCATATGTTTGTTGGCCTCATGTATGTCTTCTTTTGTAAAGTGTCTGTTCATATCCTTCGCCCACTTATGAATGGGATTGTTTATTTTTTTCTTGTAAATCTGTTTAGTTCTTTGTAAATTCTGGATATCAGCCCTTTGTCAGATGGGTAAACTGCAAAATATTTTCCCATTCTGTTGGTTGCCGATTCACTCTAATGACTGTTTCTTTTGCCGTGCAGAAGCTGTGGAGTTTGATTAGGTCCCATTTGTCTATTTTGGCTTTGTTGCCAATGCTTTTGGTGTTTTGGTCATGAAGTCCTTGCCTACTCCTATGTCCTGAATGGTTTTGCCTAGATTTTCTTCTAGGGTTTTTATGGTGTTAGGTCTTATGTTTAAGTCTTTAATCCATCTGGAGTAATTTTAGTGTAAGGTGTCAAGAAGGGGTCAAGTTTCTGCTTTCTGCACATAGCTATCCAGTTTTCCCAACACCATTTATTAAACGGGGAATCCTTTCCCCATTGCTTGTTTTTGTCAGGTTTATCAAAGATTGTATGGTTATAGATATGTTGTGTTGCCTCTGATGCCTCTGTTCTGTTCCATTGGTCGATATCTCTGTTTTGGTACCAGTACCATGCTGTTTTGATTACTGTAGACTTGTAGTATAGTTTGAAGTCCGGTAGTGTGATGCCTCCCGCTGTGTTCTTTTTACTTAGAATTGACTTGGCTATGCGGGCTCTCTTTTGGTTCCATATGAAGTTTAAGGTGTTTTTTTCCAGCTCTGTGAAGAAGGTCATTGGTAGCTTGATGGGGATAGCATTGAGTCTATAAATTACTTTGGGCAGTATGGCCATTTTCATGATATTGATTCTTCCTAGCCATGAACATGGAATGTTTCTCCATCTGTTTGTGTCCTCTCTTATTTCATTGAGCAGTGGTTTGTAGGTCTCCTTGAAGAGGTCCTTTATGTTTTTTGTTAGTTGTATTCCTAGGTATTTTATTCTCTTTGTAGCAATTTTGAATGGCAGTTTGTTCTTGATTTGACTCTCTTTAAGTCTGTTATTGGTGTGTAGGAATGCTTGTGATTTTGGCACATTGATTTTATATCCTGAGACTTTGCTGAAGTGTCTTATCAGTTTCAGGAGGTTTTGGGCTGAGGTGATGGGGTCTTCTAGGTATACTCTCATGTCGTCTGCAAATAGAGACAATTTGGCTTCCACCTTTCCTATTTGAATACCCTTTATTTCTTTTTCTTGCCTGATTGCTCTGGCTAGAACTTCCAGTACTATGTTGAATAGGAGTGGTGAGAGAGGGCATCCTTGTCTAGTGCCGGATTTCAAAGGGAATGCTTCCAGTTTTTACCCATTAAGTATAATATTGGCTGTTGGTTTGTTGTAAATGGCTTTTATTACTTTGAGATATGTTACATCAATACCAAGTTTATTGAGGGTTTTTAGCATAAAGGGCTGTTGAATTTTGTCAAATGCCTTCTCTGTGTCAATTGAGATAATCATGTGGTTTTTGTTTTTGCTTCTGTTTATGTGGTGAATTATGATTACAGACTTGCATATGTTGAACCAGCCTTGCATCCCCAGGACGAATCCTACTTGATCATGGTGGATAAGCTTTTTGATGTGCTGTTGCAATCGGCTTGCCAGTATTTTATTGAAGATTTTTGCATCTATGTTCATCATGGACATTGGCCTGAAGTTTTCTTTTCTTGTTGAGTCTCTGCCGGGTTTTGGTATCAGGATGATGTTGGTCTCATAAAATGATTTTGGTATTATTTGGAATAGTTTCAGAAGGAATAGTAACAGTTCCTCTTTGTGTGTCTGGTAGAATTCGGCTGTGAACCCATCTGGACCTGGGCTTTTTTTGTGTGGTAGGCTCTTAATTGCTGCCTCAACTTCAGATCTTGTTATTGGTCTATTCATGGTTTCGTTGTCTTCCTGGTTTAGGCTTGGGAGGATGCAAGTGTCCAGGAATTTACCCATTTCTTCCAGATTTACTAGTTTATATGCATAGAGTTGTTTTTAATTCTCTGATGATGGTTTGAATTTCTGTGGTTTCTGTGGTGATTTCCCCTTTATCGTTTTTTATTGCATCTATTTGGTTATTTTCTCTTTTATTAATCTGGCTAATGGTCTGTCTATTTTGTGATCTTTTTGAAAAGCCAGCTCCTGGATTTATTGATTTTCTCAAGAGTTTTTCTTATCTCTATCTCCTTCAGTTCTACTCTGATCTTAGTTATTTCTTGTCTTCTGCTAGGTTTTGAGGTTTTTTTGATCTTGCTTCACTAACTCTTTCAGTTTTGATGATAGGGTGTCAATTTTGTATCTCTCCACTCTTCTTATGTGGGCACTTATTTCTATATATTTTCCTCTAGAGACTGCTTTAAATGTGTCCCAGAGATTCTGGTACATTGTGTTTTCATTCTTGTTGGTTTCAAAGAACTTCTTTATTTCTGCCTTCATTTCATTGTTTATCCAGTCAACATTCAAGAGCCAGTTGTTCCATTTCCATGAAGCTGTGTGGTTCTGAGTTAGTTGCTGAATTCTGAGTTCTAACTTGATTGCACTGTGGTCTGGGAGACTGTTTGTTATGATTTCCATTCTTTTGCATTTGCTGAGGAGTGATTTGCTTCCAATTATGTGGTCAGTTTTAGAGTAGGTGTGATGTGGAGCTGAGAAGAATGTATATTCTGTGGATTTGGGGTGGAGAGTTTTGTAAATGTCTATCAGGTTTGCTTGTTCCAGGTCTGAGTTCAAGTCCTGGATATCCTTGTTAATTTTCTGTCTGGTTGATCTGTCTAATATTGACAGTGAAGTGTTAAAGTCTCCCACTATTATTGTGTGGTAGTCTAAGTCTCTTTGTAAGTCATTAAGAACTTGCCTTATGTATCTGGGTGCTCCTGTATTGGGTCCGTATATATTTAGAATCATTAGCTCTTCTTGTTGTATTGATCCTTTTACTATTATGTAATGTCCTTTTTTGTCTCTTTCGATCTTTGTTGCTTTTAAGTCTATTTTATCAGAGACAAGAATTGCAACTCCTGCTGTTTTTTGCTCTCCATTTGCTTGGTAAATCTTCCTCCATCCCTTTATTTTGAGCCTTTGTGTATCCTTGCATGTGAGATGGGTTTCCTGGATACAGCACACGGATGGGTTTTGGCTTTTTATCCAATTTGCCAGTCTGTGTCTTTTGATTGGTGCCTTTAGCCCATTTACATTTAGGGTTAATATTGTTATGTGTGAAATTGATACTGCCATTTTGATGCTAGCTGGCTGTTTTTCCCGTTAGTTGATACAGATTCTTCATTGTGTTGACGCTCTTTAGCATTTGTTTTTGGAATGGCTGGTACTGGTTGTTTCTTTCTATGTGTAGTGCCTCTTTCAGGAGCTCTCATAAAGCAGGACTGGTGGTGACAAAATCTCTGAGTTCTTGCTTGTTCGCAAAGGATTTTATTTTTCCTTCACTTATGAAGCTTAGTTTGGCTGGATATGAAATTCTGGGTTGAAAGTTCTTTTCTTTACGGATGTTGAATATTGGCCCCCAATCTCTTCTGGCTTGTAGACTTTCTGCCGAGAGATCTGGTATGAGTCTGATGGGCTCCCCCTTTGTGGGTAACCCGACCTTTCTCTCTGGCTGCCCTTAGCATTTTCTCCTTCATTTCAACCCTGGTGAATCTGATGATTATGTGCCTTGGGGTTGCTCTTCTTGAGGAATATCTTTGTGGTGTTCTTTGTATTTCCTGGACTTGAATATTGGCCTGCCTTGCTAGATTGGGGAAGTTTTCCTGGATAATATCCTGAAGAGTATTTTCCAGTTTGGATTCATTCTCTTTGTCATATTCAGGTACACCTATCAAACGTAGGTTAGGTCTCTTCACATAGTCTCATATTTCTTGGAGACTTTGTTCATTCCTTTTTGCGCTTTTTTCTCTAAACTTGCCTTCTGATTTTATTTCATTGAGTTGATCTTCGACCTCTGATATCCTTTATTCTGCTTGGTCTTTTCAGCTGTTGAAAATTGTGCATGCTGGGGATTTCCAAGATGGCATGGTAGGAACAACTCAGGATTGCAGCACTCAGTGAAGGTGCAGAGGGTGAGTCCTAGCCGAATTTTCAGACAGACCTTTTTTGCCCACAGAACGGGGAAATTTCCAGGTGTAGGAGAGACATGGGACACCAGTACAGCCCTTTCAGCTTGTGCAGCCATTTCGGCCGGCGCCGCAGCGCAGCGGCACCTTGCACAAAACTCACTGGTCTGGGTGCCCTGTTAAACCAGCAATCTGAGATTTGGGAGGGCAGATTAACATATCCATCTGATTAAATGGGACTTGGACAGTGAGCCAGACCAGGAGATTCCTGGGAAGCATGCTTTGAGCTGGTGCAGTGGGCCATGGCATGGGAAATCAAGCAGATCCCGGTGCCCTATCAGAAGGTGACTGAAACACCTGTGAGAGAGTCAACCATTCAACTTAAAAAAAAAGAGAGAGAGAGAGAGAGAAAGGACTCTGAGGCAGGGAGCCAGGTGATCAGGCTTGGCGGGTTCCACCCCCACAGGGACAAACAAAATGGCAACTCAAAAAGCTTGGGGTTGAGAGCTTTACTGCGGGCTCAGCTGAATCCAGGACTGTGCAGCTCAGTGGGGGGAGGGGCGTATGCCACTAAGGACGCATATCACTCCTACTGAAATACACACCCATTGCTGATGCAGCCTGCCATTGCTGAGGCAACCGGCCATAACAGAGAGACTATGCCAACAGGGTGGAGCACACCACAGTAGGGCAAAGCCCCATGACAGCAGGGTGGACCCCGTGACTCATAGTGACTAGACTGCCTCCTAGCTGGGCAGGACAGTGCAACAGATACTCATAAAAAAAGCCACAACTCCCTGACACAGAGCATCTGAGGGGAAAAAAAGGGGTTTTATAAGTTCTGCTGCAGCAGACCTAAACACATCTGCAAAACAACCCTGAATGAACAACGGAGCTCACAGCTCAGCACTGGAGCTCCTATAAAGTACAGACCATCTCCTCAAGCAGCTCCCTGACCCCTGTATATCCAAAGAGTCACCTCAAAAAAGGACTAATCAGACTGACATTTGGCAGGCATCATTCTGGGACAAAGATAGCAGAAGAAGAAACTGGTAGCATCCCTCACTGTTCTGCAGCTGCTACAGGTGTACCCCAGACAAGCAGGGCCTGGAGTGGACCTCAGCAGTCATACATCAGAGGGGCTAGACTGTTAGAAGGAAAACTAAGTAACAGAAATACTTCATCATCAACAATCTGGGCATCCACTCAGAGACCCAATCGAAAAGTCAGCAACTACTAAGATGACAGGTGGTTAAATCCACAAAGATGGGAAGAAACCAGGGCAAAAAGGAGGAAAACACCCAAAACCAAAACACCTCACCTCCTACAAAGGACCAAAACTCCTCACCAGCAAGGGAACAAAGCTGGACAGAGAATGAGTGTGATGAAATGATGGAATCAGACTTCAGAAGGTGGATAATGAGAAACATCAGTGAGCTAAAAGAACATGTTCTAAATCAATGCAAAGAAACTAAGAACCTTGAAAAAAGATTTGAAATAAGATTCGAGGAAATGATAACAAGAATGGACAACTTAGAGAGGAATATGAATGAATTGAAGGAGCTGAAAAACACAACACGAGAACTTCACGAAGCATGCACAAGTTTCAACAGCCGAATTGACCAAGCAGAAGAAAGAATATCAGAAGTCGAAGATCAACTCAATGAAATAAAAAGAGAAACCAAGATTAGAGAAAAAAGCACAAAAGGAATGAACAGAATCTCCAAGAAATGTGGGACTATGTGAAGAGACCTAACCTACGTTTGATAGGTGTACCAGAATGTGATGAAGAGAATGAATCCAAGGTGGAAAATACTCTTCAGGATGTTATCCAGGAAAATTTCCCCAACTTAGGAAGGCAAGTCAATACTCAACTCCAGGAAATACAGAGAACACCACAAAGATATTCCTCATGAAGAGCAACCCCAAGGCACATGATCATCAAATTCACCAGGGTTGAAATGAAAAAGAAAATACTAAGGGCAGCCAGAGAGAAGGGTTGGGTCACCCACCAAGGGAAGCCCATCAGACTCACAGGAGATCTCTTGGCAGAAAGTCTGCAAGCCAGAAGAGATTGGGGGCCAATATTCAACATCCGTAAAGAAAAGAACTTTCAACCCAGAATTTCATATCCAGCCAAACTGAGCTTCATAACTGAGGAAGAATAAAATCTTTTGCCAACAAGCAAGTACTCAGAGATTTTGTCACCACCAGGCCTGCTTTACAAGAGTTCCTGAAAGAGGCACTACACATAGAAAGGAACAACCAGTAGCAGCCATTCTAAAAACATACCAAATGCTAACGAGCATCAACACAATGAAGAATCTGCATCAACCAATGGGCAAAACAGCCAGCTAGCATCAAAATGGCAGTATCAAATTCACACATAACAATATTAACCCTAAATGTAAATGGGCTAAAGGCACCAGTCAAAAGACACAGACTGGCAAATTGGATAAAAAGCCAAAACCCATCTCTGTGCTGTATCCAGGAAACCCATCTCACATGCAAAGATTCACAAAGGCTCAAAATAAAGGGATGGAGGAAGATTTACCAAGCAAATGGAGAGCAAAAAAAAGCAGGAGTTGCAATTCACATCTCTGATAAAATAGACTTTAAAGCAACAAAGATCAAAAGAGACAAAGAAGTTCATTACATAATGGTAAAAAGATCAATACAACAAGAAGAGCTAACGATCCTAAATATATATGGACCCAATGCAGGAGCACCCAGATATATAAGGCAAGTTCTTAATGACTTACAAAGAGACTTAGACTCCCATACAATAATAGTGGGAGACTTTAACACTCCACTGTCAATATCAGACAGATCGACCAAACAGAAAATTAACAAGGATATCCAGGGCTTGAACTCAGACCTGGAACAAGCAAACCTGATAGACATTTACAGAACTCTCCATCCAAAATCCACAGAATATACATTCTTCTTAGCACTACATCACACCTACTCCAAAATTAACCACATAATTGGAAGTAAAGCACCCCTGAGCAAATGCAAAACAACTGAAATCATAACAAACAGTCTCTCAGACCATAGTGCAATCAAGTTAGAACTCAGAATTTGGAAAATAACTCAGAACCGCACAGCTTCATGGAAACAGAACAACTGGCTCTTGAATGTTGATTGGATAAACAATGAAATGAAAGCAGAAATAAAGAAGTTCTTTGAAACCAATGAGAATGAAAACACAACATACCAGAATCTCTGGGACATATTTAAAGCAGTCTGTAGAGGAAAATATATAGCAATAAGTGCCCACATGAAAAGAGTGGAGAGATCCAAAATTGATACCCTATCATCAAAATTGAAAGAGCTAGAGGAGCAAGATCAAAAAAGCTCAAAACCTAGCAGAAGACAAGAAATAACTAAGATCAGAGCAGAACTGAAGGAGATAGAGACACGAAAAACCCTTCAAAAAATCAATAAATCCAAGAGCTTGTTTTTTCAAAAAGAGCAACAAAATAGACAGACCACTAGCCAGACTGATAAAACAGAAGAGAGAGAACAACCAAATAGATGCAATAAAAAACGATAAAGGGGAAATCACCACAGAAACCACAGAAATTCAAACCATCATCAGAGAATACTGCAAACAACTCTATGGACATAAACTAGTAAACCAGGAAAAAATGGATACATTCCTGGACACCTGTGTCCTCCCAAGCCCAAACCAGGAGGAAGCCAAAACTATGAATAGACCAATAACAAGGTCTGAAGGTGAGGCAGCAATTAAGAGCCTACCACACAAAAAAAACCCAGGTCCAGATGGTTCCACAGCTGAATTCTACCAGACACACAAAGAGGAACTGTTACTATTCATTCTGAAACTATTCCAAATAATCCAAAAAGAGGGAACCCTTCCCAAATCATTTTATGAGACCAACATCATCCTGATACCAAAACCTGGCAGAGACTCAACAAGAAAAGAAAACTTCAGGCCAATATCCATGATGAACATAGATGCAAAAATCTTCAATAAAATACTCACAAACCAATTGCAACAGCACATTAAAAAACGTATCCATCATGATCTAGTAGGATTCATCCTGGGGATGCAAGGTTGGTTCAACATATGCAAGTCTGTAATCGTAATTCACCACATAAACAGAAGCAAAAACAAAAACCACATGATTATCTCAATTGACACAGAGAAGGCATTTGACAAAATTCAACAGCCCTTTATGCTAAAAACCCTCAATAAACTTGGTATTGATGTAACATATCTCAAAGTAATAAAAGCCATTTACAACAAACCAACAGCCAATATTATACTTAATGGGTAAAAACTGGAAGCATTCCCTTTGAAATCCAGCACTAGACAAGGATGCCCTCTCTCACCACTCCTATTCAACATAGTACTGGAAGTTCTAGCCAGAGCAATCAGGCAAGAAAAAGAAATAAAGGGTATTCAAATAGGAAAGGTGGAAGCCAAATTGTCTCTATTTGCAGACGACATGAGAGTATACCTAGAAGACCCCATCACCTCAGCCCAAAAACTCCTGAAACTGATAAGCAACCTCAGCAAAGTCTCAGGATATAAAATCAATGTGCCAAAATCACAAGCATTCCTATACACCAATAACAGATTTAAGGAGAACCAAATCAAGAATGAACTGCCATTCACACTTGCTACAAAGAAAATAAAATACCTATGAATACAATTTACAAGGAACGTAAGGGACCTCTTCAAGGAAAACTACAAACCACTGCTCAACGAAATAAGAGAGGACACAAACAGATGGAGAAACATTCCATGTTCATGGTTAGGAAGAATCAATATCGTGAAAATGGCTACACTGCCCAAAGTAATTTACACAGTCAATACTATCCCCATCAAGCTACCATTGAATTTCTTCATGGAATTGGAAAAAACCACCATAAACTTCATATGGAACCAAAAGAGAACCCGCACAGCCAAGTCAATTCTAAGCAAAAAGAACACAGTGGAAGGCATCACACTACCAGACTTCAAACTATACTACAAGACTACAGTAATAAAACAGCATGGTACTGGTACCAAAATGGAGATACAGACCAATGGAACAGAACAGAGGCATCAGAGGCAACACAACATATCTAAAACCATATAATCTTTGATAAACCAGACAAAAACAAGCAATGGGGAAAGGATTCCCTGTTTAATAAATGGTGTTGGGAAAACTGGCTAGCCATGTGCAGAAAGCAGAAACTGGACCCCTTCCTGACACCATGCACTAAAATTAACTCCAGATGGATTAAAGACTTAAATATAAGACCTGACACCATAAAAACCCTAGAAGAAAATCTAGGCAAAACCATTCAGGACATAGGAGTAGGCAAGGACTTCATGACCAAAACACCAAAAGCATTGGCAACAAAGCCAAAATAGACAAATGGGACCTAATCAAACTCCACAGCTTCTGCACGGCAAAGAGACAGTCACTAGTGTGAATCAGCAAGCAACAGAATGGGAAAAAAGTCTTTGCAGTTTACCCATCTGACAAAGGGCTGATATCCAGTGTTTACAAAGAACTCAAACAGATTTACAGGAAAAAAACAAACAAGCCCATTCAAAAATGGGCAAAGGATATGAACAGACACTTTACAAAAGAAGACTTACATGAGGCCAACAAACATATGAAAAAATGCTCATCATCACTGGTCATTAGAGAGATGCAAATCAAAACCACATTGAGGTACCATCTCACATCCGTTAGAATGGTGATCATTAAAAAATCTGGAGACAACAGATGCTGGAGAGGATGTGGAGAAACAGGAACACTCTTACACTGTTGGTGGGATTGTAAATTAGTTCAACCATTGTGGAAGACAGTGTGGCAATTCCTCAAGGACCTAGAAATAGAAATTCCATTTGACCCAGCAATCCCATTACTGGGTATATATCCCAAGGATTATAAATCATTCTACTATAAGGACACATGCACAGGAATGTTCATTGCAGCACTGTTTACAATAGCAGAGACCTGGAACCAACCCAAATGCCCAATGATGATAGATTGGACTGGGAAAATGTGGCACATATACACCATGGAATATTATGCAGCAATCAAAAATGATGAGTTTTTGTCCTTTGTAAGGACATGGATGAATCTGGAGAACATCATTCTCAGCAAACTGACACAAGAACAGAAAATGAAATACCACATATTCTCACTTATAGGTGGGTGACAAAAACGAGAACATGTGGACACAGGGAGGGGAGTACTACACACTGGGGTCCATTGGGGGAATAAGGGAGGGACAGTTGGGGGGGATCTGGGAGGAATAGCCTGGGGAGAAATGACAAATGTGGGTGAAGGGGAGGAAGGCAGCAAAGCACACTGCCATCTGTTTACCTATGCAACTATCTTGCACGTTCTGCACATGTACCCCAAAACCTAAAATGCAATTAAAAAAAAAAAGAAAATTGTGCCTGCTTCATGAAGTTCTTGTGTTGTGTTTTTCAGCTACATCAATTCACTCATATTCCTCTCTAACTTGTCCATTCTTGTTAGCATTTCATCGTATGTTTTTTCAAGGTTCTTAGTTTCTTTGCATTGAATTAGAATATGTTCTTTTAGCTCATAGAAGTTTCTCATTACCCACTTTCTGAAGTCTGATTCTGTCATTTTATCATACTCATTCTCCGTCTAGGTTTGTTCCTTTGCTGGTGAGGAGTTGTGATCCCTTGTAGGAGGAGAGGTGTTCTGGTTTCAGGTGTTTTCCTCCTTTTTGTGCTGGTTTCTTCCCATCTTTGTGGATTTATCCTTCTGTCGTCTGTGTAGCTGCTGATTTTCAGATTGGGTCTCTGAGTGGATGTCCAGATTGTTGATGATGAAGTAATTTATGTTTCTTAGTTTTCTTTCTAACAGTCTGGCCCCTCTGGTGTAGGACTGCTGAGGTCCACTCCAGGCCCTGCTTGCCTGGGCATCACCTGCAGCAGCTGCAGAACAGTAAGCATTGCTACCAGTTTCTTCTGCTATCTTTGTCCCAGAATGATGCTCGCCAAATGTCAGTCTGATCAGTCCTTTGTGAGGTGCCTTTGGATATACTGGGCCAGGGAGCTGCTTGAGGAGACAGTATGTTCTTTATAGGAGCTCAAATTCTGAGCTGTGAGCTCCATTGTTTCTTCAGAGCTTCTAGGCAAGTACGTTTAAGTCTGCTGCAGCAGAACACATAAACCTTCTTTTTGTCCCCCAGGTGCTCTGTCTTGGCGAGTTAGGGCTTTATTTATGACTATCCGTTGTGAGGCTGCCTTTTTTTTTTTTTCAGGGCTGCCTTGCCCAGCAAGGAGGCAACCTAGCCACTGTCTGCCTGCAGAGGCTTTGCTGATCTGCTTTGGGCTCTGCCCTGCTGCTGTGTGAACTTCCCTGCAGTCCTGTTTATATGGGTGTGGTTAGCAGTGCCTCAGCAATGGTGGCCCGCCTCTGTAATGGTGGACTCTCTCTGTTATGGTGGGTTGCCTTGGCAATGGCAGGCTGCCTCAACAATGGTGGACTACCTTTGTAGGGGTGGAGTGCCTCAGTAATGGCGGATGCCCCTCTGCCACTGAGGTGCACCATCCTGGGTTCAGCTGTGCTCTCCGTGAAAGTCTCAACCCCGAGCATTTCCAATTGCTGTTTTTTGTTTGTTTGTTTGTTTTTGTGGGGGTGGGACCCATCAAGCCTGATCACCTGACTCCCTGCCTCAAAGTCCTTTTTTTTTTTTAAGTCAAACAGTTGACTCTCTCCCCAGTGTTCCAGTCACCTGCTGAAAGGGTGCCAGGATCTGTGTGATTTTTCATGCGGCGATCCACTGTGCTGGCTGAAACAATGGCACTGCCTGGAAATCTCCTGGCCTGTCTCTCTGTTTCAGTCCTGTTTAGTCAGATGAATGGGTGAATCTGTCTTCCTCGAGCTCCAATTGCCAGCTTAAAAGGGCAACCAGACCAGTGTATTTTGTACAGAGAGCCACTGTGCTTGGGCACTGGCAAAACAGCCGTGCCAGCTAAAACAGCTGCACTGGCCAAAACAGCCATGCTGGTGACCTGTGGGGCTCCTCTGCCTGGGATTCTCCTAGTCTGTGGGCAATAAATATCCATCTGGAAATGCAGTATCCACTCACCCTCTGCACTTTCACTGGGAGCTGCAATCCTGAGTTGCTCCTAAAGGGCCATCTTGGATCTCGAGTTGACTTTTTAATAATGGCCATTCTGACTGGTGTGAAGTGGTATCTTATTTGGTTTGCATTTCTCTAATGATCAGTGATATTGAACGTTTTTTCATATGCTTCTTGGACACATGCCTGTCTTCTTTTGAAAAGTGTCTGTTTCTGTCCTTTGTCCATGTTTTAATGGGACTGTTTATTTTTTTCTTGTAAAAATTTAAAATTCCTTATAGATGCTGGATATTAGACCTTTGTCAGATGCATAGTTTGCAAATATTTTCTCCCATTCTCTAGGTTGTCTGTTTACTCTGTTGATTTTTTAAAATTAGATCCCATTTGTCAATTTTTGCCTTTGTTGCCATTGCTTTTGGCATTATTTGTCATGAAATCTTTGCCCATTGCTATGTCCAGAATGATATAGTCTAGGTTATCTTCCAGGGTTTTTATAGTTTTCAGTTTCATATTTAAGTATAATTCATCCTGAGTTGATTTTCATATATGATGTAAGAAAGGGGTCCAGTTTCAGTCTTCTGCATATGGCTAGCCAGTTATCCTAGCCTCATTTACTGAATAGGAAGCCCTTTCTTCATTCTTGTTTTTGTCAGGTTTGTCAAAGATCAGATGATCATAGATATGCAACCTTCTTTCTGGGCTTTCTATTCTGCTCCATTGGTCTATATGTCTGTTTTGGTACCAGTACCATGCTGTTTTGGTTACTGTAGCCTGTAGTATAGTTTGAAATTGGGTGGTGTGATACCTCCAGCTTTGTTCTTTTTACTTGGAATTGCCTTGGCTATTTGGGCTATTTTTTTGGTTCCATATGAATTTAAAAATGGTTATTTATAGTTCTGTGGAGAACATCATTGGTAATTTGATAGGAATAGCATTGAATCTGTAAATTTCCTTTGAGCAGTATGGCCATTTTAATGATATTGATTCTTCCTATCGATGAGCATGGAATTTACTTCCATTTGTTTGTGTCTTCTCTGATTTCCTTGAGTCGTGCTTGGTAATTCTCATTGTAGAGAACTTCACCTTCCTGGTTAGCTATATTCCTAGGTATTTTAATCTTTTTTTTGTATGATCACTTAGGTTGATTCCATATATTTGCTATTCTGAATAATGCTGCAATAAATATGGGGGTGTATGTATCTTTTTGATGTACCAATTTATTTTCCTTTGGATAAGTACTCAGTAGTCAGGTTGCTGAATTGTATGGTAGTTCTATTTCTAGTTTTTTTGAGAAATCTACATACTGTTTTCCATAATGGCTGTATGAATTTACATTCCCACTAACAGTGTATGAGAGTTTCCTTTTCTCTACATCTTCACCAGTACCTATTTTTGTTTTGTCTTTTTGATAACAGACATTCTAACTGGGGTAAGATGATATCTCATTGTGTTTTAAATTTGCATTTCCCTGATGATTAGTGATGCTGAGCATTTTTCATATACCTGTTGACAATTTGTGTGACTTCTTGTAAGAAATGATTATTGAGATTCTTTTCCCACTTTTTAATAGAATTGTTTGTTTTTCTGCTGTTGAGTTGCTTGAGTTCCTTGTATATTCTAGAAATTAGTTCCTTTTCAGATGAATATGTTGCAGATATTTTCTCCCATTTATCAAGTTGTCTTTTCATCCTGTTGATTGTTTCCTTTAGTTTAATATAGTCCCATTTGTCTATTTTGTTTTCATTCCCTGTGCTTTTGAGGTCTTAGCCATGAAATGCTTAGACCAGCATGCTGAAGAGTTTTTCTGTTTTCTCCTAGTAGTTTTATAGTTTTGGTTTCTACATTTAAGTCTTTAATCCATTTTGAGTTGATTTTTGCATATGGTGAGAAATAGGGCTCTAGTTTCATTCTTCTGCAGATGGATATTCAGTTTTCTAATCACCCTTTATTGAAGACTGTGTCCTGTCCCCAATATATGTTCTTGGTGCTTTTGTTGAAAATTAATTGGCTATAAATCCATGTGTTTATTTATGGGTCCTCTATTTTGTTCCATTGGGCTATGTGTCTGTTTTTACACCAATATCATATTGTTTTGGTTACCATAGCCTTGTAATATATTTTGAAGTCAGGTAGTGTGATGCCTCCAGTTTTGTTATTTTTGCTCAGAATTGCTTTGGCTATCTGGTCTTTTTTTGGATCCATAAAAATTTTGGGGTTGTTTTTCCTATTTCTGTTAAAAATGTCATTGATGTTTTGATAGGGATTGCATTTAATCTATAGATTGCTTTGCATAGTATGGTCATTTTAACAATAATGATTTTTCCAACCCATGAGCATGGACTGTCTTTTAATTTGTTTGTGTCCTATTTACTTATTATTATTTTTTAATCAGTGTTTTGTAGGTTTTCTTGTAGAGGTCTTTTACCTCTTTGGTTAAATTTATTCCTAGGCATTGTATGATAATTATTTTAAATGAGACTGCCTTCCCGACATCTTTTTCAGCTAGTTTGTTATTGGTGTGTAGAATCCTACTGATTTTTGTATGTTGAGTATGCTGATTTTATATCCTGCAACCTTACTGAATGTATTGATTAGATCAAAGAGTTTTTGGTGAATTCTTTAATATTTTCTAAGTATAATAAAATTATGTCATCTGCAAAGATGAACAATTTGACTTTCTTTTTTCCAATTTGGATGATTTTTATTTCTTTCTGTTGCTTTATTGCTCTGGCTAGGACTTCCAGTACTATGATGAATAGGAGTGGTGAAAGTGAACATTTTTGCCTAGTTCCAGTTCTTAGAGAAAAGGCTTTCCACTTTTCCCCATACAGTATGATGTTAATTATGGGTTTGTCACATATGGTCTTTATTATTTTTCTATGCCTACTTTATTGAGAGTTTTTATCACAAGGATGTTTGAATTTTAACGAACGCATTTTATGCATCTAAGATGATCATATTTTTTTTCTCCTTCATTTTGTTTACTGATTTTTCTCTCAACATAATGATTTTGAAGTCCATCTGTGTTTTTAGGTTTAACAGGACAGTAGTACATTTCTTTTTGCTATTGAGGACATTCATGTAGAAGGCTTTGTGTGCACAGACATTTTGATTTCCCTTTTGTAGATGCTGAGGAATGGAATTACTGGGTCCTATGGTAGATTTATATCTAATTTAAAAAAACAACAACTGCCAAACTGTTTTCCAAAGTTGTTGAATCATTTTACATTCCCAGCAGCAATGTATGGGGTGCAGTTTTGTCACAGCGTTGCTAACATTTGGCATCATCACCCTTTTTGATTACAGTCATTTTTAATGGATGTTTAATGGTATTCATTGTGGCTTAAATTTGTATTAGCCTAGTAACTAACGATGTTAAACATTTGTTTTCATGTGCTTATCAGCCATTTATATGTCTTTAATAAAATGTCTGTTCAATTTGTTTTTCTCTTTTAAAATTGGGTTGTCTGTCTTCTTATTATTAGGTTGCTAAAGTTCTTTATATATTCCAAGTGAAAGTCCTCTATCAGCTATAGCATTTGCAAATATTATCTGTCTATTTGTGGCTTGACATTTCATTTCATTAATGGTGTTTTTTGGAGAACAAAAGTTTCAATTTTGATGAGGTCAAATTTATCAATTTTTAAAAATGGGTTTTGCTTTTCGTGTTATATTTATGAAAGCTTTATCTACCTTAAGGTCACAAAAATTTGCCCCTATATTTTCTTTATAAAGTTTCAGTTTTAATTATTACATTTAGAACTGAAATTCATTTTAAATTAAGTTTTGTGTATTGTCTAGGTAAAGGTATGAGTTCTTTCTCTTCCTCCCCTTTTCTTCCAAAAGATAAAAGTTCCTTTTTTACATATGGATAGCCAATTGTTTAGCACTGTTTGTTGACAAGACTATCTTTCCTTATTGAATTGTCTTATTTACCATAAATGTGAAGGTTTATATCAAGACTCTATTCTTTTCTACTGATTCATTTGTCAATGAGGTATTGGCATCATTTTGCCAATACCATATTGACTTGATTACCATAACTTTATAAGTTTTGAAATCAGGTAGTTTTATTCCCCAACTGTTTCACTTGTTCAAAGTTGTTGTGTCTAATCTTGGTTTTTTATATTTGTACCTAATTTAAGATAGTTAATTTCTACAAGAGTTCTTGTTGGGATTTTGACAGGGGATAGGTTATTTATAGATTAATTTGGGGAGCATTGCCATCTTAGCAATATCGAGTTTTCCAATCTATGAAAATGACATATCTCTTCATTTATTTAGATCTATTAAAAATTTTTAATAGCCAGATTTTTTAGTTTTCAGAAGTTCTGCTTCTTTTATTAAATATATTTCTAAGTACTTTATTTGTTTTGATGTTAATAGAATTTTCATATTTTTAGAATTGCTGTATAAGACACAATTGTTTTTTGTATATGTTGTATGAAGACTTGCATCCTGTGACCTTGCAAAACTTGCCAATTAGTTCAAGCATATTTAAAAATTAAGTTTCTTAGGATTTTGTATACAAAATTGTGTTTTGTATAGAACAAACAAAATTGTATGGGTAAGGTAATTTTACTTCTTTCATTCCAATGAGACTTTTAATTTATTTTTCTTGCCTAACTGTACTGGCTAGAACCTTCAATACAACTCTAAATAGAAGTGGTGAGAGTAAACAGTCTTGCCATGTTCCTGATCTTAGAGGGCAAAGCATTCAGTCTTTCAGCATAAAGTATAATTTAACAGTAGGTTTTTCATAGATAACTTTTGTAGGGTTGTGGAAACATCTTATTCCTATTTTGTTTAAAGTATTTCTTTTTCCTTTTTAACTATGATGGGTGTTGAGTTTTGTCTAATAATTTTTTGTGTCAATTTAAATAATCATGATTTTTGTTCTTTATTTTATTAATATGGCATATTACATTAATAGATCTTTGGATCTTAAGCCAATCTTTTTTTTGGTAACTCCTTTAGTGCATAACTATTTTTTTATGTGTTGCTGAATTTGATGTGCTAATATTTTCTGAAGAATTTTTGCATCTATATTCACGTGGGCTATTGGTCTGTAGTTGACTTTTTTGTGATGTCTTTGGCTTTGGGATCAGGGCAATACTGGCCTCATAAAACAAGTTGAGAAGTTGTTTATTTTCTGAAAGGATTGATATTATTTCTTCCTTCAATATTTTTAGAATTTAATCAGTGTTACCTGAAGTTTATTGTGTGTGTGGTGGAGTATTGAGATTTTAAAATTCCCTTTTCATGTTATTTCTTTGATATATGTGGATTCAGATATTCTATTTCTTCTAAAGACAGTTTTGGTAATTTGTGTTCTTCTAGGAAATTGTCTATTTTATGTAGTTTGTCTTATTTGTTTGGATAACATTGTTCTCTTATAATCCTTTTTATTTCTGTCATGTCTATAATGATCTCTCATTTTTTATTCCAGTTTTAGTAATTTGTGTCTTCTGTCTTATTTTTCTGCTCTAGCTAAGGGTTTATCAATTTGGTTGATTTTTTTCAAAGAATGAACTTTTGGTTTTATTGATTATTTCTTCTTCTCTTTTCTATTTTATTGATTTCTATTTTGATAATTAATACTTTCTTTTCTCTGTGTTATTTCATTTATTGTTAGTGGATATTTCTTTTCAACCTGAAAGACTTTCTTTGGTATTTCATATAGGACAGGTCTGTTAGCAATAACTTATATCATTTATTTTACCTTGGGATATCTTTATTTTGTTATAATTTTGAAGGATAGCTTTATTGGCTATAAAGATCTTTGTTGATTTTTTTTTTTCTTTCAGGAATTTGAATCCTGACCTACATTATTTCTAATGATGTATGTTAATAATTAAGTTATTCATCCTGTGTACATAATAAGGTGTTTTTCTTTTACTGCACGGCTTGAAAGATCTTTAAAGATTTTTTCTTTGTCTTTTGATGATTTTCAAAAATTTGAATATAATGTCTCTAGGTGTGGATCTCTTTGTATTTTTTTCTATTTGAAACTTGTTGAGTTTTTAAAATATGTAAATTAATTTTTTTTTCAAATTTGGGAAATTTCAGACATTATTTCTTCACATACTTTCCTGTCCGTTTTTTGTCTTTTTAAAATTCCCTTTACACATATATTAATAAGCTTGATGTTGTTTCACATTATCTCTGAGACTCTGTTCATTTTTCTTTAGGCTTTTGAACAGGACACAGAAGTTCCTTGGACTGAATAGTTTCTATTGATCCATCTTTTAGTTTACTGATTCTTTCTTCTGCCATTTCAAATATGCTGCTGAGCTTAATGAATTTTTCATTTCAGTTATTGTACTTGTCAACTCTAGAATTTTTATTTGGTTCTTTTTTATAGTTTCTACTTTTCTTTCGAGATTCTCTATTTGTTGAGTCATTGTTATGTTTTACTTTAATTCTTTGAACACAGATTCTTTAAGTTCTTTGAATGTATTTATTATAGCTGCTTTCAAGGTTTTGTCAGGATCATTTTTTTGCCATTTATTAATAGTAAAGTGCAGCCTATTTTCTCTTTTTGTTCTAAATATAATTTAAGAGTACCTTGTTAACATTATCATTTTCAGGCTTCTCCCTAAGCATTAAAAATTTTAATACCTTTTTACTAAAAAGATCTATTTTTTTTCCTGTGTCCCTGTCTATGTGTCCTTTTCCTCATCTTTTAAAAATCGAATGTCACCAAAAATCTGATCTCTTTCCTGTGCAGCTCTTATAGCCTGTATCCATAAGGATTCCTTATGTTCTAAGAAATAGACAACCCAACTCAGACTTATTTAAACAATAAGGCAAACTCATTAGCTTATGTAAGTAACATATTGAAGTAAAGCTTCAGATACAGCTTTAAACTAGGACTTTTCTTTCTATCTTGGCTCTATTTATTTACTGTCATTTCTAAGTCTCAAGAAAGCTTTCCCCTCATAGTTGGAATATGGTTTCCAGTAAATCCCGCCTCTACATTCTTCCCTATTCATGTAGTTATTTATATAGAGGAAAGAAAAAGTCTTTCTGATTACTTTGCAGAAGAATAAAGAAGAGTTTCTTAGGCAGAAATCTTAGAAAACAATATTTAGTCTTATTTCTTTTACTTGAGCTAATGCTGACCTGTAAATCAATCTGTGTGACCAGAGAACTATGAAGGGCTCACCATGGAATTTGGAAATCTTAATTCACTGGTCCATGAATGAAAGAAGAGATGAATTCCACAGTTGAAAACAAAGGTATATATATGTATGTGTATATATATATATATATATATGTGTGTGTGTGTGTGTGTATATATATATATATATATATATGTATGTATATATATATAATGTATACAAAGTTATACATATGTATATATGTATATATGTGTACATATATATATAATACACTCAATTCTCTGTGGAGAATTCGGACCAATATGCCTCTGTTTTCAATTGTGGAATTCATCTCTTCCTTCATTCATAGACTGGAGAATTAAGATTCCCAAATTCTATGGTGAGCCCTTCATAGTTCCCTAGTCACACAGATTAGTTTACAAGTGAACATTAGCTCAAGTAGAAGAAATAAGACTTTAAAAATGGTTTTATATATATGTATATAAAACATATGAGTTTATTAGGGAGAATTGGTTCACATGATTACAAAACGAAGTCCCATGTTAGGCTGTCTGCAAGCTGGGGAAACAGAGAAGCCAGTAGCATGGTTCAGTACAACTCTATGAGCCTCAAAACCAGAGAAGCCAACAGTGTGGCCCTCTGTCTGAGACTGAAGGCCCCAGAGCCCCTGGGATGCTGCTGGTGCAAGTCCCAGAGTCCAAAGGCTGAAGAACCTGGAATCTGATGTCAAAGTCAGCTAAGTGTCTAGTGTGGTACGAGAAGTGAGAGAGCAAGCAGACTCAGCAAGCAAGCTACTTACCCACGTTCTTTTGCTTGCTTTGTTCTAGCTGTACTGGCAGCTAGTTGGATGGTGCCCACCCACAGTGAGGGTGAGTCTTCATCTCCTAGCTCACTGACCCAGTGTCAGTCTCTTCTGGAAACACACTCACAGACACACACAGGAACAATGCCTTATCAGTCATCTAGACATCCCTCAATCAAACCAAGTTGACACCTAATATTACCCTTCACAATATTTATTTTTGACATGAGAAGGATGGAATGGATACTGAAGAGGAAACCAACAAATATCCCTTGTGATCTTCTTCCCATGTATTTTTAATTAGGATGAGGGGTTCACTTTGAAAATCTTGCCAATTCTCTTCTGTTATCATCTTTTTTATAGTCTCTAAGTTACCCCCACAGAAGATCAAACAATGCAATTGTTCGTTTTTTCCGGGACTTATATCTACTCCCTTAAAGCACAGAGTATATTTGTTGTTTTGTCTAACCTTCCTCCCTTTCTCTATTATGGGCTCTAGTTACATTTCACCCAGTTCTTATGGATTACAATTCAATTCTGTTTAACAATTACAACAGATGGACTCTTTACCTTGCCACTAGCCCTATGTTCTGAGAAAGGAAGTTGTCAGCAAGGTGAGCTAAGAACATACAGAATCATTGCTTTTCAGTTGAGAGAACTTACAGTAAATGTCCTTATATAGTCTCCCATCACTATTTTTTCTTACCTCTTCGTTAGTTTTATCATCTTCAAAATACAATACTTTCTGTTCTTTCTGTGTTGCATGTAGTTTATTGTGTTTTCCAAGTTGAAGCCATTGTCCATGGCAGTCCTCAGAACTGGTCAAGAATGGGGCTAGGGTTCCCAGAGATTGGTTGCACCCTGTGGTCAAGTAGGACTGTATGTGTGTGTGTGTCTGTGTGTGTATTTCTGCATGCTTCTTTTAAAAGCTGGAGTGGTTATCAGTCTGTCAGTTCAAAGAAGAGACATTTTTGGAGGTGAGATGCTTAGTCAGTATCTAAGAAGTTGCAGGAAGAATAGATACCAAGATAGGCTGAAGGAAAAGGCTGAAGGTGGTCTGAAGGATGAAGGAGGAGAAGGAACCAATGGTTGGAAATAGTAGGACACAGATGAGGTATGGATAGATGGATGTCAGCTAAGCTCAGAAATTAGTTATGATACTGAATCATTCATTGAGAGTCATTCAGACAACAAATGCTTATTGAAAATTTAATAATAATACTATTGATTGAGCTCTTACTTTGTGCCATGTACTTCACAGAGCACTTTATTTAATCCCTACTGTGGTCTTGTCATCCCCACTTTACAAAAAGAAAACAGAGGTGTAGAGATCTCAAATAGACACTTTCCCAGATCTCAGGTTGTAATCAGGGTTCAAGCAAGGGGCTTCTAACTGTAGAGCACATTCTCCTAGTCACTGCAGTGTACCATGTGCTAGTCTTTGACTTATGGTGATACCAAGAGGTTGGTGCTAAGCCATTTGTGAGAAATCTGCCCCCATGATCCAATCACCTTCTATCAGTCTTTACTTCCAAGAATGGAGATTACAATTCCACATGAGATTTGGGCAGGGAAACAGATTAAACCATATTAGTCCAGTAGGCAAGGGAGTGCCCTGAAGACTTTAAGAGAACATGACTATATCTGTGTTGTGAGGAACTCTAGTAGTAATGCTGAGATTGGAGATCAGCACACCAATTAAGAAACTTTAAATATATGAAAAATGATGAGGATCTAAATTCAGAGCATCTCAATGACACTGAAAATGAGGCATTAGATTACAGAAGGTTTATTTGTTTTTGTTTATTTCTCTTTTTTTGATTTAGGTGATAGAACTGGTACTGATTCAATATAAAAGAAAAAAACAAGGCAAAAACGAATTTGATTTGGTAAATTTTTATTTTGCTTTGTAAGTTTTATTCTAAGAATGCTTACTATTTAATTACTTGACTTTTTTCAGAGTATTTAAATGTTAATTTTATATTTGAATAGCATATATTCAATGTCCTGAGCTGCTCCATTTAAAAATTTTGATTATACGTTTCTGAGGCTGCTGAGATGTTTTTTTAATTACTTTACTAACTAGTACCTGCTCACATCTTAGTAGCAACATCTGCCATTAGACACTTCAAGATGACAAGCACCTTGAAGACAGGAACCATACAGTATTTATATATGTTTTCAGCCATTTTCTCTTTTTATTTACAGTTTGTGTTCAAGGCAAATCAATTCCCTAACATAAGAAGTTACTATGAATCAAAGCATAAATCTACAAATACAACATACAATCCAAAGTAGATGTACAGCATTCTGGAATGAAGCAAAAGAGTGTTCATTCAACACACAGTAGCTTCAGATCTGTTCAATCTGTTTGTTCCCATGTAGTTTTCTAAAGATGGAAAAAAATGACCTTAGTCATCAAGACTACTGTGGCCACATTAGATTACTGGAACATCTAAGCATCAGTGTGTGACCATGTGAACAAAAGACTTTGGGGAGTGTCTATTTTTAAAAAGGTTTCTGTGTGTCGAGGCAGTTGTAAAAGATTTACTGCAGAATCAAGCCAACTTTTAGGCTTAGGACCAGGTTCTAACTATCTAAAAATATTGACTAATAACAAAAAGTGTTCCAAATGTGGCTATTCTGATCCATTGTTGTTGTTGTTTTTAAAGTATATACGGAAAGAGTACAAAAGCTTTTGTAAATTTAATGCAAATTAGCTTCCAGTCTTCACTTCCCAAATACTTAACTTACAGTTTTGGCTTCTTTATGTTTTTGTCTTCTTAATTTCAAGATTTGTAATTTTACCTTCAAAAGAGATCATTTTTTTAAATTGTAAAAAGTGTTCAACATGCAGAAATAAAAAGCATTTTGAAATTAGTCACAGTCAGTACAATTCTACTCTTTGGACTCAGTTTAGCTAAATGAATGTAGTGCTCTTGTTGAATGGAAACAGGTGATAGGAAATGCCTACCATTTGACTCTACATCAATAATCAAGAGTTACTCAGAATGCTTGGACCTGGGAATAGATTCTAATTCATTATTGCCCCGGCATATGTCAATTACTAAATAAAAGGTCAAATGCAATGTCAAATCCAAAGCCTCAAGAGGAAAGTGAGTTCAGTTTCCAAGAGAACAGTAATAGCTCAACAATATAAAACTTCATCTAGCGTATTTTGGCATTAAATTAGTGCTATCAAAACAATTCGCTGAGGCTTCACAGTATAACACCTGGAAGTTCCTTCTAATGTACATAGAATCATGGAAGCTTTTTGTATGATCTGTTTTATGGCCTTACAGAATTAATGAATCAAATGAAAAATGAATCTCCATTCCACAGTCACATCCTTTTTTCTATTCTTATTTTCAAGGTAGTATTAAGTGTCCATATTTCTTAAGCCATATTCAAGGAAATCATATCTTAACAATTCTGGATGTTTCCTCTCCTTCATCTTGTACATGAAACTCCAGCGGATTTAATATTGGCATCCATCATCTAGTCAAACCTCTCACATGTTCTTCAAACCAATCAAATTTGGAGTTCTAGACATGTTTTGTGTCAATAAAAGGTGTGCAATTAGTAGACTGAATGAAGACCTGTTTTTCCTTCCCACGTTGGACTTCCAGATGCCATTTGGATTGGGTTTAGAAGATGGGAAAGTACAGATGTTTCTTAGCCTGAGTTTCTTAACAGGAGTGGTGTAGAAGAGAGAGACCAGGAAGAGACTGCCTGTTGACTGCAGGGCACCACCAACCGCCTTGGTGGTGGCATTAGCTGAATTTGGGGCAGCCAAAGTACTCTGGGAGGAGTTACTTGAAGCAGTTACAATAGCTGTTTGACTGGAATAAACCTATGTGGGTAGGAGCAGTGCCAGCAGCAGCAGCCTCAGCCTGAGCCTGGCCACAATTACTCTGCCATGTCCCCTCCACTGGTGCACGACTTGTCTCCTTGGATGCTGGGTGCTTGGAGAACCACTGGCTCCGGGCGGACACAGGCAAGTTTATTATTTATAATTTTATATTATTTGTAGCACCTAGCATGGTGTTAGACCCATAGTAGATGTTTAATAAATATTTAATGAATGACTGATATACCTACTTAATTATGTAAAAGTCAACTGAAAATACCAAGATTAAAAAAACCCACAAATATAAAATTTAAATATAGATGTCACATCTTACAAAGACTTTCTTCTTTGATTTTATATTCTCAAATAACATTTATATCATACCTAATCTGTTGCCAAACATATCATAGGCAATTCAGATATAAATGAAATATAAAGGATCCCCTTGCTTTAGAAGGATGGCATTTAGTTAGAGAAACAAGACATATCCTTAGGTGAAGCTCCTAAATGACAAAACAGGACAAATCTTAGTACACACTAAAAGATCTCTAATGGGAAAGATCATCAGGAGATGGTTTCTTAGGAATAAATTTTGCAAAATGTTGGAATTTTATGATATATTTATTAAATTAAGTTTAAACATTTAATACAGGTTTTCCATTTTATTTTAAAGTAAAATGGTCTCAGGTGAGGGAAGCAAGTGAGCAAACATTCACAGAAGGTTAAAAATAGGAAAAGTGTCGAAGACCAAATTTTATATTCAGAAAAACTGACTCTTTGTAGTGAGAACTATTTGAGAGCTATGTATTAAAAAGCTACCACTTAAAAAATAGGTGTATGCTGTCTTTAATGATCCATAATGTGTTTACAATCATCAGGCAGTCACTAAGGGCAGCTACAATTTGCATCTCAAAAACACAGAATGTCCGTAAAGGAGAAAATCACTGAAACACATCATTTAAGAGCCTCCTGGAAGGGAGTTTTAATTCACTCATTGGGTTTTAGGTAAATGGAAGCTTACTCAGTGAATATTTAAAACCAATAAATAGTTTTCTAGTAATTGTAATGTATTATTAATAATTTCAGAATACTTTATCTCACATTATGTGGATCAAAATTGGCACATGCGTACACTAGCCTTGGAAAAATGGTTTAGTAAGAACAATTGCATTTGCTTTAGGGTGTGTTCAAGTAGTATCCATGCAAGTTAGTTCACTTCTTATAGTTGATTTCCCTATCTTTATAATGGACTACTGATAATATAAACCTCTTTTCCTCAGTTTTTCCAAAGCCAAATACACAACTTTTTCTCTACTTTATTCAGTGGCCTCACTCCAAATAATTGGATTGTTGTTAGTCATTTGGAGCAGAAATGTGTTTTATTCTTATGTGTTTTACACTGTTTAGGTAAAAACTGAAAAATACCTAGACTGACCAATTAACCAAAAGCCTCCTCTCTTCTACCCTTTCTCAGTGGAGGCTACAGCTGTACACAGGTAACTATTCTTCTGGATGTTGTTTAAAAATGGCTTGTTCTCTTGGTAGAAAGTAGATCATTTCAAAACAAGGTGACTGTTACTGAAATTATGTAGGGGCTCTCTATTTTATGTCTGATGTATTTGTTAATATTTAGAATTAATTCCTATCCCATTTCAGAAAAGTATGTCAAGCTTCTAATTACAGTACAGAATACTTTTAATAAAAATAAACTAAAAACCAGTGGATGGTAGCAGTGAGCTTGATAGCAGTGATTTGGTAGGACATTTGGATTGAAATGCTCTAGTTTCTTAGCATTCAGGGAGATAGTTCAAATCTGCTTATCTTCTGATCAGCACAAGTAAACAGAAATATAGGACATTGTAAAATCGGTCAGTGGTATATTGAAATCTTGAGTGGGCTGAAAGGTCCAAGCTAGAAGAAGCAGGAATTTTCTAGTCAGTCTTTTTTATTTTATTGTGACCACTCACCCTGGGGAAAGGGACACTGGCCCGAAGGTTGTGCATGCCATGCAGGTTTTTTTTTTTTTTTTTTTCCTTTGAGACAGTTTTGTTCTTGTTGCCCAGGCTGGAGCACAATCTTAGCTCACCACAACCTCCACCTCCCAGGTTCAAGCAGTTCTCCTGCCTCAGCCTTCCGATTAGCTGGGATTACAGGCATGCACCACCGTGCCCAGCTAATTTTTAAAGTATTTTTAGTAGAGACGGGGTTTCTTTGTGTTGGTCAGGCTGGTCTTGAACTCCCAACCTCAGGTGATCTGCCTGCCTCGGCCTCCCAAAGGGCTGGGATTACAGGTGTGAGCCATGCAGTTTTTACACAGAGGTTTTGTTGTTTCACGCTCCTATTTAACTAGGTTCCTAATTTTCTTATATCTAGATCAGAATTGTAAAAAATGAGCTTCATGCTTGCTAGAATGGACTAGATCAGATATATCTTATTGCTATTTAGAAGGCTCCAAAATAAAGACACTGAAAAATGCTGAAAATTGGGTTTGTTGCTCTAGACATAAACCTAAGCTTCTGAAGATTATTCTCAGTGACTACAGCTCTGGCAGCAGAGCAGCAAAAGGGAAAGGTAATTAGTCTTGGAACTTTGCTTTTTTTCCCTTTCATTTTAGTTGACATGTAGTAATTGTACATATTTATAGGATACAGAGTAACATTTCAATACCTGTATGCAGTGTGCAATGATCAAATCAGGGTAATTAAGATATCCATCACCTCAAACATTTATCATTATTTGTATGGGAATATTCAAAATCCTCTCCTCCAGCTTTTTGAATAACTGATAAATTATTTTTAACTATATTCACATATAGTTCTTTTTTTATTGCATTTTAGGTTTTGGGGTACAAGTGAAGAACATGCAAGATAGTTGCATAGGTACACACGTGACAGTGTGATTTGCTGCCTTCCTCCCCTTCACCTGTATCTGGCATTTTTCCCCATGCTATCTCTCCCCAGCTTCCCACCCTCAGCTGTCCCTCCCCTATTCCCCCCAACAGACCCCAGTGTGTAGCGCTCCCCTCCCCATGTCCATGTGTTCTCATTGTTAAACACCCACCTATGAGTGAGACATGCTGTATTTCATTTTCTGTTCTTGTGTCAGTTTGTTGAGAATGATGGTCTCCAGGTTCATCCATGTCCTACAAAGGACACGAACTCATCATTTTTGATTGCTGCATAATATTCCATGGTGTATATATGCCACATTTTCCCTGTCCAGTCTATCATCAATGGGCATTTGGGCTGATTCCAGGTCTTTGCTATTGTAAACAGTGCTGCAATGAACATTCGTGTGCACGTGTCCTTATAGTAGAATGATTTATAGTCCGTTAGATATATACCCAGTAATAGGATTGCTGGGTCAAATGGAATTTCTATTTCTAGGTCCTTGAGGAATCGCCACACTGTCTTCCACAATGGCTGAACTAATTTACACTCTCACCAGCAGTGTAAAAGTGTTCCTATTTCTCCACATCCTCTCCAGCATCTGTTGTCTCCAGATTTTTTAATGATTGCCATTCTAACTGGCGTGAGATGGTATCTCAATGTAGTTTTGATTTGCATTTCTCTAATGACCAGTGATGATGAGCATTTTTTTCATATGTTTATTGGCCTCATGTATGTCTTCTTTTGTAAAGTGTCTGTTCATATCCTTTGCCCACTTTTGAATGGGCTTGTTTGTTTTTTTTCTTGTAAATCTGTTTTAGTTCTTTGTAAATTCTGGATATCAGCCCTTTGTCAGATGGGTAAACTGCAAAGATTTTTTCCCATTCTGTTGGTTGCCGATTCACTCTAATGACTGTTTCTTTTGCCGTGCAGAAGCTGTGGAGTTTGATTAGGTCCCATTTGTCTATTTTGGCTTTTGTTGCCAATGCTTTTGATGTTTTGGCCATGAAGCCCTTGCCTAATCCAATGTCCTGAATGGTTTTGCCTAGATTTTCTTCTAGGGTTTTTATGGTGTTAGGTCTTATGTTTAAGCCTTTAATCCATCTGGAGTTAATTTTAGTGTAAGGTGTCAGGAAGGGGTCCAGTTTCTGCTTTCTGCACATAGCTAGCCAGTTTTCCCAACACCATTTATTAAACAGGGAATCCTTTCCCCATTGCTTGTTTTTGTCAGGTTTATTAAAGATCGTATGGTTGTAGATATGTTGTGTTGCCTCTGAGGTCTTCATTCTGTTCCATTGGTCTATATCTCTGTTTTGGTACCAGTACCATGTTGTTTTGATTACTGTAGCCTTGTAGTATAGTTTGAAGTCCGGTAGTGTGATGCCTACCACTGCTGGTGGAAGTGTTCTTTTTGCTTAGAATTGACTTGGCTATGCAGGCTCTTTTTTGGTTCCACATAAAGTTTAAGGTGGTTTTTTCCAGTTCTGTGAAGAAGGTCATTGGTAGCTTGATGGGGATAGCATTGAATCTTTAAATTACTTTGGGCAGTATGGCCATTTCTTGGTATTGATTCTTCCTAACTGTGAACATGGAATGTTTCTCCATCTGTTTGCGTCCTCTCTTATTTTGTTGAGCAGTGGTTTGTAGTTCTCCTTGAGGAGGTCCTTTATGTTCCTTGTTAGTTGTATTTCTAAGTATTTTATTCTCTTTGTAGCAATTGTGAATGGCAGTTTGTTCTTGATTCGGCTCTCTTTAAGTCTGTTATTGGTGTATAGTAATGCTTGTGATTTTTGCACATTGATTTTTTTTATCGTGAGACTTTGCTGAAGTTGCTTATCAGTTTCAGGAGCTTTTGGGCTGAGACAACAGGGTCTTCTAGACAGACAATCATGTTGTCTGCAAATAGAGACAATTTGGCTTCCCCCTTTCCTATTTGAATACCCTTTATTTCTTTTTCTTGTCTGATTGCTCTGGCTGGAACTTCCAGCACTATATTGAATAGGAGTGGTGAGAGAGGGCATCCTTGTCTAGTGCCGGATATCAAAGGGAATGCTTCTAGTTTTTACCCATTCAGTATGATATTGGCTGTTGGTTTGTCATAAATAGCTTTTATTATTTTGAGATATATTCCATCAATACCTAGTTTCTTGAGGGTTTTTAGCATAAGGGGCTGTTGAATTTTGTCAAAGGCCTGCTCTGCATGAATTGAGATAATCATGTGGTTTTTGACTTTGGTTCTGTTTATGTGATGAATTACGTTTATAGACTTGTGTATGTTGAACCAGCCTTGCATCTCCGGGATGAATCCTGCTTGATCATGGTGGATAAGCTTTTTGATGTGCTGCTGCAATTGGTTTGCCAATATTTTATTGAAGATTTTTGCATCTATGTTTATCATGGATATTGGCCTGAAGTTTTCTTTTCTTGTTGAGTCTCTGCCGGGTTTTGGTATCAGGATGATGTTGGTTTCATAAAACGATTTGGGAAGAATTCCCTCGTTTTGGATTATTTGGAATAGTTTGAGAAGGAATGGTACCAGTTCCTCTTTGTGTGTCTGGTAGAATTTGGCTATGAATCCATTCGGACCTGGGCTTTTTTTGTGTGGTAGGCTCTTAATTGCTGCCTCAAATTCAGATCTTGTTATTGGTCTATTCAGAGTTTCGACTTCTTCCTGGTTTAGGCTTGTGAGGAGGCGAGTGTTTAGGAATTTATCCATTCCTTCCAGTGTTACTAGTTTTTGTGCATAGAGTTGTTTGTAATATTCTCTAATAATGGTTTGAATTTCTGTGGAATCTGTGGTGATTTCCCCTTTATTGTTATTTATTGCATCTATTTGGTTATTCTCTTTTTTCTTTTTTACTAATCTGTCTAGTGGTCTATTTTGTTGCTCTTTTCGAAAAACCAGCTCCTGGATTTATTGATTTTTTGAAGGGTTTTTTATGTCTCTATCTCCTTCAGTTCTGCTCTGATCTTAGTTATTTCTTGTTTTCTGCTAGGTTTTGAGTTTTTTTAATCTTTCTCCTCTAGCTCTTTCAATTTTGACCATAAGGTGTCAGTTTTGGATCTCTCCACTCTTCTCATGTGGGCACTTATTGCTATCTATTTTCCTCCAGAGACTGCTTTAAATGTGTCCCAGGGATTCTGGTATGTTGTGTCTTCATTATTGTTGGTTTTGAAGAACATCTTTATTTCTGCCTTCATTTCATTGTTTATCCAGTCAACAATCAAGAGCCAGTTGTTCTGTTTCCATGAAGCTGTGTGGTTCTGAGTTAGTTTCTGATTTCTGAGTTCTAACTTGAATGCACTGTGCTCTGAGAGACTGTTTGTTATGATTTCCATTCTTTTGCATTTGCTGAGGAGTGATTTACTTCCAATTATGTGGTCAATTTTAGAGTAGGTGTGATATGGTCCTGAGAAGAATGTATATTCTGCAGATTTGGGGTGGAGAGTTCTGTAAATGTCTATTAGGTTTGCTTGTTCCAGGTCTGAGTTCAAGTCCTGGATATCCTTGTTAATTTTGTGTCTGGTTGATCATGTCTAATATTGACAGTGGAGTGTTAAAGTCTCCCACTATTATTGTGTGGGAGTCTAAGTCTCTTTGTAAGTCATTAAGAACTTGCCTTATGTATCTGGGTGCTCCTGTATTGGGTCCATGTATATTTAGGATCATTAGCTCTTCTTGTTGTATCTATCCTTTTACCATTATGTAATATCCTTCTTTGTCTCTTTTGATCTTTGTTGCTTTTAACTCTATTTTATCAGAGACAAGAATTGCAACTCCTGCTTTTTTTGCTCTCCATTTGCTTGGTAAATCTTCCTCCATCCCTTTATTTTGAGCCTTTGTGTATCCTTGCATGTGAGATGGGTTTCCTGGATACAGCACACGGATGGGTTTTGGCTTTTTATCCAATTTGCCAGTCTGTGTCTCTTGATTGGTGCCTTTAGCCCATTCATATTTAGGGTTAATATTGCTATGTGTGAATTTGATACTGCCATTTTGATGCTAGCTGGCTGTTTTGCCCATTGGTTGATGCAGATTCTTCATTGTGTTGATGCTCTTTAGCATTTGGTATGTTTTTGGAGTGGCTGGTACTGGTTGTTCCTTTCTATGTGTAGTGCCTCTTTCAGGAGCTCTTGTAAAGCAGGCCTGGTGTTGACAAAATTTCTGAGTACTTGCTTGTTCACAAAGGATTTTATTTTTCTAAAACTTCAAACTTATGAAGCTTAGTTTGGTTGGATATGAAATTCTGGGTTGCAAGTTATTTTCTTTACAGATGTTGAATATTGGCCCCCACTCTCTTCTGGCTTGTAACGTTTCTGCTGAGAGATCTGCTGTGAGTCTGATGGGCTTCCCTTTGTGGGTAACCTGACCTTTCTCTCTGGCTGCCCTTAGCAAATTCTCCTTCATTTCAACCCTGGTGAATCTGACGATTATGTGCCTTGGCATTGCTCTTCTTGAGGAATATCTTTGTGTTTTTCTCTGTATTTCCTGGACTTGAATATTGGCCTGCCATGCTAGGTTAGGGAAGTTTTCCTGGATAGTATCCTGGAGAGTATTTTCCAGCTTGGATTCATCCTCATCATCACATTCAAGTACACCTCTCAAACGTATATTAGGTCTCTTCACATAGTCCCATGTTTCTTGGAGACTTTATTTATTCCTTTTTGTGCTTTGTTCTCTAATCTTGCCTTCTTGTTTTATTTCATTGAGTTGAACTTCAACCTCTGGTATCCTTTCGTCTGCTTGGTCAATTCGGCTGTTGAAACTTGTGTATGCTTCGCGAAGTTCCCGTGTTGTGTTTTTCAGCTCCATCAATTTATTTATATTTCTCTCTATGTTGTCCTTTCTTGTTGTCATTTCATCAAATCTTTTTTCAAGGTTCTTAGTTTCTTTGCATTGAGTTAGAACATGTTCTTTTAGCTCACAGAAGTTTCTTATTACCCACCTTCTGAAGTCTGATTCTGTCATTTCATCACTCTCATTCTCCATCCAGCTTTGTTCCCTTGCTGGTGAGGAGTTGTGATCCCTTGTAGCAGGAGAGGTGTTCTGCTTTTGGGTGTTTTCCTCCTTTTTGCACTGGTTTCTTCCCATCTTTGTGGGTTTATCCACCTGTCATCTTTGTAGTTGCTGATTTTCAGACTGGGTCTCTGAGTGGATGTCCAGTTTGTTGATGATGAAGTTATTTCTGTTTCTTAGTTTTCCTTCTAACAGTCTGGCCCCTCTGGTGTAGGACTGCTGAGGTCCACTTCAGGCCCTGCTTGTCTGTGGATCACCTGCAGCAGTTGCAGAATAGTAAGGGTTGCTACCAGTTTCTTCCTCTGCTATCTTTGTCCCAGAATGATGCCTGCCAGATGTCAGTCTGATCAGTCCTTTGTGAGGTGACTCTTTGGATATACAGGGGTCAGGGAGCTGCTTGAGGAGACAGTCTGTCCTTTATAGGAGCTCAAGTGTTGAGCTGTGAGCTCCATTGTTCATTCAGAGCTGCAAGGCAGGTATGTTTAAGTCTACTGCAGCAGAACTCATAAACCCCTTTTATTTTCCCCAAGTGCTCTCTCCTGGGGAGTTAGGGCTTTATTTATGAGTTTTCATTGTGCTGCTGCCTTTTTTTTTCAGGGCTGCCCTGCCAAGCAAGGGGGCAGCCTAGTCACTGTCTGCCTGCAGAGGCTTTGCTGATCTGCTTTGGGCTCTGCCCTGCTGCCATGTGAACTTCCCTATAGTCCTGTTTATATGGGTGTGGTTAGAACTGCCTTGGCAATGGTGGCCCACCTCTGTAATGGTGGACTCTCTATGTTATGTCGGGTTGCCTCAGCAATGGCAAGCTGCCTCAGCAAGGGCAGACTACCTCCATAGGTGTGGAGTGCCTCCCTCACAGAGCTGGACCATCCTGGGTTCAGCTGTGATTGCCATGAAACTCTCAACCCCAAAAGTTTCCAATTGCTGTTTTTTGTTTTTTTGTGTGTCGGGGGGTCAGACCTGCCGAGCCTGATCACCTGGCTCCCTGCCTCAGAACCTTTTTTCTTAGGTTGAAAGGTTGACTCTCTCCCAAGTGTTCCAGTTGCCTGCTGAAAAGGCACTGGGATCTGTGTGATTTCCCATGTGGTGACCCACTGCACCAGCTGAAATCATGGCGCTGAGATTCATGGTGTTTTTTTTTTGCCTGGGAATCTCCTGGCCTGGCTCCCTGTTTCAGTCCCCTGTTTAATCAGATGAATGGGAAAATCTGCCTTCCTGGAACTCCAATTGCCAGCTTAAAAGTGGACAACCAGAGCAGTGTATTTTGTACAGAGAACCGCCGTGCCGGGGCGCTGGCAAAACAGCCACACTGGCCAAAACAGCCATGCTGGTGACCCGTGGGGCTCCTCCGCCTGGGAATCTCTGGTCTGTGGGCAATAAAGATCCATTTGGAAATGTGGCAGCCACTCACCCTCTGCACTTTCACTGGGAGCTGCAATCCTGAGCTGTTCTTAAATGGCCATCTTGCTTCACCTCCCCCCTCACATGTAGTTCTTATAGTACTATAAAGAACTACTTTATAGTTCTTTATAGTTTATTAGAACCACCATAATTTATTCCTCCTATCTAGGTGTAATTTTTTTTATTATACTTTAAGTTCTGGGGTGCATGTGTAAATTGCGCTAGATTGTTACATAGGTATACACATGCCATGATGGTTTGCTACATCCATCCCCCCATCACCTACATTAGGTGTTTCTCTTAATGTTATCCCTCTCCAATCCCCCCACACTCTGCTATCCCTCTCCTAGTCTCCCCGCAATCCCACAGGCCCCATTGTATGATGTTCCCCTTCCTGTGTCCTTGTAAAACTTTGCTTTTCAAAACTTGGCTTTAAGTGAGGACACCAGCAGCAGATAGCAATATTTAAATGTGTTGACATAAAGCTTGGAAATCATGTTAATTTTCAACTGGAATCCAGGAAATATTATTTTTATGATTTCTGTTTACAGGAAGAAAAATTTTGCTGGTCTTCAGCTCAAATACAAAAGTAGTTACGAATGCCAGGTTACTGGGTATTAAAGGAAGTAGGCATGAAGTTGGGGTGTATGAGTCCATTCTCAGGCTGCTAATAAAGACATACCCAAGACTGGGTAATTCATAAAGGAAACAGGTTTAATTGACTCACAGTTCAGCATGGCTTGGGAGGCCTCACAATCATGCCAGAAAGCAAAGGAAGAGCAAGACACATCTTACATGGTGACAGGCAAGAGAGGTTGTGTAGCGAAACTCCCCTTTAAAACACCGTCAGATATCAGGAGACTCATTCAATACCATGAGAACAGCATGGGAAAAACCCTCACCCATGATTCCATTACCTCCTACTTCGCCCTTACCATGACATGTGAGGATTATGGTAGCCATATTTCAAACTGAGATTTGGGTGGGGCACAGCCAAACCATATCAGGAGGGATATGAATTTGTACACATCAAAAATATTTGTCCAAGTTAGAATAATCTATTTCTGTCTGCTAGTAAGTTGTTTATGTCCTTTTGAACAAAGAACAGCTTAAGGCAATTGAGCTATAAACAATGATGTCTTTTATTGACTACCCTAAAAGCTCTAAATTATGGGTGGTATGAGAAGAGAGCTGGCTAGTAAAAAAAAATTAAATAAATGAAAAGAAGAAAAGCCATCTTTCCTTTAATTGTTCAGTTTAATTTAGTTGACCTTAATGGGAAAAGTGGAACTTCTAGGGATTGTTAAAGTTATCCTACTTCCTCTTTTCCCCAAATTGACTTATGGCATTTGACCAATAGTTCAGACATCTCAGTCCATGAATTAAGGTGAAGTGTCTCCAAGAGGGTGGATTGCAATTGTGTCTTTAAGAGCCCGAGTGAGCCTAAGAAAGTCTGGTTCACATGGCAAGGAAACCTCATTGGGAGACACAGATGAGTTGAATGATTTGGTTTTGAACATTTAGGAGTTAACCTTACAATGATGATAATGCTGCAACTTTGGTTGTTTGTTGGTTGGTTTAGTGATACAGGAACGTAATTCATTCAACCATAATTTGAGTAGAATTTCATTAAGTTCTCAGAAATTTCTCATTTATGGTTCTGAGGACATACTCCTAGGTACAAAGATAACATTTGAACTTTAGAAATGGTTGAAGATACATTGACTATAGAATCTGAAAATCAGTAGGAGAGGCTGATGTAATTTGACCTGGATTTGGAAAGGTTGAGGCTAGTATAATATGTAAACTTTTAGCCTTGAGCACTCTGGTAATTCAGATAGGTCTGCAGGTTTCTCTCTTTGGGTTCTAGGTTTTCTACATTCTATTTGCTGCCTTTTGCTTCCTTGAGCACAATTATCCCGGACTTAGTTCATTTCAGTGATGACTCTAGGTCACCTCATCTAAGAGGATCACTTCTCTTCCCAGCAGTATATTAGGCAATGTGAAAGTTGAAACATGAATAGAATCCAGTCTTTAAAATATTCCTAAAGGAATTTACAGCGTGACAGTAGAGTAAGAAAATATATCTAACAAATCTATTTAATACAAACTAGAAAACATGGTAGAGGAAGTGAACTTTGAGCTTACACTGGCAAAGATAAGGTGTTATGGCCAAGAGAATACAAGGAATAAAGGTATCGATACTTATATGTCTCAGCAACAGAGTAAACAGTGTAGTACCTTTCTTACCTATTATACTCAACATACTTCTCTGCCTTACTTCATTTAGCACAGAAAGAATTACCCAATCATACCTATTATATTATACTATAGTACTCTATCTTACTCACAATGGCAAATGACAGTACTTTAGCTTATCCACTGTATTAAACTACAGTCTCCTATCATACCCTCTGCATCACAGTGCAGTCCCCTATCTTACCCACTCCAGCACAGTACAGTCCCCTATCTCAACCACTCATCACAGTACAGTCCCCTATCTCACCCACTCATCACAATACAGTCCCCTATCTCACCCACTCATCACAGTACAGTCCCCTATCTCACCCACTCATCACAGTACAGTCCCCTATCTCATCCACTCATCACAGTACCGTCCCTTATCTCACCCACTCATCACAGTCCAATTCCCTATCTCACCCACTAATCATAGTACAGTCCCTTATCTCACCCACTCCATCATAGTACAGTCCCCTATCTGACCCACTCATCACAGTACAGTCCCTTATCTCACCCACTCATCATAGTACAGTCTGCTATCTCACCCATTTATCACAGTACAGTCCCCTATCTCACCCACTCCATCATAGTACAGTCCCTTATCTCAGCCACTCCATCATAGTACAGTCCCTTATCTCACCCACTCACCACAGTGCAGTCCCTTATGTCACCCACTTATCACAGTACAGTCCCTTATGTCACCCACTTATCACAGTACAGTCCCTTATCTCACCCACTCATCAGAGTACAGTCCCCTATCTTACCCACTCCATCATAGTAATGTCCCCTATGTCACCCACTCCATCATAGTACAGTCCCCTATCTCACTCACTCATCACAGTACAGTCCCTTATGTCACCTACTCCACCACAGTACAGTTCCCTATCTCACCCGCTTATCACAGTGCAGTCCCCTATCTCACCCACTCCATCACAGTACAGTCCCCTGTCTCACCCACTCATCACAGTACAGTCCACTATCTTACCTACTCCATCACAGTCCAGTCCCCTATCTCACCCACTCCATCACAGTGCAGTCCCCTATCTCACCCACTCATCACAGTACAGTCCCCTATCTCACCCACTCCATCACAGTGCAGTCCCCTATCTCACCCACTCTATCATAGTACAGTCCCCTATCTTACTTACTCTTCACAGTACAGTCCGCTGTGTAACCCACTCATCAGTACAGTACCCCATCTTACACACTCATCATGGTACAGTCTGCTATCTAACTCACTGCATCACTGTACAGTTCACTATCTTATCCACTGCATCATGATATAGTCCCCTAGCTTACCTCCTGCATCACAGTGCAGTTCTCTAATCTAACCTCCTGCATCAGAATGCAGTCCCCATCTCACCTACTGTATCACAGTACAGTTCCCTCTTATGTACTGCATAGCAGTGCAGTCCCCTATCTTTCTCAATGTCCCCCAACACAGTACAACAGAGTGTTCTGGTGATTGTAGTGTAGTCTGTTGTACTGTACTGGGAGGCATTGAGTAAGATGCCTATACTGTGAGACAGCAGGAAAAATAGAGTACTGTACAGCACCTGGCATGGTGTTGCCCATAGCAGATGTTTAATAAATACGGTAGTATCTACTCTATTTTTCCTGCTGTCTCACAGTATAGATGTAGTGAGAAGTGGGAAGATACAGGAAAAAAGGAAAATCAGCTTGGAATCTAAGTGTATGCCTAAGCTATTTCATATTATCTTTCTAACCTCATCTCCTACTTCTTCATTTATTTATTCACCAAACTTCTATCACATGTGGATTATGAGCAGGTGCTGTACTAGGAACTGATCATACACTTAACAGAAAAAAGAACTGTTTCTGACTGATAGAGCTCATATACAAATGGAGGAGGGTTAGACATTAATCAAATTATAGCACAAATAAATATATAATTTCTGACTTTGATATTTTAGTGCTTTACTTCATTTCAGACGAAAACACACAAGAAGGTCTCAGAAGGTGAAAGGAACTCTGACTCAGTCTGGAGTGCCACAAGGTGGAATGCGGACAGGGAAAGGATCAGAGAAAGTTTCCTTATGGAAGTGATGCTTGAGTTAAAATTTAATGGATACATAGGAATAAAGAAAATAAATGGCAGGGTGGGACAGTATTCTAGGGAGACAGAGCAGTGACTATGAATCACTGGGGGCAGGAGCATCACAGATTTCAGTAACTAAAAGAAGGGTTGAGTATAGAGCTGGAAGTGGGACAGAAAGGCTGGAGGAGAAGCAGGGGGCACAATCAATCAAGATCTTGCTAAGGATTTTAGCCTACCCCAAGACTAATGGGGAGCCTTTGAAGAGTTTAGGCGAGAGATTAACAAATGAGATTTGCATTTAAAAATATTATTTCCCTACACTATAGGGAATGCACTGGGTCAGAAAGAGAATGAGGAAACCAATTTGAGGCTACTGCAGAAACCCAGGGAGGAGAGGCAGACTTGGCAGCAGTGGTGGAAATAATCAGAGGTGGACTGATACGAAAGAGCAAAAACATGGTATCTTGAAATACATTGGCTATTGGAGGTAAGCAGATTGAGGTGTCAAGACACATACTAGAGTTCTTCTGGCTTGTCGAACCAAAAGAATGACGGTGATGTCCCCAGAGACAGGAAACTGCAGGAGGGCCAGGGTTGAATCTGTGGCTTTGGAGAGAGGAATTTAGGTGTGTGGATTGGAGGCGTGTGGATTCAAGTGGAGTTGTCAAGTGGCAAAATGTATATATGTGTGTCTGGAACTTCAAGCAAAGGTACATGCTTTGCAGTCATCACATATATCCAAAATAATGGCATTGGATAAGGTTACTTAGTGAAATAGCATACCAAGAAAGGAGCCAATGATTAAACTTTGGTGAACTCCAATAATTCACACCCTTGAGATGTGAATCAGCTTGTAAAGGTGATTGAGAAGGGGCTTCCAGAGAGGAGCATAATTAGGAGAATCTGAGGCATTATGGAAATCAAAAAAGACAGTACTTCTAGAATGAGGGCGTGGTCTGTTTGAATCTTTGAAAGGAGATGTAGTATAGAATCTTTAAAAGGAGATACAGATTTTTTCTCCTCTGAATATTAGGTCCACATAACCCCAGTGCCACTTAAGCATCTATCTCTCCACATAAATTCAGTTTGGAAATTTATGTAGTAATAAACAACATTTATCTGAAGAAAATTTTATGTAATATTCCTATTGAACTTTAAAGCAAAATACTTAACCATTTTTACTGTAGTAGATACGAGAATGAATCTTCTATTTGTTAATAATACCTTCTTATATAAGATACATGTGACTTGAAGAGGAGATTCAAACTGAGTTGAAAATTAACATTTTATTATTCAAGAAAAAGTGTAGCTGGGTGCCATGGCACATGCCTGTAGCCCCAGTGACTCAGGAGCCTGGGGTATAAGGATTGCTTAAACCCAAAAGTTCCAGACCAGCCTGGGCAACATATAGAGACTGTGTCTCAAGAAAAGTGTAAATCAAATGAAACACCACATGTTCTCACTTTTAAGTGGGAGCTGAACAATGAGAACACATGGACATAAGGAGGGGAACAACACACACTGTTGGGGGGCCTTTTGCGGGTGGAGGAGGTAGAGCATCAGGATAAATAGCTAATGCTTGTGGGGCTTAATACCTAGGTGATGGGTTGATAGGTGCAGCAAACCACCATGGCACACGTTTACCTCTGCAACAAACCTGCACATCCTGCACAAGTGTCCCGGAACTTAAAATAAAATATTTAAAAAATATAAATCAGAAAACTTCTCTTATCTCTATGATTATTAAAGGAATACAAATAGTGTCTTTCTTATTAAAGAATACATTTTTCCAGTAAATTATTTTAGAGCACAAACAAACCTTAAACCCATCACTGTAAAAATATATAACAAATATCCCAGATAGAGGAAAGACATCTATGAGATTATGTGACATGTTTTCTTTGACTGCCTCTGTTACTGTTTGGAATTTACACCTCGTGGTGGCCACAACATACAAATATGCATATGTACATTTTTCCCTATTACCTTTGCCATGTAAAACTTTTGTCTTCTCTACAGAAATGTACACAGGGAGATTGATGTTCTCATCTATCCGTCTCACCATATAGTTTTTACAATGGTTTCTCAGTCGTTAATATATTTCTGTGGAATACGTGTAAATAGACATGAGCAAACTGTCTAAAAGTTATTCCGCTACTCAGTGAACCATGTAATCTGTTGGTTCAGAGACAACAGATAATAGAGTGAGATATTCGCGTTCCCACCCACACACTCTATGTAGCATCCATGCTCCAAAAGTCAATTTGTGTTCTGTTGGGGCATGTCTCATCACACTATATTATCACATCGGGGATAAGAAATTTGGATAATGACTATCTGACTCAGAAAAAAAAAAGAGATTATTTAATGAATTGAGTATCTTTGAGGTGGGAATTTCAAATTAGAATTTGGTTCTAGCCTTGGTTAATTTGATACTCTCTCTGTGTTTCATCACTATTTTTCTCCCTTTTAACAATGCAAGTTAGAAATAACCTTGTTAATTAACATCTATTTTTAGGTTGATGGCCTGACACAGCCAAGACAGAGTGGGAACATTCCAGGGCTTCCATAGCACAAGCAATAAAACTCCTTTCTAAAGGAAAGGTAGATGTTGGAAATAAAAATGGAAAGTATCCCTTGTAAGTGGACTTAGAGCATATACCTCTTTTGAATAGTAAGAATTAAGAAAACTGTTAACTAAGAGGCTTAGTTGGTGGGCAGTCCTCTTACTCAACAGAAGTAGCCAAAGACTGAGTGATAGCAAGGCACTTCCCTTCTCAGAAACTTTCATTGGCCCGTCTGTTATCCCCACAATTAGATCCCATTCCCTCTACACTATGTTTCAGGTTTACACTTGTATCCTTAAGTCTAGCATCCTGTCTTCCCATCAAATCAAGCTAGCCTCACTCTTCTGTGTGTGTGTATATATGTATATATATCAAATTTTAAAAATCTTCTCTTTGGCTTTGATAATGCTGTTTCTCCATCATGTCTACTTGTTCCCTTCCTGTCTACCCTGAAGGGCCAGCTCATTTCTTTCTTATTGATGGAGCGCTTGTTGACCTCCTTTGGCTAGAAGTGATTTCATAGCACTTCATCCGCACCTCTCATAAGGCAATTAACACCTTCCTTCTTTATTGTGATTACATGTATGCATATTTTATTTCTCTTTCTAGACTGAACTTCCCTAGTTATGGAATTTATGAGTGGTTAGCTAGATCAGTGAAAGGTTGAGATAAGGAAAAATTCTCAAATAAAAGGGAGGGGATTTGTCTAGGTGACAGTAGATTTGTTCTGGAATAACCTGGAATGTGTCCAGTCCTCTTCTGAGAACCACCCCTAGATTTAGTAGACTTAAATAAGTATAGATGTAGGCATATGTTCTGCTTATTTTTAAAGTTTTAGTAAACAATTATAGTTTTTTTTTTGTATGGGAACAATTAAGTATATGGGCTCCATAGATTGGTTGGCTAAGTGGATTGGACTGGAGCAGAACATGTCAGATGGGGTGGGAGAAGCCTGGTGGGTAGGCTTTGAGGTTGTGGTCTGTGGTTAGAGAGCAGAAGCTGGAATCGCTTTGCAGCACAGCATATGCTTGTCTTTCTCTTTTCTGAATTTCTATTTTAGTTTAGTTATAGCAATATGACACAGTGTAGCACTTACTTGGCTCATGTGTGATAGCTTTTCCTTTCCCATCAGGTTGAAAATTTCTTGAAAGCAGGGAAACTTTACCTTCGTTGTGTGTGTGCATCAAGACAGGGCTTAGCACTGTTCCTAGGGCACATGTACACTCAAAAAACAGTTGGTTTATTAATACATTAATTTATTAATTGGTTGATTACTTTCAATTAAATAGAATTTGTTGAGCACCTAATATGTTCAAGGCATTGTGCTACATGTCTCAGCAAATACAAAGATGACTAAGTGGTAGACTCTGACTTTAAGAGTTCCTATAATCTACTAGGAATCTAGTATCTATATAATTCAAAGAACAGAATGATGTGGACCATAAGAAAGATACCACAAGGGGTTCAATGTCTTCTCTATCAACTTTGGAAATATGGATTCTGGTTAAATTCTGGGTCCTGTGTTTTCTTAAGCTGGTATTGTATATGATACTACATACCAAAAAGCAATAGCTAGGTAGAGGTTAAGTGCTGCTAAAGCTCTTTGAATGTGAGTGTGGCCAGAGAACCGGGGTAGACTAAGGATGATGGTGAAACTGAAGAAAGATAAAAACATTTATTTGTGGCCAAGTGTGGTGGCTCATGCCTGTAATCCCAGGACTTTGGGAGGCCAAGGCGGGTGGATCATGAGGTCAGGAGTTCGAGATCAGCCTGGCCAATATGGTGAAATCTCATCTCTACTAAAAAATACAAAAAACCAGCTTAGCATGGTGGCGTGCGTCTGTAGTCCCAGCTGCTTAGGAGGCTGAGGTAGAAGAATTGCTTGAACCCGGGGAATGGAAGGCTAAGGCAGAAGAATTGCTTGAACCTGGGAGGCAGAGGTTGCAGTGAGCTGAGATTGCACCACTGCACTCTAGCCTAGGCAAAAGAACAAGACTGTCTCAAAAAAAAAAAAAGGAAAGAAACAAACGTTTATTTGCACATTTTTCCAATTGTAGTCACTTGTGCATGTATTTGTTTGAACTTTTTTAAAAAAGTAACTTCTTTGTGACTGTCAAAGAAATTCAATGTGGTAAATTTGGAAACTAGATAAAAGTTCAACAGGCTGACTACTAAAAATGCACTTTTTCACTTTTTGTACAAGCGTCCACTTTCTCTGTGCCCTGGCCTATAGGCCTTTGCCCCAAATTTAAGAGGAGATAAGAAACTGAGTATGTTTGATAAAAAAGTTAACACAGAAAGTACTGTAAAATATCACACATATTGAGTCCCTTTTGTTGGATCTTGATAAAAGAGTTGTAACGTTGGTTAAAAAAAAAAAAGACCCTTTATATCTCAGGGAGAACCATGAGGGCAGCCAAACAGGCGCTTGGCAATATTGGTGTATTGGTGGCTCACAGAATAGGTGACATTAATGAATGAGTTCAACAAATACTTAATCAACCTTGGAGCCTCCCCCTACACCAAGTTTCTTGAAAGCAGTGACACTACAGTGGTGAGCAAAACAAGCCGCTTGTGTTAAAGGAGAAAGGTGCATATGCTACAGTAATGAGGAGATAATAATGAAGTAAAAAATAAAGAAATATCTAATGAAAAACTGTGATGACTGCTAGTAAAAAGGAAGAACAGTATGTGTCAGAGAATAGTGGGGTTGGGTTGAGGGGCTGCTTTATATTGGGTGGTCAGAGTAGGTCTCAGTGACCAGGTTGTACTTGCAATTGAGAGCAGAAGGCTAGAAAACAGCCAGCTATTGAAACAGAGGAGGTGGGGTGGGGTGAGGGTAGGGTGGGGAGACAGCCAGTGTTGGGCATAAGGAACAGCATCTATGAAGGTCCCGAAGCAGAAAACAGTTGGTGTGCTCAAGGAACTGACTTTTTATGCAAAGTTCTTTTTACCACATCGTGTCATAACTGCTCGCTCATTAAACTTTTTCCATGTCTAGTGTTGTCCTGTTGTCCTAGGAAATGTAATGTGATGTGTGTGTGTGTGTGTGTGTGTGTGTGTGTGTAGGCTGAGATTGTTATAGATTCCTTGAAAGGGCAGATGGGTGAGACTTTAATTGAAATGTGAAAAAAAGGAGAAAACATTTCTGAGAATGAAAATAGTAGATAACCTTGAATGAATTATTCCTAATTGGGATTTAATAAGCAACAATCTGAGATTCACAGGATATCACAATTTGATTCATCCCCTTTTAAACTTCACTACTCTTGTCCAAACGCTCACTTTAATTAGATCAGCCCAGTATTCATAAAGAGCAAATAAATATCCTGTCACTGAGAATCACTTTCAAAGTTCATGATGACTAAAATTTTGGTGGCAAATGTTCCTGACCTCCATGCTTCCCTACCTTATAATCAACCCTTATTTTCCTTGTGTGTTATCTCACTGCAGGTCTTTTACAACATTTTACACTATTTGAGCCTAACGCTAACCAATGGCATTTTCAAATGCTTTCCAGACACAGCTCATTCACTCTCACAGCTCCATGGAGGTAGGGAGGGGCAGGTAGCATTGTCTCTGTGGAATGAATGAGGAAGCAGAAGGGCAGAGAGGTTAAGTGACTTGTATAAGATCACACAAAGGGTCAGTAGTTGTGTGTGAATAGGACTCAGCTTCCAAACCTTTAGTCCAAGGCCCTGTCCACTAAGCCATTTTTCCACTCTAGGCAGCTCTCTGAATGTTAGAGGGAAAAAGTAGTATTTCAGCATTCTAAATGGGTAAATAAAAATCTGAGGTGATTTGAGGAAAGGTTCATTTCATTTTAAATAAATGTTGCAGAATAGTTTATTTATTTATTTATTTAGAGCATCAGATCTCTTCAAGTCCCCAAATTGCAGTACATTAAAGGTGATGTGGGTAGCTAGAAACTTTGGAAGGGTAAAGTTCAGGAAATGGTGGCTAGCATCAGATTGCCGTCAACCTCCGCTCTCATACCCCTGCTCCTGTGTCGAGGTAGCAGGTCCTCGTGCTGATTCCATTCAGATGCCTCCCAGTGCTGTCACTTAGAACCCACAGCATCTTCAGCCTCACCCTGGTAGTTTTGCTGCTTCCAGACCAACATCTTTTACAATATGCTAAAACGTTCTGAGAACCACAAACTGTAGAAAATGCCATGGGCATGTAGAAAATGCCTTGGGCCCTGGACGGACATGTGCTGTTGTTTGCTTTGCTTTAGCATTTGGGTGTAAAAGCGTCATGTGCACGCTCTGACAGCTGCCTTTGCCACTGCTTCCTTATATTCTGATACTCAAATCCAGCTGAATTTGTGCGTGCAAAACCTTTTCTAACAATTTAATCTTGGAATCAAGTTTTGAGCACCATTTTTCTTAAAATAATAACATTCCTCTTAAAATAACATTCCCAGCAAGTTGTAAGGGTCTCCAAAGTAGTTTTGAATGAAAATGGTGTCATTTCAGCCTGAGCTATTATTCTACAACCACGCCACTCTACAGTTGAATTTTTTTTTAATCTTGACCCTGCATTTTCTCTAAATCTTGACCCTACAGAGGAGTTCTAATGAAATGGTGGATTGGTTTCTGCCCCACCAGAGAGAGACAATTGAATATAAGTTGCATTAAATTCAGAGAAACGAAGACCTATCCTGTGTGGGGTTTTCTAGATAAATCTGCCTCTCGTATATACATTTTTAATGACAATGTGGTTTCAAACTCAGTATTATTCCATTCCAAATCAAAGCTGACTCATGGAGAAAAATACTGTTTGATTCTATTTAGTCAACATTTCCCTCCCCACTTTTGGGGAGTCTGCCCGTGCAGTTGGGGATGGGGGTGTGTATAATGCGGTCTGAATACATTCTTATAAGTATTAGAAGTATGGAAACACAGAGCCCTCCGTGACCCCCAGAGCCCTCTGTTGATCACTGGTGTTTGTTGTGGGAGGAAGGCAAACATAAGCATAGAAGTGTTATTGAACAGAAACCCCTTCAGAAATGTCTCTGGGCTTTTGTTCTCTGGTTGCATAGCAGTAGGGGGCCCCCTCCTCAGAAAGCATACTTATGCAAGTATTAAGAACTGGCTGAGATAAGAAGCAAAGCTTAAGAGACCTTCATCATTAGCTGCTAGTGGTAGAGATTAGTGATCCTACTACAGGATTACAGATGGAAAGAGTGCCAGTGTTGGTTAATTGTTCATTAATGCTTGTAAAATAAGCCAGCTGGAGGAAAACTGACCATTGTCTGCTCTCTCAGAGTGAAACTAAATTGGATCTGCTCATCAATGGCAGTATTGATGTCAGAAAAAAATACACATGTAAACTGCTTCCCTGTGACTCCCTCTCAATTTTAAATATTTAATTAAAAATGGTTATCCTAATAAGCAATGATTAAGTCGTCAATGCATCTTTCTGTTTGTGGCTGACCTTTATTTCAACTAAAGGCACCTTCCTTCGCATGCATTTGCTCTTTTAGATTTGCTCTGAAAAAGGAAATAAAACCAACTTCCTAAAATGGCCTCTAGATACAAATAAGCCTGTATAATTTGTAGTTATCATTTTGAGATATAGCGGACACGCTTCTTACAAATCTCGGAGAACTTCAGGCTTTTCCTTCTCTCTGCTTCCCTCCTTATACCCCGTCCTTCCTTTCCCTGAAACATGTCCTGCAGGATTGAGGGTATTTCCCGCCTCCCACACCCAGGCACAAGCCAGGTTAAATGATTTGCCCAAAGTCAGAAAGACAGCCAAGCACATTTGCCTTCTCTTGCCTTATTCTAGACAGCATTCATCGTGAGGTCAGAGACTATGAAGTTAACTGTTACCAAATCCAAAAATAAGAAAAATTTAAGCAGGTCTCCTCCAGTTCTTTTACTTGAAGTCAGGTTGGAATTAGTTTATTCATTCAGGAAATATGTATGGAGTTCCCACCATGAACAAATAGACACAGTTTCTGCTCTCGCTGTGCTTTCAGTCTCGTGGGGAGACAGACAATATCATACAAGTTAACAATTGACAAGTGTGTTGAAGGGAAAGCAAAGGGTACAGGGAAGAGTTATCAGAGAGGGATGGGATTGAGGTTTGGGGATAAGACACAGGTAAGAGAGAAGTTGAGGGATGAGTGAGAGGTAGTAAGGTAAATTTGGGGGCAGGGCTTGCAGGCAGAGACTGGAGCTTGTGTGAAGACCAGGAAGTAGAAGGAATCTCTCTGCTGGAGACAGCACAAAGGAAAAGATACTCTATGAGAATTTGGAAACAGGTTCAGGTCGGCCATCTGCAGAGGTTACCTTCTTGATGAGATGATTTGTAAACAGTGAGGTTAATGAGCCTAGGGGGTTAGTATGTGACAAAAACCCCTCTGGCCCCTGCCTCCCTCTCCTACATCATCTCCTGCCATTCTTTCTTTGCTCATTCTGCTAAAGCTGTTTGGCCTTCCATTATGGAGGATTTACTAGTTACCAGTTCTAGGCATCATGGGTTTATCAGGAAACAAGAGTCCAAACCCCTTTTCTCATTGGAGGTCCTGATGGCACTGTTTCAGAGGATATTTCCTCCCTGTCACATTGGCCTCTTTTATTAGTTTCATAGCAGGTGTCACACCTGGAAGTTGTCATATTTATTTATTACATGTTTGTTGTCTGTTTACTCTCTAAAAGAAGAGCATTGTGCTGGTGAGGGTGGTGCCCCTCATGTTTGGCACTGTATCTCCAGGAATTAGGACAGCACCTGGCACTCTCAATACTGAATGACCAAAAAAGCAAATCAGATTAAAAATTAGACAGCAGTGGTAGAAAGTGTAGAAAGGGAAGTAATATTTACTGATCACTGACAGTTCTTTAAGAACTGCCAGTCCTTAACTGAATGCCAGGGTAGCATGACATTACCACGTTCTGCAGCCACGCTGCTGTGCTAGCTTTCAAAACTCTACTTTTATTTGTTTAGAGGGATGATACGTTAAAAAGATTCACTGATGTTTGAATTCTTTGTGTTATCTGCTTTATAAAAATGTGTATATGATGGATGATCAAGAGAATATCAAAACCTAAAATTTTCTCTGATTCTCTGGTTAAGTAGTTATCATGCAGAGTTTAAGGCTAGTACCAAAGGGAATGATGCTGTTATCTAATTTTATTTTTTATCTTACTTAATGCTAGAATAGAATATATAAAGTCTTTCTTTTGTACCTCTGAGTATCTCATAAACTGGTTTATCTTAGCTCTGAAAATCATGCTCCTTTCACAACTACCAGTGGACAGTTCAACTGACTGTTACGACTCAAATGATTCAAAACAGGCCCAACCCAAAATCAGGATTCTGGATTTCATTTTCATATCTTGAACTTTAAAAATATCAGTATCACAAACAGCACTACAACGTAGAGAGGGACATGGTAAGAACTGGTGCCTCACTTCTGTCTGAATACCTGCCTTGCTTCTAACCAGTAACACCTGAATGCATCAGGCTTTTCAAGTCAAAAGTGAGGCGAGCAAAAACCAGCCAGAATAGCACAAGACAACGAGAGTACTGTATAGCAAATTAAGCTTCTATATAAGCTTCGTGTACGTTTCTTGTTTCATAACCAGCACCAACGATTGCCAGGCTGCCATAGAATAACCTACTTCACCTGATATCCTAACATGGGTCTGGGGCAGAACCTCGATTTGTCACATCCAGTCTATTCTGAAATGGTACAGAAGTAAACACTCACTTGTATTTTCTTCATTTCCCAATTAATTTTCAAAGCAATCATTATGAACATCTGCCTCTAATCTCCTTGATTGTGTATTTTGAAGGCAAATATAAATTCATTATATTTTATATAATGTTATCCAGAAAACTGCCCTCTTGTGGCATTGAGGTTTTAAGATGAAAAGGAGAGATTCTGCAATTCAGATCAAAAGAGGATTGATGGAGAGAAGAAAGAAAGAGAGAGAGAGAGAGCAGAAAGAAAGAAAGAAAGAAAGAGAAAGAAAGAAAAAAAGAAAGCAAGCACTAAGTGTGGGCCCAAAGAAAGAGAGAGAGAGAGCAGAAAGAAAGAAAGAAGGAGAAAGAAAGAAAAAAAGAAAGCAAGCACTAAGTGTGGGTCCAATTAACCACCAGGTCCACCTGGTCTAGTTTGGGGGAAGAGGGTTGGGAGTAATGGGGCTTGGAGGACTTGGGAAGGTGCTGAAAATACAGGTTTGGAAGAAAGTTTATTGGTCCTGACCCAGCTCTCATTGCCAGTGATGATGGAGTTGCATAAGAGCCCCACAGGTGAAAGTGGCACTGTGTATTGTTAGAATCAGTTTTAGCAAGTTATAGGGATGATCTTAACTCCCTACACCTTGCATCTTAAAAACAGTTTTTAAAAAAGCTTTTCCTCACCTCTTTATAGCGGTGACAAGCAAAGTTCAGCTTGTGACCATCTAAATATATCAGATTCCCTATTGCATTATCTAAGTCTTATTTTTATATCTTAATAACACCGGTGAAAAGACCAAAGAGTCTACTTACTATCTGCCTTTCTCTGTTCTGCACATTAAGGTCTTAAAGAGGAGAACAGAGGCCTTGTGGTGAAGGGAGTAGCTAGATAGGTAAATCTATGGATGCATCTGGTCTTTGCTAATGTGTGTCAGCTAAACCATTTTCTCTTGAAAGTATCTCTTGAAAAAGATACTTTCAAGTACAAAGTACTTTAAGGATGCACAAACAAATGATTAAATAAAAAAAGAAACACTAAGTCTGAAAGATGGGATTTCCACATCTTAAAGTAGATATGCTCATGAGTCCATTAAAGTTCAATAGTCAGGTTTAATATATTTTTCTGGGTATTTACAATGGTTTAACAGAGGCTTTTCATCCTACTCTGTTTTGGGAATTAGTACGAAGAGGAAAAATATATTCCTTTTTCCCAAAGCTATCCTACTTTTACCATATGGGGAAATTTCATGGTACAATCGAAGTCTATGAAGCCCTGACATCGTAGCGATTGGTCATTCTTTCAGTCATCTTTGCATGGTCACGAGGGGTGTCTCTGATGCACAAATCAGGTCATAGCATTTTTTTCCCCTTACAAACAATCTATTGACTATCCTTCCCAAGCAGAACAATTCCAAACTACTCACCCTGATATAACTAGCATACTGGATGAGCTGGAACCAATCAGGAGAAAATAGCTTTCTTTTTTTTTTCTACCCTCGATATTATCCATGATGATATTTTGGGAAGATTCCATTGCTTTCTGTCAATTTTAGGTATTAGAAAAGAGGCTTTTTTAGTATTAATAGTTCTAGCCCACTGTAAGTCAAAATTTCTGTTTCCTGTTTAATTCAAAGCTAAGTTCTGAGAGCAATGGTGGAGGAAGGTCATAGCCTTTCATTTTTCTTCTTTCAGATTTTTCTCTTCCCTTTTAGAACTTTCAAGTCATACATGCAAAAGAAGGGAGAGAGGAAAAGTGTAGTATTTGTAGCTCTCTGCTGCAATGTTTACTCTATCTCTAGAGGTCCTCTGTGGAACATGCTGTGTGGCCCTCTGCTTTGCTGTTCCATGACTCAGGAGATGCTCATCCACTGATAGATTTTCTGTCATTTTTACCTGGGACTCCTTTTGGGTAATGGTCCATTAGAGATGACATGAGGTAGGTTACCTTCTTTAGCATCCATGTGGCCCATGGCAAAACACACCCATCTTTTTCCTACTACATGGGCTTATTCGAGGTTAGCCACTGAGTCTTCTCTTCTTGTCCTGCCTTCATTGCTAGGCACCAGCATCTCTCTTCATCATTTGGTCCCTTTACTCCTGAACACGTGCATGAGGCTTGCCTAGGAACCTTTTGAGTCCTGCTCCTATAGTAGCACTGGGAAGGCCTACCATTTTCTGTCTCTAAAACAAGCATCAGACTTGAGTTTGAGAATAAAATCTTCTCTCAAGTGATTCCAGGCCTTGTGAGTGTTCTCTTTGGGTCTCCTTCACCTGGTTTTAGATTGGTGTGGATGGGAAAGATTATGCCACAGCATTCCCTACTGATGTTCATTTCTTCACTTTGAAGAAGCTTCTTCTCAATAAATATCTAGCTGTTTTGTATAGACTGTTGATGGTGACAAAGTTTGGCTGGCTCTGCATAAGTTTTATGTCAACACATCTAGCACCACACTTAAAAATATGGCATGTTTATTACCTGTTGTTCTTAGCTTTAGGGTGTTAGCTGAAACTCACAGACAACAGAAAAAAATTCATTCTTTTTTAATAAGCTAGCATTTAAAGTCCTTAATAATCACATCAGAATATTGCTTTTTTTTTTTTAACCATATCTGAGCATACTTCTCCGGCTTCTCTTCATATTCTATCCTAGTGTAATTTAACCATATCTTCCCTTTTACCTCTCCTCCTCTTCTCCCGAATGCAAATGTTCCATTCTTTTCCCTCTCAATGCCTCTGCTCCGTTGTCATTGCTTGTTGAAATTTTACTCATCCTGAAGGTCTTGTACCTTCTCCATGAAGTCTTCTGAGATCTGCCTAATCTAATTAAATCTCACCTATCCTAATATTTGCTTTTTGTTTAGCACATTTTATTTATGCTGTAACATTCAATGGTGCTTTTTATTAACAATATAGTGGCATCATTGTAGTCTTCTTTGTATTAGATTTATTTGTGTGTCTTTCTACTGCACTAGATTGTAAATTTCACTCTATTCGTTCATTCACTCATTTATTCATTCAAAAGTATTTCTTCATCTTCTCAGTATCAGACATTGTATTAAGTGATGGGGACAAAAAGTTGAATGAGGCACAGTCACTGATCTCAAAAAAGTTATTCTAGGAGGGCAGGCAGAACATAGATGTGAAATTTTAAATGTCAATTTGATGAAATACACACTGATATTTGGTTAAAAGTTAAAGTAAGCAAAAATCTCTCCCTTGAAGGGGCTTGCAGTTTAACTCAAGAAAGAAGGTAAAGAAGACACCCTAAATACTGAGTGCCCCAACTATCATAGTGGAAAAAGAAGATCCTCCTCTCCCGAACATACACCCCCACTGGGGAAACTGAAGGTCTGTGTGCAGAAGAAGATTCTGACCTTACCTGGAGCTGAGTCAATTTAGAAAGCTAAGCAAAATACAGGGGTAGAGGAAGTAGCAGGAAAGGCCCTGGGAGCTCACTGTGTCCCTAGGCAGGCCATTCTTGCCTGGCACTACAGAGATCCATCTGGAAGGTGGTCAGAGGTGCGGGGAGAAAACACCATAGGGAGAAGAAAGTCTCCAGGTGAACTTTGTAACAATTTTAACTGGTGAGAAGCCTCCTGGCCAGAATTCCTGGGAGGGCGCAAATCCCTTGTGCAGACTCACAGGTCAGGGAAGAGCTAAGCACTTTTTTTTCACGGCTGGGAGGTGGGTAGCCTAGGGCAAGTTCTCAAGCCTCGTTCACACACTGCTTGGAAACAGACTTGGGGCTGTTAGTGGGGAACGATGGGAGTAGGACCTATCCTTTGGATTGTGTGAGAGCTGGGTGAGGCCTGTGACTGTCAGCTTTCCCCCACTTCTCTGACAACTTGTATGACTCAGCAGAGGCAGCCATGATCCTCCTGGGTACATGACATCATTGACCTGGGAACCTCACCCCCATCTCCCACAGCAGCTGCAGCAAGACCACCCCAAGGAGAGCATGAGCTCAGACATGCCTAGCCCTGCTGCCACCTGATGGACCCTCCCTATCCACCCTGGTAGCTGAAGACAAAGGGCATATACTCTTGGGAATTCTAGGGCCCCATCCATCACTAGTTCCTCTCCATACTATGACAGCTGATGCTCTCTGGATAGTGTCACCTCCTGGCAAGAGGCCAACCAGCACAAATATAGAACATTAAACCACCAAAACCAAGGACCCTCACAGAGTCCATTTCACTCCTCTGCCACTCCCACTGGAACAGGTGCTGTTAACCAGGGCTGAGAGACCCATAGATAGCTCACATCACAGGACTCTGTGTGGACAACCCCCAGTACCAGCCTGGAGCCTGGTAGATTTGCTGGATGGCTACACCCAGTGAGAGACATGAATCACTGCAGCTCAGCTCCCAGGAAGCCACATCCATAGGAAAAAGGGGAGACTACTACATCAAGAGAATGCCCCATGGGACAAAGGAATTGGAACAATAGCTTTCAGCCCTAGACAGAGCCTACCCAAATGAGAAGGAACCAGAAAACCAACTCTAGTAATATGACAAAACAAGGCTCTTTAAAATCACACTAGCTCACCAGCATTGGATTCAAACCAAGAAGAAATCCCTGATTAACCTGAAAAAGAATTCAGAAGCTTAGCTGTTAAGCTAATCAGGAAGGTACCAGAGAAAGGCACAGCCCAATGCAAGAAAATCCAAAAAGCAATATAAGAAGTGAAGGGAGAAATATTCAAGGAAATAGATAGCATAAAGGAAAAACTGTCACAACTTCAGGAGACACTGGACACATTTAGAGAAATGCAAAATGGTCTGGAAAATCTCAACAATAGAATTGAACAAGTGGAAGAAAGAAATTCAGAGCTTGAAGACAAGGTCTTAGAATTAACCCAATCCAATGAAGACAAACAAAAAAAAAAAAAAAAGAGGAAGAAAATATGAACAAATCCTCCAAGAAGTCTGGGATTATGTCAAATGGCCAAACCTAAGAAAAGTGTTCCTAAGGAAGAAAAACAATCTCAGCTTGGAAAACATATGTGGGGTAACAATTGAGGAAAAATTCCCTGGCCTTTCTAGAGACCTAGACATCCAAACACGAGAAGCACAAAAAGCACCTGGGAAATTCACCACAAAAAGATCATCACCTAGGCACACTGTCATAGGTTATCCAAAGTTAAGACGAAGGAAAGAATCTTAAGAGCTATGAGACGAAAGCACCACGTAACCTACAAAGGAAAAATTATCAGATTAACAGCAGATTTCTCAGCAGAAACATTACGAGCTGGAAGGGCTTGGGGCCCTATCATCCGCCTCTTCAAACAAAGCAATTATCGACCAAAAGCTTTGTATCCAGTGAAACTAAGAATCGCATCTGAAGGAAAGATACAGTCTTTTTCAGACAAACAAATGCTGAGAGAATTTGCCATTACCAAACCATCCCTACAAGACCTGCTAAAAGGAGCTCTAAATCTTGAAGCAAATCCTGGAAACACATCAAAACAGAACCTCTTTAAAGCATAAATTGCACAGGACCTATAAAACAAAAATACAAGTTAAAAAGCAAAAACAAAAACAAAAAAAAACCAAGCTACACAGGCAACAAAGAGCACGATGAATGCAATGGTACCTCACATCTCAACACTGACATTGAATGAAATGGCCTAAGTACTCCAGTTAAAAGATACAGAACTGCAGAATGGATAAGAACTCACCAGGCAACCATCTGCTGCTTTTAGGAGACTCACCAAGCGCATAAGGACTCACACAAACTTAAAGTAAGAGGTGGAAAGAGACATGTCATGCAAATAGACACCAAAAGCGAGGAGGAGTAGCTATTCTTAAATCTGACAAAACAAACTTTAAAGCAACTGCAGTTAAAAGAGACAAAAAGGGACATTATATAATGGTAAAAGACCTTGTCCCACAGGAAAACATCACAATCCTAAACATATATCCACCTAACACTGGAGCCCCCAAATTTATGAAACAATTATATTAATAGACCTAAGAAATTAGATAGACACAACACAGTAATAGTGGGGAACTTCAATACTCCACTGACAGCACTAGACAGGTCATCAAGAAAGAAAGTCAACAAAGAAACAATGGATTGAAACTGTACTTGGAACAAATGGACTTCACAGATATAGTACATTCCATCCAACAACCGCAGAATGCACATTCTATTCAACAGCTCATGGAACTTTCTCCAAGGTAGACCATATGATAGGACATAAAACACGCCTCAATAAATTCAAGAAAATTGAAATTACATCAAGTACTCTCTGAGACCACAGTGGAATAAAACTGGAAATCAACTCCAAAAGGAACCTTCAAAACTATGCAAATACATAGAAATTAAATAACCTGCTCCTGAATGAGCATTGGGTCAAAAAAATAATCAAGATGGAAATTTAAAAATTCTTTAAACTGAATGACAGTAATGACACAACCTATTAAAACTTTTGAGATACAGCCAAGATGGTGCTAAGAGGAAAATTCATAACTCTAAATGCCTATACCAAAACGACTGAAAGAGTAGAAACGGACATTCTAATGTCTCACGTCAAAGAACAAGAGAAACGAGAACAAACCAAACCCAAACCTAGCAGAAGAAAGGATGTAACCAAGATCAGAGCAGAGCTAAATGAACTGGAAGTAAGAAGAGGGATGGTGGGGTGGGGAGTTGGGGAGAGATAGCATGGGGAGAAATGCCAGATATAGATGATGGGGAGGAAGGCAGCACATCACACTGCCATGTGTGTACCTATGCAACAATCTTTCATGTTCTTCACATGTACCCCAAAACCTAAAATGCAATTAAAAAACATACAAAAGCAAAATGAAACAAAAACCTGGTTCTTTGAAAAGATAAATAAAATTGATAGACCATTAGCCAGATTAACCAAGAGAAGAAGAGAGAAAATCCAAATAACCTCATCGCTAGTGATCAGAGTAATGCAAATCAAAACTGCAATGTGATACCATCTTACTCCTGCAAGAATGGCCATAATCAAACAGATCAAAAAACCATAGATGGCATGGATGCTGTTATCAGGGGATAACTTCTACACTGCTGGTGAGAATGTAAACTAATACAGCCACTCTGGAAAAGAGTATGGAGATTCCTTAAAGAAATAAAAGTAGAACTAAATTTGATCCAGCAATCCCGCTAGTGGGTATTCACCCAGAGGAAAAGAAGTCATTAGACAAAAAACATACTTGCACATGCATGTTCATAGCAGCACAATTTAGCATTGCAAAATTGTGGAACCAACCCAAATGTCCATCAAATAACAAGTAGATAAAGAAACTGTGGTGTATATATACAATGGAATACTATTTAGACATAAAAAGGAATGAATTAATGGCATTTGCAGTGACCTGGATGAGACTGGAGACTATTATTCTAAGTGAAGTAACTCAGGAATGGAAAATCAAACATCGTATGTTCTCACTGATATTTGGGAGCTAAGCTATGAGGACGCAAAGGCATAAGAATGAAACAATGGACTTTGGGGACTTGGGGGGAAGAATAGAGCGGTGAGGGATGAAAGAGTACAAATAGTGTGCAATGTAAGTTGCTTGGGTGATGGGTACACCAAAATCTCACAAATCACCACTAAAGAACTTATGTAACCAAATACCACCTGTACCCCGATAACCTATGGAAAAAAAAGAACGATTTCAACAGAAGATACTAATTTTAGATTTGAAAAAGAAAATTATTGGATATGACAAACATCATTAGGTGCATATATTAATTTTAATAACTAATTTATAATCATGTAAATGCATGTATGTGTATATATACTTGTATACACATGTGTTCATGAGGCAGGGATTCGTATCATGTAGAACATTTCCATATGGAAGATAGGGAGGTCTGTAGTGGATGCACTTGACAATACTCCCCAATCTGTAAACACTCCCCAAGAACAAATGTTTGCTGATGTCTTATGAAGGATGAGGGTAAAGAGATTTCATGAAGAATACAGGCTTTTTCCAGGGTTTCTCAGAACACTTGGACAATGCTGAGGATGTGGTGGTAGGTACCTTTAACCACAAAAAATATTTTCTTCTCTGAAATGGAAGTTTTTGTCCTTTAGAGTAACCATCCTTTCATACATTTGTAGTTAAATTCACAAGTCTATTTCAGAAATAATCTTTATGAGCAATAGCTAAACAAACAAGTTAGAAGAACTCAAATAGTGTCTCAAGAAGAATCTATCTCTGACTTTCCCAGCATGGCATATGAATGACTCAAATAGAATGACTTTGATAAATAATGCAGTGCTTCTCAAAATATAGTAGTTTTTAAGGAACACTAAGTCTCTGGGACATTACTAGGTGCTATACCCCTAATAAGGATTCATTGGTCAAATTAATCAATTTTAGAAACACCGAATTAAAGTAAAACAAATGGATTTACTGTACGACTGCTTAGAGGCTTTTAAATCTAATGTGTTTGTGCATCTCTAAGTATTTGGAGAGTATAAAACATTTCCCAGATGTGTAGGTACATGGAATCCTGTGACAATAGCATAGGGCCAGTGTTCTGAGGCGCACATTTTGGGAAAGGCTAATGTAGTAGGTCTTTTCCATTTTTTATATCTGTGATAACTGCTATTTCATCTGAATTTATTGTAGCTGGGGACTTAAAAGTCAGGAAATGCCAGCTAATGAAGGGAATGCCAGTTGTTTCTGAGAGTAAAAGATACAAGATACCTTCTCACATATAAAGAGATTACCATCTAGTTTGGGAAAAAAATGCAAAACGGAATCATTTCCATATAATGATGTAATTGCCAGGATAGAGGCATACACAATAGAATGGAAGCCTAGAGAAGGGGAACTTAGCTAAGCCTGGGCATGCAGGAAAGACTTTCTGGAAAAGGTAATTAATGCCTAAGTGACTTTTTTTATACATATACTTTAAATTCTGGGATACATGTGCAGATGTGCAGGTTTGTTACATAGGTAAACACATGCCATGGTGGTTTGTGGCACCCATCAACCTGTCATCTACATTAGGTATTTCTCCTAATGCTGTCCCTCCCATAGCTCCCTGCCCTCTGACAGGCCCTGGTGTGTGAGAAAGAGTAGGAGTTAACTTTGCAGAAGGTGGGAAGAGGCGGCTTCCAAGTAGTACATCAAAATGATAAGGTAAGATAGGTGAGGGTAATTGGAGAACTACCAACATGTGATTTTCAATATTACAGAGAGAGGGCTATTACAACGGCACCACTCGGGAAAAAGAGACTGCAATATTTGGGAAGAGAGAAGGCTGCTGAAGTGCTTGGATATAGCTCAGCCACTTTACTCAGCCACATAGAGAACTCTCAGGCCACCAGTATCAACCTTGGGAGCAACCTTTGAATAGGGGAGAATTTTTTTAAATCATGTCAAAACAAAATACATCTAAAAGTGCCTCAAATAACTAAATTTGGGTCTGTGACAAAAGAGAAAAAGAACAGTGATGGTCTTCTCAAGCAAAGAGAGGCTTCTGAGAGGAAGATCACGCCTTTCACTCTATCTCATTATACTGCATAGCTGGCGGACTGAGAGGAGAGATGTTTCTCTGTGTAGCAGCTCATTAGCAAAAGAAGAACTCTGACATTAGTTAAAATGTTGATAGATGTGACAGGTGGTGTGAAGACAAGATGGTGTTGTCAAATTGGAGAGGGAGCCCTCCAGCCTTGTGACTTGCTTTATAATAACCAGTTTATGCAGCATATATTAAACTGCTAAAAAGAGAGTCTTTGTTGAGTAAAACATACTGGGAACATACAGATAACTATTTTGTGGTCTGACCCAAGCTATGATTTTCTACATTAAAAAAATCCTTACACATAGTGCTTATAAATGTCCAAATCTATTATCTGACTTCATCTTAGGCCTTTTTGTTTATATGTAACCGAGTTATCTTCCTTCTCTCTTATCTCCAAATGCTCTATTTGGTCATTTTCTTCTGCCTAACAACATTCCCAGGGCTCCTGTACTGGGGGAAAATGAAAAAACAAAAACAAAATAGAAAACAATAAGAACATTTTCCCCTGATCTAAGAATCATTTGAGTTTCCATACAATCTCCTCTTTTGTTCATCACTATACTTCTGGCTAAACGAGGTTTATGTTCATTGCTCACCACTTTCAAATCACCGACTCATTTTTAAAACACTTTCAATATAAAACTATAGTTTTAGTTTCCAATGGGATAAGGAAACGGCTCTCCCAAAAATCCTCATTGGCTCCCTAGTAAGCAAATCTGATAGCCACTTAGTTTTTTTGTTTCGTGTTTATTCTTCTTGTGTTCACGCATTTGGTGGCACTGATACTATAGTATTCTTTAAAGTCTCTACTCTTTTGCTTTAGTGACATATATACCTTTGATTTTCCTTCTAAGGACGTGGGTGGGAATACTAGGTCTGCCACTTACTGTGTTACTTGGGGCATTTTATTAATATTTAACTTTTGTCAGTCTCAGTTCTCTCACGCTTAAAAGGAGGAAGGGATAATATCTACCTGATAGAGTCAGCTCGAAGATTCAAGTGAGGGATCCCATGTAATATCCTTAGCACAGCAGTGACACTCAACAGATATTAGACCCCTCCGCCCCCAACCCATCTTTCTGAACCACTTCTCTAGCTCATTCTCTGGATCCTTTTCTTCCCCTCCTACACTTTAATGTAGTATTCTACAAGGTTCTATTCTCGACCTTTTCTATATTCCTTTCCTTAAAATCCTCACCAAATACTCATTGCCCTGTTACCTTTATGCTTGAATCTCCAATCTTGACTCTTGACTTTCTGTCTTGCTACTCATTGTGCACTTTCATGCGGATATTCCCCTCACCTCACAATTTCTGTGTCCAAATCAACTAAATTTGCCTCCTCCTGTATCTCTTGCCTCCTCCTGTATCTCTTTCCTCCTAAATTTGCCTCCTCCTGTATCTCTTGTTTTTGTTAATAAGACTATCATCTTGCTAACTCCAACTAGAGGACCACAAAAGTCAACAACAGTTTCGCTGACCCCTCCAGTGAGATACAATCTTTTTTCTCCTAAACTCTTGTAGTACTTTATCTGTGTCTATTTTATGGCACTCCATATATCATTCAGGAAAGATCAATGAATAAATTTATATGTATAAAGTTGTGAGTGTGAAAGCTGAGATACTAAGAATTAGGGACTCAATTGCTACCTATGTAGACGTTAGGCTGGAGTTGGCAAACTATGACCTGTGGGCTCACTGTCTGTTTTTGGATGGTGTATGAACTAAGAATGGCTTTTGCATTAAAAAAATGTATTTAATTACAGTGAGACATATGTGACACCATCTTAACCATTTTGAGTGTACACTTCAGGAGTGTTAAGTACATTCACATCGTTATGCAACCAATCCCCAGAACTCTTCTCATCTTGCAAAGCTGAAACTTTGTGCCCATTTGTGTTAAGCCATTCTTGCATTGCTATAATGATCTACCCGAGGCTGAATGGTTTATATAAAAACAGGATAATTGGCTCACAGTGCTGCAGGCTGTACAGTATGGCATCAACATCTGCTCAGTTTCCGGGGAGGCCTCAAGGAGTTTTTACACATGGCAGAAGGTGAAGGAGGAGCAGGCACACCACATGGCAAAAGCACGAACAAGAGAGAGTGTGAGAGGTGCCCTCTAAACAACTAGATCTCATGAGAACTCATTCGGTACCTCGAGGACAGCACCAAGCCACTAGGGATGCACCCTCGTGACTCAAACACCTCCCACCAGGCCCCACCTCCAACAATGAGGATTACTTTTCAACATGAGATTTGGGCAGAAACAAATATCGAAACTCTGTCACCATTAAATAACAACTCTCTATTCTCTCTTTCTCCTAGCACCTAGCAACCACCATTCTACTTTCTGTCTTTATGAATTTGATTATTCTAGGTATGTCGTATAAGTGGAATCATGCACTATTTATCTTTTTGTGATTGGCTTATTTCAGTTAGCAAAACTTCCTCAAGGTACATACATGTTTTAGCATGTTTCAGAATTTTACTCCTTTATAAGGCTCAATAATATTCTATTGTATGTATATTTCACATTTTGTTTATCCATTTGTAATCCTCATTGATGGACATTTTGGCTATTGTGAATAACGCTGCTGTGAACATCAGTGTACAAATATCTCTTGGAGATCTTGCTTTCAATTTCGGGGGACATATTTTTATTTTTTGAGTAACCCTCATGCTGTTTTCCATAGTGGCTGTACCATTGTACATTCCTACCAATAGTGCAGAAGTGTTTCAGTTTCTCCATATCCTCACCAATACTTGTGATTTTCGGATAGACATCTTAACAGGTGTAAGGTGGTATCTCATTGTGGTTTAAATTTGCATTTCCTTAGTGATTAGTGAGGTTGAGTATCTTCTGTGCTTGTTGGTGATTTGTGTATCTTCTTTGGAGAAATGTGTATTCAACTTCTCCCAATTTTTTTTTTGGGTTTTGTTTATCGAGTTGTAGAAATCTTTCAGATTGTCTATTGACTCCTATTAGATATATGATTTGCAGATATCTTCTCCCATTCCATAGGTTTCCTTCATTTTATTGATTTTGTCTTTTGATATACCAAAGTTTAAAATTTTTTGTAGTCCAACTTGCCTGTTTGAACTATGTACATTTTTTAATGGTGGGAAAAAATAAACAGAAAACTAATGCTTTGTGACACATGAAAGTTATATGAAATTCAAAGTCCATAAATAAAGATTATTGTAACACAGCCACATGATTCATATATAGGTATTATCTATGATTGCCTGCATGCTACAAGGGCAGAGTTGATTAGTTGGGCACACAAAGTTTAAAACACTTTCTATCTTGCTTTAAAAAATTTTTTTTCTGAGACAGGGTCTTGCTGTGTCACCCAGGCTAGAGTGCAGTGGCAATCATAACTTGCTGCAACCTTGGACACCTGAGCTTAAGTGATCCTCCTGCCTTAGCCTTCCGAGTAGCTGGGACTACACGTGCATGCCACTATGCCTGGCTAATTTTTATTTTATTTTATTATTTTATTTTATTTTAGTAGAGCCAAGGTCTTGCTATGTTGCTCAGGCTGGTCTCAAACTCCTGGCTTCAAGTGATTCTCCTGCCTTGGCCTCCCAAAGTGTTGGGATTACAGGTGTGAGCCACTGTGCCCGGCTCTATCGTGCTTTTCAAGGAAGAAGTTTGCCAACCCCAGTATTAGGCCACAGTTGCTATTCTTGTTTTGTTCAATGCCTAGTGTGGCATTTTGGGTAGATTATAGATTGGTAATAGGAGGTCCACCTACGACTCCTCCTGACTTATTTAGGCAGTAGTAAACAACTTAATAAAAGTGAGGAGCCTGCATAAAGCAGATACTAGGGCCTTGGAGGTTTTCTCTTGCCCTAACAGGGTACACTGCTCTTAGTAATGCTCTCCATGACAGATCTGAGGCCCCAGAAGAAGAAGGCTGTAGCTGCAGGGTTGGGCCAACAGAGCACTAGGTCCATGAGGCAAAGTGGGCAAAAGCTGGAGCAGCAGGAGGGCTTAAGGGCAGCCTCATTCTTTTAAATTTCTCAGAAGTGTCCATACTGCAGATCGTCTCTGAGAACTGATCAAGTTGCTCAATCCTGTAGGGAATGAGTTCTCAAGCAGTGAAGAAGGGTGACATTCATATGTGATGAATATTTCCCACAGACTCCTATTGGAGCAGCTCTGTGGGCTTGGGCTTTCCTGGGCTTTGAGACGTTTGTGTGTATTGGTCTTGCCATCTGATAAGATGGAAGACAGCATGATCTCGTCGCACATCAGCTACTCCTCAGCACTCACTTTTTCTGATTTTGCAGCATATTTATCAAACTCTTCTTTGTGGCTTTCTACATGGACCCTTCAGCTGGTCATGTGCAGAACAATGGGGGCAGTGTGGGCCTCACTCCTGTTCCATGGTGTTGGGGATAGCTGAGCCTCCGTGTGCCTAAAAGAGGAAGGAGAGCAATGAGGAAAGCAAAGACAGCAGGCATACCATGAGGAATTAGCAACAGAGAACCTGTTTTGTGCTGGGCCTATTCGTAGGTAAATCACAAAAGACGCCCTTCTTTTTTTTTTTGAGACAGAGTTTTGCTCTTCTTACCCAAGAGCGCGATCTCGGCTCACTGCAATGGCGCGATCTCGGCTCACCGCAACCTCCGCCTCCTGGGTTCAGGCAATTCTCCTGCCTCAGCCTCCCGAGCAGCTGAGACTACAGGCACGCGCCACCATGCCCAGCTAATTTTTTGTATTTTTAGTAGAGACGGGGTTTCACCATGTTGACCAGGATGGTCTCGAACTCTTGACCTCGTGATCCACCCGCCTCGGCCTCCCAAAGTGCTGGGATTACAGGCGTGAGCCACCGCGCCCGGCCCAAGATGCCCTTCTTAAGTAACATCCCACTGATGACTGATAAAATGTACCATTTCTTGCCCGGGATGTATAAAATAGAGTCCATCCTATTCCTTCTCAAGTTCTCAACCTTTCATTATCATTTCCCCCCAACATCTAGTCTTCAGTAATTTTTGCTTTTGTGTCTGTTTCGTGATTTTGCAGTTTCTTTTGCTTTGGATGATTATAAATTTAAACTGGGTAGTGAAAAGTAGAATTATTTAATATATGATTCACAGACACGCTGCCAGTCCTTAAATGGTTTGTTAGTGATCAGAGGTGGGATATAGAGCTTGTTCCAGAATGTAACCCAACGACATCACTAAGCACGTTGCTTCACTCAGCTGACATTTATTTTTCTGGTGGCAACTTTCTTAATGAAGGAAGGGGTGGTGTTGACTCGTTATCTTGTTGCCAACTGGCATTTGAGCACCAATGCAGTAAAAGTCGTTGTTTTCCAGAACTTTCCACAAAAGTGAGGCCACTATGAATATGAAATGACAATTTAAAATCTATATGAATTATATTAATTTACTTTGGACTCTGCAAAGTATCATTTCTTTTAAAAGAGACTCGACCCAAAATACTTCTCAGGGAGAATGGGATAAAAAGCCAAAGGAATTTGTGTGTTGACTAAAGATTTTGAGTCAAAGGCCACCTGTTGAGATCAGGGACTTTTTTTTTCCTTTTTTAACTTTAGCTTACCCCACCCAACATAGCATGTATTAGAGTTAACTGCATTAGGTGGACACTAACTAAGAGCTTGTTGAATGCAATCCTCTTTTTTTTTTTTCCAAACTAAACATTTTCTATGTCTCGTCTGAAGAATGATATGACTGAAGTTTCTGAAGAATGTTGGTGAGCATGCAGTGACTTGGGTCCCTGACAACACCTTCTCACCCCTTGCCAGTGGAGGCCTGATGAGTCTTGTGCCCTTTGCAAGAGGCCACTTTTGGTTTCATCATTCTCTTAGTGTAAGGGAGACTTTCTCATCAGAAGACGTTTTAGTTTTCTCTTTCTAACATTTAACTTTCAAACAGGAATCACATGTACCCTTAACCCCAAGTTTTATACTTTCCCCAGTGATTTTTTTAAAAAACATTACAGTCAACATACGTGAAATTCTGAAAGTTCTTTAAAAAACAAAAACAAATCCCAAACTCGTTAAAGAGTAGAAAAAACAACTTGACAAAGTAAAATAATCAATTGCAAGTTGGTGAACCTTTAAAGAGCATTAATTCAATTGGATAAACTGCAGTTAAATAACTTTTATCAAGCAAACTGGGTTAGGTGGTTAAAAGGAAGAAAAAAAAAGTCCTAAAAACATACAGTGGGTAGCAGTTTATGTGTCAAGAAAAACAGAGAATTTTTGAAGCTCTGATGTCTAGCAGATAGCACTTAAATCATTTTTCTCCAAACTTCAGTCATAATACTTCAAAGAGTTATAGCCATAATACAAATTTTTAGACTAAGAAGTGGTGTTTGAAGTTATTTTATAGGATTTTGCTGTAAGGGCTTCAATTGATTTGTAGTAAGATAAAAGAAGAAAACTTTATTTTCGAAGCTTTGTCGGAAAAAGCTTACCTCCCATTGGTTGTTCTGCCAATATGCCTGCGGGGCATGATGATGTAGACACTGATATTATATACTTATATGAACTGAGCGGTGTACACCTCCTGCTGTTTGTGTTACGGTTAAAACCTGTCACAAAACTGGTGGTGATTTATTAAATGTTTAATGAAGTAAGACAAAAACTTCAATAACTACAAACAGAAAAGTAGAACATCACATTAAAATATAATATTACATATTACATTTCTATTTTTCTTCCCAATTTTTACTTGCTAGAAATGATAAGGGCACATTTGGAAATTCAGACAGCATGATAGAAATACTGAGAAGTATGCCTGATGTTAACAAAGAATTTGCTTTAGTTTTATGCTTTACTTTCTTTTTCTTCTCTATAAGAGAAAAAGAAAAAAAATCTCTGTTCTGGAGAAAAAGAATATTCAAACCTTGCTTACTAATAATTTCTTCATTAGATTTTCTATTAATGGTATTTAAACTACACTACTATCCATGTAGAATTAGATGACAGTTTTGAAGTGTGGAATTAAATGTGCTGTATCTTTTTTTCTTTTTTTTTTTTGAGATGGGGTCTCATTGTATTGCCCTGGCTGGAGTGCAATGGCACTATCTCAGCTCACTGCAACCTCCACTGCCCAGGCTCAAGTGATTCTCCCATCTCAGCCTCCCAAAAAGCTGGGACCACAGGTATGAGTGACCATGCTCAGCTAATTTTTGTACTTTTTGTGGAGATGGTGTTTCATCATGTTGCCCACGCTGGTCTCGAACTCCTGAGCTCAAACGATCTGCCCACCTCAGCCTCCCAAAGGGCTGGAATTATAGGCATGAGCCACCATGCCTGGTCTGCTGTATCTATTTTAGAATATTCTATTTAAATATTGCCCTAATGAACTTTTCTAAGTCCACACATATGAAAGTGTACGATAATAAACAATCACAGAGATGCCTGAGATTTTGTCTTCTTAAAATAGATTCTATTTTCTTCCTCTATAGAATCTAGAATCTCATTTTAATTTTAAAAAGGGGTTTTTTACATAGCTTATCTAGCAGCCTGTATGTACCAAGCTAATGTCCATTTGTTGTGCATGTGTGGAGTAGGGAGGGAAGGAAGGGAGTTAGTTGCTATTTTCGTTTCATTATTATATTGCTCTCCTCTCACTACGTATATATATTACACCTTTTTCTTTCCTCCATTTAATAGCTTTGCAGTATTAATTTGCATTATAAGTGATTACTTATGTTTATTGATTCTAATTTACTTAATCCTTATAATGGAGATTCATACACTAGGTGAAGATGGTATTTTGAAAGTACAAAAATATTGATTTTGCTTTAAGCATAAAATTCCTATACAACTATATAAACATCTTGCTTGTATCAAAATTTCTAAAAGGTCTTGCCTTTATGTTATTAGATACAGCCTGGCTTACTAGAGGGTCATTTCTCCTTGGGCTTACTTGATATGGACTAAAAAAATATAATCCAATAAAATAATTAAATGATTTACTTGGGAGAGGGATGGTATGCCAATTAATTGATAAGCTGAATATTTCACTTTTTAACTGTTCTCTACGTTTAGTAGATTTCAACCACACAATGAATCTTATCTACAAGTTTTAGCTTCTAAGTTTTTGCTTCTTTTATTCATATTTATTCACAGAACATCAACTGAATACCTACTGTGCATGTCCTATGGGGGAATAGCAATTAGAAAAACAGGTAAGGCCTCTGTTCCTGGAATTTACAGTCTAATTAAGGGGACATCAAAAAGCAAAAACAAAAATTTTGTAAGACTTTCTATGAAGAAAGCAGTGCTGTTATTAAAAACTTGGAATTCTTCAAATCAATCAACATAGGGTGACTCATGCTAATATCATAAGGGCTGATAACTGAGCAGCGAAGGGAATGATCACACACTTGCAATTGACCACACAACTCAAGTGTTTTTTGTAATTCGAATTATTTCCATTATCTAAGTATATCAAGTAAACTTAACTATGGGGTAATCTAACCAATTAATTATTGATCATTAAGAACTACTGGTCTGGTTAAAAAGATCGTGTGACTGTTTCTATCTTAAATCAGTACTTATTCATATTTTTGCTTCACCATTTTAAACAATTTTCCTGTAAGTACAATTATTTTTTATTTAAAAATTAGAACTTGGGCTATTCGTTAAGAATGAATCTCAAAAATCACTTTGCGGTAATAATGTATTACTACAATTAGTCCTCTAATTCTTCCCCAAAGATAGAACTATTTGTAAATAGTTTGGATTTAATCTAGTATATTGAGATAGATTTAAATCTTCATTTAGAAAAGTTCTTTGGACATAATGTTAAATAGTTAATTTACACATCAACCCAGAAACAGAGGGGTAGAGTGGGCCTAGAAAGGGGCGGGAGGTCTTGAGCCTTGGTTTCTCGGACTGATCTTGCAACAACTCTGTGAACCATGAGCAAATTTGTTCAACTCAATGTTTTATTTCATATAGGCCATTCAAATCTTCACAAAAAGTGACCTGTCCTTAAGGACATTAATACTATTTACTTATAAGGAAAAAGCAATTTTATTAATAGCATATGATGAAATAAAGTCACAGTAATAAAGAGGTGTCAACTAGGAACTGTCATTCTTCAAATTATGTATAAATCATATAGAGATGAGAAAATCTGAAAAAGCTCCACACAGGAGCTAGCATGCAAAATAGTCCCTGAAAGGAGACAAAATTTCAATAAGCAAAGATGTATACATGCAGGTTTCTAGGGAGATAACTTGCCATGAACAAAGGAATGGAGGCAAGTTTATGTCAATTTCAGTGACTGAAAACTACATACTGTAGAATAAAACATTTTCCACCTCTCTTCTCCCCTAGTATTTCAATATTCCCTTTTACTTTATGTGTTATTTGAATTTAAAGTTGCATTTTAAATTCTTCTCTAATTGTTCTGCACCAGTGCACGGGAATACAAAATCAACTTGACAAAACACACCACACATAGGTGCACAGTAAATATTTGTTCAATAAATGAATAAAAAAATGAGTCTTTGTTCCCAATTCCATGTTTTCCTTCCTTCCAGCTTCTTCTTTTTGGCCCTGAGAAACCAGCAGCTCAAAGTTCTTAGAAACAGAAAAGTGATTCAGAAAAGTCATTTTAAAGCAGGTCCTCTTAGCGCTCAGTCTCCATGGAAGAAACCTAATTTATGTCAGCTTTGGGTTACACTACAGGAGGATTACCCTCTTGTTCCTGAGGTACTTCTCAGTAAAACTGAGAAAGTTTGTAGTTCATCACTTTTTCTTTCGTTACTTCCTGTGGCTACTGGAGACATAGTTAAGGGTGCTACAGTGAGAGCAAGCTAGCCAAGGGGCAAAACAAAGGCAATCGTCTTGGGAGAGCTCTAATCCACTCATTTAAGAAAAAAGAGACCCTTTGGTTCCTGGGCTTCCAGCGTTACTTTCACCCAAATCTCATTCAGTTAGCTTGGTTTCATGACTTCCATATGTCTGACAGGATAATTCTGCACTATCCTAATGCAGCCGACACATATGTCCAGGGAGGCCAATGGCATTAAAAAATTATTTTTGTAAGACACTATAAGCCATGTTTCTAAAATTTTTAAATCATTTTTCTTTGCTTGTATTTTTTCACTCAAAAATGTTTTTCACCATATTTAATCAAATTCCAAAAACAGTAGATTTGAGGAGTTACAGACATTGGTGATGGTTACTCTTGGCCTTGGCATTCATGTCAAGGTTCCTGTCCTGCCAGCGTGTGACGATGCTGCCAGGGATGGCATTTGTTGTTTGCCCTCATCTCTGTGGGATTCTCACCAAGCACCACTGAGAACAGCTTATTCCTCTATTTCCTCTCCTGACAACTCTGGGGATTTGAGTGGATGCATTGCCAGATTTCCCCAGACTGAGTGCCATACTCAAACAATTGGAGCTAAAGACACCCTTCCACATTATACTTTGGCACACATTATTGGTATCTGCAGGTAGTTTTATGCCTTATTAGTAGGTGGAATTTTAGAAAGGCATCACACTGCTTTTAAATACCTTCTGTACTTCACAGATTCATCATAACAGTCACCCAAATTGACAGAAAAATTTCAACCTTAATTTGCTTAGCAGTCGTGGAAGATAACACAGTGTGAATGGCTCCTCTGATAAGCTATAATTGTTTTGTTATATCCATGTATTACCCTTCTCAGAAAAGGAAGGAATCTATAACAAGACAGCCTGTTGAGCCTGCTAAATGAGAAAAATGAAGCTTAATTAAAAGATCTGTCTTTGCAATAAGGGAAGAGTGTGTGTGTGTGTGTGTGTGTGTGTGTGTGTGTGTGTGTATTCCTTCCTCATTATGAAAGATTCTGGGATAAATATTTCAATCATACTTTTATAATTATTTGCAAGCACAACATATGGCATGCTGGGTTTCATTACATAACCTGCATTGCTGTGTTCTATTTTGCCTGTGTCAATAGGAAATGTAGCAGGAAATGGTTGGCCAGCTACTTTGGAAATCCAGAGCTACATTATTAAAATCGGCAACATCCACTGTTAGGATAAGAATGCAAATATATGCAGCACTTTTCTTCTAGCTTAGTCCACAGGACATCTAGTGGTAAGCTGTGCAGTAGCAGCAACTTGCTGAGGGTTCTTTTAGTCTTTCCCATTACCAGTACTTCCGGGATGCCAATCCTTTCTTTATCATACTGCTGGGGAAACAGAAAACTGACCATCTGTCCCAATTGCAAAATGTTTTATGGAAAATAAGTACCAGCTGATCAGTCAGATTAAAAAAATCAAATGGCATCTCTGTAATTTGAGTGGAAAGAGGACTTTAAAAGAAATTTAGATATAAACCATAGATTATTAAAGCAACAAGTTTTGAGTTTCGATAATACTATAACATTCTCAGGGATAACTTCTCTTTCCTGAACATTATGATGAACTTTATAAGTAATCCCATTGTTTGTTGTTCTCAGGGTTTTGCTTTCAACATTTTCTACGTCTACTTAGGCAGGATTATTTTTTAAAGATAATATAAAATAATAAATATATTTTAGGTAATCATTACTAATTATTTAGTGTTTGCCCTCAAATATCTAGGAATATTGCCTTATTAATTGTCTTTCCATCATGTACTTCCACTATGTAATACGTAGATGAAAATGGGACCTCTAAGGAATGAATAACATGCTGCAATGAACAATGTCCAAAAGGCAGGGCATTCTCTTCTGCGTGAATTGCAAGAAGTTGGTTTCCCAAACGATTTCAGAAATCTCTATGATTGCATTCCTTTCATTGCATTTTAAACCAATATCTAACATAATTATGGACACAAACTTTTATGATGTGGCTATTAGTAGGTTAATTAGGTAATAAAGAAAAAGATGCCATAGCTTAGCATAGAGTTAGCACAGTAGGATTTGTTTCAGCATGAAATGAAGTTGAGTGTTAAAAATTCAATCTTTATGTGCTAAGATGCATAAGCATACCTTGTTAATTATTACCAAAGGATTCTTTCTACTTCTGAGCACTAACAAATTAGTAATTCAGAAATAGATTATGTTTTATAATCTATACATGCAGATTAGTTTGATAAAGTACGCAAGATGTAAAAATCATGTAGCATGTTAGTATAAATACTATATAAAGTATAACAAACCAGGTTTGAAAATTATAATATGGAATGCTAATGTTTTAAATAAATGGTGTAGATATTATTTTCAGTTTTTAGACTTATTTTAAAGTGAAAAGCATTCAAATCTGTGTATAAAGTATATATTTATTATTATTGTTGCCTTCTCAATTCCTATTTTATTATCATTGATACTTTATCAGCACTGAAGATCAATTGCTTTTGAAATTAATAGTTGTAATTGAACTGCTGATGTTGGTTTGCAGAAATAGTGCTAACCTGTGACACATTAAATTAAGTGTGCAAATACAATTACTGAAGTAGTGTCTACATTTCATAGTATTTTGGTATCATTCATATCTGTAAGTCCCCATGGAAGCATCTAATTTATGTCAGCGTTGGGTTACACTACAGCAGGATTACCCTCTTGTTCCTGAGGTACTTCTCATGAAACTGAGAAAGTTTGTAGCTCCTCACTGTTCTTCTTTTGTTACTTCCTGTGGCTACTAAAGAGACAGTTAAGGGAGCCATAGTGAGAGCAAGCTAGCCAAGGGGCAAAACAAAGTAAAAAAAGTTGACTACAAAAACTACAGTAAAAATGAGATTATCTGCTTCATTATTGGTGACTGTAATTTGAAATGAATAGCCAAATAGGAGACAATTATATGAAACAATTTGGTTTGCTGGAGATGAAATAATTACTTAACCATCTGTTTTGTGTAAGGCACTGAGGTTCACAAACTCATGTTTGTGAGATGGTATTTAAATACTCCGTACAGACTGGTTTCTGAGATCTATTTTATTATGCTGTCTTGTATATATTATGTAATATGACAGACAGGTGAGGCATGTGAATATGACCTGGTGGCACTAGGAGGCCCAAGCAAAAGTAACCCCTTTCCCCACTCATTCAGAACCAGTTGAGACATAGGCACAAGGATCAGGCAGATTGAATTCAAAATCTTAGCTTTTTGGTGTATTATAACTGATAAAACTCTACTGGGGAAAGCTTTTGGCAAAGTGGGTTTGCTAATAGTTTACCCTAATTAATCTGGCTTAACTATCTGGTCACAGAGGTCTTACTTCCCCTTTGTCTAATGAAGCAGAGAGATCAGGTGAGAGTGCACCTTCCCTATGGATAGGCAGAACCCATGCATACAGGAGAGAAGGGCAGGGCTGAGCAGGGCTGCACTTGCTCAATACATCTCTGAAACTCACCAGTCAGTCTTCTTTCAAGGTAGCTGCTATGGACTGAGTCACGTCTTCTGACCCTCTTTCCAAATTCATATATTGAAGGCTGGGTGCTATGGCTCATGGCGTTTGGTAGGCCGAGGCAGGTGGATCACTTGAGGTCAGGAGTTCAAGACCAGCCTGACCAATGTGGTGAAACTCCATCTCTACTAAATATACAAAAAAAAAAAAAAATTTTACGGGCGCATGCCTGTAATTTCAGCTACTTGGGAGACTGAGGTAGAAGAATCACTTGAACCCTGGAGGTAGAGGTTGTAGTGAGCCAAGACCATGCCATTGCACTCTAGCCTGGGCAACAAGAGTGAAATTCCATCTCAGAAAACAAACAAACAAACAAAACCAAAATTCATATATTGAAGCCCTGACCTGCAATGTGACTATATTTAGAGATAGAACCTTTAAAGTGGTAATTAAGGGTAAAAGAAGTCATTAGGGTGGGGCTCTAATTCTATAGGACTGGTGTTCTTAGAAGAGGAGACATCAGGGATGCTCACACACAGTGAAAAGGCCATGTGAGTACACAGCAAGAAGACAGGCATCTGCATGCCAAGGAGAGAGGCCCCAGGAGAAATCATTCCTGCGGGTACCTTAGTCTTGTAGTTCCAGCCTTCAGAACTGTAAGAAAATAAATGTCTGTGGTATTTTGCAGTGGTAGCTATAGGAGACTAATATAGTAGCCAAGAGTGTTACTCCAGAGGAGGTGCCTCCATGTAGGATTATTAGGAGTGGGGGATAAGTTTTATTCTGACATAAGCTATTGTTTCACAGTTCTCGGTCCTGTCTCCTGGACTGGATTGGGGGTCTCAAGTTCAAAGACTATGTATTCTGCTTCTTTATCTTGGCCGAATTAATTAGCACACATGTACTCAGTAAATACTTCAAGATTAATAATGCTTTTTTCTTTATAGAGTTTTTCCGCTTTTTAAATTTTGTTATTTTCTTTTCCCTAAAAGCTATGTGTTACACTACCTATGACCATCTTCATTAGCAGTGCAAGAGAAATAAACCTCAAGCTAGAAAACTCTGCTTCTAAGGGAGAAAATTAATTATTGTGAATCTATATTATATCCCCTTTATTCAATGTAAAATTTTTGCCAAAAGAAGTGCGATGTGAACGCTAGATAATCTAATTGCAGTTACCAAGAAAATATAGTTGCTTGTGGGTTTGTGTTCAATGTGTAACTGGAGCCCATTTAGCATTTTTAAACAACTTTTTATTTTCAGACATATTCAGATTGTTTTACAAGTTGCAAAACAGGGCAGTTTTTATATTCTCCTCACCAGAATCCCCTAATGTCCACATATTATATAGCCATAGTGTAATTAGAGAAACGGAAATTAATTTTGATACAATCTATTAATGAGTCTCCAGACCTTATTAGAAGTTGACCAGTTTTCCCAGTCATTTACCACCTTGCACTTAGTTGTCCACAGTTTTCCCTAATTGTGACATGATCTTTCGTGACCTTGATGCTCTGGAAGAGTGCTGGTGGGTCATTTTGTAGAATATCTCTCAATTTCCATTTGCAGTTTTCTCATGATTATATTTAGATTTTGCATTTTTGGCTAGAATACTCAAAGTAAGGTGACATCCTCAGTGTATCATATCAGGTGTGATGTCAATATAATTTATTATTACCTGTGATCATAACTTGAAGTACTTGGTAAAGGCAGTGTTTGCCAGGTTTCTTCATTGTGAAGTACTCTTTCTCCCTTTTTAATCAATAAGTGTCTTCTGGGGAGATACTCTGACGCTATGCAAATATTCCATTTTTGTCATACTTTGTCCCCTATTTTAGCATCTATTGATGATTCTTGCCTGTAACACTTATTTCTATGGTATTTGAGTAATGGTAATTTTTAAGTTTCATCATCCTTTACTTTATTAATTGGAGTACTACAGGAAGAAAGAGCAGCCTCTTCTCTCATTTGTTTTTTCTATTATGGATATAAAGATATAAATTAGGATTCATGAATATTTCTTTTTTCTACCTGTAATTCAATACCATCAATTATTTTGTTGCAGGAGCCCATTATAAAAGCATAAAAAATGTTTTAAATATACAAATTTTAAATGTTGATAAAGTCACTCTTCTAAAATGAATTACAGTAGCTCCTCCTTTTTTATAGTTTCGGTTATCTGAAGCCAACTGTGGTCAGAATATAAGTTCAGTACAACAGGATACAGAGAGACAGAGAGAGACCGCATTCATATAACTTTCATTACAGTATATTCTTATAATTGTTCTATTATTATAATCTCTTACTGTGCCTAATTTATAATTAAACTTTATCATAGGGCTGTATGTATAGGGAAAAGCATAGTATATAAGAGGCTCTGTACTGTCCACTATCTGTGGTTTCTGGCATCCACTGGGGATCTTGAGATGTATCATCTACAATTAAGGAGGAACTACTGTAATATTAGACTTTAGACTTGAAATGATGTGGCTAACATGTTCTACATGCTAGTTGCTTTGAAAAGTAAAAATAGTAAAAGATAGTCTGGCTGGGCGCGGTGGCTCAAGCCTGTAATCCCAGCACTTTGGGAGGCCGAGGCGGGTGGATCACGAGGTCAAGAGATCGAGACCATCCTGGTCAACATGGTGAAACCCCGTCTCTACTAAAACTACAAAAAATTAGCTGGGCATGGTGATGCGTGCCTGTAATCCTAGCTACTCAGGAGGCTGAGGCAGGAGAATTGCCTGAACCCAGGAGGCGGAGGTTGCAGTGAGCCGAGATTGCGCCATTGCCCTCCAGCCTGGGAAACAAGAGTGAAACTCCGTCTCAAAAAAAAAAAAAAAGAAAAAAAAAAAAAAGATAGTCTGTGCCCTCAATGAGTTAGTATAATAATTGAGGAGAAAAAAAGGCACCCCAAAAGATACAATATTACATTTGTATAGTAGCACAGCAAGAGACAATGTGCGTTTGATCCCATAATGAGGCAGTAAGTGTTTAAGCACTAGGGATGGGGAGAACGCCTCTGTGCATCCTGCCAAGAGCTGACCACCAAGGGCCTGTTCAGCAAAGGCCTGTCTCATGCTACTCTGAGCTAGATGAAGATTATAAAGTGAATACCGTATTTCCTGAACAAAACAAAGGAAGAATATTCCTCCTCACGTCTTCTTCCCACTCACTATTTTCCTTAAGGGTGGATTTTGAGCATTTATATCTTTGGGAAATTTCTTCTCATCCTTTAAAGCCTATCTTAAAAATCACCACCTCTTGGAACAAACCTACAACTCCCTGATACACATACTCGTTTTTTGTCCCGGTGCTCCCATGGTTCTTTATGTGGGTACCTGCTTTAGATCTTACCATGCAGTTGCAATTTACCTGTCTCTGCACATAGTTGCCAACTCCATTGAACTGAAACCTCATGGAGGACGGTGGCTCTGTCTTACACAGTATTATGCCTCTGGCTCTAGCTGTAACTGCATCTGGAAGAGAGCAGGTGCTTGGTATATGCTTGTTGAATGAAAGCACAGTAGAACAATAAAACATTTTCACAAATATTCCCACTTCTTTCAAGACCATATTTCATTATATTTCCATGAATTACCAACATGACACGTCAGCTTTTTGGTATGAGGTACTTTGTTTTAGACCACAGTAGTCATATCATTGAGTACATTTATTCGTGTTATTGAATGTGAGTTCTGGAAATGGATGAATTGAAGATCAATGTTGTAGTACTTGGCATAGGATGCAGGATCATAGCATAGTGAGGATGACAAAAATGTTTCATTTTCCTTTTTAAGCAATTCTGGGTGATATTAAATCTGTTGCTGCATTTAATATTTCAACTTGTGAGTATGGGAAAAAGTAAGTCAATAAATATATGTACTTTATTTTGTAAAATAGTTTTGTCATGAAAATGTCCTGTTCTAACTTTGAAGTTTTGTAATTGCACATTGAAACGCTTTTGAATCCACTCTAAGGAGTGCTATTTTGTTAAATGAAAAAAAATTCTAGTTCAGCTAATTTTCAATAAACCTGAGTTTAATATATAATATTTAATATTCTAGGTTTTCTTAAAAAAAAGCTCTCCTACATTGAAAATATTACTTGATGTTTATAGAAGTAAAAATAATAATGTAGAGAAATTCTCATGAGAACAGTGAATGATATTTTAAAACATTGAGATAACTGGGAAACTTAAATCTCAAATTATTTCACTGAAGACAAATTTAGGATATTTTTTGTATAAATTCAAGGGATACAAGTGCAATTTAATTACATGGATATATTACATAGTGGTTAAGTCTGGACTTTCAGTGTAACAACCATCCAATAATATACATGGTACCCATTAACTAATTTCCACATTCTATGTCCATGTGTACACATTATTTAGCTCCCACTTGTGAGAATATGTGGTATTTGACTTTCTGCATTGTTTTATTTAAGATAATGGCCTCCGGCCGGGCACGGTGGCTCAAGCCTGTAATCCCAGCACTTTGGGAGGCCGAGGTGGGTGGATCACAAGGTCAAGAGATCGAGACCATCCTGGTCAACAAGGTGAAACCACGTCTCTACTAAAAATACAAAAATGAGCTGGGCATGGTGGCACGTGCCTGTAATCCCAGCTATTCAGGAGGCTGAGGCAGGAGAATTGCCTGAACCCAGGAGGCGGAGGTTGCGGTGAGCCGAGATTGCGCCATTGCACTCCAGCCTGGGTAACAAGAGCGAAACTCCGAAAAAAAAAAGATAATGGCCTCCAATTTCATTCATGTTGCTTCAAAATACATGATTTTACTCTTTTTTTATTGACCAAATATGTCCCATTGTATATAGAGACCACATTTTTTTAATCCAGTCATCCACTTAGGTTGATTCCATATCTTTACTATTTTGAATTGTACTGTGATAAACAGAAGAGTGCTGGTATCTTTTTTGATAAAATGACTTCTTTTCCTTAGTAGTGGGCTTGCTGTGTGAAATGGTAGTTCTATTTTTAGTTCTTTGAGAAATCTTTACATCGTTTTCCATAAAGGTTGAAATAATTTACATTACCATCAACAATGTATAAGCATTTCTTTTTCTCTGCATCCTCACCAATATCTGTTATTTTTTGGTTTTTAAATAATAGCCATTCTGACTGATATAAGACAATATCCCTTTGTGGTTTTAATTTGCATTATTCTGATAATTAGTGACATTCAGCTTTTTGGCCATTTTTATGTCCTCTTCTGAAAAATGTCTATTGAGATCTTTTGTCCACTTTTGAATGTGACTGTTTGCTTTTGTTTTGTTGAGTTGAGTTCCTTGTAGGTTCTGGATATCTCCTATCAGATGCATAGTTTGCAAATATTTTCTTCCATTCTGCAGGTTGTCTGTTCACTATGTTGATTATTTCGTTTGCTCTGCAGAAGCTTTTTAATTTAATTCAGTCCCATTTGTCTATTTTTTGGTTTTGTTATCTTTTTTAGGTCTGAGTCATGAATTCTTTGCCTAGACCAATATCCAGAATAATTTTTCCTGTTTTTTCCTAGTATTTTTATAGTTTCACATCTTACATTTAAGTCTTTAATTCATCTTGAGTTAATTTTTGTATACGGTGAGAGACAGCGGTCCAGTTTTATTCTTCTGCATATGGCAATTCATATTCCTAGCACCATTTATTGAAAAAAGTGTCCTTTCCCCAGTATATACTTCAGTCAATTTTGTCAAACACCAGTTGGCTGTAGACATATTGGCTTTATTTCTGTATTCTCTATTCTGTTTCATTGATCTATGTGTCTATTTTTATACCAGTACCTTTCTGTTTTGGTTACTATAGGCTTGTAGTGTATTTGAGGTCAGGTAATGTGATGCCTGAAGCTTTGTTCTTACTGCCTTGCTTGGTTGTTCAGGCTTTGGGGGAGTTCCATATTCGTTTTAGAATTGTTTTTTCTAATTAAAAAAAATAATGTTGGTATTTTGATAGGGATTGCATCAAATCTGTAGATTGATTTGGGCAATATGGTCATTTTAATGATGTTAATTATTCTGACAAATTTAAGATTTAAGTTGTGTCTTTAAAACCCAGGAACCTGGCAGACCCGGCAAGATGGCGTCGTAGAAGCGACTCAGGATTGCAGCTCTCAGTGACGGCGCAGAGGGTGAGTCCTAGCCGCATTCTCGGATGAACTTTTCTAGCCCACAGAGCGTTGAAAGTCCCACAGGACGCTAGTAAAGTAAAACCGGCTAACGCAGCCCTCTGGCGCGGCCGCTTCGGCCGGCGCCGCTTCGGCCGGCGCCGCAGCAGGACCCGGCACGGAACTCACTGGTCTGGGCGCCCTGTTAAACCAGCAATCTGAGAGTTTGAAGGGCAGATTGGCGCGTCCATCTGATTGAACGGGACTTGGACAGTGAGCCAGACCAGGAGTTTCCTGGGAGTTTCCTGGGAAGCGTGATATGAGCCGGTGAAGTGGGCAGCGGCACGGGAGATCGCACGGATCCCAGTGCCCTATCGGCAGGCTCCTGGGGCGCCAGTGAGAGAGTCGAACTTTAAGCTCGCGGAGAGGGAGGGAGAGAGAGAGAGGACGGACTCTGAGGCAGGGAGCTGGGTAATCGGGCTCAGTGAGTCCCACCCTCACAGGGACAAGCAGGGCAATGACTGGAGACGCTTGGCGCTGAGAGTTTTGCTGCCGGCATCTAGGACGGTGCAGCCCGGTGAGGGAGGGGCGTCCACCACCGCTGACACAATCCGCCCCTATTGAAGTACCGCCCAGGGCCGAAGCAGCCTGCCGTTGCCGAGGCAACCTGCCATAACAGAGAGACTCCCAGGAGACGGGAGCTCTCCACAGCAGAAGAGAGCCCAGCAGCAACAGGGCAGAACCGCGCGAGTGGGTCAGAGCCCCGGCAGGCAAATAGTGAATAGACTGCCACCTAGTGGGGCAGGACAGTGCAACAGATACTCATAAAGAAAGCCCCAACTCCCTGAAACAGTGCATATAACGGGGGGGAAATAAAAGGGTGGTGTTTTATGAGTTCTATTACAGCAGACATAAACAACCTCCCAACAACACTGAATGAACAACGGAGCTCACAGCTCAGCACTGGAGCTACTATAAAGCACAAACCGTCTCCTTAAGCAGCTCCCTGACCCCTGTATATCCAAAGAGTCACCGCAAAAAAAGGACTAATCAGACTGACATTTGGCGGGCATCATTCTGGAACAAAGACAGCAGAAGAAGAAACTGGTATCATCCCTCACTCTTCCACAGCTGCTACAGGTATACTCCAGACAAACAGGGCCTGGAGTGGACCTCAGAACTCATACAGCAGAGGGGCTAGACCACTAGAAGGAAAACTAAGTAACAGAAATACTTCATCATCAACAATCTCAGCATCCACACAGAGACCCAACTGAAAAATCAGCAACTACAAAGACGACAGGCGGATAAATCCATAAAGATGGGAAAAAACCAGCGCAAAAAGGAGGAAAACACCCGAAACCAAAACACCTCACCTCCTACAGAGGACCAAAACTCCTCACCAGCAAGGGAACAAAGATGGACGGAGAATGAGTGTGACGAAATGACGGAATCAGACTTCAGAAAGTGGATAATGAGAAACTTCATTGAGCTAAAAGAACATGTTCTAAATCAGTGCAAAGAAACTAAGAACCTTGAAAAAAGATTTGAAAAAAAATTCGAGGAATTGATAACAAGAATGGAAAACTTAGAGAGGAATATGAATGAATTGAAGGAGCTGAAAAACACAACACGAGAACTTCGTGAAGCATGCACAAGTTTCAACAGCCGAATTGACCAAGCAGAAGAAAGAATATCAGAAATTGAAGATCAACTCAATGAAATAAAACGTGAAACCAAGATTAAAGAAAAAAGCACAAAAAGGAATGAACAAAATCTCCAAGAAATGTGGGACTATGTGAAGAGACCCAACCTACGTTTGATAGGTGTACCAGAATGTGATCAAGAGAATGAATCTAAGCTGGAAAACACTCTTCAGGATATTATCCAGGAAAATTTCCCCAACCTAGCAAGACAGGTCAATACTGAACTCCAGGAAATACAGAGAACACCACAAAGATACTCCGCAAGAAGAGCAACCCCAAGGCACATAATCGTCAGATTCACCAGGGTTGAAACGAAGGAGAAAATACTTAGGGCAGCCAGAGAGAAAGGTCAGGTCACCCACAAAGGGAAGCCCATCAGACTCACAGCAGATCTCTCGGCAGAGACCCTACAAGCCAGAAGAGAGTGGGGGCCAATATTCAACATCCTTAAAGAAAAGAGCTTTCAACCCAGAATTTCATATCCAGCCAAACTGAGCTTCATAAGTGAAGGAAAAATAAAATCCTTCACGAACAAGCAAGTACTCAGAGATTTTGTCACCACTAGGCCTGCTTTACAAGAGCTCCTGAAAGAGGCACTACATATAGAAAGAAACAACCAGTTCCAGCCATCCTAAAAGCATACCAAATGCTAAAGACCATCAACAAAATGAAGAATGTACATGAACCAATGGGCAAAACAGCCAGATAGCATCAAAATGGCAGTATCAAATTCACACATAACAATATTAACCCTGAATGTAAATGGGCTAAATGCACCAATCAAAAGACACAGACTGGCAAATTGGATAAAAAACCAAAACCCATCAGTGTGCTGTATTCAGGAAACCCACCTCACACACAAAGATACACAAAGGCTCAAAATAAAAGGATGGAGGAAGATTTACCAAGCAAATGGAGAGCAAAAAAAAGCAGGAGTTGCAATTCTCATCTCTGATAAAATAGACTTTAAAGCAACAAAGATCAAAAGGGACAAAGAAGGTCACTACATAATGGTAAAAGGATCAATACAACAAGAAGAGATAACGATTCTAAATATATATGGACCCAATGTAGGAGCACCCAGATATATAAGGCAAGTTCTTAATGACTTACAAAGAGACTTAGACTCCCACAGAATAATAGTGGGAGACTTTAACACTCCACTGTCAATAGCAGACAGATCAACCAGACAGAAAATTAACAAGGATATCCAGGACTTGAACTCAGACCTGGAACAAGCAAACCTGATAGACATTTACAGAACTCTCCACCCCAAATCCACAGAATATACATTCTTCTCAGCACCACATCACACCTACTCCAAAATTGACCACATAATTGGAAGTAAAGCACTCCTCAGCAAATGCAAAACAACGGAAATCATAACAAACAGTCTCTCAGACCATAGTGCAATCAAGTTGGAACTCAGAATTCAGAAAATAACTCAGAACCGCACAGCTTCATGGAAACTGAACAACTGGCTCTTGAATGTTGATTGGATAAACAATGAAATGAAGGCAGAAATAAAGAAGTTCTTTGAAACCAACGAGAATGAAGACACAACATACCAGAATCTCTGGGACACATTTAAAGCAGTCTGTAGAGGAAAATATATAGCAATAAGTGCCCACATGAGAAAAGTGGAGAGATCCAAAATTGACACCCTATCGTCAAAATTGAAAGAGCTAGAGGAGCAAGATCAAAAAAGCTCAAAACCTAGCCGAAGACAAGAAATAACTAAGATCAGAGCAGAACTGAAGGAGATAGAGACAAGAAAAACCCTTCAAAAAATCAACAAATCTAAGAGCTGGTTTTTTGAAAAGATCAACAAAATAGACAGACCACTAGCCAGACTGATAAAAAAGAAAAGAGAGAACAACCAAATAGATGCAATAAAAAACGATAAAGGGGAAATCACCACAGATTCCACAGAAATTCAAACCATCATCAGAGAATACTACAAACAACTCTATGCACACAAACTAGTAAATCAGGAAGAAATGGATAAATTCCTGGACGCCTGTGTCCTCCCAAGCCTAAACCAGGAGGAAGCTGAAACTATGAATAGACCAATAACAAGGTCAGAAGTTGAGGCAGCAATTAAGAGCCTACCACACAAAAAAAGCCCAGGTCCAGATGGGTTCACAGCTGAATTCTACCAGACACACAAAGAGGATCTGGTACCATTCCTTCTGAAACTATTCCAAATAATCCAAAAAGAGGGAACCCTTCCCAAATCATTTTATGAGACCAACATCATCCTGATACCAAAACCTGGCAGAGACTCAACAAGAAAAGAAAACTTCAGGCCAATATCCATGATGAACATAGATGCAAAAATCTTCAATAAAATACTGGCAAATCGATTGCAACAGCACATTAAAAAACTTATCCATCATGATCAAGTAGGATTCATCCCGGGCATGCAAGGCTGGTTCAACATACGCAAGTCTATAAATGTAATTCACCACATAAACAGAAGCAAAAACAAAAACCACATGATTATCTCAATTGACGCAGAGAAGGCATTTGACAAAATTCAACAGCCCTTTATGCTAAAAACCCTCAATAAACTTGGTATTGATGGAACATATCTCAAAGTAATAAAAGCTATTTACGACAAACCAACAGCCAATATCATACTTAATGGGCAAAAACTGGAAGCATTCCCTTTGAAATCGGGCACTAGACAAGGATGCCCTCTCTCACCACTTCTATTCAACATAGTACTGGAAGTTCTAGCCAGAGCAATAAGGCAAGAAAAAGAAATAAAGGGTATTCAAATAGGAAAGGTGGAAGCCAAATTGTCTCTATTTGCAGACGACATGATAGTATACCTAGAAGACCCCATCACCTCAGCCCAAAAGCTCCTGCAACTGATAAGCAACTTCAGCAAAGTCTCAGGATATAAAATCAATGTGCAAAAATCACAAGCATTCCTATACACCAATAACAGACTTAAAGAGAACCAAATTAAGAACGAACTGCCATTCACAATCGCTACAAAGAAAATAAAATACCTAGGAATACAACTCACGAGGAATGTAAGGGACCTCTTTAAGGAAAACTACAAACACCTGCTCAACGAAATAAGAGAGGACACAAACAGATGGAGAAACGTTCCATGTTCGTGGTTAGGAAGAATCAATATTGTGAAAATGGCTATACTGCCCAAAGTAATTTACACATTCAATGCTATCCCCATCAAACTACCATTGAATTTCTTCACAGAACTGGAAAAAACCACCATGAATTTCATATGGAACCAAAAAAGAGCCCGCATAGCCAAGTCAATTCTAAGCAAAAAGAACACAGCGGGAGGCATCACGCTACCAGACTTCAAACTATACTACAAGGCTACAGTAATCAAAACAGCATGGTACTGGTACCAAAACAGAGATATAGACCAATGGAACAGAACAGAAACATCAGAGGCAACACAACATATCTACAACCATATCATCTTTGATAAACCAGACAAAAACAGGCAATGGGGAAAGGATTCCCTATTTAATAAATGGTGTTGGGAAAACTGGCTAGCCATGTGCAGAAAGCAGAAACTGGACCCCTTCCTGACACCTTACACTAAAATTAACTCCAGATGGATTAAAGACTTAAATGTAAGACCTGACACCATAAAAACCCTAGAAGAAAATCTAGGCAAAACCGTTCAGGACATAGGAGTAGGCAAGGACTTCATGAACAAAACACCAAAAGCATTGGCAACAAAAGCCAAAATAGACAAATGGGACCTAATCAAACTCCACAGCTTCTGCACGGCAAAAGAAACAGTCACTAGAGTGAATCGACAACCATCAGAATGGGAAAAAATCTTTGCAGTTTACGCATCTGACAAAGGGCTGATATCCAGAATTTACAAAGAACTCAAACAGATTTACAGAAAAAAAACAAACAAGCCCATTCAAAAATGGGCAAAGGATATGAACAGACACTTTACAAAAGAAGACATACATGAGGCCAACAAACATATGAAAAAGTGCTCATCATCATTGGTCATTAGAGAGATGCAAATCAAAACCACATTGAGATATCATCTCACACCAGTTAGAATGGCGATCATTAAAAAATCTGGAGACAGCAGATGCTGGAGAGGATGTGGAGAAATAGGAACACTCTTACACTGTTGGTGGGAGTGTAAATTAGTTCAACCATTGTGGAAGACAGTGTGGCGATTCCTCAGGGACCTAGAAATAGAAATTCCATTTGACCCAGCAATCCCATTACTGGGTATCTATCCAAAAGACTATGAATCGTTCTACTATAAGGACACATGCACACGAATGTTCATTGCAGCACTGTTTACAATAGCAAAGACCTGGAACCAACCCAAATGCCCATCGATGATAGACTGGACTGGGAAAATGTGGCACATATACACCATGGAATATTATGCAGCAATCAGAAATGATGAGTTTGTGTCCTTTGTAGGGACATGGATGAATCTGGAGAACATCATTCTCAGCAAACTGACACAAGAACAGAAAAAGAAATACCGCATATACTCACTCATAGGCGGGTGAGAAAAATGAGAACACATGGACACAGAGAGGCGGTCTACTATACACTGGGGACTGTTGGGGAAAATGGGGGAGGGACAGCGGGGGGGGGGCTGGGGGGATAGCCTGGGGATGAATACCAAGTGTGGGTGAGGGGGAGGAAGGCAGCAAAACACACTGCCATGTGTGTACCTATGCAACTATCTTGCACGTTCTGCACATGTACCCCAAAACCTATAATGCAATAAAAATTAAAAAAAAAAAAAAAAAATAGAAAAAAAAAAAAAAAAAAAAAAAAAAAAAAACCCAGGAACCTACCATTGTTACCTATAGGACAAAAAATTATTTATTTATTTATTTATTTATTTATTTATTTATTTATTTGAGACAGAGTCTTACTCTGTTGCCCAGGCTGGAGTGCAGTGGCATGATCTCAGCTCACTGAAACCTCACCTCTCGGGTTCAAGTTATTCTTCTGTCTTAGCCTCCTGAGTATCTGGGATTATAGGCCCTCAGCACCACACCCAGCTAATTTTTGTATTTTTAGTAGAGACCCAGTTTCACCATGTTGGCTAGGCTGGCCTAGAACTCCTCACCTCAAATGATCCACCCACCTCAGCCTCCCAAAGTGCTGGGATTACAGGTATGAGCCACCGTGCTCAGTTACCTATATAAAAAAATTAATCTTGATTAGTTGACCCACTTAAAAAAATAATAATCACTTCATTCCTTGGGCTCCATGAAGAATTAAAAATACAGTACATAGAAACTAACCAGCATTGAGCGTTCCAGGTGGATATAATAATGAAATAAATTTATTTGAAAATGAAGTATTTTGCCTTAATTACCCAGCATTTGCTTTAATAAATTAACTCCTCTGTTATTACATGTACTATTGAATTATATGAAAAAAAAATAATAAATTAAGAGTTTGTTTTCAGTAACATGGTTTTATTACAGAGAATTCTAGCAAATGATCATGCTTAATACATTCATTAGTGTAAACTTGTAGAGCTGTTATTTGAGTCTACTGACCTAACCAGGCTTTAAAAATCAAACATACCCTTTTCAAATATTATACATAGGTCTATTTCCACAACCAGAAAGATCTAACAGTTCCTCTCCAGCATCTTGCCTTTGTACAGTTGCACTTTGAATCTAATGAATACCAATGGGGAGTTCGCACAACTAGGAAAAACATCTATTTTATACAACTTTTCACAGAGGAATAGGTCTGTACTGTTTAGGGACTATATGTCATATTGTATGCCTGATACTTGAATGGAAGTTGTGGGTTTTTTTTCCCAGCAATTGATTACAGAAAGTACAGATATTATACTGTCTTCAAGATACTAGACTTCCATGGAAGCAGTGTTTAGTTTCCTCTGAGAGGCCTGGACAGTGTCAGTGGGTTCATGGGCCCCCTTCTTGTCTGTTTGTTTCTCAGGTCATGTGGTTACACTGTTTCCGGGAGGGTGAGAGGAATATGAGACTGTCTCTGAAGAAGCCGAATCAAATACAGATGCGTTGCCAATTTTCATCATTTAGTAGTTTTCATTTCTTCTTTCCTTAAGAGTACCTACCTAACTATATCACAAGGCATCCTGGGATTAATGCAATGAATACCATAGACAAGAATTGTAATAACTGCAATGGGAGAGCTAATGTATATATACATTTATAGGTGTTGTATGTTTAGATAATTAGAAAGGGCATATATATATGCCATTCATATAGACACACATAAACGCTGTCAAAAAAAAAAATATGTGTGTGTGTGTAGATGAGGCCAACTAATTTGGAATGCCAGAAAGGGCATAAGACATGACACCAAAGATCTGGATTCCAATCTCATTTCTGCCACTTAGAAACCAGGTCACGCTGGATAAATGCCTTCAAGTTCTGAGCTCCAGTTTAATGCTATGTGAAAACAGTGTTTTTTTTATATTTATCCTAGCTACATTCTCTGACAGAATTATAAGAATCAAATGGGATTTTTTATGTGAAAGAATTTTGTCAGGTGTAAAGGACTTGTTCAATGTATGTTAACGTTCACTGACTCATTTTCTAAAGCAACTATGATGTGCCATACTGAAAATATGTACAAGACACAGCCCTCACACACTGTCTTCAATTAAGTTAGCCTAAGTGGGTATGGGAGCTGAGGGGAGCGGTCAGGTTAACAGAAACTTTATATGCAGTATGATAAGCCTGATATTAAATTCATATCAGTGTAAGTTATTTAGGAATAGAGAAGTGACTTATAGCTCACTGTGTGGGGAGAAAGAGGACCAGAAGAAAGTTTCTCCAAGAGACATTGCCTGGGCTCAGTCTTCAAGAGTGATCAGGGGTTAAAGGGGTAACGTAGGAAGAATCAGAGAACAAAAGCCATTTCAAACAGAGAAACAACATGGACACAGATAAGGAAGGCACGAACTATGTAGGGAACCAATCAGTATTTCATTATTGTTGGGTAGTAAACAGTAAAGAGCGTCAGGAAGTGGTAGGAAAAGTGAGGAGCTGCTCGGGGTGAGCTTATTCCAGGGAAGAATGAAAACCACTGAACAGTTAGCAGAAGAGTCGCATGGACAGATTCCCATTTTAGATAAATCACTCTAGCACTATGCGTATGATAGACTTAAGGGTGGTAACACTGAAGGGAGAGAGACCTGCTAAGAGGCTCTTGTCATAGAATGAGTCAAGGTTTCTTAGCCTTGGCATTATTTACATTTGGGGCTGGATAGTTTTTTGTTCAGGGGTTGGAGAGAGCCGGTCTGTGCATTGTAGGATTTTTGCATCCAGTTCTCTACTCATTAGATGCTAGTAGTACTTACCTTCCACCTCCAGAGGTGACAACCAAAACTATCTGCCGTTGTTCCTAAATGCCTCCTGTGGGAGCACAATCACCCTGGTGGAAAGCTTGTGGTCTAGGAGAAAGTTACAAAGAAACACTCTGGCACTTGGTAATTGATAATGGGATTAGAGAATAGATGACAGACTCAATAAGAGTTTAGGAGGTAAAATGGACGGTTCTAAGTCAGATTTATTGGAGAGAAAAGAGAGGGAGAAGTCAAGAATGACTTAGAGAGTTGGCTTTGTTGACTGAGTGAATGGTTATGTCTCCAGCTGAGAGGTAGAATAAAAAAGGATGGGCACTGAAGTGACCATCCTCTTTCAATACTTCGGCAACAAGAATGTCACTGGGGTTCTTATGTTTAGCATCAGTAGGTTTGACAAATATCAAAATTTTATAAAACTTTTATATAACTAGAGTAAAGGTGAGGGGAAATTACTGGGGGAAGGGGAGAGGGAGAGAGGGAATGAGTAGCTCTGTTTAACAGCTAAGGAGATATTAGGTTTATAGAGGAGATGAAAATGCCCAGCCCTAGAGAACAGAAAAGAAAGACGTATTTGCATAAGCCTTCCAATTTAAGCAGTGGTGATGCATTTGGTTGCCGTAGGGAGAGCATTTTGGGGAGTAAAGTGGGGGAAAATGAAATAGTGGTGAAGTGAGTTCAGTGTAAACAAGCTACAGTAACTGAAGACTTGGTTTATTTTTTATTGTTTATTTATTTATTTATTTTTACAGGTTTGGTTGGGAAGAGGAGAAAAGGGTTTTATGGTAACAAGTGAAGTCTTGAGGAGTACATTTTTCTCAAAGTGTGAGAGATTTACGCTTGTTTGGGGACTAAGGGATTAGGGTATATGGTGGCAGAAAATAGGGAATCCCAGGAATCCCGAGAATAGGAAAGGTGAAAAGAACAGATGAGTTTATGCTGGCATAAGAGGAGTGACATATCTTCTGAGACTAGAGACGAGACATATGTCATTATTCTATTTAAATTTATAGTTAGGCATTCCGAAGGCTGAGGAAGATCATGACTAATGGCTTACTTTTTGTGATGAGAAAGGACGCTGATTATCTGCTAAGAGTGAGAACAATGGATGTCCTGAAGAGTAGAATAAATGTGGAGGAGAACTAAGGAGGAACAAAAAGAAAATAAATAGACAGAGGCAGGGTAGAGCTGCATTTAGAGAATTTGAATTTGGTTTTGTGGTTTTTCTAAAGCAACAAACTGATGCCTGGGTATGGAAGCAAAGACAGTAACTTATGCGGTAATGTAAGTTGGGTTTGCTATGTGGAAATGATGGAATTACAGGACTGTAAGGAGAATCAAAGGTGTTGATGAGATCGTTGTTCAGATGACCAGTTGTGAGGTTCAGGATGAGGAAGAAGAAGAAAGTTTAGTTTAACTATTGATTGGCAGTTGGAATCTGGGCAAATTTCTAACCGTATTGTTTGTGAAAATATATTTTCTAGTAATATTTCTAATATGGTACCTGGCACATTACAGATACTCAAAAAATGTCAGTTTCCTTTCTTTTTTCCCTTCAAAAACAAGTAAAAATGTATAGAAACCAGCACCAACAACTTACTAGCTGTGTGACCTTGAGCAAATGACATAATTGGAGTATTAGTTTCCTTATGTAAAATGGGTACGATAATGACAATTGCCCTTCCTGTTCTATCTCAAGGAGCGACTTTAAAAGAGCTGTTGTAAAATGATCAATGTGACATAATCAGTGTAAATTTTAAGTGCTAGAGAAACCTAAGTTATTACAAGTCTACATTATATAGTAGTCATGCAAATTTCATGTTCTTAATTAGAAGATACAGTTCAGTAATACCTGTGAGCAAAGATATATTCTCCAATATAATACCTTGTCAGAAATGGTTACCAAGGTGAACATAATACAAATGCAATGTATTTTATTGCAGAGTGAAGGAAAAAGTATGGTGATAATGTCATGAAACTATTAATATAATTATAATGTATGCTATAAGATGAAAAATGTGATTTGGAAAATAGATTAGAAGTTAATAATGAGGTTTGGTGGGGGAATAATCAGGATTACCTAGCTAAATTGGTGGGGAAGTAATAGGGAAAATCTGCTGGCTAAGCAGACCCAGGTCAAGAAAAGACTGAACTCATGTTGAGGAGATGCTTGTGAACTGGAATATGAATTCTTCTCTCTCAAACCACTTCTAGGGATGGTCATCAGATCCTGTTTTCTCCTTCTAAGGGGAGCAGTTACTATATGAAGGCAGGGAGTGAGGAAAAGAGATAATTCCTCTAACAAATCCCTACTTATTACCTAATATAACCAAATCACTTTTGAACCCTCAACTAGCTTTATGAATAGTGTGATTTCAGGAAGTCCAAAGATGTCCTTCCACCTGATTGATGATGTAAGAATTCTCAGACTCAATTAAAATGGAAAGATTTTAAGATAATAAATTATTTTTGTACCAGTACCATGCTGTTTTTGTTAATGTAGCCTTGTAGTATAGTTTGAAGCGGGGTAGTGTGATGCCTCCAGCTTTGTTCTTTCTGCTTAGGATTGCCTTGGCTATTTGGACTCTTTTTTTGGTTCCATATAACTTTTAAAATAGTTTTTTTCTAATTCTATGAAGAATGTCATTGGTAGTTTTATAGGAGTAACATTGAATCTGTAAATTGCTTTGGGTAGTATGGCCATTTTAACAATATTGATTCTTCCTATCCATGAACATGTTTTTCCATTTGTTTGCATTATCGCTGATTTCTTTGAGCATTGTTTTATCATTTTCATTGTAGAGATTTTTTTTACTCTGGTTAGCTGTATTCCTAGTTATTTTATTCTTTTTGTGGCTATCATGAATGGAATTGCATTCTTGGTTTGGCTCTTAGCTTTGATGTTGTTGGTGTATAGGAATGCTGCTGCTTTTTGTACATTGATTTTGTATCCTGAAGCTTTTTTTTTTTTTTTGAGATGGAGTTTCGCTCTTGTTACCCAGGCTGGAGTGCAATGACATGATCTCAGTTCACCACAACCTCCACCTTCTGGGTTCAAGCAATTCTCCTGCCTCAGCCTCCCGGGTGGCTGGGATTACAGGCACGTGCCACCATGCCCAGCTAATTTTTGTATTTTTAGTAGAGACTGGGTTTCACCATGTTGACCAGGATGGTCTCGATCTCTTGACCTCGTGATCCACCCGCCTCAACCTCCCAAAGTGCTGGGATTATAGGCATGAACCACCGCACCTGGCCCTTAGCTTTGGTGAAGTTATTTATCAGATCAAGAAGCATTTGGGCCAAGACTTTGTGGTTTCCTAGGTATAGAATCATATCATCTGCAAACAGGGTTAGTTGACTTTCTTTCTTCCAATATGAATGCCTTTTATTTCTTTCTCTTGTCGGATTGCTCTGACTGGAATTTCCAGTATCATGTTGAATGGGAGTGGTGAGAGAGGATATTCTTGTCTTGTCCCAGTTTTCAAGGGGAATGCTTCCAGGTTTTGCCTATTCAGTATGATGTTGGCTATGGGTCTGTCATAGAAAGCTTTTATTATTTGAAAGTATGTTCTTTCAATGACTATTTTTTGAGGGCATTTAACATGAAGGGATGTTGAATTTTATGGAAAGACATTTCTACATCCATTTAGATAATTATGTGGTTTTTGTGTTTCTGCTTATATGATAAATAACAGACAAGGAATGAATCTAAATGCCCATCAATGGTACACTGGATAAAGAAAATATGATACATATACACTATGCAACTCTACACAGCCATACACACTAATGAAATGATGTCCTTTGTATCAATATGAATGGAGCTGGAGGCCATTATCCTATGTGAACTAACAGAGAAAACCAAATGCCATATGTTTTCATTTATAAGTGGGAGCTAAACATTGAGTACATATGGACACAAAGAAGGAAACAATAGACACCAGAGCCTACTTGAGGGCAGAAGAAGGGAGGAGAGTAAGAATCGAAAAACTACCCATCAGGTACTAGGCTTATTACCTCAGTGATGAAATAATCTGTACACCAACACCCTGTGACACACAATTGATCTATATAACAAACCTGCACATGTACCCCCAAACCTAAAATAAAAGCTAAAAACATAATACATTGAAATTTATATATATTAAAGAAGTGGACACTTAGTTCCTGCTTTGAGGGAGGTAAGAGCCTAGCTCAGAGCACCTGAAATAGGGGCTAAGGAGGGAGAAACCAGCAAGGAGACTGAAGGACCACAGAAAGGAAGATTGGGAATACTAAAGACTAACCAAACTGCTGCCAGAGTTGGCACTTCCTTTTACACAGGGGCAGCTGGCATGTGGCTCTGCCCCACCCCTCCAGCCATATGTTTTAAAGCCTGTCTTTGTTATTAAGATGTGTCTTTATCCATAGACTGAGATTATTTCCCTATTCTACCCGGACAGCAATGGGTAATTCTATCAGAGAACAGTCTTAAAAAGCATTTCTAAAGTTTATTTCCAATCAAGCTAATTGTCAGATGACAAAGAGTGCATTCTACAATAAAAATTATTACCTTATTGATAGTTGCAAGTAAGAATGTGAACAAGTCATTTAATCTTTCCAACTTCCATATTGCCCTAAAAAAGGACATAACTGGATGAGTTGATTTCTGAAATCTCTTCTCATTTGAGGCACGTACTAGACAATGACAAGATCCAATTTATTCAATAGTTGCCTACCAAAATTATAGTGCAGTATGTTGATAAATTGGCTTCAGTCCTAGTTATCAGTCTGTTGATAAATGATATAAAGATATCAGAAAAAGATAGTCAACAGCTTTTAGTCAATCTTAGGAGAATGAAAATAAGGCAGATAAAGCCATTGGGAGAAAGTTAGTGAAGTTCATTGCAGCACTGTTTACAATAGCAAAGACCTGGAACCAACCCAAATGCCCATCGATGATAGACTGGACTGGGAAAATGTGGCACATATATACCATGGAATATTATGCAGCAATCAAAAATGATGAGTTTTTGTCCTTTGTAAGGACATGGATGAATCTGAAGAACATCATTCTCAGCAAACTGACACAAGAACAGAAAAGGAAATACCGTATATTCTCACTCATAGGCAGGTGAGAAAAATGAGAACACATGGACACAGGGAGGGGGTCTACTACACACTGGGGTCTATTGGGGGGAATGGGGGAGGGACAGCGGGGGCGGGGAGCTGGGGAGGGATAGCCTGGGGAGAAATGCCAAGTGTGGGTGAAGGGGAGGAAGGCAGCAAAATACACTGCCATGTGTGTACCTCTGCAACTATCTTGCACGTTCTGCACATGTACCCCAAAGCCTAAAATGCAAAAAAAATAAAAAAAAAAAAGATTCATTATGATAAAGCAAAAAAAAAAAAAAGAAAAAGAAAAGGAAGTTAGAGAAAAACTGTATCTCTTTCTGAGTTAAAGTCTTATCTAATAGAGGTTAGGTTAGTTCTTCTACCAGTACAATTCATTTTTGGCTTTTAAGATGTTACTATAATGCAGAAGGCCATAATAAATATGATGGCTTATCCCAACAGAATTTTTAAACTCAATGAAATAAAAACAGCACATATCGAGAATTACAGGATTGTGATTTTTGGTTTTCCAGTTTTAATAATCTCATGGGGGGCAATCAGTCTAATTTACATGGCAATCAAGCCATGTAAAGTTATATGTAGGACTCATTTGAAAAACTCAGTGAAAAATACCTTTAAATGTCTAAATCTGTGATACTCATTTGCTTTTGTCTGCCTGCTGATACTAGGTAACAAGTAGAAAATTTTTAGCTGTTTTAACTACTCAGAGACATAGGCTTGTTCATACAATTATAAATGTTTCCAATTACTTTTCTTGTGAGAGCTCTAAAGTATTCTCAAATGATTTCATGGGTCTCAGAAAAGTTACTTTGTTTTCTTGGGTCAGGGTAGAAACAAGAAAGTCATTTTCATTCCCACTTACAATAAATCAATCAACATTTATAGAACACCTATTTTGTTCTGGGCCTTAGGCTAAGCAATGTGGTGGATACAATGATGAATAAGATATGATCTCTGCCCTCAAGGCAAACCAGGCTCTTAGACAAAAAAAAAAAAAAAACAGACAATACAGGGCAGCATATGATAAGTGGAAAATGGGTGGCCTGGGAAATAAGAATTCTAGTGCTTTAGAGGTGGGAGAAATCATTTTGGCCTGAGGTGATTAGAGAAGCCTTCAGGGATGTGTGGAAGATGACCTGGACCTTGGAGGACTGATGGGGTGAGACAAGTAAGTAGAGAAGAGGAGAGTACGCTAGGCAGAGGAAATGGAGTGAAGAGTGATCGAGCGGTGCTGGTACCCAGCAAGAGAAGCAGGATCAGCCTCTGTAGCCTGCCATGGAGTCAGGCGGTACACAAGACCAAGAACGGACCTATGCCTTAATTCCAGATAGGCAGGTGATGATGGCAAAGGCAACTCTGGGAGGGTAAAATGCAAGACTTATTTGCAATTTAAATGCAACACTAGGCTCTGGTCCTCTGTTTGATGAGAGCCACAGAAGCCCAGAGAGCAGCATCTGAGTGGCTCCCAGGGAGCTGTTTCCCCAACATGGAGGCAGAAACTTGGAGTGAAAGTACCTTGGAATGTGAACTTTGCTGCCAACTCATTCTGTGCCTTCCGGTGCCCCAGGATTCTCTCTCTTCAAATGAGGTATTTGAACTGAGGTGATTAGTTAGAACTGGAGTCTCCTTCAGTTCTTACGTTTTTGTGTGTATTGCTGTGAGGGAAACCTGTCTTTACTCTCTACAACTATAGTACGCTTTTTAAAGATTAAGCCAACTATCAAGGCTTTTTCACTATATTTCTATTATTCAAAACAGTAATCAATATGAAATCACATCTTAACATTTTTTTCTTACATGTGAGTCTTATAAGCACAGGTGAAAACTAATGTAAGTTAACGCTTAAGCTCACAACCTGCGTTCAAATTCTAGTCTGCTTACTTAGGAGCTTTGTGACCTGGAGAAAGCTACTTAATTTTTTTAAACCTTAGTGTTTTTTTTTTTTTTTTTTTCTTATCTGTTAAAAGAGGATTACAATAGTACCTACAGATCATGATTTCCTATAAGAGTATATATAAAATTGCTTAGCATGGAGTCTGGCATCTGGAGAGTATTCAATACATGTTGGCTCTTTTATCATTTTTTATCTTTTAAAAATGATTTTGTAGAATTAAGTAACATGGGAATTATCCGGTAATTACAAACCTGAAAGTGCTGCACACGTTATAGACAGACAAACAATGATAGAAAGAAACTCAGGATTCCTCTTCTGAAAAAAGAAAAAGAAAGAAAGAAAGAAACTCAGGAAACTAGAAATTTGAGACTGAAAAAACTAAAGTTTAAAATAGGAAAGAGCTAAGTGCCTGGAGATAAAGATGGAAAACAGATATCCAGTGAAAGGCAGAAATACCTCAAAAGCCCCGGAGTCACAGTAAACAGCACCTGGAAACTGAACCTGCAAAGTGATAAGATGATACCATTCTGGACACCTGATTATTAGAAAGGAGTTAACCAACAAGGAAGAATGGAAAGTAGAAAAAGAGGGCTCGAGGGACCAAAATTTGATTGAAGATTTTTGAGAACTAGACATCTATATCACTGAGAGGAGTAGCTGTCTTACAATATGCTTGTCAGGCCTGTGGATAGGAAAGATAGAAACATCAGGGAAGGGGATGAGATAAGAGAGTAAGGTGGGCAAATGGCCTCTCCCTGCATCTAGTGGGATCAGTTCAAATAAAGAAAAACATTTCTAATGGCCAGGTTCCCTGAGGATGCAATGGAAGCCATTTACATCCCTTCAGGACAAAGCTCTGGAGAACACATTGTGGGGAATTGTCTGCAACTGGTGCCAGCAAGACAGAGCGATATTTCCAGTTAGTGTGGAGCCAGCTAAAATCGCAGCAATCTCTTTGTGAGGTTGACACTGTGACTCCATAGAAAGAACAGCCTGTTGGATTAAAATAATTCGTATTTGCATAGTGCTTAGAATAGTCTGTGGCACAAATTTAGTGTTATACAAATGTTTGCTAAATAAATGAATTTAGTTTCTGAAGATAGTTGGCAATCAAATCAGGAATCATTAGTCTCTCTTCGGGGATGATCGAGTCTACTTGCCAAATGAGAGGCAATAGGTTATGAAATCAAGCCAAGAAAATTCTGGAAGCAATGTGTATTACTGGGGCTGAAGATCAATTTTTAGAACCCTTGCCCTCAGGTAGCAGGCAAAGCAAAAAGTGTTTGAAAGACAGCTATACCAAGTTTTACATGATTTCTGATCTGAAAGAGTATTATTATGAGAGTCTCTAGGATACCAAGTCCCTTTCATTTTCTTCATTAAACATTTACTCAACATTTGTGAAGAGTTAACTGTTGACCATGAACCTTTAGTTGCTCTGCTTCTGCTCAGCTGCTAACGCACATCTGCATGCCATCTGCACCATTGACCTAGCAATTTAAGGGGATCAGACTACCTGGCACCAAGAAGGACCGCTTTTTTCTGTAGGAAGGTGTATGATCTACTGCTTGATCATTGTCACATAAGGTATCCACCTCAGAGGGAAATTTGGCTATTAATATTACAGATTCTTCTCTCTCCTAATGATCTTCCTCTTGCCTTTCAAGACTTCCATGGCATTTGTTTTGTTTTCTTTATCTTTTTCCTCAAAGAAAATTGAGAAAGTACTTCTTTTAGGCCTTCTTTTTCCCATTCCAAATGATCATTTAGGGAAATCCCAATGTCCTATGGATGATATATCAATTTGAAATTATAATTGTACTGAATCAGTATTCCTAGACATTCCTCTAAAGTTGTAGGTAGTATGATTGACTCTATTGAGACTCAACTTCCTAAGGAGGTGTGATAGAAACTTATTCCAAACAATGAAGGCTGACAAAGGCCTAAAGCCAGTGCTTTGTTTATGAAAAACTTGAGTTATCCTCTATAACTCTTACAACTATACCAAATAGTGAGTTGAGGCAGCATTAACATTATTTTTCTCATGCATGTAGGTAAACATATCTTTAAGTGATTTGCCCAATTTTATACATATATTAAGTGGTAGAGCTGGAACTCCAATTCAGAACTCTTGAATGAAAGTTATAACCTTTTTCTTCTTCTTAAGGTTGAATTTGATGTCTGGAAATATAGATTGCATTTGCAAATTTCTACTAGATTAATCAAGTAATTGGGTTATTTTTGCCACTGAGTTTTGTTGAGTTCCTTATACGTATATTTTTGTTTCTTTTTGAGACAGCATCCCATTGTTCAGGCTGGAGTGCAGTGGCATGAGTATGGCTCACTGCAGCATTGATTTCTCAGGCTCAGGTGATTCTCCCACCTTAGCCACCTCAATATCTGGGTCTACAGGCATGCACCACCACTTCTGGCTAATTTTTGTATTTTTTTTTGTGGAGATGGAGTTTCGCTATGTTGCCCAGACTGGTCCTAAACTCCTGAGCTCAAGTGATCCTCCTGCTTCGGCCTCCCAACTGCTGGAATTATAGGCATGAGCCATGGTGCCCAGCCAGTTCCTTATATACTTTAAATATTCACTCCTTAACTGATAAATGGTTCCCAAATATTTTCTCTGAGCCCACTGACTGTCTTTTCATTTTGTTATTTCCTTTGCTGTGCAGAAGCTTTATAGGTTGATGTGGTACCACCTGCTTATTTTTTGCTTTTGTTGCCTGTGCTTTTGGCGAGAGATCCAGAAAGTCCTTGCCAACAGGAGTATTAACAAACCTTTCCCCTATATTTTTGTCTAGGAGTTTTAGGCTTTCAGGTCTTATGTTGAGGTCTTTGATCCATTTTGAGTTGATTTTTGTATGTGGCATTAAGATAAGGATCCTGAATAGACATTTTTCCAAAGAGGGCATAAAAAATGGCCAATGCCTGTATGAAAAGGTGATCATTAATCATCAGGGAAATGCAAATCAAAACCACAATGAGATATCACTTCACATAGTTAGAATGGCTATCAAAATGACAAGAGATAACAAGTGTTGATGAGCTGTGAAGAGAACCCTTGTATAATGTTACTGGGTGCAGCCATTGCGGAAAACAATATGAGGAGTTCATAAGGAAACTAAAAGTAGAAGTTCTAGGTGACCCAGCAATCCCTCTAAGCAATCCCTTATGCACCCAAAGGAAATGAAGTCAGTAACTTATGAAGATATGTGTGCTGCCGTATTCACGGCAGCACTATTCACAACTGCCAAGATATGGAAACTAACTTAAGATATCATTAATGGACTAATGAATAAAAACATTGTATATATGCATATATATATTTATATACACAATGGAACATTATGAAATATTAATTAATATACATACAATGGAATACAAAAAAATTTTATTCAGCCTTAAAGAAAAAGGAGATCCTATTATTTTCAACAACACGGATGAAGCTAGAAAATATTATGCTGGAGGAGGTTCCAAGACGGCGCCGTAGAAACAACTCAGGATTGCAGCTCTCAGTGAAGGCACAGAGGGTGAGTCCTAGCCGCATTTTCAGACGGACCTTTGTTGCCCACAGAATGGGGAAATTCCCAGGTGTAGGAGAGACACAGGACAGCAGCGCAGCCCTTTCGGGTTGCATGGCCATTTCGGCCGGTGCCGCGGTGCAGTGACAGCCTGCACAAAGCTCACTGGTCTGGGTGCCCTGTTAAACTGGCAATCTGAGTTTTGGGAGGGCAGATTGACATGTCTGTCTGATTGAATGGGACTTGGACAGTGAGCCAGACCAGGAGATTCCTGGGAAGAGTGATTTGAGCCTGTGCAGTGGGCCGCCGCAGGGGAGATTGCACAGATCCCAGTGGCCAATCACTGGTGACTGGGGCACCTGTGAGAGAGTCAACCATTCAATTTGGAAAGAAAAAGAGAGAGAGAGAGTGAGAGGAGGGACTCTGAGGCAGGGAGCCAGGTGATCAGGCTTGGTGGGTCCCACCCTCATGGGGACAAGCAGCACAGCGATTTGAGGCACTCGGGGTTGAGAGTTTTGCTGCAGGGTCAGCTGAATCCAGGACGGTGCAGCTCGGTGGGGGAGGGGCATCCACCACTACGAACGCAATCCACCCCTCCTAAGTTACTGCCCATTGCTGACGCAGCCTGCCATTGCCGAGGCAACCAGCCATAACAGAGAGACTCCGCCAACACAGCAGAGTGCACCACAGTAGAACGGAGCCCCACGGCAGCAGGGCAGACCTGTGCTAGCAGGGTGGAGCCCCGGCAGGCAAATAGTAAATAGACTGCCTCCTAGCTGGGCAGGACAGTGCACCAGATACTCATAAAGAAAGCCCCAACTCTCTGAGACAGAGCATGTGAGGGGGAAGAAAAAGGGGGGGTTTTATAAGTTCTGCTGCAACAGACCTAAACACATCTGCCCAGCAACCCTGAATGAACAATGGAGCTCACAGCTCAGCACTGGAGCTCCTATAAAGTACAGAACCGTCTCCTCAAGCAGCTCCCCGACCCCTGTATATCCAAAGAGATACCTCATAAAAGGACTAATCAGACTGACACTTAGCAGGCATCATTCTGGGACAAAGATAGCAGCAGAAGAAACTGGTAGCATCCCTCACTGTTCTGCAGCTGCTACAGGTGTACCCCAGACAAGCAGGGCCTGGAATGGACCTCAGCATATGTATAGCAGAGGGGCTAAACTGTTAGAAGGAAAACTAAGTAACAGAAATACTTCATCATCAACAATCTGGGTGTCCACTCAGAGACCCAATCGAAAAGTCAGCAACTACTAAGACGACAGGTGGATAAATCCACAAGATGGGAAGAAACCAGGGCAAAAAGGAGGAAAACACCCGAAACCAAAACACCTCACCTCCTACAAATGACCAAAACTCCTTACCAGCAAGGTAACAAAGCTGGATGGAGAATGAGAGTGATGAAATGATGGAATCAGACTTCAGAAGATGGATAATGAGAAACTTCAGTGAGCTAAAAGAACATGTTCTAAATCAATGCAAAGAAACGAAGAACCTTGAAAAAAGATTTGAAAAAAGTTTCGAGGAAATGATAACAAGAATGGACAACATAGAGAGGAATATGAATGAATTGAAGGAGCTGAAAAACACAACATGAGAACTTCATGAAGCATGCACAAGTTTCAACAGCTGAATTGACCAGGCAGAAGAAAGAATATCAGAAGTCGAAGATCAACTCAATGAAATAAAAAGAGAAACCAAGATTAGAGAAAAAAGCACAAAGAGGAATGAACAAAATCTCCAAGAAATGTGGGACTATGTGAAGAGACCCAACCTACGTTTGATAGGTGTACCAGAATGTGATGAAGAGAATGAATCCAAGCTGGAAAACACTCTTCAGGATATTATCCAGGAAAATTTCCCCAACCTAGCAAGGCAGGCCAATACTCAACTCCAGGAAATACAGAGAACACCACAAAGATATTATGCAAGAAGAGCAACCCATAGACACATAATCATCAGATTCGCCTGGATTGAAATGAAGGAGAAAATACTAAGGGCAGCCAGAGAGAAGTGTCGAGTCACCCACAAAGGGAAGCCCATCAGACTCACAGCAGATCTCTCAGCAGAAACTCTACAAGCCAGAAGAGAGTGGTGGCCAATATTCAACATCCTTAAAGTAAAGAACTTTCAACCCAGAATTTCATATCCAGCCAAACTGAGCTTCATAACTGAAGGAAGAATAAAATCTTTTGCCAACAAGCAAGAACTCAGAGATTTTGTCACCACCAGGCCTGCTTTACAAGAGCTCCTGAAAGAGGCACTAAACATAGAAAGCAACAACCAGTACCAGCCATTCTAAAAACATACCAAATGCTAAAGAGCATCAACAAAATGAAGAATCTGCATCAACAAATGGGTAAAACAGTCAGCTAACATCAAAATGGCAGTATCAAACTCACACATAACAATATTAACCCTAAATGTAAATGGGCTAAATCCACCAATCAAAAGACACAGACTGGCAAATTGGATAAAAAAACAAAACCCATCAGTGTGCTGTATCCAGGAAACCCATCTCACATGCAAAGATTCACAAAGGCTCAAAATAAAGGGATGGAGGAAGATTTACCAAGCAAATGGAGAGCAAAAAAAAGCAGGAGTTGCAATTCTCATCTCTGATAAAATAGACTTTAAAGCAACAAAGATCAAAAGAGACAAAGAAGGTCATCACATAATGGTAAAAGGATCAATACAACAAGAAGAGATAACGATCCTAAATGTATATGGACCCCACACAGGAGCACCCAGATATATAAGGCAAGTTCTTAACGACTTACAAAGAGACTTAGACTCCCACACAATAATAGTGGGAGACTTTAACACTCCACTGTCAATATTAGACAGATCAACCAGACAGAAAATTAACAAGGATATCCAGGGCTTGAACTCAGACCTGGAACAAGCAAACCTGATAGACATTTACAGAACTCTCCACCCCAAATCCACAGAATATACATTCTTCTCAGCACCACATCACACCTACTCCAAAATTGACCACATAATTGGAAGTAAAGCACTCCTCAGCAAATGCAAAACAACTGAAATCATAACAAACAGTCTCTCAGACCATAGTGCAATCAAGTTAGAACTCAGAATTCAGAAACTAACTCAGAACCACACAGCTTCATGGAAACTGAACAACTGGCTCTTGAATGTTGATTGGATAAACAATGAAATGAAGGCAGAAATAAAGAAGTTCCTCGAAACCAATGAGAACGAAGACACAACATACCAGAATCTCTGGGACACATTTAAAGCAGTCTGTAGAGGAAAATATATAGCAATAAGTGCCCACATGAGAAGAGTGGAGAGATCCAAAATTGACACCCTATCATCAAAATTGAAAGAGCTAGAGGAGCAAGATCAAAAAAACTCAAAACATAGCTGAAGACAAGAAATAACAAAGATCAGAGCAGAACTGAAGGAGATAGAGACATGAAAAACCCTTCAAAAAATCAATAAATCTAAGAGCTGGTTTTTCGAAAAGATCAACAAAATAGACAGACCACTAGCCAGACTGATAAAAACAAAAAGAGAGAACAACCAAATAGATGCAATAAAAAACGATAATGGGGAAATCACCACAGATTCCACAGAAATTCAAACCATCATCAGAGAATACTACAAACAACTCTATGCACATAAACTAGTAAACCAGGAAGAACTGGATAAATTCCTGGATGCCTGTGTCCTCCCAAGCCTAAACCACGAGGAAGCCTAAACTATGAATAGACTAATAACAAGGTCTGACGTCAAGGGAGCAATTAAGAGCCTACCACACAAAAAAAGCCCTGGTCCAAATGGGTTCACAGCAGAATTCTACCAGACACACAAAGAGGATCTGGTACCATTCCTTCTGAAACTATTCCAAATAATCCAAAAAGAGGGAACCCTTCCCAAATCATTTTATGAGACCAACATCATCCTGATACCAAAACCCGCCAGAGACTCAACAAGAAAAGAAAACTTCAGGCCAATATCCATTGATGAACATAGATGCAAAAATCTTCAATAAAATACTGGCAAACCTATTGCAACAGCACATTAAAAAACTTATTCATCATGATCAAGTAGGATTCATCCCGGGGATGCAAGGTTGGTTCAACATACGCAAGCCTATAAACATCATTCACCACATTCACAGAACCGAAAACAAAAACCACATGATTATCTCAATTGATGCAGAGAAGGCATTTGACAAAATTCAACAGCCTTTTATGCTAAAAACTCTCAATAAACTCGGTATTGATGGAACATATCTCAAAGTAATAAAAGCTATTTACGACAAACCAACAGCCAATATCATACTTAATGGGTAAAAACTGGAAGCATTCCCTTTGAAATCCAGCACAAGACAAGGATACCCTCTCTCACCACTCCTATTCAACATAGTACTGGAAGTTCTAGCCAGAGATATCGGCAAGAAAAAGAAATAAAGGGTATTTGAATAGGAAAGCAGGAAGCCAAATTGTCTCTATTTGCAGACGACATGATAGTATACCTAGAAGACCCCATCACCTCAGCCCAAAAACTCCTGAAACTGATAAGCAACTTCAGCAAAGTCTCAGGATATAAAATCAATGTTCAAAAATCACAAGCATTCCTATACACCAATAACAGACTTAAAGAGAACCAAATCAAGAACGAACTGTCATGCACAATTGCTACAAATAGAATAAAGTACCTAGGAATATGACTTACAAGAAACGTAAGGGACCTCTTCAAGGAAAACTACAAACCACTGCTCAACGAAATAAGAGAGGACACAAACAGATGGAGAAACATTCCATGTTCATGGTTAGGAGGAATCAATATCGTGAAAATGGCTATACTGCCCAAAGTAATTTTTTTTTTTTAATTTTTATTGCATTATAGGTTTGGGGGTACATGTGCAGAATGAGCAAGATAGTTGCATAGGTACACACATGGCAGTGTGCTTTGCTGCTTTCCTCCCCCTCACCCACACTTGGCATTCATCCCCAGGCTATCCCCCCCAGCCCCCCCTGCTGTCCCTCCCCCATTCCCCCCAGCAGTCCCCAGTGTATAGTAGACCGCCTCTCTGTGTCCATGTGTTCTCATTTTTCTCACCCACCTATGAGTGAGTATATGCGGTATTTCTTTTTCTGTTCTTGTGTCAGTTTGCTGAGAATGATGTTCTCCAGATTCATCCATGTCCCTACAAAGGACACAAACTCATCATTTTTTATTGCTGCATAATATTCCATGGTGTATATGTGCCACACTTTCCCAGTCCAGTCTATCATCGTTGGGCACTTGGGTTGGTTCCAGGTCTTTGCTATTGTAAACAGTGCTGCAATGAACATTCGTGTGCATGTGTCCTTATAGTAGAACGATTTATAGTCCTTTGGATAGATACCCAGTAATGGGATTGCTGGGTCAAATGGAATTTCTATTTCTAGGTCCATGGGAATCGCCACACTGTCTTCCACAATGGTTGAACTAATTTACACTCCCACCAACAGTGTAAGAGTGTTCCTATTTCTCCACATCCTCTCCAGCATCTGCTGTCTCCAGATTTTTTAATGATCGCCATTCTAACTGGCGTGAGATGGTATCTCAGTGTGGTTTTGATTTGCATCTCTCTAATGACCAATGACAATGAGCACTTTTTCATATGTTTATTGGCCTCATGTATGTCTTCTTTTGTAAAGTTTCTGTTCATATCCTTTGCCCATTTTTGAATGGGCTTGTTTGTTTTTTTACTGTAAATCTGTTTGAGTTCTTTGTAAATTCTGGATATCAGCCCTTTGTCAGATGTGTAAACTGCAAAGATTTTTTCCCATTCTGATGGTTGCCGATTCACTCTAGTGACTGTTTCTTTTGCCGTGCAGAAGCTGTGGAGTTTGATTAGGTCCCATTTGTCTATTTTGGCTTTTGTTGCCAATGCTTTTGGTGTTTTGTTCATGAAGTCCTTGCCTACTCCTATGTCCTGAATGGTTTTGCCTAGATTTTCTTCTAGGGTTTTTATGGTGTCAGGTCTTATGTTTAAGTCCTTAATCCATCTGGAGTTAATTTTAGTGTAAGGTGTCAGGAAGTGGTCCAGTTTCTGCTTTCTGCACATGGCTAGCCAGTTTTCCCAACACCATTTATTAAATAGGGAATCCTTTCCCCATTGCTTGTTTTTGTCTGGTTTATCAAAGATAATATGGTTGTAGATGTGTTGTGTTGCCTCCAATGCCTCTGTTCTGTTCCATTGGTCTATATCTCTGTTTTGGTACCAGTACCATGCTGTTTTGATTACTGTAGCCTTGTAGTATAGTTTGAAGTCTGGTAGCGTGATGCCTCCCGCTGTGTTCTTTTTGCTTAGAATTGACTTGGCTATGCGGGCTCTTTTTTGGTTCCATATGAAATTCATGGTGGTTTTTTCCAGTTCTGTGAAGAAATTCATTGGTAGTTTGATGGGGATAGCATTGATTGTGTAAATTACTTTGGGCAGTATAGCCATTTTCACGATACTTATTCTTCCTAACCACGAACATGGAATGTTACTCCATCTGTTTGTGTCCTCTCTTATTTCGTTGAGCAGTTGTTTGTAGTTTTCCTTAAAGAGGTCCCTTACATTCCTAGTGAGTTGTATTCCTAGGTATTTTATTTTCTTTGTAGCAATTGTGAATGGCAGTTCGTTCTTGATTTGGTTCTCTTTAAGTCTGTTATTGGTGTATAGGAATGCTTGTGATTTTTGAACATTGATTTTATATCCTGAGACTTTGCTGAAGTTGCTTATCAGTTGCAGGAGCTTTTGGGCTGAGGTGATGGGGTCTTCTAGGTATACTATCATGTCGTCTGCCAATACAGACAATTTGGCTTCCACCTTTCCTATTTGAATACCCTTTATTTCTTTTTCTTGCCTGATTGCTCTGGCTAGAACTTCCAGTACTATATTGAATAGAAGTGGTGAGAGAGGGCATCCTTGTCTAGTGCCAGATTTCAAAGGGAATGCTTCCAGTTTTTGCCCATTAAGTATGATATTGGCTGTTGGTTTGTCATAAATAGCTTTTATTACTTTGAGATATGTTCCATCAATACCAAGTTTATTGAGGGTTTTTAGCATAAAGGGCTGTTGAATTTTGTCAAATGCCTTCTCTGCATCAATTGAGATAATCATGTGGTTTTTGTTTTTGCTTCTGTTTATATGGTGAATTACATTTATAGACTTGCATATGTTGAACCAGCCTTGCATCCCCGGGATGAATCCTACTTGATCATGATGGATAAGTTTTTTAATGTGCTGTTGCAATCGGTTTGCCAGTATTCTATTGAAGATTTTTGCATCTATGTTCATCATGGATATTGGCCTGAAGTTTTCTTTTCTTGTTCAGTCTCTGCTGGGTTTTGGTATCAGGATGATGTTGGTCTCATAAAATGATTTGGGAAGGGTTCCCTCTTTTTGGATTATTTGGAATAGTTTCAGAAGGAATGGTACCAGATCCTCTTTGTGTGTCTGGTAGAATTCAGCTGTGAACCCATCTGGACCTGGGCTTTTTTTGTGTGGTAGGCTCTTAATTGCTGCCTCAACTTCAGACCTTGTTATTGGTCTATTCATAGTTTCGGCTTCCTCCTGGTTTAGGCTTGGGAGGACACAGTTGTCCAGGAATTTATCCATTTCTTCCTGATTTACTAGTTTATGTGCATAGAGTTGTTTGTAGTATTCTCTGATGATGGTTTGAATTTCTGTGGAATCTGTGGTGATTTCCCCATTATCGTTTTTTATTGCATCTATTTGGTTGTTCTCTCTCTTCTTTTTTATCAGTCTGGCTAGTGGTCTGTCTATTTTGTTGATCTTTTCGAAAAACCAGCTCTTAGATTTATTGATTTTTTGAAGGGTTTTTCTTGTCTCTATCTCCTTCAGTTCTGCTCTGATCTTAGTTATTTCTTGTCTTTGGCTAGGTTTTGAGATTTTTTGATCTTGCTCCTCTAGCTCTTTCAATTTTGATGATAGGGTGTCAATTTTGGATCTCTCCACTCTTCTCATGTGGGCACTTATTGCTATATATTTTCCTCTACAGACTGCTTTAAATGTGTCCCAGAGATTCTGGTACGTTGTGTCTTCATTCTCGTTGGTTTCAAAGAACTTCTTTATTTCTGCCTTCATTTCATTGTTTATCCAATCAACATTCAAGAGCCAGTTGTTCAGTTTCCATGAAGCTGTGCGGTTCTGAGTTATTTTCTGAATTCTGAGTTCCAACTTGATTGCACTATGGTCTGAGAGACTGTTTGTTATGATTTCAGTTGTTTTGCATTTGCTGAGGAGTGCTTTACTTCCAATTATGTGGTCAATTTTGGAGTAGGTGTGATGTGGTGCTGAGAAGAATGTATAGTCTGTGGATTTGGGGTGGAGAGTTCTGTAAATGTCTATCAGGTTTGCTTGTTCCAGGTCTGAGTTCAAGTCCTGGATATCCTTGTTAATTTTCTGTCTGGTTGATCTGTCTGCTATTGACAGTGGAGTGTTAAAGTCTCCTACTATTATTGTGTGGGAGTCTAAGTCCCTTTGTAAGTCATTAAGAACTTGCCTTATATATCTGGGTGCTCCTACATTGGGTCCATATATATTTAGAATTGTTATCTCTTCTTGTTGTATCGATCCTTTTACCATTATGTAATGACCTTCTTTGTCCCTTTTGATCTTTGTTACTTTAAAGTCTATTTTATCAGAGATGAGAATTGCAACTCCTGCTTTTTTTTGCTCTCCATTTGCTTGGTAAATCTTCCTCCATCCCTTTATTTTGAGCCTTTGTGTATCTTTGCATGTGAGGTGGGTTTCCTGGATACAGCATACCGATGGGTTTTGGTTTTTTATCCAATTTGCCAGTCTGTGTCTTTTGATTGGTGCATTTAGCCCATTTATATTCAGGGTTAATATTGTTATGTGTGAATTTGATACTGCCATTTTGATGCTAGTTGGCTGTTTTGCCCATTGGTTCATGTACATTCTTCATTTTGTTGATGGTCTTTAGCATTTGGTATGCTTTTAGGATGGCTGGAACTGGTTGTTTCTTTCTATGTGTAGTGCCTCTTTCAGGAGCTCTTGTAAAGCAGGCCTAGTGGTGACAAAATCTCTGAGTACTTGCTTGTTCGTGAAGGATTTTATTTTTCCTTCACTTATGAAGCTCAGTTTCGCTGGATATGAAATTCTGGGTTGAAAGCTCTTTTCTTTAAGGATGTTGAATATTGGCCCCCACTCTCTTCTGGCTTGTAGAGTCTCTGCCGAGAGATCTGCTGTGAGTCTGATGGGCTTCCCTTTGTGGGTGACCTGACCTTTCTCTCTGGGTGCCCTTAGTATTTTCTCCTTCATTTCAACCCTGGTGAATCTGACGATTATGTGCCTTGGGGTTGCTCTTCTTGCAGAGTATCTTTGTGGTGTTCTCTGTATTTCCTGGAGTTGAGTATTGACCTGTCTTGCTAGGTTGGGGAAATTTTCCTGGATAATATCCTGAAGAATTTTTTCCAGCTTGGATTCATTCTCTTCATCACATTCTGGTACACCTATCAAACGTAGGTTGGGTCTCTTCACATAGTCCCACATTTCTTGGAGATTTTGTTCATTCCTTTTTGTGCTTTTTTCTTTAATCTTGGTTTCTCTTTTTATTTCATTGAGTTGATCTTCAACTTCTGATATTCTTTCTTCTGCTTGGCCAATTCGGCTGTTGAAACTTGTGCATGCTTCGCGAAGTTCTCGTGTTGTGTTTTTCAGCTCCTTCAATTCATTCATATTCCTCTCTAAGTTGTCCATTCTCATTATCAATTCCTCGAATCTTTTTTCAAATCTTTTTTCAAGGTTCTTAGTTTCTTTGCACTGGTTTAGAACATGTTCCTTTAGCTCACTGAAGTTTCTCATTATCCACTTTCTGAAGTCTGATTCCGTCATTTCATCACATTCATTCTCCATCCAGCTTTGTTCCCTTGCTGGTGAGGAGTTTTGGTCCTTTTTTGGAGGTGAGGTGTTTTGGTTTTGGGTGCTTTCCTCCTTTTTGCGCTGGTTTCTTCCCATCTTTATGGATTTATCCGCCTGTCGTCTTAGTATTGGCTGATTTTTCAATTGGGTCTCTGGGTGGACACTGAGATTTTTGATGATAAAGTATTTCTGTTACTTAGTTTTCCCTCTAATGATCTATCCTCTCTGCTGTATGAGTGCTGAGGTCCACTCCAGGCCCTGTTTGTCTGGGGTATACCTGCAGCAGCTGCAGAACAATGAGGGATGATACCAGTTTCTTCTTCTGCTGCCCTTGTTCCAGAATGATGCCAGCCAAATGTCAGTCTGATTAGTCCTTTTCTGGGGTGACTCCTGGGATATACAGGGGTCAGGGAGCTGCTTGAGGAGACAGTCTGTGCTGTATAGGAGCTCCAGTGCTGAGCTGTGAGCTCCGTTGTTCATTCAGGGTTGTTGGGAGGTTGTTTATGTCTGCTGCAATAGAACTCATAAAACACCACTCTTTTTTTTTTTTCACCCTTAGATGCTCTGTCTCAGGGAGTTGGGGCTTTCTTTATGAGTACCTGTTGCACTGTCCTGCCCCACTAGGTGGCAGTCTATTCACTATTTGCCTGCTGGGGCTCTGACCTGCTAGCGCAGGTCCGCCCTGTTGCTGCCTGGCGGAGTCTCTCTGTTATGGCAGGTTGCCTCGGCAACGGCAGGCTGTCAGTCCTGGGCAGTACTTAAGTGGGGGTGGACTGCGTCAGCAATGGTGGACACCCCTCCCTGACCGGGCTGCACTGTCCTAGATGCCAGCAACAAAACTCTCAGCCCCAAGCGCCTCCAGTCGCTGCCCTGCTTGTCCCCGTGAGTGTGGGACCCGCCAAGCCTGATCACCCAGCTCCCTGCCTCAGAGTCCGTCCTCTCTCTCTCTCTCTCTCTTCCTCTCCCCAAGCTGAAAGGTCGACTCTCTCACTGGCACCCCAGGAGCCTGCCGATAGGGCACTGGGATCCGTGCAATCTCCCGTGCCGCTGCCCAATACCCCGGCTCAGATCACGCTTCCCTGGAAACTCCTGGTCTGGCTCATTGTCCAAGTCCCGTTCAATCAGATGGACATGCCAATCTGCCCTTCCAAATCTCAGATTGCCGGTTTAACAGGGCACCCAGACCAGTGAGTTCCGCACCGGGTCCTGCCGCGGCGCCAGCCAAAGAGGCGGCAGGAGCTGGCTGCGTTAGCCGGCTGCTAGCGTCCCATGTCTCTCCCACACCTGGGACTTTCAACGCTCTGTGGGCATAAAAGGAACATCCGAGAATGCGGCTAGGACTCACCCTCTGCGCCTTCACCGAGAGCTGCAATCCTGAGTCACCTCTATGATGCCATCTTGCCTCCCCTGCCCAAAGTAATTTACAGAATCAATGCTATCCCAATCAAGCTACCATTGAATTTCCTCACAGAACTGGAAAAAACCACCATGAACTTCATATGGAACCAAAAGAGAGCCCATGTAGCCAAGTCAATTCTAAGCAAAAAGAACACAGTGGGAAGCATCACACTACCAGACTTCAAACTATACTACAATGCTACAGTAATCAAAACAGCATGGTACTGGTACCAAAACAGATATATAGACCAATGGAACAGAACAGAGGTATCAGAGGCATATCAAAATATCTACAACTATATAATTTTTGATAAACCAGACAAAAACAAGCAATGGGGAAAGGATTGCCTGTTTAATAAATGGTGTTGGGAAAACTGGTTAGCCATGTGCAGAAAGCAGAAACTGGACCCCTTCCTGACACCTTACACTAAAATTAACTCCCGATCGATTAAAGACTTAAACATAAGACCTGGCACCATAAAAACCCTAGAAGAAAATCTAGGCAAAACCATTCAGGACATAGGAGTAGGCAAGGACTTCATGACCAAAACACCAAAAGCATTAGCAACAAAAGCCTAAATAGACAAATGGGACCTAATCAAACTCCACAGCTTCTGCATGGCAAAAGAAACAGTCACTAGAGTGAATCAGCAACCAACAGATTGGGAAAGAAATCTTTGCAGTTTACCCAACTGACAAAGGGCTGATATCCAGAATTTACAAAGAACTCAAACAGATTTACAGAAAAAAAACAAACAAGCCCATTCAAAAATGGGCAAAGGACATGAACAGACACTTTGCAAAAGAAGACATACATGAGGCCAACAAACATATGAAAAAATGCTCATCATCATTGGTCATTAGAGAGATGCAAATCAAAACCACATTGAGATACCATCTCATGCCAGTTAGAATGGCAATCACTAAAACATCTGGAGACAACAGATGCTGGAGAGGATGTGGAGAAATAGGAACATTCTTACACTGTTGGTGGGAGTGTAAATTAGTTCAGCCATTGTGGAAGACAGTGTGGCGATTCCTCAAGGACCTAGAAATAGAAATTCCATTTGACCCAGCAATCCCATTACTGGGTATATATCCAAAGGAATATAAATCATTCTACTATAAGGACACATGCACACGAATGTTCATTGCAGCACTGTTTACAATAGCAAAGACCTGGAACCAACCCAAATGCCCATCCATGATAGACTGGACTGGGAAAATGTGGCACATATACACCATGGAATATTATGCAGCAATCAAAAATGATGAGTTTATGTCCTTTGTAAGGACATGGATGAATCTGGAGAACATCATTCTCAGCAAACTGACACAAGAACAGAAAAGGAAATACCACATATTCTCACTCATAGGCGGGTGAGAAAAATGAGAACACATGGACACAGGGAGGGGGGTACTACACACTGGGGTCTATTGGGGGAAATAGAGGAGGGACAGCAGGGTGGGGGAGCTGGGGAGGGATAGCCTGGGTAGAAATGCCAAATGTGGGTGAAGGGGAGGAAGGCAGCAAAACACACTGCCATGTGTGTACCTATGCAACTATCTTGCACGTTCTGCACATGTACCCCAAAACCTAAAATGCAATATAAATTAAAAAAAAGAAAAAAAATATTATGCTAAGTGAAATAAGGCACACAGAAAGAAAAATACTGCATAATCTCACTTACATATTAAATCTAAAAATAAAAAATGAACAGAAAACCTTGAATAACATAGAAACAGAGTGTAGAATGGTGGTTATCAGGGGCCAGAGGTAATGGGGAAATGAGGAGATGGAGGTCAAAGGGTACAAAGTTATGGTTCTGTAATATGGATCAGTCTGGATATCTAAAATACATGAGAACTCTAGTTAATAATATTGTATTGCATGAGGGAGATGTGCTCAGAGACTAGAGTTTAGACATTGTTACATAAAAAGGGAACCATGTGAGATGATGGATGTGTTAATGTTCTTTACTATAGTAATAATTTTACTATGTGTATCAAAGCATTATGTTGAATACTTTAAATATATGCAGTAAACAAAACACTTAAAAAACAAAATTTCTGCTAGCTTAATCAATCTAGTGGCTCTGCTGGCCAAGTTGAGTTTTCTCCCAAATAGATAGAAGGTTTCTTCTGAAGCTTTTAACTTTTAGTACTTTATTTATTTATTTATTTATTTATTTATTTTGCCTGTCATAACAGAAAATTCAGCACTTTTATTTATTTGATCATAAGATAATAAAATATTACCAAGAGCTTAGAGAATAGAAAAATGTATTCATAAGTCCTTTACCTAAACTAAGCATTATCTTGATCCCTTTCCCTATATATAAAAATATATATATATATATATATATATATATTTTTTTTTTTTAATTGTACTTCAGGTTCTGGGGTACATGTGCAGAACATGCATGACTGTTGCATAGGTACATACATGGCAATGTGGCTTGATGCCTCTATCCCCCTGTCACCTATATCTGGCATTTCTCCCATATTATTCCTCCCCAACCCCCTACCCCCTGCTCTCCCTCCCCATTCCTCCTGCAACAGACCCCAGTGTGTGATGCTTTCCTCCCTGTGTCCATGCATACCACAAGTGTTTAAACACAATTATAATTATGGTGTAATTTAATTTGTATTCTACTTTTCCTTTTAGCATAAATATATTTCTATACTGTTGTACATTCACAGTGTATTCCATACCACAATATCATTTCCATATTGTTGGACTTTGGGTGGCTTCTAATTTTTCACCGTTATAAATAGTAGTGAATATATTATTATATTATTTTGTCATTATATACAATAGGGTAAAAACTTACAATAAAAAAGTTTTTCCTGGCCAGGCGTGGTGGTCACATCTGTAATCGTAGCACTTTGGGAGGCCAAGGCAGGCGGATCATGAGATCAGGAGTTCAAGACCATCCTGACCTACATGTGAAACTCTGTCTCTACTAAAAATATGAAAATTAGCCAGGTGTGATGGTACACTTCTGAAATCCCAGGTACTCAGGAGCCTGAGGCAGGAGAATCACTTGAACCTGGGAGGTAGAGATTGCAGTGAACTGAGATTGTGCCACTGCACTGTAGGCTGAGTGACAGAGCAAGACTGTCTCAAAAAAAAAAAAAAAAAAAAAAAAGGTTTTCCTTCAACCAACCATATCTTTAGGATAAACTTCCAGAGTGAGCTCTCTAGGTTGGAGACATTCCTATGTGGATACTCAAATGCACTAGGGATGTCTACTGCATGTATTTCTAGGTTTGCTATGAACCTTTGCTAGTGTGGAATTATGTTCTTAAGGGTTTCTTCATGCAAACACTAATAGGTGGTATTGGTGGTGGGGAGTGATTGGCAACAGTTTGTACTTTTGGATTTATATTTGGTAACAAAAAAGAAAAAAATTAAGACATTCTAGGAATTAACTTCTATTTTTTTCTCATGTTGAGGTAAGGAGAAATTTTGGCAAGTGTTGCCTTTTCCCTACAGTATTACAAAATCTAAAGCTATTCTAGGCACACTTAAATAACAGTCTTTATGTAAAAATGTACGTTTTCTGTGATTCATGGAATCTGTAACAGTAATTAGCAATGCCTCTCACATGTGTCATATTTCTCCATACTCCGCGATTTTGTACATGCTGTTCGTTCTCCAAGAAAGTCCATCTCTACCGGTTTGTCAGGCAGCCTCCTGTTCTGTCTTTAAGTCTCTTAGTGTCCAGTTGAAATAACAGACATAAGTAGAAAGAAATTTCAAAAATTTACACTCCCATGTAACTACCACCACTGTCAAGATCTACATTTTTATTGCCTCAGAACATTTCTTTGTGTCTCTCCCAAGCACCCTGACATGATCAGCCCCAGACATTACCTATGTTTTGTTAGAGTTGTCTTTTCTAAAAGTTCATATGAATGTAATGATGCAGTATAAACTTTCTGAATTTTTTGAGTCAGCATGTTTTTGAGATTTGTCTGTCTTATAGAATATATCTACAGTTCATTTCTTAATACTGTATGGGTAGTATTCTATTTTATGGACAGATGGAATGTCATCATCCATTTGGAATGTTTCAGATTAAGGCTATTTAAAAGTAAAGGTGCTATAAACAGTTTTCTATAGGCATTTGTGTGGGCATATGTTTTCATTTCTGTTGGGTAAACATCTTGAGTAGAATTGTGGGTTACATGATAGGTTCATATTTCTTCTTGTAACAAACTTACAAAAATTTCTCCATCATGGCTGTACCATTTTACATTCCAATGAGCAATATGTAAGAGAGTTTCAATTGTGCTACATCTTCCCCAACACTTGATGTTGTCAATCTTTCTCATTTAAGCTGTCATAATAGGTATATGATAGTATCTTATTACAGTTTTATTTTCACTGCCCTAATAATTAATGATGTTGAACCTTTTGAAATATATTAGTTGGCCATTTATATATCTTATTTTGCAAAGTTTCTGTTCAACTATTTTGCCTATTTTTATTACTTTAGTTATTTTAAATTTTACAATATTATTTTACAATATTTTATATAGAAATCCTTTGTAACATATATGTATTATAAATATTTTGACTAAGTCTATGGCCTAGCTTACAATTTTCATAACAGCATCTTTTGAAGAGCAGAAGTTTTACATTTTTATGAAGTTGAGTTTAATTTTTTTTTCTTTCTTTCTTCTTCTATTTTTATTTATTTGTTTGTTTGTTTGTTTGTTTGTTTATTTTTGAGACAGAGTCTCATTCTGTTGCCCAGGCTGGGCTGGAGTGCAGCAGCATGATCTCGGCTTACTACATCCTCCACCTCCCGGATTCAAGCAATTCTTCTGCCTCAGCCTCCTAAGTAGCTGAGATTACAGATGTGTGCACCACGCCCAGCTGATTTTTATCTTTTGGGTATAGATGCGGTTGTGCCATGTTGGCCAGGCTAGTCTCAAACTCCTGTGCTCAAGTGATCTGCCTGCCTCGTCCTCCCAAAGTGTTAGGATTGCAGGCATGAACCACCATGCCCAGCCAGAATTTTTCTTTTATGTTTTAACTTGTGATGTTTATGACTTAGAAGATCTGCCTATCACAAGGTCATGAAGACCTCTCCAATGATATTTTTCCAGAAAACTTATAGTTTTAGCTTTTATGTTTAGACCTATGATTCATTTTATGTCAATATTTGTGTATGGTGTAAAAGTGAGGGTGTATTTTTTTCTATATCAATATCCAGATTTCTATCACAATTTGTTTAAAGACTATTTTTTCCCCCATGAAATTATCTTGGTACCTTTGTTGAAAAATTACCATAAATATGAAGTTTTACTTCTGACATTCTGTTCTGTTCCCTTGATCCCTTTGTCTATCCTATGTCAATACCACAGTGTCTTAACTCCTATAGTATTACCATAAGTATTGGATTGGGGTAACTTACATTATTTACTTCTGTTCTTATTTTTAAAAATTGGCTATTTGAGTTTCTTCACATTTTGATATAAATTTTCCATAAAAGCTTGTTAGTTTTTACAAAAGAAGATTTTTGCTATCATGATTGGGTCTGCATTGAATCTACAGAAAAATCTGGGGAGAACTAATAGCTTAAAAATGCTAAATCTTTCAATACACGAATACAATATACATCTCCATTTATTTAGCTATTCTTTAATTACAGGTATTACATATATTTTGTTAAGTGTATCCTCATATATTGCATAGTTTTGGTGCTATTGTAAGAGATATTTTTAAAATTTCATGTTCTAATAATCAGACACTCATATCTAAAAATACTTATTAAATCAAAGTAATTTGGGGTTTTATAGATTGAATTCTTATTATGTGACCTTGCTAAACTTACTTCTTAATTTTAGCAGTTTATTTATTTATTTTTGTATTCTCTAGGATTGTTTTTATATACCTGCTTGTGTCGTCTATAAATACAGAGTGCTACCTTTTTTCCAATAGCAACACCTTTTATTTATTTTTCTTGCTTGTTGTACTGGCTGATATATCCACAACAATATGGGATAGAAGTGGTGAGTGTCCTTATTTCTTATCTTTGTAAGAACAGCATAAATAAGATAAAAAGTGTTAGTTGCAGGTTTTATATAGATGCTTGCCAGATGTTCAATTTTCCTGTTTTTTTTTTAAAGAAACAACCTTTTTGATATTTATAGTTTATTTTTTCTTTCATTGAGTTGTTCTATTATTTTTATTCTTTCCCTCTCTCTACTTACTTTGGGTTTAATCTGTTCTTTTCCCAGCTTTTTGAGATGAAAGGTTATGTTAATAATTTAGTACTTTTTCTTTATATAAGATTTCGAAGCTGTAAAGTTCTCACTATGTATTGTCTTATGTGCACCGTACAAATTTTGATTCCTTGTATCTTATCTTCATTCAGTTAAAAATATCTTTTAATTTCCCTGTAATTTCTTCTTAGACCTGTGGATTAATGAATTAATTTTTAAGTAGTTGGAATTTCTCATATTATCTTTCCATTATAGATGTCAAATTTATTTTCGTGGCTCATAGAGCATACTCTGTATGACTTAAATCATTTATGTTTATTGGGGTTTGTTCTATGGCCCAGTGTATGGTCTATTTTGAGGAGTATTCCATGAATACTTGAGAAGATTGTGTTCTCATGTTGGATGGTGTGTCTAATACATGCCACTTAGGTCTGATTGGTTCACAGTGTTGTTTAAGTGTTTGATCCTTGCTGTTTTGTCTGCTACTGAGAGAGTACTGTCAAAACCTTTAGTTATAATTGTTGATTTGTTTATTTTTGTTCAGTTCTGTAAATTCTTCATGTATTTTAAAGTTCTGTTTTTATGTACTTATACATTTAGAATTACGTTATTTGGTGATTTGTCTCCTTTATCATTATGAAATGTCTCTCTTTATCTCTAGTAATATTTGTTTTTCTAAAGTCTACTTTGATAATGTTTCCAATCCAGTTTCCTTGTGCTTACTGTTTGCATGGGAGAACTTGTCCACTCTTTACTTTTAAATTATCTGTGCTCTTGTGGTTAAGTAAATTTCTTATAGACAGCATATAACTGAATCTTACATTTTGATCCAATCTGACAATACTCAGAGTGTTTAAACCATTTCTATTTAATTGGGTTTGCCTCTACTATCTTGCTATTTGTTTTCTTTTATTTCTATCTGTTTTCTGTTTCCTTTTACCTCTTCTACCTTTTCATGATTAATTGGTCACTTTAGTATTTTATTTTGTCATAATTATTGCTTATTGGTAATATATCTGTATGTAATCACTGTAAAGATGTTTATCTATTGCATTTTGTCTTGTATAGTTACATTTAAGAAGTCTGTGTTAATTTGTCTTTCTTCCTCTGTGTGTAATATGACTTTTTTCTCCGATTACTTTCAATATTCTTTTCTTTGGCATTCATTATATTTTATTATTATTTGCCTTCTGGTTTTCCTTATGTTTCTTGTGCTTAAGATGTTTGACTTCTTGGATGTTTGAATTATAATTTTTATAATGCATAGAAAAAAATTTGGCTACTATTTTTTCAACTATTTTTCTCTCCCTTGTTTTTTTCCTGGGATTCCAAACTCATGCATGCTGAACCACTTTGTATTGTCTCATGAATCACTGAGGATATGTTTGTTTTATTCTCAGTATTTTTTTCTTTCTATGCTTCATTTTGGGTAGTTCCTATTTCTGTCTTCAACAATTATTTCTTTTGTGCTATCTAAACTATAAAATTTTTATTTCAGATGTTATGTTTTATCTCTAAAAGTTTTTTTGGCTCTTTTACAATGTACTTTTTCTGTTCTAGTTGTGTTAATGTTTTCCTTTGCATATTTGAACAGAGTCTATACATTCCGTAATTCCTGTCATTTCTACTTCTGTTTCCACTATTGATGTTTTTCTTCTGACTTTTGGTCACGTTTTCCTGCTTTTTGGTGTGTTCTACTAATTTTTGGTAAAACACCAGATGATATAAATACTACATTGTTGAGTGTTTAAGTTTGTTGTTGTCTTACCTTCACAGTGTTGAGCAGGTGATGTTACTTGTTTTAGCCGGTGACGTTACTCACAGATCTATTAAGTTACTTGCAGATATATTTCATTTCTTGTTTTTAAGCTCTCCTATGGTAGGTATGAGATATTCTTCACTCCAGGAATAATTCACCCTCACTACTAAAGTGTAACTGCAATGGAGTCTCGTGTAAATATCACAGGCAATCATCACAGATCCTACTTGGTTTGGAACATCTCCCTACCTTCCCTACCTTATGTGAGTTCTGGGAATTTTTCAGCTTACAACTCTTTGCTGGTGCCTTAACTAGTCTTCTGGAGTTGTACTGTTTACATGCATAGCCTAGTAATCACCAAGACTCAATGGAATCTTTATGCTGATTTCTGGAGCAGTTTTTCTATGTGGCTCTCTTGTTTCTGGAACTCTGCCCTGAAACATCTGGCCACTTTAGCCTTCCTGAATTCCAGTCTCAATTTCCTCAATTAAGTGAAGCCATTGAGCTCTAGCTGGATTTCTTCTTCCAGTACCTATAGTCTAAAAATTGGCCTCAAGTAGTCAACCAGAATGATTATGTGGCTTGCTTTGTTTGGTTCTTTCTCGGGGACCACAGTCTTGAACTATCTGTTATCCAGTGCCTTGCAAGTATTTTGTAGTTTTCTAGTTGTTCATGTTGTGAGGTTGAATTAGGGCATTTATACCACCATGAAAAGAAGCACAATTCTATTTTTGAACTTTTAACAATGCCTATAAGTCATGATTTGGAGACTCATGGCTACTTAAGGTTGAAGAGAAAGTAATTTCAGAAAATATAATTAATTACTCTAAGAAAGATCTTTTCTGGGCACCTAGTCCCATATGCCTTTCCTTAAAATAGTGCCCAAATAGTCATGTTAAATATTTGTGGTATCTGGGTTTTTATGCTTGTTTGACAGGCTCTTTAGTTTGCCATTTTAATACATTTCTTTCTACTATTGCTCAGAATGGTTATATTTACGAGCATTGCTGATGTAACTGGACTATTTGTCCATTCTACTAATTTGAGTGTCTGCTGTGGAAAAGTGTTTGTCATGTATGTGTATTTTTCTCCCCAAATTAAAATGGGAGACATTAAGCAAAGTAGCTGCTATGATGTTTATGTGACTTTTAACATAAAGTAAACACAGTTCAATTCACCTAATAGTTGAAATGAGAACATTATCCATTTTCTTAGTTATCATGCTGCTCTCCTGAGAATTTTACAATTTTGGTGATCCTGAGATGTTTGTCATTCACTGGAGCTACTTAGACCATTTATCCATTCTCTGAAATTATTTTCTAACTCCTCGCTTGGCACAATAAAATTTAGCATTGAAAATCATAATTGAAATTATTTTACACAGGAGAATTTCCTCTATTTAACAAATTGTCTAAATTGATTGTCTCTGAACTATGTAGAGGTCCCAGTCATTACAGATAACTTTAAAAAATTCCTTCTTATTAATTCTATTTACCAATACTCATAAGCTGATATAATATACACGTTTTATTTAATCTATCATTCTGTTGATTGTACGATGAAAAAATATATTGTCAACTAAACTGATGTCTTTTTGATGTACAAAATTTTTATTCTGTGCTTCCTGAAAGAGTTTTTTGATTCTTATTTGGACATAACAGCATATTTTTAACAATCACAGATTACTCTTGGGAATATTCAAAGTGAAAGATATTAGTAAAATGTATTGGCTAAGGTAGTCTTAAACTTCTTCATATATCTTTATTTGAGAGTTAGACTAATTTAAGTGCCTTTCTAACTTTTTAAAAATAAATTTTTAGTGTGTAGCTACATATATTCTATCAAGATCATTTGCATATCTACATATATTCTATCAAGAGCATTAGTGCATAAGCAAAAAAAATAAAAAACAAACAAAAAATAAAACAAAGCTGAAACCATCACACTATTTGACTTCAAACTATACTACAAGGCTACAGTAACCAAAACATCATGGTACTGGTATCACAACAGAGATGTAGACCAATGGAACAGAAAAGAGGCCTCAGAAATAATGCCACAAATCTACAATGAACTGATCTTTGATAAACCTGACAAAAACAAGCAATGGAGAAAGGATTTTCTATTTAATAAATGGTGTTGGGAAAACTGGCCAGCCATATGCAGAAAGCTGAAACTGGATCCCTTCCTTACACCTTATACAAAAATTAACCCCAGATGGATAAAGATTTAAACATAGACATAGCACCGTAAAAATCCTAGAAGAAAACCTAGGTGATACCATTCAGGACATAGGCCTGGGCAAGGACTTCATGACTAAAACACCAACAGCAATGGCAACAAAAGCCAGAATAGACAAATGGGATCTAATTAAACTAAAGAGCTTCTGCACAGCAAAAGGAACTATCATTAGAGTGAACCAGCAACTAACAGAATGGGAAAAAATTTTTGCAATCTACCCATCTGACAAATGGCTAATAGCCAAAATCTACAAAGAATTTAAACAAATTTACAAGAAAAAAACAAACAACCCTGTCAAAAAGTAGGCGAAGGATATGAACAAACACTTTTCAAAATAAGGACATTTATGCAGCCAACAAACATATGAAAAAAAGCTCATTATCACTGGTCATTAAAGAAATTCAAATCAAAACCACATTGAGATACCATCTCACACCAGTTAGAATGGTGATCACTAAAAAAATCAGGAGACAACAGATGCTGGAGAGGATGTGGAGAAATAGGAACACTTTTACACTGTTGGGGGGAGTGTAATTTACACTAATTTAGTTCATCCATTGTGGAAGACAGTGTGGTGATTCCTCAAGGATCTAGAACTAGAAATACCATCTGACCCAGCAATCCCATTACTGGGTATATACCCAAAGGATTATAAATCATTCTATTTTAAAGACATATGCACATGTATATTTGTTGTTACACTGTTCAAAATAGCAAAGACTTGGAACCAACTCAAATGCCCATCAAAGATAGACTGGATAAAGAAAATGTGGCACATATACGCCATGGAATACCATGCAACCATAAAATGGATGAGTTCATGTCCTTTGCAGAGACATGGATGAAGCTGGAAACCATGATTCTCAGCAAACTACACGAGAATAAAAACCTAACACTGCATGTTCTCACTCATAAGTGGGTGTTGCACAAGAAGAATACATGGACAGAGGGACGGAAACATTACACATTGGGGCCTGTTGGGGTGGGGAGTTAGGGGAGGAATAGCAGGGGGTGGAAGGAATTGGGGAGGGACAGCATTAAAAGAAATACCTAATGTAGATGACGGGGTGAGGGATGCAGCAATACCTATGTAACAAACCTACATGTTCTGCACATGTACCCCAGAACTTAAAGTATAATAAAAAAAATTCACATAGGATAAAATTCACCATTTGGATTCAATATATGAGCAAACCAGAAAAAAAGAAAACCAATTAGTGACACAGCATTTCTTAAAAGAATGCTTTATTGTTATCTCTGGGATTCTTCCAGGGTGCTGACACAAATTCTGCAAGTTTTAATGCTGAAGCTTTCTTAAATTTACTAGAAAGTGACAGCACAGGTGTTCAGACAATAACCAGGATTTGTATTCCTTTGTAAAACTGGCTGCAAATGGGCTCGTAATCATTTAGGCATGTTACCTGAATTGATCAAGTTCACATACATGCAGGCAGTGACAAATACATCATGATTGCTGCCTAGATTTCAGCTGTAAGAGATAAAGAATTGTAAGGTACAGCACTATTTCAGAGATGTTAAAATGTAAAAAGAAAATTCATTGTTAATTGAACAAAATATGATACGCTTCTTCCCTCCCTATTATCTGCCTTTTGTCTCGTCTTTATCTTCTCCTTCCCTGTTCTGCAATAAATGCTATGAGGGTGTTCATAGCATTAGGGGATTAGGGAAAAACAGACACGAAAGTGGATAAATTTAATGTAAGTTATGAGAGCTTTGATGGAGGTAAGAGCACAGTACTGTGGGAACAGGCAAGAGAAATTACTTAACACTCTGTGAATGGTCTCATGCAGGCAAAGATTTAAAGGTGGGCCTTGAAAATGAATAGAGGCTATCTAACCACAAAAGAGGAGAAAAAGCTGTCTAGGCAGGAAGAACACCATGAGGAATTATACGGTGTGTACACCTAAATGGTTAAATGTTGAGTAATGAATGTAGTGACACTGAGTAATATGGTCTTAAATGTGTTAATAACTGAGACCACTTGATTTAGGTGTATCACTTTAAGAATACCTAGAAGATTCTTTTCACTTGAGACTTAAGATGATTAAACATATTAGATGAGAAGAACACAATGCAAAATATGAAAAGAATTGTATACAATTTAATATATGGTTAAGTGGGTATCTGTGGATATAAGTATAGATACAATCTATAATTAAGGAATGCTATAACCACAGTTTGCTTATTCTCTTAACCTTTTTACTAGAGACTCAGTGTAAGCTGTATTCAGAAGCAGCTATGGGAAATGTCTTTGTCTTGGTCATGTATGGATTATTATTATTATTATTATTATTTTTAACTCTCATCCTGGGTAATCCTCTTCTGCATCTCTTGATCCACAAAAATTCACCTGGGATTGTCAACTTCCTTAAATTATAACTAATATACTAACCACAGAGAAATTCAAATTCTTGTGATTAAAATTTATACTTAAATGTAAAAGGCCTTAACCAAATTAATTCTTAAAGCCTTAACTAGCCTGGGTGCAGTGGCTGATACCTGTAGGCTAGTCACTTTGGTAGGCCAACGTGGGAGGATCACTTGAGCTTAGGAGTTTGATACCAGCCTGAGCAACATGGTGAAGCCTCATCTCTACAAACAATACAAAAATTAGCTAGTGTGATGGTGCACGCCTGTAGTCCCAGCTACTGGGGAGGCTGAACTGGGAGGATTGCTTGCACCACTGTACTGCAGCCTGGGTGACAGAGCGAGACCTTGTCTCAAAACAAAAAACAAAACAAAACGAAAACCCACCTTGACTAGCTGTGTGTGTGTGTGTGTGTGTGTGTGTGTGTGTGTGTGTGTGTACTTTTAAAAATTATTTCATTTTATTTTTAGTTGACATGTAATAATTACACATGTTTATGGGTGACGCTGCCATACACATATACCGTGCGTGATGAGCCAGGCAGGGTATTTGGCATACTCATCACCTCAAACATTTGTCTTTTTTTGTGCGTGTTGAAAACATTCAAAATCTTCTCTTCTAGCTTTTTGAAAATATACAATAAAATTCTTGTTAACTATATTCATCCTATGGTATTAACTAGCTACTTTGATTTTTGTTATTACATGAATCCATGCAATACTCAAGGTATGCTTTTCCTGTAAAATACATGCTTCATATTTGCTTCCTATGTCCTATTATCAAATGTTCCATGCCAGGTACAATGGCTCGCGTTCACTTTTAATAATTTCATTTGTGTTTATAAGTACATTATGGTACCTCGAAGGCATGCCTAACCAGAGAAGATAATAAAATGGCGTAATGAGAATTAAAGTGGACAAAATACAGAGAGCATAGAAGGAGCCTGAGAAAGGTGATAGAAAGGTCAGAAGGGAGTTAATGACAGATTTTGAAGGGGTCTGTATCTTGTATCAGTCAACTTTTTGCTGTAAAAAATGCAAAGCAATGTCTTAAATTGGAGTACCAAAATATATTTGATTAATCAAAAGAAAATAGGAAAGGAGGAACAAATAACAAGATAGGGGAGACAAATAGAATCATTCAATATAATAGTTGAAATAAACCTACTATTTTAAATGTAAATGGCCTAAATATTTTAAATTTAAAAAAAATTGTCAGACTAGATAAAAAAATTAAGACCTAAATATATGATGTATACAAGAGATGAACTTTAAATTAAATAAAACCAAATAGGTGGAAAATAAAAGGGCAGAAAACATAAAGTCTGACACAGTGGCTCATGCCTGTAATCCCAGCACTTTGGGAGGCCGAGACAGGTGGACCACTTGGGCCCAGGAGTCAGAAAATAGCCTGGGTAACAGGATGAAACCCAATCTCCAAAACAAAATGGACAGAAAAAATATATCATACAAATAATGAAAATATTAGAAAAATATATTTCAAGGCAGAGAATGTCATTAAAGATAAAAAGGAATATTTTATAGTAACAAAAATATCCATACATCAAGAAGATGGAACAATTGTATATATGAATTCACCTGATGACAGAGCTTTAAAACGCATAAAAGGAAAGGAGCAATAGATGAATCCTCTATCACAAGTGATGACTTAATATTCCTCTTCCAGGAATTGATAGGACAAGTAGATCAAAAGAATCAGTGAAGATATAGAAACATATGAACGATGGTATTCATCAACTTGATCTTATAAGCATTTATAGAACATTAGACCCAACAACTTTAGAAGACATTTTTATATGCATAGTAAATGTTTACCAAGAGGGACCATATGCTGGCCCACAAACATAATCAATAAACTTTAAAATACTAAAATGTTATATAGCATTTTCTCTGATTACAACTGAATTCAATTGAAAATCAATATTAAAATATCTAAATCATCTCTGGTTACAGGTAAGATGAAATAAGCATACTACATTATCTCCATGCAAGTATCAAACCTGAACAGAATGCCTAGAGCAACTATTTTAGGAATTAGAAAAGTAAAAACTGGAAGGTAGATTGGGGCAGAAGACCAGAATTTGAAATATCACCCAACCTCTGGTCATTTTTATCAATTTTTCCTTTGATATCTCCCTGCCTGAACTCAATACTGCCTTCTAAAACCCGGAAGTGGTCATCAGTAAACAATAGCAAGCTTCAGAAGCAGTCTTTTAGTTCTGTCTCAAAGAGCAGGAAAGAGCTCCAATTATCAGGAAGAGTGCAGAAACTTCCTTTTTTCCTTCCTTTCTCTCCTGCTCTCTCACCCCTCAGCCCTCAAGCAATCTCATGGTAGCCGCTGCAGAAACTGCAGTGAAAGTTCACAGGAGCCAAAACTCTGAGAATGGAGAGCCTTCCCCTCTGGTAAGTACATCTGTGATCCCAGTAAGATGGGGCAAATCCTGATGTTTTTCTTCTTTCTCTTCCCTTCTGCCACTTGGCCCAAGATGTGGGCACGGTGACAGGTGTGCCGCCTAGTGGGGTAACTAAAACCCTAGGTTTCTGGCAAGAGGAATGAAAAGGGGAGCTCCAGATAACCAGAAAAAGTGACATTGACTTTTTAAAGAATGTTTCCCCTTTTTTTCTTTAAATAGAATATTCTTCATTCTCAGTTTGTTGGATGTTTCGTCATGAAGAAATTCACTTGCTCCATTCTCGGTCATAATATTAAATAAGTGATAATGTTTCCTTTTTTGGGGGTATCATATCTACAAGCATGCAATGTCCATCTGGCTCTCATCAGTGATGTGAGTTTTGATCATTCAGTCAAGGTGTTTCTAATTTCTCCATTACATTACTACTGATTCTCTCTTTGGCAACTAAAAAGTCTGTGGAGAGATACTTTAAGGGCATGATAACATTTCATCTGACAGTATCAATTAATGATTATTTCTTGATATAATCTTTACTACAACAGTTACGAAATGTTAACTTTTTCTAATTATAGCACTTCCTCCCACATTTATTAGTTATCATTTGGCTTTCTACTGGAAAAAGGAGCACTCAATTCCTCCAATCCCTTCCCTTCCCTTCCCTCCTTCCTCTCTCTCTTTTCCTTCCTTCCTTTCTTCCTTTATTCCCTCCTTCCTTCCTTCCTCCCTCCCTCCCTATCTTTCTCTTTCTTCTTTCTCTCCTTCTTTTCCTTTTCTTTTTTTTTGTTCACTTTGTTACTCTTTGCATAACAAGATGTTCCAGGTTTCTCTTGTCTCTAACTCTGCTCAGTCCTAGAATCAGCCAGGACTGAAGAGCCCTAGTTCCAGATCTCTAGGTACTAGGTGTGCTTGAGGCTATTGAGGTGTGTTTAATTCTTTACTCTTGATTCAATAGGCAGGGCCTGTAAATAATATACACAGACATATGTACAAATATACATATGAACATATATATGCATATGCATGGCACAGATACATGTACATCAAAGTACATATTTTAGAAATTATAATCTGCCAGTTCTAATGAATCTCTCAGGTTATTTCTTGCTTTCTCCGATTCTATATTTATATGTTCTGTCTTCCACATGGGAAACTCGGTTCCCAACAACTCATTTAGTCCTTTTCTTAATCCTACAAAACATCTCAAATAGTTTCAGAATTGCTCCATCTATGCTACTGTGAGGCAGGAGAGTAGGGCCTGGAGGCAGGGAACCTAAGGCCAGTTTGTACTGACTTCAGAGAACTGAATCAAGGGAAACCTCCATCTCGTCACACCCAAGTAACAAAAGGATCAGAGGCTACTCTCTTTGCACTGCTGTAGCAGATGAAAAAGAAAGGACCTTTGATTGGTCCCCGCCCACAACCAGACTGGTCGGGAGTCTAGCTTTCATTTGCATAGGGGTGTAACTTTGGAACTTCACTTCTACCTCTGATTGGTCACCTTCTGCAACCTCAGACTGGTCAGGAGCCACTTCTTCATTTACATAGGTTGTGACTCAGTAACCAATGGGAAATCTCTGGAGAGTAAACTCTAGAAAATTCTGTAACCAGCTCTCTTGAGCTGCTTGCTAGAGCCTGCTCCCACTCTATGGAGTATACTTTCATTTCAGTAAATCTGCCCTTTGTTACTTCATTCTTTTATTGCTTTGTTTGTGCATTTTGTCCAATTCTTTGTTTAAAATACCAAGAACCTAGATGACTCAAACCCTCCACCAGTAACAACTATAATGAACAACCTTTATTAAAAAGAATTCATGATCTCTTGGCAATTCTTAGCCCTTCTACACCTATCTACCCACTTATGACTGAGCATATATAGTCAAAATTTTGGTCCATAAGTTACTTGGATTAGTGTCCTTTTCTCCCTCTCTCTTTCTCTCTCTATTTTCTTCTTTCTATCCTCCCTTGCTTTTTTCCTATCTCCCTCTCTTCCTCCCTCCCTCCCTTTCTCCCTTCTGTGTTATTATGGCATTCCTTTGATGTACAATGGTGTTCGTTGTTTCAGCTTGCTTTTAGTGTTAGGGTCCTCACTCCACTTTTACATTCTCACTGATTGTATTTCACTTTGTTCAATATGTAGACGATCAACATGTTTCCAGTCAAACTATGCAAAAAGTATACTCAGGGAAGTGTCACTCCCTCCTGTGTCCTTTCACCCCATTTCACGCTTATCCCTACCCTTGTAGGTAACCAACTTCACTATTTTCTGGTTTACCCTTCCTTGTTTCTTGTTGTAAAGATAAGCAGAGATTACATTTTTACCCCATCGTCCCTGCTTTCTTACACAAAATGTAGTCTGTGTGTGTGTGGATCTTGGCTCTTGATTCAATAGGCAGGGCCTGAAAATAATATACACAAATATATGTATAAATATACATATGAACATATGTATGTACTGGGCATGGTGGCTCCTGCCTGTAATTCCAGCACTTTGGGAGAACGAGGAGGGTGAATCAGGAGGTCAAGAGATTGAGACCATCCTGGCCAACATGGTGAAACCCCTTCTCTACTAAAAACACAAAAATTAGCTGGCCGTGTGGTGTGCACTTGTAGTCCCAGCTTCTTGGGAGGCTAAGGCAGGTGTGCAGCCTAGTTTTAGTGGGGTAACTAAAACCCCAGATTTTTGGCTAGAGGAGTGAAAAGGGGAGCTCCAGATAACCAGAATTTATGAATTTGAAAAAAAAAAAAAAAAGAAAGATTGATCTACTATAGCAATTGATATATTTCCTAATCTTGAGTCCTAATAGTAGGTCCTTTTGGGAGAAATTAAAAGGCTTATGAGTTAAGATTGAAAGAAAAGGGAGAAGAGGGAAAGAGATGGTCAGAGAGTGAGGACTGAGGCAAGAGAGGCTGGTAAAGGAGGAAAAGAAAGAAGTAAAGGTAGGCAAGAAGAAGAAAATATTCATCTATAGGCAGGAAACGATCAGTTACTTTTACAATTTCCCAAGTATTGTAACTGGCTATATCCCACTTAGGTCATCCCTCTGTCTTTGTAGGAGATCATACCCAAAGCATTTTAGACTGGGGAACATTTCTTTGCTTTGTAAAGGATACACACACGCTCACATACATGAAAAACGAGCAAAAAACTTGCACAACTTCTCTTTTGGCACTACTGGTGATAACAAACAAGACCCACTTGTAGACATTTTGTCTTTAAATTTGAACTAAAAGGAAACTGTAGAATATTAGAGCTAGAAGAAACCTCTGACTTCATTCTGGCCATTCCGTTATTCCACAAGGACTTGCCCAAGGTCATGCTGCTGTGAGAGGCAGACTCACGGCTAGGACTCAGGTGTTTGGATGTCCAGGCCAATGATTCTTCCAAGAGCTATGATGTCTTTCCTGCATCTTTTGACTGAAGAAATAAAAATTCCTTCTGTCAGAAAAAAAAAAAAATCTCAACTCAAGTGCATAATTTCCAAAAAGATACTGTAGTAAATAGAATTATGGTTTCTTTTAAAGGATAAAGAAACTTCAAAATTTTATTTACTGCACTTTTTAAAAGTTCCACAACGAATGGAGAGGGTTTTGAAAACATCTGTTTACCAATCTCCTACTGGTAACAGAACCTCGGCAGCAATAACTAAATCACCTTCGTACTCTTCTCTGTGAAGCCATTAAGCCTAGAAACATGCTGTTTTTGGCAATACAGAAATCAAAGTGGTAGCACAGCAGAGCAGGTCTGTGTTAAAGAACAAAAATCCACAGGCTGCTTCAAATATCAACAAGGAACCCTGAAATTTTCTATCAATTTCTTTTCATGGCCTTGTGACATTTTCAACTTAAAACTATATTGCTTAACATCAAGGCACTTTGAGAGAGCTTCAGCTGGAAAAGGTAATTTTTGAGTGAGATTCAGCAGAAAAAGGTAATTTTTCAGAGAGGTTCACTGGAAAAAGGTAATTTTCAGAACCAATTGCTGCATTCTTTTGCTGTTATTTTGTCTCTTTTCTAAGTAGCCCTAATGTCATTCATGGGCACTCTATGTCAATACATCCGTACTGGCTAAGTCGTTTGTGCAAAGAAAGTTTACAGAAACTGTAGCTTTAGGCTATGTTATTCCAGGGCTGTGAAGATCAAACAATGCAATTTCACTTGGAAGTTTCATCAATTTTGCATCAATGTTGATGCTTGAGCTGAAGGCCTGCACCCAGAATCATAATTTCAGCCACAAAAATTTTGTTTTTGATGGAGAATCTAATTTCATATGATGATCATTGTTTGGTAATACCGTGGCTCTGTAATGAGGCTCTGTAAACCTCTAGTGCTGACCCAGTGATTGATGGGCAAGCCGTGGAGGGGCTTAATAACTGATCTAGACTGCATCAATTTATACTGTTTTGAGATACTAAAGAAAAAATACTAGTCTTAGAATGCATGTTATTATATGTTATTTGTATAAGTGGATGAACAAGTGTCCTTGAAAGCTGAGACCTTTCATCTCCTCATTTTCTGAGAGCTTCAATCTTTAGAAAGAAAATTATGCAATTCAGCTTTAATGGTTTGAAATGAAGACTCTGAAATTATCAGACATCTCATATATTTCTCCTTTGATTATATCCCCATGGAGAAAATGAACAAAAAACCTCCTTCAATGCAAGATGTGAAAGCTGAGAGGCATAAAAAGAAACATTTTAAAGCCTTCCCCTTTTTTAAAGTAAAAGAGCAAACTTTAACAGGCTAGCATTTTATTCTTCCCTTTAAATTATATGTACTTAATTTCAAGAGACTATTAATAGCTGTCTTTTCATTAATCTCTTTGTTTTATAATTTAACCTTTGTGTAAGAAATTGTAAAGTAGAGAAGTTCATATTCATTGGTGATATAAACATGTAGTCAACACAGTTGGGATACTTTCAATTCTACCTCTCCTGATAAGAAACACATCATTTTTCCTCTCTAAAGGGTTTTACTCACCACCTGCTTGACCCTACCATCAACAGCACTGTGGATTAAATAAAGTCAAATAATGATGAATTTCTATTTAAAACAACTATCTTTTATAATAAGAAAAAATGGTATTTCATCAAGTCTTAACTATCTTCCAGGTAATTTGTTATTTATAACCACTGACAGAAAATTAAGTGAACCAACTGTGACCAGCTTTTTGCTTTCCATCTAAACGAGATTTTTCTCCCTCCATATTGTCTATAAACCAGTTACTGGTCTGCTTTTAAAGTTGGAATTGATAACCAGTAGTATCAATAATAACTCACTGAATGTGTATCACTATACAATTCATCATCAATCACTTAAAAAAATTCCTGCTAGTCAGAGTATATGCAGTGTGTTCCCCAACCAATTTACCTCATCTATTTTCAATTACCTACCTTACTTACAAAGACTTTTTGTCAGCCAGCACATAAATATTTTATTAAGTAGAAATTTTGTTTAGTTTTGTTTTTGTCAAGATATAACATGTAATGATTCTAAAACTTTGTTAAGAGAGTAGATCTCATGTTAAGTGTTCTTATCACAAAAGCAGGGGGATACGAAACATTTGGAGGTAATGGTTTATTACCTTGATTGTGGTGATGAGCCCATGGGTCCACATCCATCATAGGTCTAAACTCATCAAATTGTATCCAATAAATACGTGCAGTTTTTTGTCTATCAATTATACACTGATGAAGCTGTAAAATATTTTTTAAAAAAATAAACCCTCCTTGGAAGCTCAGGCTGAAAGCTAGTAAAAAAGTAACATGCCATTTAAAGTTTGTTTATTGCATATTACCCACTACAAATGTGAGTGACCTTTATCAAGAATCTGCATTTCCAAACCATTAAACATCTCTCCCCCATTAACCTGATAGCTGTTAACCCCGCTAGCAGTCTTGGCAGGCCAGTGTTTCCATTCGTGTGGATTCTGGATTAGCCTGAAAATAGCTGTCATAATGGAAGATGGGTAATCCTGGGGAAAGACTATGTGAAATGACTGACGGGCAGGTAATGACATGAATTGGCAAAGATGGGTGCCTGTGCCTTAGACATTCAGATCTTTTGGAAAGCGAAGATTAAGCCAACACTTGCAACTATAGCATAGAATGGAAGGACCAGAGTTTTGCAATCACTTAGACTCAACGGTGGTTGAGTCCCGGCTCTGCCACTCACTGACCGTGCAACTTTTGGCATATTACTCACCCCTTCATGGCTTCAGTGTAGCTCTTTTTATCCAAGATGGTTATGATACAACTTACTGTAGATGATTGTTACGAAGTCAAATGGGACACTATATTTATGTGCCCAGTTCCTAGTCCCACAAATGGCAAACATCAGTAGCTATCATTAAGGTGTGCATCAAAATGTGGAGACAAAACACAGGGGGCTAAAAATCGAAGGGTAGCCTGAATGGATATTGCACATAGGACATCAGAGTAAGCACAATTTATTATAATAATATTCCATTCTATATTGGTGATAATACTTGCTACTCTAAATTTATTATTCAGTTAAAGCAATTTTTGATGACTACAAGGTGTGTTCGCCTTTGGTGATATGCTTGGTACCAGAAGATGTACTCCGATTCTGGGTTTTAGAGGCTGCAGAGGAAAGGGCTTGCTTCACTCTCCAGGAGAAAATGTTTCACTATCAGTGGACTGAGAATGACCTGACATGATAAAGCAGAGTTGCACACGTCACACCTCTTTACATTTCCAATGGATAGAATACTCTTTGGCACATAGTAGGGATTCTGTAAATGCTCATTGAAATAAGCAATTGGATGTGATGGGATGGGATAGGATATCCCCGGAAGCCATGGGATGAGCACATTTAATGTGAGATAACCTCATCACAAATTCCTTTTAATATCTCAGTAACCGTTTCCACCCCATGCTCAATTTTCCTTATAACTAAATGTGCTGTCCTTATTAAGAAAACTTGTGTGGTTTATTTTTCTGTTTCAAATTTTAGGTTTTTAAATCTTTTTTTATGATTATTTTTGGTGAAGTATGCCTTTAAATTCATGCTCATTTTAAAATAAAAATTAAAAAAAAATTATGTTTCATAATTTGCTATGTTTTAGTCCAGGTGATGGGAGCCTTTCAGATGTTATACCTGAACTGTTTCACAGATACAATATAGATTCCACAAGATAGATATAATGTATATAAATAAATATAAATAAACAAATTTACATAAATTTATACTTGGATAAACATATTAATATATAAGTATGATTATATGGATGTAAATAAATAGAGTTTTCTTTCTTCTTATTTTCAAAGCTCTGTCTTTCAGCCTATGAGTCATTCTTGTCATTAAAATACAAAGTGAAATCTTGCCAGGCTTGTATCTTAGGTGAGTTTCCCATATTTCTCTTTAAGACCTGTCCACACATTTCGCCTCCAACAGCCCAACAAAGGGAGGCTGTCACTTAGCCAGATGACTCAAAGGCCAAAGGACCAATCTACGTAGGAAAAATGATTCACCATGCTGGCAAGAGCTTGGCGTATTTTTACAGAGAAATGTGTGTTTTAACCAGGCTTAATTCTTTCTAGGTTTGTAAATGGGGAAAAACAAGACATTTTTTGAGACAATTTGATGAGTGATGAGATTTCTATAAGTTGTCAACCATCAGCCTGCCTGAATCTGTGGATTTCTCAAGCGCTCCTTTCCTTTGCTTTGGTAGACAACATGCCATTTTGTTTTGTTTTGTTTTGTTTTCCTTGCTTTTTAATTGAGATTTGAAGGGTGTTTACTTTCTTCTAAAATCTACTGTGACTTATTAAACTTGGCTGCTGTCCCAGGCTATTATTTGTAACCAAGTTTAGATTCAGAAGAGGTAGAACTATGAGAATTCAATTAAAACAAAGCAAAAAACCCTGCCTATTCTTTCTCTTGGACTTGCACTTTGGGGCTATAGGAAGTGTGGAGTTTTATCAATTACACCTGAGTTAGCAGGAAAAAAAAGACTCTTTCCATCTATAGAATTCACCTCCTTCTTGCTTCTGCTATTCAGTTTAGAGCCACAGGGACACCATCCATCAAAAGAACCTTTCCTGAAGAGGAGAATCTTGTTAAGGCTGGCTGTCAACTTGAGAAAACTAATCATGGTATTGAACAACAAAATGATTTTATACTGCTTTTCTCCTTCTCTTCTACTGAGCAGACCATTAAGAAGAAAGGCCGACAGATGTTTGGCAAGCGACTAAAAATAGAAAAAAACCTGCTTTAAATATCAAGTGTGCTGTTTGATTCCTGAGTGAAAGGATATCTCTAGCATCTGCACAAAATGAAATTCATACTTGAGGCCAGGGTCTGACTCAGATTTGGCGGTTGAGATGTGAATTGGTGGACAGTTCCTTTAGCCAAAAGACTTAATGACTTTTTAAAATTACTTTCTTTTCCATGGCCAGATTATGTCAAAATGTGTATCTGCTACTACCGATCTGGGTGTATATTATGTCCTATGTTTGCTCAACTTAGAGTCAGAAAGATCGATTAGTGGGTTTGAGTCTGCAAAATAGACTCAAGGCATTTTATTTTCTGCTTGCTGTGTTCTTTTTATCTTCTCTTCAATGTAGCATTCCTTTCCCCCTTTCTGCTATGGTACTAGCTGAATGCTGATGACCCAATAGTACAATAACAGCCAAGTTGCGTTTAATGGTAATCTGGTGGCCACAGCTGTGTGGTTACCCACTGATACTGAACCAAACCCCCGGAGCAAAAGTTTTCATTCTTATTATACCAGAGAGAAAATTCTTGAAATCATTCATCCTTCAAGTTTCAGTTTCCATCCTGCCTCCTTAAAGCTACCCTAAGGACCCTATGATGTTCCCTCTCTCCCCTCAATGGCTGTAGCTCTCTCCTTTTCTTTCTACTACACATTCATCACTTAATATTTTGTACTGCTTTCTTAATTGGCAATAAATGCTGGCAAGGCTTTCCCTGTCTGTTCACAATAAATAAGTATTTGCTGATTAATTAAATAGCTTGTCCTGGGCAGGGTGGCCTAAAGGTGGATTTTGTTGGTAGAATGGTAGTTCTTAATTTTTTGAAGGGTACAGAGACACTTTAAGAAAATATGCAAGTTGCAAACCTTTGTAGCAAAAGTGCACATGTATACATGCACAAAAATCCTTGAATATAGTTTCAAAGTGTTCTCTGACTCCCCCTGAAGGCTATCTTAGGAACCTTGGTTAAGAGCCTTGCCCTAAGTGGACATTGTTCAGCGTCAGAGGCCTGCAAGGACTCTTGGGAGTGAGGAAGGGGCCACCTACTGGCTTCCTTCATAGCTGGCAAAAAACAGCCTGCTCAGTTCACAAGTGTACATTTTCTGTAAGCCCCTAAGGTTATGCACTTTTATGTAAACATTTTTATCTACAAGCTTGTGAGGCAACAATATACAGTAAAAAGAACAACTGAATTTACACAAATTGGATCTGAATTTGAATTTAGTTTCTACCATCTTAGTTTCTTCTGTTTTCTATTATTTTATTTCTCTTGTTTATTAATAGACCTTAATTTTAATTAACCTTAATTTAAATTTTATTTTTAATGTTTTATCTTTAATTGTATATATTTATGGGTGGGTTGACGAGGAAAGGAGACATATTGGTCAAAGGGTAAAACGTTTCAGTCAGATAGGAGGAATAAGTTCTGGTGACCTTTGCACGGTGTGGTTACTATAGTTAATAGTAATGTATTGCATATTTCAAAACAGCTAAAACAAAGGACTTTAACTATTCTCACTACAAAGAATAAATATTTGAGGTAATGGGTAATGACTAATTAACCCAATTTGATCATTCCACAATGGACCTTAGTTTTCTTATCTCAGACAGAGTTGGAAACGCACTTAACACTGTCTTAATCTCTTCCTGGGCAAGAGGGGATACTGAACGCTGTCCCTGGGCAGGAATTGTTAGGGTTGGACGGGCTTAGTAGTGGCAGAACATGGAGTGAACAGTAAAGCAAAGTAACAGGAGACCTGGTCAAAACAACAATGGCACCCTCAGGATATTCTCTGGAAGCAGATAGAATTTGTTCCTGATCATATGTGTAAGAGAACACCCTGGAGGGCTCCCAGAAACACAGGAGGGGCAAAGCTCTTCATCAGCAGATTAAAAAACTGGGATCGTGATTTTTTTTAACTTTTCCTTTTTAAAAAAATTATTTTAAAATGTATTTTTTCAGAAGTTATTGAGGTACAGGTGGTATTTTGGTTACACGAGTAAGTTCTTTAGTGGTAATTTGTGAGATTTTGGTGCAGCCATCACCTGAGCAGTATATACTGCACCCTATTTGTAGTCTTTTATTCCTTGCCCCCCTCCCAACCTTCTCCCCAAGTCCCCAAAGTCCATTGTATCATTCATATGCCTCTGCGTCCTCATAGCTTAGCTCACACATATCAGTGACAACAAACGATGTTTGGATTTTTGCTCCTAAGTTACTTACTTAGAATAACAGTCTCTAATCTCATCCAGATAACTGCAAATGCTGTTAATTCATTCCTTTTTATGGCTGAGTAGTATTCCATCATATATATGTGTGTGTGTGTGTGTGTGTGTGTGTGTGTGTGTGTGTGTGTACAAAGCATTTTCTTTATCCACTTGTTGATTCATGGGCTTTGGGTTGGTTCCACTATGTTGCAGTTGTGAATTGTGCTGCTATGACTATGCATGTACAAGTGTCTTTTTCTTATAATGACTTCTTTTCCTCTGGATAAACACCAGTAGTGGGGTTGTTGGATCAAATGGTAGATCTACTTTTAGTTCTTTAAGGAATCTCCACACTGTTTTCCATAGTGGCTGTACTAGTTTACATTCCCACCAGCAGTGAAAAAGTGCTCCCTGATCACCGCATTCACACCAACATCTACTGTTTTTAATTTTTTTTATTATAGCCATTCTTGCAGGAATAAGGTGGTATCACATTGTGGTTTAGATTTGCATTTCCCTGATCATTAGTGATGTTGAACATTTGCTTATATATTTATTGGCCATTTGTGTAACTTCTTTAGAGAATTGTCTATTCATGTCCTTAGCTCACTTTTTGATGGGATTGTTTTTTTTTCTTACTGATTTGTTTTTGTTTGTTGTAGATTCTAGATATTCATTTTTTGTCAGATGTACAGATTTTAAAGATTTTTTCCCATTCTGTGAGTTCTCTATTTACTCTGCTGACTGTTCATTTTGCCATGCAAAAGCTCTTTAGTTTAATTAAGACCCAGCTATTAATATTTGTTTTTATTGCATTTGCTTTTGGCTTCTTGATCATGAAATTCTTGCCTAAGTCAATGTCTAGAAGGGTTTTTCCAATGTTATCTTCTAGAATTTTTGCAGTTTCAGGTATTAAATTTAAGTCCTTAATCCATCTTGAGTTGATTTTTTGTATAAGGCGAGAGATGAGGATGCACTTTCATTCTCCTATATGTGGCTAGCCAATTATCCTAGCACCATTTCTTGAAAAGGGAGTCCTTTCCCCACTTTATGTTATTGTTTGCTTTGTTGAAGATCAGTTAGCTATATTTGGATTTATTTCTGAGCTTTCTGTTCTGTTCCATTGGTCAATATGCCTATTTTTATACTAGTACCATGCTGTTTTGTTGAATATAGTCTTATAGTATAGTTTGAAATCAGGTAATGTGATGCCTCCAGATTTGTTCTTTTTGCTTAGTCTTGCTTTGTTTATGCAGGCTCTTTTATGGTGCCATATGAATTTTAGAGTTTATTTTTTTAATTCTGTGAAGAATGACAGTGGTATTTTGATGAGGATTGCATGGAATTTGTAGATTACTTTTGGCAGTATGGCCATTTTCACAATATTGATTCTACCTATTCATGAGCATAGATGTGTTTCTGTTTGTTTGTGTCATCTATTATTTCTTTCAACAGTGTTTTGTAGTTTTCCTTGTAGAGGTCTTTAACCTCCTTGGTTAGGTATATTGCTAAGTTTTTTTTTTTTTTTTTGCAGCTATTATAAAAGGGGTTGAGTTCTTGATTTGATTCTCCACTTGCTTGCCGTTGGTGTTTAGAAGAGCTACTGATCTATGTACATTAATCTTGTATCCAGAAACTTTGCTAAATTCTTTTATCAGTTCTAGGAGCTTTCTGGAGGAATCTTTAGGGTTTTCAAGGTAAGCAATCATATTACCAGCAAACAGTGACAGTTCAATTTCCTCTTTACCCATTTGGATACCCTTTATTTCTTTCTCTCATCTGTTTGCTCTGGTTAGGACTTCCAGTACTATGTTGAAGAGGAGTGGTGAGAGGGGGCATGCTTATCTTTGATCCAGTTCTCAGAGGGAATGCTTTCAACTTTTCCCCATTGAGTAAAATGTTGGCTGTGGGTTTGTCACAAATGGCTTTTATTACATTGAGGTATGTCCCTTGTATGCCAGTTTTGCTGAGAGTTTTAATCATAAAGGGTTGCATTAACAGAATTAAAATTAAAAATCACATGATCATTTCAATAAATGCAGAAAAAGCATTTGACAAAATCTGGGTTTGTAATTATTAAGGTAACTGTAAATTCCAAGAGAGCAAGAATTTATCACTTTGTTTAATGCTGTATCCCAAGGACCTAGAAAGGAGCCAGATAGGTACTTTAAACTTTACTCATTGAGTAAATAATAAAGGGATACATCAATTTTTATATATAGGTTGTACAAAGTAGCCAGTTTGGGAAACAAGTTGCATATATAGCGAGTGTTGTTTAAAAAGTAATGTGGTTTGTAGATTAGAAAATATAATATTGTTAAGATGTCAATTCTTCCCAAACTAATCTAGATACAACACAATTCCAGTCAAAATTCCAGTAGGCTTTTTTGTTTTGTAGAAATGGATAAGCTGATTCTAAAATGTATATGGAAATATGAAGGACCTAGAAAAAATGAAACAATTTTTCTAAATAACAGAGATGGAGGACTTACCTTCTTGATTTAAAGATTTATTTAAAAGCTTCATTAACCAAGGTAGATTAATATTGGCAAAAAATATACATATATATCATTGGAACAGAGTAGAGAGTTCAGGAATAGATCAACATATATATGGTAAATTGAATTTTTAAAATAAAATTGTTTACTTTTTGTGTGAGAGTATATCAGAGGAATATACATTTGGTAAATTCATTTTTAACAAGGATGTCAAAGCAATTAACCCTTATCTCACATCATACATGAAATTATCTCAAATTGGATCATAGACCTACATGTAATACTTAATAAGGCTTCTGGAAGAAAATACAGGAGAAAATTTTACAGCATCAGTGATGGCAAAGTTTTCATATATGAAAGCTTCAAATGAATATCCATATAGAAACAAATAGCATTAACCCTTACCTCACATCATATGCAAAATTGTCTCAAAATGGATCATAGACCTAAATGTAATACTTAAAACAATAAAACTTCCAGAATAAAATACAGGAAAAAATTTTAAAGCATCAATGAAAATTTTCATATACATGAAAAGCTTACATGATAGAAGAAAAAAACTTATAAATTAAACTTCATCAAAATTTAAAACCTCTGCTTTTCAGAAGACGCCATTAAGAAAACAAAGAAGCAGATGATCCAATATGGCTGAATAGGAAGAGCTCTGGTGTGCAGTTCCCAGCGAGAATGCAGAGGGTGAGTGATCACCACATTTCCAAATGAGTTTTTACTGCCCAAAGACCAGGAGATTCCCCGGGTGGAAAAGCACCATGAGTCTCCAGCACAGAGATGCAGCAGGTCTCCACACAAAAACTAACACAAATCTGGGCAGCCATTTCAACTGGTGCCTGGAACACCTGGGAGACAGAGTCACCTATTCAACTGAAAAAAAGAGGGGGCTGAAATGGGGAGACAGGTGATCAGGCTCGGCAGGTCCCACTCCCACAAAGACCAGCAATCTGAAATGCTCTGGATTGAGAGTTTCACAGCAAGCACAGTGGGACCCAGGAAGGTCCAGCTCTGTGGGGGCAAGGACATCCGCCATTACCGAGACAGTCCACCACTATTGAGGCAGTCCACCACTACTGAGGCAGTCTGCCATTACCGAGACAGTCCTCCATTACTGAAGCAGTCTGCCATTACAGAGACAGTCTGCCATTATTGAGGCAGACTGCCATTACCAATGCAGTTCTAACTATACCTCTATAAACAAAACCACAAGGAAGCTCACACAGCAACTGGGCAGAGCCCACAGCAGCTCAGCAATGCCTCTGCTGGCAGACTGTGACTATGCTACCTCCTCGCTGGGCAGGGCATCTGTGAACAAAGGCAGCAGCACATCAGGAACATATAAATAAGGCCCCACTTTCCCAGCACAGAGCACCTGGGAAAAAAAAGGCAGTTACAAGTTCTGCTGCAGACATAAACATACCTGCCCAGCAGCTCTGAATAGAGCAAGAGAACTCACAGCTAAGCACTTGAGCTCCTATAAGGGACAGTCTCCTCAAACAGCTCCCAGACCTCCATATATCCAAAGAGACACCTCATAAACGAGAGCTCAGGCTGACATCTGGTGGGTATTCTTCTGGGACAAAGACAACAGAAGAAACTGGCAGCAACCCTTACTGTTCTGCAGCTGCTGCAGGTGATCCCCAGGCGAGCAGGGTCTGGAGTGAACCACCAGCAGTCCTGCAGCAGAGGGGCCTGTTAGAAGGAAAACTGAAAAACAGAAAGAAATAACTTCATCATCAACAAAAATGACATCAACTCAGAGACCCCATCCGAAAGTCACCAACTACAAAGATCACAAGTAGATAAATCCACAACAATGGGAAGAAACCAGCACAAAAAGGATGAAAACACCCAAAACCAGAACACCTCTCCTCTTCCAAGGGATCACAACTCCTCACCAGCAAGGGAGCAAGGCTGGATGGAGAATCAGTCTGATGAATTGACAGAAACAGGCTTCAGAAAGTGGGAAATAACAAACATCTCTAAGCTAAAAGAACATGTTCTGACCCAATGCAAAGAAACTAAGAACGTTGAAAAAAGATTTGACAAAATGCTAATGAGAATAAACAGCTTATAGAAGAATATAAATGAATTGATGGAGCTGAAAAACACAACATGAGAACTTCACAAAGCATGCACAAGTTTCAATATCAGGGATTGAAGGATTGAATTGACCAAGCAGAAGGATATCAGGGATTGAAGACCAACTCAATGAAATAAAATGAGATGGCAAGATTAGAGAAAAAAGAGTGAAAAGAAATGAAGAAAACCTCCAAGAAATATGGGATTATGTGAAAAGACCTAATCTACGTTTGATAGGTGTACCTGAATGTGACAGAGAGAATGAATCCAAGCTGGAAAACACTCTTCAGGATATTATCCAGGAGAACTTCCCAACCTAGCAAGGCAGGCCAATATTCAAGACCAGGAAATACAGAGAACATCACAAAGATATTCCTCAAGAAGAGCAACCCCAAGGCACATAATCATCAGATTCACCAGGGTTGAAATGAAGGAAAAAATGCTAAAGGCAGGCAGAGAGAAAGGTTGGGTTACCAACAAAGGGAAGCCCATCAAACTCACAGTAGATCTCTCCACAGAAACCCTATAAGCCAGAAGAGAGTGGGGGCTAATATTCGACATCCTTAAAGAAAAGAACTTTCAACCTAGAATTTCATATCCAGCCAAACTAAGCTTCATAAGTGAAAGAAAAATAAAAACCTTTACAAACAAGCAATTGCTCAGAGATTTCATCACCACCAGGCCTGCCTTACAAGAGCTCCTGAAAGAAGCGCTAAACAAGGAAAGGAACAACCAGTACCAGCCACTCCAAAGACGTACCAAATGGTAAAGAGCATTAACACAATGAAGAAACTGCATCAAAAATGGGCATCAAAATGGCAGGATCAAATTCACACATAACAATATTAACTTTAAATGTAAATGGGCTAAATGCCCCAATCAAAAGACACAGACTGACAAATTGGGTAAAAAGTCAAAACCCATTGATGTGCTGTATGCAGGAAACTCATCTCATGTGCAAGGATACACATAGGCTCAAAATAAAGGGATGGAGGAAGATTTACCAAGCAAATGAAGAGCAAAAAAAAAAAAGCAGGAGATGCAATCCTAGTCTCTGATAAAATAGACTTTAAGTCAGCAAAGATCAAAAGAGACAAAGAAGGGCATTACATAATGATAAAAGGATCAATGCAACAAGAAGAGCTAATGATCCTAAATACATATGCACCAAATATAAGAGCACCCAGGTACATAAAGCAAGTTCTTAATGACTTACAAAGAGACTTAGACTCCCACACAATAATAGAGGGAGACTTTAACACTCCACTGCCAATATTAGACAGATCAGTGAGACAGAAAATCAACAAGGGTGTCCAGGACTTGAACTCAGATCTGGACCAAGTGGACCTAATAGACATCTACAGAAATCTCCACCTCAAATCCACAGAATATACATTCTTCTGAGCACCACATCACACCTACTCTAAAACTGACCACATAATTGGAAGTAAATCACTCCTCAGCAAATGCAAAAGAACAGAAATCATAACAGTCTCTCAGACCACAGTGCAATCAAATTAGAACTCAGGATTAAGAAACTAATTCAGAACCACACAACTTCATGGAAACTGAACAACTGGCTCTTGAATGTTGACTGGATAAACAATGAAATGAAGGCAGAAATAAAGATGTTCTTTGAAACCAATGAGAAAAAAGACAAAAAATATCAAAATTCCTGGGACATATTTAAATCAGTATGTAGAGGAAAATTTATAGCAATAAATGCACACATGAGAAGCAAGGAAAGATCTAAAATCGACACCCTATCATCAAAATTGAAAGAGCTAGAGGAGCAAGATCAAAAAAATCTCAAAAGCTAGCAGAAGACAAGAAATAACTAAGATCAGAGCATAACTGAAGGAGATAGAGATACAAGAAACCCTTCAAAAAATCAATAAATACAGGAGATTTTTTTTGAAAAGATCAACAAAATAGACAGACCACTAGCCAAATTAATAAAAAAAGAGAAAAAATCAAATAGATGCAATAAAAAAATGATAAAAGGAATATCACCACAGATTCCACAGAAATACAAACCACCATCAGAGATTACTACAAACAACTCTATACACATAAAACAGTAAACCTGGAAGAAATGGATAAACTCCTGGACACTTGAACCCTCCCAAGCCTAAACCAGGAAGAAGTCAAAACCCTCAATAGACCAATAACAAGGGCTGAAGTTGAGGCAGCAATTAATAGCCTACTAACCAAAAAATGCCCAGGCGCAGATGGGTTCACAGCCAAATTCTACCTGACATACAAAGAGGATCTGTGACCACTCCTTCTGAAACTATACCAAATAATCCAAAAAGACAGAATCCTTCCCAAATTATTTTACGAAACCAACACCATCCTGATACCAAAATCTGGCAGAGACTCAACAAAAAAAGAAAACTTCAGGCCAATATCCATGATGAACATAGATGCAAAAATCTTTAATAAAATACTGGCAAACCTATTGCAACAGCACATCAAAAAGCTTATCCATCATGACCAAGTAGGATTCACACTGGGGATACAAAGCTGGTTCAACATACACAAGTCTACAAACGTAATCCACCACAAAAACAGAACCAAAGACAAAAACCATGTAATTATCTCAATAGATGCAGAGAAGTCCTTCAACAAAATTCTACAGACCTTTATGCTAAAAACTCTCATGAACTAGGTACAGACAGAACATATCTCAAAATAATCAATGCAATTTTGACAAACCCACAGCCAATGTCATGCTGAATTGGCAAAAACTGGAAGCATTCCCTTTGAAATCTGGCACTAGACAAGGATGCCCTCTCTTACCACTCCTATTCAATTTAGTATTGGAAGTTCTAGCTAGAGCAATCAGGCAAGAAAAAGAAATAAAGTGTATTTGATTAGGAAAGATGGAAGTCAAATTGTCTCTATTTGCAGACAACATGATTGTATATTTAAAGACCCCATTGTCTCAGCCCAAAATCTTCTGAAACTGATAAGCAACTTCAGCAATGTCTCAGGATATAAAATCAATGTGCAGAAATCACAAGCATTCCTATACACCAATAACAGACTTAAAGAGAGCCAAATCAAGAACGAACTGCCATTCACAATTGCTACAAAGAGAATAAAATACCTAGAAATACAACTAACAAAGGATGTAAAGGACCTCTTCAAGGAAGACTACAAATCACTGCTCAAGGAAATAAGAGAGGACAAAACAGATGGAAAAAACATTCCATACTTCTGGTTAGGAAGAATCGATATTGTGAAAATGGCCATACTGCCCAAATAATTTATAGATTCAATGCTATCCCCATCAAACTACCTATGACCCTCTTCACAGAACTGGAAAAAAACACTTTAAACTACATATGGAACCAAAAGAGAGCCCTCATAGCCAAGTCAATTCTAAGCAAGAAGAACAAAGCTAGAGGCATCACACTACCTGAATTCAAACTATACTACAAGACTACAGTAATCAAAACAGCATGGCACTTGTACCAGAACAGAAATATAGACTAATGGAACAGAATAGAGGCCTCAGAGGCAACACCACACATCTACAACAATCTGATCTTTGACAAACCTGAGAAAAACAAGCAATGGGGAAAGGATTCCCTGTTTAATAAATGGTGTTGGGAAAACTGACTAGCCATGTGCAGCAAGCAGAAACTGGACCCTTTCCTCACACTAAAATTAACTCCAGATGGATTAAAGACAAACATAAGACCTAACACCATAAAAACCCTGGAAAAAAACCTAGGCAATACCATTCGGGACATAGGCATAGGCAAGGACTTCATGACTTAAACACCAAATGCATTGGCAACAAAAGCCAAAATAGACCAATGGGACCTAATTAAACTCCAGAGCTTCCATACAGCAAAATAAACAATCATTAGAGTGAACCAGCAACCAACAGAATGGGAAAAAATTTTTGTAATCTACCCATCTGACAAAGGGCTAAGATCCAGAATCTACAAAGAACTAAAACAAATTTAAAAGAGAAAAACAAACAAACCCATTCAAAAGTGGGCAAAGGATATGAACAGCCACTTTTCAAAAGAAGACTTATATGAGGCCAACAAACATATGAAAAAATGCTCATCATCACTGGTCATTAGAGAAATGCAAATCAAAACCACTTTGAGATACCATCTCATGCCAGTTAGAATAATGATCATTAAAAAAATCAGGAGACAACAGATGCTGGAGAGGATGTGGAGAAATAGGAACACTTTTACCCTGTTGGTAGGAGTGTAAGTTAGTTCAACCATTGTGGAAGACAGTGTGGCAATTCCTTGAGGACCTAGAAATAGAAATTCCATTTGACCCAGCAATCCCATTACTGGGTATATATCCAAAGGATTATAAAGACACACGCACATGTATGTTCATTGCAGCACTGTTTACAATAGCAAAGACCTGGAACCAACCCAAATGCCCATCAATGATAGACTGGACAGGGAAAATGTGGCACATATACAGCATGGAATATTATGCAGCAATAAAAAATGATGAGTTTGTGTCCTTTGTAGGGACATGGATGAACCTGGAAACCATCATTCTCAGCAAACTGACACAAGAACAGAAAGTCAAACACTGCATATTCTCACTCATAGGTGGGTGTTGAACAGTAAGAACACATGGACATAGGGAGGGGAGCATCACACACTGGGGTCTGTTGAGGGGGACTAGGGGAGGCACAGTGTGGGGTAGGTAGTTGGGGAGGGATAATATGAGGAGAAATGCCAGATATAGGTGATGAGGATGGAGGCAGTAAACCACACTGCCATGTATGTATCTATGCAACAATCCTGCATGTTCTGCACATGTACCCCAGAACCTAAAATGCAAGGAAATATTTAAAAAAAGAAAACAAAAAAAAGCAAGCCACAGAGTGAGAGGAAATATTTGTAGCATATATATCAAATAACTTCTATCCAAAGAATATAAAAGACTCTTAAACTGAATAACAAGATAAACACCTTAATTATAAATGGGCAACTTGTTAAACAGATATTTACATAAGATATAAACATGGCCAGTAAGCACATTAAAAATATTCCACATCATTAGTTGCTAGAGAGATTCAAATTAAAGTCACAATAAGATACCAGTTAACATATGCTAGAATAAATATCGTTAAGAAGTTTGACCATACAAATGTTTATCAACTGGAACTGTTTGTAGAAATGTAAAATGGTATAAGTGCTCTGTAAATTCATTTGACATTTCTTAAAATGAGTTAGATACACATCCACCATATGATTCAAACATTCTGCTCCTAGGTATTTACCTGAAGTGAAATGAAAGTCTTTGTCCTGATTAAAACTTGTACACATAGGCATATAACTTTACCTGTAATAATCAAAACCTGGAATCCCAAATGTCCATTGACAGGAGAATGGATTAACAAATTGTGGTACATCCATATTGTAGAATACTTCTTAGCAATAAAATAGAATGAAATGTGTTTGGTATATGCAACAACATGTATGAATCTAAAATCATTATGCAAGTGAAATAAGACAGATAAAAAGAAACAAAACATAGAATTCTAGGAAATGCAATCTAATCTATAGTGTCAGAAAGCAGAGCATGGAGGTCTAGGAAGAGAGGGGCCACAGGGGAGGTTTTGGGGATGATGGAAATGTTTGTATATATGTATATTTTTTTTATGTTTGTATATTTATCGTAGTGCTTGTTTCAAAGGTGTGTGCACATGTCAAAACTTACTAAATTGTCTAGTTTAAATGTATGTGCAGTTTGTTGTGCATCAATTATTCTTCAATAAAGTTGAAAATTTGCAAAAGTGATCATGCATTTACTCAGATTTTAAAACTAAAATATTTGAAGCACACCAAAAACTGGTAACAGTTATTTTTGGACAGCAGAGTTTACAAGTGATTTTTATTTTTTTCTGCATAATTTTCTAAATTTGTAAATTTTCTAGTTTCCTGTGGTGCGATAACCAATCATCACAAATAGGGCAGATTAAAACAAGTGAAATTTATTATCGCAGAATTTTGGAAGCCAGAATTCTGAAATTAGTATCACTGAGCTTAAATCAAGCTGTCAGCAGGGCTGTACTCTCAGAGGCTGTAGGGGAGAATTTATTTCTTGCCTTTTCCAGCTTCTGGTAGCTGCCAGCATTCCTTGGCTTGCGGGGGAGGGGTCACATCACTCCAATCTTCAAAGCCAACATCTTCAAATCTGTTTCTGCTCTGTACTTCTCCTCTGTGTGTGTGTCAAACCTCCCTCTGCCTCTCTCTCAAAAGGATACATCTGGTTGCATTTAGGGCCCACCTGCATAATGCAGGATTTTCTCCACATCTCAAAATCCTTAATTTAATCACATTTGCAAAGACTCTTTTCCCAAATTAGGTAACGTTTACAGGCTCCAGGGGTAAGGAACTATCTTTAGGGACCATGATTCAACACCCACAGCATACATCTTGTTTGTTGCAATATTTTCGTATTTTGTTTTCTTTGCATTTGATTCTCTAAATATCTCGAAATTGTACAAATAATAAATGAATGTATTTTCATTAAAAATTCAGACAATATGAAATGTTACAAAATAGAAATCAAAGTCCACTGTGATAATGGCCAACACCATGTGAAAACAGACCTCCTTCACAGATAACAAATTCAGACAAATTCAAGTCCAAGCACTAGACTTGTGAGACCCAAACAGGAGCATACATTAATATACAGTAACTAGTCTCAGTAATTTAGTGTTCATTTTTCTAGATCCCTTGCTTTAAATTTTATAAGGTATATTTGTAATATTATATAGTTACATATCATATGTGTGTGTAAATGTGTGTTTGCGGTTCAGCTTTTAGAAATGAGAAAAATACTATTCATTTTGTTCTGCAATTTGTTCTTTCCCTTAACAGTGTTCTTGGAGGTATTTCTGTGTCAATGCATAAGATTCTACCAACTTGGCATAACAATTGACCTTTGAACAACATGGGTTTGAAATGCAAGTTTCCAGTTATATGCGACTTTCTTTCACCTCTGCCACCCCAGACGCCAAGTCCAACCCCTCCTTTTTCTTCCCCCTTTTCAGCCTACTCAATGTGAAGATGATGAAAATGAAAACTTTTATGATGATCCACTTCCACTTAATAAATAGTAAATATGGTTCTCTTTTTGTGACTTTCTTAGTCATTTTTAAAAATGTTCCATTTTTCTGGGTACATAGTAGATGTAAATATTTATGGGGTACATGAGATGATTTGATACAGGCTTGCAGTCTGCAATAATCACATCATAGAAGATGGGTTATCCCTCACTTTAAGCATTTATCCTTTGTGTTACAGACAATCCAATTATACTCTTTCAATTATTTTGAAATATTTAATTAAATTATTATTGACTATAGTCACCCTGTTGTGCTATCAAATATTAGTCCTTATTCATTCATTCTAATTATTTTTTGTACCCATTAACTATCCCCACCTCCACTTGACTCCCCCACTATCCTTCCCTTCTTCTGGTAACCATCCTTTTACTCTCTAACTCCATGGATTCCATTGTTTTGATTTTTTAGATCCCACAAATAAGTGAGAACTTCCAATATGTCTTTCTGTGCCTGGATTATTTCACTTAACATAATGACCTCCAGTTCCATCCATATTGTTGCAAATGACTGAATCTCATTCTTTTTTTATGGCTGAATAGTAGGCCATCATGTTTAAATACCACATTTTCTTTATCCATTCATCTGTTGATTTAGGTTGTACATTTAGGTTGCTTCCAAATCTTGGTCATTGTGTATAGTACTGCAACAAACATGGGAGTGCAGATATCTCTTCCATATGTTGCTTTCTTTTCTTTTGGCTATATACCCAGCAGTGAGATAGCTGGATTTTATGGTAGCTCAATTTTTACTTTTTTGAGGAAGCTCCAAACTGTTCTTCATAGTAGTTGCACAATTTACATTCCCATCAGCAGTTTAAGAACATTCCACATTCTCCACATTTTTGCCAGCATTTTATGTTGTCTGTCTTACTATAAGCCATTTTAACTGGCATGAGATCATATCTCATTGTGGTTTTGATTTGCATTTATCTGATGATCAGGGATGCTGAGCACCTTTTCATATGTCTGGGACTATGTGAAGAGACCTAATCTACGTTTGATAGGTGTACCAGAATGTGTTTTTAATGTCTCTTTTAAAAAATATTTATTTAAATATTTTGCCCATTTTAAAATTGGATTATCAGATTTTTTCCTATAGAGTTGTTTGAGTTCCTTATGTATTCTGGTTATCAATCCCTTGCAGATGGTCAGTTTTCAAATATTTTCTCTCATTCTGTGGGTTATCTCTTCACTTTGTTGATTGTTTTCTTTGCTGTGCACGAGTTTTTAAACTTGATGTGATCTCACTTGTCACTTGATCACTTGATATGTTCTCACTTTGGTTGCCTGTGCTTGTGGGTATTATGCAAGAAATCTTTGCCCAGATAAACTGTCCTGGAGATTTTCTGCAGTGTTTTCTTGTAGTAGTTTTATAGTTTGAAATCTTTAAGTCTTTAATTCATTTTGATTTATTTTTTTACATGGTGAGAAATAGGGGTCTAGTTTCATTCATCTGTATATAGATCCGGTTTTCCCAGCACCATTTATTGAAGAGACTGTCTTTTCCCCAGTGTGTGTTCTTGGCACCTTTTTGAAAATGAGTTCATTGTAGGTGTGTGGATTCATTTCTGAGTTCTCTATTCTGTTCCATCGGTCTATGTGTCTGTTGTTATGCCAGTACCATGCTATTTTGGTTACTATGGCTCTGTAATATAATTTGAAGTCAGGAAATGTGATTCCTCCAGTTTTTCTTTTTTCCTTAGGATAGTTTTGGCTATTCTGGGTATTTTCTGGTTTCATATAAATTTTAGGATTTTTTTTTTCTATTTCTGTGAAGAATGTCATTGGTATTTTGATAGGGATTGCATTAAATCTGTATATTGCTTTATTAACATTTTGATGATATTGATTCTTCCAATTCTTGTGCATAAAATATCTTTTCATTTTTTATTGTCTTATTCAATTTCTTTCATCAGTGTTTTATAGTTTTCATTATAGAGATCTTTCACTTCTAGGTATTTAATGTTATTTGTGGCTATTGTAAGTGGGACTACTTTTTAAATTGCTTTTTCAGTTTGGTCACTGTTACCATATAGAAATACTACTGATTTATGTTGATTTTTATTCTATGACTTTACTGAATTTGTTTATCAGTTCTAATAGTTTTTTTTTTTTTTTTTTTTTTTTTGGTGGAGTCTTTAGGTTTTTCCAAATAAAAGATCAAATCATCTGCAAACAAGGATAATTTGACTTCTTTATTTCCAATTTGGATGCCATTTATATCTTTCTCTCGTTGATTGGTCTAGCTAGGACTTCCAGTACTATGTTGAATAACAGTGGTGAAAGTGGGCATCCTTGTGCTCCAGATCTCGGAGGAAAGGCTTTCACTTTTTCCCTATTCGGTATGGTACTAGTTGTGGAACTGTCTTATATGTCTTTTATTATATTGAGGTTATGTTTTTATCATTCATTCTGCTGGTATGAAGTATCACACTGATTGATTTGCATGTGTTGAACCATCCTTGCATCCCAGAAATAAATCCCACTTGGTCACAATAAACAATCTTTTAAATGTTTTGTTAAATTCGGTTTGCTAATATTTTGTTGAGGATTTTTGCATTTATATTCATCAGTGTTATTGGTCTGTGGTGTGTGTGTGTGTGTGTGTGTGTGTGTGTGTGTGTGTGTAAATTTAAAGTGTCTTAAGTGTTGGTATCAGGGTAATACTGGCCTTGCAGAATGAGTTTGGAAGAATTCTCCCTTCCTTTATTTTTTGAAATAGTTTGAATAGAATTAGTATTAATTCTTTTTTAAATATCTGTTGAAATTTAGCGGTGAAGTCTTTTGGGTTCCAGGCTTTTCTTTACTGGGATACTTTTTATGACAGTTTTGATCTTTTACTTGTAATTGGTCTCTTCAAGTTTTGCATTTCTTCATGGTTCAATGTTGGTAGATTGTATGCATCTAGGAATTGGTCCATTTCGCCTAGATTTTCTAATACCTTGGCATATAGTTCCTTTATAGTAGCCACTAATGGGTCTTTGAATTTTTACATTATCAGTTGTAATGTCTTCCTTTTTATCTCTGACTTTATTTGATTTTTTCTTTTTTTCTTAGTCTAGTGAAAAGTTTGTCTATTTTTTAACTTTTTAAAGATCAATGTTGTTTCATTTATATTTTGTATTATTTTCTTCATTTGAGTTTCATTTATTTTTGCTCTAATCTTTTATTATTGCTTTTCTTCTACTATTTTTGCATTTCATTTGCCCCTGTTTTTCTACTTCTTTAAGATGTAGCTTTAGAAGGTCTTCTTTTTTGATGTAACATTTGTAGCTATAAAGTTCTCTGTTAGTACTGCTTTCACTGTAACCCAAAGGTTCTGGTATGTTGTGTTTCCATTATCATGTTTCAATACATTTTTCAATTTCCTTCTATATTCTTCATTGCTCATTCCTGAATGACTCACTGGTCATTCAGGAATGTATTGTTCAGTTTCCATGTATTTGTAAAGTTCCCAAAATTCTCGTTATTGATTTCTAGTTTTATTCCATTGTGGTCAGAAAATATGCTTGTTATTATTTCAATTTTCTGAATGTTTTAAGACTTGTTTTGTGATCTAGCATGGTCTATCCTTGAGAATGATCCATATGCTGAGGAAAAGAATGTATATTCTGTGAGCTGTTGGATGAAATGTTCTGTAAATATCTACTGGATCTTTTCGGTCTATGGGGCAGATTAAGTCTGATGTTACTTACAGATCAATGAGTCTTGTTTTTTAAATTCATTCTGCCAGTCTATGTACTTTGATTGGAGAGTTCATTCCATTTATGTTCAATGCTATTAATAATAAGTAAGGACTTACTCTTGCCAATTTGTTATCTGTTTTCTGGTTTTCCCTTCCTTCTTTCTTTCCCTCCTGTCTTCCTTTTAATGAAGGTGATTTTCTCTGGTGATTTAGTTTCTTACTTTTTATTTTTTTTGTATACATTGTATGTTTTTCAGTTTGAGGTTTCCATGAGACTTGCACCAACTATTTGATAGCACTTTTTCAAACTTTTAAGTTCAGGGGTACATATACAGGTTTGTTACCTAGGTAAACCTGTGTCATGGAGGTTCATTATATAGGTTATTTCATTATCCAAGTATTAATCCTAGTATTCATTAGTTATTTTTTCTGTTCTTCTCCTTCATTCCACCCTCCACCCTCTGATAGACCCCAGTGTGTATGTGTGTTCTCCTCTATGTGTCCATGTGTTCTCATTATCTAGCTCCCACTTATAAGTGAGACCATGTGGTATTTGATTTTCTGTTCCTGTGTTAGTTTGCCAAGAATAATGGCCTCCAGCTTCATCCATGTCCCTGCAAAGGACATGATCTTGCATAACCTATTATTTTAAGCTGATAACAACTTAACATTTTTCATAAACAAAAAAGCAAGCAAGCAAAAAGAAACATAATAAACACTCTATGCCTTAACTTTGTCCCCCCACTTTTTAACTTGTGGTTTCTATTTATACCTTGTTGTACTGTCTATATCTTAAAAAATTGTTGTAGTGTTATTTTTGATTGGTTCATCATTCTGTCTTTCTACTTAAGGAGAGTAGATTATACCCCACAATTACAGTGTTGTAATATTCTGTGGTTTTCTTGTGTACTTACTATTACCAGTGCATTTTGAACCTTCATATGATTTCTTCTCATTCATTAACATTCTTTTCTTTCTGATTGAAGTACCCTTTAGCATTTCTTGTAGGACTTGTCTGGTGTTGATGAAATCTCCCAGCTTTTGTTTGTCTGAGAAAGTCTATGTTTCTCCTTCATGTTTGAAGAATGTTTTCACTGGATATATTATTCTAGAGTAATAGATTTTTTTCCCTCAGGACTTTAAATATATTATGTTACTCTCTCCTGGCTCATAAGATTTCCTGTGAGGGGTCTTCTGTGAGATGTATTGGAGCTCTATTGTATGTTACAGGCTTCTTTTCTCTTGCTGCTTTTAGGATCCTTTCTTTATCCTTGACCTTTGGAAGTTTGATTATTAAATGCCTTGAGGTAGCCTTTTGGGTTAAATCTGCTCTGTGTTCTATACCCTTCTTGTACTTGGATATTGATGTATTTCTTTAGGTTTGGGAAGTTCTCTGTTACTATATTTTTGAGTAAATTTTCTACCCATATCTCTTTCTCTACCTCTTCTTTATGCCCAATAACTCTTAGATTTGCCCTTTTGAGGCAATTTTCTGAATCCTGTGCTTTACTGTTACTTATTTTTTCCTCTGTCTTTTCTGACTCTGTATTTTCAAATAGCTTGTCTTCAGGCTTACTAATTCTTTCTTCTGCTTGATCAGTTCTGTGACTAAAAGACTAGTGCATTTTCAGTATGCCAGTAGCATTTTTCAACTTCAGAATTTCTGCTTGATTTTAAAAATTATTTTAACCCTTTTGTTAAATTTATCTGTTAGAATTCTGAATTTCTTATTTGTGTTATGTTGATTTTTTTTGAGTTTCCTCAACACAGGTATTTTGAATTCTTTGTCTGAAAGGCCACATGTCTCTGTTTATCCAGGATTGGTCACTGGTACCTTGTTTAGTTCATTTGGTGAGGTCATGTTTTCCTTGATCATCTTGATTCCTGTAGATGTTCATCTGCATCTGGGTACTGAAGAGTTAGGCATTTACTATAGATTTCCCAATCTGGGCTTGTTTTTACTTATCCTTCTTGAGACTACCTTAAAGATATTCAAAAGGACTTTGGTATTGAGATCTAAGTTGTTTAGGGGGACTCCAAGCACAGTAGCACTGTGGTTCTAGCAGACTCGTAGCAGTATATCAACCTTGATGGTCTTGGACAATATCCAGAAGAATTCTGTAGATTACCAGGCAGAGAGAATTGTCCTCTTCCCTTACTTTCTTCCAAACAGAGTCTCTTTCTCTGCTCTGAGCCACATGGAGCTGGGCGTGGAGTGACACAAGTAGCCCTGTGGCCACCACCCCTAGGTCTGCAATGGGTCAGACCTGAAGCCAGCACAGCACTGGGTCTCACTCAAGGCATGCTGTAACCACCTTGGCTATACCCATGTTTGCTCAAAGCCCTGGGGCTCTACAATCAGTAGATGGCAAAGCCAGCCATGCCTATGATGTTCTGTTTGGGGCATCAAGTTTCCCCAGGTCCCAGGTGGGTCCAGAGGTGCCATCTGGGAGCCAAGGACTAGAGTCAAAAACCTTGGAGGTTCATGTGATGTTCTATTGTACTATAGCTGAGCTAGCACTCAAATCAGAAGATGCAGTCTTTCCCACTCTTTCCTCCCCTTTCCAAAGGCAAAGAAGGCTTATCCCATGGCCATTGCCACCTCATGCTCATGAGGAACACTGTCAGACTACTACCCATGTTCCCTTAAGGTCCAAGGGCTCTCAGTCAGTTTGTGGTGAATGCTACCAGGCCTGAATCTCTCCATTCAGGGCTGCCTTCTGGCCTAGAGCAGGTCCAGAAATGCCATCCAAGAATCAAGTCATGGAATCAGGGACCTCAAGAGCCTGCTTGGTGCTCTACCACCCTGTGGCTAAGCTGCTGCCTAAGATGCATGACAAAGTCCCCTTTTCCCTCTGCTTTTCTCAAGCAGAAGGAGTCTCACCCCATAGCCTCCATAGCTGGAAATGTGCTGAGTCTCATCTGTAACTAGCAAGTCTCAGAATCTCACCCAGGGCCATTGATGTAGTATCTGGGTATCACTGCCAGTTATTCAGGACTGAAGCATTCTTCAGTTAGCAAGTGATGAATCCTTCCAGGGCTGGGTCATTCCCTTCAAGGCAGAGAGTTCTTTTCTGGCCCAGGGTGTGTCCAGAAATGTCCAGGGACTAAGGCCTGGAAAGGGAGCTTCATGGCTCTGATCAGTGTTCTATCCTGCTGTGGCTGAGCTGGTATTCAAGATACAAGACAAAGTCCTTCCCACTCTTTCATCTCCTTTCCTCAAACAGAAAAAAGGGATCTCTTTTGGAGCCATAAGCTGTGCAGCCAGGAGTTAAGGGAAAGATGATGCCAGCATTCAGTCATCCTGGCTAGTGTCTCAGCAGGTCACATTCCCCCTGCCCCAGTCCAGTCTCTGGGCCCATTTTACTCCTAGGACTTGCCTATGTGTTGTATTTCTTGTGGTCTAGACCACCTTTCATTTTATTTTGAGCCCCAGAACACTTTAGCCCACAGTAGTGAGATTTGCAAAAACTCAAATTCTAACTGCTGGTATTAGCAATTTCCCTCTGGCTAGGGGTGGTTTAAATGCATCCTTTGTGGTCTGGTATTAGACGAGTTTGGTCCCATTTTGCTTTCTGCTATAACAAGGGCAGCACTGAGTTCAATGCCTCACAATTGCTGGCTCTCCCTCTCCCCAGGGCACAGAAATGCTCTTCAGACCCTGCTCCTACAGCCAGGGGATGGAGAAGACATGGTGTTAGTAATTCAAGACTGCCTTTTCTACCTCTTTAGTGTGTCTTTCAGCAAAATGAAATGAAAACCAGGTACTGTGAGTACTCCTCTCATTTTTAGTTCTTACAAAGGTGCTTTTGTTGTGTGTGTATAGTGGTTAAATTGGTGTCCTTGAAGGAGGGATGATCAATGGAAGCTTCCGTTTTACCATCTTGCTCCATCCCACCTGCCTTAGGTACCTTTTCTTGTTTCTAGCTTACTCTATGGTCAGAATACAATATATAGTATACATAATGTACAAAATATATGTTAATTGTTATCAACTGTTTATGTTATTGGTAAGGCTTCCAGTCAATAGGTTTTGTGGGCATCAGAATTTATATGTGGCTTTTGGAATCTGCAGAAGGTTGATACCACAACCCCTGAGTTGTCAACTGTATTTGACTACAGAATTTATTTTGCCAGTCCCTTTTGTTGAATTGTCATTTGTCTGTTTTGCTCTGTTTTGTTTTGTTTTTTTTTTTTTTTTTTTGTTGTTGTTGTTGTTGTTGTTTTTTGCTATAATCATCAATGTTGCGGGAACATCCTACTGTAGTTTTGGGTACCTGCACAAAACCCAAAGTTTAGATTCCTGGAAGTAGATTGCCATGTCAAAATATATGTACGTTTTAAATTTTGATAGATACTGTCAAGTTTTTTTCTAAAACTGCTATTCTAATTTATACTTCTGCAATATCATATGAGAATGTTATTTTGCCTAAATATTTGTTACACTGGGTATTTTTTTCTTTTTTGACAATCTAATGGACAAAAAGTAGTATCTTATTGTTTCAATTATTATTTCATTGGTCATTAATGAGATTAAACTTATTTTCATGTATACTGGTAATTTCTTTCTCTTTTTGTGATTTTCCTTTTTATATTATTTGCCAATTTTTCCATTGTTTTGTCTTTTTCTAATTTATAGATTTTCTTGTTAATTTATAGAAGCTCTTTATATTTTATATATTTTAACCATTTGCCTATTATTTGTGATAAAAGTTTTGTCTCCTTGTTTGTCCCTTATCTAATGCCTTGGCTTATGATTATTTAGAAGTTTTAAATTTTTATGTAGTCTGTCCATCTTTTACTTTACGAGTTGTAGCTTTCTTGAATTACTTAGGAAAAACAACCCACCATAAAATTACTAAAGTAGTCTTTATATTTTTACCCTGTAGTATTCATTGCTTTATAGATTAGAAACATACAAAGTCACTCAAAATAAAAAAAAAATCACATGTCAAATAAAATGATTTTTTAGTTGCTTTTTGAGAAAGTAGGTTCTAGAGCCAGGCTGTCTGGGTTTCTTTCTAGCTGTATGACCTTGGGCTAGTTACTTAACATTTCTGTGCTTCATTTTCTCCATCTGTAAAATGAGATTAATAATAGTACCCGTTTCATGGAATTGTTGTGAGGAAGTTAATAGATGTCAAGTGCTTCAAATAATGTTTGGTACCTAAAAAACAATGCGTGTTAGCTAAAAATGTGCATTGGTGATACTACTGCCTGAATCTAAGGAGCAGTAAAAAGAAATGTATCTATTACACTGTGAACATGTATAATGTCCTGACATTAGCACAGGAGCTTGTGTTCAGTGTCTTATGTGGTAGATATTACTACTGAAGCTCAGAGAAGCTAAGTTACTCATTTATGGTCACACAGAAAGTGATTCAACTAGGCCATCTCATGTTCTTTCATTATGACCCCTGAAGTGACCCAAGCAGAGGTCTGCATTCAGAGAAAATTCTACTTTAAGGTTTGTAGCTTTGAAACATCATGAAACTTGAAGATTACTTCTAGACTTGTATACACGTAACCAAGTAACTGAAAAAAATTATAGATGCAGGAACTTGTTTGAATACAGTAGCCTATATCTATTATCAATAACCTGTGATCTACCTGAAATGAGAGAACCTATGTTAGCTCCTATTGGCCACTGCTTTCTATTATTATTTTAACATTTTGTCGAAGTCTTGTGAAGAGCTAATAAATGTCACACTAAACAATTTTTATCTTTTTTGTACCTTAAATAAATTTGTTTGATGGTCTGCACATGCTTTCTTTTCAGGGAAATGTCAGGAACCAGTTGTTGCTACTTTATCATCATAATAAATGTTGAAGCTTCCATGTATTAGTTCTTACTATAGAAGGCAGTATAACATTCTGACAAGTATTTCAGGCTCAGAGACCAAATCACACAGGCTGAAATCCCAGTTCTGCAACTTGGTCGTATGACATTGGTCTACATACTTCACCTCTCATTGATAAACTGAGAACCACTCGTTGTTTATTCCCTCATTTCTGTTACCCATTGGTTTTTACCCAATTGTGTTAGCAACTGGAGTATTTAGATGCTTACTTATTCCAAGAAAGGTTGCCATAGTGGAAAGAGAGAAGAGTAAGATGAAACAGGATTTATGTTTTAAAATATGTTTTATAGCAAATGGCACATATCATAGTATAAAAAGAAAAGGCTTTGAGTTGAGATAGCCTGTTCTTTTAGTTTAATTTCAAAAGTCTAAGAGCTACAGGTCTCAGAGAATAATGAATTTTCTCCTCATAAACAAAACAGGTGTACCTTAACCTCAGAGATATTGTGGGTCCAGGCCACTGCAGTAAAGCAAATATCACAATGAAGTGAGTCACACACACTTTTTGGTGTCCCAGTGCACATACTAGTTACGTTTCCACTATACTGTAGGCTATTAAGTGGACAATAGTGAGTAATGGTATTGCCCACTTAATGGACTGCAGTATAGTGTAAACATACTATACTGTATATTTATATACCTCAGTGACAAATATTTTATTGCTAAAATATGCTAGTAGCATTTGAGTTCTCAGCAAGTCATAATTTTTTTTGCTGGTGAAGGGTCTTGCCTTGATGTTGATAGCTGCTGGCTGATCAGGTGGTTGTTGCTTGAGGTTGGGGTGGCTGTGGTAATTTTTTAAAATAAGACAATAATGAAGTTTGCCATATCTATCACAAAAAGATTTCTCTGCAGCATGTGATGCTGTTTGATAGTATTTTACCCATAGTAGGACTTTTTCTGCAATTGAACTCAATCCTCTCAAACCCTGACACTGCTTTATAAACTAAGTTCATGTAATATCTAAATCATTTGTTGCCATTTCAATAATGTTCACGGTATCTTCATCAGGAGTAGATTCAATCTCAAGGAATTACTTTGTTCATCCATGAGAAACACCTCAACTGTTAAAATTTTCTCATGAAATTTTGAAATCTCATGACTTCTGTCACATTGTTGGGCTCCACTACTAATTCTAGTTCTCAGGCTATTTCTACCACATCTGCAGTGACTTCTTCCACAGAAATCTTGAACCCCTCAAAGTTAACCATGGGGGTTGAAATCAACTTCTTCTGAGCTCCTATTAATGTTGATACTTTGACCTCCCACAAATGGCAAATGTTCTTAATAGCATCTAGAACATTGAATTCTTTCTAGAAAATTTTCAATGTATTTTGCCCAGATTCATCAGAGGAATTACTAGCCTTACAAAATGTAGTTTTAAAATAAGACATAAAAATCTAAATTACTATTGGATTTATGAACTACAGAATGGATATTGTGTTAGCAGCATGAAAACAACATCCATCTCCTTGCACATCTCCATCAGAGCTCTTGATCAGGTGCATTGTAGATGAGCAGTAATGTTTTGCAAGGAATATTTTTCTTCTGAGCAGTAGGTCTCAACAGCGGGCTTAAAATATTTGGTAAACCATACTGTAAACAGGTGTGCTGTCATCCAGGTATTGTTGTTTCACTTCTAGAGCATAGTCAGGGTTGATTTAACATAATTTGTAAGGGTCCTGAAATTTTCAGAATGATAAACATTGGCTTTTCAACTTAAAGTCACCAGCTACATTAGCCACCAACAAGAAAGAGAGTCAGCTTGTCTTCTAAGGCTTTGAAGCCAGGCATTGACTTTTCCTCTTTAGGTATGGAAATTTTAGATGTCATTTTCTTCCAATATAAGGCTGTTTCATCTACACTAAAAATATGTTATTTAGTGTAGCCACCTTCATGAATTGTCTCAGCTAGATCTTCTGGATAACTTGCTGCAGCTCCTACATCAGCACTTGCTGCTTCACCTTGCACTTTTATGTTACAGAGATGGCTTCTTTCCTTAAACTTCATGAACCAACCTCTACTAGCTTCCTTCTGCAGTTTTCTTACCTCCTCAGCCTTTGCTGACTTGAGGAGAGTTAAGGCCTTGCTTTGGATTAGGCTTTGAGTTAAGGGAATGTTGTGGCTGATTTGATTTTCTACTCAGACCACTAAAACTTTCTCCGTATCAGCAACAAGGTTGTCTTGCTTTCTTATCATTTGTGTGTTCACTAGAGTAATGCTTTTAATCTCCTTCAAAAATTTCCTTTGCATTTAAATCTTGGCTAACCATTTGGTGCAAGAAGCCTGGCTTTTAGACTATCTTGGCTTTTAACATGCCTTCCTCACTTAACTTCGTTATTCATTGCTAGCTTTTAATTTAAAATGAGAGTTGTGCAATTCTTCATTTGAACATTTAGAGGGCATTGTAAGGTTATTAATTGGCCTAATATGAACATTATTGTACCTTAGGGAATAGGGAGTCCTCATAAAAGCAGGAGAGATGGGGGAATGGCCGGTTGGTGGAGCACACCACATTCATTGATTTAAGTGCACTGTCTTATATGGGCCCAGTTTATGCCACCCTAAAACAATAATGGTAACATCAAAGATCACTGATCACCATAACAGATTTAATAATAATAAAAAGTCTGAAATAATGTGAGAAGTACAAAAATGTAACACAGAGACACAAAGTAAGCACATGCTGTTGGGAAAATGGCACTGATAGACTTGCTCCAAGCAAGATTATATTCAAGATTTGTGTTGAATCTGCGAAGCACAATAAAGCAAAGCACAATACAATAAGGTGTGCTGTATATTGAGAATAGAAAAAAGTCAGCTTGTCACATTCTTGGACTTGATGGAGTCCCCTGGTCTGTTTGTATGGAGGGAGAAAAATTAGAGACAGAAAGAAGGCAGCTTGGACTCTGTTAGCCTGAGAGAAGGGCCTGTGTCCTGTGCACGAACCATCTCCACCTCTGGTGAGTTCTGGTACAGAGACAGACCAGTACTCAGACAGGTCAGAGTTTCTGAGAAGAGACAAATGCATGCTTTGCTTAGGAACAAGCATTTTGGTATTGCTGACATGCTGTGTGGCGTGTGAGCAGGGGCAAAGTATCTGCATACAGGGTAGACTTCATGACCAAGTGACCTGTCCAGTCACCCAGGCCTCACTCTTGATCTAATACTCTCCTGTCACCACCTTAACATCCCTAATCATTTTTTAATAAGCAGCCCACTGTGCTTATTTTGTACTTGACCTCACAATTGATATAGCTTGTCCTGCCTGCAGAAAGGTGCCTGAAAATTGTTGAATCCCCAGCATGGACTGGGATCAGTTATCATAATGTTCCCAACTACTGAGAGGGAGAGGTAGCTGGGAGACAGCTGACAGACCTGAAGAATCCATGCAGTGGCAACAAGGAGGATGCTATGGTAACAGCATGGACTGATGACCACAGCCCAGATGGCACAGCAGACCTGTAGGTGGATGCCAGTATGGATACTACACGGTACCGAGGACCAGATGCTCCCAATTGATGACTGTACATCTCATAAGTGTCCTGGAACTCCTGGTCTTCCAGGAAAATATGCAGGGCAGAATTAAAATAGCCTGAGATTTTTTTCCCTCATACCCTAACCAATTGGGACCCAAAATAAATTTAATAAAAATGACATTCCTTACATGCATGAATGTATATAGTCTTAACTTATTATTTCATAGGTAAAAGTGTGACTTATTTTACAACTGGTTTATTTGTGCATGCACTGTATTTATGTAAGAACTATGCATCTTGCATGTGGGTGGTTTTATTTAAATTTAAAGCTCATGGTTTTGCTGCTTCTACTTAATATAACAATTTCTCCTCCTGGCAGTCAGTTTAGATATTGAATTATTTCTCAAATGACTTTAACTGAGTAATTCTCAGGTGACCTAAACTAATTTCTTGGCCTTGTAAATCTCGAACTCTTAATTTTCAGTCTTCTCTTGTTAGGGTATGTTGTGGAAAGCCAACATGCATTTGTTAAATTCTGAATAACAGACGACAGGCAACCTTCTGGAACTGGAAAAGTGCAGGGTTTCAGAAGAGCCCTTCACAGTGTGAAGCATCATTCATGTGCTCTCAGGTTTGCCTCATCTTATAGAGGACAAAGCCGATGACAGTCACCTCGGTCTCCTTTAGCACAAGGCACTAGAGATGACACTAGACTTACATGGGATATGTGACTTCAAAGGAATGCCATGTCCAAGGAAAAACAAACCATATTTACATATTGTGAGGTTCCCCCACCACCATGCCAGTAAAATATTTCAAAATCTTGAACTGAAATTTACGTCAATGCAAAAATGTTGTTAAAATAAGGCTTGCATTATAGGAGATTGTGTCTCCAAGTGCAGAACTCTCCAGTGCCTTTGTACAATGCGTGAGTATTCTTTGTGTCTGCAAATGTCCCATTCATCTTTAATAGTGTCTGTGCACCTCATAGCCTGCCTCAGCAGTGTGAGCACAATATCCAAAGAGCAAGTGTCAAGTAGGCATCAGCAAAGCAAGGTATAAACAGAGAAAATAAGATTGCACAGGGTGTGGGAGGATGGGGAGAAGAAATTATATAGCTTCTAGTTTACTAGATAGGGCCTATCTGCAAAAGTATTGTAGTCCAGTTTTAAAATGATAAACACATAGGGCTGAAGGGGCCCTTGAGAAGTCATCTGCTCCTTCCCCCAACCTCCAGGGAGGCTTTATCTAAACCATTTTTACAGAGAGGTGTCTGTCATGTTCTTAAAATTCTGTGGGGAAGTGCATTTGATAGCCTCTCTAGTATCCCATTATAATCCTTTATAACCACAAGTGTCAAGAAGCCTCCTCCTATACATATATATCCCTTTCTTCTCTAGCTAAAGCCCATTGTTTCCGGTTCTATCCTTAGCAGAGAAATGTTCATACATCTGGATACAGCTTCTGAATAATAATCTTTCCTATATTTAAAGGGATATTAAGAGAACCATTTCTTTCTCTTCTTGAAACTAAATAATCCCAGAGGCTTTATCCCTTTTGCATTCACTCATTTTCCATGTCCCTGTGAAGTTTTTGAGTCTCAAGCTGGGCTTCTTTTCTTGGAAGGAGTATTCATTTTGGGAGTTTCCGATGCCAAAATAGCTTTTCTAGTACTACTTCTATATGATTGACTTTCAAGATTCATTCACATAAACGCTGTACAATAGAGGAGAATGTGTCACCAGATTCTGTGGAAATGTAACCGAGCATTTTCCATAGCACCGTTTCCTACCAAATTCAAGGGTCCCTGAATTTACCTGGCAGAAAGCAAACTAGGATCATGAGAGATGTTGGAAGGACTGAAGGAGCTGGCTTCAGCTCACAAGACAGGAGGAAAGTTTAATTTCTTGATGTCTCATCTTTAAGAGCTTCTATGACCCCAGCCCAAATGCCCCTGAGATGATCATTTACAAACCCTGCAACCATTTTGTGCTCATTGTCCACTATCAGCCCAGAGACTAAAAATAAAGGCCTAATTCTTTGCTTATTCCGAAAGGCTAGATGGCTCAGCTCTAGGAAGATTTGGACATTGTCCCCATGGGTTCTGGGTAGCTCTGAAAGGAGGGTTGGAGGAATAATGTGACAGGAAGTTGAATCCTGCCCCTGACATTCTTCCCAAACAAACAAAGCCAAACACCCAGTGCTATGGTTTGAGTATGTCCTCTAAAAGTTCACATGTTGGAAACTTGGTTGCCATTGGGGTGGTATTGAGAGGTAGTGCCTTTGGGAGGCGACTGGGTCATGAGGGTTCTGCCCTCATGAATGGATTAATGCTGTTATCCGGGGGGTGGATTAGTTACTGTGGGAGTGGCTCTGTTGTAAAAGCAAGCTTTCTCTTACCCATACACACTCACTGTGTGATGCTGAAACCACTTACACAAATTAAAAAAAGCCAGAAGATTAAAATTGTCATAGGGGCTTGAATTTTTGGTAAGATATTTTCCTTTCTCCCTTTTTCCTCCTCCATGCATGATTGCCTGTATATAGGCATTTCAACAAATGGTAGTCACTAATAATTGATTATCTTCCTGTCTTAGCCCCTGGGCAGGCTGCCTACAAGACTGATGAACTTGTTGTTGGTTTTTTTTTTTTTTTTTTTTTTTTGAGACGGAGTTTCACTCTTGTTACCCAGGCTGGAGTGCAATGGCGCGATCTCGGCTCACCGCAACCTCTGCCTCCTGGGTTCAGGCAATTCTCCTGCCTCCGCCTCCCAAGTAGCTGGGATTACAGGCATGCGCCACCACACCCAGCTAATTTTTTGTATTTTTAGTAGAGACGGGGTTTCACCATGTTGACCAGGATGGTCTCGATCTCTTGACCTCGTGATCCACCCGCCTCAGCCTCCCAAAGTGCTGGGATTACAGGCGTGAGCCACCGCACCTGGCCCTTTTTTTTTTTTTTTTTTTTTTTTTTTTTTTTAAGAATAATGATTCTTAGATAATGAAGACCGCCTCCATGGCTTCCAGAAGTTGGACTGGTCAAAGGAGTGCCAGTCAGCTTTGACTACCAGGGATCTCACCTTTCTGCTAAGCTATAGGCATAGTTACGCAATAACCCACTATTGTTTCCCAGCTTGCTTTCCATAGTACCTGGCAGTTCCAAACACTATTATAAAAGCAAAGACTTATCTTTGAGATATTTTTCAGACTTTGCCTGCAAGTGGACCAACTGGCACGAACTAGACCAGTGTCCCATGATGCACAGACTTGACTGGTCTGTGACTCACCTCCTTTCCCAGGAACTGATGCAGGGCATGAAGACAGCTTCAACACCCCTATGATTTCATCTCAAACCAATCAGCACCACCCATAACCTACATTTCTGCCTGCCAAATCATCTTTAAAATCTCTAGCCTCTGAAGTCTCAGGCAGGTGGTTTTGAGGAATATCTCCTATCCTCTTTGCTCAGTTGCCTTGTAATAATTAAACTATTTCTTTATTGCAATATTTGCTGTCTCAGTGTTCAGCTCGGTCTGGGCAGCAAGCAAGAACCTGGTCAGGCAGTAACAATGCCTTTCTCTGTGCCCTTTCTGGATGCTGGTGCTATACTCTTGGACTTCCCAGCCTGCAGAACCATGGGCCAAATGAATTTCCTTTCTTTATAAATTACCCAGACTGCACCTTATTCTGTTATAGCAACAGAAAATGAACTAAAACATTCCTAATATCTGTCTCTCAAAAACTGCCCTGTGAAAATTTGTCATCTTCCCTAATTTCTCCCTGTGGGATTAGATAATAGCAATTAACCGAAGCAAGGACATGGGCATTGCTTCCAGGTACATTACAGAAATCTCTACTTTGAGGAGAAAATACTGAATTTCAGTGACTCAAGCCCTGTGTTACGAGCAGATAGTCCCCTTTTACAATAGTTGAAAAGTTACAAGACTATTTTTATTACTGAGTAACTGAAAGTGTAATGTATGTGACCATATTTTATAAAATGTAAAGAGACACAACAACAAGAAAACAACCTGATTAAAAACTGGGCCAAAGATCTTAACAAGCATCTCACCATGGAATATATACAGGTGGCACATAAGCATATGAAAAGTTGCTCCACATCGTGTATCGTCAGGGAAACGCAAACTAAAACAACAATTGCATACTACTATACATCTATTAAAATTGTCAAAATCCAGAACAGTGACAACACCAAATGTTGGTGAGGATGTGGAGCAAGAGGAACTCCCATTTATTGCTGATGGCAATGCAAAGTGGTACAGCCACTTCAAAAACCAGTTTGGTGGTTTCTTACGTAACTAAACATATTCCAACCATACTATCTAATAGTCACACTCTTTGGTGTTTACCCAAAGGAGTTGGAAACTTGCATCTGCACAAAATCCTGCACATAGATGTTTATAGAAGCTTTGTTTATAATTGTCAAAACTTGGAAATCACCAAGATGTCCTTTAGTAGGTGAATGGCTAAATAAACTGTGGTACATCCAACAGTGGAATATTACTCAGTACTAAGAAGTGAACTAGCAAGTCATGAAAAGACATGGAGAAAACTTAAATGCATGTTACTAAGTAAAAGAAACTAGTCTGGAAGAGGCTGCATATCATATTGATTCTAACTATATGACATTCTGTAAAAGGCAAAAGGATACAGACAATGAAAAGATAAGTAGTTGCCAGGGATTGGCTGGGGGGCGGAAGGAAGAATAGGAAGAGCACAGGGGATTTTAGGGCAGTGAAACTGCTCTGTATGATACTATAATGGTGAATACGTCATTTTACATTTGTCCAAACTCATAGAACTGCAACACCAAGAATGAGCTCTAATGTAAATGATGGACTTTCCATGATAATGATGTGTCAATGTAGGTTCATCAGTTATAGCAAAGGTACCACTCTGGTGGGGGATGTTGATGGAAAAGGCTATGGATGTGTGGGAACAGGGGATCTGTGGGAAGTCTTTCTACCTTCTGCTCAATTTTGCAGTGAACCTAAAAATGCTCTAAAAATAGTCTATTAAAATGATTTTTACAAAGTAAAGGGTAACACAAATGTTAATTCTTGTTGTGATTGTTAAAATCTGACAGCCTGCCTGAAAAATAATTTCCTATGGGCAGTGCTTCATGTGTAGTGTATTTTCTACGAACATTTATTCTGCAATTTTATTTAGACTTGGATGGATAGAAGCAAAACATGGCAGCTTTCTCACAGATCCTAGCAGCTGATGGGCAGAGGTTAATTTGTCTGTACATGGACACATTAGCTTGTCACATCTGCTATTAATTGCAAACAGATATATTAGTCTAATTAAACATTGCAAGGAACTGACCTAAATTGTTCAATGCCTGTTGCTATATCGACTCCACATTAGCACGCTTCTGGCTACATGTTTATCCTTGCTATACTGATATGAAGTAGCAATCTCAACTCTACAGCTAGTAACAGTTCTTGCAGTCATCACTGCTGTATGTTAACTATGCTTGAAAAGAAAAAATAAAACTCATGTGACATAATCATGTGAATTTGCTGCTGAACTACAGCCATTTCTACCCCATTGCCTTGACCAAGAGCACTTTCAAATACTTATTTTTTGTGGCAGCTGTCTAAGCGAGTTGCAGTCATTCTAATTTTGGAGCTCATTATTAGGACAAACAGTTGTGGTACATCAATAGCCCATCAGAGTTAATTAAACGGGGAACAGCAACTGAATGTTCACCAGATCATTCTCAAGCAATGAGGGCAGGGCAGAGGCTGGATTTCTCTTCTCAAACTTGAGACTGGCTTATTTTGTGCTTGCACATGAGACATGTTTAGAGATGACCAGATAGAAAATGTTTCCACGTGGCAAATGTATAAATAGCAGAAGCACAGAAACTGGGTGTAGTTTTGGAATCAATTACCGATGTATGGTCCTTTCTTTAATTTTTATCAGTATGAAATTCCCTATTACAGCTGTATTGGCAGATCTTTCTTGCCCTGCATTTGAATGTCTCCCCCAGCTTCCCAAGTGAGAAGTCCTACTTGGTGCCCACAGTGGTGTCCAACATCTAGGTACTCAGTAAATGTTAACCATGTGAAAAAAATCGAGGAAACTGGTTTTATCTTAGGTACAAAAGAGGCAATTCATTTAAATATAAATTTCTTAGTAAGAATGTGAAGGAATTTTTCAATATACTAATAGCAAACTTTTAAAAAGATAATAGTATTTTTTAAACAAAAAGATTTGGTAAAGTCAAATTTTAGAATGGCATAAGCAGGTATTCATCAATCCTTCCAACAGTTGACATATAAGGCTTTGAATTGACATTCATGAATGTTTGAAGGTGAGGGTACACTGTACCATCTTGCCAAGTCCTGGTACCCCTGCGGAAAATAGCCTTCCTGAGCCTGCAAGAGTACCTGATAAGATGGGGTCCTTGCAGACAGCCTTGCCTGCAAGTACTGAAGAGCTTTACAGGCAAAGAGCAATTGAATTCTCTATCTCCGTTCACCTTTTTTTCCTGTATTATTCAGTATTGTAGCTTGGGCACTTGGAAATAAAGGGGCTTTGCATGCTTCTCCTAACAGATTGAACAGTAGGTATGCTGAAAGATTGATGCAGTGGGCTGCTTATACTGGAGACTGAGATGCTGCAATATTGCTTTAGGAACCATCCACTGGCTTCTTTTTAATTCTGGACTTGACATTCTCTTGGCAGCATCTGGTCTCCCCTGCCTTACTCTAAGCTTATTGGCATAACTCTTCATGATTCAAGTAATGGGCTTTCACTTTGATCTTGATGGAGGGGTGAGATACAGGAGACTGAATTAAGGAATGGAAGCCAATAGCTGTTTAAGAATATCTGCTTTTTTTTTTAGTCCTCCTCCCCTCACTTTTCTCCCTAAGCCATAATTATGAAATCAGAAAAATTCTTGTTAAATATTCATATGGGTTCATCTTTTGTGATGGGAAAATTCACTCATTTTTCCTTCAATAAACACAAGAATGGGTGGCCCCAAGATGAACTAGAAATTGTCCTTGCTGTTGAGGAGCTCATAGTCTATAGAGAAGCTCAGGAAGATATCCTGATAGTGAGTAATTGGAGGAAAGAGTATTTAAAGCACAAGGAAGGTCCAGGGAGCAGAGCACTGATTCTCTCTGGGCAACAAGAGTCTATTGGGAAGCCTTCACATAGAAGGCGATGCAGGGGCAAGCTACTGAATAGACCTACTGCCTTTTAATTGGGAATACTTGACAAGTCAAGGAATATTAGTATCAAATTTTATTTATTAATTCAAGTACCCCAAAATATTTATTGATGTCTATTGTATGCTTAGCACCATTCTAGCAATAACGTTGTCATAGTGAAGAGAAAGACAAAGTCTCTATGTTGCGGACCTTAACTTTTAGTTGAGGAGACAGACAATTAGCAAATAAATATCTCAAGTGTCAGGTAAGGATAAACACTATAAAGAAGAATAAGAAGCAAGGTAAAGGATAAAGAACAAGGATGATGGAGGTGGCATATTTTGCTTTCTTGTGTTGAGTAGACATGGAAAGCCTGATTAAGCTGAGATGATGTTTGGGGATAGAACTGAAGGAGTGCCATGGAGAGTCACGTGGATATCTGGGAGAAGATCATTCCAGGTAGAAGTCAACACTGTCCAGCTTTTCAACATTAGCAAGAATTGGGCCGGGCACAGTGGCGCACGCCTGTAATCCAGCACTTTGGGAGGCTGAGGTGGGTAGATCACAAGGTCAAGAGATCGAGACCATCCTGGCCAACATGGTGAAACCCTGTCTCTACTAAAAATACAAAAATTGGCTGGCCATAGTGATGTGTGCCTCTAGTCCTAGCTACTTGGGAGGCTGAGGCAGGAGAATCACTTGAACCTGAGAGGTGGATGTTGCAGTGAGCAGAGAATTGTACCACTGCACTCCAGCCTGGTGACAGAGCAAGACTCTGTCTCAAAAATAAAATAAAATAAATAAAAAAGAATTGAAGAGCTGTGTTTCAATGTATGTGTGTATGTGTGTGTGTGTGTTTAACAATTCCACAAACTAGATACTTAATTAATATCCCCACTTTACAGATGAGAAAAAGAACTTGCTAAGTCTTATCAAGAATCCTGTCCAGGGTAATAGGGGAACTAGGGTGACTATTCCAGGTCTTTGTTTAGGACTTAGCATTTTTTTTTTCACAGTTGGTACAATCTGATGCTAGTTGGTAATTTTATGAGCTTCAGGAGTCTGGGCTATACCTGTATTTTCCCCTAAAGTAGTGGTTTTCAAGCCTGATCGAACACATTTACTCCCAATTTTTTAAATTACACATATAAAAAATATAGATACCAGGACTGCATCTCAGAAATTCTGGTTCAACAGATATAGGGAGAGACCTGAGTACCCAGCTCCTCCAGGTAGAATCTCACCCAGCTCTCCCAGATTTGAGAACCACTGTTTTAAAAGTACTTCTCATACTTTAAGGCACATAAAACCCACCTGAGTCTCTTGTTTAAATGCAGATTTAAATTCGGTAGGTCTTAGGCTGCAGATGCTCCATTTCTAACAAGGCAGAGCTGCCGGTCCTTGGCCACAGTCTTAGTAGTAAGGTTCTATGCCTCAGTGTCAATAATGGAACTGGACTAGCTCACTGGGATATGGGCAATGAGAAACAGTTCAAACCCCAATAGAGGGGTATGGAGAAGGGCAATTCATCCCACTTCTGCTGTCTAATGTTCACAGAGGTTCCTCAGAACCCAGTCCTCTGTTCCCGTGAGAGCTGGAAGCTAGAGCAGTTCTGAGTGTGGCATGAGTAGCAGTGAGGGAGGCACGTGAAGCTCCGTTTTAGTGGGACAAGTCAGGGATCTCAACATAGCATTCTTGGATTGTTCTCTTCCCTCTCTTCCCACCCAGTGAATATCTTCTGTGACTTGAGAAAAATCCCACCTGATGCAGGAAATCTTCCTGCCTGCTTCCTACCTGGACCCTCCACTATCGGTTCACCCTCAGGGCTCTTCATCATGACTACTTTCTCCTTTATTGTTACCTGCTTTGTGTGAGCCATTCTAATTTCTCCAAAGAGATGATAAACTCTGCAAGGCTGGGGCACTCACGGGAAGCTGAATTCATGGTAAGAAGCATAGAATCTTGATGTTAGAAAAAGCTCATGAAATTCAATTTCTCTCAGGCTGCAATTATGCCCACAATTCTCAACAAAGATAATTATCCAGTCCCTGCCCGAATAGTGCCAATTCTGGAAAGCTCACTTCTTTATGAATTACTCAATTAAAAAAACCCAAACTCACCGAATTGAAAAAGCTGGCTTTTCTCATTTTTTCATTTGATAGCAAAGAAGATGAGAATAATGATACATAAAAAATATTATATATATATATATATATAAAATTGTGTTTTAGGTTTTGGGGTACATGTGAAAAACATAAAAGATTGTTGCATAGGTACATACATGGCAATGTGGTTTGCTGCCTTCCTACCCAGTACCTAAATCTGGCATTTCTCCCCATGTTATCTCTCCCCAATTCCTCACCCCCCGTGTCGCTCCCCTAGTTTCCTCCGACAGACCCCAGTGTGTGATGCTCCCCTCCCTGTGTCCATGTGTTCTCATTGTTCAACACCCGCCTATGAGTGAGAACATGCAGTGTTTGATTTTCTGTTCTTGTGCCAGTTTGCTGAGAATGATGGTCTCCAGGTTCATCCATGTCCCTACAAAGGACATGAACTCATTGTTTTTCATGGATGCATATTATTCCATGGTGTATATGTGCCACATTTTCCCTGTCCAGTCTATCATCGATGGGCATTTGGGTTGGTTCCAAGTCTTTGCTATTGTAAACAGTGCTGCAATGGACATTCGTGTGCATGTGTCCTTATAATAGAATGATTTATAATCCTTTGGATATATACTGAGTAATGGGATTGTTGGGTCAAATGGAATTTCTATTTCTAGGTCCGCTGGGTCCTGTTCTAAATTTTATGTAATTTATTTTATTTAATCTTCACAACAATCTTATAAGGCAGATAATATCATTAACCCCCCCTAGGGAGAGAGAAGGGTCAAGTAAATTGTTCCAAGGGCATATAAATCTAGACAGTGGAGAAGCCAAGATTCAAAGCAGACAGCATGACTGCAGAGAATATACTGTCTGAATATGGCATGTGGTCATCCTGGAAAATCAGTCTGTCCTATCCATTGTTTGCGTGAGGAAAGTCAAGGCCACCCAAGGGGAAATTATGCCTTACTTAAGGGAAATCTCTTTTTTACTTCAGCTGTCCCTCATGTGTTGGATGAATCAAACCAGTCACTAAATGGGACTTTTTGGTCTGAAATGTTGTTGGAAACCCTGGGACAGTTCTAGAGTTTTCTAGTTAGGAATGATGGGAGTTGAAGAAATGCTTGATCTGATTTTTTGGTTTCCAATTAAATAAAGTTGCATTGATCCTGCAAAATAGAAATGCACTTCCAGTTGGCCCATTCCCAGCCCAGAACAATCCAATGACTACCATCAAACTTGGAATCAAATCCAAATTCCTTATCATGGTCTACAGGACCCAACATGAACTAGACAAGTCTCCAGGTTCATTGACTGAGACATCTATAAATTTGTGGGACCCTGACAAGAGGTAAATGTTGAAAATCACATCCCATATTTCTAAATATTAAAAATTACAAATCAAGCTAAAAACTGTTAAATATGTTCAATTCTCCTACTCAGGAAAATGTACCTTTGTAATGGCAAAAAACAAAAAAAGTACATGTGAAGCTATGATTTATGGTTTTTATGTAACTGAAGGTCTGCAAAATATCAGACAATTGAATTCAGCAATTATTGCCCATATCTAGATGTTTAATAAAATAAAATTAAAGGGTTAAACTACTTTTCTATATTTCCAATGTTAGTTTTTTCTAAAATAGTCAATATGGTTTATTATGATTAAAAGGCAAGTACAAATTATAATTGACTATCAAACTTTTAAATAAAATTAGTAAAGAAAGCTGAAATATTATTTAATCTTTTGAAAATTCAAAAATAGATGCTGGTGAGATAGTGGAGAAAAGGAACACTTACACACTGCTGGTGGCCGTGTAAACTAATTCTGCCATTGCGGAAAGCACTGTGGTGATTTCTGGAAGAACTTAAAACAGAATTATCCTTCAACTCAGCAAACTTATTACTGGGTATATACCCAAAGGAATATAAATTGTTCTACTGTAAAGACACATGCCCATGTATGTTCATTGCAGCACTATTCACAATAGCAAAGACCTGTAATCAACCTAAATGTCCATCCATGGTAGAATAGATAAAGAAAATGTGGTACATATATACCATGGAATACTATGCAGCCATACAAAGGAATGATATCATGTCCTTTACAGCAACATGGATGGAGTTAGAGACCATTATCCTAGGCAAACCAACACATAGAAAATCAAATAGCACATGTTCTCACTTTTAAGTGGGATCTAAACAATGAGAATACATGGGCACTATGAGGGCAACAGCAGACACTGGGGACTACTTGAGGATGGAGGGTGGGAGGAGAGAGGACCAGAGAAAATATCTGTTAGGTTTATACTTATTACCTGGGTGACAAAACAATCTATACACCAAACTTCTGTGACACTCAGTTTACCTATATAATAAACCTGCACGTGTACCCCTGAAACTAAAAGTTAAAAAAAGAAAATACAATTAAATATTTTCAATATTTTTATAATGTAAAATATGCGCAATTCTAGAGCTTAGTGTTTAGTTGTCTCAGTACTGCACTCCATACCTATTACATCCAGACCTACATATATACAAACTTAAGATAAATATGTACTGTTTAGCACTGCAAAATGTTCCTAAACTTCCATATGTAACTATTGCCAATACCACTCTAATTTATGAACACTGCTAGAGCTGGGAAATGGAAAGGGAAGAGAGGCAAGAACATCAACAATCTGAGAAACAATTTTCATTATGCAAGAATCAAGTGTATTCATGCTTTCTTAGAAAACGGATTTGACAAGTTAATTAATTTGTCTTTTTTTTAAGTTAACGTGCTTTCATGTCTCAAACCCTCACTCTCTGCATTCTGAAGCTGTGTGTCAGCACAACAAACCTCAAACCCTCGCATTCAGACACAGTTGCCTTTTGTTTTGAGCACATAAGTCAACAGATACGGACAACTCCTTGGAACCTAGAGAGAGTGAGTCATGAGAGCAGCTGTTTAAAATTTCAGGTTGTGCTTTAACCAGAGCAAATTGTCAGCTTCTGTGTGATAGACACCCATGTGCCTGCCGTGTGTGTGTGTGTGTGTGTGTGTGTGTGTGTGTGTGTGTGTGTTGTGATCTGCAAGGTTTTTTAAAGTGGAGGTCAAAGTTGACTCCTTTTGCCTGGTGTGAATGGGACATTGCTCTGGCCCCACTGTTTTCTGAACACATGCAGCAGTACCCTGCTTTCAGGTCTTTGTACTTGCTTACTTCATGGTGAAAGCCCTGCCACCATAACTTTGCATCATTTGCTCCGTTACTTCATTTAGTGATAAAGTAATTATTAATAAAGTAATTTCAATAATAAAATATCCTTTCCAGATGCTGCCATGGCCACTCCATCTAAAATAGCACTCCTTTAAAAAAATGGCTCTACACATTTATTATCAGCTATTTTAATGCAGAAAGAGGAAACAAAAAGCTGACAAACACTACATGAGACACATTACAGGGAAAAAGAGGGACTGAAATGGATTGAGAGTATCCTAGGTTCTAGACGGATGCATTTCTGGGGGAGGTAGATCTCTAATTCCTGGTAGAGGGGAGAGGGTCTAATTCCTGTATTGTATATTTCAAAATAGCTGGAGAAGAGGATTTTGAATGATCTTACCACAAAGAAATTATAAATGTTTGAGGTGATGGATATGCTAATTACCCTGATTTGATCATTACATTATGTATAAATGTATTCAAACATCACATTGTATCTCATAAATATGTCCAATTATTATGTGCCCATTAAAAATAAAATAAAACTTACAAATAAGTAAAATAGTAATACTGCTGCCATCATTATCACCTCGCCCTGTTTTGCATTACTTAGTAGCCCTTATTAATTGTTGAAATTATGTTATATATCTGTCTCCCTCACCATGTGCAAGTTATCTGAAGAAAGGAACCTTGTCTTTCTTTTCATGGCTGTATCTCTGGTGCCTAAATATATTATTGGGTCCTCAATAGTATTTTTATGAGTGAATGAATAAATGAGTTTGGAATCACAGTTTCTTATTTCAAGGAAGGAATTGTTACATTTAGCATGAAGGTTCTGGGTAAGGAAAGGGCTCTTGTTTGCCCTCTGGGATTGCCTGGGTACCTAGGCAACAACTGAAACCAGGAACACCTCTTTCTCTCTGCAGGATATCTGAGAGCTTTGACACTCCTCTTTAGTATAATGAAGAATAAAGCAGGTGTGACACTGAGCAAATTAGTAATACTTCTCTTCTCCTTACCTGAGAATCTGTGGAGCTGCCTTTCAATTATAGTAGTAGTTTCTCTATTGCAAAAAAAGAGCAGAAACACAATATTAACAAAGGCCAAGATGATCTGCCTTCAACTAATACCAATTAACACTTTCCAAGTGACAAGATCAGCAATAAAGTGGTGGTTTTCATGTTCCAGGGAATAGATACATGAGAGTTTCATTTTCTAACTCTGGAAGAGACAAACTAGTACATACTAGGCCTCTGCAGAAGTATCTTTGCCCAGAAACCCAAACCACATGTGTCAGATCATTTCACTGAAAGACACAGAAAATGTTAAAAAGGAAAATAAACTGGAGTCCTGCCTTTGAGGAGTGAGTGAAATATTATTATAGAACTACTTCTAAAATTGAGAGTTAAAGTCTACTCACTGACTTCCATGTTCTACCAATTGGCCCCAAATTATTCTGTTCCTCTCTAGTCAATACTCTTGCATCTTTGTATCCCTTGGGACCCCTGGAAACCTTGCCTGGAAGTTGAGCAGAGGTAACTACACTATCAAGCCTCCATGGATGGGAGGTTATTTTATTGCTGTCTGTAGAGAATTTCCATGTTTCTTTCTGGTTCTATTGTTTCAATGTGATTTTTTATTCTGAGTATGTATGAAAAGGAGCTGTGTAAAACCCCACTGGGTGAAGCTTTCCAGGAACTTGTTTCCAAATGATTGCCTTAGTAAATGTTAATGTAGACAAGTGATTAAAGAAGCATGACCAGAATGATAATTGAATAGTCAGAGATGAACACATTAAACTGCAAGGATTCATGGGGTGCCTCCTATGTTCTCAGCAATGTATTAAGCACTGTGGGGTGTACAGAACATTTGTGGTGTTTTGTGTTCAAGTAACATGCATTTCTTCTTCCTAACAGGACGAAGATGTCTCCAGAGTTAAATATATTAATTAAATACAATTTCAACGGATGTCTCAATGTTTTTAATTGAATAACATGACTTAAAAGAAGATATAGGAAATGTCAACTCCCAGCAAAATGAAGTAGACATAGACTTCTCTATTCCTTCCACTACGTACAATGGAAAACCGTGCCACTGTATCTAAAACAAACATAAGAAGACTCTGAAAGGTAAGAATGGTTTTTCTTTTGCCTCTATTATCCCCAACTTGTAAGTGAAGAAGCCGTCAACCAAGAAATTCCCAACAGACCCACATGGAAAAAGTCCCAATGAAAGACTTCCTTTAGCCAAAGGGCCAGGAAAAGAGCAAGATAGTAGTATGTTTAGATAATAACTATTAGTCAAGATTAATCAGATGAACAGAACACGGAGAATGTATACACACGACACACACACACATACACATGTATATATATATATGGTTTTGTCTTATTGAGGTCTGACAGGTTCCATGATCTTCCACTGACAAGCTTCAGACCCAGGGAAAGTCAATGTTTCAATTCAAGTCTAAGATAGTGAAAAAACTATGTCCTACTCTGGAGGCAGTCAGGCAAGAGGAATTTCTTTTTACTCCAGAGGGTTATCTTTTTCTTCTTCTTCTTCTTCTGTGCCGGCCTCCAACTGACTGGAGGGGCACACTCACACCATGGAGGGAAATCTGCTTTATGTACTCTACTGATCCAAACATAACACACCCAGAATGATGTCTGAACAAAGGTGAAGATATCTCTTGGCCCAATGAGGTCAACATATAAAATTAATCATCACAACTGCTTCAGCCAAATGCCACCCACATCCATACCAGCAAAGGCTAAGTAAGGAGTGTAGTAGACTTCCACCCTTGCCAGTATGTAAGGAAACATATCAGCCTGTTGGGGGCAAAATTCTAAAATGTGCACCTTGTGATAGCTGCTAAGGTCTCAGGGAATGTAAAGAATTAAGTGTGAGCCTCCCCCTGAGTCAGTGCCATTGTGCAGTCCCCCAGAAGCTCCCTATGTTAGTTTCAGATCACATAAAGGTTGAAGGGCTCTCGTAGCTAGGATTGCAGAAGTCCACAGTGAGAATGTGAACCTCTAAGGGCCTCTCACCCTTTCTCTGAATTGGGGAGTGTCCCTTGGCTCCTAGCTAGTCCCAGCTGAGCATGCCGCCTCATTTCCCTCTCCTTTTTGGCTTTAGGTATTGCCTGTCACTTTTCTGTTGAATTCTGGTGTTCTTTCTTGGATACTGTATTTGAAGTGTGATTATCTACTCATTACTTTAGTTCTTCTTACTGGAGGACATGAAATGCCCTTAATCAGCCATCTTGGAGCATAAACATAAAAATCTTTGACAAAAATTAGCAAATAGGGCTGGGTGCGGTGGCTCATGCATGTAATCCCAGCAACTTGGGAGACCAAGGAGGGCAGATTACCTGAGGTCAGGAGTTTGAGACCAGTCTAACCAACATGGTGAAATCTTGTCTCTACTGAAATGCAAAAATTAGCCAGGCATGGTGGTGCATGCCTGTAATCCCAGCTACTCAGGAGGCTGAGGCAGAAGGATCACCTGAAACCAGGAGGCAGAGATTGCAGTGAGCTGAGATTGTGCCATTGCACTTCAACCTGGGCAACAGAGTGAGACCCCATCTCAAAGAAAAAAAAAACGCAAATAGAATTAGGCAATATGTCAAATAAAGTTTATATCATGACCTAGTGGAGTTTATTCCACAGATATAATTCAGGTTCAACATTTGAAATCAATTATGTAAAAATAGGCTAAAGAAGAAGAGTCACATAATAATATCAATTGATACAAAAGGTTGATAAAATTCAATACTGTTCATAGTAAAAACTCTCAGAAAAATAGGAATAAAGGGAAATTTCTGGACTTGACTGAGAAGATTTATAAAAACTCTATAGTTAACTTCTACTTAATGGCAAAAGGCTGAATGGCTTGTCCCCTAAAATTGGCAACAAGGAAAGAATGTCTACTCTTACTACTCTCACTGCATAGTACTAGAAATTCTAGCCAGGGCAGCAAGACAAGAAAAGAAAACAAAATATATATGTATCTGATGTTATTTGGCTCTGAAATCTCATTTCAAATTGTAATCCCCACATGTCAGAGGAGGAGCCTGGTGGGAGGCGATTGTATCCCAGAGGCAGACTTCCCCATTGATGTTCTTTTTTTCTTTCTTTCTTTTTTGAGACGGAGTTTTGCTCTTGTTACCCAGGCTGGAGTGCAATGGCACGATCTCGGCTCACTGCAACCTCCGCCTCCTGGGTTCAGCCAATTCTCCTGCCTCAGCCTCCTGAGTAGCTGGGATTACAGGCACGTGCCACCATGCCCAGCTAATTTTTTTTTTAATTTCTTTTTTTATTTTTAGTAGAGACAGGGTTTCACCATGTTGACCAGGATGGTCTCAATCTCTTGACCTCGTGATCCACCCGCCTCAGCCTCCCAAAGTGCTGGGATTACAGGCTGGAGCCACCGCGCCCAGCCTGATGTTCTTAGGATAGTGAGTAAGTCCTCACGAGATCTGGTGGTTTTAAATGTGGCACTTTCCTCCTTGCTCTCTCTCTCCAGCTCAGCCATGGCAAGACGTGCTTGCTTCCCCTCTGCCTTCCACCGTGATTATAAGTTTCCTGAGGCCTCCTAGTCATGACTCCAGTTAAGCCTGCAGAACTATGAGTCAATTAAACCTTATTTTTTTCATAAATTACCCAGTCTCAGGTAGTTCTTTAGAGTAATGTGAGAATGGACTAATACAGTATCAGAGAAGAAGAAATAAATCAGTCCTTATTTACAAATAGCATGACTGTCTTCATAGAAAATCCCAAAGAATCTACAAAAACCATATATAACCAAAAGTGAGTTTGGAAAGGTCATAGAATACAGCATAAATATGCAAAAGTTAACTGTATTTCTAGGTACTACCAATGAGCACATGGAAACTGAAATTAAAATAATTATGAAATTTAAAAAATTAAAAATGTGATACCACTTAGAGTCACTTAAAATTAGATACTTAGACATAATTCTAACACATATGTATAGAAATTGTATGCTGAAAAATATGAGATATTGATGAAAGATATTAAAGAAGATACAAATAAGTGAAAAGACATGTCATACTCATGGATTAGAAAATTTAACATAGTAAAGGTGTTGGTCCTCCCCAATTGGTAAACAGGTTTAACCTAAGATTTTTTCTAAATGTGGTAAAGATTATTCTAAAATATATATGAAAAGATAAACTAGAATTGGTAAAACAAAATTGAAAATAAAGAGTAAAGTGGAAGAAATCAGCCTACATGATTTTAAGACTTATTATACAGCTACAGTAATCAAGTCTGTGTGATATTTGGGCAGAGGGCTAGGCCCAGAGATTAGTTGATACAAAATAGAGAAACCAGAAATAAATAACCTGCACCAATATGCCCAACTGATTTTTGACAGAGGTCCCAAAGTAATTTAATGGAGGAAGACAGCTTTTTTAACAATGTTGCTGGAGCAAGTGGGCAAAATATATGAGCAATAGATATGCACAGATATGTCACTGATGAAGATATGTAGATGGAAAACAACACATGATAAGATGTTAAAAATCATTGCCATTTGGGAACTGCAAATTAAAACCATAATAAGATATTACTGCACATCTATCCAAATGGCTGCAACAAAAAACGGTGACAACACCAAATGCTGATGAGAATGGAGAGAAAGTGAGTCATTCACATATTGCCGGTGTGCGTGTAAACTAGTATAGCCATTCCGGAATATGGTTTCTTTATTTCTTATAAAGCTATACATGCAACTAGCATACAACCTAGCAATTACACTCTTGAGCATTTATTCTAGAGAAATGAAAACATATATTCACACAGAAACCTATTTGTAAATGTTGATATTGGCTTTATTTGTAATATCATCTAAATGAGAATGATCCAGATGTTTTACAACCATGAATAATTAAACAAATTTTGGTACACTGAGACCATGAAATACTACTTATCAATTTAAAAGAACGAACCATTGATTTATGCAACAGCTTGGATAAATCTTTTTTTTTTTTTTAGAGTAGGGGTTTCGTTTTTTGTTTTTTTTTTTTTAAGAAGAGAAGGAGAGGAAGAAAGAGGAAGAAAAAGAGGGAGAGAGAACAGGAATATTGCTTTATTCTAAAAATGGGTATTAATAATGGCCGATCAATATTTTGTGTAATTTAAGTGGAGAATGTATATTTTGTGTATTTAAAGTGGAGAGCTCTATAAATACTTCTTAAGTTTACTTGTTCCGGATCTGAGTTCAGGTTCTGGATATGCTTATTAATTTTCTGTCTCGTTGAGTCTAAATCTCTTTATGGGTCTTATGTATCTAGGTGTTAGGATCCTTAGCTCTCATTATTGCATTGATCCTTTTACCACTGTATCTTTGTTGCTTTGAAATCTGTTTTTTCAAATGCGAGAATTGCAAGCTTGGATAAATCTTAAGGGAGTTAAGCTGAACAAAAAAGTCCATCTCAGAAGGTTATACACTGCATGATTCCATTTATATAACATTAGTGAAATGACAAAATTATATAAATATGGAACATATGAGTGTTTAAGGAGTGGATGAGGGCAGGAGAGAAGTGGGTATAACTACACTAGAGCAACACAAGCGTTCCTTGTGAGTAGGGAAATGTTCTATATCTTGACTGCATCCATGTCAGTATGCTAATTGTGGTATTGGACTACAGTTTTCAGTATGTTACCATGGGAAGAGTCATGGAATTTCTCTATCATTTCTACACCAGCAATTGAATCTACAATTATCTCAAAATAAAAAGAATAATTTTATAAAAAGAATATATGGAAGATTAAATGAAAATAGTCAACAAAATTATTAGAAAGAAAAGCAGTGATATTTTACTAAAGATTAAATAACCCCATAGAGCCACTGTAATTAGAGTAACATAGTATTGGCCTAAAACACCAACTGAGTAGAATAGAGAGCCGATAAATATATCCCAGTGGCTATGGGAAGTGAACATATGCCAAAGGTAATATTTCAATTTCAGGGGAAAAGAATCATTTATTGAATAAATGATGTTGGCATGACTTTTTATTTTACTTGGAAATAAAAAATATAAATTGTACTCTTACCTTTCATTATGTATAAAAATAAATCCCAGAAGTATTACAAATTTAAGTATAAAGTATAAGGTTATAAAATTTTTAGAAGAAAAATTAGGAGAGATTAAGGGCAAGTGCAAGACAGGGTATTAGAAGCCCAATTCTAGTAGAAAACCAGAAGTAAACTAGAAGGAAAAACACATGACTATATAGAAATTGCATTTTAAAACTTGGGCCAAAAAGCCAAAAGATAAACTAGAGACTGAAAAAGTATTTGGAGCACAAAGAACAGAAAATGATTCCGATGTCTAATGCAAAAGGATGCCCTTTTCTCTTTTCACCTGATATACACTATCAATGTATGTAATATTCTTTCTGCATATTGTTTTTGCCAAATAATAGGAAGGATATAATCTGTGTTTCTTTAATTTGCATTTCTATGATAATCATAAGACTGATTGCATTTATTGGCTATTTGTATTTGCCCTTCTGTGGATTTTTCTTTTATCCATTTTTCTATTATGCTGCAATTTAAAATTTTAATCAGTGAGTACCATTAATATACAATACTGGTGAAATTGAAGTATTACAACCTTAGTGCCTTATAGTCTAGAAATATCTATCATAACTTGAAAATGCACATATTTAATATCAGTTCACTTTTAGAGAATTTCTCCTTTAGAAATAAATATGGCAGTTTGAAAAAGAACATTACAGCATTATTTCTAATGACAAAATGAGAAACATTCTGAATGTTCATCAGTAGCAGATTGGTGGAATAAATTGTCATACGTTGATATGCAGCTGCTGATGAAGAATGAGTTCTACCAATATTGATTGACTCCTACGGTTTTTCTTATGAGCTATAGAGAAGTGACTATTATGTAATCTAAGTTTTGTAATATAAGTGACCACAAAGCCAAATATATATGCTTATATATTCATACATAACTAATGAGCATGAAAAGAAGCGTAGAAGGCTGTCTGCCAACATGTTAACTTTGGCCCTTGGGTCAGGAATAATGTGAAGGAGAGGGTGAGGAAAAAGGAAGAGAGATGAGAAAACAGAAAGATTGAGATCAGGGAAGAGGTGTTTAGAATTTTTTAAAGGTATGTATGATATAAACTTATTTATATAAAAAGTATGGTATGTATGTGTCTAAAGAAGTATATGAAAGTTTGGTCACAGAGTGCTACTAATGATGATTGTCTCTGAGTGGTGGGACTTAAGTTAATTTTTTTAAACTTTCTTCTTTATAATTACATGAATTTGCTCAACTTTCTAATAATAAGAATGTATTATTTATATATTTAGGAAAAGCAATATGACTATGCTTTAATTTAGTAAGGAAAAACCAACACATATTTTTTTATTCTTTTTTCAATTTTTATTGCATTTTAGGTTTTGGGGATTTTTTTAATTCTTATTTTAATGTCATTGAGGAGAATTTGCCTGGGAGATGCCAAGAGAGAGAAGCCTATACTTTGAGGGTGGAAGCCCCTCCCACAGGTAGGCTGGAGCTTCCAGGATGGAGAGAAAAAGGGTGTTACCTTCAGGGAGCTTGACTGGCATAACATCCAAACAGCAATACTGAGACGACACTGAAATATTTGAAACCATAATTCAGAGGAGAGGGCTAACTGAAGTTTTAAACCTGTTCAACTGGTTGTTTGCAGGTACCATTTTGTTGAATCTGGAAATCAGGGAAGGAGAACTGATTTTTAACAGAACCTATAGAAGTATATTAGTAGCCTAGAAGGCAATGAATTTTAGAAGGCTAAAAAATTCAGTAGTGGATAAAAGAGATAATAGATGCCAATACACTTTAAAGATGTTTTGTATTAAATAGGACTTTTTAAAAGAGGTTGCAACAAGTTAACAAATACTTATTGACTACTTCCTACAGGCCAGGTGCTGGGCTTGGCATCAGGTGTGTAGCAGCAAAGCAACTCCTTTGGCTAACCTAGAGTAAAGGTAGGTGGAATATCATGGTTATTCGTGTAGTTCATCTGTTGTATGAGGCTGGCCCAGCAGGAATCAAAGACAGACACCAGAACAGGCTGTAAATGATCCATACTCTTCCACTTCATACTTCTTGTTCAAAATCCTTCTTTCTAGGATCTCAGAAAAATATCAAAAAGATTTGTATCAATTCATCGTCTCCAGCATAAATTTGGAGCACTCTTTAATGACCTTTTTTCCCTCCCTATTAACATTGTACCAATATTCACCATTACTACCTTCTTCTGTTAAGTTTTGCATAAATTTTGATTAGTTAGAATGGTTTTGCAATAATGCTGAGAAATTGTCTTTTCTTCTTTTCCTTTTTTTTTTTGTTGAGACGGAGTTTTGCTCTTGTTACCCAGGCTGGAGTGCAATGGTGCGATTTCGGTTCACCGCAACCTCTGCCTCCTGGGTTCAGGCAATTCCCCTGCCTCAGCCTCCTGAGTAGCTGGGATTACAGGCACACGCCACCATGCCCAGCTAATTTTTTGTATTTTTAGTAGAGACGGGGTTTCACCATGTTGACCGGGATGGTCTCGATCTCTTGACCTCGTGATCCACCCGCCTCGGCCTCCCAAAGTGCTGGGATTACAGGCTTGAGCCACTGCGCCTGGCCTCTTTTTTTCTAACTTTAATAGATGCTATCTACTTAATGCTAGGACAGGAGTAATTGCTTTACACATTGCAAAGTAGATATGATTATTTTTCATTTTACAGATGAGGAAGCTTGGAGATGTTAAGTAATTTGTCCAGAATATCGGAGGTTAGTGCACACCCTTCCTTCTGCAACAAGCTGCACAGCGTCTTAGGCAACGGTCCTTGAGGGCCTCTCTTTGAGGATGCAGCAGCGAGGCCTGGGTGCTCTGCAAACATTTGCTGCCCAGTGAGGAGGAGGTAAATCTGTCTCAAGTAGGAGCATTATGTCTTTTTTTAGCTTTATACCTATTTTTAAGTTACCAGCTTTTTGCTGGGTACTGTTTGAGGTCCCAATTAATAATAGGTCAGGTTTAATAATAATAACAGTAATAATGACCTCTATTTATTTATATTTTATTTTGTGGCAGAAAGAGAATCAAGCACTTTTCATGAAGTAACTCACTTAATTTTCACAACGGTCCTACAAAGTAGGTATTTTTATTACCCTTATAGGTAAGAAAATGAAAGCGCAGAGAGACTAGGTAAGTTCCTTAAAACCACACAGCTAGGAAGTGATAGAGCTGAAGTTGAAACCTGGCAGAATGACTCCTGAGTTTGTCATCATAACCATACCGTACAGACCCATCATCCAGAAAAATCAAAGGAGAGAGGAGATAGCCAAGTAAACAGACCAATGCCACGCAGGGTAGTAAGGACCATGATTGAGGCACATAGAAGGTGCTGTGGAGTTTTAAGGAAACCTAGACCTAGGGAGAAAGGGAGGAGAATTGTCCCATGAAGAATGCAGAGAATAGAAAATAGACGTAGGTATTCATATATTATAGGTGAAGAAAGAGAGGCACAGAGGTATTAAGTCATTTGCCCATTTGTAGCTGCTAAGGTGTGAGGACAAGGATTTGAACTCAGGCAGTCTGGCACCAAATTCTGTGCTCTTAGTCCCTGTATTGTGATGAGAGTAAGAAAGTGAGCTAAATTTCAAGAATCTCAAATTTTAGATGACTGCAGAGACATCAAAGGGCAATTTCCTATAGGCAGTTGGGCACATGGTCCTGGAGCGCAGGCTGGAGATCCAAATTCCACGGCCAGCTCAAGCTGGCACAGAGAACTTCCACAACAAGACAGCCAGGAGCAGGCACTCCCGGTATGGTCATTTTTTGGGCTTCATGTCCTCAATATCCCAAGTATATTAGAAGCATGAACTTTAACAATTGATTTTTAACTAGATGCTTAATGAAATTTTAATAAGCACTGACTGAAACCATTGGGCATCAATTGAGGGGAGAGACTGTGCTTATAAAAAATGACTGATTACCTTAGATTCTTTCTGGAATAAGGCAGTGGGATGATTAGGTAGATAAAATATATCTAGGACTCTTGCTTGTCATATGATTCTGGATACAACAAGGAGATAAGCCCTGATATGGAAAAAGGTTGGCAGAATTAGTGAGAAAAAGCTAGCCTCAAGGTGTAGGAAATAACCAAATTAAATGGGCTCCTTGCAGGCACAAGTCTACTGTGGGCTAATTTGTTTCCTGCAAAAAGGAAAAAAAAAACCCTCAACTCATTTTTGTCCTCTTAAATTTTAAACAGACACTGTGTAATTGCACTTCCTTTCTCTTAAGATTGTTTTGCTTGGGCCAGAGGAGAGTGGAGGGTGAGAACAAGAGTGAGAGCTAGAGAGAGAGAGAGAGTGAGAGAAGAGAGAGAGGGAGAAGAAAGAGAGAAGAGAGAGAGGAGAGAGAGAGAGAGAGAAGAAAGAGAGAAGAGAGAGAGGAGAGAGAGAGAGAACATGCATGCAAGCCCTGGGCTCCATCTTGTTGCTTATCAGGGACGCCCTTAACATCCCACCTGCCAGGAGATGGGTATGTTTCATCTAAGAATCTCCTCTTTGAAATATCGGTGCTTACCCTTTTTCTGAGGAAAATTCCAACTTCATTTTTCTTTCATCTCTGACTCTGTATGAGAAGCTATAATTTAGCTGCACTTAGTGGATCAATTGATTAAACATTGACCTCATTTGCTGGCTCATGCCAGACAGGATATAGAGAAAGCATGAAGCCTCTTTTTCCAGGCCACATGCTCGTGCTTTCTCCATCCCTCCAGGACATTCATTCATTCACCAGATCTTTGCAGGCACCATATTATAGGTCAGGCACTGTATTAGTGCTGGGGAAATGACAAAGAAGAAATACAATCTATGGAGGAAGACAGGTCCACAGGCTGTTGCAGTGCCGTGTGGAAAGTACTGCAATGAGAGTAATCATAGGGTTCCATGAATAGACATACAGGGGCATGAAACTAAGGTTTGGAGTATCAGGGAAAGCTTCCTGTGGGCAGGGGTGATAATGAAGCAGAGACCAGAAGGCTAAGCAGAAGGTAGTCAGGCTGAGGAAAGGTACAGGGCTCCAGTCTATGAAAACAGCATGTGCTAAAGTCTTGAGGCTAGAAAAGAGAAGGCCCATGGAGTCATACAGGTTTACTGTGCCTAGAAAGTGTGAATAGGGAAGAAGGAAAAAGGAGGCTAGGTGATAAGAGAGATAAGGCAAGAGAGGTAAACAGAAGGGTTTTGGATGTCTGGCCCTATCATAAGCCTGAGGAGTTTGTCTTTTACTCTGATTGAAATAGGAGCCATTAAAATGTTTTAAGCAAGGGAATGGCAAGATCAGATGTGCATTGTAGAAATACTGTATCGGTGTGGATAATGACTTAGAGCAAGCTTGTCCAACCTGGGGCCTCAGGGCTGCATGTGGCCCGGGACAGCTTTGAATGCAGCCCAACACAAATTCATAAACTTTCTTAAAACATTAAGAGATTTGTTTTGCAATTTTTTTAAAGCTCATCAGCTACTGTTAGTGTTAGCATAATTTATGTTTGGCTCAAGACAGTTCTTCTTCCAGTGAGGCCCAGGGAAGCCAAAAGATTGGACACCCCTGATTTAGAGGATGTAAGACTAAAGAAGTGTCACTGGGATGTTGCAGTGGGAATACAGATATGAGAAGATACTAGCCTGAAATAATAAAATAGCTTGGCAACAAATTGCTTTGGGGAATTAGAAAGAGGGAGAAACCAAGGCTCAGGGATGGAACCATGGTATCGTGAGGCTGTGAAGAGGGCTCACTGTTCCCTGTCCTGAGGATGTCTGCAGGCCACACCTCTTTTGTTTGCTACGTGCAGTTTTCAGCAACTCTTGGAAAAACAGGCTGTGTAATCTATTTGTTTCCCATTCCCTCCCTCACGCTACCATAACTCAGTCAGCCAATTCATTGTCTGTAGTCTATGCCCTTGAGAAGTTTGCAGATGATTAAATAAGTGATTAGAAAACCATACCAGATCACATCAAGATTTTAGGGTGGAAGCATGGAGAATCCAAAGGGTTTGCATCTCTGAAACCTGCTTTGGGTTCCATGTTCAGAAGAAAGAAAGAAAAAACACAATGCAAAATGAAACTTTCCTGACGGCTGGATTCACATTTGTATGACAGAATCACAAAACATCTTGTCGACAAATTCTCCTAGGAGTTCTAGATACAAATTCTCAATTTCTTTCTAAAAATCTTGATAGAATTTTCTTCAGAAGCATCAAACTTAGCATTTCCAGAAACATTTTATGAACTTTTCTTCTGTATTCCCATTCTTGGTGAATAGTGTTACCATTTATTGTCACTCAAGTTAAAAGCTTCAAAGACAAACATAATTTTTACTACCTCACTGTACATGCCCCTTCTTAATTCCAAGTTGAGCAGGGAGACTTGCCAAGTCAATATACAAAATATGTATTACTATCCCCACTGCCCTAGTTCGAACTGGTGTGAAAGAACATTCCACAGTTGTCCAATGGTCTCTCAGACATTTTTTACACTCTTATCACAGTACGTCTTTGGTAAGCAGCTTACATTACGTCATGACTGAAAAGCATCCGAGGACTCTCCACACCCAAAGTATAAAGTCAAAACTTTAACAAAGTTCTTCACAGTTAGGCCCAAATTATGTTTTTAGTCTCTCTCCCCCTGGACTATGAGCTCCCTTAGGGCAGAGACTATGCTTTATTCATCTTTGTAGACTGAATGTCTAGCATAGTGCATGACACATAATATTGCTCAATAAATGTTTGCTGAAAGAATAGGGATAAAAATGTGACTCACATATATGGATTTACTTCTTTTCAAGTTAAAATAGTCCGTGCTGCATTTTGTTGCAGGCAACATGACTGTGGCACAATGAACCATGGCTTTGCTGATCTCATGTATCATCATCCTCATTTCCTCATCCCCATGATTGCAGCAAACATCCAGTTGTGCTGATCTTGAATAGAACAGGAAAAATTGTAGCTCGCCTTCAAAGAGAAGTTTGCACTCACATCCTTAGCAGTTATAAACAAGGCTAAAAACAGGACTGAGTTTATACTAATGATTGCTTTGGTAGTAATGATCTCTAATAGAGCTATGTTAATTGGCACCTGGGTAAGAAAAGAAAAATTAATATGGCCTTCAGAGGCAAGAACTGCGGCTCTTCTACATTTAGTAGGATCTTTCAGAGCCTCTTTAGAGAGGCACACACCCTAGAGAGGATGATCAAGACAGAAATTTTGAAGGTTGAAAAAAAATCTGTGTTTGAAGAACAAATTACAAGGAACATGTATGTGTGTGAGAGAAAGAGAGAGAATGGGAAAGGGTCAGTGAGAGATTTACCAAGTGAGAGTATATTTTTCTCCCATTATAAAAGAAATGGATATTCATGTTAGGTATCTTGAAATAAAGAAAAGAAATTTATGTTTATTTTAGGTATCTTAAAATAAACTTAAAGAAAAAATCAATAATAATCCCAACATTCAGAATAACAAATGTTAGTGTTTTGGATTATTAACTTCCAGTCTTTTCATATGCTTATATAAACAGTGTAACATACTGTGAAAGACTCCAAGCCTCTGTCATCTAGCAGACATAGTTTCAAGTCCCAGTACAGCCACTTCCTACTTTCTTGATTGAAAGTTTATTTGAAATATGTAAGCCTCAACTTTTTTTCAGTAAAATAAGGTTGATACTACTACTGCTACCACCACTAATAATAATAATAATAATAATAAGTAACACATAGGTTCACTTCTGGGATTAAATAAGATAAAATGCAGAGAGGGCTGAGCTTGGTGCCTAGAGCATAGACTAGATACATAATAAATGTTGGGTGGTTTTTTATTTTTATTTTAACAAAATGAATTTTATACTCTATGTGTATTTCCTGTAGTTTAATCTCTCCCATATTCTTGATTATTTTCTTAGGATGAATTGCTAGAAGTGGAATTACTAGGTCAAAGGTCATGTATATTTGACAATTCTTGATACCTAGTACCAAATTGTCCTCCAAATAGGCCACCCTTTGGCCTCATATGAGAAGTCTCATTTCTCACCCATACCAACAAGGGGCATATATGGATATACTTATAAATAAATAGATATCTTGCCAATTTAGTCAGCAAAATACCCCTATTTTAATTTGTTTAATAATTTTTAAACATTATAGTGTCGTTTGAGGCTACAACTCTCCAGAACTGATTAAATAGATGAGAAGTGCCCATTATATAATACGCTAAAGAAGCTGGTTTTATCCTCCAGAAGGTAGGGTCAGAGGGGAAACTTCATTACTGTCTTCAAGGATAGAAGGTTTCTGTGAAAGCGTTGTTTTCCATGTTATAAGTCGCTAACTAAACAAGAGAAGCTGGGTTTTGATTAAAATAGTTTAAACTTCTCTTGAATGCAAGGGCAGAACAGCACCTTTCAACATGATGGAGTACTGGGAAGGTCCTGAGGAAGGTCGTGGGGTCCCTGAAGCTATAATGACCAGCACAGTCACTTTTTGCCTTTGGTGGGAGATCTAGCTCCCTGAAGGGAATGGACACACCACCTGATTTCTCTGATCTCTTCCAGTTCTGTGATTCTGTGGGGCGTTGTTTTTGGGATATTTTTGGAACTAGAAAAGATGGATTTATTCGAATGCATCCGTCAGGTGACATTTTTGAACAGATGAATTAAGCTCTGTCTAGAAGCTATCTCTCCTGTTACAAGTACAGACACATGCAATGCAGTTCCTGCCATCAGCCATCTTATTAGAAGCAGATTAACAACTACCAATGGTGACAACAGCCTTTTTTTAAAAATAGAACTTTCTGCACTTTTTCTTTTCGTGCTCAGGCAGCGTTTTAGGGAAAGGTGTATTTACCATTAAGAATGTTTAATGGCAAAGCGCATAATGAAGAAATAAATGAGTGCAAAAATGATTTTCTTTTTGTTACTGACCAGTCTACTTCAGCTCTTCCCCCTGGATTCTTTCACACAAAGAACGCATTGTTATCGGAGCCATTACAGAGCTCCTCAGCTTTGCCAGGCTCTGCGGGGCTCAAGGGAAATGGCTATAGATTGCAGCAGAAAAGTCCATCAGACAGATCACATGTGACCCCACTGTTTCCAGGAAAGAATGCAGTGGAACACTTCAGCTAAATAGACAGATTTTCCAAATGTTTTAAATCAGTTTTGAGACAAAAAGAGGAAGATGCTGAGAAATGGATTTGGCCTATACACATTCGACCACGCAGCGCCCATTCCTCTGGAATGCAGACATTAGGGGCTTTCATGTGGATGGGGCGACCTTCAGGGGGAAAAAAACCCCAGCCCACCACAACAATTAAGCAACAATTGAAGAAAAGGAGGCAAGAAAAGATGGTCCTGTGTTAGTACAATAGCTCAGGGGCTTTTCATTTTGGGGCATAAAGGCAGAACAGAGAATGTTGTTTTCTTTTTAAAGCCCTTTTAAAAATGGTAACTGCATCCTGCTCTTGTAGATGTATTACTTATGACATCCCAGTTTTCATCCGTTCATGATTTTACATTAGAGTTAAATCTCTGCAGCTTGAATCTCACGGCTGAGTTAGCCAGAGCCCATAAAATATTGAAACCTTTAGAGCAGCAGCCAGCCAGGTTGAGAGAAGTTCATGTCCAAAGCTGAGCTTTAGATTCTGAGACATCCCAATTGGAGTGTAGTACAGAAAAAAGCACTGATAAAATTTTCATAAAAATGAGCTAAGGATATTGCTAGCATGCTTCTCAGCATCTATATGAAAACTTAATCTGAGCTAATGGAAAGGATATGAAAGCCTTTCTCAATTCAAACATAGTCAATGCATGATTCATAAATTATTGTCAGAGAAGTGATTCAGCTCCAGATTTATTCTCTTTTGGGTAGAAGCAACCGGAGGAAAACTGTTTTTTTTGACCTTTAATGCCAGCAAATTTTTCAGTAGAGCTGTCAATATAACCAAGTAAACTGGTCATTTCTCCAAACAGCAACAAAATACTCACATATACCCAGCGCGAGCTAATATTAACTTGGCCTACTAGGTTACTGACAGTACATTCAGAGCAGCAAATACCAAACATCTGAGCTTATCTGGCTATGCAGGACTGAATGAAAGCTGAATGTGGCCACAGCTACATCATCTGCAGTAGTTTGAGTGAAATGTGGTACTCAGGTGTCTCTTTGCCTTCATGCCCTTTGGGTGGTGATGACTGTATGACTCACATAACCCTATAAAGATGGAATTATTTTATTATTATTATCAGCAGCAGCAACAGCTCAAATTTATAGATAAGGAAAAAGACCTTGGTTTGTGCATTGGCTCATAAAAGCAGTTGTGTTGCATGGAAATTATAGGCATTGTTCAGAATAATGTGAAATAAAGGTAAGTAGGACAGTAAGATGGAAACTCAAATAGACCTGCTTGTCAGGAAGCCTGTTAGAAATGTTCTTTTAATCTCATATGTTTTCACTCATATGATACACTTGAGCCCCTACAAAATGCTATGCATTGTGGAGAACACAAAAATGAAAATGCAAACCCTGCCTTCAACGAGTTAATAACTTTATGCAGGAGAGCGGTAGAATTTCAAACTTGAAAGGTTCTTTAAAGCCATTTAGTTTAATGCGTCTCTTCAGAGCTTTAATCTTTTCTATGATACCCCTATGACTATTTAACCAACAGCAATTAGACATCCTTAATAAGAATCTCTACCCCTGGTTGAAAGTGTCATCCTTGGCCAATCTTCCAGGTCAGAAACCTAGAACCAATTTTGATTCCTTGTCTCTCAAACCCCTGCATTTGGCATCACCATTTGCCACAGTTCATTTGTAGATAACCAGGGTTTCTCTAAACAGTTTTGGCCCCTTCTCTACATTGCCACAGTCTCTGTTCAGGCTTAATTATCTCTCACTAGGACTGTTTCGAGTATTGTCAGAATTTCCCTATGACCTCTTCTTCCCCCAGTTTGTCCTCTATTCGGTCATCATAGTTTCTTTCTAAAACAGACCTGATCGTGATACCCATGAATTTTAAAAACACTTTATGGCCCTTCATTTCTTACAGAATAAATTACAAACTCAAGAGCATGTTATTCTAGACCCTCACAATCTGATTCTGATAGGTCTATTTCAGGCCCAGCTCCATGCAATCATGTGCTGGTCTACAGCAGTTGTTCTCAACCCTGGATGCACATGGGTCAAGAGCCATGTAAGATTTAGTCCTCCTTTCAAAAGGCTTATAATCTCGTATGGAACTAAATCACTATGAAATAAAATATAGGAAAACAGAAAGCAATCTCTCATTAAGTTGATAAATCTATTACATGAAATATGGCCAGAAATTCAGCGATAAAGATAGATATCTCTCTCCTGATATGTGAAAATCAAGGCTATTCCTCACACTTCTCAAGTATGTGTGTTCAAAGGGTAGGCACAGTTTAATTAATTCTTGAGGCAGAAAGGTACACCCAGATGTTACATAATGATTCTGTTCCATTCTGTTTTCTTGGCCATTGTTGAGCCCTGCAGTGGTCCTGTGTGAATTCTGCTTAAAAGGGACCTGATGGTCATGTATTCCAGGAGTTTTAGAATATTTGTGCAATTGGGGTTATGTTTGAGATAATTGCTATGTGTACTTTACATTTAAGATCTATGGAGTAATATTCTTAGATATGAAGAAAATATAAGTAATTACATCAACTTGAGGTCTTCCTTGTTGAATTCCCTGCAGCCACTGGTAGAGAATGGCTCATAACAACCACCTTTCTTATGCTGCCTTCCCAGTGCCTCTTATAACCAGGAGGCCTCAGGTGTAGGAAGAGTGTGGGGTCTATTGCCAGCTTCAGGGATAGGAGCAAAGCTATAGCAGTAAAGCCAGGACATTGTATAAGTCAACTCCGATGTTGAGAGTTGTTTTTCTTCTTAAGTGTTTATGTCATGTACCAAGATGTATAATATACATATTGTAGAAGCAGAAGCGTGTGGAATAAGAACCAGTGTGCTATTTAAATCAGGTCTGGGGGAAGAAAGAAGATTCTTCTAATTAGCTTTTCAAAATCATTGTGATCACAAGACTGGGATCAGAAAAACAGAATAAGATATCCCTGTATACCTGTGTATGGGACATTTCAAACACTTACTGTAATTGTGTGACATCAATAGAGCTGCTATTTCAAGAGCTGCTAGAGATTAAATTCTACTATGCGGTTAAAATATTGGTCTTTGTGCTAGAAGATTAAAGAGAATACTCACGTCCTTTCTCCATATGGGCATATAATTGTATTAGTAGCATTTACTGAACTCCTTAAAAGATGTACCTTATTTAATGTGATTTTAAAAAAAAAACTAAACTAAAATCAGCCTGAGAAATCAGCATCTCACCTGAGAAAATCAGCATCTAAGCAAAACCCCTTGGAAGCTGGGACATTTTCTTGCTCACAGTTTCCTTACACTGTGACTGCATCGGAGGCTATTTGGTCTCAAGATGTCTGTCACCTATAGACTCAGATTTTATGAGGGCTGACCTCATTTGCTTCCTTTGTTTTTAATTGCCCAAGCAGCAGTGAAAAAGGAGGCGAAGAATACCATTACTGCTGGCCAAGTTAACATACATAAATGGCCCTGTTATATGGGGAGGCTGTAATAAGTCATGTGACAGAGAGCAAAGGCAGCCCAGCGTGCAAAGGGAGCAATTTTCTGCCCCGCAAACAGCACTTCAGGTGCTGTCGTTCATCTTTCTGTGACTTGCTCTGTCAAAGTCTGCCCAGAGCAGAGGTGTTCAGGGACCCAACAGGCCGTAAGTGTCCGGCTGAAAAACCTGGGAGATATCCCCAGGCCCTAGGAGTTCACTTTTTCAGTTGCACTGATTTACTTCAGAATGCTCCTTTAGGGAATTTCTGCCTTCCATTGCTTTACTTTCCCATTTCCTTTCTTGTCATCTTTAAAAATCCATTAAAGATCACGCTGGCGGTTTCTGCAGGCTCAAATTTCTGAGAGTTTCTCTCGCTTCATAAAATGGATCCTTTCAGTGGGCTGTGGTCCCCTTAGTGCTTTTAGGGTTTGGATATGATTAAGACTTTTAATTAGAGGTGGTGATCATAGATCAAGAAAGCAAAAGATGGCTGAAATTCTCAGGGAAGTCAACATTTTCCCATCAGGGATCTAAAATGGCTACTTGCCTCACAGATCCAGGATAGAAATACGAACTCTGGATTATCAACAGAGGAAGCAAAATTAACATGTGCTCCCCCTCACCCCCCTCTTTCCCTAATTATTTGTTTCAAAGTCCTTCAATTGCCAAGGTTAAGTGTTTATTGTCAACACTCACTGAAGGTTGCCTTAGAAAAAAAAATCTCAGTTTTTAATTTGTTTACAAATCCAATTTCCAAGTGTGCTCCTTACCCAGCAAAGCAGAAATCTCTTCTGAAATCTTGCCTGTAATTTGTCTTTCCTCCCACTGAGTCTTCTGTCTACACCCTTCCACACAATTCATTTGTTGTATAATATGCATGCAGCCTTCTGCACAATACAGGAAGATTATATTCAAATGCCACCTCACCCATCGTATCATATTAATTCAGATTTGTCTATCATTTTGTGTGGTTGCTGCTTTGCCTTAGGTATTATAATAACAATACCTCACCTGTCATATCCCACTAGCACTGCCTCACCTAGAAAATTGCTCTAATACTGCCTCGGATCTCATAGTCCGTTTCTATTTTTTTATTTTTTTGCACAAGCTTACCTATTACAGTATAATAATTGAACTTTTATTGGAGGCCACCACATATATTTTTATTACAGTTTTTATCTAGTCTAGCAATTGTTACATGTTGATTCTAGGCAGATTGAATCATTCAAAGACAGTCTCTTTTGCTCATCTGTGAAACATCTTGTTCCCTTTTCAAACTACAGCCAATCTCTATTTGGGTAGCTTCAGTAAGTAATATTTCCAGACAGATGAGCAGCTATTCAAAGTGTTATTTATATGGGGATTGTAATATTAGGCAATATTATATGGCTCTATGAAAGATGTCCAGAAGTCTTGGATTGGATATCTGAGATTAATATTTCATTTTTTGTGACAAAAATTTAACTATACAAGTTCAAAAACAAAATGCAATTCCTTTGAAACACATTTTTCAGAGAAATCCAAAGTGTGGCAAATGCCAAATAGATATCTATTTTTCAAAGTAATATTTAGGAATTTTGCATTCATGTCATTTTTGTTTAATTGTGAAAGCTGCTTAAGTAGTTTTCAAGTATCCACAGCCACAGGTAATTTGGTCTCAGGGCTTATGAGAAATCTGGCTGCTTTAATATGGCATGGTGAATTACAAGAAGGCTACCTTTTAAGTGCTATATAGTGAAAACAAATGGTGCATTTAAAGCCTGCCACTGCCTTGTAATGGATGCCAGGTATCAGAGAGAAGAATAAGTTGCTGAGAACAAATACCAACTCACTGGCTAAGAAGCCGTCACCAATGTCTTGCATAATTAAACTGGACATGTTTTTAAAAAATGAAATGACAAAGATACCTTGTTAAGCCGCAAATAGTATTCAATGGCATTATCAATCGCAGAGATTCCAAGGTTTGCATATTAATTGCAGGAAGGTGCTAATTTGAGTGCTTTAAGCTCCATTCACAAGCCTATTTACATGCTTTGTTCCACCTGGACCTGTTTGGAGGTTTGTCAAAAACCTAACAAGCAGAAAAATATTGCATTTGAAAATACACATGCATGTTTAATTAAGCCAGGGCCACTGAACATTCCTCAATATATTTAGCTGTTCAGGTTTAAGCACCATCAGAGCATCAGGCATTATCACCTTTTGAAGTATTGCCAAATCTTTAATATTTAAAGCACAAGGCAGACTGTAATAAAAAATTCTAGCAGACCCTAGAAGATTAAAGACGCATTATAAATGTGACAGTTTGTAAATGGAACACCAGTATTAAAGGATCCCCCCGATATTTCACAGCGTATTTTTCAGGTGTATGCTAAATTATGAATATAATTAAATAGCTGTAATTATTCTCCAGGAGTGGACAGCAAATTTAAATGTCTACAATCTATGCAATTGGCTACAGGATAGGGATTTATAGCATGGTGGCCTGAGTGGGCAAGGTAAATCTCTGGAGCAGGTATCAACCACAGCAACTTTAAAATCTAGTGAGAACTTCACTCACCCTATCTGACGTTTGTCCTTTAGGAGTCCAACGCCAGTGACTCCGTCCTGGATAAGTCTGCACAACTGCAAATAAATGTGTTGAAAAAGAATTAACCAGGGCGTGATACCCAGAGTCCTGTGTCTTAGGAGCCACATTTGCAATCACCATTAAACAAAAAAGCCCTGAGATTTTTGTATTTTTGGCACACCAATCTGATCAAACACATGCAGTGCCTGGCACAGAGTCAGTTCCATGTAAATATTTGTGAAATGAATGAATTAATCAGTGAATAATAAATATAGAATGATGTACATATTCTAATGCCTTAATGTTTTCATTAAATGAATTTTCCTGGAAACGGAATTTAGCTTGATTTAGTAAATCCAGGAAAATGGAGGGAGAAAGTGGTATTTTTTTTTCTTTAAACAAGAGCACATATCACTGTTTTTTAGTTATCAAACACTTCTTCGGGAGGTGAGACAGTATAGGCCTTAAAAGAACAGGCATTGTTCTGCTACTAATCATGTATAGGAGTTCGGTGGAGTCATTGAACCTCAATCAATTTCAGCTTTCACATCTATAAAATGGGGATGATACTCCTTTTTTCTAAGAATTAAATGACAAGTTCTTTACTTGGGTCACACATAGGAATTGTTTAATAAAAAATAGCCTTTCATCAAGAAAGACAGCACACATTAGCAGTTAAGAGCAAAGATTCTGGCCCAGACTGGATGGGTTTGAGTTCTGGCTCTACCACTCTACTAGATAACCTTGGACAGGTTCTTTGATCTACTTGTACCTTAGTTTTTCTATCTGCAAAATGAAGGTAATATATCAACCTACCCCACTGAGTTGTTATGAGGATTTAATGAGTTAATATTTGTAATAGGATAAGAACATGTAAGCAAACAAGGTGTATGAAATAAACATAAACTATCTGCCTGTCATGGGAAAGTTTTTCTGAAAACAAATGTAACTTTTGCAACTCTGTGTGAGGCAAATGGACTGTGCTTCAGAAGGGAGCACCCTGTGTCATTACATTTGAAACGTTTTAGTAGTCAGTGGGATATATATTGTATGAAGAACCGCAGGGGCTGAGTTCCTGACTCAGGGCTCAGGGCTCAGGATTGGTTTCTTAAAATCCTAAAAAACAGTGCAGTTATTGTCTCAATATTCAGAAAACAGGAGTTTCTCAGCCAGTTACCCCAGCAGATGAAGCTGGTATCACCTCCTAACTGCCTTGCTGAGAGCCTGTGGCCCTACTCATTCCCTGATTAGATGACCAACAATATTAGCTGTTGCTAATGGTAAACCTCCTTTTTGAAAGTGTTCTATGAGCATTATCAAATTATTATTTTATTCCTCACAACAACCCCAGGAGAAAGACATTATAATCACCATTTTAGAAATGAAGAAACTGAGGCCCCAAGCAATTAATTTGCCTAAGGTCTTTGAGCTAAAAGATAAAGTCAGGACTCAACCCCGATGTCATTAATCACTACACTCTACTGTCTTTTTGTAGGTGACTGTGTGAGATTGCTCAGAAAATTCAAACTAATTTTACTTGAGTTCCAGTGAGTCCTGGTGTAGAGGAAGGGATAATGAGAATGTGTGTGTGTGTGTGCACACACACATGTGTGCACGTGTGTGTGTGTGTGTGTGTGTTTACTTCAAAGGTGACTGAGGAAGCATAACTTGAAATTCTTTACATAGAAGAAGGTTCAAGGAGTGGACAAATTTGCATGAGGACAAATTTTCTCCCTTCAGGGAAGAAAGAAATTAAAATATAGACCTTTTAATTTTTAAGAGTCATCATTACAATTTGAGTATGTCTTATCCAAAACATTTAAGACGTGAAGTGTTCAAAATATTTTTTTTGGATTCTGGAACATTTGCATGTACCAAGTGAGATATCTTAGAGATAGGATCCAAGTCTAAACACAAATTCATTTATGTTTCATATATGCTCTATACACATAGCCTGGAGGTAAGTTCATACAATATTTTAAATAATTTTGCGCATGAAACAGTTTGTGTGATGTACTTACTGTGGAATTTTCCACCTGTGGCCTCATGACGGAGCTCAAAAAGTTTCAGATCTTGGAGCATTTTGGACTTTTGATTTTCATCTTATGGATGTTCAACCTGTATGAGAACTACTCTCATAGACAAAGATATCTCAGGTTAAAGCTTTCTGTTACAAAAAACATACCCGAAGTCCCTAGAGGACATTCTCACCATGAAGGAAGTCTATATTCACAACTTTTGTTCAAAGCTAGATCCTCTGGACTGGGATAAAGAACAAGCGAAAAGAAAAGACCTGGTTTCTACACAGTGAGTTACTAAAGTGAGAAACGTTATTTGACTCAGCTCCCTGGCTTACAAAGAATGTAATATATTACATTACAAATAATGTGGTATTTGTATTACATATTTGTATCAGCATCACATTATATATATACACACATATATGTGATATACACATTTGTATATATACACACATATATATCACATGTGTGTATATATATCACATCATTTATGACAGATCGTATCATTTGTATACATACACACATATATATCATTATTTGTAATGTACCATATTACATTCCACATTGTGTGATATATTACTGCAACAATGTATCATATAAACAATGACATAGATTGTTACAGTAATTACCCCACTTTGTTCATGCTTTCTCTGCCTTTAGGTCTTCCTCGCTGACACTGGTCTGGGATTGGCCATATGACTGTGACTTGTTTTGGCCAGTGGGTAACAGCAAATGAGACATAAGCAGAAATTTAAAAACTGCTTGTACATTGAGATTTGTCCTCTCTTGTTCTTAGATCTCTGCCTCCATGTGAGAGAACCTGAGTTAGCCTGCTAGATGGTCAAAGATGATTGGTGCAGCTAAGTGAGAGCCTGCTGACTTGTAGACATGTGAGTGAGGCCATGCTTGATCACCCAGCTGCCAGCTGGCCTGCCAACTAATTACAGATGCTTGAAAGAACCCAGCATAGATCGGCCATCCCAGGCCAAATAAACAGCCAGGTCCCTCCCTAATAATCATGAACTAAATAAATGTCTTAAGTACTAAGTTTTGGGTGCTTGCTAAATAGCAAAAGCTAACTGATACTGTTTCCAAGGAGTGGGAAACTTCTGTAACAAAAACCAAAAACGTCTGGCATCAGTTTTGCTATAGCAACCTAGAAAAGTGGCAACCCATGCTATAAAATAAGGCAATTGGTCAATATGCTTTGAAGTGATTTGTTATGCAGCAGTAGCCTACTGGTACACCACGTGAATTATGGCAAGGAATAGCTGAGGCTAAACAAAACATTGGATGAGTAGCATAGTTCATTCTAAAGAACCACTAAGGCTTATTCAGGGATATGTACTAATTCAAGTGGCATCTGATGACTATCATTGAGCATAATATTGGAGGAATAATCTGCTTTGTTTATTGACACCCCTGTAGCTTAAAAGCTACTCCTAAAACAGTAAGGAGGTCACTGTAGCAGTGGGCAAGAATTAATTCCCTCATTTATTTATTCATTTATTAATTCAACAAATGTTTTTTAAATTTCCTTTTGTGCTAGGTCTGAAACATATAATAGTGGAAAGACAGACACAGTTTCTTAAAAACTGTATTTTACTATATACAAGATTTGCTACCAATTGACTCTCAAAAGAAATTCATTTCAACAAACATATAATGAGAACCCACTATGTGTCAGATATTGACCCTGTTATTATATCATAGTTAAAGAAAGGTTAAGAAACAGAAAGGGACAGAAATTACTCAAATTTAGGTAGAACAAGTACCCCAGCGAGAACCTCCAGAGGAAAATACTAATGACATTGAGAATGTTTTTGAATCAAGAGTCAGGAGCCAAGTTTGACTTTTAGTTCTGCCACTGGTCAACTGTAATTACCAACAATAAGAAATATTGATTTGGCGTTGCTACAATATGCCAAGTAACACGTTAACTATTTTAAAATATACTGCCTCAGTTAAATTTTACAGCTATCCTATGTACCATTATTATTTCGATTTTATAAACAACAATATTGAGGCTCTAAGAAGGAATGTTAGTTGCCAAAATTAACATTAAAGATTGATTTGAAGATGTAATGAAGCTACCAGGACAACCAAGAGACTAGCTGTTATTTGTCTCAGAGCTACTAAGTGGTAAAACTACGAATCAAGGCCAATTCTGTCTGACTTGAAGCCAGGACTTTTATCTATTATGCCACATTGCTAATAGAGTGACCTTGGACAAATCACTTACTATTTCTAGGGTCTAGTTTTGTCAAGTTTAACACAAGGAATTCAAACCCAATGACACTTCTAAATTCCTTCCATTTCTCACATTTGATGATTCAAACATTGCATATTATCCATAACATCTGCTTACTAAATAAAGTTTGAAGAATCTTGTCTAAATATTGCAATAGGTTTGGGAACATTTCCCTCAAATGGAAACTTCCCAACTATAAATCCCTGATACCTTTTCGCTATAACGTGGCCGTGTTCTAACTTTCAAATCTCAGATCCAGGATTTCCCTTGCCTTAGTCCTAACTGCCTTAGCAGAGTAGAATTTACAGCTAAAGCCTATGCAGAAGGAAAGAACTATGAGAAGCAAGCTGGTGTATTTTGCAGGGCCCCGGAAATGCTTTGAATTGGAGATATGGTTATCATAAACAGGTATGTGTGTGTATGTGAAGCTGGAGATGGAGGTATGGTGTTGATGAGTGGTGCTGACATCAGGGGAACTGGCTAAAATTCCTCATACAGCATTATTGGACCCGAAGCTTCTCTCTACACCTAGTGCCAGACAACTTCCTTTCACACAGATCAAAAGTATGTTTCTGGATAAATCGTATCAAAGAGATTCTAAATTTGGAGATACACACACACAAAAACCCAAATCAGTAAAGAGTGAAGGTGAGGTACAGGTCTAAGAAGTTTGTGGGTGAGCATTTCTCTTCTGGCTCTGGCTGATTACCTTGTTTCATTGGGAGCAGCTAGAGGAGCAGAGCAGTATAAAACATTTACAAAGATTGATTTGAAGATATAACAGAGCTACCAAGACAAGCAAGATTTAAGAGACTAAGACCCCTGATAGAAGGAAAGTGCAGACTGGTAAGGCACATGCAGCATCACTTTTTTCTTTAATTTACAAGGGGCAACCAAGAGGCTGCCATCTTATGAGGCTGGAGAGACAAAAATGTAAGTTTAGAATCTAACAAGATGAAGGGCTTCATGAACAATTCAGATCCCTCAAGGCCTATATCATTGGAGTAAGGGCAAACTTGAAACAGACCCATCTCACAAAGTTTGCAACCTAGCCTGGAATCCCTACCTGGATTTGAAAGATTCTCCCCACTGCCAGAAACAAATGTACATTAATTCCAGAGGAAAATAACATTTCTAAGAACTTGAAATTTTCTGTATAAGATTTCATACATGATATTCAGGATTTAATTAAACAAACTAAGGAATAATAGAAGACAAAAAAACAAATAACTGGAAACAAAAGGGAGAAAAAAAAAATCCCAAGAAATCTAAACATTGAAGTTATCAGACAAGGACTCTGAAATAAGTATAATTGATATGTTGTAAAGAAATTTTAAAAATTAGAACTCCAGATAAATAAAATCTATACAAATAGATGGATATTTTATATCTGAAAAATACAAAAGCTGAAATTAAGATAATGTATGGGTTTAAGAGGAGATCAAACAGAGTTGAAGAAAGGATTAGTGAACTGGAATATATGTAAGAAAAAAAAACAGACTAAAACATGGAGAAAATAAGGATGGTAAATATAGGAAAAACATAAAGTACCAATGGGAGTCATAAAAAGATCTATCAGACGTGTAATTGGAATCCCAATAGGAAAAGAGAGATAATATAGAATAGAAGCAATATTAAAGAAAATAATTCTCAGGACTTTTACAAAATTGGTGAAAGATATCAAGCCAGTTTCAAGGAGTTCTATAAATACCAAACAAGGGAAACAGAGAAAACAACTCCTGGACATGTCCTAGTAAAACTGCTAAACAACAACACATACTCACACGTACATACAAGCACGAAACAAAACGAAACAAAAAGAATAATTCAGAAAGCATATAACCTTCAAAAGAATGACAAAAGGCTTACAGGTGATGTCTCAATAGGAAAGTTGAAGCCAGAAGTCACTAGTACATCTTAAATGTATTGAAAGAAAATAATGGACTATCCAAAATTCTGTATCTAACAAAAATGTATTTTGAAAATAAACACAAGCTTTCTTCCTCACCTCCTCTCACCCAAAAAAGAGAAAAAAACATCAACACAAAGTAGATATGGGTTCAGACAAACAAAAAAAGAGATAATTATTCATTAGGAGGCCTGCATTTTTTTAAATGCTAGTAAGATTATTTTGGTAGAAGGAAATATCTAACACTACACAGAAGTCATAAATGCAAAAAGGAGACCGGGTACGGTGGCTCACGCCTGTAATCCCAGCACTTTGAGAGGCTGAGGTGGTTGTTTCATCTGAGGTTAGCAGTTCAGGACCAGACTGACCAACCCCGTCTCTATTAATAATATAAAAAGTAGCTGGGCATGGTGGTGCATGCCTGTAATCCCAGCTGCTTAGACGGCTGAGGCAGGAGAATCTCTTGAACCCAGGAGGCAGAGGTTGTGGTGAGCCGAGATGCACCACTGCACTCCAGCCTGGGCAACAAGAGCCAAACTCCATCTCAAAAAAAAAAAAAAAAGCAATGAAAAATGGATAAATGATTATTGGCTCTATCAAAATATAGTAAATGTCTTGTGCAGTTTAAGATACGTTTACTGCTATGAGTACAGTAATATTAGATAAGGCATACTTTAGGGGAAGATTCTTTACTAGAGATAAGTTGAAATATTTCATTGATCATATACTTGTTTTGTGTATCAGAAATACATAATTGTTATAAATTAATTGCCCCTAATATTATAGCATCAAAATGTATAAAGCAAAATTGAATTAAAAAGAGAAGTGTCTACAATCCTAGTAGAAGAATTTAACACTCATTTCCATATCTGTTGCAAAGTTAACAAAATATCAGTAAAGACATCAAGATTTGAACTCAAACAACTTCTCATTAATATATACAGAACTTTGTACCCCAGAACTGAGGAATATATATTTTTTTAAATGGACATGTGACATTTTCTAAAATTTATCATTTTCTAGGTCACATAGCAGGTCTATGAACTTCAGAGAATTAATATCATTCAGAATATGTTTTCTTATCACAGAAAAGTTAACTAGAAATCAGTAATATAAAAGTTACTAATAAATCTCCCAAAGTTTGAAAATTAAGGAATACACATTTTAATAACCCAAAGATCCAGGAAGAAATCATAAGTATCAAATGATATTAAATGAATGAAAATAATAATATAACATATCAAACCAAGTGGGGTACAGGTAAAGCCATGTTTAGATGAAACAACAGTAACTTAATAATCTCTCTTGGGACATTCAAAACGTAACAGAAGATTAAATCCAAAGACAGTAGGGAGAATGAAACAATAAAAATAAAAGCAGATACCAGTTAAATAGAAAAGAACTGTTCAATAAGAGGACTCATAAAACTAAAAGTTGGCTTATGGAAAAGACTAATAAAATTATGAAAACCTGGAAAGGCTGTTACATAAAGTGAGAGAAAGCATAGATTACTAATATCAGATATTTTCAAAGTACATATAACTACAGATTTTATAGACTTACAAATATAGCAAAAAGATATTATGGACAACTTTAAGGTAATACATTTGAAAATATAAATAAAAGGAGTAAAATCCTTGGAAAACACAATTTGCCAAAACACTCACAAGAAGAAAGAGAAAATCTGAACAGTCCTGTATGTGCTTAAAAAATTTAAATATAATTTAAAACTATCCCATTAAGAAAAATTCCAGGCTCAGATGGCTTCATTTATGATCTTTCCAAATATTTAAGGGATATAAATTTATCAATCTTATGCAAACTCTTCTAGAGAATGAAAAATGAAAGAATACCTTCCAACTCATTTTATGAGGCTAGTATAATCCTGAAAACAATCTGATGAAGACATTAGCAGAAGGCAAAATTATAGGAGAAGAGCCCTTATGAACACAGAATCAAAACTCCCAAACTAAGTGTTAGCATATAAAATCTAGACATATATTAAAAGGAGATATCTAATGACTAAGTAGAATTTATTCCAAAAATGAAAAATTGAATTAGCATTTGAAAATGTAACTGATATAATTTACTACATTAAGTGAATAAAGGCGAAAATTCATGAATATCTCAATAAACGCAGAAAAAAACATTTGATAAAATTAACACACATTTTGATAAAATGTTTAAAAGAAAGACTATTTAAATTAATAAGTGGATTTGTCAAGGCAAGGTCTATATACAAAAATCAATTATATTTCTATGTACAAGCAACCAAAATATTGAAAATAAAAAATTTGAATACATGTTCAGTAGGATTACAGATGAAATAACAAGACAAAACTCTAAAAAATGATTTGCAAAATGTTGATAAAGAAAAAGCTAACATATTACTAAAGAAAAGTAATGATCTAAAATAAAAATGGAATGATGTACTATATACATGAACTGGAAGACTCAACAATCCACATGGCAAATCTTCCCCAAATAGCCTTATAAATTCAGTGTAATGCAACACAATATCTCTGTGGCTCTTTTTCTACACCTTGAAAAACTAACACTAAACTAATTTAAAAATTTATATGGAAATGTAAAGGATCAAGAATCATCAAGACCAGAGGTCAGCAAACTTTTTTCTGTAAAGAGCCAGATGGTAATTATCTTAAGTTTTGTTGGCCAGACTGTCCCTGTCACAGCTACACAATTTGGCCATTGTAGTCAGAGAGCACTCAGATAATATGTAAGTGACAGGGAATGGCAGTATTCCCTTTCACTACAAAAAGGTTTATTTTAAACTCAATTTGGTTAAACCACCCACAGTTTGTTGTCTCCTGGTCAAGACAATCTTGAAAAGAAAGAACCAAATTAGAGGACCTAAACTGCAGGAGAGCCACACATGTAAAATTACAGTATGGGGACAGCCTTGTATTATGCAAAATAGGTCAATGGAATAAAAGTCCACAAAAACCCTACACGTATATGGACCCCTGCTTCATGACAAAGGTAGCATTATAGAGCCCACAGACAACATTTTCCCCTTAATTAATCCAACCTAAATAAGTAAAATGTTTTAAAATGTTGCCTCCAAGCCTAACTGTATGAAGAACAAAAAGCCTCCAGTGGCTGTGTGACTGAAGATGTGGTTTCTGTGGTTAAGTTACAGTAAATAGTAAAGCCTGAAAATGATTGCCACATTCCCCCAAGGAAAGAATCAATGTAGCTCTTCTCAGCAGCCAAATCAGCACTGGCTCAACAGCAGCAACATTCCATGGCGAGTAATATGATGCTTCCATGTGCATGTGAAATTAAAGTCTTGCCTCCCTTCTAGGTATATATTTGAATGCTACAGACTCTATTCAAGTCGTTGGTGCATTGCCAGGCATGTTTTACATGCAGATGACGTGTTAGGATATTGGTTCTGCTATTTTAGCAAACCAAATTAAATGTAACCTAAACAAAACATGACATTTATTTCTCCCATGCTGTAAAGTCTGGGTGGCTCAATAAGGACCTTGATACATTCAAGGTCCTCTTATCTTGTTGTTCTGTCATTCCATAGGGCATCTCCCTCAAACTTTAACGTGCATGTGACTCACCCAGGATTCTTGTTCAAATGCAGATTCAATTTCAGTAGGTCTGAGAGCAGGGTCTGAGCATCTACATTTCTAACAAGTTCTCCTGTGCTGCCGATGGTACCCACACATCACAACCACACATCTAAATTCCGTCCAACTGGAAAATGTATTAGTTTCCTATGGCTACTGTAACAAGCAGTCATAAACTTTCTGGCTTAAAAATACAAACATTTATTCTATTACAGTTCTGAAGTCCAAAGTCCAAAATCAATATAATTGGGCCTAAATCAGTGTCAGCAGGGTCTCCCTTCCACTAGAGGCTCCAGAGGAGAAGCCATTCCCTGGCCTTTCCCAATTTCTGTGGCTGCCAATATTCTTTGGCTCAATAGGAACGAGTTCTGCTGACTCCTTGATTTAAGACTCATTTTGGACTTCTGACCTCCAGGACTATAGGGGGAAAAAACTTAGACTGTTTTAAGTCATTGAGTTTGTGGCAATTTGTTACAGTAGCAATATGAAAATAATACAGCAGTGGAACCCAGCTACTGGCTTGAGGTTTGTGAACAGATCAGCCTAGGCAGTAGCTGAAACAGAATCTCAAGGCAGAGTCAAAGTCGAAGCTTATGTTCGTGAACAGGGCACACGCAAGTACCATATTTAGAGAGAATCCAAGCACTCAATGGCAGCCCTGGCCTGTGGCTCACATGTGTTCAGCAACAGGACTGAGTCTGTAGCAATGCAGGACTGGGCAAACTGATTGAGGGAAAGTGGAAGGAAGTCAGAAGAGAAGAAATCAAGCACAATGGTCAGCAAAGGGGATGGAGAAAAGAAGGGATGAAAAGGATTCAAATCAGACTGGTTTCAGACTAATAGGGAGAAAGATTTGAGAACTATTACAGTAGGTCTTATCTCAAAGTTGGTCTGGAACTTAAGATAGGGTCTGGGTCTGCAGATGAGAATATCAATAGCTCTAACTAAGAAAGGCAGCTTACCATGTAAGATTGATGCTGGCGAGCTATTTTAAGAGTTCAAGATTCATATCTACAAAAAATATAAAAATTATCCAGGCATGGTGGCATACTCCTGTAATTCTAGGTACTTGGGAAACTGAGGTGGGAAGATTACTTGAGCCGGGGAGTTCAAGGATGCAGTGAACCATGATTACACCACTGCACTCCAGCCTGGACAATAGAGTGAGACCCCGTTAAGAGATAACAGGGTATCAAGATTTATGTTTATCATAAATCTTGGGGTTAGGAATTATAAGTAGTCTGTAAAGATCATTTTCCTTGACTTAAGAGTACTGTGTTTTTTGTCCTAAATTTGGAATTTAGGAAATATTTTATTCCTGAAAGGTCTTCAGAAAATGTAACAAGTCACCTAATTTATAGTATTGTGTTATAGTAGTCTGTCCAGAGCAAATGTCACACTTAGGGGTTGTATTTATGACTATGATGTTATTATAAGAAAACCACTGGCCCTTTCTCTAAAATTGGTTTGGAATTCTAACAGCTTTGCCACTTGATTCTCACTCTTTATGTCCCTTTGATTTTTGATTTTGGCACAATGATTGCTCTCTGATTATGACATCTTAATTTGTATGGCAAGGAACTTGACTATATCAAGATCCTTTCATTGGGAGGTACCCCTACCTTTCATTGTACCTCAGTTTTGGCTCCTCATAAATTCAAATATATGTCACATAGTCGAAATTTTAAATAAGGCCACTCCACATTGGTGAAATTTTATGAAGTCATTTTTACTGTTTGAAACTTTTCCTTAGATGATGGTAAATCTGGACACTTTAGTGCTTGCTCAGATCACGTTTTATTTCTGTTAGAGGTAGGGCATAGTCTACATTCTGCAAAGCTGCCCTGTCTCTCCTCCTATTGATGGCACAGCAGGGAGAGCAGAACACTGGTTACTGTAAGGCTTAAAATAGAGACAGATCTTGATGCTGAGAGTGCTATGCTAGTGACCCAGTAAACTGGCACTTAGGATCCAGGCCATGCATTTATGAACAGGAAGACTTAGGCCCAGAGGTACTTTCATTATAAATTCATGCAAATTTAATCTACCTAGTAGAAATCAACATTAAAAGTTCAAAATTATCTAATACATTCAGATAAGGTTGTTGGTGAGAACTCTTTATGCCATACAAAATAGCTCTTCAAAGGGTTTTTATTTCATACCAGGGTTTCTTCTACATTCAAGGGAATTATAGTACTTAAATCCTCCATTAGGTTGCTATTGATTATGACCAAACAAATTCCATTCTGGTATTGCCTTTTAAGCTTTTTTGCTATGCAGACAAATTGTGCAATTAAAGAAAATAATGTTGAAGGGTTGTGTGTAATTTAAACATAAAAAAGGTATTTTGACAAAAATTAAGCAAGTTTTATTAAATTAGGAAAATATTTTTAAACACAGGGTGTGATATAGCAGTTTGATGATGATGATGATGATGATATTTGTCAGATATTTTCCCGATATTTCATCATGGAAGATACCTTGTGAATAATTAAAAGAGTTTGTCTTCCATATTCATTTTAAGATATAAGATGAAGAAATTACTTGTAATATTTCTCTTCTAAGGTTTTTCATGCCCTTTATTAGTGGGATATTTAGTTTCCTCATGGGCTTTGGAAGGAGTTGTGTGATTGTTAAACTGATTTTTATCTAACTTTATCTATAGTATTTTCCATGAATAATAACTAGAACAAACTGAATGTTGTTTTTAAAGATTTTTAAAGTGGAAACTGCTTCCAAGGCAGCAATTTTTATGTGAAGACTGAACTTGGTGCTGGTTTTGATGTGTGAGCACCGTCAGTATCACTGGAGCATCACTGGAGAACTTGTTGGAAATGTAGGCCTTATGCACAGACTTACTGAATCTGAGCCTACATTTGAACAAGAATCCTGGGTGAGTCACATGCACATTAAAGTTTGAGGTTACAACCCTCAAAAAAGATAGGATAATGTTGTCTACTCTTACCATTTGTAGTCAAGATTATCTGGGAGAGAAAGATTACAAACAAACATAACTAAACTTAGGAGTGATTGATATTTTCAGTATCTTGATTCTGATGACAGTTTCATGGGTGTATATACATAAATTAAACTTTATAAAATTGTGTACTTCAATTTTACTTCAATAAACCAGGCAGTTGGGGGTTGGGGGAAGAGAAGGATGCCACCGTAATAACTGACCGTCGTTATTGTCAGGTAATCTTTGACCATAAGGTAAAAAGCTTTGCTTCTGTAAGTTGATTACATAGAAAAGTTCACACATATTTATCCTGTGGAATATCACAATATTATTTGCTTCAGACAAATAATTTAGGAAATATTAGATTGCACACAGACATCTTTCTCTACTACAAGATTTCTCAGAGTCCTTAATACTTTTTTACTCAGTGAAACTCAGTAAGAGAAGAAAGTAGTTCATAGCATTTCTTTAATATGTTTGACCATATAGTTCCTTTTCTTAAGGAATGTTTAAAATAACTACTGATCTGCAGGTCACACCTTGGGAAATAATGGATAGACTGGTCAGTTACCATTAAGTATGAAAGACTCAATTCTGAACAGTAATTGTGGTTTTTTGCTATTGTTGGTACACGTTTTATTTCTATTTATGTGTTTTAGTCTGTTTCTGCCACTATAACAGAATACCTGAGCCTAGGTATTTTACAATGAAGAGAAATGAAATGTAATGGCTCACAGTCCATACCAAGGTACCAGCATCACATAGTAAGGGCTTTCTTATTGCACCATCACATGTAAAAAGGCAAAAGAGTGAAAGAGAGCAAAAAGGGGACTAAATGTGCCCCTTTATACTGAACTCACCCCCATGATAACAGCACTAATCTATTTATGAAAGTGGAGGCCTCATGGCCTAATCACCTCTTTTTTCTTTTGTTTTTTTAAATTTTTATTGCATTTTAGGTTTTGGGGTACATGTGCAGAACGTGCAAGATAATTGCATAGATACATACATGGCAGTGTGTTTTGCTGCCTTCCTCCCCTTCACCCACATTTGGCATTTCTCCCCAGGGTATCCCTCCCCTGCGCCCCTGCCCCACTGTCCCTCCCCTATTCCCTCCAATAGACCCCAGTGTGTAGTACCCCCCTCCCTGTGTCCATGTGCTCTCATTTTTCTCACTCACCTATGAGTGAGAATATGTGGTATTTCCTTTTCTGTTCTTGTGTCAGTTTGCTGAGAATGATGTTCTCCAGAGTCATTCATGTTCTTCCAAAGGACAAAAACTCATCATTTTTGATTGCTGCATAATATTCCATGGTGTATATGTGCCACATTTTCCCAGTCCAGTCTATCATTGATGGGCATTTGGGTTGGTTCCAGGTCTTTGCTATTGTAAACAGTGCTGCAATGAACATTCGTGTGCATGTGTCCTTATAGTAGAATGATTTATAGTCCTTTGGATACATACCCAGTAATGAGATTGCTGGGTCAAATGGAATTTCTATTTCTAGGTCCTTGAGGAATTGCCACACTGTCTTCCACAATGGTTGAACTAATTTACACTCCCACCAACAGTGTAAGCGTGTTCCTATTTCTGCGCATCCTCTCCAGCATCTGTTGTCTCCAGATTTTTTAATGATCACCATTCTAACTGGTGTGAGATAGTATCTCAGTGTGGTTTTGATTTGCATCTCTCTAATGACCAGTGATGATGAGCATTTTTTCATGTGTTTGTTGGCCTCATGTATGTCTTCTTTTGTAAAATGTCTGTTCATATCCTTTGCCCATTTTTGAATGGGCTTGTTTGTTTTTTTTCCTGTAAATCTGTTTGAATTCTTTGTAAATTCTGGATATCAGCCCTTTGTCAGATGGGTAAACTGCAAACATTTTTTCCCATTCTGATGGTTGCTGATTCACTCTAGTGACTGTTTCGTTTGCTGTGCAGAAGCTGTGGAGTTTGATTAGGTCCCATTTGTCTATTTTGGCTTTTGTCGCCAATGCTTTTGGTGTTTTGGTCATGAAGTCCTTGCCTACTCCTATGTCCTGAATGGTTTTCCTAGATTTTCTTTTAGGATTTTTATGGTGTCAGGTCTTATATTTAAGTCCTTAATCCATCTGGAGTTAATTTTAGTGTAAGGTGTCAGGAAGGGGTCCAGTTTCTGCTTTCTGCACATGTCTAACCAGTTTCCCCAACACCAGTTATTAAACAGGCAATCCTTTCCCCATTACTTGTTTTTGTCTGGTTTATCAAAGATTATATGGTTGTAGATAAGTTGTGTTGCCTCCGATGCCTCTGTTCTGTTCCATTGGTCTATATCTCTGTTTTGGTACCAGTACCATGCTGTTTTGATTACTGTAGCCTTGTAGTATAGTTTGAAGTCCAGTAGTGTGATGCATCCCCCTGTGTTCTTTTTGCTTAGGATTGACTTGCCTATGCGGGCTCTCTTTTGGTTCCATATGAAATTCAAGGTGGTTTTTTCCAGTTCTGTGAAGAAAGTCAGTGGTAGCTTGATGGGGATAGCATTGATTCTGTAAATTACTTCGGGCAGTATAGCCATTTCCACAATATTGATTCTTCCTAACCATGAACATGGAATGTTTCTCCATCTGTTTGTGTCCTCTCTTATTTCGTTGAGCAGTGGTTTGTAGTTCTCCTTGAAGAGGTCCCTTACATTCCTTGTAAGTTGAATTCTCAGGTATTTTATTCTCTTTGTAGCAATTGTGAATGGCAGTTTGTTCTTGATTTGGCTCTCTTTAAGTCTGTTATTGGTGTATAGGAATGCTTGTGATTTTTGCACATTGATTTTATATCCTGAGACTTTGCTGAAGTTGCTTATCAGTTTCAGGAGTTTTTGGGCTGAGGCGACGGGGTCTTCTAGATATACTATCGTGTTGTCTGCATATAGAGACAATTTGGCTTCCTCCTTTCCTATTGAATACCCTTTATTTCTTTTTCTTGCCTGATTGCTCTGATTAGAACTTCCAGTACTATATTGAATAGAAGTGGTGAAAGAGGACATCCTTGTCTCATGCTGGATTTCAAAGGGAATGCTTCCAGTTTTTGCCCATTCAGTATGATACTGGCTATTGGTTTGTCGTAAATAGCTTTTATTATTTTGAGATATGTTTCATCAATACGGAGTTTGTTAAGAGTTTTTAGCATAAAGGGCTGTTGAATTTTGTCAAAGGCCTTCTCTGCGTCAATTATCATGTGGTTTTGGTTTTGGTTCCATTTATGTGGTGAATGACGTTTATAGATTTGCGTATGTGGAACCAGCCTTGCATCCCTGGGATGAATCCTACTTGATCATGATGGATAAGCTTTTTGATGTGCTGTTGCAATTGGCTTGCCAGTATTTTATTGAAGATTTTTGCATCTATGTTAATCATGGATATTGGCCTGAAGTTTTCTTTTCTTGTTGAGTCTCTGCCGGGTTTTGGTATCAGGATGATGTTGGTCTCATAAAATGAATTGGGAAGGATTCCCTCTTTTTTGATTATTTGGGATAGTTTCAGAAGGAATGGTACCAGCTTCTCTTTGTGTGTCTGGTAGAATTCAGCTGTGAACCCATCTGGACCTGGGCTTTTTTTGTGTGGTAGGCTCTTAACTGCTGCCTTGACTTCAGATCTTGTTATTGGTCTAATTATAGTTTCGGCTTCCTCCTGGTTTAGGCTTGGGAGGACACAGGTGTCCAGGAATTTATCTATTTCTTCCAGGTTTACTAGTTTATGTGCATAGAGTTGTTTGTAATATTCTCTGATGATAGTTTGAATTTCTATGGAATCTGTGGTGATTTCCCCTTTATCATTTTTTATTGCATCTATTTGGTTATTTTCTCTTTTCTTTTTTATCAGTCTGGCTAGTGGTCTGTCTACTTTGTTGATCTTTTCAAAAAACCAGCTCTTGGATTTATTGATTTTTTGAAGGGTTTTTCGTGTCTCTATCTCCTTCAGTTCTGCTCTGATCTTAGTTATTTCTTGTCTTCTGCTAGGTTTTGAGTTTTTTTGATCTTGCTCCTCTAGCTCTTGCAATTTTGACGATAGGGTGTCAATTTTGGATCTCTCCACTCTTCTCATGTGGGCACTTATTGCTATATATTTTCCTCTGGAGACTGCTTTAAATGTGTCCCAGAGATTCTGGTATGTTGTGTCTTTGTTCTCGTTGGTTTTGAAGAACTTCTTTATTTCTGCCTTCATTTCATTGTTTATCCAATCAACATTCAAGAGCCAGTTGTTCAGTCTCCATGAAACTGTGTGGTTCTGAGTTAGTTTCTGAATTCTGAGTTCTAACTTGATTGCACTATGGTCTGAGAGACTGTTTGTTATGATTTCAGTTGTTTTGCATTTGCTGAGGAGTGATTTACTTCCAATTATGTGGTCAATTTTGGAGTAGGTGTGATGTGGTGCTGAGAAGAATGTATATTCTGTGGATTTGGGGTGGAGAGTTCTGTCAATGTCTATCAGGTTTGCTTGTTCCAGGTCTGAGTTCAAGTCCTGGGTATCCTTGTTAATTTTCTGTCTGATTGATCTGTCTAATATTGACAGTGGAGTGTTAAAGTCTCCCACTATTATTGTGTGGGAGTCTAAGTCTCTTTGTAAGTTGTTAAGAACTTGCGTTATATATCTGGGTGCTCCTGTACTTGGTCCATATATATTTAGGATCATTACCTCTTCTTGTTGTGTCGATCCTTTTACCATTATGTAATGTCCTTCTTTGTCTCTTTTGATCTTTGTTGCTTTAAAATCTATTTTATCAGAGACGAGAATTGCAACTCCTGCTTTTTTTTGTTCTACATTTGCTTTGTAAATCTTCCTCCATCCCTTTATTTTGAGCCTTTGTGTATCCTTGAATGTGAGATGGGTTTCCTGGGTTTCCAGCACAACACCGATGGGTTTTGGCTTTTTATCCAATTTGCCAGTCTATGTCTTTTGATTGGTGCATTTAGCCCATTTACATTTAGGGTTAATATTGTTATGTGTGAATTTGATACTGCCATTTTGATGCTAGCTGGCTGTTTTGCCCGTTAGTTGATGCGGATTCTTCATTTTGTTGATGCTCTTTAGCATTTGGTATGTTTTTGGAGTGGCTGGTACCGGTTGTTCCTTTCTATGTGTAGTATCTCTTCAGGAGCTCTTGTAAAGCAGGCCTGGTGGTGACAAAATCTCAGAGTACTTGCTTGTTTGCAAAGGATTTTATTTTTCCTTCACTTATGAAGCTCAGTTAGGCTGGATATGAAATTCTGGGTTGGAAGTTCTTTTCTTTAAGGGTGTTGAATATTGGCCCCCACTCTCTTCTGGCTTGCAGGGTTTCTGCCGAGAGATCTACCGTGAGTCTGATGGGCTTCCCTTTGTGGGTGACCTGACCTTTCTCTCTGGCTGCCCTTAGTATTTTCTCCTTCATTTCAACCCTGGCGAATCTGATGATTATGTGCCTTGGGGTTGCTCTTCTTGCGGAATAGCTTTGTGGTGTTCTCTGTATTTCCTGAAGTTGAGTATTGACCTGCCTTGTTAGGTTGTGGAAATTTTCCTGGATAATATTCTGAAGAGTGTTTTCCAGCTTGGATTCATTCTCTTCGTCACATTCTGGTACACCTATCAAATGTAGGTTAGCTCTCTTCACATAGTCCCACATTTCTTGGAGATTTTGTTTATTCCTTTTTGCGCTTTTTTCTCTAATCTTGGTTTCTTGTTTTATTTCATTGAGTTGATCTTCAACTTCTGATATTCTTTTTTCTGCTTGGTCAATTCGGCTGTTGAAACTTGTGCATGCTTCGCGAAGTTCTTGTGTTGTGTTTTTCAGCTCCTTCAATTCATTCATATTCCTCTCTAAGTTGTCCATTCTTATTATCATTTCCTTAAATCTTTTTTCAAGGTTCTTAGTTTCTTTGCATTGACTTAGAACATGTTCTTTTAGCTCACTGAAGTTTCTCATTACCCACCTTCTGAAGTCTGATTCCGTCATTTCATCACACTCAGTCTCCGTCCAGCTTTATTCCCTTGCTGGTGAGGAGTTTTGGTCCTTTGTAGGAGGCAAAGTGTTCTGGTTTTGGGTGTATTCTTCCTTTGTTTGCTGGTTTCTTCCCATCTTTGTGCATTTATCCACCTGTCCTCTGAGTAGTTGCTGATTTTTCGATTGGGTCTCTGAGTGGATGCCCAGATTGTTGATGATGAAGTATTTCTGTTTCTTATTTTTCCTTCTCACAGTCTAGCCCCTCTGCTGTAAGACTGCTGAGGTCCACTCCAGGTCCTGCTTGCCTGGGGTACACCTGTAGTAGCTGCAGAACAGTGAGGGATGCTACCAGTTTTTTCTTCTGCAATCTTTGTCCCAGAATGATGCCCACCAAATGTCAGTCTGATCAGTCCTCTTTGAGGTGACTCTTTGGGTATACAGGGGTCAGGGAGCTGCTTGAGGAGATGGTCTGTACTTTATAGGAGCTCAAGTGCTGAGCTGTGAGCTCCATTGTTTATTCAGGGCTGGTAGACAAGTACATTTAAGTCTGCTGCAGCAGAACTCATAAAACCCCTTTTTCCCCTCAGTTGCTCTGTCTCGGGGAGTTCGGGCTTTATGAGTATCCGTTGCACTGTCTTGCCCAGCTAGGAGGCAGTTTAGTCACTATTTGCCTCCTGAGGCTCCACCCTGCTGCCGTGGGGTCCACCCTGTTGCCATGGGCTCTTCCCTGCTGCCGTGGGCTCTGCCCTGCTGTTGTGGGCTCCACCCTGCTGTCGTGGGCTCCGCCCTGTTGGCAGAGTCTCTCTGTTATGGTGGGTTACCTCAGCAACAGCAGGCTGCATCAGCAATGGGACAGTACCTCAGTAGGGGCAGAATGTTTCGGTAATGGTGGGCACCCCTCCCCCACTGAGCTGCACTGTCCTTGGTTCAGCTGTGCCCGCTGTGAAGCTCTCAACCCTGAGCGTTCCAAATTGCCATTTTGTTTGTCCCTGTGGGGATGGGACCCGTCGAGCCTGATCACCTGGCTCCCTGCCTCAGAGCCCTTTTGTTTTTTTTAAGTTGAACGGTTGACTCTCTCCCAGGTGTTTCAGTCGCCTGCTGAAAGGGCACCAGGATCTGTGTGATTTCCCGTGCAGTGACCCACTGTGCCAGCTCACAGTTCACTTCCCAGGAATCTCTTGGCCTGGCTCACTGTCCAAGTCCCATTTAATCAGATCAATATGCTAATCTGCCCTCCCAAGTCTCAAATTGCCGGTTTAACAGGGCACCCAGACCAGTGCGTTCTGTGTGGAGTGCTGCTGCGCTGCGGCACTGGCCTAAATGGCTGCACCAGCTGAAACAGCTGCGCTGGTGTCCCATGTTTCTCCTACACCTGGGAATTTCCGCATTCTATGGGCAACAAAGATCCGTCTGGAAATGCAGTGTGAACTCACCCTCTGCATCTTCACTGAGAGCTGCAATCCTGAGTTGCTTCTATAGTGCCATCTTTCCCCCCAGATACCCTGTTAGCTTTTATATGCCTCAAAAACTTTTCTTCCACATTTATTTCTGAAAGATATTTTTAGCGAGTAAAGACTTCTAGGTTTGGAGCTTTTCTTTCAATGTAAAGATGTTCTTCCACTGTCTTCTATTATTGCTTCTGATAAGAAATGTTCTGTCATTGCTCTCTTTATTTCTTCATACCTAGTATTTTTTTCTCTGGTTGCTTTTAAGGTTTTCTCTTTATCATTAGTTTTAAGCCATTTGGTTATAACATGCCCTCAAGTGGTTTCTTCATGTTTCTTGTGCTTGTGATTCATTGGACTTCTTGGAACTGTGAGTTTATAGTTTTCATCAAATTTGGAAGATTTTTGACTACTTCATCTTGATATATTTGTTCTGTTCCTGCTTCTTCTCCTCTCCTTTAGAGACTCTAATAAAATGAATATAGTGACTTTAAAGGTGTACCACAGCTCCCTGGTACTCTCCTTATTTTAAATCCTTAAATTTCTTTTCTCTCTGTGTTTCATTTTTGGAAGGTTATGTTGCTGTGCATTGATGTTCCTTAATTTTTTGCAACATCTGATTCATTCTCAATCCCATCCAGGTTGTTTTTTAAAATTCTTAGACATGGTAGTTTTAATCTCTGAAAGTTTGAGATGAGACTTTTTGTATCTCTCACAACTGTACTTATTATGTTCAATTGTTTCTCTGGCTTCTTGAATGTGTGTGTGTGTGTGTGTGTGTGTGTGTGTGTGTGTGTATAAAATTATTTTAATGTTCTGACTATTAACTTTTTAATCTGCGTCATTTCTAGGACAGTTTTGATTCATTGCATATTCTTCTTACTCTGTGTCTTATTTTTTTACTTCTTGCATGTCTAGTAACTTTTGACTGGATGCCAGACATTGTCAGTTTTACTCTTTTGGGTGCAGGACATTTTTGTATTTGTAAATCTTCTTGAACTTTTTTTGGATATGGCTAAGTTACTTGGAGATAGTTTGATCCTATCATGTCTTGCTTTTAAGCTCTGTTAGATAGAATCAATCTAGTGTTAATTTTTTCTCCCACTATTGTAGCAAAATTATTCTGATTGTTCTATCCAGTGTCCCAAATAATGAAGTTTTCCATATGATTGTTGGTAACAAGTTTGATTCCTGACCGTATATGAGCTAGATATTATTCCTTCAAAAGGTGACTCTTTCTGTAGCTTTGGGTGGTTTTCTTACATGCATGCATTCCTTATTACTCAACTAAATAATCAAGAGAGACTATCTAAAGATCTCCTGGGCTTTCTTCCTGTGCAACTCACTTCTCTATGTTACTATTCCCTGTAAGCAACACTCCCAGCCTTCTATCGTCAACTTGTGGAGGCCATAAAGCTCCATCTAAGTTTCTCTCCCTCTCCTTGCACTGTAGCCTGAAAACCCTCTCCAGCCTGTTATATGGGTCAATTACAGAGCTTTTTTCATTTGCTTTACATCTCTTAGAGAGATTTTCTTCATTGTTTGATGTCCAGTGTCTTGTGTTTTTTCTTTTTCTTGTTTTTTGGTTTCTGTTATTGTTTGTTTCTTATATTTTTGTCATTGTCATTGTTTCAAGCATGAAGGTAAACCAGACTCTGTTACTCTGCTGGTTATTGAGGAATATATTGCCAGTCTATCTGAGTTTCTTTATATGTAAGACACATGCTCACAGACTATCAATTAAGTGAAAAACCTCCAACCTATAGATTTTGTTTCCTCATTTTTTAGGAAAGCCATGAAAGATGAATAAGGCCTAGCCTTTCTCTTTATCCTGTAATCATTCAAGCCCACCCTGGTTTGATGCTGACTTATTTGTTTATGACACATCAAAGTAAATTTTAGCTCTGAAACATGGGCAATACTGACTTTCCTGATTTGGGTAATATTTTCCCCCTGCATATCCCTGAATTTTCTAGGTCCTATTTTCCTACTATACAGAGCAGATCTCTGAAGGTGAGCACAGCATAAGCATCCTGAGCCTTTTGCTGTGCTAACATACAAAGCTGACACCAAATAAATATAGTAGACTGGAGCAAATATCTACAAGAAATGTAAAACAGCTAGGCTTCCCCCTAAAAAGCCATACAGAACTACAAGTTAAAAAGCAATTTAAATTTAGGGGAACTAGAATACCTGGCAATTTTTAGGTTTAGCAATATGTAACTTTGGGTGATGCTATTTGTTTTTCAGTTTTAAAAGATTTAAATAAATATTTCCTGGAGATGTGTCCAAACCATTCTGGGCTTTCGTTTCTCCCTCTCTTCAGTTTTCACCTCTGATATTTTCCTGGGTAAGCATATGCTTAGATCCCTCAAGCATAGCGATAATTTCTCCTGACCAGCAGAGCCAGTCATTATTTATTATACTTTGCTCTCCCTCCTTCTCACTCTCCTGGTGGGAACATTGAAGTGGCTACTGGCTAGAAAATTAGCCCAGGGAGCTTCTTCTGCTGGTCCCTTTTCTCATTATACTAGTAAAAAATTTAACTGTGACATTCTCTAGTCCTGCATGTATGTGTGTGTGTGAGTGTGTGTGTGTGTGTGTGTGTGTGTGTGGGTGTATCCACATATGTTGGAAGCATACTGTAGGGGCTAATAGTGAGTAATTTAATGGTGCTTTCTTACACATTTTACTCTCTTTCTCTCTCTAGAGTGGCTGCAGAAGCACAGTGTGCCCATGTATTGCTGCTCCACATTATGAGCCAAGCTTGTGGGTTTATGTGTCATCTCACTGTTTCTGCTGGGTTGTTCTCTGGCTGGATGTGATATCATTTCATCCATTGTCAGGGGGCTGCCCCAGATACCTGGGATGCTCAAGAGATGCGACACTTGCTTGCCATGTGATAGCAAAGGCTTCTGTTTATTTCTGTGGCTGCTCCCTCCACAACCCTCTGTGGGATCCCTGGATATCTGAGCTGATGGGGAAGCTGAAAACCACACAACCTCACTGAGGCTTTAAAAATATTTGCTTATGGGTGTTTTAAGTATGCACCAGGCAACTGTGAACTACAATTTATAAGAAATACTTTATTTTTTTAAGTGTCCTTATTATTTTAAGTCTGTTCTGGATCACACTTCCGTGGTTCCATGAGCTTTAAACTAATGGCACTGCTAATCCCACATAGCTTAGCTCTGGAAGGGTGACTAACAGTCATTGCAGTAGGCTGAAAGCAGGGGCTATACTTCATACCTTCCTCTGCATCTCAGCAGCATCTAGCTTGGTGCTAGGCACTCTGAAAGTACTTGAGTGATTGACTTAAGACAAAATAACCTATTTTCTTAGGATAAAAATTTTGATTTAGACCAAAGATATTGGCCTTTTTCTTTTGTAATGGTCTTCTGCTTAAAGAGCTCGAAAGTTTTTAGGTGAGGTTGATGGTGAAAAGAGTTAATCCAAAAGGATCTGTCAATTTCTGCAAATGCTACAATCTATCAGTTTCAATTAAAAAGAGAAGGTGCCATGTATGCAGTGTTGAGGAGAAAAGGTAAGATAATGATGAAATAAATATGGAAAATAATACTTTCACAAATTGGTTTTCTGTGCTTTATTTGAGAGAAAATGATTCCTTACATGTTATTTGATCAACAGAAGGGGAAGAGACATACATTGATTTTTGGAAGAGGTGTTGCCAGTAGTGAACAAAGCATAAGAATGTGAGATTAGTTCAACATTGGGAGGAAGCACATCACTTTTTCCACTGCACCTTAGTCATCTATTTCATTGACTATCTATTTAGCTTTCTAAGGGTTTCAAGTTTTTTTTTTTTTTTTTAACAAGATTCTCTGTAATTAGGTCCAAGTTGTACAAGACAGTTACTGGTAAAGAAGCTATATTTTATATTTGTATCTCATTAATGAGGCTTCAGATTAACATCACCAGTTCACTTCTGGGGAGAATGTCACCATGGACAGTAAAACCCTTGTTTTCAGCTTTTCAGGCAAAGCATGTGTAACCCTTAACTTAGTCTAAAGCAGTGTCTTCCATGGGAGGCATGTGTGAACACTGGTCCTGTCTTCGGCTGGCCTTGTGCCTACAAATGAGAAGCAAACCTTTGTCTGACTGATTCCAGGGAACATGGTGGTACACCTCAAGGAGTGGGAGGCATGAAACTGATCAAAAGAGCATTTGCTGACTGTGTCTCCCATATTCCATCTACTCTGGGAGAAGTCATATCACTCCACGGTGTGTGATGCTATTCCAAACCATTTGCAAGAAATAATCTAAATGTCAAGTTGTGGGTATCATGGGGCACTGCACATGTTGAGACAAACCAGAGTGTGAGAAAATTTAGAGTGAAGTTGGTTTTGAAGGCTATGGAAAAAAAAAAAAAAAGCCTTGTCATCCAGCACCCAGGAAATGCAAAGAGCCAAAAGAACATTTGCTTGAATCATCTCACAATCCAATTCATAAAGAGCACAGTTGCTACTCTAAGTGTTTATATATTTCTCAAGGAGAACAATAGATGGTATAGAAACTAAGGAATGTATTTCCTCTCAGTGGCGATGAGTGCTGTGGAGAAAAATAAAGCATGGTACAAATAAAGTAGAGTGAATGGGTAGTGTGCTGTTTTATGCAGGGGCTTAGGAGGGGCCTCTAAAAGGGTGACATTGAAGAGAATGAATTCCTTCAAATCCCAATTTCCATTCCTTCCTCACTATCATGGCCTTTTTCTGAATTATCACACTTTTCCTTGTCTGTGCAATCAAAGCTGTGTCAATTTAGACATTTCTGTCAAATTCATAATGGACTACATGGCTAAGGATCAGTTCAGCTGAAATTCTCAAGAATCAACTGGAGGTTGGTTAAAAAGAATCTCTCCTCTCATTCCCCTTTGCTCTCCAGGCAACAAAGCATAGGCTGTAGTTTATCCAGATAACCCAGGATCCAACAAGGAAAAGGAATTCTAATGTCCTTTCTAATGGAGGAACATTGTAAGAGGTAAGTTTTGATGAAAGGAGACCCCTAGAAAGAGCACAGGAGCCATAGTTAGATTTAAATCTTGGTTTCTCTACTTACCAGCTGAGTGAGTTTTGAATTAACTACTTAACTTCCCTCTGCCTCAGATGTGGAGGATGATAAAAGTGCTTAACTGGATGGGATCTGCTAAGGATTAGATGAGATCTCTACATACAGCTCTTAGCGTGGTTCCTGGAACGTGACATGCATTCAATGCTTGAAGTGAGTATTATCATGATTATTGTTAACAGTACCATGTTTTGGCACAGCCAATAGCCACATGCTCAATGAATATGTGTAAAGAATTTCCGACCAGCATGACTCTTTACCCTATTTCATTTATTCATTCATGTAATCATTCATTCATTCAAGGAATAGTGTTGAACGGTGGGCCTGTTGCCTAACACTATGCCACAGTCTGTGGAGAGTAAAGAATATACATGTTTTTTTACTTGTTGAGAGAACTGAAGCCTCAAAGAAGACTGGATTTAGATGACCTTTAAAGTCCCTTGCAAGTCGGGTTGCCCTTGATTCTAAGGCATTTACTCACCATCCAATAGACAGAGAGGTGGAAGCTCTAGGAAGTGCTGTGATCTGTACAGGGCCCCAGGGATTTCAGTGCAGGCCAAGAAATGCCTCCCGGGGCTTCAGCCAGGAGCAGGAATAGTAACTGGTTTATAGGATCTCTTTTCCCTTCCAATTCCTCTCATATTAAAAACGTAAGAATCCCTTGCCTTTGCATACTGTTTAGAGTTTGTTAGGTACTGTCACCTTTGTCATCTCAAGTGATCGTTTCACTACAACTGGGTAGGAGAAGTGTCCTTATTTTATAATGAGGAAACAGGGGCTCAGAGAATGTAATGGAATTGTTCAAGATCCCATAGCAGAGGAGCTAGAATTCCTGTAAACGAAGCGTAAGAGCTGGTACAAGCTCTAGGGTTCTGCGAGGCAAAGTGCTCCTGATTGTCAGAATGGTCCTCCTCCACTAGAAGAGTCCCTCTCTTATGCCTGCCTCCTTGGGGAGGCCAGTTACTGATGAAGGTAAGGAAGGGTGGCTCATCCTCCCATCACCTGAGCCAAACCAACCCTGACAGTTCAGTGTGAAGAGAGGATAGCACAATCCTCTGGCCCTTCCCCTTCAGGCCACAGCTTGAAAGCATGCCTTCTCTATCAGGTTTCATGCTTGGTACGTCCCATTCCACACTGCCCACAAGAATATGGGATTTTCCTTGGCCGTCCGTGGCAGATGTCCCAGAGACGCTGCGGTCTCTCCCTTCTTCCTCCCCAGCTCAAGTCCCCACACTCTGGGCCGGTGTGGGTATCCGGCATGTGGACTGCAACGGTGGATGATTGCCTAGGTGACAGTGCATACCTAGCAGCCCAGATGTCAGACACTGCTGTTGCCTAAAGGCAGGAGGAAGAGAGTAAACAAAGCCCTTGCCCTCCTCCATTTTGGGCTGCCTCTCTGTTTGAATTGCAGTGGCAGCGCTTTGAGCGAGGAAAGGAGCCGGGTGGCTCCAGCAGCTCACAGGCGTGCTCCCCCCGCCTTTCTGATGACCACTGGGATAATTCAAAGAGAAAGAGTAAAAACTCACCCCAAGGTATGGAGAGTGAAGACATTTCATACTGCAAGAGGTCTGTGTGTGTGTTCTGCAATACAGCAAACTTCCTAGCTCCACTCCTTTGCCAGCTTACCTACGCCCTGCTCACGTGACCCCAAATGGACCAGGCCCTCTTCCCTGAAGGGATTTTGCCGGGGACCTCACACAGGACTCTCTTCTTTTATCATGTCACACGGCGGCACACTGCAGTTTGTCCCACTGTATCTTGCAAAAAGCTGATATTCCAATGATGTTATTAAAAAGTGGCACCTTTCGCGTGCTGTGAGAAAATCTTTCCAGTGGGGGCAAGGAGACTGCGATATGTTTTCCCCAAGGAGCTCACTTCAGCCACAGCATTTGATGTATGGTGACATCTCCCTGTGCCCTGACATGCACACATGCACACACGCATGTGCGCACACACACATGCACGCACCCCTCACAAACACGTTTTCTAGCTGAGATGAATAAGGAAGTTAAGGGACTTGTTCAAGGCCACACAGAGGGGCAAGGAAGCCAAGTCATTTACACAGGGCACACAGCATGCCGCCCCGTGCTTTTGGTTCTTAGTCCTTCTCCCTGACCTCTACTCATCCACCACCTCACCTCCTTTTCGGCTGAATAAATGTGCAATGCACACTAGAAATGCCACTGCAATTCCGAATATCACTTACAAACAGTGGGTTTTAGCTAACAAGAGTGCTGTTAACTTTTACTCCCTATGGGTGTTTCTCAATTCAGGGTTGTGTGTGTGTTTTTTTTTTTTTTTTTTTTTTTTTTTTTGCTTTCTGGGAACTCAAAATTCATGCTCAGCTCAGCGTAATATCCAGAACTGTGTGCTAAGGAAAGCCTGGTCTGGTAGTTATGAGGTCTTCATTTTAGCTCCAGCTCTACCTCTGACTGGCCATGGGGCCTTGAGGTTGGTGCCCAGCCTCTCCAAGGCCCAGCTTCATCAGAAGTCAGATATAATATAATGCCTTATCTACCAACCTCACCAAGATATTATGAGAAACAAATGAGATTATAATCTTGAAAATTTTGAAATTACTAAAAAAAAGTGTGACTTTCTATCTAAAAGGATCATAAAATAGTGAAAAGCTAGTGGGCTGGGTTCAAAACCTGATTTCACTTCTATGCTCTTGGGCAGGCTATTGAAGCTGCCTGAGTCTGTATGAAATGGGGAGGTAAAATCTGTTTGGCAGTGTTGTGAGAAAGATTAAGTGAGAGTATGTTTTAAGCCCCTAGCAGAACACCTGCCACAAGGGAGGTGACTATGGGGTGTTAGTTCCTTTCTTCTTAGTACCCCACACCCCACGCTTGCTGTGCACTGACTCTGAGACCCTGGAAGGGAGTTGCACATCTTATTCTTGAACACCCACCAACTGGAACTGTGTCTGCTACATTACTGGAACTCAATAAATATTGTGGCTATGAGTGAATATATAGATTAGGGACAAAAATTGAGAACAACTCATTTGGTTTGAAGAATTAATTATAATATTTGACACTGTCCGTTCACCTGGCTTCATAATTGGGAACATAGGAGTGAATTTGCCAGTTGTATTCATGTTGGAACAAAATTACGTGGTAATGTGTGCATTTAACTCAGAGATTGGCTTAGGATGTTTCAAATCTAGCAGCAGTTTTCTTCACACAAAACAAATCTCACTTATCATCTGGCCCAACTCATCGCAGCAACAACTCGTTTCACAGCAGGAATTCAGATAGACAAGTGAACACTTGGGGGAAATTCCCTTGTGAAGTAACCACATGCCTAGTCAGAACTGTCTCATAATTTAAGAGCCAATTTTAAAAATAACTGTCAAATTAGGCTGGCTAATTGTTCCAGTCTCCAGCAAGTCAATCACAAGTAGAGAGGAGGGACGGACCTCAAAATTGAAAGGAAGATATAAACAAACGAGAGCCAATGATGACCTGAGTGAAATTGTATGTGGCAACAGGAATCACAGTCTGTTTTTACCAGGTCCATTTCTATATTACTTTCCCTGGCATTTTTGGATGGACTTGTTTTTCAGGGTAGTTGATTATACATGCATCCTTATTTTTAATAATACTCATAAAATTGTCAAATGTAATCCTTTCCAATAAATTTACCCCTAAATTAGCTCCAAGTATCTTGAATTTTTTAAAAATGAAAACATTGTAGTATTGAGACCAGAGCCAAAGGGTTGACACAGAACATAGAAAACAGCAAAGGAGAAAATATCCTAAAGCTTTGAGAACTGATGTTTGAATATCTTCTTTCTTTTGCTCCCTAAGAAATTAATGAACAGACAACCCTGAAACTTCAAAGCAGTAATACCCTGCTTTGGGAATTGAAACCTCCATCTTGGTTGTTTAAAAATGAGCACACATGGAAATGATGCATCAGCATATCTTTTCAAGTTTTTTTTTCCTGTTGAAAATTAATCAACAACCCTCCAGTTATTTATGGCTCAGTAAATGGGTAAGAAAAAAATAAGTTGGATCTGTCTAAAAACAAAACAAAAATATTTTTATCGCAATACTTAAGACATAGCCGTTGTCAAAAATTATAACTGGGCAAGAAAAATGTGAGGGAAAAAGCTCACCTCTGCAGTCATCATTCGGGACTACTTTACAAAGATTAGAGGGTTTCGTTTTCCCTTCCTGAAAATGCCCACATCTATGTAAGATTATGTGTGTGTGTTCTTCGTGCCCCCTTGCGTTTAGAGGATATAGTCAAATGTGAATGGCAGGGTCTGAGTTTCCCCTCTGTCTCTTTGTATATCATCAGATGGGCCATGTGCACAGTGGTTACTTGGTCAGATGTTGAAGCCAGATTGCTCAAGCATATAATTTGATTGACTCTGGGTAAATTACCTAATGTAGCTATGTCTCTCCTTCATCATCCATAATATGGAATGATAATACTGCTAACTTGTGAGCTTGTTATGAAGATTAAGTGAGTTAATATAGCAAAGCGACCAAACTCTGGTTCAGAGTGATTCCTGAATAAATGGTAGCTATTGCCATAGCCAGATCTGGTCACTCCAAAGTTTGTTATGAGGATTAAGTGAGATAATATAGCAAAGTGACCAAACTCTGGTTCAGAGTAATTCCTGAATAAATGATAGCTATTGCCATAGCCAGATCTGGTCACTCCAAATCTCCGAGTTATTCTCTTTATTCTGATTGCACATATTCTCAGCTTTGTGTCTCCTCCAATTCAACACACACATATATTTTAGTGTAGTATAAGAACTAAGGTTATGCATTTTCTCCTGAGCCGCTCTTCCCTCCAAAGCACCAGTACTTCAAAGACTGTAACAACCATTCCCGAAAGCTTTCAGAATTTGGAGTGAACTCAATCACTTTTTCATTTGGTATCTCTCATGTGCTCTAGATGTATGGCCTATTTCTGACCAATGAGTTTATATCTGCACTACACTACATTTTAGGAATCTTCTAGCACAAAAAGAAAGACTTGGCTTCAGAAGGGATCATGACTGGCCAGTTGATCCGTTAAATAATATGCCAAATACTAAGGAAATAACAAGGAGGAGAAAATTACATTCACACTTCTTTATTGATGCCATTAACAGTATTTTGCCATCCAGCTGATGAAGCGGTGCCATCTCCCCAAAAGCATCACATCACAAGACTACCTGGAGCCTCATACAACCCCTCACCCCTGTGTCCCAGCAACTCCCTCTCCTCCCAGGTTGGGGGAGGCAAAGGAGGACCAGAGGTGGATTCTGTGAGGATGTGCTAGTTTAGTGGAAGCCAAAGGATTACGCCCCAGCCGTAAGAATCTCCCTGTGTGTAAAAGACGCTTCCTGTATCAAAGTCATCAGCGCCTCAGAGCCATGGTGAGCTCCTGCTGCCCCCCTCCACCACTTCTATGGAGGTCAGAGGTCCCTTCTTTGAGTCAGGATGCAGCTCAACCCAATCAGTCACCCACCTTTCATTGTATGGCAGGTCTCAGCCTGGCTGCTGAGACCTTACCAAGAACAGTCCTCACCTCCTTTCTGTCTTCTCCCCGTGCTTATTTAAACAGATGTCTTCTTTCTAATATGGGGCAGACTGTGGAGCAGACAGAACTCTCCTCCCATCTCTCACCCTCTCCCAATTACATTTCCCAGTCTGAAACTCATTTCTCTCTCTCTCTTTCTCTCTCTTCTTCTCTTTCTCCTTCCTTCTCAGTTTCTCTCCAGGATTTCATTTTGTTTCAACAATGGATGGTTGTCTAAATGGAGAATGTCTAATTCCCTAGAGTATGACGGGAGACTTTTATAAAATACATATTGAATTCAGTCAACCTCTGTTTAGGACTCATTGTGTTCCAGATTAAAATCCAAGTCCACCCAGCCTTTCAAGACCTGAGCTGTACTGTGTGTCAGGCTCCAGCCTCATCTCCTTCACTCTGTGGCACACTGCATCCCAGCCACCAGGGGCTTCCTTCATTCATAATAACAGCTCTCATTAGCTAAGCATGTCTAATCCTCACAACGACCCTATGAGGACAGAGCAGTTATCCCTGCTTCACACATGAGAAAACTGAGGCACAGAGGGTAAATGACACCTGACTAGTAAGGGGCCCATCTAGGATTTATACCCAGGCTGTCCAGCTCCAGACCACTGCATGGAGCTACCTGCCTCCAACAAGTCAAGCCTGCCAAGCTCTTCCCTGCCTGAGGGCTTTGGCACAGGCTGTACCTCTGTCTGTTAGACTCCTTTCCCAACCCTTCTTCTGGGTAACATCTCTTCATCTTTTAGGTTTAAGCTGAGATGTTACCTCCTCAGAAAAACCCTTTACAGACCTGCCACCACCAGTAGCAGCAGCAGAAATCACTGTCCATTGTTATTATTGATCATAGCCCTCTATTCCTTTCCCCGTGACTGTTCTTACAACCTATTAACATAAATTATTATTTGTAAGTTTTGATATATTCATATTCCTTGTTCAAAAATATTTGCTGTGCTTTCCTACCAGGCCCATCTCTGTTGAGGGGCGTGAAACTTCCCCACCCCCTTGACATCTGGTTTGGTCATGTGACTTGCTTTGGGCAAGGAAATGTGCTCTGACAAGCAAAATGCTAGAGCCATGGTGTGGGGCTGCTCCTTCAGCCTTGGTCCAAAAGGGAGAGAGCCCCAGGCAGAGCCGTGATAGACCTAGCATGAGCGAGAAATAAATCTTTGTTGCAGTAAGTCTCTAGGCTTGGAAATTATTTGTTACTGCAGCATAACTTAGCCAAGGTTGACTGATCTGTGGGCCTGCTTAATATTTATCTCCCCACTGGACTGTGCATTTCATGAAATCAAGGATTACATCTGTTTTATTTTCTGTCCTTTACTCTGCATCTAGCAAAAGGCTTGGCACATTGAAGCACTCAACAAACATCTGTGGAAAGAGTAAATGTGTAATGGATATGCACATAAACCAGCATTGGAGGAATACCTTTTGGAATATATTGTTTACAATACTGAGTGAATAACATTTTGTAAAGTTAATCAGCTCTCGCCTTCCACTCTGTTATGCACTACCCCTAGACTCACCTTACTCTATCTCCCAGCAGACACATAATTTTGGCTTTGCTTTTAATTTGTATGCAGTTGCTATGTAAGGTTTAATTCCTAGGAGAAAATCCCTTTACAACTATTTAGTTTCCTTGGAAAAAAGAATTCTGTTAAATATCTTCCTCCCAATGAAAAATAGCTGGTCCCCAAATGGTCAAGGGACTTAAAAGAACCTATGATGGCCTTGAGGCTGTTTGCTCTCCATTCAAGCAAGCTGAACTAAAATACACATATAATGGGAAGATATTACCAAACGCATTTTGAAAATATAAGGAAATTCACTGGCTTTCTCTAAAGCAGAAGCTATTTTTCCTGTATTTAAAATATCTCTAACTTCTACAGGTGGCTACACAGGCACTTTTTTGCCCTATAAAGGATTTGCTAAAGACCCTAAGTAGTAGAGGAAATATGAACAGAAGAATTACATTCTCCTTTGAAGATGGTCTAAGTGATCTGTCCCTTTGCACCATATATCATAAAAGCCGTTTGCCCTAGAGGCTTCCAGTATGAACCTTGTCTCTGAAGATGAGAGTAGGGGCTCTGTCTTGTTTATATTGGTGTCCCAAGTACATAGCCTATTGCCTGGCATGTGATGGAGACTCAGTCAATGTTTACTTGAAGACTTGGGGCCCCTTTTCATTTGCGCTTATTTCAGAAAACTTGGAATGAAATGGAGGATCTAGATGGTATACCAGCATGCAGCCACTCTTCCTCCTCTGGACCCTTCTCATAGCCAGGACCTGGCTTCCAGCTTCTAGTTATTTGGATCCTGATGGTCAAACAGTATGGGTGTCAATCAAGAGTAGGCAAGAGACAAGAGAGAACCACATTCTAGTGCTGGCTCTGTGCTGCCCTTACATGAGCCTGAGCCAACTCCCTTCCCAACCTTGTGGCCCAAATGATCCTTGAGATCTCCTGTAACTCTGACATGCTGTGCCTTTGCTTTGAAACACTCCATATTTGGAAGAACGTATTCTATCACCACTGTTTCAATTAGCTGGGTAATTTTTCCTGAATACTAGTGTATTCCTAATTAGACAGTGTCTGGGTTCATACAATTAACCCCCAAATGGAATAATTGCTCTAGAATAACACTGCATAATTGTTTTTAAGCTCACCCTTCCTTCTCATTGACTTCCCTCTGATTGCAACAGGAGAGGAACTGTCTGCTTTGGGCTTGCCACTTCCTTTTTGACTTCTAAATGGCAAAGACCATGCAGAAGAATGTGTTCCCCCATTCATCTTCCCAAGTGGCTTCTAGTTGCATGGGTGTCACTATAGCCTGCTGTTAGGCCAGTCTCCTGACCTATGACATAGCAGCTCTGTGGATTCATTGATAATCTCCCCTCTTCACCTATAGGCCTTCTATAGGTCACAAAGGGCCAAACCTATACCATCCCTCAAAAAGGGACCAGGAAATCCGTTGGTTTATTTTTAGTCTTCCCAGTATAGCAGCATTTGGGTTGCACAAACTTAACTGCTTTTGTCTATTTCCAGAATTTATGATGACTGCTAAACATAATGCACAGTCAACCACAGACATCTGAAACAAGCTACATTTAATACAGCACAAACAGAGCAAGTAGTAAGAAGTGACTCTTATGAGATTTGTTAAAGTGATTCATAGATATTTAAATTTGAGTATGTTTTTACAGTTTGATATAATTGTCTTATTTTAAAAAGCTGGCAACACACATACATACTGTACTTTTTTCCTTTCCTTTCTTCCCAACCCTCTGCTAAACATTTCCCGGCATGCTGACAGCTCCGAGGCACTCAGCAACTGGGCAGTATGCAATAATACATTACCTTGGACCTAGACACAAGGACGTGATCAGACATTTGGCATTTGGAGTAGAAAATGTGGACTAGCAGCAGGGATTGGGGCCCAGGTCTGCATTTCAGATTTAAGGCCTAGTGCAGGGATGAATGAGAGGCTTAGCTAGTGAGGGAGGCACTAGTAAAACAACAGTGTGGCTGAGAATTCCTCCTCAGAGGCAGAGCTGTTATATGCAAATTCTTGTTCAGCCATTAATTCTTAAGGGAACCAGGTACACAGCTAGTGAGTGTGTACCTGGCTTCCTTAAGCCTCAGTTTCTTCAGCTGTAAAATGGAGATATACCTATCTCACATTGTATAGACCACAATAAAGTATGGGAAGCATCTCGCGTAGTCCCTGGCACACAATAGCATGATAAACACTGGAAACTATTATTAGAGGAATTATTATGAATATGAATATGTTCAGTCCTGCTGCCAGCCAAATGTGCAGTTTTGAAAAATGTACCCCTTGCTCAAAACCCTTTGATGCAAGTAAAAAAAAAAATAAATTAATATACAAATCTACAATGCCAATCAAACTTCAATGCCAATCAACCTTCATGGCAACTGTCTAGAGCCAGAGAATGCTTAGATCCAGAGTCTGCACACCTGGAAGCCATAGCCTTGAACAGATTTTTAGCAATGGTTGTGCCTCTTCATTTTCTGCTATGCAATTAATGCAGAGGCTGTTTTGTTAGCCCCCTCGGTGGCATGAAAGAAGCCTGTTAGGCAAAATTTGTGGTTCCAGGATTCCTTCTTTGATGAGTAGCGTCTTTCTTTTGGTGAGGGAAAGAGTACTAGATTGAAGCAAATGAGTGTGTGCTTCCTTTTTTCTGCTCTCTCCCCATTTTCACTCACAATATTGTTAACTACGTGAAATGGGACTAAAGAGGAGATCATGTACAACCTTGAAGAGGAAAAGTAGTCCCAAAGGGCAACCTAAGCCCTCGTATGGGTGGGGTTGGTGGGTGAATGCATGGAAAATAAAGATTACCCACTTCCCCAGTAGATAACACAGTGGCTGAGCAGGGTCTAATAGCACAAGAGACATTCTCTCTTTAGTACTAGCTGAAGGAACTTCCTTCTTGGTTGCTTCTCTGGGCTTATGCTCATTTTTCAAGAGCCCAAGGCCTTAAAGGAGTAGGGAGTGGGGAGTGAGTTGAGCTGACTGACTGTCTTCTGTTGTAGAGATCTTGGAATGGGAAGTGGCTGGGGTACCATGTTGCTCAGTGTCACTCTGAAATGGCATTATACTACTTGCTCCAAGTACCCAAGGAAGTTGTTAAGAGCACCAATGATGATGCCAGCAGAACTTGAGAAGGATCAACTCTGGCTTTCCAACCTTGGGAATCCAGCTGAATGCCCCTACCTATAAAATGAGGGGACTAGAATAAATTAACTCGGGTACTCTTGGCTCTGGCAAGACACTGTAATGTTTCAATCCTGGTCCACCACTTAGGAAGCAAGTGCCCTTGATGAGTCAGACAAAATTAGTGGGCACAAGAGCTGCTTCTGTCCGGGGAACGTGGAGAAGTGTGCTTTCCAATCCCCTTGCATTTGGGCAGGGTCACCTGACAAGTTCTGAGAACAAAATAACATGTCTCTTCTGGGTTAAAATACTTCATTGTTGATATGAGACTCTCCCTCCACTTATTAATCAAGAAGGCCCTTTATCCTATGAAGTATCACTCCAAGATGTTGATAGTTATGCCAATCTCATTCCTAAATCACTGCATGGAAGACAGTTGCCCCTGAGAGCCCCTTATACTACAGTAGATTTTTTTTTTTAATTTTTATTGCATTTTAGATTTTGGGGTACATGTGCAGAACGTGCAAGATAGTTGCATAGGTACACACATGGCAGTGTGTTTTGCTGCCTTCCTCCCCTTCACCCACACTTGGTATTTCTCCCCAGGCTATCCCTCCCCAGCTCCTTCCCCCGCTGTCCCTCCCCCATTCCCCCAATAGACCCCAGTGTGTAGTAAGACCCCCTTCCTGTGTCCATGTGTTCTCATTTTTCTCACCCGCCTATGAGTGAAAATATGCGGTATTTCCTTTTCTGTTCTGGTGTCAGTTTGCTGAAAATGATGTTCTCCAGATTCATCCATGTCCTTACAAAGGACAAAAACTCATCATTTTTGATTGCTGCATAATATTCCATGGTGTATATGTGCCACATTTTCCCAGTCCAGTCTATCATCAATGGGCATTTGGGTTGGTTCCAGGTCTTTGCTATTGTAAACAGTGCCGCAATGAACATTCGTGTGCATGTGTCCTTATAGTAGAACGGTTTATAGTCCTTTGGATATATACCCAGTAATGGGATTGCTGGGTCAAATGGAATTTCTATTTCTAAGTCCTTGAGGAATCGCCACACTGTCTTCCACAATAGTTGAACTAATTTACACTCCCACCAACAGTGTAAAAGTGTTCCTATTTCTCCACATCCTCTCCAGCATCTGTTGTCTCCAGCTTTTTTAATGATCACCATTCTAAATGGTATGAGATGGTATCTCAATGTGGTTTTGATTTGCATCCTCTAATGATCAGTGATGATGAGCATTTTTTCATGTGTTTATTGGCCTCATGTATGTCTTCTTTTGTAAAGTGTCTGTTCATATCCTTTGCCCATTTTTGAATGGACTTGTTTGTTTTTATCCTGTAAATCTGTTTGAGTTCTTTGTAAATTCTGGATACCAGCCCTTCGTCAGATGCGTAAACTGCAAAGACTTTTTCCCATTCTGATGGTTGCTGATTCACTCTAGTGACTGTTTCTTTTGCCATGCAAAAGCTGTGGAGTTTGATTAGGTCCCATTTGTCTATTTTGGCTTTTGTTGCTAATGCTTTTGGTGTTTTGGTCATGAAGTCCTTGCCTACTCCTATGTCCTGAATGGTTTTGCCTAGATTTTCTTCTAGGGTTTTTATGGTGCCAGGTCTTATGTTTAAGTCTTTAATCCATCTGGATTTAATTTTAGTGTAACATGTCAGGAAGGGGTCCAGTTTCTGCTTTCTGCACATGGCTAACCAGTTTTCCCAACACCATTTGTTAAACAGGGAATCCTTTCCCCATTGCTTGTTTTTGTCTGGTTTATCAAAGATTATATGGTTGTAGATAAGTTTTGTTGCCTCCGATGCCTCTGTTCTGTTCCATTGGTCAATATCTCTGTTTTTATACCAGTACCATGCTGTTTTGATTACTGTAGCCTTGTAGTATAGTTTGAAGTCTGGTAGTGTGATGCCTCCCGCTGTGTTCTTTTTGCTTAGAATTGACTTGGCTATGCGGGCTCTCTTTTGGTTCCATATGAAGTTCATGGTGGTTTTTTCCAGTTCTGTGAGGAAATTCAATGGTAGCTTGATGGGGATAGCATTGATTCTGTAAATTACTTTGGGCAGTATAGCCATTTTCACGATATTGATTCTTCCTAACCATGAACATGGAATGTTTCTCCATCTGTTTCTGTCCTCTCTTATTTCATTGAGCAGTGGTTTGTAGTTTTCCTTGAAGAGGTCCCTTACGTTCCTTGTGAGTTGTATTCCTAGGTATTTTATTCTCTTTGTAGCAATTGTGAATGACAGTTCGTTCTTGATTTGGATCTCTTTAAGTCTGTTATTGGTGTATAGGAATGCTTGTGATTTTTGAACATTGATTTTATATCCTGAGACTTTGCTGAAGTTGCTTATCAGTTTCAGGAGTTTTTGGGCTGAGGTGATGGGGTCTTCTAGGTATACTATCATGTCGTCTGCAAATAGAGACAATTTGGCTTCCCCCTTTCCTATTTGAATACCCTTTATTTCTTTTTCTTGCCTGATTGCTCTGGCTAGAACTTCCAGTACCATGTTGAATAGGAGTGGTGAGAGAGGGCATCCTTGTCTAGTGCCAGATTTCAAAGGGAATGCTTCCAGGTTTTCCCATTAAGTATGATATTGGCTGTTGGTTTGTCATAAATACCTTTTATTACTTTGAGATATGTTCCATCAATACCGAGTTTATTGAGGGTTTTTAGCATAAAGGGTTGTTGAATTTTGTCAAATGCCTTCTCTGCGTCAATTGAGATAATCATGTGGTTGTTGTTTTTGGTTCTGTTAATGTGGTGAATTATATTTATAGACTTGCGTATGTTGAACCAGCCTTGCATGCCCAGGATGAATTCTACTTGATCATGATGGATAAGTTTTTTAATGTGCTGTTGCAATCGGTTTGCCAGTATTTTATTGAAGATTTTTGTATCTATGTTCATCATGGATATTGGCTTGAAGTTTTCTTTTCTTGTTGAGTCTCTGGCGGGTTTTGGTATCAGGATGATGTTGGTCTCATAAAATGATTTGGGAAGGGTTCCCTCTTTGAATTATTTGGAATAGTTTGAGAAGGAAGGGTACCAGCTCCTCTTTGTGTGTCTGGTAGAATTCAGCTGTGAATCCATCTGGACCTGGGCTTTTTTTGTGTGGTAGGCTCTTAATTGCTGCCTCAACTTCAGACCTTGTGATTGGTCTATTCATAGTTTTGGCTTTCTCCTAGTTTAGGCTTGGGAGGACACAGGTGTCCAGGAATTTATCCATTTCTTCCAGGTTTACTAGTTTATTTGCATAGAGTTGTTTGTAGTATTCTCTGATGCTGGTTTGAATTTCTGTGGAATCTGTGGTGATTTCCCCTTTATCGTTTTTTATTGCATCTATTTGGTTGTTCTCTTTTCTTTTTTATCAGTCTGGCTAGTGGTCTATTTTGTTGATCTTTTCAAAAAACAAGCTCTTGGATTTATTGATTTTTTGAAGGGTTTTTCATGTCTCTATCTCCTTCAGTTCTGCTCTGATCTTAGTTATTTCTTGTCTTCGGCTAGGTTTTGAGCTTTTCTGATCTTGCTCCTCTAGCTCTTTCAATTTTGACGATAGGGTGTCAATTTTGGATCTCTCCACTCTTCTCATGTGGGCACTTATTGCTATATATTTTCCTCTACAGACTGCTTTAAATGTGTCCCAGAGATTCTGGTATGTTGTGTCTTTGTTCTCGTTGGTTTTGAAGAACTTCTTTATTTCTGCCTTCATTTTATTGTTTATCCAATCAACATTCAAGAGCCAGTTGTTCAGTCTCCATGAAGCTGTGTGGTTCTGAGTTAGTTTCTGAATTCTGAGTTCTAACTTGATTGTACTATGGTCTGAGAGACTGTTTGTTATGATTTCAGTTGTTTTGCATTTTCTGAGGAGTGCTTTACTTCCAATTATGTGGTCAATTTTGGAGTAGGTGTGATGTGGTGCTGAGAAGAATGTATGTTCTGTGGATTTGGGGTGGAGAGTTCTGTCAATGTCTATGAGGTTTGCTTGTTCCAGGTCTGAGTTCAAGTCCTGGATATCCTTGTTAATTTTCTCTCTGGTTGATCTGTCTGCTATTGACAGTGGAGTGTTAAAGTCTCCCACTATTATTGTGTGGGAGTCTAAGTCTCTTTGTAAGTCATTAAGAACTTGCATTATATATCTGGGTGCTCCTGTACTTGGTCCATATATATTTAGGATTGTTAGCTCTTCTTGTTGTGTCTATCCTTTTACCATTATGTAATGTCCTTCTTTGTCTCTTTTGATCTTTGTTGCTTTAAAGTCTATTTTATCTGAGATGAGAATTGCAACTCCTGCTTTTTTTTTTTTTTTTTTTTGCTCTCCATTTGCTTGGTAAGTCTTCTTCCATCCCTTTATTTTGAGCCTTTTTGTATCATTGCATGTGAGATGGGTTTCCTGGGTACAGCACACCAATGGGTTTTGGCTTTTTATCCAATTTGCCAGTCTGTGTCTTTTGATCAGTGCATTTAGCCCATTTACATTTAGGGTTAATATTGTTATGTGTGAATTTGATACTGCCATTTTGATGCTAGCTGGCTGTTTTGCCCATTGGTTCATGTAGATTCTTCATTTTATTGATGCTCTTTAGCATTTGGTATGCTTTTAGGATGGCTGGTACTCGTTGTTTCTTTCTATGTGTAGTGCCTCTTTCAGGAGCTCTTGTAAAGCAGGCCTAGTGGTGACAAAATCTCTGAGTACTTGCTTGTTCATGAAGGATTTTATTTTTCCTTAACTTATGAAGCTCAGTTTGGCTGGATATGAAATTCTGGGTTGAAAGTTCTTTTCTTTAAGGATGTTGAATATTGGCCCCCACTCTCTTCTGGCTTGTAGAGTTTCTGCCGAGAGATCTGCTGTGAGTCTGATGGGCTTCCCTTTGTGGGTGACCCGACCTTTCTCTCTGGCTGCCCTTAGTATTTTCTCCTTCATTTCAACCCTGGTGAATCTGACGATTATGTGCCTCGGGGTTGCTCTTCTTGCAGAGTTTCTTTGTGGTGTTCTCTGTATTTCCTGGAGTTGAGTATTGACCTGCCTTGCTAGGTTGGGAAAATTTTCCTGGATAATATCCTGAAGAGTATTTTCCAGCTTGGATTCATTCTCTTCATCACATTCTGCTACACCTATCAAATGTAGGTTGGGTCTCTTCACATAGTTCCACATTTCTTGGAGATTTTGTTCATTCCTTTTTGTGCTTTTTTCTCTACTCTTGGCTTCTCATTTTATTTCATTGAGTTGATCTTCGACTTCTGATATTCTTTCTTCTGCTTGGTCAATTCGGCTGTTGAAACTTGTGCATGCTTCGTGAAGTTCTCGTGTTGTGTTTTTCAGTTCCTTCAATTCATTCATATTCCTCTCTAAGTTGTCCATTCTTGTTATTATTTCCTCGAATCTTTTTTCAAATCTTTTTTCAAGGTTCTTAGTTTCTTTGCATTGATTTAGAACATGTTCTTTTAGCTCACTGAAGTTTATCATTATCCACTTTCTGAAGTCTGATTCCGTCATTTCGTCACACTCATTCTCCATTCAGCTTTGTTCCCTTGCTGGTGAGGAGTTTTGGTCCTTTGTAGGAGGTGAGGTGTTTTGGTTTTGGGTGTTTTCCTCCTTTTTGCGCTGGTTTCTTCCCATCTTTGTGGATTTATCCACCTGTCATCTGAGTAGTTGCTGACTTTTCGATTGGGTCTCTGAGTGGATGCCCTGATTGTTGATGATGAAGTATTTCTGTTACTTAGTTTTCCTTCTAACAGTCTAGCCCCTCTGCTGTACGAGTGCTGAGGTCCACTCCAGGCCCTGCTTGTCTGGGGTACACCTGTAGCGGCTGCGGAACAGTGAGGGATGCTACCAGTTTCTCCTTCTGCTATCTTTGTCCCAGAATGATGCCCGTCAAATGTCAGTCTGATTAGTCCTTTTTTGAGGTGACTTTTGGATATACAGGGGTCAGGGAGCTGCTTGAGGAGATGGTCTGTACTTTATAGGAGCTCCAGTGCTGAGCTGTGAGCTCCGTTGTTTATTCCGGGTTGTTGGGCACCTGTGTTTAGGTCTTCTGCAGCAGAACTTATAACCCCCCCCTTTTTTTTCCCTCAGATGCTCTGTCTCAGGGAGTTGGGGCTTTCTTTATGAGTATCTGTTGCACTGTCCTGCCCAGCTAGGAGGTAGTCTATTCACTATTTGCCTGCTGAGGCTCCGCCCTGCCAGTGCGAGTCCACCCTGCTGCCGCAGGGCTCCGGTCTGCTGTGGTGCGCTCTGCCCTACTGGCGGAGTCTCTGTTATGGCAGGTTGCCTCGGCAACGGCAGGCTGCGTCAGCACTGGGCGGTACTTCAGTAGGGGTGGATTGCGTCTGTAGTGGCAGACGCCCCTCCCCCACCGGGCTGCACCATTTTAGATTCTGCTGTGCCCGCAGCAGAACTCTCAACCCTGAGCGCCTCCAGTCACTGCCCTGCTTGTCCCCGTGAGGGTGGGACGTGCCGAGCCCGATCACCTGGCTCCCTGCCTCAGAGTCTATCCTCTCTCTCTCTCTCTCTCTCTCTCTCTCTTTCTCCCTAATTTGAATGGTTGACTCTCTCACAGGCACCCCAGTAGCCTGCTGATAGTGCACTGGGATCCATGCGATCTCTCGTGCCGCTGCCCACTGCACCGGCTCAAATCATGCTTCCCGGGAATCTCCTGGTCTGGCTCATTGTCCAAGTCCCATTTAATCAGATGGACATGTCAATCTGCCCTTCCAAATCTCAGATTGCCAGTTTAACAGGGCACCCAGGCCAGTGAGTTTTGTGCCGGGTGCTGCTGCGCTGCTGCGCCGGCCAAACTGGCCGTGCGAGACAAAACACCGGCTGTGCTGGCGTCCCGTGTCTCTCCTACACCTGGGACTTTCCCTGTTCTGTGGGCAACAAAGGTCCATCTGAGAATGCGGCTAGGACTCACCCTCTGTGCCTTCACTGAGAGCTGCAATCCTGAGTTGTTTCTACGGCGCCATCTTGGAAAATCCCTCCACAGTCGATTTTTTAAAGTGAGACAACATATAACATTGATTTGTTAGCCTCTAAAATATTCAACCTCAGCTTCTGTTTTTTTTCTAACCTGGAGTTATTAATATAATTTGCTCTATATGATTCTTATAAGGATTAAATGATATAATATGTATGTAAAGGGCTTATAACAAAGTTTGGCACATAGTAAATACTCAACATGCATTTAGCCTTCATTATTCTTCTCCTTTGCCCCTATGATTCTATTATAGTTTGCTTATTAGATGTTATCCTAAACCATCTGTATTATTTCCGCTGCTATAAAGATACCCAAGACTTGGTAATTTATAAACAAAGGAATTTTAACTGACTCACAATTCCTCATGTCTTGGGAGGCCTCAGGAAACTTACAATCATGGTGGAAGGGGAAGTAGGCACCTTCTTCACAAGGTGGCAGGAGAGAGTGAGCTTGTGAAGAAGAAATTCAAACACTTGCAATAAAACCATATCTTGTGAGAACTCACTATCATGAGAACAGCATGGGAGAAACCACCATCATGATCCAATTATTTCCCTTCCTCCACACATGGAAATTATAATTTGAGATGAGATTTGGATGGGGAACACAGAGCCAAACCATTGCATTCTGCCCCAGCCCCTCCCAAATCTCATGTTTTTTTCACATTTCAAAGCCAAGCATGCCTTCCCAATGGTCCTCCAAAGTCTTGACTCATTCCAGCATTAACTCAAAAGTCCACAGTCCAAAGTCTCATCTAAGACAAGTCCCTTCTGCCTATAAGCCTGTAGAATCAAAAGCAAGTTAGCTATTTCCTAGATACAATGGAGATATTGGGTAAATGCTCCCATTCTAAATGGGAGAAATTGGCCAAAACAAAGGGGCTACAGGCCCCATGCCAGCCCAAAATCCAGGAGGGCAGTCATTACATCTTAATGTTCCTAAATAATCTCCTTTGACTCCATGTCTCATATCCAGGTCATGCTGATACAAGAGATGGGCTCCTACAGTCTTGGGCAACTCTGCCCCTGTGGCTTTGCCTTGCAGGGTATAACCCTCCTCCCACCTGCTTTCACAGGCTGGCATTGAGTGTCCGTGGCTTTTCCAGGTGCACAGTGCAAGCTGTCAGTGGATCTATCCTTCTGGGGTCTGGAGGATGGTGGGCTTCTTCTCACAGTTCCACTAGGCAGTGCCCTGGTACAGACTCTGCATGGGGACTCCAACTCCACGTTTCCCTTCTGCACTCCTCTAGCTGAATTTCTTCATGCGGGTGCCACCGCTGCAACAAACATCTGCCTAGACATCCAAGCATTTCCACACATACCCTGAAATCTAGGCAGAGGTTCCCAAACCTCAATTCTTGATTTCTCTGCACCCGCAGGCCTAACACCTTGTAGAAGTTGCCATGGTTGGGGCTTGCACCCTCTGAAGCAATGGTCCAAGCTGTACCTTCACCCCTTTTAGCCACAACTGAAGTGGCTGGGACACAAACTGTCGTGTCTTGAGGCTGCACAGAGCAGTGGAGACCCTTGGCCCAGCCCATGAAACCATTTTCCCTCCTAGATCTCCAGGCCTGTGATGGGAGGTGCTGTGGCCAAGATCTCCGTCATGCCCTTGAGATATTTTCTCCAGTGTCTTGGTAGTTAACATTAGGCTTCTTGTCACTTATGCAAATTTATGCAGCTGGCTTGAACTGCTACTTAGAAAATGGATTTTTGAGCCAGGCACAGTGGCTCACCCTGTAATCCTAGCACTTTGGTAAGCTGAGGTGTGTGAATCACCTGAGGTCAGGAGTTCAAGAAAATGGATTTTTGTTTTCTATTGCATTGTCAAGCTGCAAGTTTTCCAAACTTTTATGCTCTGTTTCCCTTTTAAACATGAGTTCCAATTTCAAACCATCTCTTTTTGAGTACATAAAACTGAATGTTTTTGGAATAATTCAGGCCACATCTTGAATGTTTTGCTGCTTAGAAGTTTCTTCTGCCAGATACCCTAAATCATCTCTCTCAAGTTCAAAGTTCCACAAATCCCTAGGGCAGGGGCAAAATGCCGCCAGTCTCTTTGCTAAAGCATAGCATGAGTGATCTTTATTGTAATTCCTAATAAGTTCCTCATCTTTATCCAAGACCACCTCAGCCTAGATTTCATTGTTCACACCACTATCAGCACTTTCGTCAAAACTGTTCAACAAGTCTTTAGGAAGCTCCAAACTTTTGCACATCTTCTCTTCTTCTTTGGAGCCTTCCATACTGTTCCAACCTCTGCCCATTACTCATTTCCAAAGTCACTTCCACATTTTCAAGTATCTTTATAACAGTACCCCACTCCTGGTACCAGTTTACTCTATTAGCCCATTTCTACACTGCTACAAAGAACTTCCCTGAGACTGAGTAATTTATAAAGGAAAGTTTAATTGACTCAGAGTTCCACATGAGGGAGGCCTCAGAAAACTTACAATCATGGTGGAAGGAGAAGCAGACCCCTTCTTCACAAGGGGTTCTCATCCTGCTATGCAGGAGAGAGAGAGTACATGAAGAAGGAACTGCCAAACACTTATAAAACCATCAGATCTCATGAGAGAAGTCACTCACTATCACAAGAACAGAATAGGGGAAACCGCCCCTGTGATTCAATCGACTCCTCTCCTTTGCAGGTGGGTATTACAGGCCCCTCCCTCAACACATGGGGATTACTATTTGAGATGAGATTTGGGTGTGAACACAGAGCCAAACCATATAAACTAGTATCTTGATTCTAGACTTCCAGCCTCCAGAGCTGTGAGAAAACAAATTTTTTGTTATTTAAGTCACCCAGTCTGTGGTACTTGTTATGGAAGCCTAAACAAACTAAGACACTGTTCCTTTCTTTAAAATTTTTTTGCCATCTTATCTTTAAATAATGTATTTATTTTATTTTGAATTCAAGGGGTACATGTGCATCTTTGTTACATGGATGTATTGTGTAATTGTGAAGTTCAGGCTTCTAGTGTACTCATATCCCAAATAGTGACTATTATACCCAATAGGTAATTTTCCAACCCTCATCCTCCCTCCCAACTTGCCCCCTTTTGGAGTTCCCAGAAGACCAGGCCCCTTTTGCAAGCTTCCACAGTGCTCCTACTGCTCCAAGCTAGCAACAATTATGTTGAATGTGAGTTGTGCATTCAGTTGTTAATAATCTCTACCAGACTTAGAGTCATTTAAGAGCCTTAGACTGTATATTTTCCCTCTAAACACTCCCATATTTATCTAAGAATTATAAGTGAATGTTCCACAGACATTTGTTGAATGAACGAAGAGTGAGTGCTGCCTCTTTCTTTCAGCCTAATAAAACACTGGGTGGGGCCGAGAGTGTGTGCACAACCCAGAGTGAGAGACCTGTCTCCTTGAGTTGTTCTCAGAGATGGTGGCCTTGCAAACAGGAAGTCGCTGAAATCACCTTAATACTCTATTGCATAAGACAGGAGAAAGTAAACTGAGAAAGAGAGACCTTGGCATCTGGCAAAGTCAATGTGTGATTAACAAAAGAATTGCTCTGTGGTTGATTAGAGAAATGGAGTTATTCCTAATTGTCTGCTATAAAAGAGACTTTCTGTGGAGACAATGGAGTAATAAAATATTTTTATTTCTGGGCCAATATTTTGGTCTGAAAAAAATATATTCAGGACAAAATGTTATATTAATGCGTTTGAGTACCTATGATCTATATAGTCCTAATATATAACACATTAAATTTTAATAAGATTTTACATTTTTATTTCAAAGCATTTTACTATTATTATTTTGCAGCAACCTTCAAAAGTAGACAGGCAAGTACAGGGGTGGCAGCCACCAATCACATTGTCTGCCCAGCACTCTTTGACCTCTTTGGGGACTTGTTCTCTCTTAAGTTATAGAATTTCCCTGGCACTCAATCTTAAGATTCGAGGGAGTTTCCCAAACATAGAACTTCATCACCCTGGCCACAAAATGGCACATAATACAAGATAAGCCAGCCAAAGCTTTTCTGTAGGATGGCTCCCATAGGAACTAAGAAAAGAGAGCAATTTCTGTCTGGTGGTAGAGTTGGAATCAAGAGGCACTGGAGTTGCCTGTGGTCATGTATCTCATCTCATGGGGAACTCCACTTGGAGAAAAGGAAGCCGATACATTGAGAGAAGTCAAGGCAAGTGTCTTGAAGTGTCTTGAAGATCCAGCTCTCTTTTGGTTGTAAGCTATAGAAACTCAACTTTAAACAGCTTAGGAAAATAAGGAAGTTCATTGGCTTATTTTACAACCTGTGGTAAAGTTTTTGGTATAATGAAATTTTAGAAACAAAACTGTTAGGAATGTCTATTTCCCAGATGTAACTACTGAGGCTCAGAGAAGTAAAATGTGTTATTCAAGTTAGAAAAGAGAAAATGGAAATTACAATTTATGAACACTTACTCTATGCCAGGCAATAAATTTTATGCTTTATACATTTTCTTATAACTAAGTGTCATTTTCTACATTTTACACTGGAAATGGCAGTCACATAGCTAAAACTGGCAGAGCTGGGACTTGAACTCAAGCTTGTCTGGCCCCAAAGGCTATGATTTAATCCTGTGCCAGAATGTCTATGTGTGCCTGGTTAATAAGTAACAAAGCCAGATATCTTCAGTGTTGAGCAACTCTTCTTTTCACCATATTATCCTGACTGTTCTCAAATCTTTGAGGCAAAAGTCTAGAAGGAGATTTATAATTTACCTATGTGTTAAGACATATTATCTAATCCTCATCCTTTTTTAATAATAGAATAATACATTTTGTTCTTCCGTAATCAGCCTTTATCTGTCTAAATACTTCCCTGACTAACATGACTACATGTCATATTCTTGGGTGAGAGATTGGCTGCAAGAGGTGTCGATTCTTGAATAGAAACCAAACTTGCCATTCCTGTGTGCTGTCAAATATGATAAAAATGTAACATCACTAAAAACCTGATTTGGCACTTTGGCCAAGCCTTCAGCAGAAGTGCTGTGAGACCACATGTTCCCTGAGAAAGTCTTCTAGTCTAAACAAACCACCAAGAAGGGAAGAATGAAGAGTGAGACAGAGCTCCAAAGGGAATGACAGACAAACATGAAGAATAGAAGTAACAGTGTGAAGAGGAATGGCCAAAAGAGGGTGTGATCCAAGCAGTAAGTGAAATAAACAGAGGATATGGGCGTGAAGAATGGACAACTGGAACAAAGGAGGAGCTGATCAAAACCAGGGATGATTCTAAAGAAGAAGAGCAAACATGAGCAGGCAGAAGAGTCCAAGAATAGTGAAATATGGAGTCAATCACTGATACTCACCAACAGGGAAGAAAATCCTAAGAAGACATTGACCAAATTATTTGCATACTGCTTTGGAATGCAACTCTCCCTTGGAGAAGAGGATTCTGGGAAAGCTGATAGACACTCCAATGTGCTTCATTGCGCTTGCATTTCCCAGCACACCGGGCCAGGTGGAGGCAAGAAGTAGGATACACTTCACAGAATTACTTCTGATCCATTCCAGTGACTCCACAAAGTTGATAAAGAATCTGCAGAAAACTTACCATGAACTCTATAAAGAAGGTAAACAAAATATTTCTCAAGTAGATAATGAGTATATAAAAATGGAAGAAAATGGAAAATAATATCTAAGTACACAAAATCAAAACCATGAGAGAAAAGAGAATAAAAGGAAATATGAAGAGATATTTAGCAACAGAAGGTGAACTTTATAAGTGAGAATTGAAACCAAACCCTTTTGGGCTATAAACGTCTAAAAACAGGAAAGCTCCATGAACTGGAATTGGGCCCCACAAAAAGACAGGGGCAGACCAGGGAGAACCCCAAAGTCACCATTAAGAATTTTAATGTGGGGGGGAATAGGGGAGGGACAGCGGGGGCAGGGAGCTGGGGAGGGATAGCCTGGGGAGAAATGCCAAATGTGGGTGAAGGGGAAGAAGGCAGCAAAACACACTGCCATGTGTGTACCTATGCAACTATCTTGCACGTTCTGCACATGTACCCCAAAACCTAAAATTCAATATAAATAAATAAATAAATAAATAATTTTAATGTGTAGTCTAAGATGAGCAGAAAATTATTATTATTCCTAGGGGAAGGGAGGAATAATTAGATGTAGGTTTAACATAATCAGATTTGCATTTTGACGATTGCTGTAGTTAGAATGTGGGGAATGCATTGGAAGAGGGCTAGATTAGATCCCAGGAGACCAGAGACAAGGTTACCTCAAACAGTCTAGATAAGAGATAATGGCAGCTTAGACTAAGTTAATGCTAGTGAAGAAGGAGGGAAGCAGGAAGATTTGAGAAACAATTTAAGCAATGAAATAAGCAAGACTTCACAAGGCATTAGACATGGAGAGTGAGAGAGAAGAAGGTGGCAAGCATGAAAGATCAATAAAACTTTATTAGAATAGTTTTGTCACCCTCTATTAATCAGGACTCTAGGCTGCAATGGACAGAGTCCACCTTAAACTTTCTTAGACAAAGAAGAAAACACATTTGTTTCTTTAACTGAGAAGTCCAGAGGCAGTTCTAAATTGAAGTGCCACTTGATCCGGGGTTCAAATAATGTTACAGGATCACATCTTTTCCTAGTTCTTTTCTCTGCTCCTCTCCACGTCAGCTTCATTCTCAGAACCCCCATGTGGTGGCAAAGTGGCTGTCAGTAGTTCCATCTTGGTAAGTCCAAAACAAAGAGAAAGGTTCTCTTCACAGGAGATCCCACATGCCTCTGGATCAACAGGAAAAGTGTTGCAAGGGAGAAGATGGGAGTCTTTACTCAGGAAATTCAGGATACCATCATCAAAGCGAAAAGAAACAGATGCTGGTGGCCAAAAACCAATGGCTACTCATGACACATTTCCGGTAAAGCCATAGCAGTCTAGACAGATGCTTCCCTCTTTGAAATCACAAATTAAGTTATAAACATGCACACGTTCTGTTGACTAAAAGCTGATACAGTTTATATCCAGGTCAATGCATCACACAATACCAGACAACTTAACGTTTTCAAACTTTTTAGCATGGTGAAATTATTGGTGGATTTAATCACTTGCTCAGAACCAAAGTATAATCTTGTAATCTATTTGTTACTCTCAATAAGTAAAATCTTTTGTGTGGTAGACACACCTGATAGCAATAACTTAAGCATACTCTGAGAATGATCCTGTATTACAATTATACCTGAATGCATGTTCTGTGCTAGGGAATCCAGAAGTGGCCAGTTCAGAGATTGGTTTCTTGTCTATGAGGAACATCCGAGCCCCTCTCCCATCCCGTGAAATACAGGAGAACAAGGCCCTGAGTTTGGGGTTGAATGAAGGTTGCCAGGTGGAGGGTGTCAGGGAAAGCATGCTAAGTGAAAATGCTACATGAACTACATACCTTTTGCAAATAGATATGGTTCTCCTGCAGCTTACTGCCACTGAACTATATGTAAGACAGGTCTCCCGTCCAGTCTACTACACTGGACTCTCTCCTCTGTCTGTAAACCCTCAATAAAACCTCACGTCTTATTTGCTGGCTCTGGGTCTCTTCAGATTCTTGAACCTGGTGCCATTTCCACTGACGTTGATGAAGGTTTGGCACAACATCCAGGAAATGATTTTAAGGCATCACTTAATTCTTGGTAAGAAATAGTTAAGTTATATAAACAAAACAAATGCAAGGTATGTTTGCTTCCTAAAAATGTTTGGTAGTTGTAGTTTGGGACTATGTAGGCAAAAAATCTGAGAACAAGGGATTCATGTAGTAAGTCAGCAGACCTGTTTTAGATCATAGCTAAGTTGTTGATTACTTATGGCTGTTGATTCCTTACAGTTTACAGGTTGGTTGCAGATGACAGATAACAACCCTTGATTACTTACAACACACGTTTTCATTGCATAGTGGTAGCAGAGCCAGCTGCCTGTCTTACATCTTGCTTTTGACACTCACTGGCTATGTGACCAATAATTTAACCTCTCTGTGCTTCAGCTTCCTTATCTGTAAAACGGGAATAACAATAGTACAGTTAGCAATGGTTATGATGAGGATGAAATGAATTTACTTACTGTAAAGTGCTTACAACAGTGCCTGGTACATAACAGCTGCTATATATGTAAATGTTCAATCAGTTTCAGAGTTTTTATTTAACCTTTCTGAATCTCAATTTTCTGATCCACAAAATAAACGTCATACTACCTGCAACTTCCCAGGATTGTTCTGTGTTTTAAATGAGATAATTGCACATGAAGCTCCTCAGACAGAGTTTTCCACAAAGCAGTCAATAAACACGGTCTCCTTTCCCCTTTCAAACCCATGGAAAACTCTTTGATTAATAAGCATTCAAATGGATCTAAGCCTCATGCCTACCTAGTTATTCTCTATCTCTGCACCCTTCAGTATTTCTTTATGGCCCTTCCACTAGATGATAAACCCCAGAGGCAAGTAGCATGCTTGAATTGTACACAGTGAGCACGATGGATACACACACCGATAGGCACATCTAGATACTCAATAAACAGTTGCTAAACAAATGCATGATTGTTCAAGTCTTCATTTCAATGCACTTTGTCCACTTATTAGTTGTCCTCAGATACTTTAAGACAGATTCAGCAAAATGAACAACTCATTTTTTCTTTCTGTGTAAAAATTCTATCTATATAAAAATAACTGAGCAGGGCTGTAACCAGCTGTCACTTCATGTAGACATGTGCAAGCGCAAAGCCCTGTGTGATGGGCATAGTTCTTGAGTTGTGCCGTGTTACGTTCTGTCAGATGGAGTATGTTAGGGAAAAAAATGTTAGTCCATAACTTTGAAATTACAAGTAGGTATTTTGCAGATAAAAAATAAGGGATTTGAGAGATGTATATTTAACAAACAAACAACTGTTTGCTTCCAAAGTTTTAACTTAAGATAGGCCCGATATTAGTCCAAAACACTGTAATAGAAGAAACTTCAGGGTGTTTCTCATCGTTTGGATCCTCTTCCATTATTTCTATTGTCCTGGGGAATAAATTTCAGTATTTGATCAAATAACGGCAGATTCCACGCTATCCCATTCTGGTATCCCCAGTTTATCTATAATGATTTTCCTCTTGTCAGCTCATTTCTTAAACCTTTGTTGAATCTGGTTTCAATGGTGCTATAAACAATCATCATTGCATTGTAAAACTGGAAGCTCTCCACTAAAATAGTGTTTTGATCTGGGTTGCCATAGTAATAAGTGTATGCTCCCCTCTTTGGAGGCCTTGTTATATGAAGTATCTGTGATTTGCTCAGAACGGCCCCAGTTCATCTGTCAAAATGGGTTTTTCCTTTTTTAAAATAATGATCTAGAAAATCCCACAGTGGCCACAAATATTTTACAACCATAACGAGGAGCATTGGAGTAGTCAAGCTTTATAAATCTATGCCATTATTACATTAGAATAAATCACGTTTCTTAGGTATATTACACAGGCCTGTGTAAGCCTAATTTTAGATCTGCTGTTCAACAAGGGTGCGGTCGTTTATTATGAAAAGAGAATTATTAAGTGTGACTTCAAAAATGCATCATATGTCAGTTCATGTAGAGGGACCCTGGAGCAAAAAAATGGAAATTACCTCTTATTTCTATCAAAATACTGCAAATAGCTATTCAGGTTCAAACTTAGTTACAATTAGAATGTGATGAACAATGATTTTTTGTAACAGCATGAAATTGTACATTCCGTTCACGTTTGGGTTGAAGTTATTCATTGGTAGGAGGGGATAAAATGAGAAATACAGCAAATTTATCAGTGTCACCATGAAAAAAATAATGATGTACATTATTTAAAATAAAAATATTCTAGTCAGTTACAATAATTTGATACAAGAACTATGATATTTTTTCCTGCAGGAATGTGAGTAAACAAACACTATATCAACAAACTAGCAATAGAATCCACGAAGAGGTGTAAGATCATTTTTCATCTAAGACAAATGGTGAAGTTGGTTACTTTCTGTAAGTCACTACCAGCTACAGGGTTATTTTGTATACTGCTGGCTACTGCCTCATAATATCTGATGTGGGAATATTAACAACATCAGTGGGCAAAAGAACAGGAAGAATCCATCTGTATTCGATGAATTCTAATTAAAAAGTAATTACAGCACAATGAGGCTGCTGCCAGTTTTATTCCCTCTTCCCGACTGCAAACCACGCACATGAAGTGTTGGTCTTCTGCTGTTTGTATCCTGCTAAACAACCAGAAAGGCAGGCAGGAACCAGACCCACATTTCCTTCCATTTTTCAGGTGACTTAGTTTTAAACAACTGCAGCCCCAGAAGACATTCAGGGGCAAGAGGTGGTGCACATCTTCTGTTATAATTGACCTGGGCTTTGAGATTTCTCTGTCATGATGTATCCCAGACTGTTGCATGATGGGAAGACCCTTGTTATTCCTCCACCAGCAGAGCCAAACGGACAAGATCAAGTAGGCCTGGGACTTGGGAAAAAAGGGAAGAAATATTGACAGATAAGTAACCACTCCAGGAAATGACAGGCAGCTGGAGCAGTGTGGGTACTCTCCGGATTCAGATGTAATCCTTTAACCTCATGCTCAAACTCTGTAATCTTTCAATGAGATGGAAGAGAAAAAGGAAAAAAAAGCAAATTGCTTAATCAAAGCCCTTAATGTGTGACCAGATTAGTAACTAAGTCAGAATGACAACCTGCAGGTATAAAAAGGCTTCAGAAGATGGCCTCTGTACTAATGAAGTCATATCTGCAGGGCTGAAAATAAGGAAGAACAATCTGGCATTTCAGTTGGCATAGACACCCTTCTCTACCTGAAAACAGGCATACAAAACTGATTTCCTAATCAGGAATTTTTCTTTAACTGCCACATGGAAGGGCTACAGCCTGCATTCTTTCTGGTTGGCAGACTTCCCACTTCACCCACATTCTATAAAATTGTCTTCATCTAATAGACAACATAACAGGTGTCAGTTGGGTTTCTGTTTCAAGAAGAATAGGCTGTGGCATAAATCATTTGCCGCTGAGGGCACTAAAAGATGTTGGTGTTCTTTCTCAGAAAGGAAGTGCTAACAGACTAAAGTGGCTGTCATTTCACATTAAAAATGGAAAGTAATAGCCCACTAGATTTATACAGCATCCTTTGAGGCAACCATCCATTTAATACTGTGAGTTTTTGTGTCAACCCTCAGAAATGGGGGAAGTGTGCATTAGTTACCGTGTCCTACAACAGGGTGTTCTGGGGTCCCAATGAGCGATTCATTATCACCATGATAGCAGTTATACAGCAAGAGCAGTCCTATCAAAAGCAATGTATTTCAGCCATTTTGCCAACCTTCTCCCCAATCTGTTACCAATCTTCCACAAAATAAGCAACCATGAATGCTTTATGCCACTGTAACAATCTGGTCTGGTTTAGCCCATGGAAGAATAAGTGTATGAGGTTTACAGTTGTCCCCCATTGCCTCTTCTCTAGTTTTGTATCAGTTATCTATTGCTGTATAACAAATATCCTCAAAACTTAGCAGCTTAAAACAGTAAGAGTTTGTTATCTCACAGGGTCTGAGTGTCACAAATCTGAGAATGGCTTACTTCGGTGGATCTGGTTCAGAGTGTCTTGTGAGGCTGCATCACCTGAAAGTTATACTATATAATTGCAAATCTGTAGTACATACTCTGGTAAAGCTAAGGTAACTTAAGTGACACAGCCCCTATCTCATCAAAGCCACATATGCAAGGAACAACCTAGCAGATGCCCTGGGTTCACTGAATTCATTGCTCAACCAGCTTTCAGTGTATCAATTTCTTTATTTGTCTCTGTCTGCTTTATAACCCCAGTATATATCAATCACTTTTCTCCTCCTCTGCCCCACAGTGAGCAGAATTCTGAGGTTTTAACCCTATCTGTTATACTTCAGACTTTGACTAAGACTTTCTCCTTCCTGGTATAGTACCTCCTTGGACAGATATCATTGGAGCATGTCTTCTTATAATGGCCTGTTTATGAGCTGGATTAATAGATTACTAATGAAAGAATCATAGCCCATTCTTTGTTACCTCCAATGCCTAGTACAGCCTCTGGCATATAGAACGCCCTTAGCAAGTGTTTGAATTGAGTTGAATCATTGCTCTAGTCTTAGCTTGTCACAAACATCCTTTAACACTGAAGCACAGCCTTAGCAGTGAGGAAATTTTTACTAGTATCCTAACTACGGATTGCTGAAGAAGTCACTCATTTCTTAAGTATTCAATTTGAGCACCTACTATTCAACTATTGAATGACTACTAGTGTCAGTACACTATACATTAATTTTGCAGTGATAGCAAACCCACAGGACATTTGATCTCATGACACTTAGAATCTAGTTTATTCAATGGGTGCTTAGTAAAATGTTGGTGGCTGATAGAATAATGTATGATAATTACCTTCAAAGGTATAAAGGACTATCTCATAAGAAAGAAGCTAGACAGGCCCGATGTGGTGGCTCATGCCTATAATTCCAGCACTTTGGGAGGCCGAGGAGTGTGGATCACCTGAGGTCAGGAGTTCTAGACCAGCCTGACCAACATGGTGAAACCACATCTCTACTAAAAATACAAAAATTAGCCAGGCATGGTGGCAGGCACCTGTAATCTCCTGATTCTCCTTCCTCAGTGAGGCTGAAGGAGGAGAATCATTTGAACCCAGAAGGTGGAGGTTGCAGTGAGCTGAGATTGCACCACTGCACTCCAGCCTGGGCGACAGAGCAAGACTCCATCTCAAAAAGAAAAAAAAAAGAAAGAGGCTAATCCGATATTTAGAGAACAGAATTGGGTTCCATGAGTTACCGGGATATGAATTTCAACTTAATTTAAATAAGGACATTCTACTACAGGAGTTGTTGAACATTGGGGAGGAATAGCCTTGGGAAATAAGGAGTGTCCCAGCACTAAGAGGCTGGATGACCATCAGTTAGGAGATACTGTATTAACAATGATAACAGCAATAATAATAGAGACTGACATTCATAAGATTCTTACTATATGCCAGGCATTGTACAACACTCTATAAAGGAGGTACCACTACCATCATCATTTTGTAGATGAAGAAAGTGAGGCCCAAATATGTCCAGAAATCAAATACAGGTAGTCCAACTCCAAAGCCTGTGTGCTTAACACTTACTTTTCCAACTCTCTGATGAAAGAATCCTTCAGCAAGTGGCAAGTAGGCATGTTCCTTTCTAACACCGAGATTTTTCCAAGCTGTAATTCTCTCTATGGGTGCCTATGAAACTGGGACCCAGAGTTTTTAGTTACATTGAATAATGGCAGAGATATGAAGAAAGCCCTACTGTAAATCTCCCTCTCTCCCCAGCTTCTCAGGAGAAGCACCAACAGTGGCTTCTGCAGTCTACCTACGCGAGACCATGACTTTTTAAAGTATGACTAAAATCTTTGTTTAAACACAAAGCCTTGGGCAGGATCATACTTTAAATGGTGAAAGGTCAAGAAACCATATCACAGAAGGAAATGTTGAAAGAACTGAATCTGCTTTGGCTAAAAGACAAAAAAAAAAAAGGAAATATTTAAAGATTTGAAATCTTTAAATATTTGAAGAATTGTCACTTAGAGAAGAAGGTAGACTTATTTTTGTTTTTGCCAAAAGCCCAGTGGGAATCAATAGAGAATGTTGTCCCATGACTGCTTTCTATACAACATTAAGAAAGAACCTCCCAACAACGGAATGGACTTCCTAGGGATGTTGTGAGTACCCCTTTATTAGAAGACTTCAGCAGGGATACTGGAGAGATTCCTCTCCTTTTAAGAGCTTTTCAATCCTAAATCTTATAGCTCTTTGGTTAGTAATCCATACCTTTGTACAGACATTAATAGTTATATTTCTGTGATTTAAAAAATTTTATTTAAAAATATTAAAAACACAACATAAAGTAAAAATCATCCATAATCTCACTAGTTAAAGATTAATCAAGGAAAAAAGCAAAAGCTTCAGCCACTCCAATTCTCTCCTCCATTGTTCACAGCTTGACTAAATTCAAGACAAAAGAAGTCAATTGCTAATGTTAATGAGAATAAATAATTAATAATTAAGTAGGTGACATGGTATGGATTGACATATATGTGTATGTGTATATACTTTTGTCCTAAATATATACATTTACATACAGACACAAATACATTTTTAGAGTTGACATTAAAATCATGTCTTGAACTGCATTTCAGCCAACTTTAAAAATGGAAATTGGCTTTTAAAACTAAAATTTTATTTTTATTTCTTTCTTCACCTAAAGGCTTTAGCATTTGTTGAGAGTTTTCTCAGTTTGGGGATTCTTATTTCCTTTGGCTTCAGAGTAAAATGAGGCAGAGTCTGTGTGCGTGCAAGTGCACCCACCATGAGGGAGGCCGTGGTGCCTTTACCCCCAGGACACACGGGTGACCTGCAAGAGTGCTCCCAGAGCAGTTACTTGGTATTTTTCCCTATAAGCCTGTTCTTGTCTTCCTTTATCTCAGAAAAAGGCACTGTCCACTCATCTGTGCAGGCCAAAAACATAAGAGTTGGCCTTAATTTACCTCTTTGCTTCACTCTCCACATCCAGCCCATCAGCAAGTCCTACTTCCAAGTGTATCCCAAATCTGACCACCTTACTATCCTTACCCAAGCAATTGGCACCACTACTTGGGATGCTCTTAGAGAGCCCCTGCTTCTACTCTTGTTCTCTATAATCCATCTGCACATAACACCCAGAGGGACTTCTTTATTGAACATAAATTCAATCATGTCACTCTTTTGCTTAAAATTCTCTAGTTTTAGGAGACATTCAAACTCTTTACTCTGACCATAAAGCCTCACTGACCTGACCCTGCCTACTTTTTCTGTGGCCTCTCCTACACTGTCCCCAGCTCTTGGCCTTTAGTCTGGTCCTCATAGACACCACACTGGTGCCCACGATGGAGCCTCCACAGCAGTGGCACCCTCTGCCTGGAACATCGGCTCACCCCTAACTCTGCATGTCCATCTCCTTTGATTCAGAGCTCAGCTTAGATATCCCCTCATGGACACATCTCACCTGAGCCCTTCATCTGTCAAAGTTACTTTACATCTCATGGCCTTATTTTAATTCTCTATGTAGCTCTCACACACTCTGATTCATTTTTATCTCTTGTCTTTCCCATTTTCTCTCTCTCTTAATTTCTTGTCTGTCTCCAGACCAGAACACAAGATTACCTTGTTAACTGCTAAATCCTCAGCTCCTAGAACAAAGCCTTTAGTATCGAGGCTTAATGTCCAATAAGTATCCAGAAAATATTTGTTGAAACAAAAGTGTGATTAATGGTTTCAGACAATGAACATCCATTCTGCTGAGTTTTTCCTGTACCTGAGCTCTCCTGTTCATAACTGGATAATACTAGGCTTTTCCTGCCATGAGAATGAGACTAGCTCTGAGGTCCTGCAGCCTCGGAATGAGAAGCCCAACTCTTGGGGCACATTTGTGACCATGTGTGAAATCAAGCCTGAAAAAGAAACCAAGATAATTTTAAATTATCCTTTAAATTAGAAGATAAATTAGAAATTTTATCTTCTAATTTGCAAAGATAACTGCTAAGAAACTAAAAAAGTTGGAAGGAAACTTCAGGATCAGGCAATTCCCCATTTGCTCTCAACACCATTAGCTCTCTGTGTATTAAAGTGTTGTCACTGATAGAGGCTGCCAGAGTCAGAAAACCTGGGTTCAACTTTTGTAAATTAACACTGTGAGTGCCTTATGTTCTTGTGCTGGTCATGACTTGTAATGGTCATTGACACCAGTTTAGAGGGATGAATTGACTGGAAGTCACTGTCCAGAACAAAACTCCAAACTAATTCTTATAATTCTTATTGAATCAAATCATCCAGTGAACGATTATTGTCTACTATATACACACAAATTCCAATTCTGTGAATGCCTAGCTGTATGTGTGTATATGTGTGTGTATATATATAATATACTCATGTTTTATATATATATATATATATATACACAATTGTATATATATTAATATACAGTCAGTGGAATTAATGTACGAATGTGTGTGTATATATATACATATATATATACACACACTACACACACACACTCATACATTCATTCCACTGACTGTATATAAATATATATACAATATGTGTATATTATATATACATATTATATAATATACACATATTGTATATATATTACATGTGCATAGTATATATGTATATATACATATTGTGTATATATTACATGTACATATTATATATTATTATATGCAACAATACATATTAATAATGTAGATGATAAGTTACAATAATATGTAATTGTATATATTATGTGTATATAATAAATGTATATTATGTAATATATACACATATAACATATACTGTCTATATACAATATGTATGACCACTGCATGTGTGTATGCATGCATGTGTGTGTGTGTGTGTGTATACACGCACACACATACAGTTGGGCATTCACAGAATTGGAATTCAATCCTGACCTCTCAGCTATTACATTTTCACTTCCCTTGCTTTACCAATCCACAATCTGAAGCAACCAGTAGAGTTATAATTCTCAGTGTAAACTACTCATTTTGAATGTTCTTGTGGACAGCAACTTCTGGAGTGTCTGGTCAGTGGAGAATAACCCCAGGAAACCAATCACCTCCAAGGACAATGATGCTTAGGGACTTCTGGACAGACAAAGCTGAAGACCAGGCCTCATGATGCTTCCTTCCCACAGGTGCCCTCACCTAGTGGCCCCCTAGCCTTCTGTGGTGACGTGGTTCTGTACCCACACTGCAGGTTGGTTTTCATTGCTAATCCGCTGGCACCACTTCTCACCCCTGGCAGTCAAACGATGTCTGCTCTTACAGAGAAACCTTCACTTATCTTTTCTTCTTAAACCAGGTCCACAGTTTTTTTAAAAAATAGGAGGAAGTGTTTTTAAAATATAACTTGCCAAATATTATTTTCCTTTCAATGCCTCTTCCTTTTGAGACTAAGGTAGTATCCTCTGTCAGACAGGGAAGGAGTGAACGGAGAAGAGAGTCCTGTGGGTCAGATGCCTGGCACCGTGACAGGGCCTAAGGACAGGAGACCTACCGATGGGGCTGCGTCTTCCCAGGCCCACCACTCCCACAGTCTCCCAGAGAAGACAGTGAGTGTAAACTACATACAGAAGACAAGGACTCAAATGTTCTTATTGGTATTAACTTTATTCTGTGTCAATGCATGCTCCACATGGCCCTTTGGCGGTTGGGTGAAACTGCATTTTTTAAAAGTAGACATTTCCCACAGTGTCAGAAAAAAGCTCATCACCTTACATACCACAGAGGAAAAAATAATCTCCTGTTCACAATTATGGAACCATCAATGATCTCAACCGCAGTTTTACAGTTCATTCAGACACTGATGATAAGTCATAATAGTTTTAAAAATTGGTGACCATGCAGAGAGGACTTTAATGACAGGAAATGTCATTAAATGAGAGGATTTTAATTGGGCAACACAAATTATTCCTTAAGATTTTTTTACATGAATCATCAAGCCGTATTCATTAAAGCATTTTAATAGGAAAGATCATACTTTTTACATCTTGTCTAAGATTTTAAGCTTTCATTACCTAAAATAAAATGGCCAAGTTCTATACAGAATTGATTTTAAAGTAATGTAGTTCAACAAGTGTGTTGTAGTTAGCATAAGGCACTTAGTTGTAACCGTCGATTTTAAAAAACATTCTTTAAAAAGTCAATAACTCAACTGACTCTTCTATTTTAAAACTTTTTCTAATTTTTAATTTTTGTGGACACATAGTAGGTGTATATATTTATGGGTTACGTTAAATATTTGGATACAGGCCTACAATGCATAATAATCACATTGGGGAACAGGGCATCCATCACCTCAAGCGCTTATCCTTTCTCTGTGTTACAAACTATCCAGTTATACCCTTTTAGTTATTTTTAAATGTTCAGTAAATTATTGTTGACTGTGATCACCCTGTTGGGCTACTAAATACTAGATATTATTCCTTTCATTAAACTATATTTTTGTGCCCATTAACAATCCCCATTTCCTCCATCCTCCACACTTCTTTCACAGCCTCGGTAGCCATCATGCTACTCTATTCTCCCTGAGTTCAGCTGTTTTCTTTTTATTTTTTTGGCTCCCATAAATAAGTAAGAACATGCAACGTTTCTTTGTCTGTGCCTGACTTATTTTACTTAACACAATGACCTTCAGTTCCATCCATGTTGTTGCAAATGACAAGAGCTCATGCTTTTTTATGCCTCAATAGTACTCCGCTGTGTATAAGTACCACATGTATCCATTCATCTGTTGATGAACACTTAGCTTTCTTCCAAATCTTCGCTATTGTGAATAGCACTACAACAAACACATGGGAGTGCAGATATCTATTTAATATGTTGCTTTCTTTACTTATAGGTATATATCTAGCAGTGGGATTGCTGGATCATATGGTAGCTCTATTTTTAGTTTTTTGAGGAACCTCCAAACTGTTATCCAAAGTAGTTGCACTAATTTACATTCCTATCGACAGCATACGATCCTGTTCTCCACATCCTTGCCAGCATTTGTGATTGCCTGTCTTTGGATAAAAGCTATTTTAACCAGAGTAAGATGACATCTTATTGTAGTTTTGATTTGAATTTCTCTGATAATCCATGATGTTGAGAATCCTTTCACAGAATCTTTCATAGCATTTTCATGTTTGCCATTCAGATATCTTCTTGTGAGTAATGTCTATTCAGATCTTTTCCCATTTAAAAAATCCGATTTCTAGATTTTTCCCTATAGAGTTTGAGCTCCTTATGTATTCTGGTTATTAATCCCTTGTCAGATGGATAGTTTGTGAATATTTTCTCCCATTCTTTGGATGGTCTCTTCGCCTCATTGATTGTTTCTTTTGCTGTGCAGACGCTTTTTAACTTGATGTGATCCCATTTGTCCAATTGTGCTTTGGTTGCCTCTGCTTGAGGGGTATTACTCAAGAAATCTTTGCCCACTCCAATGTCCTGGAGAGTTCCCTGGATGTTTTCTTTTAGTGGCTTCAGAGTCTGAGGTCTTAGACTTAAGTATTTAATCCATTTTGATTTGATTTTTGTATACATTAAGATATAGGGGTCTAGTTTTATTTGTCTGCATATGGATGTCCAGTTTTCCTACCACCATTTATTGAAGACACTGCCCTTTCCCCAGTGTATCTTTTTGCACCTTTGTTGAAAATGAGTTCACTGTAGATGTGTGGATTTGTTTCTGCATTCTCTATTCTGTTCTATTGGTCTATGTATCTGTTGTTATGCCAGTACCATACTGTTTTGGTTACTACAGCTGTAATATAATTTGAACTCAGGTAGTATGATGCCTCCAGTTTTGTTCTTTTTGCTCAGGACATCTTTGTGGTTCTATATCAATTTCAGAATCTTTTTCTATTTCTGTGAAGAATGTCATTGGCATTTTGATAGAGATTGCATTGAATCTGTGCATTGCTTTTGATAGTATGATCATTTGAACAATAGTGAGTCTTCCAACCTGTAATCATGGAATATCTTTCCAGTTTTTGTGTCCCCTTCAATGTTCTACATCAGTATTTTATAGTTTTCATTATAGAGGTCTTTCATTTCTTTGGAAAGTTTATTTTTACATGTTTTATTTTATGTATAGTACATGGGGTTACTTTCTTGATTTTTTTTCAGATTTTTCACTGCTGACACATAGAAATGCTACTGATTTTTGCATGCTGATTTTGTATACTTCAACTTTACTGAATGTGTTTATCAGTTCTAATAGTTTTTTTCTGGAAGCTTCAGGTTTTTCCAAATATAAGATTAGATGATCTATAAACAAGGATAATTGGACTTCTTCCTTTCCAATTTGGATGCCATTAGTTTCCTTCTCTTTTCTGATTGCTCCAGCTAGGATTTCCAGTACTATGCTTAATAACGGTGGTAAAAGTGGCCATTCTTATCTTATTCCAGATCTCAGAGGAAATTCTTTCAGTTTTTATCCATTTAGTATCATACTAGCTGTGGATCTATCATATATCAGTTTTATTGTGTTGAGGTGTGTTCCTTCTATAATCAGATTTTTTAGGATTTTCTCATGAAGGGGTGTTAAATTTTATCAAGTGTTTTCAGCACCAACTGAAATGATTATATGATTTTTATCTTTCATTCTGTTGATATGACGTATCACATTAGTTGATTTGCATATGCTGAACCATCCTTGCATCACTGGGATAAACCCCACTTGGTCATAATGAATAATCTTTCTAATGTGTCGTTTATTTCAGTTTTTTAGTATTTTGTTGAGGATGTTTGCATCAATGTTCATCAGAGATATTGAATAGCAGTTTTCTTTTTTTGATGTGCCTTTGTCTGCTTATATTATGCCATTCTTGCATTGCTATAAGTACTTGAGACTAGGTAATTTATAAGAAAATAAGCTTAACTGGCTCACTGTTCTGCAGGCTGTTCAGGAAACACAGCTCTGGCATCTGCTGTTTTGGAGGCCTCAGGAAGCTTTTACTTAGACTGAAGATAAAGCAGGGGCAGGCATATCACATAGCTAGGGCAGGAGCAAAAGGGAGTTGGGGAGGAGGTGCCACACACTTTTAAATAACCAGATCTCCTGAGAACTCACTCACTACTGTTAAGAAAGCACCAAGACATGAGAAATTTGCCCTTGTGACCTAAACATTTCCTATCAGGCCCCACTTCCAGCACTGAGGATTTCAATTCAACATGAGATTTGGGTGGGGACAACTGTACAAACCAGAGCAACAGCTGTTTTGAATTCTCTGTATGAAAGGTCACATGTCTTTTTTTCTTCAGGATTGGACCTTTTTTTCTTCAGGGACCTAGGTCCCTGGTGCCCTATTTAGTTTATTTGGTGAGGTCATGATTTCCGGGTTGGTGTTAATGCTTGTTGATATTTGTCACTATTGGGCATTGGAGAATTAGTCATTTATTGCAGTCTTTACAGGCTAGGCTTGTGTGTACCCAACCTTCTTGGAAATGCTTTCTGAGTACTCAAAGGGACCTGGACATTATATTAGTCAGGGTTCTCTAGAGGAACAGAACTAATAGGACACATGTATATATAAAGGGGAGTTTAGTAAGGAGTCCTGACTTATACAATCACAAAATGAAGTCCCATGATACTGAGGAGTAAGGAAGCCAGTCCAAGTCCCCAAACCTCACAAGTAGGGAAGCCGACAGTGCAGCCTTCAGTCTATGTCTGAAGGCCCAAGAGCCCCAGGCAAACCACTGGTGTAGGTCCAAGAGTCCAAAAGCTGAAGAACTTGTAGACTGTTATTCAAGGGCTGGAAGCATCCAGCACAGGAGAAAAGATGAAGGCCAAAACACTCAGCAGGTCAAGTCTTTACATGTTCTTCTGCCTGCTTTAGGCTAGCTGTGCTGGAAACTGATTAGATACTGCCCACCCAGATTGAGGGTGGGTCTGCCTCTCCCAGGCCACTGACTCAAATGTTAATCTCCTTTGGCAGCACCCTCACAGACACACCCCGGAACAATGCTTTGCATCCTTCAATCAAATTGACACTCAGTATTAAGCGTCATAGGTACTTTTATCTAAGTCTTGATTACTACAGCCATGTCTGCTTTAGGGGCACCCCAAGCCCAGTAGCTTGCATACTCATAGAGTTACCTTCTTGGTGGTCTTGGGTAAGGTCTGGAAGAATTCGCTGGAGTAACAGGCAGCGACTCTTGTTCTCTTCTCTTTCTTATTCCTAAACAAGTAGAGTTCCTCTTTCTGCGCTGAGCTGCCTGGAGCTGGAGGAGGGCAAAACAAGCACCTCTGCAGCCACCACCACTGGGATTGTGCTAGGTTAGTCCCAGAGCTAGCACAGCACTGAGTCTTGCCCAAGATCCACACTGACCACTGCCTGGCTATTGCCTATGTTCACTCAAGGCCCAAGGGCTCTACAATCAGCAAGAGCAAATCCAGCCAGGCTTGTGTCCTTCTCTTCAGGAGAGTGAGTTCACCTGGCCTTGGACAGGTCTCGGCTCTACCCAGGAGCCAGTGCCTAGAGTTGGAAACCTCAGGAATCTACCTGGTGCTCTATTCTACTGCAGCTGACCTGGCACCCAAGCCACAAGACAAAGTCCTTTCCACTCTTCCATTCCCTTTTCTCAAGCAGAGGAGTCTCCCTCAAAGGCCACCACCACCCCTGGCCTGCAGTAAGAAGTACCTGGCTACCACCAGTGCTCACTCAAGGCCCAGTGGCTCTTCAGGCAGCTTGTGGTGAATGCTGCCAGGCCTGACTCTCTCTTCAGGGCCACAGGCTCCCCTCTGACCCATGGCAGACCCAGAAATGCCATCCAGGAACCAAGGCCTGGAAACGGGGACTGTGGGAGTTTGCTTGGTGCTCTACCCCATGTGGCCAAGCTGGCACCCAAGCTACAAGACAAAGTCTACTTTACTCATCCTCTCTTTTCCTCAAGGGATGTCCCTCCACAGCTACCACAGCTGAGAATGTGCTGGTTCACACCTGAAGCAGGTGCAGCTCGGACTCACTCAATGCCCATGGCAAGTACTGCCTGGCTGCCACTGCTGGTTATTCAGGGCCCAAGGGTTCCGTAGTTGGCCAGTGGTGAATTCTGCCAGAACTGGGTCCTTCCCTTCAAGGAAACAGGTTCCCTTCTAGCCCAAGGTCTGTCTAGAAATGTCATCCAGGAGGTTCCCACCACTGGGATGGTGGTTCTGCTTTGACTAGGGCTGGTCTAAATGCTTCCTCTGTGGCAATGGCCAAGTTCTTCCCCACACTGCTTTCTACTCTGATGGGACAGCACTGAGTTCCAATGCAAAGTCCCACAATCACTGCATTCTCCCTCCCTCAAGCACACAGATTTTCTTTCCACACCACATGGCTGCTGCTAGGAATGAGGGAGGGGTGGTATAGGCGATTCAAGACTGTCTTTTCCATCCTCTTCAATGCCTCTTTCCTCAATGTGATGTTAAAACTGGGTACTGTGGTTACTCACCTGATTTGGGGGGTGTTTGTTTAGACAGTTTCACTGGTCTCCCCCAGTCTGGGTTGAGATCTCAGCTCACCACAGCCTCAAACTCCCAGGTTCAAATGATCCTCCTGCCTCAGCCCCCAAAGTAGCTGGGATTACAGGCATGCACCACCATGCCTGACTAATTTTTGTATCTTTTTGTAGAGACAGGGTTTCGCCATGATGCCCAGGCTGGTCTCAAACTTCTGGATTCCAGCGATCCACCTACCTTGGCCTCCCAAAGTGCTAGGACTACAGGCATGAGCCACCACACCCAGTCCTGTGAAGGTGCTTTTTCATGTGACTGGTTGTTCAATTTGGTGTTCCTGCAGGGAGGAGAATTGCTGGAGACTCCTATTTGATGATCTTGCTCTGCCCCAAAGTCCATCTTCTATTTTTAAAAAATAGTTTTAGGGTAAGAATCAAGCTCGTGGCTTCTGCTGTCCCCCGGAAAGGGATGGTGTTTGATTTTCATCAGGTAGAACGCAGATGAGGGGAATACGCTCAGTATCATTTCCTACAACAGAAATTCATATAAGCTGGTTTACAAAAGGAATCACTTCAAATTGCTCACTGGCCTTCACAAAACCCATCTGTTGCCCCCTAGTATTTTCCAGAGTATCCAGGAAAACATCTGAGTAGGACGTGAGGAAAATGATCCCAGGACATCACTGAAGCCTTTACTTCTTGTTTGAGTCCAAGGCTGGTTTCCTTACAGTGTTCTCCAAGCCAGCTACAAAATGAAAACCTGTTTCAAATAAAGAAGAAAAGAAAGAGAATAATGAGCAAGGTACTGATTGAATGGAGTGGAAATAAACAATGCAAAATGTTTTTGAAACTAGAGGGAGGAAATAAGCCTTAAATAGGGTGTTTCTGTTGCAGTCAAACTTGCTTAAGGGTGTTAGCATTTAAATGGTCACACCTCAGTTTTGAACTTAACACTCCATTAAACGGCCAAGGGAGCTCACACCTCTGTCTGTGGCATCTTTCACTCTTGTTGAAGCCCAAGGAAGGAGACAGGGAGGAGAGAGGAGGATAAGGAAGAAGAGTGGCTACAAATGGAGCAATGACAAAGGTGATGGTCCTGGTTAAGCCTGCTGTCCTGGTGCAATTGATTATTAGCATCTGCTTTCACTCCCCAGAGTGTCCTGTTTTGGATGATAAATTCTGTGGCCACTCAAATAAGGTATAGAATGCCAGAATGGTAGTGACAGGGCAATTGTCATTTATATTTGTAAATAAAAATGGAAATAACATTTGTTCCTTGGAAGGCACCCTTCAGTTTACAAAATTCTGTGTCATTTCACATGCTAAGTCTAAGTGATCATGACTGCCAGAGTAAAAATCAAAGAATTAAAGTATCTTAGAGACTCAACAGGCTCTATTGTTGTAATTTTGAAAATGAGAAACTGAGGCTTAAAGAGGTTGACTTGCCTAAGGCCAAGTTAATGGATTAGTTGGGAATAGGACCCAAGTCCCTAAATGTAAATTACACATTTTTAATGTGTCAAAAATGTTAAGTAATGTAAGCGATGTTCTCAAAATGGAGAAAGAAAGTACAGCTGCTGTGATAAATTGCACAGATGCCTTCACCATGTCAGAGGGCTCGGAGGTCGCTGCTGTGATAAATTGCGCAGATGCCTTCACCAGGTCAGAGGGCTAGGAGGTCAGTGGGAGAGGTCGGGGACACAGCGCAAGTCCTGTCTCTTGAGGTGAAGTTTCTGATGTTCACTGATGATTTCATCTGATGATTTCTGACATTCACTGATGATTTCAGCTGAAATAAGGAGACTGAGAATTTTCTCAGGATAAACAAAAGCCAGGAATCCAATTGCTTTCTGGACTTACAGTTTAATAGCTGAATGACCTTGGCCAAAGTTATTTGATGTCTTTAAAACTCCCATTTCCTCATCTATAAAATGGGTATATAATTAATATTCATCTCAGAGGACTGTTGCCAAGATTAAATAAGACAGTACATGCAAAGCACTTGGCCTGATGCATGGCACATGGCTATGCATTCAGTAACTGATAGCTAGCATCGTTGTCTCCATCATCTTCATCATTAGCAGCAGGAACAGCAGCACTTTTCCTTCCCCACTCCTAACCTGACCTGCTTTGGATAGTCAGCGGTTTCCCAATGCCATTTCACCCTTTTGGCTTAAAGAATGTATTCCCTAAATCTCATTTAGTTCAACATAGCTCATAGAGATAGATATTGTAATTCCTTTTTTAACAGATAAGGAAACAGGTTCAGAGAGATTAAATAATTTGTTCGAGGTCACATAACCAGTAAGTGAAAGAAGCAGAACGCAAATCTAATTCTTCTTATTTTTTTTCTGATGAGAAATTACAGGGCAGGGTGTGAGATAAGAGTAAAAGGAATAATGACAACTGGGAGTTGGCCCTGCCTAGCGGTAGGTGAGTTGGTTGGGAAGGTGACCGGGTGAGGAGCATTCTTTACTGCATTGTTCTGCAGATGTTGCCCACATATAACTGAGTTATTCTCTACATAGTCAATCAAGTGATGTGAGTTTCAATTCTGGAGGGAGCTTGGTCTCAGCCTTCAGAATCAAATGCAATGTTATTTGTGTCCTCAACAGAAAACCTTGATAAGACCCAAAGGAAAGTCAAGCTGAGACAAAATCCCCTGTGTCTCTGGGGTCAGTACCTATACTGAAGATAGGACTCAACCAAATAAGGAGACTTGGACAGAGAGAAGTCCCTGGTGCACTCTGCTCTTCTGAAACTCTTCACTTGGATGGAAACCAGGTCAGGGAATCAACTTCTCTGTGGTTCATGTTTCTTTGTCATTTATTGAGATATTCAGGATTAATTTGGTCACCATTATGACCCTAGCTGTGAAATGATCCTTTGTGCCATCACAATTAGTTGATTTGGAGTTATTTCTAATCACACAATTTGGAATTTCAGTGAGGAACAAAGGAATTCTACTAATAAAATGAATTAGTAAACACACAAGCCAAATAAAGGCTAAACAAAGTGACAGAGATCCTTCTCTATTCAGAATAGATTGACTAAGAGTCCGCACACTCTCTGGGAAACCCCTTCCCACAGAGTTCTCTGGTTGTGGCTTCATATGACTGTGACTTCCAGTAACTCAGCAATTATGAGGGCATGCTTTGAAGTCAAACGTGAGTTTGAAGTTTGTCCCCCCAACCCTTGCAACTTATGACATCATAAAGGTAATTTAATTTCTCTAATTCATTATTTCCTCACATATAAAATGGTGATGGTAACACTAACCTCATAATGTAAACAACACACTTAGTTCTTCCTGGCATGTAATACATGCCCAGTAAGCGGCAGCCACCCTATTCTGCTAATATCCTTGCTGAGAAGTAGCAGAATATACCTCTTCATAATTCTCTCATTCCTTGTGGCCACCTCCCCTTTTGGGGTATAGCTGCTGACTTAGCCCTTGGCTCCTTGTAGCTTCAGAATTAGGTAAGCAGGTAACATCCTTCCTCTTCCTATTACCCTGAAGTGCCTTTCCTTGACCCTATCCTGATAGTCAGTGGTATCAATTAAGTCTTGGAAACTGTTCATCAAATCTTCAAAGTATACCAAGCCACAAGAAATGGCAAACATGTTCAATGAAAGAATTTGGACCAAAAAATTTCCACAGGTTTTCAAAATGAATAGACTCTAACATGACAGAACAGGTATAGGAAGAAGTGTGAGGTCCTTCATTTGCGTTCAAATGAATACCAGAGGCAAGGGGGTCATGCTACTGTGAGGAAAAAACAAACAAACAAAAAACCATGGCCTTTTTATTTGAAAGTAAACTCAATTTCCTTCAGAATGTAATATTTCTACCGGAAGAATGGAAGTACATTCGCCTAATACGTAGACACATGGCCCATAGCCTAGAATTTAGTCTGCCTGCTGTGGTTTGGATATGGCTAGTTTGACCCACCAAGTCTCATGTTAAAATGTCATCCCCAGTGTTGGAGGTGCGGCCTGGTAGTAGGCATTTGGATTGTGATGGCTGACCCCTCATGAATGGTTTGGTGCCATTCTTGCAGGAGTGAGTTGTCACTCTTAGTTCCCACAAGAACTGGTTGTTGAAAAAGAGCCTCGTACCTCCTGTCTCTCTTTGTCTCCTGCCATGTGACCTGCACATACTGACTCCCCCTCACCTTCCACCATGAATTAAAGTGGCCTGAACCCCTTGTCAGAAGCAGATGCTGGCACCATATTTCTTGTGTAGCCTACAAAACCATGAGCCAAATAAACTTCTTCATAAAGTACCCAGCTTCAGGTATTCCCCTATAGCAACACAAATCAGATGAAGACATTGTTTATTTGGTATTGTTTGATGAGGCAGGTAACAGAATCTGGCACAAGGTGACATATTTTAGCCTTTTATCCCTCTTTCAAGAATGAAAGGAGATAATATGTTTCATAGCACTAGGGTTGTGCAAGCATTAGACGATTGAATATATTGTTGAGCCATTCCCTGTCAAGGAGACTCAAGTATCAGATGAATGTTTGCATCAGGTGCCATTAAGTTCTTTTTAAACAAGGAAGCATCTTCCTGGTAGTTTGTGCCATTTCATAGGGCCAAGAATCTTATCAGAGCACACATTCAATCTTTTTATATAATATCTAAGGAAAGAAATAAAATAGAAAAAAGGATACAGATTAAAGTTTCTTTGTAATTTTGAGTATCAAGCTTTCCTGGACCTGACTATTCCTATTACCACAAGTTACTTCCCAAGAGTAGGTATGAGCCGGCTTTTCTGGACGCTGCACCCACCTTAGTCATTTCCTCCTCTGGACCTGTGTTCAGTGACTCCCACCCTTTAGAATGTCCCACCATTCTTTCTCTACCAATCCATCATCTCCTTCAAAATCTGGCTCCATGCTAGCCTCCTTCTAAGAAGTCTTCCTTGTTTCTCATATTCTTCTAAGCTTCTCAAGGACGCTCTGTAGTACGCCCACACTTGCTTACACATTGCTTGCAAATCATCCTCCAGTTGTTTCATGTTTCTGCAACTCTCCAAGTTAACTCTAAACTCCTGAAGGGCAGTGAATCTCTGCCAGTGGAGATGAAAAGGAGAGGAGCTCTGGATTTTCCTAATGATCATACAACACTGGGCACAAAGCAACCACTAGGGGCCTAGAACCCACCAAACGGCAGTAAATTCCACTAGGATTAAAGCTAGATGGGGCAATCCAAGTTTTGGAAGATCAGAGACATTTACATTCTGTTCTTAGTAGTTCCACAGCCATTCCAAATCACCAGGACTGCAGACATAAAAGTTTCATCTAGCCACTAGCTCTAGCTGATCATATCACAGGTTACTTAAAGTGCAATTTATTTTTAATAGAAAAATTGATTCTGGAATGAAATATGAAGTAGCCTCTTTTTTTTCATTTTTGGTAGTAGACTAACCTTTTAAAGAATAGCATTCTTGCCCTAGAGAGGGGCATAAAAGTTTAAAAGGTTATTTTCCACATTACACGTAACCCACATGCTCACCTTTCCTATCTCTTTGCTGGATCTGCGCACAGGGTGCCCGTGGCACTAACTCACTGAAAATATCGGCTCCATTAATGCATGATTTACTTCTCTTTACTTGGCAAAGAACAGACTTCATATTTCAAAGCAAATTCAAGCTTTTGTAATTCATTACCTACTCCATGAAATGTGATGGCATGAAATTTTCTCTCTTCAAAACTCAAAAGAGCAAAGCAAATGCTGAAGAGAAGTCTTCCCTGAACCACCCAGGGTTCCTGATGTGAGTTCCTACGGCACTTTTAACGTATTACTCTCATTAAACTTATCATAGTTGATCGACTATTTGTTTACATATCTGTCTCTCCAACTGCCAACTCCCAAAAAGCAGAAATCCTGTCCTATTCATCCCTTTGCAGCTTCATATTGTGGGTACCATAATGTGCAACCCAGATCTTTTTCAAAACAAGACTCCCATTCCCTCAGCTGCTGGAATTGCTGCCTGCTGTCAGCTCACAGCTGAGTCTCTTTATTGAAATTGCACATAGCTGAGGGCAAGTGCTATCTCTCCTCCAATGACTGACCAATGTAAGGGTACAATGGCCCAGCACCACTACCTCAATTCAGGATAGTTCTGAAGGGCCATTCCAGCTCCAGATCTCTGTGCTATCAGCTGAGTCCTCATCTGCAACTGTAGCACAGCTTAGTTTCCCTTCTGTCCGGCTCTGCTTCTCCCACTGTCTCCCAGGTTTTCTGGGAGGTGATAGCCCTCTCTAACAAATCTCCTGCACACAAGTCTCCATCTCAAAGCATGCTTCCCAGAGAAACCAACTTAAGACACTCCAGACCACGGTATGGTATCTAGTTCATACTAGATATGTCATTAATATTTGGTAAAAGAATGAGTAAAGTATATGAGCAATTAATAAATAAAAACAATTAAACAATTGGAATTTCCAATATTTTACTTCCACTGCTCTCCCCACCCCTTCCTCCTAGGATTGTGGTCCTTAGCTGTCAACATAGACAAGTATTAACTGAGCTCCTACATGCTAGGCAATGTGCTAAGTTCTAGGGAATCAGAAACAACTCTCCTTGTCAGCACCTATAGCTGGAAGGAGACTGTTCCACATACAGCACAGCCAGGTTCAATGTTCCTTGCAGACACTGTAGTAGTGATTGCATTTACATCTGAGATACAGAATTGCTTCCCTAAACATTTTATCTATACTCCTAGCTTTGCCTAGGCAGCATCTCATGGACACTTTGAGACTTGGAGAATGGAGTGACTGTGATACTTCACCTTAGAACTGAATAATTGATCCTAATTTTCTCTTTAGTAAGTGATTTTTTTAAGAAGGGGAGAGGCCAACAGAGTAGTCTAAGAAAGAAGACTATATTTGGCACACAGAGGAGCAGGGTAAGCTATTCCAGAGCTCCCAGGGATAATGTGACCCTATTAGAGTTAGGGACTAGAAAAATCCCCAAACTCAAATATTATAGTTGAGAATTACTAAATGCAAGAGACAGAGTATTTGGAGACTAAAGCAGGCAGCACAGTTCCCAAAAAGTCTAACAAAGGGATAAGTAAGGATGAAACAAAGGTTTGCTTAATCAATGATATTAACATACATGAAACAAAAATATGAAAACAAGAGGGAAAAAGTCTGCATTGAGACAAGAGTCAGTGAACTGGAAAACAGAACAATAGAAATTACCCAATCACTACAACAGAGAGAGAATTGACTGAAAACAAATGAACAGTGCTTCAGGGACAGGTGGGATAATAACAACAACGACAAAAATCTAACAGTTGTGTCATCAGAGTCCCAGAAGCAGACTCTTTTCAGAGTCTAACAACTTAGGTGAAATGGACCAATTCCTCCAAAAACAAACACAAAATAATATAAAATAAATCTTCAAATCGCCATGTAGCTATTAAGAAAATTAAATTCGTAATTTAAAAACTCTCCAAAATATCAGTTTTCAAGCCCAGATCATTTCACTATATAATTCAACCAAATATTTACGGGACTAATACCAATTCTATGTAATCTCTTCCAGAAAATGGAAGAGAAGGGAACACTTCCCAAATCATTTTATGAAATTAGTATTACCCCCATACCAAAACCAGACAAAAATAGTATTTAAAAAGAAAACTACAGTAATATCCCTCATTAATATAGACTAAAAAAATCCTTAACAAAAAATATTATAATGTAAAATTCAGCAATATTTATTATACCAAGAGTTATAAACCATGACCAATGGAGTTTATTCTAGGGATGCAAGGCTGGTTTAATATTTGAAACTCAATCAATGTAAATTGGTATATTAACAGTCTAGAGAAAAAAAATCACATGATGAAGGCTGATACAGAAAAAGCATTTGATGAAATTCCATACCTTTTCATAATAAAAACTCTCAGAAAAATAGGAATAGATAGAAACTTCCTCAACTTGCAAAGAATAATCTATAAAAACTTTAGAGCCAACATTATACTTAACAGTAAAAGACTGCATGCTTTCCCTCTAAGATCAAGAATAAGAATGTTAATCTCACTGCTTTTGTTCAAAATATTAGTGGAAAGTCCAGCTAGTGCAGTAAGTCAAAGAAAGGAAAGAAAGAAAGAAAGAAAGAAAAAAGAAAGAAAGAAAGAAAGAAAGAAAGAAAGAGAGAGAGAGAGAGAGAAATAAAGAAAAGAAAGAAAGAGGAAGGAAGGAAGGAAGGAAGGAAGGAAGGAATCGTAGGCATTTTTATCGGAAAGGAAGAAATAAAACTGTTCACATTTGCAGATGACATGATTGCCTTCATAGAAAATCCCCAAGAATCTACCAAAAAGAGAATTCCTAGGACTGATAAATTCAGCAAAGCTGCAGACCACAAAAGCATACAAAAGTCAATTTCACTTCTATATACTAGCAATGAACATGTGCACAACAAGATTAAAAGTACAATACCAGGGGAGGGATCCAAGATGGCCAAATAGGAACAGCTCTGGAGTACAGTTCCCAGCAAGAATAATGCAGAGGGTAAATGATTACCACATTTTCAAATGAGTTTTTACTGCCTACAGACCAGGAGATTCCTGGGCTGAAAAGCACCAGAAGTTCCCAGCCTGGCTGTTTCAGCCGTCGCAGTAGGTTGCTGCACAAAAACTCACACAAATCTGGGCAGCCATTTCAACTGGCACATGGAATGCCTGGGAGACAGAGCCGCCCATTCAACTGAAAAAAAGGGGGCTGAAACAGGAAGGTAGGAGATCTGGCTCAGCAGGTCCCACCCCCACAAACACCAGCAATCTGAAACACACTGGACTGAGAGTTTCACAACAAATGCAGCTGGACCCAGGAGAGTCCAGCCCTGTAGGGGAAAGAGCAACTGCCATTACCAAGGCAGTCTGCCACTACTGAGTCAGCCACCATTACCGAGGCAGTCTGCCACTATTGAGGCAGACCGCCATTATTATACCTCTGAAAACAAAACCGCAAGGAAGTTCACATAGCAGCTGGGCAGAGCCACAGCAGCTCAGCAACGCCTCTACTGGCAGACTGTGACTAGGCTACCTCCTTGCTGGGCAGGGCATCTCTGAAAAAAGGCAGCAGCATGTCAGGAACTTATAAATAAAGCCCCAGCTTCCCAGGACAGAGCACCTGGAAAAAGGCAGTTATGAGTCTTGCTGCAGCTGACTTAAAAGTATCTGCCCAGCAGATCTGAACAGAACAACGGAGCTCCCAGCAAAGCACTTGAGCTCCTATAAGGGATAGGCTCTCTCCTCAAGCAGCTCCCTAACCTCATAAAGGAGAGCTCAGGCTGACATCTGACAGGTATCCTTCTGGGATGACGATAACAGAAGAAGAAACTGGCAGCAACCCTTACTGTTCTTCAGCCACTGCAGGTGATCCCCAGGCAAGCAGGGTCTGGAGTGGACCTCAGCAATCCTACAGCAGAGGAGCCTGACTATTAGAAAGAAAACTAAAACACAGAAAGAAATAACTTCAACACCAACAAAAAGGACATCAACTCAGAGACCCCATCTGAAAGTTACTAACTACAAAGACCACAGGTAGATAAATCCACAAAGATGGGAAGAAACCAGTGCAAAAAGAATGAAAACACCCAAACCAGAATGCCTTTCCTCCTCCAAGGGATCACAACTCCTCACCAGCAAGGGAACAAAGATGGATTGAGAACAAGTCTGATGAGTTGACAGAAATGGGCTTCCGAAGGTGAGTAATAACAAACTTCTCTGAGCTAAAAAGACATGTTCTAATCCAATGCAAAGAAACTAAGAACCTTGAAAAAAGGTTTGACATAATGCTGACGAGAATAAAGAGCTTAGAGAAGAACATAAATGACCTGATGGAGCTTAAAAATGCAACATGAGAACTTTGCAAAGCATACACAAGTTTCAATAGCCAAATCAACCAAGCAGAAGAAAGGATATCAGAGATTGAAGACCAACTCAATGAAATAAAATGAGAAGGCAAGATTAGAGAAAAAAGAGTGAAAAGAAATGAACAAAGTCTCCAAGAAATATGGCATTATGTGAAAGGACCTAATCTACGTTTGACAGGTGTACCTGAATGTGACAGAGAGAATGAATCCAAGCTGGAAAACACTCTTCAGGATATTATCCAGGAGAACTTCCCCAACCTAGCAAGGCAGGCCAATATTCAAGTCCAGGAAATACAGAGACCACCACAAATATATTCCTCAAGAAAAGCACATAATCATCAGATTCACCAGGGTTGAAATGAAGGAAAAAGTGCTAAAGGCAGGCAGAGAGAAAGGTCGGGTTACCCACAGAGGGAAGCCCATCAGACTCACAGCAGATCTTTTGACAGAAATCCTACGAGCCACAAGAGAGTGGGGGCCAATATTCAACATCCTTAAAGAAAAGAACTTTCAACCTAGAATTTCATATCCAGCGAAACTAAGGAACTAAGGTTTATAAGCGAAGGAGAAATAAAATCCTTTCTGAACAAGCAATTGCTGAGAGATTTTGTCATCACCAGATCTGCCTTACAAGAGCTCCTGAAAGAAGCACTAAACACAGAAAGGAACAACCAGTACTAGCCACTCCAAAAATGTACCAAATGGTAAAGAGCATCAACACAAAGAAGAAACTGCTTCAACTAATGGGCAAAATAACAACCTAGCATCAAAACAGCAGTAATAACAATAATATTGGTATTCACACATAACAATATTAACCTTAAATGAAAATGGGCTAAATGCTCCAATCAAAAGACACAGACTGGATAAAAAGTCAAAACCCATCAGTGTGCTATCTCCAGGAAACCCATCTCACATGCTAGGACACACGTAGACTCCAAATAAAGGGATGGAGGAAGATTTATCAAGCAAATGGAGAGCAAAATAAAAGCAGGAGTTGCAATCCTAGTCTCTGATAAAATAGACTTTAAACCAGCAAAGATCAAAAGAGACCAAGAGGGGCATTATATAATAGTAAAAGGAATCAATGCAACAAGAAGAGCTAACAATCCTAAATGTATATGCACCCAATACAGGAACACCAAGATATATAAAGCAAGTTCTTAATGACCTACAAAGAGACTTAGACTCCCACACAATAATAGTGGGAGATTTTAAAACTCCACATGTCAATACTAGACAGATCAACAAGATAGAAAATTAACAAAAATTTCCAGGACTTGAACTCAGATCTGGACCAAGCAAACCTAATAGACATCTACAGAACTCTCCACCCCAAATCCACAGAATATACTTTCTTCTCAGCACCACCTCGCACCTACTTTAAAATTGACCACATAATTGGAAGTAAATCACTCATCAGCGAATACAAAAGAACAGAAATCAAAACAAACAGTCTCTCAGACCACAGTGCAATCAAATTAGAACTCAGGATTAAGAAACTAACTCAGAACTGCACAACTTCATGGAAACTGAACAACTGGCTCTTGAATGTTGACTGGACAAACAATGAAATGAAGGCAGAAATAAAGATTTTCTTCAAAACCAACAAGAATGAAGATACAACATACCAGAATATCTGGGACACATTTAAAGCAGTGTCTAGAGGAAAATTTATATCAATAAATGCCCACATGAGAAGCAAGGAAAGATCTAAAATCAACACCCTATCATCAAAATTGAAAGAGCTAGAGGAGCAAGATCAAAAACTCAAAAACTAGCAGAATACAAGAAATAACAAAGATCAGAGCAGAACTGAAGGAGATAAAGACACAAAAAACCCTTCAAAAATCAATAAATCCAGGAGCCGTTTTTTTGAAAAGATCAACAAAATAGACCACTAGCCAAATTAATAAAAAAAAGAAAGAGAAAAAAATCAAATATGAGATGGAGGCAGCATATCACATTGCCATGTATGTACCTATGCCAACAATCCTACATGTTCTGCACGTACACCCCAGAACCTAAAGTGCAATTACATATATATATATAAATAAATATAAATATAAATATATATAAAAATATATATATAATATATATTATATATAAATATATATAATATATATACATATGTATATATATTATATATAATTTATATTATATATAAATGTATATACATTTATATTATATGTATATAATATAAATGTATATACATTTATATTATATGTATATAATATAAATGTATATATATTTATATTATATGTATATAATATAAATGTATATATATTTATATTATATGTATATAATATATATGTGTATATATATTATATATATAAATAGATATAATATATATATGTGTATATATTATATATTTATATATAAATATGTATATATAATATATATATTTATATATATAAATATGTATATATATAATATATATAAATATATATATAAATTCTCAGAAGAAAAAATAAAGTAGAAAAAGTACAATACCATTTAAGTTCACTTAAAAAACTGAAGTACTTAGATGTAAATTTAACATGCACAGTATTTGCATGCTAAAAACTACAAAATGCTCATTGAAAAACATCAAAGGAGATTTAAATACGTGGAGATACACTTTTATTCATGAGTTAAAAGACTCTAGATAGTACAGGTCTGAATTTTTCCCAAAATGATATACAAGTTTAACTGTATTCCTGTAAAAATACCAGCAAGACTTTTTCTAGTCACAGACAAGATTATTCTCAAATTTATGTTGAAAGGAAAAAAAATTACTCAAATATCCAAAACTATTTTTTAAAATAATAAAGTGAGAGCAGTCATCATACTCAATTCCAAGACTTAACTGTAGAGCTACAGTAATCAGTTTTATGGGTCTGGCAAAGAGACAGACATAGATTAATGGGACAGAATAGAAGACTTAAAGTAGACTCATCCACAAAAATATGCCCACGGATAATTGTGAACGATGCAAAAACAATTCAATGAAGAAAGAAAATCTTCTTTTCAAAAAATGGCACCGGATCAATTAGACATCCATAGGAAAAAAAAAACCCTCAAACTGAGTCTCAGACTTTACACAAAAATCAACTAAACCTGGATTACAGACTTAAACATAAAATTTTAAACTATAATACTTTTAGGAAAAAATATAATATTTTCAGAATCTAGAGCTAGGCAAAGAGTTCTTAGACATAATACCAAAAGTGTGATTCATAAAAGGAAATGATAACTTGAACTTTATTGATATTAAAAATGTTTGCTCTGTGGAAGATCCTGTTAAGAGGATGAAAAGATACGCTATACACTAGAAGATATTTGCAAACCACGTATCCAAGAAAGGACTAGTACCTAGCGTATACTGAATAAAGCACTCTTGAAACCAAAAGTAAAAATAAATAAATAAATACATTCAGATAGAAAATGGACAAAAGAATGCACAGCTATTTCACTGAAGCTGATATATGTATATGGAAATAAGCACATGAAATGATGTTAAACATTATTAGCCAGGTGGGAAAAGCAATTTAAATTCACAATGAGATATAACTGCACACCTATCTGGATGGTTGTAAGTCTTGGCAAATATGAGAGAAATTGGATTTAGATTACTCATATATCGCCAGTAGGAATGTAAAATAGTACAGGCTTCTAGCAATGTTTTAAAATGCTAGACATGCAGTTATCACATGATGCAATAATTATACTTCTTAGCATTTGTCCCAGAGAAATAAAAACGTATGTTCACACAAACCTGTACATTATTAATATATATAACAGCTCATAATCATCAGAAGGCAAAAAATCGAAAGCAAATCAGATTTCCTTCAGCAGATGAATAGTTAACAAACCTAGCACAGATATACCATGGAACACTGGTATATTTTTTACTCAGCAGTAAAAATCAACAAATAATATATGCTATAACTGGGACCGATATTCAGAGAATTATTCTGAGTGACAAAGCCAATCCCAAAAATTATATACTGCATGATTGACTTTATATAATCTTCTAGAAAGGACAAAAATAGAAAGGGAAAATGGATTAGTGGTTGCCAGGGACTGAGGAGGGGTAGGTGAAGGAGGAAATTGGGTGTGGCTATAAAAGGGCAACAGTGGGGAGCCTCATGCTGGTAGAAAAGCTCTGCATCTTTACTGTGTCCATGCCGATATCCTGATTGGGAACTGTACTACAATTTTGCAAGATGGTGCCATTAGGGGAAAACACTGGATCTCTCTACTATTTTTTTATTTTATTTTACTTGAAGTTCTGGGATACATGTGCAGAACGTGCAGGTTTGTTACGTAGGTATATATGTGTCATGGTGGTTTGCTGCACCTATCAACCCGTCATCTAGGTTTTAAACCCTGCATGTGTTAGGTATTTGTCCTAATGCTCTCCCTCCCCTTGCCCCTAACCCTCTGACAGACCCCAGTGTGTGATGTTCCCCTCCCTGTGTCCATGTGTTCTCATTGTTCAATTCTCACTTACGAATGAGAACATACAGTGATTGGTTTTCTCTTCCTGTATTAGTTTGCTGAGAATTATGGTTTCCAGCTTCATCCATGTCTTTGCAAATGACATGAACTCATTCTTTTCATAGCTACATAGTATTCCGTGGTGTATACGTGCCATGTTTTCTTTATCCAGTCTATCATTGATGGGCATTTGGGTTGGTTCCAAGTCTTTGCTATTGTAAATATTGCTACAATAAACAATAAACATTCTACTATAAAGACAAATACATGTGCATTTGTCTTTATAGTAGCATGATTTATCTAATTAAACTAAAGAGCTTCTGCACAGAAAAAGAAACGGAGTGAACAGGCAATTTACAGAATGGGAGAAAATTTTTGCAATATATCCCTCTGACAAAAGGCTAATATCCAGAATCTACAAGGAACTTAAACAAATTTATGAAAAAAAAAATCCCATCAAAAAGTGGGCAAAGTATATGAACAGACTTTTCTCAAAATAAGACATTTATGCAACCAACAAACATATGAAAAAAAGCTCATCATCACTAGTTATTAGAAAAATGCAAATCAAAACCACAATGAGATACCATTTCATGCCAGTTAGAATGGTGATCATTAAAAAGTCAGGAAAAAACAGATGCTGATGAAGTTGTGAAGAAATAGGAAAGCTTTTACACTGTTGGTGGGAGTGTAAATTAGTTCAACCATTCTAAAAGACAGTGTAGTAATTCCTCAAGGATCTAGAACCAGAAATACCATCTGACCCAGTAACCCCATTACTGGGTATATACCCAAAGGATTATAAACCTCTGTACTATTTTTTATAACTGCATGTGAACCTACAATTATCTCAGATTAAAAAGTTCAATTTTTGAAAAGGGGACATGATTGGATTTGGCAATAATTTCTTGGATACAACACCAAAGGGATAGCCAACAAAAGAAAAAACAGACAAATTAGATTTTGTGGAAAGTTAAAAATTTTGTGCATCAAAAGACACTATCAACAGAGTGAAAGGGAAACCCACAGAATGGGAGAAAATATTTGCAAATTACACATCTGATAAGAGACTAATGTTCAGACTATATAGAGAACCCCTGAAACTCATCAGCCAAAAAACAAGCAACCTGATTCAAAGATGAGTGAAGGACTTGAACAGACATTTCTCCAAAGAAGGTATATAAAATGCCCAATAAGCTCTACATTACTAGTCATTAGGGAAATACAAAAGAAAACTACAAGATACCACTTCACATCCATTAGGATAGCTACTGCTAAAAAATTGAAAAACAAAACAAAACAAAACAAAACATCTGGAGCAGACAGACGGTAAATATTACGTTATGTGTATTTTACCACAATTTAAAAAAATACGTTAGAAAAAAGAAGGCAAAGAGGTGGGGGAAGCCACAGACTTCATTAGTGCTTAAGCAGAGCTATCCAGACATGGAAGAAAAATTCTACTAGCACTATTGATGAGAATGTAAATGGTACAGCTGCTATGGAAAATGGCATGGCTATCTCTCAAGAAACTAAAAATAGAATTAGCACCTGATTCGGCAAATCCACTTCTGGGTATATACACAAAAGAATTGAAAGCAGGGTCCTGTACACTCATACTCATAGCAATATTCACAATAGCCAGAATGTGAAAGCAACCAGATGTTCCCCCAAAATTGATATGTTGAAATCCTAACCCCAAGTTTGATGGGTATTAGGAGATGGTGGTCTTTGGGAGGTAATTAGGTCATGAGGGTTCCACACTCATGAACGAGATTTGTGTTCTTATAAAAGGGATCCCAGAGAGCTCTCTCACTCTTTCTGCCATGTGAGGGTACAATGAGAAGTTAACAGTCTGCAACCTGGAAGAAGAACTGAACCATGCTAGCATCCTGAGCTTGGACTTGCAGGCCTCCAGAACTGTGAGAAATAAATTTCTGTTTATAAGCACCCAGTCTACGGTACTTGTTACAGCAGTTCCAACTGATTAAGACAGATGGTAAATATTATGTTATGTGTAATTTACCACAATTTAAAAAAATATGTCAGAAAAAAGAAGGCAAAGAGGTGGGGGAAGCCACAGACTTCATTAGTGCTTAAGCAGAGCTATCCAGACATGGAAGAAAAATTCTACTAGCACATACCTGATTAAAACTGGAATATGTTGCCAAGGTTTTTCCAGAGCCTTAGTGAATTGCCCCTCAAGACCATCCCACTTCCTTTGCTCTCCATCTACACTCACCATGCAGCTTGCTGATGTTCGTTGGCCCCTCAGCAGCACTGTCCACAGGGAGGAGAATCTGTGGAGACCAGAGTGGTCCAGGTGTGTTAGCAGGTCTGAGTCCGCTGCAAGTAAACATCGGGCACTCTGGTTCACATAGCAGCCCCTTGTGAGCACAGCTCAAGCCCCATTGTGCCCACTGCCTCCTGCAGCAGAGGTCTGGCCTGGACTGCTGCATCTTCACCATGTTCTGCCACCCCGTGTGCCCCTGCACAGCCCACCAGCCTCGCTCCCTGCCATTCTGTCCTGGCATTTGGCTTCAACTGAGACAAAACTGAGGAAGGCTGGCTCTGAGGGAGCACTGCAGCCTACATCCTCTATCCCGAAAACAGAGAACTCTGCCTTTGAGACAGGAGCTCACAGTCCGTGGCCTGACTATTCACGATGTGTGAATTCTTTGTCACAGTCATCACTTTTCAATTCTAGGTTGTCTGGCAGCCAATAATATTATGTCTAATATATACACATGCATGTATTATATATACCAATAATATATTTTCTCATTTCTTTATCTTTTCCTCTTTCTACCTATTCCTGACACATAGAGACTCTGAATCCAATTCTGCTCACCTCTTGCCAATTAAGACTCTTCCTGTATTATTCATAGCTCTCCCGGTCTAATACATTACTTTAAGTTCAAACCTGGCAACTCTCTCCTTGATACCTACTGATGGATAAGTGGCTCACGTGGTACCAGGCAGAAAGGTGGGTTTCCCAGTGGCACAGGTATTTAATCCGACCCCACCCAGAAGCATTGGTTGGCAGGCACTCCAAGACCTGGGACTGACTCATAGACCAAGGCCTTCTGGGATTTTGGAATTTTCTTACCCAGAAAATAGGATCAACACCACTGCCATCGTGAATTATTCAACACCTGCCATGGCTGTTCCTTGGTGAACAATGAAATAATGGAAGCTGACAACATTGATTTGTGGTGAATTTTTAGTGACGCCAAGTTCATGGCAAGTGAGCAGGGGCCGGCAAAGCTTAGAGGAACTTGACCACAAGAACATTCAGCCTGTAGTTCCCCTGGGAGCATTGCCATTTGGTCAACAGTGTAGCCAAGCCGGATGTCCTTTGTGAGGGTCCTTTACCTCTCAGGGTTTGGGGTAGATGAACGTAGTCTCTCACTGAAAAAACATAGTCACTTGGGCTTACCAAGCCAGTTCCCAGCCAGGAAGATGGGTGAGACTCTTGAAACATTTCAGGAAGCATTTGAATTGCTAGATAATTAGAAGATCGATAACATAATTTCAGCTGCTTAGCAGGGTGCTAAGAAAGAAAGGCTTCATTTCAGCATATTTTGAATTTTGCATTAGGGTTTCACTAATTAAAAGGAAAAAAATATTGGCGCCATGTCTAATCCTTCCATTAATCTCCCTCAACATATATTCTGCTGCCTGTTAGTGTATAATCATTAAATGTAAAATATTAAACTGGACATTTGACTTTATTGATCACTTTATGGACTAAAGATACAACAAGTAATTATCTGCCAAGACAAATTTATTGATTGAGCTGTCATTGGGACAGCTGAAATTGACACATAGTTGATTATTCTTCCAATATGCTGTTTCCATCAATTATTTTGTCTCATTCTCTTTCTCATCAAGAATTGTATATTTATAGTTAATTTCTATTTAAGAACTCAAAAGAAGACTTTTTACCCTGAATTTAGTGTGTGGTTTTCTATGTAGATCAGAAACACTGCAGGCTCAGTGTATAGACTTAGCTTTGTATACTTGGGTATTTGATCAATTCTGAGACAAGGTAACTTTTTTTTTTTAATTGCATTATAGGTTTTGGGGTACATGTGCAGAACGTGCAAGATAGTTGCATAGGTACACAGACAAGGTAACTTTTAACTAGCATTTTATCTCTCTAAACCTGGTTTTCCTACTTGAAAAATAATCTTATCTCTTCTGAATATTTTTTCCCTTCCTTACTCTGCTTGTTCTCTCAGCATTTACAATTCAGCTCAGTTTGCTAAAGAGGAGTATGGTCTTTTCAGTGTTCCCAGCACTGTTCAGGATGCTGGGAATACCAAAGTGAGGAAGACAGAGCCCCTGCCCTCAGGGGAGTTTACAGTCTAGTGAAGGAGACTGGCCTGGACCCCAATAAAGCAAGAAGAGTCTGAGGAGACAAAAGCTGAGTGTGGACAATATTTAGAACTAAGCAGCCTCCAGGTTCATTGTGACGTAGGACTTTGTTCCTAAATCCTGTGCTAGCAGCAAAGTCAAAGTCACCTACCAGATCCGGGTATAGAGAATGGGATGGAAGGAGAAATTATTTTTAAATCCCATTCTGGAACATGCAAGAAGGCTGTTCTTAGAGTTCATCTTTTTCAGATTTAGCAGCTGACTTCATGGATAATCTTTAACGCAAACCCAGTGTTTCATGGAATTTCTTTCTTGGAATAGATTTTCAGAGAAGTCCTTATAAGGTGTTTTGTCTGCCTTCTTTATGTTTAGATCATAAATATATAGTTGTACAGTGTATCTTCCTACATGTAGTTCTTTCCATGGTTCTTTTTATACTCTATGTGCAGAGCCCATGACTTGCATGTTTTGTCTTGTTTTTTTTTTTTTTTTTAACTCTCCCCACCCTTTTGTGTTTCTGCATTCAGCAGGTATTTAATAAATGATAACAAAAGCTTCTTTTGATGTAGTTGGAGAATAGTAACCCATTTAGAACAATTCAATTTCCAAGAAGCTAAGTTCTAAATTTCAATTAAAAATTTGAATTTTAGCACAGGGTAGGTGTGCTTTAAAGTTTTTTCAAGATACTTGGGACTAAGGAACTCAAGTTACCTTAAATGGTGGGGGCATGATGGCTGATGGCATGAATGAATGAAGTTGAAATCAATCTTATTTCAGCATCTCCAGAAGACAGACTGGAGTCATGGAAACAGCATTGCACATAGGTTAGGAAGCCTAGGTTTAGGTCTCAGTGGCCCTGGGAAGTGACTCAACACTTTGAGTTCCTTTCCCTCTTTTGTTAAATAAAGTGGTTGGGCCAGATACACAGGAAAGGCATTTCGCACTCTGAAATTCCACTGGGTTATTTTGTTTTGAGTAGGATGCAGCGTCTGTGGCTTCTTACTTCACATATCTGGATAAAGAAAGAATGATTTGCTCTTAACTTATTACTTCAGCTTTGGAAAGTACTTGTGAGTGAGCACAGTTATCTTTGAATTTTCACGTAAGCCTGCAGTGTGTTTTTTATACCTGTAGAGAACTGTAGGACAGTCTTTAGGACTAAACTCCATGTATTTTTAGGGTAGAAACTCTCAATCTTATTTTTCTTCTCCTTTTTAATCTTTTTTAGAAAGCTGATGGAAACTGCAAGCCCTTTTCTAGAACAGTGATGGAACTCATAAGAACAACATTTTGTCTATGATTTCATGGTGGTAAGAGGGAGCATATAGGGCTGTTTCCAGGTTGTGAATCCCCCTCTAGGTCTATTTTAGGGGCAGATTTTGCTCTGATGTAAATTTTTTTTTTTTGAGATGGAGTTTTGCTCTTTTTTCACAATCTGGAGCGTAATGGAACAATCTCGGTTCACTGCAGCCTCCGTCTCCCAGTTTCAAGCAATTCTCCTGCCTCAGCCTCCCGAGTAGCTGGGATTACAGGCACGTGCCACCATACCTGGCTAATTTTGTATTTTTAGGAGGTGGGGGGCGGTTTCTTCATGTTGGTCAGACTGGTCTCAAACTCCCGACCTCAGGTGATCCACCCACCTCAGCCTCCCAAAGTGTTGGAATTACAGGCGTGAGCCACTGCGCCCGGATGTGAATATTTTGTTCTTTAACCCTCTCAGCTTTGCTGCCTGCTAGCTACGTGACCACAAATTGCTTAACCTTTCTGACTCCCTTCAGAGACACTCCTGGAGTGTTAAGGTTAAGCAATTTGCAACTACACCTACTTGCTACTAGTTGGGAGCAGTAGCATTATGAGCTAAGTAAGTAAAGCACCTAGTGTTGTCCCTGTTGCACAGCACTAGTTACCCACTCATAAAATGTTTTCCTTCTCTTCCTCACTTTTTAAAAATCTCAGGGCTGGGCATAGTGGCTCATGCCTGTGGTCCCGGAGCTTTGGGAGGCTGAGGCAAGAGGATTGCTTGAGGCCAGAAGTTTAAGACAAGCCTCAGCAGCACAGCAAGACTGCATCTCTAAAAAAGAAATTATAATAATACAAAATTTAAAAAATTTTTTTAAAGTATCAGTCAAGCCCGACATATGTATAACTATGTGTTTTCCTTTTGCAGTTTGGAGTTCCAGTTCTTTTCTGTATTATCCATACCCCTTTCACTACCACCCCCAAACTTTCTGCTTTAACTATATTTGCATTGTTCTTTCTTAGCGAATACACTTGGATTTCTACTTTTTTGTTTAAGAAATTTCTACTTTTTAGAAATAGCACTTTCGTGCTCCTTTTACCAAAATCAAGTTCACTTTTAATTCTCCAGATTTGCTACTTCTGAGGTTAAAGCCTTAGTTACATTAGCATGGCCCAGAATTTCCTATTTTAAATCTTTCCTGGGGCTGAAAATTAATCTTTCCTTAGGCAGTATCTAAAGGGTATGCGTACTGAGTGATCTAAAGATCAATTAAACACTGACAGAGATTCAGTAAAGAAACTGTTTCTTCACACAAAAAGAGGTAATAGTGATGCAAGTAGAATTCAGGAACACTGAGTTTGGTTTTCCTAGACACCTCAAGGAACACAGGGATAACTGGGGAAGCTGGTGGGCTTCAAACTCTGCAGGTAACCGTGTGCCTCAGGAGTCCGGGAGCTAGAGCAGAGAGCTCATGTTTATGGAGCAGCAGTTACGTGCCAGCGGAAGTCAGAAGCTACAACACCGTGGCCTACAGCCCACACACAACCCACAGATGTGAGTTTTTTTTGGTTTTACTCTCAGTCCTTTAACAAACCATAAACCTATCTTTTAAAGTATATATTATATATGCATTATACACATATTCACATACATACACACAAGGATCTCACGGCTTCTCCTGAAAAATTAGAATATTCACCAACACTAAACTCAGATTCTCACACAGCATCAGTACGGAGCAGCAGACACACTCGTTAGAGGGGTACGGCTCTTGATTCACCACAGTTCTTACTGTGTACTCACTGTACATGTATGTGCATGTCACACGTGGTGCCTTTGCTTCCCAATGACCCAAGTTTGGTAGGCTCTCTCTCCCTATATATATGTATGTGTGTGTGGTATGTGCATGTGTCTGCATAGATAGATAGATAGGTAGATAGATTATAGTTTAATTTCTTTGATGCAAATTGTGTTGGCTCTGTGTTACAAATGAGAAAATGCGCAGACCCTCAACTTACTTAGGGCATAGTTGAGAGGAGGCAGTCAAGAGTTTCACCTGAACGTGGCTACCCCATGTAGTCCTAAAGGAATCACTCTCCGCATGGACAGTTTTGCTCCTAGAAAACATTTGCCAATGTCTGGAGGACATTTTTGGCTGTTACACATGGAAAATAGGCATTTAGTGGGTGGAGGCCAAAGATGCTGCTAAGTATCCTACAGTGTGAAGGACCATGTACTGTAACAAAAAATTATCTGGTCCAAAATGTCAAAATGTCAGTAGTGCTGAGGTTGAGAAATTCTTTGTGATGCTTAATTTTAGGTGTTGACTGGGTTAAGGAATATCTAGAGAAACCTGGTAAACCATTATTTTGGATGTGTCTGTGAGGGTGTTTCCAGAGGAGATGAGCTTGTGAGTCGAAGTGGGCTAGGTGAAGACCCACCCTCAGTGGGGATGGGCACCATCTAATCTGTCAGGGGCCCAGAGAGAACAAATACAGAAGGCAAACTGATCTTTCTGGAAGAGCTGGGTTAGACTCTTCCTCTGATGCTTTGCACGTCTGAATTTGAAAGTCACCAGCTTGTGGATGCCAGAACCAATGCCCCCACCCTAAGTTCTCAGGCCTGCATCCTCAGACTCAGAATTACATCATCGGCTTCTCTGGTTCTGAGCCCTTCTGACTTGAACTGAACCACTACCAGCATCCCGGGGGTTTCCAGCTTGCAGATAGCATGCTCTGGGACTTCTCAGCCTCCATAATCATAAGAGCCAATTCCCCTAATTAATCTCCTCTTATATGTGTATATCTATAGCTACATATATATATCTATACATGCAGATATATATCCTATTGGTTTTGTCTCTCAGTAGAACACTGACTAATACAAATTTTGACATTAGAGGAACAGAATTTTAAGGATAAATTTTTATAATTGATTTTAGGGTTTTTGGAATTGGCTGATTAATCTGATTAGACCTAAAAATGCTAAAGATTGTACTTCTAGTAGTACACACAACACTAATAGCCCATGATATGAACTGTTTATAGAGATACACAAAATAAATGCATTTGATATTCCTAATTCTTATAAGAGACAAAACATTTTGTGATTCTATACGTGATACTTTCAAACATTTGTGGAAAACCAGAGAATATAAAGACATTTGTTAGTTGTTCCTAGTGTTGCTGGACCAAGTGATGAAAGAAAAGGATGAGCTCAGGCATTCTCTTTCTTGGCTCAAGATTTGTGTAAATGACCTGTGCAATCAGGTAAATGTAAGGAGATCACATGGTGAGACAGAAAGCAAGAGAGAGAGAAATTGAGGAAGCCAGAATCTATTCAACAACCTGCTCTGGCAGAAACAAATCCATTCCTTTGGGAGCAAGAAGTCACTTCTAATGTCCTTCCAAAAGGATGTTAATCTAATCATGAAGGATCTGCCCCCATGACACAAACACCTCCCACTAGACCCCACCTCCCAATACTGCCACATTGGGAATCAAATTCCAACATGAGTTTTGCCAAGGACAAACCACATTCAAACAATAGCAGCATCTCTATGGTAAAAAGAAGTAAACCTTTGTTAATCTAAAATCCTTTGCTTTTGTTTATATAGCATTGACTTAATTTACAACTCTTTTATGAGACCCGCTTACAAAATTCAAATCCGTGCTCCCATTTACTGACAGGCTCCAACAACCTGTCAGAAGACAGAATGGTTTCTTTATAAGGTAAATTTGATAAAAAAAAGAATTTTTACAGTACTAAATTAATTATTAATTTATTGACAAATTCAAGCTGTGGAAAGAAGGAAAATCTATCTTAACCGAGAAATGTTTCTTTACTCCAATTTTATTTACAATGATACATCAAATGGTCAATATAAACTAAACATCTTTAACATATTTATATTCTGTCACTTGTGAATTATTTGCTACACATCAAAGCAAAACGCTTGAGGTAAAAGACATATCATAAAGAGTAACTGTTTACAACTAACCATAGGTGTTAAAATTGTCTTTAGCTGGTTATGTTTTTTTCACGTTAAAACACACATAAACCCAGGGAAGCTTCAATATTTTCTATATTCCTAACCCCAAATCTATGAGTATGTTGCTGGTATTGGATGGAAGTTTGCATTTACACTATTTGGGAAAAGATTTGCCAAGTTGTTTTATAGTATAAATAGATTACTGGGCATAGGTACATATGTTTTTTAAAAGCAAATATAAAGAATTATGGTACTTGTCTTACTCCATTTTGTGCTGCTACAACAGAATACTACAGGCTGGGTAATTTATAATGAAAGAAATGTATTTCTCACAGCTCTGGAGACCAGGAAGTCCAATATCAAGGTGCCATCACCTGGCAAGGGTCTCCTTGTCACATGATCCCATGGTTGAGGGCAGAAAGGCAAGAAAGCTGGAAGGAATAAAAGGAAGGGAGTTGAACTCATCCTTGTATCAGGAACCCAATCCTGAAATAACAACATTAATCCTTCATGAGGCAAAGCCTTCATGACCTAATCACCTCTTGAAAGTCCTACCTCTCAACACTGTTGCATTAGGGATTAACTTTCCGATGCGTGAATTTTGGGAAACACATTCAAACCATAGTAGTTTTAATCATATTTATATCAATAATTAATATGATTCTTATAAATGAGCATCATCAATTTACAAACACAGAAGTGAAGATTTATGTTAATTCATTCATCCAGGCATTTATTTTTCATTTCCTTTTTTTTAATTTCTTTTTTTTACTATTATATTTTAAGTTCTGGTGTTATTCAACAGAAATGGGTTAGAAACACGTCAAGGTACAAACTGAAAATTGTGTCAGACCGTCATTGTTGGCTTAGATTATATCATGAACTTTTTTCTCATAAGGATTTTCATGGAACCTGGCAAAATGTGAGTTGAAAAACAGCATTTTCATGATGGGCTGTGGACCTCTCGTGACAGAATTATTTGGCATCTCCATAAAAATGCAGATTCCTGGGCCATACTCCAGCTCTCTCTATTAAGAAAGCTCTGTGTGAAGTTTGTACAATTTACACTTAATGGATTCTCCAGATGATTCTCAAAGATCTCAAGTTTGAACCTTTGAACCTCACTGTTCGAGATTTTCTTACTCTTCATGCCATCCCTTCTGACCCTCTTGGCTTCAGTCCTTTTCTTCCATTTTCTACACCACCTTATTAATTTCAAAATCTTCTTTAACTTTCCTGACCCAACCTAAATCCAAGGGATGGAAATTAGTGGTTGAAGAGGTCAAACAACAACCAAAAAAGGATGAATATTAACACCAAGAAAGACCCTAGGTTAGAAAATAGGACCTCACTTCTCACCTGTCCTTTTTCCTCTTTTATTCTGTTTCTTATAGTTGAAAGGTAATGACTTTGGTCACTGTAATCTTAAAATTACCTATGAGTTACAGCAGAGTGAGTGATCCTTTGCTGGGCTCTCCATCAAAATCACCTGTATTCCATATGTTCATCAAGCTGAGAGAAATACTACAACTTATCTAGAGTCACAGGGGATACACACACACACACACACACACACACACACACACACACACGAAACTAAAATTGAACCTCAAGAGAAGAAAACCACCACATCTGAGATAAAAAATACTCAAGATAGAATTAACAACAAATGAAATATTTTTAAAAAGATTAGTAAACTTGAAGACATGATAAGAGTAACTATCCAAAATGAAACACACAGAAAATTAAATGTTAAAAAAAAATCGATAAACTGTGGGACAACTTCAAGCCACCTATTATATATGCAATGGAAGCTCCCAAAGCAAAGAATAAGATACAAAAGCATGCTGTGTAAAAGAATAAATATACAAAAGTGTGCTGTGTAAAAGAATAAATTGATAAATAGAAAGTTAAAATTGTAAGCTTCTGCTCTTCAAATACTCTGTTAGGAGAATAAAAAAGGAAGCCTTAGACTAGGAGAAAATATCTGCAAATCATATGTTTGGTAAAATACTTATGTCCAGAATATATAAATAACTTTAAAATTGAATAGTAAGGAAACAACTAAATAGGTCAAAGGTTTGAACAGATAACTTCTGTTCAAAGATTTATTCTTGGCAAACGAGCACATGAAAAAATGCTTGATATCCTTAATCTCTAGGGAAGTGCTATTACACATCTATTAGAATGACAGAAAATAAAAAGACCAGCCATACCAAGTGCTGGTGAGAGACGTGGAGATTTTACATTCCCACATTGCTAGTGAGAGTGTCAAACAGTACAGCCATTTTTGGAAAACAGCTTGACAGTTTCTTAAAAAGATAAATACACACATATACAATGATCCGGCCATCCCACTCCTAGATTTGCACCCAAGAGAAATAAAATCATATGTCCATGCAAAAACTTGTATACAAATGTACACAGCAGCTTTGTTTGCTATAGCCAAATTATCAGATACATCCCAAATGTCCATCAACAAGTGAAGAGATAAACAGAAGATATTATATGCATATAATAGAATACTACCCAGCAATAAAGTGCAGTGAACTAGTGATATACACAATATGTATGAATCTCTAAGTAATTATACTGAGTGAAAGAAGCCAGACAAAGAAGTATACATCTGCTATGAATCCACATATTTAAATTCTAGAAAATGCAAACAGATGTACAGTGACAGAAAAGAGGTCAGTGGTTGCCTGGGGACAAGGGGTGGGTCAAAGAGGAGCAGGAGAGAGAGAATACAAAGGGACACAAGAAAACATTTGGGAGTGATATGTTCTTTATGTCACCGATGTGTATATAGGTCAAAACTCATCAAATTATAAACGTTATTACAATGTATTATATATCAATTATAAGTCAATAAAGCTGCTAAAAAAATTCAATGGTGGGAAGAGAAGTGATACATTAGACTAACTCATCAAATAATAAACTTTTTGCAATTTATTACTGATCAATTATAAGCCAATAAAGCTGTTAAAAATTCAATGGTGGGAAGAGAGAAGTGATGCATTAGATTAATAAATGGTCATTATTAATAATACCTGGGTCCTGAAACAAAAGATTAGGAAGGAAAGTGCCAAATGCCAAATGGTGCTGTATATCAGTCTTCACATTTAAAAAATCATACCAAAGAATGGTGGCTAAAGTATATTTGTCCTCTTTTTATTCCAGTGCTATCCAAAAGGTAAACATGTAGTACTTTGTAATACTCAAAAATTTCAAAGACTCTCTACTTTTGTGCCACTCTTTTCTCTCTCATTTTGGAAGTCCTCCAGCCACACACATTAATGACAGAATGTAAAGCTGTCTTTACCTGGGAAGCTCAAGAAAAGCTATAATGCTCTCAGAGATCTCCAATTCTTTAAGCCTGGTCAAATTCTAAAAATAACAGAGGATGTGATGGAGTATTAAAACAAGTTATTTTCCTCTTGGCAACACCCATACGGATTGTATCGACACCTAACCAGCCTGTTCTCACTCGCTCTAAATGGGAACGAGTTTCTCTAGTGTGGCTTCCACTCTTCTTGGCTCTCTCCATCTCCTTAATGGGATTTCCCACTGAAGTCAACATTAAAAGACTCAAATGTCCCTCTACCCATATTTGTCATCACCCACATCCTTTGATTGTCAAAATTGAATTCCATTTTAACAACTGTTAGTTGTGGAATTCTTTCATTCATGTGACAAATATTTATTGTATACCCATCATGTTTTCACATGTTGAATGGAACATACAAATTATCTGACCTCACGATGTTGCAGGGTCAGAGAGGCTGAACATAAACCAACGTGGAATGAACATATTCATAGAATTTGAAGCATTACATTGAATAGGCAGGACTTAGTGAGATCAAAGCAGAAAATTACTATATTCCTATAGCTACTTTAAACATATTTGGGACCATAATTTACCAGCACTCTACTCTGTCCCCAAATTCCAAGGACACAAAACAAGCTCTCCAAATGGTATCTAACACTCCAGTATTCCAATACTTTGTTTAGAAAGACTTTTCTCCTACTATCTTCCATTTCAGCTTTTTTATACTCTCAAAGCACGTGATGAGCCAAGGCTTGTGAAACTATTTCCTGGCAGACTGCATGTGTGGTCTAGTCCCTGGCTTTGGCACAAGGGCATTCTTGGCTCTTACTGCTTCATACTCAGCCTCTATTCCTGAGTGTTCAGTTGAAATTAATTCATAAAGCATTCATATTAACATTCCTGTTAAAGAAATAGGGATTGTTGACATTTTATAGCAGGAAAGAACTAAGAAGACCATGTAATTCAGGTGGAAAACAAGTTTTGTCTCTCGCTCTAAATTCAGATGGTTGGCGGTGACTGCCTAGAATAAGAAAGAGTAACGAAGCTCAGGTTCAAGTTGCTAAGAATGCAGTGAGAGGTCATGGAAGTGGCCAAGGTTGAGAGACAGAGCGATGATAGCTGTATGCTGGGTGTCTGCCATAAACCAATCATTTTCAGGATGAGGAGTGCTACATGTAAAGAGAATGTTAAATGTTTCTGTTGTACATCCAATGGCTCCCTATTACCTACAAAATAAGGCTTGGCTTAGCTTCTCTTTTTTTTGAGACAGATTTTTCTCTTTTTGCCCAGGCTGGAGTGCAATGGCACAATCTCAGCTCATCTCAACCTCTACCTCCCTGGTTGAAGTGATTCTCCTGCCTCAGCCTCCCAAGTAGCTGGGATTGCAGGCATGCACCACCACGCCCAGCTAATTTTTTTTGTATTTTTAGTAGAGACAGGGTTTCTCCATGTTGGTCAAGCTGGTCTTGAATTCCTGACCTCAGGTGATCCATCAGCCTCAGCCTCCCAAAGTGCTGGGATTACAGGCTTGAGCCACTGTGCCTGGCCGAGGCTTAGCTCCTAATTAGTAATCAGAAGATGCAAGATGGCAGTGGTAACACACGTCCAGGCTTATCTTCTGCTACTTGCCTGGTCCTCCATATATTTGAGGGTCACCAACAATGGACCACTTGTCTCTCCTTAAACCCACAATGAACTCTTGAACCAAGAAGATGGTGCTGTAGGACCAACTCAGGATTGCAGCTCCCAGTGAAAGTGCAGAGGGTGAGTAGACACCGCATTTCCAGACAGATCTTTATTGCCCATAGACCAGGAGATTCCCAGGTGTAGAAGCCCCACGTGCCGCCAGCGTGGCTGTTTGGGCCAGCACAGCTGTTTGGGCTGGTGCGGCTGTTTGGGCCAGGGCCGCAGCACAGTGGCACTCCGTACAAAATACACTGGTTTGGTTTCCCTGTTAAACTGGCAATTGGAGATTTTGGAAGGCAGATTAGCACATTCATCTGATTAAATGGGACTTAAACAGAAAGCCGGGCCAGGAGATTCCTGGGCAGTGACGTTGTTTCAGCTGGCGCAGTGGGTCGCTGCACAGGAAATCACACAGATCCTGGAGCCCTTTCGGCAGGCAACTGGCACACCTGGGAGAGAGTCAACCATTCAACTTAAAAAAAAGGGCCCTGAGGCAGGGAGCCAGGTGATCAGGCTCGGCGGGTCCCACCCCCACAAAAACAAACAAAACAGCAATCAAAAACGCTCGGGGTTGAGAGTTTCATGGCAAGCAAAGCTGAACCCAGGATGGTGCAGCTCGGTGGGGGAAGGGCGTCTGCCATTACCGAGGCACTGGAACCCTACGGAGGTACTCTGCCATTGCTGACACAGCCTGCCGTTGCTGAAGCAACCCGCCATAACAGAGAGAGTCTGCCACTACAGAGGTGGGCCACCATCACCATGGCAGTTCTAACCACACCCATATAAAGAGGACTACAGGGAATTACACGCAGCAGCAGGACAGAGTCCACGACAGCAGGGCGGAGCCCATGGCAGCAGGGAGGAGACCACGACAGCAGAACAGATCCCATGGCAACAGGGCAGAGCCCATGGCAGCTCAGCATAGCCACTACAGGCAGGCAGTGATTAGACTTCCTCCTTGCTGGGCAGGACAGTGCAACAGATACTCATAAATAAAGCCCAAACTCCCCAGGACAGAACACCTGAGGAAAAAAAGGGGGCTCTATGAGTTCTGCTGCAGCAGACTTAAACGTACCTGCCTAGCAGCCCTGAATGAACAATGGAGCTCACAGCTCAGCACTTGAACTCCTATAAAGTACAGACAGTCTCCTCAAGCAGCTCTCTGACCCCTGTATATCCAAAGAGTCACCTCACAAAGGACTGTTCAGACTGACATTTGGCGGGCATCATTCAGGGACAAAGTTAGCAGAAGAAGAAACTGGTAGCAACCCTCACAGTTCCACAGCTGCTACAGGTGTACCCTAGGCAAGCAGGGCCTGGAGTGAACCTCAGCAGTCCTACACCAGAAAGCCCAGACTGTTAGTAGGAAAACTAAGAAACAGAAATACTTCATCAACAACAATCTGGACGTCCACTCAGAGACCCAATCAGAAAATCAGTAACTACTCAGATGACAGGTGGATAAATCCACAAAGATGGGAAGGAACCAGCGCAAAAAGGAGGAAAACACCCGAAACCAGAACACTTCGCCTCCTACAAGGACCACAACTCCTCACCAGCAAGGGAACAAAGCTGGATGGAGAATGAGTGTGATGAAATGACAGAATCAGACTTCAGAAGGTGGGTAATGAGAAAGTACCGTGAGCTAAAAGAACATGTTATAAATCAATGCAAAGAAACTAAGAACTTTGAAAAAAGATTTGAGGAAATGATAACAAGAATGGACAACTTAGAGAGGAATATGAGTGAATTCATGGAGCTGAAAAACAGAACACGAGAAATTCGTGAAGCATGCACAAGTTTCAACAGCTGAATTGACCAAGCAGAAAAAAAGGATATCAGAAGTTGAAGATCAACTCAATGAAATAAAATGAGAAGGCAAGATTAGAGAAAAAAGCGCAAAAAGGAATGAACAAAGTCTCCAAGAAATGTGGGACTATGTGAAGAGACCTAATCTATGTTTGATAGGTGTACCTGAATGTGATGCAGAGAATGAATCCAAGCTGGAAAATACTCTTCAGGATATTATCCAGGAAAATTTCCCCAACCTAGCAAGAAAGGCCAATATCCAAGTCCAGGTAATACAGAGAACACCACAAAGATATTCTGCAAGAAGAGTAACCCCAAGGCACATAACTGTCAGATTCACCAGAGTTGAAATGAAGGAGAAAATGCGAAGGGCAGCCAGAGAGAAAGGTCGGGTTACCCACAAAAGGAAGCCCATCAGACTCACAGCAGATCTCTCAGCATAAACCCTACAAGCCAGAAGAGAGTGGGGAACAATATTCAATATCCTTAAAGAAAAGAACTTACAACCCAGAATTTCATACCCAGCCAAACTGAGCTTCATAAGTGAAGAAAAAATAAAATCCTTTGTGAACAAGCAAGTACTCAGAGATTTTGTCACCACCAGGCCTGCTTTTCAAGAGCTCCTGAAAGAGGCACTACACATAGAAAGGAACAACCAGTACCAGCCATTCCAAAAACATACCAAATGCTAAAGAGCATCAACAAAGTGAAGAATCTGTATCAACTAACAGGCAAACCAGCCAGCTAGCATCAAAATGGCAGTATCAAATTCACACATAAGAATATTAACCCTAAATGTAAATGGGCTAAATGCACTGATCAAAAGACACAGACTGGCAAATTGGATAAAAAGCCAAAACCCATCGGTGTGCTGTATCCAGGAAACCCATCTGACAGGCAAGGATACACAAAGGCTCAAAATAAAGGGATGGAGGAAGATTTACAAAGCAAATGGAGAGCAAAAAAAAGCAGGAGTTGCAATTCTCGTCTCTGATAAAATAGACTTTAAAGCAACAAAGATCAAAAGAGACAAAGAAGGACATTACATAATGGCAAAAGGATCAACACAAGAAGAAGAGATAATGATCCTAAATATATATGGACCAAGTACAGGAGCACCCAGATATATAAGGCCAGTTCTTAATGACTTACAAAGAGACTTAGACTCCCACACAATAATAGTGGGAGACTTTAACACTCCACTGTCAATATTAGACAGATCAACCAGACAGAAAATTAACAAGGATACCCAGGGCTTGAACTCAGACCCGGAACAAGCAAACCTCATAGACATTGACAGAACTCTCCACCCCAAATCCACAGAATATACATTCTTCTCAGCACCACATCACACCTACTCCAAAATTGACCACATAATTGAAGTAAAGCACACCTCAGCAAATGCAAAACAACTGAAATCATAACAAACAGTCTCTCAGACCATAGTGCAATCAAGTTAGAACTCAGATTTCAGAAACTAACTCACAACAGCACAGCTTCATGGAAACTGAACAACTGGCTCTTGAATGTTGATTGGATAAACAATGAAATGAAGGCAGAAATAAAGAAGTTCTTTGAAACCAACCAGAATGAAGACACAGCATACCAGAATCTCTGGGACACATTTAAAGCAGTCTCTAGAGGAAAATATATAGTAATAAGTGCCCACATGAGAAGAGTGGAGAGATCCAAAATTCACACCCTATCATCAAAACTGAAAGAGCTGGAGGAGCAAGATTAAAAAAAACTCAAAACCTAGCAGAAGACAAGAAATAACTAGGATCAGAGCAAAACTGAAGGAGACAGAGACACGAAAAACCCTTCAAAAAATCAATAAATCCAAGAGCTGGTTTTTTGAAAAGATCAACAAAATAGACCACTAGCCAGATTGATAAAAAAGAAAAGAGAGAATAACCAAATAGATGCAATAAAAAACAATAAAGGGGAAATCACCACAGATTCCACAGAAATTCAAACCATCATCAGAGAATATTACAAACAATTCTATGCACATAAACTAGTAAACCTGGAAGAAATGGATAAATTCCTGGACACTTGTGTTCCCTTAAGCCTAAACTAAGAGGAAGCCGAAACTATGAATAGACCAATAACAAGGTCTGAAGTCGAGGCAGCAATTAAGAGCCTACCACACAAAAAAAGCCCTGGTCCAGATGGGTTCACAGCCGAATTCTACCAGACACACAAAGAGGAACTGGTACCATTCCTTCTGAAACTATTCCAAACAATACAAAAAGAGGGAATCCTTCCCAAATCATTTAATGAGACCAACGTCATCCTGATACCAAAACCTGGCAGAGACTCAACAAGAAAAGAAAACTTCAGGCCAATATCCATGATGAACATAGACACAAAAATCTTCAATAAAATACTGGCAAGCCAATTGCAACAGCACATCAGAAAGCTTATCCACCATGATCAAGTAGGATTCATCCCGGGGATGCAAGGGTGGTTCCACATACGCAAGTCTATAAACATAATTCACCACATAAACAGAACCAAAAACAAAAACCACATGATTATCTCAATTGATTCAGAGAAGGCCTTTGAAAAAATTCAACAGCCCTTTATGCTAAAAACCCTCAATAAACTCGGTATTGATGGAACGTATCTCAAAATAATAAAAGTTATTTATGACAAATGAACAGCCAATATCATACTGAATGGGCAAAAACTGGAAGCATTCCCTTTAAAATCTGGCACTAGACAAGGATGCCCTCTCTCACCACTCCTATTCAATATAGTACTGGAACTTCTAGCCAGAGCAATCAGGCAAGAAAAAGAAATAAAGGGTATTTAAATAGGAAAGGAGGAAGGCAAAATTGTCTCTATTTGCAGACGACATGATAGTATATCTAGAAGACACCATTGTCTGAGCCCAAAAACTCGTGAAACTGATAAGCAACTTCAGCAAAGTCTCAGGATACAAAATCAATGTGCAAAAATCACAAGCATTCGTATACACCAATAACAGACTTAAAGAGAGCCAAATCAAGAATGAGCTGCCATTCACAATTGCTACAAAGACAATAAAATACCTAGGAATGCAACTAACAAGAAACGTAAGGGATCTCTTCAAGGAGAACTACAAACCACTGCTCAACAAAATAAGAGAGGACACAAACAGATGGAGAAACATTCCATGTTCATGGTTAGGAAGAATCAATATAATGAAAATGGCCATACTGCCCAAAGTAATTTACAGAATCAATGCTATCCCCATCAAGCTACCATTGACTTTCTTCACAGAACTGGACAAAACCACCTTGAACTTCATATGGAACCAAAAGAGAGCCCGCATAGCCAAGTCAATTCTAAGCAGAAAGAACACAGTGGGAGGCATCACACTACCAGACTTCAAACTATACTACAAGTCTACAGTAATCAAAACAGCATGGTACTGGTACCAAAACAGAGATATAGAACAATGGAACAGAACAGAGGCATCAGAGGCAACACAACATATCTACAACCATACAATATTTGATAAACCTGACAAAAACAAGCAATGGGAAAGGATTCCCTGTTTAATAAATGGTGTTGGGAAAACTGACTAGCCTTGTGCAGAAAGCAGAAACTGGGCCCCTTCCTGACACCTTAGACTAAAATTAACTCCAGATGGATTAAAGACTTAAACATAAGACCTGGCACCATAAAAACCCTAGAAGAAAATCTAGGCAAAACCATTCAGGACATAGGAGTAGGCAAGGACTTCATGACCAAAACACCAAAAGCATTGGCAACAAAAGCCAAAATAGACCAATGGGACCTAATCAAACTCCACAGCTTCTGCACGGCAAATGAAACAGTCAGTAGAGTGAATCAGCAACCAACAGAATGGGAAAAAATGTTTGCAGTTTACCCATCTGACAAAGGGCTGATATCCAGAATTTACAAAGAACTCAAACAGATTTACAAGAAAAAAACAAACAACCCATTCAAAAATGGGCAAAGGATATGAACAGACACTTTACAAAAGAAGACATACATGAGGCCAACAAACACATGAAAAAATGCTCATCATCACTGGTCATTAGAGAAATGCAAATCAAAACTACATTGAGATACCATCTCATGCCAGTTAGAATGGCGATCATTAAAAAATCTGGAGACAACAGATGCTGGAGAGGATGTGGAGAAATAGGAACACTTTTACACTGCTGGTGGGAGTGTAAATTAGTTCAACCATTGTGGAAGACAGTGTGGCGAGTCCTCAAGGACCTAGAAATAGAAATTCCATTTGAGCCAGCAATCCCATTACTGGGTATATATCCAAAGGAGTATAATCGTTCTACTATAAGGACACATGCACACGAATGTTCATTGCAGCACTGTTTACAATAGCAAAGACCTGGAACCAACTCAAATGCCCATCGATGATAGACTGGACTGGGAAAATGTGGCACATATACACCATGGAATATTATGCAGCAATCAAAAGTGAAGAGTTTGTGTCATTTGCAGGGACATAGATGAATCTGGAGAACATCATTCTCAGCAAACTGACACAAGAGCAGAAAATGAAATACCACATATTCTCACTCATAGACGGGTGATGAACAATGAGAACACATGGACACAGGGAGGGGAGCACTACACACTGGGGTCTATTGGGGGGAATAGGGGAGGGACAGCTGCGGGGGGGGGAGCTGAGGAGGGATAGCATGGGGACAAATCCCAGATGTGGGTGAAGGGGAGGAAGACAGCAAATCACACTGCCACGTGTGTACCTGTGCAACTATCTTGCATGTTCTGCACATGTACCCCAAAACCTAAAATGCAATAAAAAAATCCACAATGAACTCATCTCTCTATGATTTGTTTACTTGGTGTTCTTCCCTGCACTTAGAATTGTCTGCTCTTCGTTTCCCCTTACTAAAATACCATCTTCTTCATGAAACCCTTTCTCATCGCCACAGCTCCCTCCTTCTCCCATTGCACTTGCTCTGTGCCTCTGCCACAGCACGGATATGTTCTATCTGGTACTTCAATGAGATGTTTTTGTGTTTGCAAAACTCTGAATGGCACAGACTGCTACAACTCTCCTCATATCTCTTTTCTGCTTCCCCTGGAGTGATCCAATCCCCAATGTTCAGCTTAGTACATGGTGCTAGAATAAAGACAAGCCTTCCTTTTAGCTGGGTGGTGTGACTAAGTTATGATCAACATGACATAAGCAGAAGTTTTAAATGCAACCTCTAGAAAATCATCCCTAAAGAGAGGGCCTCTGTTTTTTTCTTCCCTTTACCCTTCTTCAACTCTAGAATGCAGTCGTGATGGTGGAAACCTTAACCAGACATGTTAACCATGAGAAGAAAGCCCTGTGTCGAAGATGGTGGAGTAACTTGCTAAGAGTCACCAGACAAGTCCAGGTCTGTACTGTTTAATCTTCGCTTTGTTTACCCAAGAGAAAATAAATGCCTCTCCTGCTTAAGACATTATTTTGGGGCTTCTGCCTCTCACAGCCAAATTATAAGTGTTACAACCTTCCTTCTTCCCCATTCCATCCCACTGTACACAGTAAGCAATAAGCCCCTCAAAGAAATGAATTCCAGCAGATGTTTAAAACTCAAGAGCTGGCCGGGTGCGGTGGCTCACGCCTGTAATCCCAGCACTTTGGGAGGCCCAGGCGGGCAGATCACAAGGTCAAGAGATCAAGACCATCCTGGCCAACATGGTGAAACACCATCTCTACTAAAAAATACAAAAATTAGCTGGGCGTGGTGGCACGTGCCTGTAGTCCCAGCTACTAGGAAGGCTGAGGCAGGAGAATTGCTTGAACCCAAGAGGCAGAGATTGCAATGCGCCAAGACTGTGCCACTGTACTCTAGCCTGGCACCTGGTGACAGAACAAGACTGTCTCAAAAAAAAAACAACTCAAAAGCCAGCAACAATAGCCAGGAAAGTGACACTAATGTGTGAGTGCTTGGGGTTTGGGAAGGTCCATGGAGCAATGAGTCTCATAGCAGAAGGGAAGCTGTACAAAATATCTAGTTTAATGTTTCCCACATTTTTTTAAATTGTACTTTAGGTTCTGGGGTACATGTGCAGATCATGCAGGGTTGTTGCAGAGGTACTTACATGGCAATGTGGTTTGCTGCCTCCATCCCCCATCACCTATATCTGGCATTTCTTCCCATGTTATCCCTCCCCAACCTTCCCACCCCGCGTTGTCCCTCCCCAACCCCCACCAACAGGCCCAGTGTGTGATGCTCCCCTCCTTGGATCCATGTGTTCTCATTGTTCAACATCCACCTGTGAGTGAGAACATGCGGTGTTTGATTTTCTGTTGTGTTTTACATGTTAAATGAAAAAATGCAGCTTTTCCAAGAAGACCTTTTTTGGAATTTGTTTGACTTAATAAAAATTTTTCTTCCTCTGCACATCCACAACATTTTAGCAACAATTTAACCTCTTCCTGCTTTTTATTAAGATGACTTAAGGGCACAGTGGCTCATGCCTGTAATCCCAGCACTTTGGGAAGCTGAGGTAGATGGATCACCTAAGGTCGGGCATTTGAGAGCAGCCTGACCAAAATGGAGAAACCCCGTCCGTATTAAAAATATAAAATTAGCCAGGCATGGTGTCACCTTTCTGTAAGCTACTCAGGAGGCTGAGGCAGGAGAATTGCTTGATCCCAGGAGGTAGAGGTTGCAGTGAGCCAAGCCATTGCACTCCAGCCTGGGCAACAACAGCAAGACTCCATCTGAAAATTTAAAAAAAATAAAAAATAAAAGATGACTTAAAAGTTCATTTCATATTCCTATTTTTTCAACTTTTTGAGGGCAGGGTAGTTGACATACCTTATTGATCTTTGGGTCCTCCGGGGCACCTCAGGTGCTGGTGGGCATTTGCTGGATTGCTTCTGCACTGATAGAAGTGAACAATAGCTCATAAAACATGCAGAAAAAATAACTTCAAATCCATATTCATGGTTCTGCCTAGCCCAGAGTTGGGACCAATCACTATAGGTGGCAGTGCGTTGTCTAATTTAGTCCCAGTTGTTGATCAACATAAAAGCATGTAGACAAACATCTGGGGACACTGATGTTGCTGCTCTCACAGCTGAGGCTTAGGGCTGGTTCAGCCCACTCAGGCGGGACCTCGGTGCCAGCTTTATCCCGCAGAAACCCCGCTTGTTTCTTCTAGTTGTTAAACAAAGTCAAAACCCACCTGCTCAGCCTGAGCAACTGTTTTCAATCAATAATTAAGTAACTTTAAGGTCCCAATCTATACAAATTTATCAATATTTTCACTGAAAAGCGATCAATATAGAAATAGGGAAACATTCAAGTAAACCCTTTTAATGGCCATGTTTTGGCTGTGGGAAGTAAATGAATTGATTAAATGAGTGGCCAATATTGGCCTGCCAATGCAATTCTTTTCTCTTTTCATAAACATTCCCACCAACCTAGTTTAACTCTCTCCCTTGGTGTTACGTTACCTTGATAAAGTTCTGTTCTAAATGTTCTACTCAAGAGGGGGCATATGCTTACATTAAATGTAAGAGAGTTTCTGAGTTAATAATTATTGAGAACCGACTATATCCAGGCATTGTGCTAGTGCTTCACATGAATCATTTAATGCTGACAAAATTCTGTGAGATAGGTGTCATTATTCATTTCCATTTTGCAGATGAAGGAACAAAGGCATTAAAAAAGTGAAATGTTTGTCTCCAAATCACAATAATGAGTAAGAGTTGGAGCTAGTCCTTTCACCTTGTTCTAACATCCCCTGCCCTGTTCAGCATTCCACACTGCATCCTTACATTATCCACCCTGCCCTCTCACCACTGTGGGCCCCACTGCTGATGCTCAACTCTTACACAGAGTATGATGATGAGGTTTTGGCTCTTAGTAGGTACAGCCAAAATGTGAAATTAGTAATCCCTTTGGCTTCCATTCACTTATTTCATTCTGGCCAACTGTTGCTATCACTCAGAACGTTTCTGGAGATTTGTCTGCAGAGCCCATAGAAGTCACCATCTCTGTAATCTGAATGAGTCTAGGTTAAGATCCCAGCTCCATTATTTCCTGGCTGTATCGTCTTGGGCAAGTTATTTATTCCCTCTGAGCCTCAGTTTGTATGTTTTCATCTTGGGGATAATAATAGGGGTGTTGTGAGGATTAAGTAAGATTATCCATATAGTGCACAGTGCGGCACATTTGTAATATTATCTTCTGAGAACAAATTTATTCTGCAAAAGTTACTTGGAAACAGGTAAAATAAAGAAAAAATGAGTGTATTAGTCCCTTTGTGCTTCTATAACAGAATACACAGACTGAGTAATTTCTAAACGATAGAAATTTACTTCTCACTGTTCTGAAGTTTCAAGATGCCAGCAGTTTCAGTGTCTGGTGAGAGAGCACTGTCTCTGTTTCCAAGATGGTGCCCTGTTGCTATGTGCTCCAGAGGGGCGGAATGCTGTGTCCTGACATGGTGGAGGGGACCAAAGGGGCAAAAAGGAGCAAACTCCCTCCATCAACCCCTTTTATAAGAGCACCTAATTCATGAGGGCAGAGACCTCCTGATTTATTCACCTCCTAAAGATGAAACCTCCCAACACTGTTGAATTGGGAATTAAGTTTCAACATGAATTTTGGAGGGGGCAAAAATAGCCCATAGCAAGGATGATCCAGTTTAGGTTGGAGTAAAAAATTAAGCGTGGCTCTAAAACACTCCGACAGGTGTGCTTGGCTGCCTTGCCCACTGCTGAACAAAGATCCCAAAGTGGATTTCCAGACATTCTGGTTCATTGCCACAGCCTGGGCTTAAGTCTGCAGCCTCACAAGATGACCATTCCAAAGCCAAATACACATTTGAATATGTAATTTCAGAGAGACTTTTTCCAAAATTTACATTGCAAATGCAATAAAATGAATAAATCTCATAGACATAAACATCGAATGGGAAAAAAACAGAAAAATAAGATTATATACCGTATGATTCTATTTATATACATATAAAGTTCTACAACAAGCCAAACTAATCTCTGGTGACACAAATCAAATAGTAGTGCCTTTTTCTGGGAAGTGGTACTAAGGGAGAAGGAGGAGGAAGGAGCCTTCTGGAGTCCTTGAAATAGTCTATATCTTAAATTGGCTGTGGTCATGAGTGTGTACATATGTGAAAATTTAGCAAGATGGACACTTCAGATTAGGCACTTCGATGTATTTATGTCATGCCTAAATGTTTTTAATTGTCATACTCTGTATTTATAATGTAACTGAGTGGCCTTCTCTCAGTGTCTCCACCCACCCTTGCCCCTGCTCATCCACTGCACCCCCAAGATGGAGCTGGACTCATCATGACACAACAGAAAAAGAGGCTGATGGGAAATACCCAATTTGAGCTGAAAAACTGACTGTGTGCGCCCTGCCACAGAAGATGTTTATCCAGTCTGTTGGTTTCTAACAATAATGCCAACACTCACATTCAGAATTGATTTGTAGATCAAATTTTAAATATGTAAAATGGAAGTGAACATATCTTTTTCAAACCCCAATTTCAAGATCATAAATGCAGAGAATGTGTCTGTGTGTGTGTCTGTGTGTGTGTCTGTGTGTGTGTCTGTGTGTGTGTCTGTGTGTCTGTGTGTGTGTGTCTATGTGTGTGTCTGTGTGTGTGTCTGTGTGTGTGTCTGTGTGTGTGTGTATGTATGTATGCATGTGCACTCCTTTCTATGCATGGATACATAGACTGGTCTTCTTTTGTATTTTGGAAGAAGCTTTCTCTAAATATGTATGTCCTCAACATTTATCAGTGAGACCACAGTATGAAATTATGAATATTCATCTTCAACATTTAACTAACAAAAAATCAGAGGCCATTGAGTTGGAAGAAATCTTCACAGTAGAGGTCATTGGCTCATCTTTCCACCCTGTCAGGACTCTTTTCAGTGGTAGCCCTGATGGAGGATGGAGATAGCCCCATGAAGTTTAATTAAGATACCCAGAGCATTTCTGTCTTGTTTGCCACTAGGTCATCTGAGAATGTGAGGGAGGCTGAAGTATGGGTATAGGCCAAAAAAGAAGAGCTGCCATACAGCTTTTATGTGTAATCAATACAGAACAATTCAACAGCAATAAGAATTGCTACATCTCCCCTTGGGCCCTCTGCCTTGTCTTCTAAAGCCAGCCACATTAAGTTTAGAGCAATTCAGTGCTTAGATTGTTGGAAATAGGCATGTCAGAGAAATGCAAAAGTTGCACTGGCATTTTAGGTTTGCTCTGCCCTTCAGCAGAGATGGAAATCGTACCTCCCATTACATCTGTCCAGGTCATCCAGGAGTCGTCAGCCGCCCTCAGCTGTTGGGAGCCATTGTACACACTTCCTTTCTTTGTAAATACTTTTTTCAAAGGTTTATTTCTTTTTAAGAATTAATACACATTCTCATCTGTAAAGGTTGAAACTCCCATCTGCCATCTCTCTCTGCCCTTCATGGAATTGCCTCTCCCTTATGGAGCACAGCTGAGAAGTGTTCACTTACACTCTATAGAAAAGGATTTCCATGTGACAGATGGAAAATTTCAAACTACAAAAGTGATCTGAAAATTGCACAAAGCACTTACTAGCTGCTGATGGGCCTCAGTCATGAATAATTATTGATCTGCGGATGTAGAAATTGGGTTGTTAATGCTAGAAAGGGTGCAAAAGATGCATTTTAGAAGAAAGTAGATTATTTTTGTGTTTCCAATCTATATGGTCACATTTTAAGTATTTGCCACTGTATGTTTCTTTTAAAGAGAAAAATAACTTGGTTACTATTTATATGTGAAAATATAACACTTGATAATGTGCATCAGTTTTAAGAAAATCTCCTGTCGTCCTTGTTATACCATTGGCTAGGACAGTCACTAGAAAAACAACTAACTAAAGTTTTAGAAAGAAACCAGAGTTGAGATGTATATTAAGGTAGAGAAGCCCCTTTCCCCTAAATTGTATATGAAATATTTGCCTGGAACTTTTCATCACTCTCCCCAAATGTTTAATGGAATATTCAGTACCCAAAAGCACTGAAAACAGATCACCTATTGTTTCTGTGTCTAGTGATATGAATATAACAAGAATGAAACCCAACCAATCATATAGCATAGAAGAAAGAAGGAAAACCAGCATTTCTCATGTACCTACTATGCATGAGACAGCATGCTAGGATAAGAGTGACTCTAATCCTGCTGCGAGAAATAAATCAAACAATGGGTATAAAGAACATAGCACAACAACATGTCTTTAGCAGAGATTTAATAAATGTTACATATATATATATGTCAGGTAATGTGTATGTGTTTCTTTTCTTTTTTAAAGTTACCACCACTTGGCTATTTAATACTAAAACATGCTTATGATTTCTTCAGTTAATATAATAATTAGTCCAAAATTCAAACATTACAGAAAGAAAAAAGGAAAAAAGCAAACGTCTCCGAAAGCTAGCCATCATCAACATTTTGTTGACAATTCTTGCATAACCCTCTCTTTGGGGTTATGCATAGCACTCACGCATATACAAGTTTACATAGTGGCATCTTACTGCTTATGTATTTTGTTATCTGACTCTTGGGTTCCATGGCATGTCCTGGTGTTTGCAAGGTAGAGATCATTATTTTCATTTGGGGGAGTTGAGGAATTCAAAGCTCAGAGAGGTTGTGTGCATTTTCCCAAGGTCAGTCATTTTGCTATCAAGGGAGCAAAGCTAAAATTTGAATTCTAATCTATCTAATCGAAACCCGTGCTCTTTCCACACAAAGAAGAAACATACAGTAATTGCAAATTTCCCTTAAGAAAAATTCAATTGTACACAAATTTACTTCTATAAACCTTTTTAGCAACTTGTTTCCGGTATATATGAATGGCAAGTTAGTCCTGTTGGGAGTAATTTTAAAAAGAGAGTACTGGGGTTTGGGAATACAAAGGGGAGGTAAAAACGGATGGCAAAGAAAAAGGAGAAGATTTTGCACTGCAGCCTTGGGAAAGATAAGGGAAGATGAAGAGAAATCGTTCCAGCCTTAGAACTGTGCCTCTCTCTGAGGAGGGAGCGCAATGTGTTGAGGAGGGCCAGGCAGCAACAGGAGCCCAGGCGAAAAGTTAACATTCACAGACCTAAGCAATCTAATCCCAAGGGTGTTCCGGGAGGGAAGAGCACTAAATACTTCCTGAGCAGAGAACACCGGAGGGTCTCCAATGCCTTTTCCATCTCAGGCAGTCCAGTCTCTGCTTCTGACTCCACTGAAGAGACTGGAGGGGGCATCAAAGAAGAGGAGCTCCAGTCATAAAATCAAAAAAATGTGAAACATTTGGAGGATGAGAAAGACACACAGAAATTCTTGTGCATATTACCTTTAATTAATATTTATCTCTATCTTTAAACATGCTTATTAGCATGCATATCGGAGTAAAACAAATTGGCAACCACCAGTTTTCAGGAGAGGTCCTGGAAAGTTTCAATTAAGCTAAACATGGTAAGGGAAATAAATGTACATGCATTATTACTAATTTAGTGTGAAGAAACTTATCAACTGACTATATTTAGTGTTTATTTTTGCAGTTAAATTCCCTTAATAGAAAGGTATTTATAGGAGCTTTGATGTAAATATTTCTGACCTTTGTCTTCATTCTGTTTTCTCCCTTAAGGTCTTCATTTCCTCAAAAGTGTATTCTCTCACCACAGGAATTTTCCAAATCCTTTCTTACTTCCCTGTATTTGCCAGCCACTTGGACTGAAATAATGATATGGAAGGACAGGAAAAGATGGGACAACCCATTTTCCTTTTAGCCCTTCCTTACTCATCAGTCAGCCAAAGGCAGAAAGCACTTATAGGATGTACTCATAACAAGACATGAAAAAAGACAAAACAGTTGAGCTAATTCAGTGCTAGGTTCCCACTGTTCTGGTTAGAACAAAATACATATGTATGCATGAAGCAACAAATATAATTTGTAAAGTTTTACTGATTCTGCACACGTGTTCAATGTTCTATTTACATTTAAAATGGGCATTGCACACTTGATTTTCAGTCTAAGATATTCTATCACTAGTTTATTACTTTGGGCAAGTTGTGATCCTGTAATCTGTCTTTAAAATGAAAGGAATAGTATTTACGGTCCAGTGTTGCAGTGTGAACGACTGAGATACTCTAAGTAGTAGTTATTGATCTTAACAATCATTTATTTGGCTTCTGATATATGCCAGAGCATTTGAAATTCAAAATAAAATATAGTTTCTGATCTCAAGAAATTCACCATTCAACAGAAGAGGCAAGATTATATACATATAAATAGAATGAGATTTAGAAGTGCCAATAGAGGTAAGTACAAAATGCGAGGGAATATAGAAAAGCATCACTCTGGAGGACGAGATTTCTCCAGGTAGACAAGATGGGCAGTTGTTCCATCAGAAGGAAGGGTAGTGAAAAGACAGGATGTGGCGCATGGCTTACGGAACGGCCAAGAGGAGGCGGAAGGGGCAACAGGAAACAGCTCCAGGGTCTCATTACATTCACCTGTTAAGAAATCTGAATTTCTATTGCAGTTTGTATCTTAAATACGATCTTTCTCTGATACACCATGATCAACTTGTTCACAAAACAAAAACTTTGTGTCACCAACTGAATTTTCCTGGTAGACAGATTTCCAGGTTTCTAAAGAATGGGTGTTTGAGCATAAAGTAGCCTGTATCCTCTGTATTGTCAACCCTGACGCAGAAATTCACAAGGAATGACAGCATCTAGAGTTTTCTGTGCAGGTTATTTATAGAACAAAGCCGGAGCGGTTATAGGAGTCCCATTATTCACCCAGGATGACATCCCAATTCATTCATTCACTCTTCCTGCAAAGGTTGCCTGGCCCTGCTCAGGCTGCAGGGTGGGGCTGACATGCCCCCGCCTCCAGATGTCGGGCTGCTTCATAATCACTAAGCAGTGGCACCTCACACTGTCCCATTAGAGAGGTGTGCGCAGCCCGCTTGTTGGGCATGTTGATGCAAGCTTGGGAAGGAAAACATAATTCACTTTTGCCAGTGACAGAAATGTTAACACTTACTTGAAATAGCTGATAATCTGACACAGGAGAGTTAAAGGATTACTGTATTTCATTTGGCTAATAAGAAAAGCTGTTTAAAAGCCATATTAAAAAGACTTAATGTATGGTGACTGAGCATTGCTTTAATGTATTCTGTGTCATCAACTATTAGAATGATTTTCCCCTCTTATGTTGCCATAGATTTTTGCCTCTTTTCTCTGAGAAGAGATAATAGAAAGCAGCATCCATTCAACAGAGACTTCCCAAAGAAACATTCAATCAATAAGTATTTCTTGAGCACCTACTGTGTGCCAGTCACCACACTAGGCAGTTGGGATTCAAGGTCTCAGACCTCTCAACAGGGGCATGTTTTTGGAAAGAATCAATGGGGAAAGACAGTAGACAAAGATATTGAAAAATTATGTTTGGGATTTAGTTGATATATGACATAATCATATTTAACTCTCATTTATTAGATGAGGAAACTGAGGCCTAGAAAACCAAGTGACTTGTGGAGGGGGCATGGCTAATTAGTGGGAAACCCTGGCCTGGATCCATGATCTTTTGCTTCTCGTTTTGATGCTGGAACACCATCTCCTGTAGTCACAAGAAAGAATTATGAAAGAATGTGTTTGCAGCAGGGCAAGAAGCCCAGTAAAGCAAAATCCCACGGGGCTCCAGAGCCCCTCAGCATCCACGGGGAGCACTGGAGTCCATAGCGAAGATGCCTTCAGTTCTGTCCACACTACTCAAGATCGGGCTGCTTCCCGCTCTTGCACTGGAGGCCTGCCCCCTTTCTGGTGGTTTCTCCTGGCCCAGTGCCCCTCCTCACTATCCAGGGCACTTTCAGCTCAGAAGATATTATCAGGAAATAGCTACATTCCCCCACCCCCACCCTCACCAGTCAGCTAAATCAGCTCTTTCTACAGCTGAAGTAATCAGGCCTAAAGTCAAACGCCTTTCTTTATTTCCTTCCTTCCTCTCTCCCTCTCCATCTCTCTCTCCTTCCCTCCCCCTTTTTCTCTTTCTTTCTTTTTCTTTCTCTCTTTCTTCTTCTTTCTTTCCCTCTCTGTCTTTTCTTTCTGTCTTTTCTTTCTGTCTCTTTCTTCCTTCCTTCCTTTTCTTTCTTTTCCTTTTCTTTTCTTTCTCTTCCTTACCTTTTAGCATGTGCCTCATGTTCAAGGTACCAGGTACCATTCCTCCTTCTCCTGACTTACAGTTCCCTACCTCCCTGAGATATTGTGATCCAAAGGCAACATGACTCCATTCTCAAATAATACAGCAAAACGTCTCCCCTAACCCTTGGGATCCTTATCCCCCACAATGGCAGGGTTGTCTGTTCCTTCACCAAAAGATTGCTATAGCAGGGGTCAAAACTGACCAGGGAACCCAGAAATTAATGCAAATGGTTAGTGGCTCCCCTTTCTGCCTGCCCTAATTTCTAGGTGAGCGTGGCCCATCTTGGTGACAAGAAGCAGGAAGCAATTGAGGTGGTTAATGCATTAGAGCCACCTCAAATCAGGGTTCTTTCATACAGAGGTGACCACAAGCAGTGGCCATGTGGATCTGCAGATATTTTGGAAGGAAGGAAGGAAGGAAGGAAGGAAGGAAGGAAGGAAGGAAGGAAGGAAGGAAGGAAGCAGTGGCCTTAACACAGGTTAAGCCATGTGGATCTACAGATATTTTGTTTACTTTTACTACAAAGTCAGAAATTTCTGCAATAATGGGCTCAGGAAATTGGTCTAAATAATTCAAGGCAATTCTTCCCATAATTCTATTCTTTACCTGCAGTGTAAACTAAATTGTTCTCTACATCCTCCCCTAAATTGGACTTAACCATAAAAACCATATGTTTTTCCACCCTTAATTTTTGTTTGTTGCATTTACAAAAGGCATTCTTTTTTTTTTTTTTTGAGACGGAGTTTCGCTCTTGTTACCCAGGCTGGAGTGCAATGGCGCGATCTCGGCTCACCGCAACCTCCGCCTCCTGGGTTCAGGCAATTCTCCTGCCTCAGCCTCCTAAAGGCATTCTTTGTTGTAATTTCATTGACAAGAGGAGTTTCACTATCACCACCACTCCATGTATCTGGCACAGCTTCCTTTTGGATCAGCTTTGCCCTTGACTCACCTCACTCTTAACACCCAAGAGGCAAACACACTCGTATCTCCCACTCATTGCTTTGTCTGTCGCACCCACTGCCTCACATACATTCACTAACTTAGCATACCATGTTTCTATGAAACAATACATTTCCCTTCTCCCATAAAAGAGGTTTACTTCTAATCAATCTTAAGAAACACTAATGGGAGTTCGCTGCGCGCTGGTGGGGGCCGCCAGTCTCTTCGCTTGTGTCCCTCTGTCTAGTGTCGCGCTCGAGTCCCGACGGGCCGCCTCAAGCCTCGACATGTTTTACAACTACGTGGTAACTGCCCAGAAGGCCACCGCTGTGAACAGCTGCGTGACCGGACACTTTACTTCAGCTAAAGACTTAAACCTGTTGATTGCCAATACTACAAGGCTACAGTAATCAAAACAGCATGGTACTGGTACCAAAACAGAGATATAGACCAATGGAACAGAACAGAGGCATCGGAGGCAACACAACATATCTACAACCATATAATCTTTGATAAACCAGACAAAAACAAGCAATGGGGAAAGGATTCCCTGTTTAATAAATGGTATTGGGAAAACTGGCTAGCCATGTGCAGAAGGCAGAAACTGGACCCCTTCCTGACACCTTACACTAAAATTAACTCCAGATGGATTAAAGACTTAAACATAAGACCTGACACCATAAGAACCCTAGAAGAAAATCTAGGCAAAACCATTCAGGACATAGGAGTAGGCAAGGACTTCATGACCAAAACACCAAAAGCATTGGCAACAAAAGCCAAAATAGACAAATGGGACCTAATCAAACTCCACAGCTTCTGCACGGCAAAAGAGACAGTCACTAGAGTGAATTGGCAACCAACAGAATGGGAAAAAATGTTTGCAGTTTACCCATCTGACAAAGGGCTGATATCCAGAATTTACAAAGTACTCAAACAGATTTACAGGAAAAAAACAAACAAGCCCATTCAAAAATGGGCGAAGGATATGAACAGACACTTTACAAAAGAAGACATACACGAGGCCAACAAACACATGAAAAAAAGCTGATTATCACTGGTCATTAGAGAGATGCAAATCAAAACCACATTGAGATACCATCTCACGCCAGTTAGAATGGCGATCATTAAAAAACCTGGAGACAACAGATGCTGGAGAGGATGTGGAGAAATAGGAACACTCTTACACTGTTGGTGGGAGTGTAAATTAGTTCAACCATTGTGAAAGACAGTGTGGCAATTCCTCAAGGACCTAGAAATAGAAATTCCATTTGACCCAGCAATCCCTTTACTGGGTATATATCCAAAGGACTATAAACCATTCTACTATAAGGACACATGCACACAAATGTTCATTGCGGCACTGTTTACAATAGCAAAGACCTGGAACCAACCCAAATGCCCATCGATGATAGACTGGACTGGGAAAATGTGGCACATATACACCATGGAATATTATGCAGCCATCAAAAATGATGAGTTTTTGTCCTTTGTAAGGACAAGGATGAATCTGGAGAACATCATTCTCAGCAAACTGACACAAGAACAGAAAAGGAAATACCGCATATTCTCACTCATAGGCGGGTGAGAAAAATGAGAACACATGGACACAGGGAGGGGGTCTACTACACACAGGGGTCTATTGGGGGAATGGGGGAGGGACATCCGGGGGGGAGCAGGGGAGGGATAGCCTGGGGAGAAATGCCAAGTGTGGGTGAAGGGGAGGAAGGCAGCAAAACACACTGCCATGTGTGTACCTATGCAAATATCTTGCACATTCTGCACATGTACCCCAAAACCTAAAATGCAATAAAACTTTTTTTTAAAAAAAGAAACACTAATAATCTTAACAGTATTAATATTACTAATAAAATCTCCATCATTTATGAGGTACTTACCATGTGCCAGGCCTGGTGCTAAATGCTTTATATGAGCCACCATGGTTATTATTTTTATTTCACAAATGAGGCTCAATAAGGTTGGGTAAATTATCCAAAGTTATGCCATTTATAATTATTTATGTCCAGTCTTCAAATCTAGGTCCTTGTGACTCAAAGCTCACTGGTTTAGCAGTTCCCTCTAGCTTAACCTCTAACTTGTTCTCCTGGAGCACTGCACAAAAGTCAAAATACTTGGTTCTGAGTGGCGAGCCTTGATCATTAACCCTGATTCTCAGAGAAGTTGATATCTTCCAGACTCTACAGTCTGTGCCTTTGCAGCCTGCCTTCTTAGGAAAAAAAAATATTTAGTTCTCATAATTTTTGTTCCAATTAAGTAAAGCCATGGTGTGTCTTTTAGAAGTTGAAAAACAAAACAGAATTCTATCAATGGTAGTTGAATGAATCCACCTGAATTGAAGGTACATTTCATCCTGGAAAGAGAGGGATAGAGTTGGAGTTGGAAGACTTTGATTTATTTACCAGCTCCACCAATGAGTATTTTTGTGCTCCTAATCTTTCTGACCTCAATTTCCTCATCTGTGGAAGGGGAGAATATTACCCTTCTCCCAGAATCCTTGGGAGGATTTAAGGACACCCTGCTGGAGAAGGCTCTGGGCACAGTGCCTGGCATGTCAGCCACTAATGGTCTTGTTGGTTGCATTTGAATCTTAATTTATCTGGATTTCCCTGAAATATCTATATAGAAGCAAGTAAAATCTGAAATCAGATCCTGATCTCTTTACATGTTCTTCCCTGGGCTTCATAAGATTGTACTATTATTAATAAAAGGTTACATTTATCAGCATTCTTTTCACCCCTACATCTATATTACATGCATATCAAAAAAAAAAAAAAAAAAAAAAGGTTTCCCATCCTTATCCTTCAGGTCTTCTCCTTGAATTAACCTCTGTTTGAAAATACTGAAAGCTAAATGTGAATAAAAAATACAAAGTTCTCCAAACTAGAACTCAGGTCAGTGTTCAGGAACCAAAAATCTTGCTTTATTGATACCTGCAGAAAATTCCTGGGATGTTCACCACTATTCTCCAGTGCTTGCTACATCATAGAAATGCCTGTGATCCTCTGACCTTTTGATCAATTGCTAGCCTATCATCTAACATCTTCTGCTAAGTGAAGAGCAGGGTATCCCTAAGAGTAGGTATTAATTATTAATATGAATTAATAATACATTGCATTACCCTTTCACTGGAGTGCAGGCTTTTGGATCTAGTCAAGTTTTATAAATTGTTGTCAATTTGAATAGGCATGGCATTTTTCAATAAATCATTGCAGTCTGGATCACTTTACCCCATGTACCCTCTAGTCAATTGCCCAGGAAAGAGAAATGCCTGAGTAGAGATATAACATTTTTGTTTATTACAAATCTATTCCATCTATTTTTTCTGAAAACAGCACTCATGTTTTGCTGAAAATTCTGCCAGAGCTTAGCCCATCCAAGTGGATCAATTAAACAAACTGATTCTTCCTCTGCTCTCAGAGGTGGTCATTTGACCCAGAACTAGCCAATTAGCATGCAGCAATCCACTAGTTCAGTGATGGACATGTGACCCAATCAGAACTAATCCCAAGATCTCCCCCTGAGCTTGGTTCCTCATCTGAGAGAGAGAGAGAGAGAGAGAGAGAGAGAGAGAGAGAGAGAGAGAGAGAGAGAGAGTGTGTGTGTGTGTGTGTGTGTGTCTAGGGATGTTGCCAGAGGGGGACACGTTTTATGTGGGCCCATGTTAGAAAGATTGGGAGGAAAGAAAATAATGAGCACGATCCTTTTCTTAAAATCATCAAGAATTATTTCTTGAAAGATCATTGCTACCATTTATGGAGGACTTTAATTTGTGATAGGCAGCTGTACTAAATACTTTATATCAATCATCTCATTTAATTCTCACAATTTCATTAGGTAGACTCTACTATTATTATCCACATTTTAACATTTTATGCAATAAGCAACTTGGCCAAAGTTACACAGCAAGGAAGTGAAAGAGTCAGTATTTAAACCTAGATCTGTCCTTCCCTAGTGCCCAGCTCTTCCTCTGAATAAATTGGTTACTTGCCAATCTAATTGACAGTGTACAAAGGGCTCCTAAATTTCCCATGATGTGGACTTGTTAAATCAAGTTTATATTAGATGAGAAGGGAAACAATGTTTGTTACTTTATTCTTCTGGGAATTGAAATATTTTGATCATTGCACTTCCACAATGAGTGTTTTAAAGAAACAAATATCAAGGTCTATGTTCCTTCGCCTAGCCAAACTGACTTTAGACCTACGTGGAATTTAGACAATGGTGCCCTTCCAATGGTAACAGGAAACCTAGTGTTATCAAGTGCACTTCCCTTTATTGATAAAAATCTTTTGGAATTAGGTAATTCAAAATTACCTTGAGATGTAACTTTGAATTTAGAAACATAGAATTGAAAAAAAAAAGTGATGGATAATTTCTGGTGACATGAATGGACCTATGAAATATGTATTTCTCTTTTCCCCATTTTGCATCAACTCATTTGATATTTCAGTTTGTGTAATAGTTAAAACTCCTGGCAGAGCGGAGGCAATAATTGCAAACAGCTGTAAAGTATTGCTCATCTTGCTGATCAAAATGACTTCCCACTAAATAAACCATGAAAAAAGCTTTTCCACCCACAAGGAAGTGAAGTGTAAATGATATATAGACTACCACGAAGAGATCAACAGATTGCATTTTCCTATAACTATGGTTTGATAGAGCTACAGTCATTTTCAAGAATGGCTTATAAACTCAGTTAGTTCAGGAAAAAGAACTTGGATAATAACATTAAGATGGCAGTGGGGATCCTGGGAAGTGTTTGAAGTCACAAAGCTTTTGGAGGGCCATCTTGACTCCCCTAGGCTTTCCAATCGATGAAAACAATTTGCAATGTGGTTTTATTCATGCTTATTTTGGATATCACTCCAGCTCTCTTGCCCTTTGGAGACATTGTATCTGAGGAACATTAGCTGGACATCGATGTCTTGGTATTTCCATCATGGTTTTGAAGAGTGAAGGGACCCATAGTGGTGGTAGCGTCAATATGTTGATGCTACTACTGCTGTGGGCATCTGATTGTGAGCTTCGGCTCTTGATCAAAGAGTAATCTGGTGCCAGAGTCACAGAGCTGACCTCTGGTGTCACTCCAGCTACTTGCCCACACTACAATGCCAGCTCCTTGTGATTCTCCTAAACTAGGAAATTCACTGGGTAATATTCACTGAAAACCAATAAAAACTCTTCTTCATACTCAGACATAAATTTCTGTCCTCTACCTATCTCCTTTCTCTAAATCAAGACTCATATATAAATTGATACTAAACCTATCTTTTCAGTCTTAGTGCTTTTCTCATATTTAGTTGAAATGTAATAATTGTACATATCTATGGGACTCAGAGTGATATTTCAATATATGTATACAATATATGTAATGATCAAATCAGGGTAACAACATATCCATTGCATCAAACACTTATCATTTCTTTATGCTGTAAACATTTGCAATACTCTTTTAGCTTTTTAAAAATATACAATATATTACTGCGAACCATGTTTGCCCCTACAGTGCTGTAGACACTAGAACTCATTCCTCCTCTCTCGCTGTAAATCTGTATTTGTTAACCAGCCTCTCCCTGTTCTCTCCTCCCTGCTGCTCTCCCCAGCCTGTAGTAACCAGAATTCTACTCTCCACTTCCATGAACTCTGTCTATTTTGTAGCTCCCACATATGAGCGAGAACAAGAGATACTTCTCTTTCTGTGCCTGGCTTATTTCACTTAACATAGTCTTCCAGGCTCATCCATGGTGCAGCCAAGGACAGAATTTCATTATTTTTATGGCTAAATAGTACTCCAATGTGAATATATACATTTTAAATCTATTTATCTGTTTTGGGGCATTTAGGTTGATTCTGATCTTGGCTATTGTGAATAGTGCTGCTACACACATGAGGGTGCAGGTATCTCCTCAGTATGCTCATTTCCTTTCCTGTAGATAAATGCCCAATGGTGGGATTGCTGGAAAAAAATTATTTTTCTTTAAACCAGATCATGTCTGTCCTCATAAATGTATGTTAAACTCATCTCTTGTCACCAACACGACCCCAACCCAAGCAGTTGTTTACTTCCCTTCCCTTGTTCTCTGCACCCTGTATGCCTCCATCTCCCAGCCTCAGGCCTTTCTGTATCATTTCCTATTTGGGCACTCAGTTTTTATTCAACTTTGGTACTGTCCTGAGAATTTACAATGTGGTTTGCATACGGCACTTTTTATCAGGATGTCGCCTCAGAGTTGATAAATTCAAGGTAATACCATTCTTTTTCCTGCCAAAGTGAGCTCCTCCTTTCCACTGCACTTTCCTGCCAGTGCTACCACTCTTTCTTCTGTTGTACCGGGAGAACACAGGCCACCTCCTTGGCATGAAATGTGTAGGTGCTCAATAAAGATTTGTTGAATACATGAATGAATGTTCTTAGAGTACACTCTTGTAACTGGACTGATCATTACACAGGCGTAAGTTTTATTCTCTAAAAGAGGTGAGTGAGAGTTTATGCTAAGGTTGTAAGCATCCCTCAGGGCAGACTCTGGATATATATTACAGAATTCCTGAACTTGTGGAATGTGCATATTTAATACTGAAAATATTTAATGCCACATGTGTGAGACTTTTGCCAACTGGAATCTGAACATCGACAATTTTGAAGGGCTTACTCTACATTCTCAACACAAAAATACTTTTTATAAATGCACATATTTATGTGCAAAAGTATAGGAAATTTACTTTAAAATATACAACAAATTTATTTTAGCAATTGGCCCTGGGGACACAGAATGAGAATGGGATTGGGATGGTAGGGTGGAGAATTACCTAATAATGCTTTATTTTATTAAAAATAGTTACCAAAAACCAATACAATGAATATTAACATGTTAATTGAGGGAGTTGGGAGTATAGTGCTTATATTCTTCTTTACATGTTTTGATATCTTTAATTTTTTTTCTTGCTTTTGTTAAGGAAGTAACAGTTTAATTGGCAGTTCATCTATAATGGTACATGAAATAATGTGTGATTTGTAAACACTGACATCCTACATTAGATGAAATATTTTAACTGTCAAACTTTGATATTACACTATAAAATTAATTGAAGTCACCCCTGTTTGTTTCTTTTTTCTTTTGTTATTATGTGCCCCATGTGATCTGCAGGAATTTTTTTTCTAGGCTTTGATTATTTTAAATAAAATCCGAATTTGTTAAAGTTCAGTTAACACTCAGCTGTGAACCCTATGGTACTGGAGTCTTTTCCAATGGCAGATCTTTAAGTATTATTTCAAACTGTTCTATGTTAATTTGTCTACTGATAATTTATAATTTATTATTAAATAAATTAAATTTCTTTTTTTTATTTTTTATTTTTTTTAAAACCGCCCCCCTTTTTTTTCCCTCAGATGCTCTGTCTCAGGAAATAAATTAAATTTCTTAGAAAAAGGAAAGAAGTAAAAGAAAACATATTTATTAAAATGTAAATAACCTAGAAATAGAAATTCCATTTGACCCAGCAATCCCATTACTGGGTATATATCCAAAGGACTATAAATCGTTCTACTACAAGGACACATGCACACGAATGTTCATTGCAGCACTGTTTACAATAGCAAAGACCTGGAACCAACCCAAATGCCCATCGATGATAGACTGGCCTGGGAAAATGTGGCACATATACATCATGGAATATTATGCAGCAATCAAAAATGATGAGTTTTTGTCCTTTGTAAGGACATGGATGAATCCGGAGAACATCATTCTCAGCAAACTGACACAAGAACAGAAAAGGAAATACCACATATTCTCACTCATAGGCGGGTGAGAAAAATGAGAACACGCGGACACAGGGAGGGGGCCTACTACACACTGGGGTCTATTGGGGGGAATGGGGGAGGGACAGCGTGGGGGGAGCTGGGGAGGGATAGCCTGGGGAGAAATGGCAAGTGTGGGTGAAGGGGAGGAAGGCAGCAAAACACACTGCCATGTGTGTACCTATGCAACTATCTTGCACATTCTGCACATGTACCCCAAAACTTCAAATGCAATAAAAATTTAAATAATAATAATAATAATAAATAAAATTTAAATAAAGAAATGAGCAGTCGAAAACTAGAAAACCTATTCTGAGCATCCATAGTTTTTGACAACCAAAACAATCAATGTAATGGATTAAACAGTTCCCAGTTCTCCACCATGTTACCAGAAGAGAAAATCCCTTTATCATAGGGTTACACCTTGGGAAGTATTTTTCATAAGAATCTTAATATAAACATTCTTGAATGACGTAATGTACATTCTTGAATGACATAATGTAAACTTTGGGCAATGTAACCCAAAGTGCAAAGATGTTTTACTAGTCCTGTTGGTGTCTCAAATTGGCTCTCAGTAAATAACCTGGACATACTGTGAAATTATAATTCTGTATAGACAATTCAACTTAAGGGGTTAGAGTTATGCAATCCAAATAGATGGCTTTCTTCTGATCTGGCTTAACATAAATCTTGAAAAATCTGGAAGAGTAAATGTTTAATATATCCTCAGTTCTCAACCTCTCTTCTTTCCATGACAGGCACCATCACAGGCCGGGCATCCTCCCAAGGGTACACTCAATATTACGTACAGTTCCCACGCAAGAAGCCACATCATAATCTTATTGAGAATGGTGTTCTCATAAGGTCAGTTATACTCAGTGTGCATGGTTGTTCAAGTGTGAGTATGAAACCAAATCATTCACAAGTACCACTACTCTGATTATTAGTAATAATAATCTACTTGTGACATAGATTTTCTTTACTGAGACAAAATATTGTTTTGGCATCATAGTTGAAACATTGGTCTTAGGCCAACACTCTCTATTATCCATTGTTGTTGCCAAGCCTCTGAGGGCTTTTATGTGAGGCAAAAGGTCTCTGGTCTCTTCCTGCCTCTTTGGTCAAAGCAAAAGAGAAATACAGACAACTGAGAGAGTGATGATACTGCTGTGCCCACCTACGAGGCAGACCTTGTTCCTGAGTTGGGAGCTGTTTTATGATCAGGATGCATTAGAAAGAGCACACACTAGCAATAAAGAGAGGAGGCTCTGACTGTAGCTCTGCCTCTAACTTCCTGAGTAACCTCAGGCTGGTCACCCAGTGACTGCTCCCCACATCTTTTTTTTTTTTTTTTTGAGATGGAGTCTCGCTCTGTCGTCCAGGCTAGAGTGAGTACAGTGGTGCAATCTCAGCTCACTGCAACCTCCACCTCCCAGTTTCAAGCAAGTCTCCTGCCTTTGCCACCTGAGTAGCTGGGATTATAGGTGCCCGCCACCTCGCCCGGATAATTTTTGTATTTTTAGTAGAGACAGGGTTTCACCATCTTAGCCAGGCTGGTCTTGAACTCCTGACCTTGTAATCCACCCACTTTAGCCTCCCAAAGTGCTGGGATTACAGACATGAGCCACCGTGCCCAGCCCCAGACAACAGCCTCTAAGCTTCTTCTGAACTCTCATACTCAGGGATGCCAATGATGTTGGCAGGATGAGCTACAGAGTTTGTAGGGCCCAGTGCAAAATGAAAATACAGGGCTCCTTGTTCAAATATTAAGAATTTCGGCTGGGCACGGTGGCTCAAGCCTATAATCCCAGCACTTTGGGAAGCCGAGGCAGGTGGATCACGAGGTCAAGAGATTGAGACCATCCTGGTCAACGTGGTGAACCCCATCTCTACTAAAAATACAAAAAATTAGCTGGGCATGGTGGTGCGTGCCTGTAATCTCAGCTACTCAGGAAGCTGAGGCAGGAGAATTGCCTGAACCCAGGAGGTGGAGGTTGCAGTGAGTCAAGATTGCACCATTGCACTCCAGCCTGGGTAACAGGAGCGAAACTCCGTCTCAATAAAAAAAAAATAAAAAAGAATTTCAAGATGCAACAGGAGAGCATTGTAAACCAAGCACACAATCCTTCCAAGATGAGGGCTCTCTGCAACTGCACAGGTCATAGCCTTTGAAGTCAGCCTGGTGTCAGCTTCCCATTACAAAGCTGGTCTGTCACTCAGGGCTCAGAAGTCAGATCTTCCAGGCTGAAAGTGGGAGGAGAACACATGTTGTGCTAGTCACAGCCAGAGATAAGAAAAAGGGAATTTTAACAAGGGCCCAGGATCAACACAAATTGTTATAAAGAAGAGAAGAGGGTCACCTAGGGACTCAATACAAAAATGATCCTCTGTCCACATCTCCTCTCCAGATTTCAGTCATGATAAGAACTGTCCCATATTTTAGAGGCTTCAAAGAAGATCTTCACTCTGAAACCTGGGCAAAGTCTGGGGATAGCAGGTTGTGTGCCACTTCGCTCTCCTGTCTCTTTCTCTCTGAATAAACATCTTTTATCAGGAAGCCCAGAAGAACACAGCCAAGAAGCAGATAGGAGACTGCTATTCCCCTCTTGCTGAAATCACAGCCACTTGGGGTCAGAGTGATGGCAGTGGTGGCTAAGGCCTTGAACACATGAGAATAGACTGTCTTGTCAAGGCACTGATGTAACACACATTCTGCCTGACTTGGTGCATTGTCTCACGTCTCAGCACTCACAATGGATGCTCTTAATTCTACACACAATTCCCAAATGTGAATGAGGATCATTGGCCAGCCATGCTTCAGTGCCTGGAGGGTAGTAGGGACCTCCACTAAGGCCCCACCTTCCATCATCCAAATGCTTCCTGTGAGAAGGATGAGCTTGGATAATTTTGTGATATGTGACAGGATGGTGTCAGCAGACTGGCCAAATCCACATTCAGTATTTCCTATCGTAAGGTCTTTGGTGTTAGGTGACATTAAATAATGAGAGTGGTAAAAAATATACCTCTGGTGAACCACTTTCCAACAGGCTGAAAATGCAGCTTTCAACTCACTTCCATTACTTGGCTTAAAGAAACTGGAAAGCTAAGTGAAAGAGAGCACAGGGCTGAAGGTCAGAGGACCTGAGATCTCACTCTCAATTCCCACTAACAGGCTGAATGACCAAAGATAAGTCATTTGCCCTGCTGTGTTTCTGTTTTCCCATTGAAAAATTGTAATAAAGTACTTGCTTTGTGGGGACCCTGTGACCAGAAAATGAGGCAACCTGTAAAATACACATTTAAATATAAAATCACGGCCGGGATAATCCCAGAACTGTGAGGACAAAGCGGGTGGATCGCATAAAGTCAGGAGTTTGAGACCAGCCTGGCCAACATGATGAAGCCCCATCTCTACTAAAAACATAAAAAATTAGCCGGGTGTGGTGATGAGTGCCTGTAGTCCCAGCTACTCAGGAAGCTGAGGCAAAAGATTTGCTTGAACCTGGGAGGCAGAGGTTGCAATGAGCTGAGATTGTGTCACTGCACTCCAGCCTGGGCAACAAGAGAGAAACTCCATCTCAAAATCAATAAATAAAAATAAAATCACTCTGCAACTAGTGAGTACAAGCTGAGTTTCTTTTTTCTTAATTTTTATTTTTTGGTCTGTTGCCCAGACCATCGCCCAGGCTGGTGCAATCCCCACGCACTGCAACCTCCGCCTCCCAGGTTCAAGTGATTCTCCTGCCTCAGCCTCCTGAGTAGATGGGATTACAGCTGCCTTACCACCACACCCGGATAATTTTTGTATTTTTTAGTAGAAATGGGGTATCGCCATTTTGGCCAGGCTGGTCTTGAACTCCTGACCTCAAGTGATCCACCCACCTCAGTTTCCAAAGTGCCGGGATTACAGACATGAGCTACCACACCTAGCCCAACCTGAGTTTCTTAATACCTCATGTGCCTCCTGGATCCAATAAAATAAATCATGATTAATAATAATTTTTAGAGGTTCCCATAAGGTAGTAACTGCTGTTATTTCAACCCCCCCAAATGCCTTGTGGGGCCCTAACGTTATGTGTAGAATATAGAAAGTCACATCAAAATTCAGAGAAGACAAAAAAAAAAGAAAAGAGGTTTAAAAGATTTACTCCACCAATCTCTTAGTAATTTTCGTGCTCATTATCAGTAAGCTGTGTTTTTCTTGTAAAAGAGCTACTTGGGCGTGCAGTGACTTGAGATAATTAAGAATGCATTTACATTTTATGGAGCCACTAATGCCCTCAGCATTCCAGGATCCTGCATTAGATTTGCTCATGGCACTTTTCTCCAATCAGCGAATATTAAAATATTTAACCTATAGTCAGGCAATAACCTCTCAAGACACTAGGACTTGATTCAGTGATGTCAAGAAGTCAAAAGGGGTTTGTCAACAGAGAAAAACTATAGCTACCTTCCAAATTCTCCTTCTGTGAGTTTTTTTCTCTCCTCTTTTAATTGCTTGAAGGATCTCATTAAAATTTCCCAGTTAAAGTGAGAATTGGAAGGGCCACAGAGCAACTTGTGAAATAATGGCTTTTAACACAATTTCCAAATGACAACACAAAAAAGGGATGTTGCCCATCATTGGTCCTCTAAAAAAATGAGAATTCCAAGAAGGTTGGAAATTTGACCAGTTGAACTTCTGGAGTCCCTTCCCACTCTGAGATCTATGTAGTGTACGAAGACCAAGATTTGCAATTTCCCTGTGTCCCAGTCATGTGAGTCACCTGGAAAACAAAGATCCAGACTCTACTCAGTGCATGGAATTGTTCCTGGACCTCACCTGGAAAGAGAAGAGCCCTGCCAGGTAGCCCCTGAAAGATGTGTTTTGCAATGGCAGCAGATGGAAACTGTCCCCACACCCCTTTGCAAATCTAGCAAGCCATCCTGCAAACTGACATGTGAACCAGGGAGTGAGATGGGCTAAATTGTAAGCATGCCACCGCATTGCCATGCTTTTTTTTTTTTTTTTTTTTTTTTTTTTTGAGACAGAGTTCACTCTTGTTGCCCAGGCTGGAGTGCAATGGCATAATCTGGGCTCATCACAACCTCTGCCTCCCAGGTTTAAGCAATTCTCCTGCTTCAGCCTCCTGAGTAGCTGGGATTACAGGCATGTGCCACCACCTTTGGCTAATTTTTGTATTTTTAGTAGAGACGAGGGTTTCTTCATGGTGGTCAGGCTGATCTCGAACTCCCAACCTCAAGTAACCTGCCTGCCTCAGCCTCTCAAAGTGCAGGGATTACAGGGGTGAGCCACTGCGCCCGGCCTGCCACACCTCTTATTTGGACAAATGCACATAAATAATTGAGCAAAATAAATTGAATCCAACTCAGTCAACACAGCATCAGACAGTCAAAACCACCTATGACTAGGTATGTGAAGAAGAGGATAAAAAAACAGAGTATTTAGGAGTCTTATCTGTCTGCGGTTCTAATTTTCAAAATCAGAAGAGACGTGTCCCCTAGGTGGCTGGACCCTGCTTAGGAAGACGTTTGGACTAGGCAATAAAATAATATGAAAATACCAAAAAATAAAAATAAGGAAGAGAAATAGGCATGTAACTTTACTCCAGGACTCCTGTGGTATCTCACAACAGCATGCTTCATGAACCCCAAAGAAAGCAAAAAATCCAGCTAGTGTTATAAATCCTGGTCAGCTGAATTATTTCACATGTTGCAGCCTGACTTAAGTTATTCATTGCAGAGGCTAGCAGCTCCCTGATGCATCCTTCCATGTCACTGGACAGGGTAAAAATAATAAATTGGCCATTGTGAGACACTCCGAGTTTCGTGGGGTTGAGCAGAGCATATTTTATATTCTTCTCTTGGAACTGCCTCTTGTTGGTAGTAAATGGTTGCCAGCATTGCTGTTTCTCAATAGACAAGTCCTAGAAGTAAAGATAATTCCGTTTTCATTCACTCTTAGCTCTTCTGCTACCTGTGTTCTTCTTTGACACCGACAGGGCTATACCTGTCTTCCTAACCTGACGTAGCACTTGTATGGTGTGCCACTCCAGAAAATCCACGAGCCACTCCAAAAACCTCTTGCCCAGTAGAGACCACTCCAGTGAGCACAAATTGTCTAGTGGTTTTCTCAGATGGTCTTACTCCTTAGCTCATTTCTCTCCAAGAACAAAGATATCAAGCTGTTGATTTAGCAGCATCTCCTCAAAGACAATCTAGCTTGGTTTAAATCTTTAAAGGTTTTCAGAGTAAGAGAAAATATGATAGCAACAGTAGCATCCTCTGCTACACTGAAATTAAATTACTACTCTCTCACTGCTGGGGTGGCAGGTATAATTTCTATCACTTCTTTGGTAAGCAGTACAGGTTACTAAAGATCACCAAAATGTTTATACTTTTTGGAACCAATAACCTCATTGAAAAAAATGTATTCTAAAAGTATGATTCAACAGAAAAAAAAGTCATATATAAGTACATGTTTCTCCCTGTGAAAACAACAACACAGAATTTAACAAACAAGTTTTGAAACAGTTGGCTATGTGGTAACATGGAACAGTGTTCTATAATGTTAAAGGATAAAAGCTTAGAGAATAGAATATATTCTATGACTGCAACTATGAAAGCAAACATAGATCCACATAGGCACAAAGATGATAAATGTACAAATATAGGTATTGGGTTAATGGATTTAACCATTATTTTTCCTGCATTCAAATTTATCTTTATTATTGCTTTTTTATGCTCCCCCTTCTTTCCCCCAAATAACTGAAAGGTCTTGAATATGCCCCTATCAGTATTTGACATTTCTTCTAAAACTGTATCTAGATCACTCAATCTGATCCAGTTTTTTGAACAAGATGAATACGAAGGTTATTCTTTCCATTGTTTTTTGTCTTCTGTTTTTTAAGAGCCAGACACAGGTCTTTAACTGTATAGCTGGCTTCTTTGTTTGGAATATGTTACTTTCAATCATTTTCATGACCTTCTGCATGATTTACAGAAGCTGAGTGGTATGCTTTGGCATTTCTGTGGTCCATCTTCTCCATGATCATGAGATTCGTAAGTGAATTTTTTTTCAGAGCTATTATTCTCCATTTACAAAGGCAGAATGCAGTGGTAGGAGCTGGGACTCTGGGAAACCAACAGCCAAGAATTCAAACTAAGGCATACTACAAAACACTCAGATAAGATGTCCTCATCATATTCTATCATTGGGAAAATAAAATGTAAACCACATGGTCAAAGCAGCAAATATTGTGGGTGACAGTGACACTGGTATTCAGAAAGATGAATAAATGCAATTAAGAAACCAGGCAAAGAAGTAAACATGCCATGTAGCTTACAAAAGACCAGCCACATTGTGTTTATTGTAATATTGTTTAACGGTAACACCTAATAAAGAGAGCATCACGATTGTGTGAACTAAATTTTCAGTCATAATGAATGCTACAAACTTAACCTCCCAAGTTTAAATAGGCTACAACGTCTTGGGAAAAATGCAAGAAGAATTATTTGATAAAGGTGACGGTTTTTCACACCTGAAAATAATGTTTTTCTTCCAGCCTATCTTGATCAACAGCCAGCAGCAACACATTGCAGATATAATCTCGAGACCTTGTGGCATGTACTTGTCACTACATGCATAACTTACTATGGACAGAGGATCACGGAGATTTTGAACATAATTTCCCACACGACAGGAGATTAAATAGACCACACTGGAAGAAGGCAAGAAGAAGCTAGGTCTCTGGAGTACCAAAAAGTAAACTTCAGCCGGTTCTGGAAGCAGATAAACAGCAGGAAATATACTTTCAGATGGGCTGCTTTCTCAATAGTTCCTCCTTTTAAGAGCTCTGGGGAAAGTATGAGTTACTGGGTAAGAATGTAATAGAAAAGGGGCCAGCCTTGAGAAAATTTGCAGTGGAAGAAAACCAGTGTCTCCTTATTTACATATTTCTTTCTCCTCTTCCTTTCTAATGCTACCTTTCTTGGGGTATTTCTCCCCCTAGAATACCCTGCCTGTCACCCCACAAGAACCTGCTCTTGAGATGGCATTTCTGATACCCATAATGAGATGTTAGGTCAATGCCTTATCTTTCAGTGTGTGTATATACATATTAAGCTTTCCCTCTATGCTATGTTTTCTAATGCAGGAATATCAGACATTAATGAACCAGTAGAGAAGATACTGGGGTGCAGAACAGCTTTCCCAGTGTCCCGGGAGCCATTCTACACAGCATCCTACAGCATGACTTTGGATCTGCTGTGCTTAGTTTCTTTACTTGTTAAAACAGAGTAATAGTAGCACCTACCTCACGGATTAGAGGGGTTCTTTCATGGCAAGCTCTAGAGCAGTGCTTGAGACCTGGTAAGTGCTCAACATGTGTTAATTATTATTACCATTATCAATATTTGATGTAAAAGCCTTTCTGAAAGAAATTACACAGGAACATGATAAGTTAAAAAATATATATGAATGAAAGCACGTTTGGCACTGTCAGAACGCAGAGTGGCATAATGGTTAAGAACATCGGCTTTGGAAGTCAACCATCTGTGCTCTAAGCCTCGTGCCACTACAGAACCACTGTGGGACACTGGGCCTCAGATTTCTAGCCTGAAAAATGGGGAAACAATGTCTGTCATATAAAGTTGCTGTAAAGATCAAACCAGCTAAGAAATGTAAAATACTGAACAGTGCCAGACACGAAATAAACACCCAATTAATGGTAGCAGGAAGAAAAGTGTGCTCTTCAACCAAAATTTTACCTTCAGAAATTGCTTAAGAAGAAATTAGTGCTTGGAAATCTTACTGTTAAAGCTGGGCCACACAAATAACCCCAAGATGTGGCCCAACTGAGAAATTAGACACCTGAGTCCTCAAGTCTCAGGACTCGAGAACATGTCACGGATCTGGGGCCAAGTGGACTTCCCAATACCCCAGTCCTGAATTAGGCAGATGTGCCCTTCAGTCCTTGGCTGAGCTGCACTGAGGCCTCCTCCAAAGGGAGAAGTGAATGTGTATCCTGAAGAGAGCTGACTCTGAAAGAGAGAGAAACCCACAGAGGCTGAGCTTCACCAGCACAGCAACTTCCAAGCACATTCCTCAGGTAAGTCATTTCTCTTCTCAAGAGGACTGAATGAGTTTATGGTGAGAGGCTGAAAGCTTTTCTCCTTTATTTTGCCCTCATGAGAGAGGAGTGGAAGTGCTATTCTGTCTGTGGGAAATTGCAGACTGTGGAAGTTTCCCCCAACACTTAGGATTGACTGATTTATCTGCATGTTTCTATATCCACATCTTCTATATGAAGAATCTAAGGGGAATGGCCTCCAAAGTGATCTGATAGACACATTTTAAGTATAAATATTGTTTACTCTCCTTGTGGTAGTTTTTCCTCAAGATGATCACCATCAATTTCTCCCCTCCTTTTATATACACACTTTTCCTCCATCTGGAGGTGGCTTCTGTTCCTTCACCCTGTTGCTTCTGTGCTAGCCTGTGACTACTGTGACTGGTAGAATACAGCTGACTGATGCTGCCTGGACTCTAAGACTAGATCATAGGTGTCTTACAACTTCTGTCTGGCTTTTGTGGAATGCTTGCTCTAGGAGATATCAACCCCCTTGTAAAAATCAGACTGTCTTGAAACCTCCGTGCTGTGAGAAAACCCAAGCTAGCCATGCAGAGAGAGAGAGATGCCCAGCCAGCCTCCAGCTGTTCCAGCCATCTTAACTGAGGCATCAGGCATGAGAATAAAGAATCCACCTTAGATTTCCAACTCGGTCCGTTCAGATGACTCCAGCCCCAGCTGAAACTCAGAAGAAATTCCAAGTTAAAACCATGCAGGTGAGTCCAGTCAACCCAAAGAACCATGAGCGATAACAATCATTAATAATAATTTCAGTGACTAAGTTTCGGGGCTTTGCTATGAAGCAAAAGATAATCAGACACTCCCTTTATAGACTCTACTAAATTTTTCACTAAGCCTGCTTCTTGCTGTGGTTGTTTTTTAAATCTAACTCAAATGGTGCTTGAACAACTAAGGCTAATTTTTATTCAAAGGACTTTAACATTCAAGATGGATGATGCTTGGCATTTGTTTTGGTGTTATCTGAACAAAATAGAAAAACTCTCCTTCTGCAATCTTCACTAAGGATTGTTCTTTAATCCTCAATTAAAATGCTTTATAAAAACAAATGAAATTGGGTTCCTTCTAGCAGGCTAAATGTCGCATCTCTAATGCAAATAATAGATTGGATAACAGAAAGAACGAATATTTACCATGAAACTAATTTCCTCTAATTTGATGCCAATTAAGATTGTAATTGCTTCCTCCGTATCATCAGATCATTCACAGATTCAGAAAGTACTAGTATATTTGGTTACATTTATTTAACTTGTGTAAACTCTTCTGTGATTCATTATTTCCAGAGAAAAATGGAACTTGAAACCAGGAACACTTCTGAACTAATTTTCTGTAATGGTAGACCTTAAAATCTGATAAATTAGTTAAGCCAGTAATGCAAATGAATCCACTTTCAGAAGCCTGACGTTCAAAGAAATTATAAAAGACAACCAAAGACACATCCAGGTAGCCATTAATTAGTCCTCCTTGCCTATAGTTCACTTATAGATTTGATGGCATTTTTCAGTGAAATGCATTCTCTGAATGTAGGTTAGGACACCAACAGATCAAAATGCCCATGATTGGGACATGATGTAGAACACTGACTTATATAGAGGAGGACATCACATGTTTGCCTGCTAGGAACATTTTTCTGAAGACTAAAGATATTCTGTCTGCAAGACTGTGCTTATTTTTCTGGCTAAGGAAAACAGGATACATGGGACTTGTGATCTTTCAACTCCCTGGTACTCAGGGTTAGCCTCTTCATTTATCTGAGCTTCTATTTACCCTCTTGGGGCCAAAAAAAAAATGAATGAAGGATGTGTGGAATTTAGGAATTAGGTACATTAACTAATTCATGTAAAAGCGACCTGCTTGATCTCTGACTTTTATAGCAAATGATATATACATAAGAACACATGGAGAGGAGAACTCTCCAATTCCCCAAAGCCCAGGCCACTCTGTTGAGCACTTTGAGCACCACTGGAGGCAGCTTATGTTAACTCTTATAGACAACAAGTAAATTGCTATATTGGCATAGCTTCCACCCAAGAGAATCTTGCTAGGATCTGATCTGTGTTCAGAACTGGTATTGGTGTTTCTGTCCCAGAGGCATTTCTGCTGTTTTAACCAAACTATTTCACCTGCCAAGCCTACAATTCCAGATCATCTCAACACACTATTATCCTACCAAACATGGAGAGCAGAGCAGCCCCATCTCAGTTATGGCAGCAAATGAAGCAACACAGGCAAGTAAATGACATCCTTCCCATCTTGGGCTTTACAACCAGGAAGTCTGTGCTCTTTTTGCCACCTACTCTGGGCATGTGGCTGAGTCTTGGGATAAAAGGTACTGAACATAGATGCAGCACGTGAAATACTTTGGTGAAGGCCCACGAATCATTGTCATTGGTTCTGAAGCATGAAACTTGGTAGGTTTTCCCAGCCCTGAAATACAAGGAGCTCCTTTTGGACCCCTCCTGGGAATGTAAAACCATATAAAGGAAAAGGTAGCAGTAGGAGAGAAGGGAGAATGCAGATGGAGGAGGAACTATAGACAGGGAAGTTGAAGAGGTAGTCTCTGAGAGATTGATCTCCAAGGATACATATGAAAAGAAAGGCTTTTATTTGGACATATCTTTACATGATCGCTTTTACTGAAAATAGAAGTCAATAATAGACAGAGAACTGGATTCAGATTTTTTAAATCTGTGTTACAAGCAATTCTAAAGTCAACACATGATAATATGAACACATAAGTCCTTTCAGGAAAGCAGACATGACGTAAGTCAAGTAGATATGATATCAGTGGTAGAGGCAGCCCAACGTGATCATAGCTTTCTTTGTTTTTGTTCTCTATATTGATGGGAAACTTGTGATTTTTTTCATCCAGTAACAAAATCAATAGAACTGTGACTTATATTTCACAATTTAAATCGATTATTTTATACACTTTAAAAATGCAATAGTATTTCCTACAGTTACACTTTTTCAGAAAATTTCAAGGGGACATACCCCAAACTTTTCCCAGTGCTTTGTGAATATTGTCATCTCTATTTGTCTCCAATCTAGGTTTTACCTTACATTGACTTTGAACAAATGGAACTCAAAAGGCTAAATAAAATACAGATTAGTCAGAAATCTGAAATTCTGTAAAGGGTTATGGCAGATCATTTAAATGAAAGTTATTTTGATTGTCACTAAAAATAACAATTGAGTGTCATGCTTACATGCATGGTGCAATAAGCCCCTGGCAGTTGGGGATTTAATATTCATCGTTTTGAATGTTCTTAAATGACCCTGAAAGTCCATAACATGGAGTAATTTGTAATTTTGATGAGACACAAATCTCAATTGCCTGAGCGGGGAGGCAGGAGTGAGTCATTTAACTAGATACCATGACGCTTTCTCTACTTGTTTCCTTGTAGGAGTTTTATGGATTCGGGAACTTACAAAGTTCTCAGGGATTTCTTCACAAACATTCGTGTAATTAATACAGTGTTAGAAACACTTATAATGGTAGTAAATGGGTAAGGGTACAAATACATAGAAATATTTGAAGAATTACAACCAGTGTACAGAACACTAACATGTTAAGAAAACTCAATGAATACTTATTTGTACTGATTTATTATTAAATGGAATAATGTATGTTAAGCACCTACCACAATGTCTGACACATGGTGGGGTGTTCTTTAAGTCTGAGTTCCCTTTTCTTTGCTTCACATTTGCTGTTGAAACATTTATATGGTAGCTTCCACTTACAGATAAATTCCTTTAAATTAGATAAAAGAAGAAAATACCAGAGACTATCACTGTTTTTTTGTTGCTTCTTCTTTTTTTTTTTTTTTTAATTTTCCAGGATTTCAGCAATGTTTAATGCAAAATCTGCTTAAGATAAGGGGTTTCTGTTGTAAGCCCACACTTGATTTAGTATATTTATGTATAGCGACAGAGGCATTGATTATACATTCTCTTAATCTGCAGCATCACAGTATGACAGGATTAGGAATCTGGTCCCATATGCAAATGTTAGGGTGTGTGGCAAAATTGAGACACTTCAATAAATTTGCTTTTGAAGATTAGAAATGGGTGCTTGATACACCCATTTGGCTTTTCTCGGTGTCTGAACACAGCATCTCAGTAATCCTTCTGATGGCAATCTCATTAATGTGTCTTTCAGATCACATTACATTTACACACATACCATGTCTGCTTAAAAATCAAATAAGCCTAGGTTTCATTAAGATGAAATATTCACTTTTTAAAATAAGTGAATATTTCAATAAATGACACTGAAATAACTTTTCTCAAAGACTTGGTAATTTACACATTTTGCAGATATTCAAATGAAAGCTGGTCCAAAATGCAGCCATTATTGTTTTAAAACTCAGGAAGCTGAGTGGTTTTTGATGCATCTCTGTTACAGATTTTCATAATTAGAGGATCCTACGATTTTATCTTAGAGTTTGGACATTTTTGGGAGGAGGGAGTGTTTTTGATAACATCTTCCCCCAGCCTGAATTTCTAAAGCACGGTAGTTTCACAGGAGTGACAAACAATAGAAACCGGCCAATTGTTTGGTCATCAAAACATGAATATGGTAATTCACACCAACCACTACTGTCCCTTCACTCAAAATAACGAGAAACCAGTTATACATTTGCATGAAAATTGAAATTTAGGGTGGCATTACAGTCGTAATCTGCTCTTCCACCCGCTCTCCCTTTAACTGCCTTAGGTTTGCAAACTGCTTCAGCAACCACCAGCCAAGAAATGTGCATGTCATCTGCAAATCACAGATCACAGATCTTGACTCTAGTGATTGTAGAGGGAGACGTGCTGAAGGGTTCATAGTGGCCAGAACAAGACTTAAAAAGTGATGTGAAATAGGGAGCAAAGAGGGCTGCAATTGCCTTGGAGCCTAAAATAGACTGAGCTTCAATGCCATCGAAAAAATCACCAGCTTCTCCATCATTTCTTTAAAGGTCAAAATTTTTGTAGGTGGACTGGGAGAGCAGCGGATTGCAGATGCGTTTAACAGCAGGGTATTTTCCGCAGCCATGACCAGTTAAGGAAGATTTTCAAAATCACACTTGCTGGTAAACAGTTTGGCCCTATTCTGGGTCATCTACCTTCTACAGTCTCCTTGCTGCCTAGATTCTTACCTGGGTAGAGTCCCAAACCTCACATCAGTCAAAGTTAGGCTTTCAGCACAGTCTATTATGGTTTTTAGAGAGGAACCTCGGAGGCTTTCAGGGAGGTTTTATGGTGTGGGGCTGCTTCTTCCCAAATGCATGAAGCACACGCGTGAGACATACAGGCCCAGAGCATGGACTCACACCATTTCTTCTTCATGCTGCTGGTCAGCAGGTGGGCACCTCAGCCAGACCCACATTGTCAAGTACATAATGCAAGCCAGCTAAGCTTGGTAACTGCCTCTGTGAAACTCCCCAGTGGAACTAGAGGGGACCAGTCATTTGGTCACCTTTTAGGGAGGTCAGCCAATGGTCTACCATGTTATACTCACCTGTTAGCTGCTATAAAACCAGTAAGCCATTTGGCAACCCATCCTGAGCCCATGGTCAGAGTCAGATTGAGGAGAGAAAATCTTCCACATCTGCCCACATTCTCACACCAGTCTGCAAGGGCAAACATCAAAAATGATAAAGGCCCAGGAGCTCTTTCAAGCTCTTCCAGATCTTATAGGTTCCCATAGACAGCAGATTTCCAGATATGAATATAGAAGACAAGATCCCAGTGCAGCTAAATTCTTTTCGTTGTTGTTGTTGTTGTTGTTTTGAGACATAGTCTTACTCTGTGGCCCAAGCTGGAGTGCAGTGGCACAATCTTGGCTCACTGCAACCTCTGTCCCCCAGGTTCAAGTGATTCTCTTCCCTCAGCCTCCTGAGTAGCTGGGACTACAGGTGACCACCACCACACCCAGCTAATTTTTGTATTTTTAGTAGAGACAGGTTTTTGTCATATTGGCCAAGCTGGTCTTGAACTCCTGATCTCAGGTGATCCGCCCACCTCAGCCTCTCAAAGTGCTGGGATTCCAGGTGTGAGCCACTGTACCTGGCCTGTACCTAAATTCTTAATGTTTTTCCCTCTGAGCCACAAACATGCTGGAAATCACCTGTTCCACAAATGTTCTCTGTCCCATTTCAAACCTTTGGTTGAAATGAAAGCTCAGTGCCAGTTAGAAATTACACCTTATGTAACATTCCTGCCTGCAGCAACCAGTAAGTAACACAATGGCACATGTGGATGAGGGCGGCCACATGTGGGCCCCTGGGAAGAACGTGTGTGCTAGCAGCTTACTGTTCAAAATTATCTTAAAGATACTACTCATAGTATTATTGGAGCCATGCATTCACATTGGGATGGCAAAGTATTTAGTGTGACCTGTCCTGGACATGGGCCTTCCTGGGGATGACTCACATTTTCCAAAAGGACAATAGCAGCCTGGAGATCCTGACAATCTTTTCCTTTGGAAGGGACACAGGATGTTCTCCCTCTAACACTTCTCAACACCTACTTTTCCATTTGGCAAACAAATGACAGGCATTAACATTGACTTTTTGTATTCAATCCTTTATGGTTATTGCAAGCAGAAGAGAGTGGTACCTGAGACAGGGACACGGTTGTAGTAACTTAAGTTACTTTAGCTCTCTGTGCCTCAGTCCCTCACCTAAAATGAAGGAATAACAGCATGTGCTCATAGGGTTGTTGTGAAGATTATACAAGTTAGTATGTAAAAAATGCTTAGACTAGTGTCTGATACATAGTAAGTACTCAGACACAAGTTCAGTTGAAAAGATTGCTGCTGCGGCTGCCGTTGTATCTTTGCAGCCCTTTTCCACTATCTTTCATTGCATGGAGACCAGGGAGGGCAAAGCAGGAAAGACTGGTGAAAAAAGCTATAGCAGTCATGGCAGATGGGCAGAGCCCATGGCATTTCATTCATTTGCGAACATTGTCTGTAGCTTCCACTCTAGTTTTTATTTTATCTTTTCAACTCCCATAGCTCACTTTCTGTCTTCATGTACATCTAGATCTTTCACAGGGACAAATAAGATACTCTCAAGAGTTTTCAGAAGTCAGTGCAAATATAAGAATGAATAAAGCCAGGACACACCCATGTAAGAACCAGTTGGGTCCCGGAAGGGAAGGTGGCAATATAGTGCTTAGAGTCAATATAGTGCTTATACCACTGTGATTATACAATATAGTGCTTATACAGTATAGTGCTTATACCACTGTGATTCCTATGAATGAGAACACAACAAAGGAGAGGGAAGAATTTCATTTGGAATCATTAATCCACTCATGCCACTTTCTTAGCCCTTAATTATTAAGGGATCCAAGCAAAGATGCTTTCATCCAGCCTGGGAGATGCAGAGCAGTACACTGCTTATGCCAGCACTGCCTCTGCCTGCTGCTTTAAAAATGCCCTGAGCCCAAACCTTCGAGGAAAGCAAGTGGTAGTTTATGCTAAAATGCTAAAGCCATTTAAAAGCAAATGCATATAATAGAAAGAATTTAAGCAGCTGGTGGATGTCATTACATTCATTTCTCAAGGAGGCCTGTCTTCTGGTGACACCAATCAAAGAACTGGGTCATCTCTCAACAGTAATTTTCTTGGAGGCCATGAATTCTTGCATTGATTTCATCTCCCTTTGGCTGAACATGCACTGAGAACAGCCACATTGGTGAGGACTCAGGCAGCCCATGGGGCTGTCATCAACTCCATCTGAAGAGTTTATATTCTTAATGGGATCAGAGGTCTTATCGGCAATTCTTCATAAGTGCAACAAAGAAACTATCTTTCTTTCACCACCGATTCCACACCTGACAATTCTCCTATTTATCAGTTAACAATTATTGTCTGAGAGCAAGTCAATTACAAGAGAAATTTATGAAGTCCTTAGCAACTAAGAAGAAACTTGATGGAATCTTATCTATTCTGTTCAGAAAATGAAATATGAACTGTCTGAAGACAGTATTGACTTCACATATGTTAGCACCACATCATAATACATATCATTAGGACATTAATTCTTGTGCTTTTGTATATATCCAACAAGTTAGAACTATATCCTGGGGGAATTAGAAGCTATGATTTCTGTCAAATGGGCATTAGTCCTGACCCCCTTCTTTGTGAACCCTTCCCAGCACCCCAAAAAGAGTTGCATTCTCTACAAATTCATGTCATGACTCAGAATTTATGGTGGTGTTCTTTATCTGTTTACTCTTTGCTAACAGTAATGGAGCCCTCTTTGAGAAAAGGAACCAAGTTTTATTCATCCTACTCCCCCAGTGCCTAGCATGAGCGTGGCACATAGAAGGGGCTTGCGGACATCATTCTGATGTGTTAGAATAGTGCCTGGTACATAGTAAGTAAGCCTCTGATGTTTCTCTTCAGCCTATAGACATCAGAATCGTTGAAGAACACCTTGTCCTGTAGCACTTGTTAAAGAACAGTAAGGCAGAATTTATTCAAGGGGAGTATTCGTGATAAGTAGAGGGACCACTGCAATAGGGTCTTGCAGTGCAGGGGAGAGATTGAGCTCGACTCCAACTCCCTCAAGAACAAATGGGGATTTACAGCCAGGGAGAAGGGTGAGGTTCAGCAAATGTAAAATACTAAGAGGAAACATCGGGGGTAGGTAGGACTCTTGCTAGACCAATTCAATAAAATTCTTGCTGAAGGTGGGCCAGCAGGATAAGATGTGGAGAAGGGTCAGACACCAAGAGTAGAAAATTTAGTCAGTTCACTAAACGGATTTAGTAGGATTCTTGCTCAAATTGGATCCTAGAAGGACAGAGGGAAGCCCAAGTCAGCCTGATTAAAGTTAGTTCAAGAAGACAGTCTTTGTCAGCATTTTGAAGAGCTTCCCCTCTCATTCTAAAGCTCTGGCTAACAAATATTCATGAAATTCTTAATCAACATTCTAGACACCAGGGTCTATTTTGTACCCTGAATTCAGAGAATCCAAGGACAGCTTCAGAGGGAGATCTTTCTGCAAAGACAGTATGCATTTCCAATTTCATTGTATTGTGTTGTAGATGCTTTGACCCCACCTTTCAGCCATGGAAAAGAAGGAAATATTTTGAAGATTCCTTTGTGGGGAATATCTGAGGTCCCATCTCCCTGCCTTGTTCTGACCATTGTGGCAACCACCAACTGGGACCTGACAGCACCTTGCTTCAGTTGCTACATATAATCTGGCTTTCTGTCCTGGACCTTTTTCTGCCACCAGAGTCACCATCCCTGGGCATGCAGGAGAGATTCGTCCTCCCTGAAGGCTGCTCTTTCCAATGGCATATGACAGCATATGGCTGTCAGACAATTCTAAGGCACATTCACAAGGTTTCCCAGGCTATCCCCAAGGGGAATGAGTCTCAGTTTCCCACAGTGGTGATCAGTGCAATAACACACGCCAGGACTGGTCTTTCTTCCACCTTTCAGTCTTCTCAGTTGTGTCACTCTTATCTCTTGAACTACTTCCCAAAAGAAACCACCTGCTTGCAAGCCCTTGGCACAGACTTCACTCTTTGGGGAAAAGCAGGCAAAGTCCAAGCCATGGTACAACTAAACCATCCATATAGCCTACTGAAGTGAGTATTTTGAGTAGGTTCGAGTTTGATCATCATGACAAATAAAATGAAGGAGTGTAATGCCTTTGTCTACATTCTCATAAAATACAAAGTGTGTATAAAGAATTCAGTAATTAAGTATGTAAAATTAATGGTTTCACAAATTTTATCTATTATTTAGTAATTTCCATTCTTCTTTTTGGTTTATTCAAGAAATCAAGCCAATAACACGTTTTCCTATGCAGCTATCTAAAAAAGTGAATGAATAGCTACTTCCCAAGAAGCAATGAACTTAAATGCTACTATATCTCTCAAGACAGAAATGGATTTGTCCAGACTAAAGTAAAATCAGTTTGACTTTGCCTGCATTTTTCTCCATATCTAGATTTCGTTTAATGATGTTCGTGGTATCTGAGATTATTTGCTTACTGTTTGTTGTTCCACTAGGCTGATGCACCGTGACGGTGAGGCTGTATTTGCTTCATTTAAAAGTATTAGCACTCTGATGCCTCTGTTCTGTTCCATTGGTCTACTAATACTTTTTTCCCTGTTTAATAAATGGTGTTGGAAAAACTGGCTAGCCTTGTGCAGAAAGCAGAAACTGAACGCCTTCCTAACACCTTACACTAAAATTAACTCCAGATGGATTAAAGACTTAAACATAAGACCTGGCACCATAAAAACCCTAGAAGAAAATCTAGGCAAAACCATTCAGGACATAGGAGTAGGCAAGGACTTCATGACCAAAACACCAAAAGCATTGGCAACAAAAGCCAAAATAGACAAATGGGACCTAATCAAACTGCACAGCTTCTGCATGGCAAAAGAAACAGTCACTAGAGTGAATAGGCAACCATCAGAATGGGAAAAAATCTTTGCAGTTTACCCATCTGACAAAGGGCTGATATCCAGAATTTACAAAGAACTCAAACAGATTTACAAGAAAAAAAACAAACAAGCCCATTCAAAAATGGGCGAAGGATATGAACAGACACTTTACAAAAGAAGACATACATGAGGCCAACAAACATGAAAAAATGCTCATCATCACTGGTCATTAGAGAGATGCAAATCAAAACCACATTGAGATACCATCTCACGCCAGTTAGAATGGCGATCATTAAAAAACCTGGAGACAACAGATGCTGGAGAGGATGTGGAGAAATAGGAACACTTTAACACTGCTGGTGGGAGTATAAATTAGTACAGCCATTGTGGAAGACAGTGTGGCAAGTCCTCAAGGACCTAGAAATAGAAATTCCATTTGACCCAGCAATCCCATTACTGGGTATATATCCAAAGGACTATAAATCATTCTACTATAAGGACACATGCACACGAATGTTCATTGCAGCACTGTTTACAATAGCAAAGACCTGGAACCAACCCAAATGCCCATGGATGATAGACTGGTCTGGGAAAATGTGGCACATATACACCATGGAATATTATGCAGCCATCAAAAATGATGAGTTTGTGTCCTTTGTAGGGACATGGATGAATCTGGAGAACATCATTCTCAGCAAACTGACACAAGAACAGAAAATGAAACACTGCATATTCTCACTCATAGGCAGGTGATGAACAGTGAGAACACATGGACGCAGGGAGGGGAGTACTACACACTGGGGTCTATTGGGGAGAATAGGGGAAGGACAGTGAGGGGGGTAGCTGGGGAGGGATAGCATGGGGAGAAATGCCAAATGTGGGTGAAGGGGTGGAAGGCAGCAAAACACACTGCCATGTGTGTACCTATGCAACTATCTTGCATGTTTTGCACATGTACCCCAAAACCTAAAATGCAATAAAAAATAAACAATTTAAAAAATAAATAAATGTATTAGCACTTGGTTCTGCATCTGGCACACAGTGGGTCTTCATTGAAGGATCATTGAATTTAATGGAGTGAAATCAAATTTAACTGTACAAAATATAAAATGCCTGACAAGATCTGAACCACTCATGTGATTAATTAAAGATATCCCACATAGAATCAGTCCCCTGTGTTCATGTTAGTTAAGGAACACCCTGGCTGACTTGAGCCACAAGCCCCTTATAGAGCAGAAACATAGCAAAGGTACACACCCATCAGGAGAGAACCCAGGATAAAGAAGTCTGATTTTCCTTAAACTCAAATAGGAACTCTAACGTTAACTCTTTCTAGCAAAGTCACTCCATTTCTCTGAGTTATCTCTGCCATTAGTAAAATGAGAATAATATTAAACCTTGAATTCCTCGAGCTGAAAAGCAAAGGCAGTCAAGTAGGCAATGAACCTACCTAGATTGCATAGCCGAGAATTGGTTGTCACTTTAATTCCAAAAAGTATGTGACTAAGGTACTTGTCAATAATCTTTTACATTATTAAAAATACTATTTAAAAGTTCTTCTTTATGTTCAAATAAAACCTTTCCTGCTAAAATGTATCTTTGATGGAAAAGAACAACTAATGGAGCCTTCCCATAAAAACTCTTCTTTTTCTCCTCTTTTCTTCCCTACACAAAGTAACTCTCTTAGTCTATTTTTTTTTTCTTGAGATGGAGTTTTGCTGTTGTCATCCAGGCTGGAGTGGTGATCTTGGCTCACTGCAACCTCCGCCCCCTGGATTTAAGTGATTCTCCTACCCCAGCCTCCCGAGTAGCTGGGATTACAGACACCAACCACCATGCCCAGCTAATTTATTTTTTTCTTTTTTTTTTTAGTAGAGACGGGATTTCACCATGTTGCCCAGGCTGGTCTTGAACCCCTGACCTCAGGTGATCCACCCACCTTGGCCTCCCAGAGTGTTGGGATTACAGGCGTGAGCCACTGCACCCAGCCCCCTTAGTTTTATTTATTTATTTATTTATTTATTTATTTTTATTGCATTTTAGGTTTTGGGGTACATGTGAAGAACATGCAAGATAGTTGCATAGGTACACATGTGGCAGTGTGATTTGCTGCCTTCCTCCCCTTCACCTATATCTGGCATTTGTCCCCATGCTCTCTCTCCCCAACTCCCCACCCCCCCCACTGTCCCTCCCCTATTCCCCGCAACAGACCCAGTGTGTGTTGCTCCCCTCCCTGTGTCCATGAGTTCTCATTGTTCAACAACCACCTATGAGTGAAAACATGCGGTATTTCATTTTCTGTTTTTGTGTCAGTTTGCTGAGAACGATGGTCTCCAGATTCATCCATGTCCCTACAAAGGACATGAACTCATCATTTTTGATGGCTGCATACTATTCCATGGTGTATATGTGCCATATTTTCCCTGTCCAGTCTATCATCCATGGGCATTTGTGTTGGTTCCAGGTCTTTGCTATTGTAAACAGTGTTGCAGTGAACATTTGTGTGCATGTGTCCTTATAGTAGAATGATTTATAATCCTCTGGATATATACCCAGTAATGGGATTGCTGGGTCAAATGGAATTTCTATTTCTAGGTCCTTGAGGAATTGCCACACTGTCTTCCACAATGGTTGAACTAATTTACACTCCCACCAGCAGTGTAGAAGTGTTCCTATTTCTCCACATGTCTCCAGATTTTTTAATAATCACCATTCTAACTGGCATGAGATGGTATCTCAATGTAGTTTTGATTTGCATTTCTCTAATGACCAGTGATGATGAGCCTTTTTTTATGTTTGTTGGCCTCATGTATGTCTTCTTTTGTCAAGTGTCTGTTCATATCCTTTGCCCACTTTTGAGTGGGCTTGTTTGTTTTTTTCTTGTAAATCTGTTTGAGTTCTTTGTAAATTCTAGATATCAGCCCTTTGTCACATGGGTAAACTGCAAAATTTTTTTCCCATTCTGTTGGTTGCTGATTCACTCTAATGACTGTTTCTTTTGCCATGCAGAAGCTGTGGAGTTTGATTAGGTCCCATTTGTCTATTTTGGCTTTTGTTGCCAATGCTTTTGGTGTTTTGGTCATGAAGTCCTTGCCTACTCCTATGTCCTGAATGATTTTGCCTAGATTTTCTTCTAGGGTTCTTATGGTGCCAGGTCTTATGTTTAAGTCTTTAATCTATCTGGAGTTAATTTTAGTGTAAGGTGTCAGGAAGGGGTCCAGTTTCTGCTTTCTGCACATAGCTAGCCAGTTTTCCCAACGCCATTTATTAAACAGGGAATCCTTTCCCCATTGCTTGTTTTTGTCAGGTTTGTCAAAGATCTGATGGTTGTAGATATGTTGTGTTGCCTCCGAGGCCTCTGTTCTGTTCCATTGGTCTATATCTCTGTTTTGGTACCAGTACCACGCTGTTTTGATTACTGTAGCCTTGTAGTATAGTTTGACATCCAGTAGTGTGATGCCTCCCATTGTTTTCTTTTTACTTAGAACTGACTTGGCTATGTGGGCTCTCTTTTGGTTCCATATGAAGTTTAAGGTGGTTTTTTCCAGTTCTGTAAAGAAGGTCATTGGTAGCTTGATGGGGATAGCATTGAATCTATAAATTACTTTGGACAGTATGGCCATTTTCACGATATTGATTCCTAACCATGAACATGGAATGTCTCTCCATCTGTTTGTGTCCTCTCTTATTTCATTGAGCAGTGGTTTGTAGTTCTCCTTGAAGAGATCCTTTACATTCCTTGTTAGTTGTATTCCTAGATATTTTATTCTCTTTGTAGCAATTGTAAATGGTAGTTCATTTTTTATTTGGCTCTCTTTAAGTCTGTTATTGGTGTATAGGAATGCTTGTGATTTTTGCACATTGATTTTGTATACTGAGACTTTGCTGAAGTTGCTTATCAGTTTCAGGAGTTTTGGGGCTGAGACAATGGAGTCTTCTAGATATACAATCATGTCGTCTGCATATAGAGACAATTTGGCTTCGTCCTTTCCTATTTGAATACACTTTATTTCTTTTTCTTGCCTGATTGCTCTGGCTAGAACTTTCAGTACTATATTGAATAGGAGTGGTGAGAGAGGGCATCCTTGTCTAATGCTAGATTTAAAAGGGAATGCTTCCAGTTTTTGCCCATTCAGTATGATATTGGCTGTTAGTTTGTCATAAATAGCTTTTATTATTTTGAGATATGTTCCCAGGCCCCTTAGTTTTAAAAACACAAATACTTCAGCCACTTAATTATATTGAACTCTTTTAGCTCTTGGCATGTTTATTGTATCTTTTTTCTTTCTTATGTTGTGAGAATCACTTCTAGAGTCATCACTCTAATAATACCACTGATAAAACAGTATTATTAGTCTTAGATTGAGTATGGTAGAGTAAATAACATTGACTTACTTGTCCAAAGACCCAAGTTTTAGTCTTAGCTATCCCATTAACATCCTCACGACTTTGAGATGTTAATACAACTTTTCCAGGATCCTCTTTCCTCTGTTATAAACTAGGAAGTAAAGGGATTGATCACTAGCATAGCTCTCAGCTTTAACAAATCTGTGAATATTTTCAGAGAGGAGTCTTGGTAAATCAATTGTTTTATTTCTGTAAATTATACTGTATTTACCTAGTACTAATAAATTCATATCCTTCATTTGTCTAGTAATGCTACTGACTGCCTTCATCAGAAATGGCCAGCATTTTGGAAGTCAGAGTATTCTGAGCGTGTTCATGGCTTTACTCCTTCCAAATCAAGTAGCAGGTCTTTGCAGTTGGTGCTGGTCTATCCAACAAGGAAATCCAGATGAAGCTAGAAGTCTGGAAGAGTGAAGACTTAGAGATAGCCTGCAGAAGGCTCCATTTGTAGACTGTATATATCTTCCTTCAGTCCCTTCCCCTGACTGTCCAGTTGGGAAAACAATAAAAATGAAATCTTGTCTTTGTGTCTATACCAGAACCAAATCATATCCAATTAATTATGGCTTGTGTTATTTACAAGCTCAAGGTAAGGGGATACTGGTGCCATTGTCTGAGTCATGGAATGCATTTTGAAATTTCATGAGGGAGTTCAAGGTTAGAACATAGAGGATAAAATATATTCTGCAAATAGTGATGATATGTCACTAAACCCAGTATACATCTTGGAAATGATCACAATATCAAGGCCTATAATTTAAAATGATAATATGCCAGATTATAAGTGAACCCCATGGTAGTCATGTAATTATCTCACTCCTTCCCTAAAGAATGACCATGACGTGGGAAGAATCTATACTGTGATTCCTCAAATTCTACTGAAGATAGATACACTGAGGCCACAAAGTTTCAGTCACAGAAATTTCACAAGACATTCATTAGGTATTTGGGGGCACTTATTCTCATGGAAGAACCATGATTTGCTTTTTATTTAAAGATCTATTTTAAAGAAATTCAAAACTGTTCATCAGAAACCAGATTTTTTTTAAACTTTAACTCAATAGTTACAAACAAATAATAATTTGAGTAATCTTTCCTTCTCAAGTTCATCCTTTAGCATAGGTGTGTAGATCTATTTGTTGCCAAGTTAAGTTCCAAGACATTACTTCCTGATCTAGGCACCATTACTAACGTATTGTCTAATAAGTGAAGAACTTCACAAATGACTCAAAAAACAAACAGATGAATGGGGGAGGGGTTTTCTGGAACATCATACATTCTGGAAATGGTTGATTGTTTCAGAAATGTATTGTTGAGCTGACAGAATGATCAAATTAATTCATTTTTACAATAGAGAGATAGAATTTAGAATTACAATAATTCTAAATCTTCTGAGGTTAAAATCGCTGGTATTAATAAAGTTATTCTGATATGTTTTCCCAAGCCTTATCTGTTCTATTCCAATATAAATAATAAATACTCTTTAAAAGTTATTTTTATGAAATATTTTAACACAAAAATTTAGAGGAAAATACAACAAATATTTCAGTACTTGCCACCAGGCGTAAAAAATAAAACATCATAACTACAACTGAAGAACTTCTATGTATGTTCCCTTATTCCATTCCCTTCCTCCTTCCTACCAACAAACACTCATCTGTGCATGATTTTACATCCTACACTTCAATGAATCCCTAAAACATACACTACTCTTAGGTATGCCAAAACTTTATACAAATGGCATCAGACTCCATATGTCAACAACTTGCTTTTACTAATATAATATTGTATGCAAAATTTATCCACATTGATATATGTAGTTTTGTTTATTCATTTAAATCACTAGATAGTATGAATTTCCTTCCATTTTTTTATCCATTCTATTTCTGATGAATATTTAAGATTTCTTTTCTAATTTTCACTCTTACAATATCATAATGAATATTCTTTTTTTTTTTTTTTTTTTTTTTTTTTTGCAGAGACAAGTAAACATTTATTTTTGTACCTTTCCTCCTATGTGTATTTCAAGTCTTTCTCACAAGGCCCCAGGAATCACCAGATTCAATTATGTCTCTGGACTTGTCCACTGCTGCAGGAGTCTTAGGGAGCCTTGTACAAATGCTAGAGTTACTCAATTACCAACATTAAACCCTAGGATAAGAGATGCAGCAAAGCAGGACTCCTTCCTCCATGGAATGTGCTGATTTCAGATGAGGCAGCAGCCAATGTAGAAAACGCTGGAATTTTTCCTTGGAACTGGATTGTGATGAGGTACTTGCCATGAACATAGCTACTGTTTTTTTCTTTTCTTTTGAGACACAGTTTTGCTCGTTGCCTAGGCTAGAGTGCAATGGTGCAATCTTGGCTCACCGCAACCTCTGCCTCCCAGGTTCAAGCGATTCTCCTGCCTAGTCCCCCGAGTAGCTGAGATTACAGGCATGTGCCACCATGACCCGCTAATTTTTGTATTTTTGGTAGAGACAGGGTTTCGCCATGTTGGTCAGGCTGGTCTCGAACCCCCAACTTTAGGTGATCTGCCCTCCTCAGCCTCCCAAAGTACTGGGATTATAGGCATGAGCCACTGCGCTTGGCCAGATACTGTTTTTTCTTTGACCTTTCCTTTCCAGTTTTTAAAGATAAAGCAGGAAATAATCTTCTCTAAAGATACTTGATACAAATTCTCCAAACCCAAAAACACATGCTTCCACTTCATTGATAAAAATTTACTGCAGTTTGGCACCTGATGCTAGTTCAGCTGGCGGATGAGCTGATTGATGCATTCACCCCGATAGCCAGGTGTGCCCATCTCCTTGAGGAAGCCCACTCTATTTTTGGTAGCATGACGGGCCACTGAGAGGTGGAAAGGGCGCAAGAACCATGAGATCTCCTGGAAATGCTCCCCCGGAAAGGCAATTTCATGAATGAGGTCTTCCAAGCAAATGACACCAAACTTCCCCAGGTGTTCCTCAATCACAGTGTTGTCTGTCAGAGGGATGGTCTTATTCTTGACCCTGGCTTGTCCACGTTTCAAAATGAGTTCCCGGACAGACTTCAGATTTGGAAATCCCCAGGTCACATAAGGTTCCACTATACGCAGCATTTTTAGGTTCTGGGGAGTGATTTTTACAAAGACACCACTAAAAATTTTCTTTAGGCGAAGTCTTGCAATGGTTCTCTGCACCAGTAAACTCACACCATCAATCCTTTCAATGCGTACGACAAAGGCCAAAGAATGTTTATCTGGCAATTCCAAGGCGTGAGGCTTCACTTCTAGTCGTCTGACACGCACCTTGTCACGTGTCTGCCGCCAGGAATCATGTAGGAATGATTCCAATCGCTTAAACCTGGGCCCTTTTCCTTTCCTCTGCTCCTTCTTTGCCAAAAGTGCCTGCTTTGCCTGAGTGGCTTTGAGAGCTTGATAAGCCTTCCTCTTTTTCAGGAGATTTTCTGGAACCAAAGGGATTTTTCTTTGCTCTTGCTCCGCCATCTTTCCATAATGAATATTCTTATATATGCAACTTGTGGAAGACTTTCTCCATGGTAGAATTTCTAGAATATTTAGTTGATTAGTAATACCAAATTGTTTTCTAAAGTATAAATCACCCCAATTTACACTACTAGCAACATATAATCCCCACTGACTCACTTTCTTGCATCACTTGGTATGTTCAACATTTTCCTATTTGCCATTCCAATAAATGTGAAGTGATATTTTACTAGATTTTAATTTGCATTTCTCCAACTCTTATCTTTGTAAGAATAAGATAAGCATAAGATAAGATAAGATAAGATAGTTGGAAAATGCTGTCTCCACTATCTCACTCCGTACCCCTCATTCTGCTGGGATGCTCAGATTAACTTGCATATCAGGGAACCCTTCTGTTGTTTCCCTCCGTGTGGAGGTGTGACAGTCATGACCTCCTCTTCCTAGTGTTAAGTCAGAAACTATGAAGGGTCTGAGATTTTACCCTACTGGGAAGCTAAGTTAGCCTGCCACAGTTTTATATACATACACTGACAGAAGACACAAGACCCCTGGGTCAGAGAAATAGACCATTTATTACTCACAGCATGACTCCTGTCTCATAGAATTACTTGGTAAGTCATATACACAAGACTGAACTAAGCCACCCACTATCACCTCTTGTTCCTTCATACTTAAGATAAATGACCAGTATTGCAATCGTCATTTGCCTTCTGAGGCAACAAGGGAAATCCACTATCCTGAAACCCTTTTTATTTCTACAGTAGCCATGCCTATCAACAGAGATAATTTTTGATATCATATTCTGAGTCCTCTTTTTTTTTAGTTTAACCAATTACAAGTTGGGCATTGTGGCATGGTAGGCTCCAGTAAGACACAATTTTATCTATTTTCGAATACCAGTTTTGCTATTTAATAGCTGAGTAACCTTGAGCAAGTTTCTTAATTTCTTTGAGATTCTATGTCCCCATCTGTAAAATGATAATAGTGCTTGTGTCAAAAGGTTGACAGACTTGGATGAGCTAATACAGGTAAAGTATGTGATACATAATAAAGACCTTGGTGTTAACAGCTGTTTTCACTTCAAAAGGCAACCTCCTTTTGTGGAACAATGTTAATTCCCTGAATTTAGCCACAACTATTGCCCTGACACTCTTCTAGTTATTGCTTTCAGGGATGTTTTGGATTTGGCAGATAATAACGACCGCCAGTTACTGAGTACCTACACACTATGTGTTTTCTTCAAGGCAGAGACTATGCTATCCATTTTACAGGTGAGGATATAGAACAGAAGAGGTTGAGAAACTTGCCTACAGTCATACAGCCAGTAAATGGCAAAGTCAGGATTTGGATTCCCACCTGTTTACCTCTGAATCCTGAGCTTTTAATGATTCTTTTTTCTATCAACACAAAGAAAGATATATACATTTCAACAAAGAATCCAGATATGAGAGTATGCCACTCGTTTTACTCATCCATGAATGTGAATATGATAAACACATATCATAGGGTTTGGTATAGAAAACATGCCGAATTCTCTTGTGATCCTCATTATCAGGGAAGTCTGTCTCTAACAAGCACGTGCGCATGCGCGCGCGCGTGCACGCACGCGCACACACACACACACACACACACACACACACACACACACACAAGGTGTCTAAGATTCCTTATTTTAACTTTCATATTAGGCTCCAGGTATCTGTGCAGGTTTGTTATATAGGTAAACTGCGTGTCACGGGGGCTTGGTGTACAGAGTATTTTGTCATCCAGGTAATAATCACAGTACCCAGTAAGTAGTTTTTCCATCTTCATCCTCCTTCCACCCTCCACTCTCAAATAGAACCCGGTATCTGTTGTTCCCTTCTTTGTGTCCATGTGTACTTAATGTATAGCTCCTCTACAAGTGAAAACATGCAGAATTTGCTTTCCTGTTCCTGCATTATTTTACTTGGGATAATGGCCTTCAGCCCCATCCATATTGCAGCAAAGGACGTCATCTCATTCTTTATGACTGTGCAGTACTCCGTGGTATATATATACCACATTTTCTTTATCTAGTCTACTGTTGATGGGCATTTAGGTTGATTTCATGTCTTTGCTATTGTGAATAGTGTTGTAATGAACATACCCATGCCTGTGTCCTTATAATGTAACAATTTATGTTTGGGGGTATATACCCAATAATGGGATTGCTGGGTCAAATGGTAGTTCTGTTTTAAGTTCTTTGAGCAATCACCAAACTACTTTCCACAATGACCAAACTAATTTGCATTCCCATCAGCAGTGTCTAAGCATTCCCTTCTCCCTGCAACCACACAGGCAGCTCTTATTTTTTTTAACTTTTTTTTTAATTGCCATTCTGATTGGTGTGAGATAGTATCTCATTATGGCTTTGATTTGCGTTTCTCTAATGATTAGTGATAATGAGCATTTTTAATACCGCTAAGTGTTTAAGCTTCTTTTTTTATCATTATCATTTTTTGAGACAGAGTTCCACTTAGCTACCCAGGCTGGAGTTCAGTGGTGTGATCTCGGCTCACTGCAACCACTGTCTCCCAGGTTCAAGTGATTCTCTTCAGTCTCAGCCTCCCGAGTAGCTGGGATTACAGGTACCCGCCACCAGGCCTGGCTAATTTTTGTATTTTAGTAGAGATGTGGTTTCACCATGTTGGCCAGGCTGGTCTTGAACTTCTGACCTCAGGTGATCCACCCGCCTCGGCCTCCCAAAGTGCTAGGATTACAAGTGTAAGCCACCACACCAGTCGTGTTTAAGCTTCTTAAATGAGTTTGATAGTTAGCAGAGCCTCTTGAGAAAATAATGCTCAAAAATCAGTAACGTTTTAAAGATACTTCCTTTTTTTCTGCTTACCTGAGAGAATCTGGAAAACCTAGCGACAATTCTAGGAAGTTCTGTGACACAGAACACAATCCCAGGCCATAGACATTTGAACTTGGACACTTTACAATCAACTTATTTTTATCTTTTATTCTTACAATCTTTCTGCTGAGCAGTAAAATGAGCAAAAGCTACAAAGGAATATTAGAATTTTTAGTGTTTTCAGATTCAGTCAGAAGGCTCTCTGATCTGAGTGATGGTTTAACTATGTTAACACAGAAATACAGCATCAATGTCAGTAGCTTAGACTTAAAGAACTATGCTTAGTATTGAATGGCATGTTTAACTTCTGCCTTTTTCATAATCTAAAGACTTATCTGAAGTTATACAATAAAAAAGATCAATGTTTAAATTTTAAAAGACTGTTAAGTTCAAAAATCTACCCCCAAAAGTCCTTCATCTTTCATCAGGTCACTATTTTAATGCCACAAGTGATGATGTGAGACTTGCTGCAGGATTAGTCCACCCACATTCAGCCTTCTGTCCTTTGCTTCTTGGTTAAGCAGAATTTTACAGTATCAGCCATTGCTGCCTGTTCCTCTAATTATTTAAAGTTAATTTCAAAATATCCCTCTAATTATTTAAAGTTAATTTCAAAATAATTATGAGAACCTATCAATCTGTGTCATATCCATGCTATACTTTTTCTTCTTTCAAAAATCATCTTTTTCCTTGCTCCTCAGATCACTCTGCAGAAAACCACCAAACAAATGCTTAGGAATAGAAGCTCCCTGAAGTTCTATTTGGCATACTCAGTCCTAGATTACCAGTCCTTCTATAGATACTGGACTACCAATGAATATATTAAGATGCAGCTCATTTCCCTGGCTATTTAAGGTATCTATGAAGACTAAAACAGTTATTGTTTTTTGCTTTGGGAAGATTCTTAGTTCAACTTTTAATCACTTCCTAGGAATGACTGCCTCTACCCAATTCACTTAAGCAGATGTAACTACTACTGCAAAAACACTGTTGACTGATGTTCTCCAGAGACCTGTTCATTACCTGTCATTAAATGTTTTAAAAGTTTGCATAATTGATCCAGCCAATAAGTCATCATTGATTTATGGGGTACTGGGCTGAAGAGTTGCTCTTTAAAAATTCATAACACCAGCATGTGTCTTTACAATCCATTAGCTGTTTACGTACCCACAGTCTTAGCATTGATTGACCTTGGACTGAGATTCTCATGGACTTCTTTTTTTGCAAGTCCTCAGTATAGAAAAGCAATACTTCATCCTTATCCCTTGACAGCTATACTTTGATTTTTTCCCCTCCATCAAAATGAAAACTTTACTTGAAATGATGAATAAATAAAGCATATTCCATAAACAGCTCTTCACTATTATTTAAGCTTATGGGCTGCGTTGTGTGAATCTTCTTTCCCCACCATCAGATTCAAGTGTGTAAATGTTCTAAAAGGCTTTGAAAGTTTTATGATGATTTCAGGGGATGGTGGAGTAATAGCTGAAGAGTGAAGCTATTAGTTTTAATATTTATATTGAGTGCTCTGAAACATTAATGTGACAGGATGTAAGATCAGTGCAGTGGGATATATTTACTTCACAACCACTGCCACGTGGCAAAAGAAAAAAAAAAAACAACTGTATGTGTGTCTGTGCATTTATTTTCTAAAACTTTGAGGCCAAGGTTCAAATGTTTGTGGGTATTTTTGTTTTCCTCTGCACAAGATTTAAAGTTTCGGCTGATAAATACATTAACTTTTCTTGAACCTGAGCTACCCTTAGGAGGCAGGAATGTACTGCCAGACAAAGCTTCCTACATGGGCTTGTTAGCTTACATGAGTCTGCATTCAAAAATCTTCTGAGCCTGCCATGGTAAATACTATCCACCAGATAAGTAACACTTGATTATACCAACTGTGTCTTGGGAAAATTTAAAGAGTGATGGTTGTAAATCTGGGTCAAGAAACCTTCATGGACAGCTCCTCTTAGCAACTTTACATGAAGAAGTAAGGCAAGACATTTCTGATCCTGGACTCTGACAGTTCTGGGTTTCAGTCTCAGCTTCACCCTGACAGGCTGTGTGAACTTGTGCACATTCCTTCACATCTCCTAGTATTGGTTGTTAATTTTTTTAATGATAATTTTACCAAAAACATAGTTCTTGTGATGATTAAATGAGATAATATCTTTAAAGACCTGGCACAAATGGCATTAATATTTCCTATTATTACATCAAAATCAAATGAAAAAATACCTTGGGAATGCCTGTAGTGTGTAAGACCCTGCATTTCTACCTTTAATCAGATTGTGAGGCTCTCATTCTCAAGTAATTACTTTACAGGCATACTTCAGAGATATTGCAGATTTGGTTCCAGATCAACACAATAAAGCAAGTCACTCACAAATGTTTTGGTTTTCTGGTACATATAAGAGTTATGTTTCCACTATAGTGTATTCTATTAAGTGAATAATAGCATTATGTCTAAAATAATTTTTTTAATGCTGACAATCACCTGAATCACTAGCAAGTTGCAATCTTCTTGCTGATGAAGGATCTTACCTCAATGTTGATGGCTGCTGACTGGCCAGGTGGCGGTTGCTGAAGGTTGGGGTGTCTGTGGCAATTTCTTAAAATACAACAACAATAAAGTATGCCACATTGATTGACTTCTCTTCATGAACAACTCCACAGTAGCATGCAATATTGTTTGACAGCATTTTACCCACGGTAGAACTTCTTTCAAAATTGGATCAATCTTCTCAAATCCTGCTGCTTCATCAACTATTTATGTAATATTCTAAATCCTTTGATGTCATTTTAACAATGTGCACTGCATCTTCACCAAAAATAAACACTGTCTCAAGAAACCTCTTCCTTTGCTCATCCATAAGAAACAATTTCTCATCTGTTCGCTTTTTATCATGAGATCACAGCAATTCAGTCTGATTTTCAGGATCTACTTCTAATTCTAGTTCTTTTGCGATTTTCACAGCTACAACAGCTACAGTTTATTCCTCTACTGAAGTCTTGTCCCCCTCAAAGTCATCCATGAGAATTGGAATAAACTTCTTCCAAACTACTGTTAATGTTGATATTTTGACTTCCTCCCATGAATGATGAATGTAATTAATGGCATCTAGAATGGTGAATCATTCCCAGAAGGTTTTCAGTTTACTTTGCCCAAATCCATTAGAGTAATCATTATCTATGGTGGCTATAGCCTCATGAAACGTATTTCTTAACTAATAAGACCTGAAAGTTGAAATTACTCTTTGATCCTTGGGTTGCAGAAGGATGTGAAAACAACATTCATCTCTTTATACACCTCCATCAGATCTCTTGGTCAACTAGATATATTGTCAGTGAACAGTAATATTTTGAAAGGAATCTTTTTTTCTGAACAGTAGGTCTCAACTCTGGGCTTAGAATATTCAGTAAATCATGCTATAAACAGATGTGCTGTCATCCAGGATCTGTTGTACCATTTATAGAGCACAGGGATAGTAGATTTAGTATAATTCTTAAGGGCTCTAAGATTTTTAGAATGGTAAACGGCTTCAACTTTAAGTTATCAGCTGCATTAGCCTCTAACAAGCGAGTCAGCCTGTTCTTTGATGCTTTGAAGCCAGACATTGACTTCTCTCTAGCTATGAAAGTCTTAGATGCATCTTCTTCCAATAGAAAGCTGGTTCGTCTACACTGAAAACTTGTCGTTTAGTGTAGCCAACTTCATCAATGGGTTTAGTTAGATCTCTGGATAACTTGCTGCAGCTGCTACATCAACACTTGCTGCTTCATCAGGCACTTTTATGTTACAGAGATGGCTTCTTTTCCTTAAACCTAGCTTCTAACTTTCTTCTGCAGTTTGCTTACCTCTCTCAGCATTCACAGAGTTGAAGAGAGTTAGGACCTTGCTCTGGATTAGGCTTTGACATAAGGGAATGCTGTGGTTGGTTTGATTTTCTATCTGATCACTAAAACTTCCTTCATATCAACAGTGAGGCTGTTTGGTTTTCTTAGCATTCATGTGTTCCCTGGAGTAGCACTTTCAATTTCCTTCAAGAACTTTCTTTTTGCATTCACAACTTGGCTAACTGTTCGGTGCAGGAGAGCTAGCTTTTGGCCTATCTCAACTTTCAACGTGCCTTCCTCACTGAGCTTGATCATTGCTAGCTTTTGATTTAAAAAGTCACATGAGATACATGTGACTCTTCCTTTCACTGGAACATTTAGAGCCATTGTAGGATTATTAACTTTATTAACTGGCCTAATTTCAATATTCCTGTGTCTTGGGGAATAGGGAGGCCCGAGGAGAGCGAAAGAGAAGGAGAAACAGCTGCTTGGTGGAGAAGTCAGAACACACACATTTTCCAATTAAGCTTGCCATCTTATGTGGTACCCTAAAACAGTTACAATAGTAACATAGATCACTGATTACAGATCACTGCAACACATATGGTAAGCACAAAAGAGTCTGAAATATTGCAAGAATTACCAAAATACAAAACAAAGACTAAAAGTGAGCACGGGCTCTTGGAAAAATGGTACCAACAGATGCCAAAGAAGGTTTGCCACAAACCTTCAGTTTTCAAAATACACAGTGTCTGCAAAGCACAATAAAGTGAAGCACAATAAAATGAGGTATGGCTCTGTTGGGAAATGAAAACATTTGCCCGCTTAAATCTCAGAGCAAGAGCAGCAGTATTATTCTGGTTTTAAAGCAGCCTTATAAGACCTGGGTTCAAGTCCCAGCTCTACCTTTTGCCACCTGGGCAACACCACGCTTGTCACATAATCACTTTGGGACTCTCTTTCTTCACATATAAAATGAGGATATTGATAGTTACCTCACATTGTTACTGTGAAGATTAAAGAATATAATGTTAATACTGTTTGTGATAAAAACTAAGCTGTTAAAAATGTGCTATGGTCAGACAATCTTGGGTTTGAGGAGTTAGGCAAACCCGAGTGGTCACATGAGTTCCCAGCTCTCTTTAGATGCCAATATCAATGAAAACATTCATTACGAAACAAGTGAGGCAAGGAGTAAGCTGTGGTAAAAAGCAGCTAAGAAGAGCTTGCATTTATGCTAGTATAATCATGACAGGTTGGATTGGAGCTGGACATTTAACAACAATTTCAACATCAATTAACAGATATAAGTAATGAAATACGAGAGTGTTGGAAGTGGGATAACTACCATGAAAAAAGTGAAGGGAAGGAGCCTAGGCTGTGGGATGATAGAGGTTGGGGTGGCCATGGCTTGAGCGCTGAGCCCTGGGAGATGAAGTCAGGCAGGGAAGCTAGGGAAGTACAGCAACCTTGAGCACAGGGCAAAGAGATGTTATGTGATCCTGCAGTCCACTTTAAAGCATGTTCATAGCTTAAAGCAGCAGTTCTAAACTTTGAACGTACATCAGAATCACTATGGGACTTACAAATCCCATACCAAGGCTTTACCTCAGGCTATTTAAATCAGGATCTCTGGGGGAGAGACCCAGACATCAGCATTCTTTTTTTTTTAATTGTATTTTAGGTTTTGGGGTACATGTGAAGAACATGCAAGATAGTTGCATAGGTACACATGTGGCAGTGTGATTTGCTGCCTTTCTCCCCTTCACCTATATCTGGCATTTCTCCCCATGCTATCTCTCCCCAACTCCCACCTCCCACTGTCCCTCCCCTATTCCCCCCAACAGACCCCAGTATGTGTTGCTCCCCTCCCTGTGTCCATGTGTTCTCATTGTTCAACACCCACCTATGAGTGAGAACATGCGGTATTTCATTTTCTGTTCTTGTGTCAGTTTGCTGAGAATGATGGTCTCCAGGTTCATCCATGTCCCTACAAAGGACACGAACTCATCATTTTTTTATGGCTACATAATATTCCACGGTGTATATATGCCACATTTTTCCTGTCCAGTCTATCATCAATGGGCATTTGGGTTGGTTCCATTCTTAAAGCTCCCAGGTGATTCTGGTGCAGCCAATGTTGAGAACCATTAGTGTGAAATGAATATTTCTGTTACAACGAAAAAGAACGATTTCTCTTCCCCAAGCTCCCTTTTCCCTGTGAGAGAGAGATATATATATATATATATAGAGAGAGAGAGAGAGAGAGAGAGAGACAGAGAGACAGAGAGACAGAGAGACAGAGAGACAGAGAGACAGAGAGTTTATCTGAGCCAAGTTTGAAGACTGCAATCCAGGAGCATAGATTCAAGTTGGTCTGAATATATGCTCCTCCCATGTTCTAAATTCATAACTTCCATCTTCTGTTTTCCATTATTAGTTTCTCCCTTTTATTTTGGAATCTTTCCTCAGATGTGTGAGATTCTGCAAGTGAATCCTCACATTCGTTCAAGAACAAGGTATAAAAAGATTATAGAAAATTCCTTTACATGAATTTTGTATGGATTTGAATTTTCTTCCCCAATTGTTGGGCTTTACTGTCAGTGTGTAAGTGGTAAGCTGGCTTTTTTGTTGAAGGATTCACAAATGTCAATATTCATAGGTCTTTTCTTGGGGATTCTTTGGATTCTCAAAAGAGGCCTCCAAACTCCTCTTTGGACACTATATAGGACTGGATACATTTAGTCTGTGAGCAGGGCAGGGAAAGGATGCCAAGATCCCTACCAGTCAATTTACCAACTATAACTTAATGCCCCTGTCCTCTGACTCTGCACCTCATCCTTTGCCCTCCCATGTGGCCATATTCCCCACACCAGAGTCTCCCCTGTTACATTCTTTCAGAGATTAAATTTCTCCCTTCTGCAGTGAATAGAGGGAGTGGAGGAGGGAAAAAGGAGAGGTGTAGACATGGGCTGTTCTGGACTGGGCAGGGGGCCTGGGAGGCCAAATGCTCCATGTACTAAGTTTCCATGAGTTCTCCTGATTTCTGCTTCATCTCCTGATTTTTTCACCCCATTATGTGACAGCTGGTGTCCAGTTCTGATTTTTTCTAGGGTTTTGTCAGATAAATTCACTCACTTGTTGCTAATATTGTCTTCTGTTAGCACTTGTGCTTTAACTTCCTCTGCCCTGCTGACCCACTCACCACTCTCCACCTACTTCCTACTTCCAAAAGTGTCTTAGCCTCCTCTTGTCTGTTGTGTCTCCCTTCCTGCTTCTTTGTCTCTGTGGATTTACGAAATTTTGTTTCTCTTTGCATGTTATATTATTAGAGAAATTCAAGTGGAAGAGAAGAGAAATGCATGTGGTCAACCTGCCATGTTTAAACAGAAGTCCAAAAGGTTTGGGGTCAGGGGTGATTGTTGTTGTCTTTATAAATATTATGCAGAATATAATATTTATAAATATTATGTGTTCATAAACATTATAAAACAAAATATTTTATTTTATCTGAAAAATAAACAGATAAAAGTGGAGTCACAAGGAGTGCAGGAGTCAGAGAGCTCCTCCTCAGCTTTCTCGTTTTCCTCTAAACCCAGATCAACTCTGAGAACACAGATATGAGAAAGCGGTGGTCGTCTCTAATTGCAGTCTCCAATTTCTGCCTTTCTAGATCTTTCTGTCAAAACGTAGAGTGACCAAGGAGCCATGAAGAAGTTGTCTTGTTTCCTCCTTGGATGACATGTTTCTTTTATAGATTCTGTCACTCAGCATAGGCTCCTTAGGTGCCTTCTTCCTAAAGATGCTTAATATTGTATGGGGGTGCACAGATCAACAAAACAGTGTATGCTCAAGAAATTCAGAAGCTAGTGGGGAAGTTGGTAGGGTAGAAACTGTCATGTCACATGCCCATTCAAAGGTGCTCTGCTTCATATTACAGGTCTTCTAGAAGTGAGTAGCCCTCCTACCATGGCCCAACTTCATCTCCTCAGTATCAAAAAACATTGGTTTCATGATGGAAGTTCTGCTTGTGAATGCTCAACGAGGACAAAACTAGATGGTGAACAGGTGAGGATTGCCGCTATAATCCAAACTGTTCCGATTCCAACTCCCCTCCTCGACTCCCCAGCCTCAGCAGAGATCATCAAGAAAGAAAGCTCTTGGCCAATGCTTATGCATATTTTCATACTGAATAAGTATTGCCTAGGCCCAAATTCAAAGCAGGAAATATATATCAGCAGATTAAAGTCTTTGAGCAACACCCAAATGCTCACATGGAGACAAGTAAATATGCTCTTTGTTTGTCCCTAGCTATGGGTCCTTTAATGTAAAGGTTACATGGCAAATATTTTCTATCCCAAATGTCAAAACAACCACGGACTTCCCTGAGGGGACTGTTTTTCCAAAACTCCGTGAAATCATGTTGGCAGGCCAGGACAGACATAATGCTGCAGCTACACATATTCCTTGAAAAACCACAGGAAACAGCACACTCAGAGTCCTCACAGTACCACATGGGAGCAGGCCAAGACGGGGCTCCTGGGGTGCTCACCAGGCATCATGAGTGGCAGGTGCAACTACCTACTCACAGTCAAGACCACAGCCCCTCACACTGGCTGCTCCTTCTCCTGAAAAAGAAAATTTCCAGATGCACATACCTCACCCAAAAGGAATAATTAGGCCCAAAAAAATCTTCCGTGGGGAGGCACTTACACACCCTTGCAGGCTGTTTCTCCAGGGATGCCCAGCTCTACCATTCACACATAATAGTAACAGCAGCTTCCCTGTGAGTGTGCTTCCCTCTGGGTGATTCCAAAGTGCTGTACACACCATGGGGAAAATCTGGCAAAACAATTCAGATTAGTAGGCAGCCCTTTCACAAATCCTTCCTCTACCTTTCTAGCAAGGGGAAAAGAGGAAGGCAGACAGGAAAAGCGAAGATGTGAGAAGGTTATAACTTGTTCACAACTTTCCCTCTTCTTCTGCCTGACTCAGAGGTTTTGGGTCTTGCCTGTTTACCTGATCTCCATTCCCTAGTGTTCTGAGAAAAGGACAGGTAAAGGAAGATTCTACAGAGAAAATCAATAAGAATAGAAGAAACCATATGATGCCCCAAGGAGCTGAAGGTGAGGGAAATGTGGCATATAGGGAGGCATCATACAGGAGGAGGAGGCTGGAGAAAAGAGGTGGCAGAAAGGTTAGTGTAGGGGCAAAAAGAAAGTTTTTTTTATTTTACTGAGAGAGTAAGAAATTTCTGCAAGTTTCCTTGGGCCAAACAATGGTGATATTACCATACCTGGCATTAGTCTATGTACTTGAACATCTTTCAATGACTGAAATATACAAGAGAAGTTTTGAATTATTATTGGAACCATAATCTTTTAACTAGACTAGTGCTCTGGTATGGGACCACATTGCAGGAGCTTCCTAGGCCTGTCTAGAGAATGGTTCCATACCTATTTGTGCTACATATCTATCTTTTCTGCAACCCCCAAAGATATTTTATCCCATTCAACTATCTCCTAGGAATCAGCCTTCTAGGCTCTTTTCCTCTTCTTCCTCTGGAAAGACACACTTGACCTTCAGTAGTCTCCATCCAGAGTACTCACTAAAACAAGGTTTAGCCAGTGAGTGAAGAATAATGTTTAAACTGATGAAAAGTAAGGACTCTTTGATTAATGTACTAGCATTTGCCTGCCTTTCCCGATACACCCTTCTCTACCTTGATCTAGGTGGAGGGCTAACCTGCATGGTCTGATGGAGGACAAGAAGCTTTTGTCCTCTAACTTGTGGTTGAATATGGTCAATGGGGAACATTAGAAGGAGATCTGGAGATAGAAGCTGGTTATTTACTCCCAAACTCATTTTCTGTTCTACAGGAGTGTCCCTCAACCACTGGCATAGCCTCAATTGAAAGGCTCTCTCTACACAGCTCTCTCTCCTTCCCTGGTTTCTGGTAACCACTTTTTTCCTCACTCATTCAGACCTGATGTTCACCAGCTCTGGAGTCTGGCATTGTCCCTTGTGAGTTTTCCCTGCTCCTCATCCACATCCTTGTTAATAGTCTTTTTATTAGAGTGTCTTCAAATTACCCAATTAGAGTGTACATTCTGTTTCCAGCTGGAACTCCTGACTGACACAGTAGGCAGAAGGAAATTTACCAAAGCAAAATTCCTAGCCTACCCGGAGGGCAAAAGTAAGACAAGGGGGCTATTTATTAAGCGGTCATAAAAATAAACATAAGCTGAAGAAAAATCTTATCAGACTTAGGTTACATAAGAAAGCATTAAATTGAAACAAATAAACCATATTGTAATAGAGATTCTTATAGGAAGTCTATAATTCCTATCACTATATTATAAGAAAGACTGTTAAGAATGGTTTACAATCACTTTTCTTTTAAAATTTCTTTTAAAAAATTAAGAAATAACCCAAAACACTACTTTAATTAAGAGTTAACCTGAAAGATCAAGATGAAAAGAATCTGGCTGGGATCATAAAGATTCTAAAGAAATTAAAGGCAAAGTAGAATAAGTAAGACTTGCATTAGAGGTAGTAAAGAGCAGAATTGCCACTAAATAAAATCAAGTCATTGGTTGTGAGGAATTCACTTGAGGGACTCTATCACACACAGAAGAAATGGATGAAAAACATCAGCTGAAAATAAGCTAAGCTGTAAGCGAGATTACTAAAAAGGCTACATACGAGATAGACATTCAACAAGCAAAGCTTTTTAATATATCAAATAACTATGTAGAAACCATAACAGGAAAATATATTGTTTATCTTAGAAACAATAATTATATACATTACCTAATATATTTTTATATTAACAACCAATTAATTTATGGAGTAGTATGAGGAAAACTATACAGCTTTACTGAGTTATAAAAAATAAATGAAATGGCATGTTATATTATTGTATAAGAAAATTCACTACTGTAAAAATATCAGTTATGCACAAATTAATGTAGAATTTTTAATGCAATAATAATCAAAATCCTAGTGGAACTTATGTTGGATCTGGAGTGGAAAGAGCAATAACTTGACAAAATGATGCTGAATTTATGTAAGAAAATGTGCAAGGGGGATTTCCAAGATGGCGCGGTAGGAACAACTCGGGATTGCAGCTCTCAGTGAAGGCGCAGAGGGTGAGTCCTAGTCGCATTTTCTAACGGATCTTTGTTGCCCACAGAACGGGGAAATTCCCAGGTGTAGGAGGGACAGGGGACACCAGCGCAGCCGTTTCGGCTTGCACAGCTATCAGCAGATGCCGCAGCGCAGCGGCACCCTGCACGAAACGCACTGGTCTGGGTGCCCTGTTAAACCAGCAATCTGAGATTTGGGAGGGCAGATTAACATATCCGTCTGATTAAACGGGACTTGGACAGTGAGTCAGACCAGGAGATTTCCGGGAAGCGTCATTTGAGCCGGTGCAGAGGGTCGCTGCAAGGGAAATCACACAGATCGCGGTGCCCTATCAGCAGGTGACTGAAACACCTGTGAGAGAGTCAACCGTTCAACTTAAAAAAAAAAAAAAACAGAGAGAAAGGTCTCAGAGGCAGGGAGCCAGGTGATCAGGCTCGGCGGGTCCCACCCCCAAAGGGACAAACAAAGCAGTGATTCAAAATGCTCGGGGTTGAGAGTTTCACAGCAGGCTCAGCTGAATCCAGGACAGTGCAGCTCGATAGGGGAGGGGGGACCGCCACTACCGACGCATTCCGCCCCTACTGAGATACACTCCCATTGCTGAAGCAGCCTGCCATTGCCGAGGCAACCTGCCATAACAGAGAGACTCTGCCAACAAGGCAAGCCCACAACAGCAGGGTGGAGCCCACGGCAACAGGGCGGAGCCCATGGCAGCAGGGCGGAGCCCACAGCAACAGGGCGGACCCCACGGTAGCAGGGCGGAGCCTCGGCAGGCAAATAGTGACTAGACTGCCTCCTAGCTGGGAAGGACAGTGCAATGGATACTCATAAAGAAAGCCCTAACTCTCTGAGACAGAGAATCTGAGGGGAAAAAAGGGGGGGTTTTATAAGTTCCACTGCAGCAGACCTAAACGCAACTGCGTAAGAGCCCTGAATGAACAACAGAGCTCACAGCTCAGCACTTGAGCTCCTATAAAGTAAAGACTGTCTCCTCAAGCAGCTCCCTGACCCCTGTATATCCAAAGAGGCACCTCAGAAAAGGACTAATCAGACTGACATTGGGCAGGCATCAATCTGGGACAAAGATAGCAGAAGAAGAAACTGGTAGCATCCCTCACTGTTCCACAGCTGCTACAGGTGTACCCCAGAGAAGCAGGGCCTGGAGTGGACCTCAGCAGTCGTACAGCAGAGGGGCTAGACTATTAGAAGGAAAACTAAGTAACAGAAATACTTCATCATCAACAATCTGGGCGTCCATTCAGAGACCCAATCTAAAAGTCAGCAACTACTCAGATGATAGGTGGATAAATCCATAAAGATGGGAAGAAACCAGCACACAGAGGAGAAAAACACCAAAAACCAAAACACCTTGCCTCCTACAAAGGACCAAAACTCCTCACCAGCAAGGGAACAAAGCTGGACGGAGAATGAGTGTGATGAAATGATAAAATCAGACTTCAGAAGGTGGATAAGGAGAAACTTCCATGAGCTAAAAGAACATGTTCTAAATCAATGCAAAGAAACTAAGAACCTTGAAAAAAGATTTGAGGAAATCATAACAAGAATGGACAACTTAGAGAGGAATATGAATGAATTGAAGGAGCTGAAAAACACAACACGAGAATGTCACGAAGAATGCACAAGTTTCAACAGCCAAACTGACCAAGCAGAAGAAAGAATATCAGAAGTCGAAGATCAACTCAGTGAAATAAAACAAGAAACCAAGATTAGAGAAAAAAGCACAAAGAGGAATGAACAAAATCTCCAAGAAATGTGGGACTATGTGAAGAGACCCAACCTACGTTTCATCGGTGTACCAGAATGTGACGAAGAGAATGAATCCAAGCTGGAAAATACCCTTCAGGATATTATCCAGGAAAATTTACACAACTTAGCAAGGCAGGCCAATACTCGAGTCCAGGAAATACAGAGAACACCACAAAGATATTCCGCAAGAAGAGCAATGCCAAGGCACATAATTGTCAGATTCACCAGGATTGAAACAAAGGAGAAAATACTAAGGGCAGCCAGAGAGAAAGGTTGGGTCACCCACAAAGGGAAGCCCATCAGACTCACAGCAGATCTCTTGGCAGAGACTCTACAAGCCAGAATAGAGTGGGGGACAATATTCAACATCCTTAAAGAAAAGAACTTTCAACCCAGATTTTCATATCCAGCCAAACTGAGCTTCATAAGTGAAGGAAGAATGAAATCTTTTGCCAACAAGCAAGTACTCAGAGATTTTATCACCACCAGGCCTGCTTTACAAGAGCTCCTGAAAAAGGCACTACACATAGAAAGGAACAACCAGTACCAGCCATTCTAAAAACATACCAAATGCTAAAGAGCATCAACAAAATGAAGAATCTGCATCAACTAATGGGCAAAACAGCCAGCTAGCATCAAAATGGCAGTATCAAATTCACACATAACAATATTAACCCTACATGTAAATGGGCTAAATGCACCAATCAAAAGACACACTGGCAAATTAAATAAAAAACTAAAACCCATTGGTGTGCTGTATCCAAGAAACCCATCTCACATGCAAGGATATACAAAGGCTCAAAATAAAGGGATGGAGGAAGATTTAGCAAGCAAATGGAGAGCAAAAAAAAGCAGGAGTTGCAATTCTCGTCTCTGATAAAATAGACTTTAAAGCAACAAATATCAAAAGAGACAAAGAAGGTCATTACATAATGGTAAAAGGATCGATACAACAAGAAGAGCTAACGATCCTAAATATATATGGACCCAATACAGGAGGACCCAGATATATAAGGCAAGTTCTTAATGACTTACAAAGAGATTTAGACTCCCACACAATAATAGTGGGAGACTTTAACACTCCACTGTCAATATTAGACAGATCAACCAGACAGAAAATTAACAAGGATATCCAGGGCTTGAACTCAGACCTGGAACAAGCAAACCTCATAGACATTGACAGAACTCTCCACCCCAAATCCACAGAATATACATTCTTCTCAGCACCACATCACACCTACTCCAAAATTGACCACATAATTAGAAGTAAAGCACTTCTCAGCAAATGCAAAACAACTGAAATCATAACAAACAGTCTCTCAGACCATAGTGCAATCAAGTTAGAACTCAGAATTCAGAAACTAACTCAGAACCGCACAGCTTCATGGAAACTGAACAACTGTCTCTTGAATGTTGATTGGATAAACAATGAAATGAAGGCAGAAATAAGTAAGTTCTTCAAAACCAATGAGAACGAAGACACAACATACCAGAATCTCTGGGACACATTTAAAGCACTCTGTAGAGGAAAATATATAGCAATAAGTGCCCATATGAGAAGAGTGGAGAGATCCAAAACTGAAACCCTATCATCAAAATTGAAAGAGCTAGAGGAGCAAGATCAAGAAAACTCAAAACCTAGCCGAAGACAAGAAATAACTAAGATCAGAGCAGAACTGAAGGAGATAGAGACACGAAAAAACCCTTCAAAAAATCAATAAATCCAAGAGCTGGCTTTTTGAAAAGATCAACAAAATAGACAGACCACTAGCCAGACTGATAAAAAAGAAAAGAGAGAACAACCAAATAGATGCAATAAAAAACAATAAAGGGGAAATCACCACAGATTCCACAGAAATTCAAACCATCATCAAAGAATACTACAAACAACTCTATGCATATAAACTAGTAAACCTGGAAGAAATGGTTAAATTCCTGGACACCCATGTCCTCCCAAGCCTAAACCAGGAGGAAGCCGAAACTATGAATAGACCAATCACAAGGTCTGAAGTTGAGACAGCAATTAAGAGCCCACCACACAAAAAAAGCCCAGGTCCAGATGGATTCACAGCCGAATTCTACCAGACACACAAAGAGGAGCTGGTACCATTCCTTCTGAAACTATACCAAATAATCCAAAAAGAGGGAATCCTTCCCAAATCATTTTATAATACCAACATCATCCTGATATCAAAACCCGGCAGAGACTCAACAAGAAAGAAAACCTTCAGGCCAATATCCATGATGAACATAAATGCAAAAATGTTCAATAAAATACTGGCAAACCGATTGCAACAGCATATTTAAAAAAACTTATCCATCATGATCAAGTAGGATTCATCCCAGGGATGCAAGGCTGGTTCAACATACACAAGTCTATAAACATAATTCACCACATTAACAGAACCAAAAACAAAACCACATGATTATCTCAATTGACGCAGAGAAGGCATTTGACAAAATTCAGCAGCCCTTTATGCTAAAGACCCTCAATAAACTCGGTATTGATGAAATGTATCTCAAAGTAATAAAAGCTATTTACAACAAACCAACAGCCAATATCATACTGAATTGGCAAAAATTGGAAGCATTCCCTTTGAAATCCAGCACTAGAGAAGGATGCCCTCTCTCACCACTCCTATTCAACATAGTACTGGAAGTTCTTGCCAGAGCAATCAGGCAAGAAAAAGAAATAAAGGGTATTCAAATAGGAAAGGAGGAAGCCAAATTGTCTCTATTTGCAGATGACATGATAGTATACCTAGAAGACCCCATTACCTCAGCCCAAAAACTCCTGAAACTGATAAGCAACTTCAGCAAAGTCTCAGGATATAAAATCAATGTGCAAAAATCACAAGCATTACTATACACCAATAACAGACATAAAGAGAGCCAAATCAAGAACAAACGGCCATTCACAATTGCTACAAAGAGAATAAAATACCTAAAAATACAGCTTACAAGGAACGTAAGGGACCTCTTCAAGGAAAACTACAAACCACTGCTCAACGAAATAAGAGAGGACACAAACAGATGGAGAAACATCCCATGTTCATGTTTAGGAATAATCGATATCGTGAAAATGGCTATATTGCCCAAAGTAATTTACAGAATCAATGCTATCCCCATCAAGCTACCATTGACTTTCTTCACAGAACTGGAAAAAACCACCATGAACTTCATATGGAACCAAAAGAGAGCCTGCATAGCCAAGTCAATTCTAAGCAAAAAGAACACAGCGGGAGGCATCACACTACCAGACTTCAAACTATACTACAAGGCTACAGTAATCAAAACAGCATGGTACTGGTACCAAAACAGAGATATAGACCAATGGAACAGAACAGAGGCATCAGAGGCAACACGACATATCTACAACCATATAATCTTTGATAAACCTGACAAAAACAAGCAATGGGGAAAGGATTCCCTGTTTAATAAATGGTGTTGGGAAAACTGGCTAGCCTTGTGCAGAAAGCAGAAACTGGGCTCCTTCCTTACACTAAAATTAACTACCTTACACTAAAATTAACTCCAGATGGATTAAAGACTTAAACATAAGACCTGGAACCATAAAAACCCTAGAAGAAAATCTAGGCAAAACCATTCAGGACATAGGAGTAGGCAAGGACTTCATGACCAAAACACCAAAAGCATTGGCAACAAAAGCCAAAATAGACAAATGGGACCTAATAAACTCCACAGCTTCTGCATGGCAAAAGAAACAGTCTCTAGAGTGAATTGGCAACCAACAGAATGCGGAAAATTTTTTGCAGTTTACCCATGTGACAAAGGGCTGATATCCAGAATTTACAAAGAATTCAAACAGATTTACAGGAAAAAAACAAACAAGCCCATTCAAAAATGGGAAAAGGATATGAACAGACACTTTACAAACGAAGACATACATGAAGCCAACAAACATGAAAAAATGCTCATCATCACTGGTCATTAGAGAGATGCAAATCAAAACCACATTGAGATACCATCTCACACCAGTTAGAATGGTGATCATTAAAAAATATGGAAAATGTGGCACATATACACCATGGAATATTATGCAGCAATCAAAAATGATGAGTTTGTGTCCTTTGTAAGGACATGGATGAATCTGGAGAACATCTCTCAGCAAACTGACACAAGAACAGAAAAAGAAATACCGCATATACTCACTCATAGGTGGGTGAGAAAAATGAGAACACATGGACACAGAGAGGGGGTCTACTACACACTGGGGTCTATTGGGGGTAATGGGGGAGGGACAGTGGGGGGGCTGGGGAGGGATAGCCTGGGGATGAATGCCAAGTGTGGGTGAAGGGGAGGAAGGCAGCAAAACACACTGCCATGTGTGTACCTATGCAACTATCTTGCACGTTCTGCACATGTACCCCAAAACCTATAATGCAATAAAAATTAAACAAAAAAAAAGAAAGAAAGTGGTTTAAAAGAGCCTACACTGAGGTGAGTAGACTAGTTCTACATAAAGTGCTATTGTTAGCATTTTATAAGATGTAGAAATACAACAGAAAAAATTAAATTCTTTTGGCAAAAATTAGTGTAAAAATAATGTCAAAATGAAAAGTCTGGAAGTTTACACAGAATTAAATGTATGAAGTGGAAATCTTAGTATATGCAACTATATTATTTATTTTTAAACTTGAATAAATTCCTAGGGTTTAGAAGAAATTGTAAAGATATATAAAAGAAGCAACTATTAAAAGGTATGACAACATAAATAAAGTAACTTCTCTGTATTTAAAAAAAAAATGGAGACAACAGATGCTGGAGAGGATGCGGAGAAATAGGAACACTTTAACACTGCTGGTGGGAGTGTAAATTAGTTCAACCATTGTGGAATACCGTGTGGCAATTCCTCAAGGACTTAGAAGTAGAAGTTCCATTTGACCCAGCAATCCCATTACTGGGTATATATCCAAAGGAATATAAATCATTCTACTATAAGGACACATGCACACGAATGTTCATTGCAGCACTGTTTACAATAGCAAAGACCTGGAACCAACCCAAATGCCCATCGATGATAGACTGGACTGGGAAAATATGGCACATATACACCATGGAATATTATGCAGCAATCAAAAATGATGAGTTTGTGTCCTTTGTAGGGACATGGATGAATCTGGAAAACATCATTCTCAGCAAACTGACACAAGAACAGAAAATGAAATACCACATATTCTCACTCATAGGTGGGTGAGGAAAAATGAGAACACATGGACACAGGGAAGGAGGTACTACACACTGGGGTCTATTGGGGGAATAGGGGAGGGACAGCGGCGGGGGGAGCTGGGGAGGGATAGCCTGGGGATGAATGCCAAATGTGGGTGAAGGGGAGGAAGGCAGCAAGACACACTGCCATGTGTGTACCTATGCAACTATCTTGCACGTTCTGCACATGTACCCCAAAACCTAAAATGCAATAAAATAAAAAGAAAATGTGCAAAAAGTAGCAAAGAAAAACAAGTTCAAAGAAAAAGACTTGACCTAACAAGTTACACTATTAAGTTATAATTAAGACATTTATAACTTGTACATTTATGAAAAAAGGTAATACATGCAAGAGAATGATATTTTTAAAATAATAATATTATAAGTACATGAGCCATCATAAATCCATTAAGAAAAGAGATTATTCAATAATTGATGCTGAAATGAGGTTAAATTTTTGAAAAATATGTGTGCAACTCTATCTCATGTTACACCCAAACCAGTTCCAAATGGATTAAAGAACTATAATTATTAAATTATACCATAAAAAGCTATATATACTTATAAGATCTTGGATTGAGAAAGAATTTTCCACATAAAAGTAATGCAAAATTTCATAAAGAAATAGTTTATTAGTGTTTTTTTAAAAAGCTAGTGCTGGCTTCAGCGGCACAGATACTAAAATTGGAACAATAAAGAGAAGATTACCACAGCCCCTGTGCAAGGATGATACACAAATTTGTGAAGCATTCTATATTTTTTTTAAAAAAAAAGAAAGAAAGAAAAGCTAACCTCTATTTGACAAAAGACATTATGGTAAGTGTAGGCTACTGTAACAAAGTGTCAACAATATGTTAGTGTCTTAGTCCACTCTTGCTGCTATAACAGAATATCATAAACTGTGTGGCCTATATACAACAGAAATTTGTTTTCTACTTTTATAGAAGCTTGGAATTCCAAGAGCAAGGAGCTGGCAGATTTGGTGGCTGGTGAAGCCTGACTCTCCTAGTTCATAGGCAGTTGTCTTCTCGCTGGAGTTTCACATGGTAGAAGAGGCAAGAAAGCTCTCTCTGGGACTTCTTTTATCAGGCATTAATCTTATTCATGAGGGTTCCACCCTCATAACACATTCGCCTACCAAAGGCCTTACCTGCCGGTACCATCCCATTAGAGATTAGATTTCAACATATGAATTTCAAGAGAACATATCAGTCTATAGCAGATGCCTTAAAGAACAAGTAGTTTATGTGCACTTACCTAAGAGTCCAGGGTGTGCCATTTACAATCACCCAGGTTCTTTCCAATTTCTTGCTCTGCTGTCTCCTAGGGCACTTTTGTTGCCTGTATGGTTAAAGCTGGGCCTGTATCTCCTTCGGGTCTCCAGCTGGTAAAAATATAGAAGGACGAATATGAAGTAAGCACTCTCACTCCACTGATCTAGTCAGACAATAGTAACCATCATTTCTGCTTACATTGCATTGCCAAAATGTTACATGGCTCCATTTAACTACAAGGAGGGTTAGAACAGGTTGTACCTAGTTAGGCAGCCACATGCTTAGCTATAAATAGGTATAGAAAAAGGAGAACAAATTTACGTGGGAAATAGCAATATCTACCATACCAGTCTAAAAACTATTGAAAGGCAGAGAGCTAAGGAACCATACTTGCAGCAAATATGGGAAAAGGTTGTCATCTTGTAACACAAAATTTATCTTATAGCAAGTAGAAAAACACCAATGCACCAAAAAAATGAGCAGAGGACATAAACAAGCAATGTAAATGTTCTATAAAAATGAAAATTATACACCATTGCTTATAATAAAAGAAATATAAGTTAAAACAATTAAATGGCATTATTTATTGATCTGTTTGTTAAAGTCTTCCCTAATGGTTATTCTCAGTGCTGGCACAGTGTGGTAACACTACTATAATTGAGTATGAATCAGTGTTCTGCCATTGGGAAATACGCTTTCCTAGTATACACAAGAGCCTTTGCTCTGCTCTTCTCATGGAACCCTGAGTCCACATTAGAAACCCACCCTAAGGAAATAATCCACAATGTGGTCAAAGAAGTATGTGCAAATATGTTCACCAAAGTATAAACAATTGGAAATAACCTAAATGCCTGACAATAAGAGAATGGTGGAATAAATTACATGTAGGGAGCAAACGATTGTTGTCTCCATGCTCGCATCTCACCTTGTAGCCTAGATCACTTCTGTTCCTCCCCCATTTGGGAAGTACTGACAAGGAAAATATATTAAACAATTCCTTCACTCCTTACTGGTTCTTTTCCCAGAAAGAAATTTCAGAGACTATCATATCTATTAGTCATGTGCCACATAGCTGGGTTGACAGGAAACATGTTTCATTCTTTCTTACACTCAAGTTCTTAGGAAAAGACCAGGTTTCCTCTCTGCTTCTTTATGATGAGTGTGTCATCTATATCAGAATCAAGACCTCACTCTCTCAGATTCTCCATTCCACCATAAATGGATGTATGAGGCAGGCCTAAAATTTCTGTGCAGATGCCTAGTTGAGCATCTTGAAATTTACCTTACAAACTCAGTTATTCCAACTGAAGCATCCAATACCAGGAAAACAGGAGGTCTCTGATCCCAGTCTCTCTCTTAAAGCTAACTTCTCCAGATACTTCTAAATTCTAGGACTTATGGGACATAATTGATATGGTGCTTTGTTCCCTACATGGCTACTTGTGCCTGTTTTCTAGTGGAGGGACTGGCACATCACACTTCTAATACTATGGGATGGGTATAAGTGAAATAATATGCATTTCATTTGAGAATTATGTTTATTTTATGAAAAAAGCTAATAATATGATTGCTAATTGAAAGTTGGGGAACTAAGACTTTCATTTCAATAATGTGTCAAGCTAAAATCCAGAAAAAGGCAAGTAAAATGCTGGATAACTTTTTAAAACTCTTTTCAAGTTATAGCTTAACTGAAAGGAAGAGGAGTAAAATCCTCATAAGTCAGGTCATATTTGACAAGATAGGAAAGCACCTCCATGACATTTGTAGCTTCCACTTTAATAGCCTGTCTGTGGGTTAATGGATGAAAAGCTTAAGGCCCATACAAAGTAGGGGCTGTATCAGAAACCTTCTTCCCAGGCCCCCAAAAAGCTGAAACCACTAAAAGGCAACTCTCTCAATTGTCAAACATGAAAATGTTATGCCCTACCCATAGGACGTATTAAGGAAAATATCCAGTCTCAGCCTTGGCCCATAGGGGAACAGAAAAAAACCTTGATAAGAATTTATAACGACAAACCAATCTTCATATGAGTTTGAGACTGTAATTCACATGTTAGTTTGGCCTCAAATACCCAAGTCATGAATTTGGTTTAAAGTGTTCTCAGGCATCTAGTAAAATCACACACAAAGCCTCCCTGGGGAATTATACCATAGACAACCCCAAGGAACATGAGCGCTCTCTCTGTTTCTATCTCTGCCTTTGTCTGTCTGTCTGTCTGTCTCTCTCTCTCTCTCTCTCTCTCTCTCTCTCTGTCTCTCTCTCTCTCTCACACACACACACACACAGAGAGAGAGAGAGATTTGAGAAATCAGGCCACCATAAACAATTATTAATAGAAACAAAAATCAGGTAATTGGATCTGCAAATATGACAGATCGATATTCAAGTGACCAGATATGACATATAAAGTAAGTACATGTTTAACATTTTTAAATAAGAGAAAGAAATGAATGAAAGGATGACTGTGTCATAAGTTAGCCAATTGCCCCAGAATGTGTATGGTGTATTCTCACAGAAATTTCTCCTGTAAGAGGTAGAGTAGCAATGAAATAGCCCCTCAAGACTGCTCTGTTTCTACGGCTTCTCCAAGACCCATAGTGGGAAGAGAAGCCATGATGAAGGACAAGTCCACTGGCCTTCCACACAGCCTGCACTGGATGGAAATGGGAGCCCAATGCACTCAGTGGAGGCTCCCAGTCAATCTCTTAGATGGGAGGCAGGAACTAGAGACCAAGGTCCACTGTCGTGAGGCCCTATAGCAGACCTGCAAGTTTGCTCAACTTTTGTTTTAGCATCATTTGTGTAAATCATCTCGTATAACTGGGTTCTCCCAGAGCCTGCTAAAAGAGCCAAATAAGTTACTCAAGAAAATAAAACCTTGAAATTCAAGCCAGAATTATGGCAAGAGTCCAGTCACCACAATGACTAGGATACATAAGGAGCTGAACAACAAAGTCCAAGTAGAGAGAAAGCTTCCTTCTCCAGAGACCCATATAATATCTTTAAAAAAGAGTAATAATAACATCAAATACCTACCTAATGCTTACTTCAGGCCAGGCACTGTTCTAAGCTATAATATAAACTCATTTAATCTTTTCAGTTGGGTAGTATTGTTAGCCCCATCTTTAAATGAGGAGACATCTACTAAGATCACTATGTGGCAGAACCACGTTCAAATACAGGCAGTTTGGGGCTGGGTGTGGTGGCTTGCACCTGTAATCCCAGCATTTTGGGAGGCTGAGGTGGGCAGATCACCTGAGGCCAGGAGTTTGAGACCAGCCTTGCCAACATGGCAAAATCCCATCTCTACTAAAAATACAAAAAAATCAGATGGGCATGGTGGCACACTCCTATATAATACCAGATACTTGGGAAGCTGAGGCACGAGAATTGCTTGAGCCTGGCGGGGAGGTTGCAGTGAGCCAAGATTGCACCACTACACTCCAGCCTGGGTGACAGAGTGACACTCTATCTCAAAAAAAAAAAAAAAAAATACACAGTTTGGCTCCAGAGTCCAAGATCTTAACGATTAGCTCTACAACCTCTTGCATACTGATCAAACATCCTTATTGCTGGGCTATACAGAGGACTTTGATGACTAAAACATGTGTGTCACATGTATTCCACACTAACTGGAGTGTTCATAGAAAGGAAGAATTCCTGGGAGATAATTAACTTTGTTTCCCTAGAGTTCTACCTCTTTCTTTTCCATAAAATCCTGTTCCTCTATTCTCTTTGCACTTTGGTCCTGTGCAAGTTGCCAGAATCAAAATAGAGTAATTTACCCCAAACATTAACAAAATGCAGTTGGGAGGTTACAAAGGAGGGGCTCTCACACACAAAACTATCCTGAAAACTATTACAAGGACAATGAAAACCCCAAGCTTGCCCCAAAACCACTACAACCTTACCCAAGGAATACTTCTGTGAGGACATCTGCCCAGCAACGACCTATTCAACTTTGGACTGGTGCCACCGTTGTTATTGGTCTATGTAGACAAGGATAATTGTCTCAAAACAAATGATGCAACCTTCCTCATTTTGCCTTTAAAAGTTTCCTCTTGCCCCAACCTCTATAACTGTAACTAGACACACCTATAATTAGTCACCGACCACACATCCCAAATTATAATCCCCTGTCATTCATTCCCAAATAAACTCATTTATTGTGAGAGCCGCTCTCTTCGTTGTTATTTTAGGTTGACAGTCCTCTAAACATTTCTAAAGTACACTCTTCTATTATAGTCATGTTATGTCCATGCTTTCCAGCAAGGAGTAGCAGTAGAGCCCTTAAAATATAAGGAATGTATGGGCTTGTCTCTGATGACACAAAAGGAAGAGATCCCAGGGAATGTTGGCCAATGGGTATGAAAAGGTAAGTATTCAAATAACCAGAGGTGTGAATTTTGGGAAAAAAAAGTGTACAATCTGTACATAGTGGGCGATAGAAGTGACAAAGGAGAGTGAAGCAACTGAGTCCCCCAAGACCCAATTGGAAAAAAAATTGGCGTCTAGGAAGAGGCTTGGAGGCCTAGTAGCCTGGCAACCTTATAACTCACCCACCCCTCCTTTCTCTATCTCAGTTTTTCTTCTATCTCTTCTACCTGTAAAACTCTTCTATTTTCTCATTAGAATAGAAATTTAGAACCAAATATCAATATCCAGAAGTAGGTTGACCCTTTCTTAATATTCTTTTTAGCACTCAGAACCCCAATTATACCATGAATTTTGAGTGTCAAAATATAGGTCTTTGTTAGGAGAAATCTACTTGAAAACAGAAATATAGTCAGTCCACTAAGCTGAAATTGGACCTCACTCTGTTCCCCAATTCAAATCTAATCACTGAAATTACCATATACCTCATTTTCAAGTCATTTCTTAGTTGGTAGTCAATGAGAAATGTGTCTAACCATGCAAACTCTACTGATAGTGGAGTTGAAGACAATGTCAGAGAAATTAAATTTCATCCCCACACTGCCTTTCTGGCTTCACACAGAGAACAATGCTATGAATTCCAAATAACACCTGTTAAGTTTACTCACTCCTTCTGTTCATGGTCATGATCGATTTCAAATGAAGTCTTGATGTCTGTCTCATTACATTGGCCTCAGAGTACTGTCAAGTTTGTTTTCAGAGGAAACTTTTCAAAGTATGTAACAGACCCCAACAACAGCAACAACAAAATGTTGATAGCCACAAAGAGAAGCAAGGTGCATTACGGCTGCATTGGCATCCTTCTTTAGAGATCAGGCGAAATAGCACAAGCGTGACTCCTATTATGGTTATAGAATACTGCATTCAGCTATGATGGAACAGAACCGAGAAAGTGTATCCCGAGGTATTTTCACTTCATGCATTCGGCATTGTTATTAGTTATTGCATTTAAGACACATCAGTCTGTTTACTCCTCATGCTCCCTCTCAGAGAAAATATTAACCGTGGAATAAGCATATTTGGTGTTACAAATTATCTGGCTTGCTAGTCTCATTTCCCTTTTAGCATGCAATTATTTGTTTAGCTTCCCTTAGCAAATGAAATTTCAAGGGCATTTCAAGGAATATAAATAATATAAAAAGCAACAGAAGCCCAAAGAATTTTCTTTCCTCTTCTTTCTTTCTTTTTTTTTGTATTCAGGAACAGCACTGAATCATGCATATGTATGAATCAACAAAATCAGGTTAGCTAAGAAATTGGAAATTGCACTCCACTAGAACATTTGTCTTGCTCTAGAGATCTTTGCTATGGATTTGAAGGACTAATAAAAAATCACCAGCATGACTGGAACAGATGTTTTTTATGGACTCGGGTTGTTAATAGTCTTTTTAGATTCTCCTAAGAACTTAAGCAGATTCCTCACTTGTCCTCAATACCTGAAATTATGTTAACATTGTCCAAAATGTACACTAACAAGCTACATTAAAAATGCCATAAATTGGAATAGGGATACTGAAGATTTCCAAAAAGTAGAATAAATTTTAAAAGCTGTAAAAAGAGGCAGATGCTAGCTAGATAACTGGATCAATAAATACATAGAAAATATGGAGAGATAAGTACAGACTTTAGACAGATCAACAAAAGCATGAAATAAACATAAAATAAACAAAATAATGAAATAATTAGCTAATGTTCGTTTTCTTCTTAAAGGAGGAGATAACCCTTTTCCTCAACAAAAATTACCAGGATCACAAGAAGCACAGAATAGAAAATAAACTCAGAATGTAGCTCCTATGTTTACCTTGATGGTGTGCCTGGAAGTGTTTTCCCTGAGAATTCATATGCAATATTCTTTCTTTCTAAGCCCTTGCAAGTTGCTCCCAGTGGAGGCCAAAATTGATCAATTTTGCAGAGACCAAAATAGGTAAGAAACAGCAGCTAACAAGCTTCCTGGTGTCATTAGAAAGGCTGTTTGTTGCCATCTTCTTAAACTGCATGAGTAGGTGAAAATGGGGCACCTGCCCCAGCCTTGCCCTCTCTCTTCCCATCTCAGTTGGAGTACACCCCTGCTGGGCATTCCCCGTCCCATTCAGCTCAAGGCCATCTTGCCATCTGCTTCTTCAATTCCTGGTGTTGCCCACAATTTATTTTACCCTCATTAATGAATGATGATACAGGATGAGAGGCAGAATCAAGCCTACCAGTATAAGACAATGCTGTGCACTTTCTCCTTCCCCCTTCATCACACAGAGATATGCCAGTTTCAATTCCAGCTCCTCAGTGGTGAACTATGTAAACTTGAGCACGTTTGGTGAGCTCTGAGCCTTAGATTACTCCTCTATAAAATTAAAGTATACATTATTTATTCTCAAGATTCCTGTGAACTAGAAATGACTGATTCACATGAAATTAGCTAAAATAGTATATAGCACATGGTAAGCCATCAATAAATGGTAATTACTATCATCCACTTTTTCATTTATTCCACAAAGATATTTTGCACTTTCCCCATGTATATGTTATGTGAAGTTACGAGGATATAGAAAAGTAAGACAAGCCCCTTATTTCTTAAAAGCTCTATTCTAGCTGAAGAAACAGACAGGTAGGTAAGTCATTATTCTCCACAAAACATAACTAATTGTGTAAAAAAGGCATATGTGTAATTAGAGTTTGAAAATAAGAGAGGTAAGAGAAGGGGCAAAAAACTAGTTGGAAAAAATGACCAAAGTTTTTAAAAAATTTGATGAAAATCATAAAGCCACAAAAGCAAATAGAACCTCAACCAACCTTAAGCAGAGAAATACAAAGAAAAAAGAAAACTATGCCAAGATATATTATAGTCAAATTGCAGGAAAAAAAACAGTAAAATGAAAATCTTACAATCATCTGGAAAAAAAGCACATTACAGGAGAACAGCAACAAGAATAATTTTTGCCTTCTGATTAGAAATAATGCAAGTCAGAAGATCATTAATAACAACATTAAATTAAATTGCTGAGAGAAAATAAAAAACTGTCAGAATATTCCTGGTTACAGAATTCTATATGCAGTAGAAATATGTATATCAAAACTAACAATGAAATAAAGATATTTTCAGAGAAACAAAAGTAGTGGGAATTCATAGTCAGTAGATCTGTACTACAAGAAATGTGAAAAAACTTCTTGAGGCTGAAGAGAAATAACACCAGATGGAAAAACAAATATACAGGAGAAAATGAAAAACAGAAAATGCTTAAATTGTGGGAAAAATTATGGATGATCTTCTTTCTTTAGTTTCTTTAAATAACAAAAATAATAACAAGGTATTGTGGGATTAATAACATGTTAATAATACACCCCATATATATGACAACAGCTGCAGAAAGGAAGGGAGGGCAGCAAATGGACATATACTGCTGTAAGTTTCTTAAACATGAAAGGGCACAATATTAATTAAGATAGACTACAATAAATTAAGGACATGTCATAATATCTAAGGTAATCACTAAAAATAAATAAAACAAAGTAGTGCCTCTAAAAGTTAATAGAAGAAGCAAAATGAAATAATACAAATGCCTGAGTGGTCCAAAAGGAGCTAGAAAAGCAGGAACAAAGAACAGAGGGAACAAGTAGAAAACAAAGCAAAATGATAGCCATAAACCCAGGAATAAGAACAATTATGTTAAATGTACGTTGATACCTAAAACAATTGAAAGTCACAGAATGTCAAACTGGATAAAAGAGGAAAAAAGATACAACTACGAAAGACACAGTTGAAGTGTAAAGACACAGATAGCAGAAGGCAAAAGGATAAAACCAGATACACTATACAAATGTAAACAGGCAAAAGCTGGTATGGCTATATTAATATTAGACAAAATGGAATTCAAAACAAGAGATATTAATGGAAATAAAGGAAGATATTTGATAGTGATAAATGGGTCAGTTCATTAAAAAGGCATAACAATATTCAATATATATGTATCTAACAACAGAGCTTCATAATAGAACAAAATCTGGCTGAACTAAAAGAAGAAATATATAAATTCTTTTAGTGTATTTATAAGTATATAAATACACAATTACAACTGGAGACTTTAACACTTCTTTCTCAGTAACTGATAGAACAAATACAAAAGAAACAGCAAATATATGGAAAGCTCAAACAACCCTATCAGTAAACTTACCCTATGTGACATTAATAGACTATTGCACACAACCAGAGCGGAATAAAATTCTTTCTGAGTGCACACAAAACATCCACTAAAAGAAACCATAGTCTGGGCTATAAAGTCAAATCTCTGTAAACGTCAAAGAAACAAAATTATATGTAGCATACCTTTGATCACAGTAAAATACAAAATAGAGAAATAAGAGCAGAAGTTTTTCTTTGAAAAGATTAATAAAGTTGATAAGGCCCTCAAAAGAAAAAAAAATTAAGAAAAAGAAAATGAGCTATCAAGCTACAAAAAGACATAAATCTTAAATGCATATTGCTAAGGGAAAGAAGCCAACCTGAAAAAGGCTACATACTATACGCTTCCTACTAGATGATATCCTGGAAAAGATAAAGCTATAAAGAGAGTAGAAAGGCCCTCAAGGGTGAGTTCAAGGCCTGTGGTTGCCAAGGGTCTGGGAGGAGAAAAATAGCGATAAGTAGGTAGAATGCAGGGAATTTTTAGAAGAGTAAAATTATTTGTTATGACACAGTAAGGGTGGATACATATTGTCAAAATCCATAAAATGTACAATACAAGTGAACTCTAATGTAAACTCTGAACTGTAGTCAATAAGAATGTATCAATGTTGGCTCATCACTATAAAAAATGAATGACATTAATGAAAGACATTAGTAATAGGGGAAACTGATGGGAAGAGGTTAGGAGGTGTATGGGCACTCTGCTTTTGGCTCAAGTTTTTTGTAAACCTTTAAAACCACTCCTCAACAAAGTCCATTAAAAAAGAACACTCACAAATAAGCAATATCAGGGGGAAAAAGAAGAGATGTTATTATAGGTCTTTTAGATACTTAAAGGATAATAAGGGAATATTATGAAAATGTATGCCACTAAATTTGTTGGCATACATAAAATGGACAAATTCCTTGAAAGATACAACTTACTGAACAAGAAACAAACAAAAAAAAAAACAAGAAAAATAGAAAATACATAAAAATTAAATATAAATACTGATAAATAGCCTTATGTCTGTTAAAGAGCCTAAAGCCATAATTTAAAACATTTCCAAATGGTTTTATTTGCATATTTAATCAAATATTTTAAAAATATAACCAATTTTATTCAAAATCATTAAGAAAATAGAGAAGAAACACTTCTTAACTTGTTTGTAAGTTCAGTATAACCTTGACCTTGACCTTATAAATTGACAGACTTAGAAGAAAAGAAAAATAAAATATTAGTAAATGAAATCCAGTAATATTTAAAAAGAATGATACCACATGATCAATTGGGTTTTGTTCCAGGAATGTAGAGTTGGTTTATCATTCAAAAACCGATTGAGGGCAAGGTGTGGTGGCTCACACCTGTAATCCCAGCACTTTTGGAAGCCAAGGCAGGTAGATGACTTGAGATCAGGAGGTACGAGAACTGCTTCAACCAAGAAGGCAGAGGTTGCAGTGAGCCAAGATCGCACCACTCTACTCCAGCCTGGGTGACAGAACAACATACTCTCAAAAAAACAAAACAAAAAACCAGTTAAGGGGTGCAGAGCAACATGGCAGCTAGAACCCTATGACATTCATTGCCACCCCTCCCTGGACCACCAATTTTTAAGAACTATCTGCAGAAAACCACCATCACAAGAACCAAAAATCAAATGAGCAATCACAGTAACTGATTTTAACTTTATATTCACTGAAAAAGACATGTATGAGGGCAGGAAAGACAGTCTTGAATCACGGATGCCACCCCTGCCATCCCCCAGCAGAGGCAAGGTGAAGAGAGAATCTGTGCACTTTGGGAAGGGAGAGTAAAGTGGCTGGGGAACTTTACATTGAACTCAGTGCTGCCCTTGCTGGGATAAGCCAGTGCCCATGCATAGAAGGAGCATTTGAACTAGCCCTAGCCAGAGGAGAATCATCCAGAACTTGAGCTTCTCAGCAAGCCTCACCACCATGGACTGAAGTGCTCTGGGGTTCTAAAAGTAAACTTGAAAGGCAGTCTAGGGCATAAGGACTGCAATTCCTAGGTAAGTCCTAGTACTAGACTGGACTGAAAGCCCATAGACTAGGGTAGCACATGACCAAGGGAGACACCAGCCGGGGCAACTAAGGGAGTGCTTGCACCATCCCTCCTCCCAGGCAGTGCAGCTCACATCAAAGAAAAATGACTCCTTCCTTCTGCTTAAGGAGAGGAAACTGAAGAGTAAAAAGAATTTATTCATGTATCTTGGATACCAGCTCAGCCACAGTAGGATAGGGCACCAAGCAGTATCATGAGGTTCCCAGTCCCAGTCCTAGTTCCTGGAAAACATTTCTAGACACGCCATGGGCCAAAAGGAAATTGCTTCATTAATGGGAAGGACCCAGTCTGGGCAGGATTCATCACCTGCTGACTAAAGCACCCTTGGGCCCTGAATAACCCGCAGTGATACAGGGAGTACATCGTGGGCCTTGGGCTTTAAGACTTGCTGGCTTAAAGGGAAAGACAGTGCATCCCCAGCTGTGCAAGCTATGGTGAAAGACTCCTTCTGTTTGAGAAAAGCAGAGGGAAAAGTAAAGGGCACTTTGTCTCGCACCTTAGATACAAGCTTGGCCAAAAGGGTAGTCTTGGGGTCTCTGTGTCTAGGCCTAGGCTCCTGGATAGCATTTATGGACATGCCCTGGGCCAGAGGAGAGCTTACTGCCCTCCAGGGTGAGATCCAGGCCTAGCAGCATTCACAACACACTAATGGAAGAGCCCTTGCCCTTTAAGTGAATATCAGCAGTGACCTGGCAGATCCCTCATGGTGGTGGCCACAGGGAGAGGCTCCTATGTCTGTGGAAAGTGGGAGGAAAAATAGGAAGGACTTTGTAATTTGGAATGAGTGCCAGCTTGGCACCGTAGAATAGAACATTAGGTAAACTGCTAAGGTATTTGACTTCAATTCCCAGCTCCCGGACAGCATCTGTGGACATGAATGGGGCCTGGGAGAATTTACCATTTTAAAGGGAAGAACCAACTCTGGAGAAACAGATAAATGACCTCTCAGAAACAGAATTCAAAATAGCAGGATACATAAGATACATATCCAATACAGGATACATAAGACTTGTAAAGAGACTTGGACTCCCACACAGTAGTAGTGGGAGATTTCAACATCAATATTAGATAGATCAATGAGACAGAAAATTAATAAGGATATCCAGGACTTGAACTCAGATCCGGAACAAGTAAACGTAATAAACATTTATAGAACTCTCCACTTTAAATACACAAAATATACACTCTTACCACATCACACCTACTCAGAGGTTTAAATGAAATATTGGTTGGCCATTATTAAGCACAACTGATGGCATAAGGGAGGTTTTCAATACCCATTTTTAGACTGCATTCTAACCTGGGCAATAAAACATCACTCCCGTTCTCTCTCCCTCTTCCTTTTCCTCTTTGTTCCTCTTCTTCATTCCTTTTTTAATCTTTCTTTCTTTCTTTTTTTTAAAAAAAAGAATTCAAAATAGCTGTTTTAAGGAAACTCAAAAAAACTCAGGATAATACAGAGAAGGAATGCAGAATTTTATCAGATAAATTTAACAAATAGATTTAAATAATAAAAAGAATCAAGCAGAAATTCTAGAGTTGAAAATGCAGTTGACATGCTGAAGAATGCATCAAGGTCTCTTAATAGCAGAATTGATCAAGCAGAAGAATTAATGAACTTCAAGACAGGCTATTTGAAATTATACAGTCAGAGGAGATTTAAAAAAGAGAGAGAGAAGAAAAAACAATACAGCACACCACAAGAGCTAGGAAATGGCCTCAAAAAAGCAAATCTAAGAGTTATTGACCTTAAAGAGGAAGTAGAGAAAGCGATAAGGGCAGAAAGTTTATCCAAAAAAAAAAAAAAAATCAGCGAACTTCCAAAGCCTAGAGAAATATATCAACATTTAAATGCAAGAGAGTTACAGAACACCAAACAGATCTAACTCAAAGAAGACTACCTCATGGCATTGAATAACCAAACTCCCAAAGTTCAAGAATAAAGAAAGCATCTCAAAAGAAGCAAGAGAAAAGAAAAAATAACATACAATGGAGCTCCCATATGCCTGGCAGAAGACTTTTCAGTGGGAACTTTACAGTCCAAAAGAGAGGCATGATATATTTAAAATGCTGAAGAAAAAAAAAAAACTTTTACCCTAGAATAGCAAACCCAGGGAAAATATATCTCAAGCATGAAGAAGAAATAAAGCCTTGCCTGGATAAACAAAAGCCAAGGGCTTTCATCAGATTCAGATCTTTCCTACAAGAAATACTAAAGGGAGTTCTTCAATCTGAAAGAAAAGGACCTTAATGAGCAAGAAGAGATCGCGTGAAGGTACAAAACTCACTGGTAATAGTAAACACACAGAAAAACAGGCAAACTATAAGTCATGATTAATGAAGCTGATGAGGACACAAAAAAGTAAAGGAAAAGATATTCCATGTTCATGGAATATAAGAATCAATATTGTTAAAATGTCCACACTACCCAAAGCAATATATATATTCAATGCAATCTCTATCAAAATACCAGTGATATTCTTCACAGAAATAGAAAAAAATAATTCTAAAACTTATATGGAATCACAAAAGACCTAGAATAGTCAAAGCTAACCTAAGCAAAAAAAGCAAAACTACAGGAATCACATTTCCTGACTTCAAATTATACTACCAAGCTATAGAAAGCTCTGTAGCTCTGTAGTAAAACTCCATGGTACTGGTATAAAAACAGACACATAGACCAATGGAACAGAATAGAGATCCCAGAAACAAATCCACACAACTACAGTGAACTCATTTTTTACAAAGGTGCCAAGAATATACATTGGGAAAAGACAATCTCTTCAATAAATGGTTCTGGGAAAACTAGATATCCATATGCAAAAGCATGGAATTAGACCCTTATCTTTCGCTGTATACAAAAACCAAATCAAAATGGATTAAAGACTTAAATGTAAGACCTCAAACTATGAAACTACTTTAGGAAAGCATTTGGGAAACTCCAGGACATTGACCTGGGCAAAAATTTTTTGGGTAATACCTGATAAACACAGGCAACCAAAGCAAAAATGGAAAAATATGATCACATCAAGTTTAAAACCTTCTGCACACAAAGGAAACAATCAACAAAGTGAAGATAAAACCCACAGAACGGAAGAAAATATTTGCAAACTACCCATCTAACAAGGGATTAATAACCTGAATATATAAGGAGCTCAAACACCTCTATAGGAAAATCTCTAACAATCCAATTTTAAATGGGCAAAACATTTGAATAGACATTTCTCAAAAGAAGACATACAAATGACAAGCAGGCATATGAAAAGGTGCTCAGCATCACTGATCAGCAGAGAAAGGCAAATCAAAACTACAATGAGATATCATTTCACTCCAGTTAAAATGGCTTTTAACCAAAAGTCAGGCAAAAGCAAATGTTGGCAAGGATGTGGAGTAAAGGAAATTCTCATATGCTGTTGGTGGGAATGTAAATTAGTACAATCACTACAGGGAACAGTTCAGAGGTTTCTAAAAAACTAAAAATAGAGTTACCATATGATCCAGCAATCCCACTACTAGGTATACAGCTCCAAAGAAAGGAAATCAGTATATCAAACAGATATCTGGGACCCCCATGTTTATTGCAGCACTGTTCACAATAGACAAGATTGGAAGCAACCTAAATGTCCATCGACAAAATGGATAAAGCAAATGTGCTACTTACACACAATAGAATACTATTCAGCAATAGAAAAGAATATTCTGTGATTTGCATCAACATGGCTAGAACTGGAGGTAATATGTTAAGTGACATAAGCCAGGCACAGAAAGACAAACACCACATGTTCTTACTTTTTTGTTGGATCTAAAAATCAAAACCATTGAATTCCTGGAAATAGAGAATGCAAAGATGGTTATCAGAGGCTGGAAAGGGTGGTGAGGAGTTGGGGGTGAGAGTGGGGATAGTTGATGGGTACAAAAAATAAAAGAAGAATAAATAAGACCTAATATTTGATTGCACAACAGGGTGACTATAATCAATAATAATTGTACATTTAAAAGTAACTAAAGTATATTATAACAGTTGGACTGTTTGTAACACAAAAGATAAATGCTCAAGGGAATAAATCCAATTTTCCATGATTTGATTATTATGTTTGGCATGCCTGTATCAAAATAACTCACATAGTCCATAAATATGTACACCTATGACATACCTGAAAAAATTAAAATTAATAAAATATTCAACCAATCAATTTAATTCATTACATTAAGAAAATGAAGAATAAAAAAAGAAATTATTATCTCAATAGATTTTTTAAAATAACGACATAATTCAACATCATTCATAATAAAACCTCACAACGTACTAATAGAAAGGAGATTCCTCAATCTAATAGAGGGCATCTGTGAAAAACATGCAGCTATTTAATGGCAAAAAATTGAATACATTTCCCCTATGATCAGCAGAAAGGCAAGAATCATCCACATTATAGAAGATAATCTTCCACATTATAGAAGAGGGCCTAACAGGTGCAGAAAGGCAGGGGGAGAAAAAGGAAAAGAACAGATTGTAAAATGACATAAGACAATATTTATTCAAGACAATATGATTATGCATGTAGCAAATCCTAAAGAAGGCACATACCAAAAACACACTATGAGAATAAGTAAAAATCAGTTTAATCATCAACAGTCAAAAATTTATTGAATTTCTGTATATTAGCAACTAAGAATCGAATTTGAAAAAAATACTATTAATAGTGGCACCCAAAGTATTAAATACAAATACTTACATATAAATTATCAATGTGCAAGACCTGAACACTGAAAACTACAAGGAATTAAGAGAAGTTAAAGATAACTTAAATAAATAGAAAGATAGACCATATTCAAAGATTAAATAAATAGAAAGATACACCATATTCAAAGGCCAAAAGATTTAATATTGTTGAGATGTTGTTATGGGCTGAATTGTGTCCCACAAGATTCATGTTGAGTTCCTAATTCCCAGTATCTGAGAATGTAAGTGTATTTGGAAATAGGACCTTTTAAGAGGTAAGTAAGAAAATGAGGGCATATGGGCAGGCCACAGTCTGATAGGACTAGTGTCTTTCTGAGGAGAGGAAATTAGTACACAGGCAACACACAGATTCAGAGGCAACCATGTGAGGACACATCAAGAAGGCAGCCATCTGCAAGCCAAGGAAAGAGGTCTCAGAGGAAACCAAACCTGCTGACACCTTGATCTTGGACTACTAGCCTCCAAAACTGTGAGACAATGAAGTTCTGTAATTTAAGCCAGCACATCTGTGGCATTTTGTCATGGTAGTACTAGCAAACTAAGACAGATTTTAATCTCCCCAAGTTGATCAATAGATGCAATGCTATTGTAATCAAAGTCCAAGCAGACATTTTTGTAAAAATTGATAAACTGATTCTAAAATGTATATGAAAGAAAAGAAATAAGTAATTAATGTAACAAACAACATAATCTTGAAAAATATATGGAAAATTAATACTACCTGATTTAAAGATATAATAAAACTGTAATCTAGGCAGAACAGGAGAAATGAATGGATCAAATAAACAGAATAGAAAATACATAAATAGACCCAGATATATATCATCAGTTGCTTACAGAGGCAATGAGAAATTCAGAGGGGAAAGAAATCTTTCTAACAAATAATTCTGAAAGAACTGGATATGACAAAAAATAATTTCAACTCCTACCTCACACCATGAACAAAAATTAATTTTGATTAGCACATAGACACAAATACAAAAGTTGAAATGACAAGGCTTCTAGAAGAAAATGTAAAGGAATGTTTTCATGAACTTAGATAAGAAAAAATTTCTTAGGCAGTCTTAAAGAGCATTAAAAAGAAAATTTTGAAAATGACAAATGGACAAAATGTAAAGCTTCTCCTTGTCAAAACAAAAAAATAAAATGAATAGGCAAAAAAAAGTGTGAGAAAAAAATTCATAACACATCCCTCCAGGAAAGAACTTATGATCAGAATGTCTAAATAACTCCCACTATTAGTAAAAAAAAAAAAAAAAAAAAAAAAAAAAATGCAATGAAAATATCAGCAACAGATTTAAACAGCCTCTCATGAAACAAGATATATGAATATTTATGGCCAGTACTCAATGAAAAGATGTTCAACATCATTAGTTACCAGGGAAATGCAAAATAAACCACAGTGATATCTCTGTGGATTCAGTAAAATGGCAAAAATTAGAAAGACAGATAAAACTAAGTGCTGGAGAGAATGTAAAGCAACTGGAACTCTCATACATTGCTGGTGGGAGTGTAAAGTTGAAAAACTGTTTCAAAGAACTTTTTGTCAATTTTTTATAAAGTTACATACATATTTATGTATGGCCCATTACTCCCACTTTTAGGTATTTATCCAAAAGAAATTAAAGTACATATCTACATAGACTTGTAGAATAAGATTCATAACACCTTTTTTCTTAATATAGTCCTCAACTGGAAACAAACCAATTCTCTATCAAAAAATGACTATGCAAATACATCATGGCATATTTATACAATTGGGTGTATACGCATCTATTTTCACACTGCTGATAAAGACGTAACTGATACTGGGTAATTTATAAAGAAAAAGAGCTTTAATGGACTCACGGTTACACATGTCTGGAGAGGCCTCACAATCATGCAGAAGGTGAAAGTTACTTACTTACTTAGTAGCAGACAAGAAAGAATGAGAGCATGTGCAAGGGAACTCCCCTTTATAAAACCATCATATCTCATGGGACTTATTCATTATCACAAGAACTGCACAGGAAAGACCCACCTTCATTATCAATTACCTCTCACTGGGTCCCTCCCATGATGCATGGTAATTATGGGAGCCACATTAGAGATTTGGGTGGGAACACAGCCAAATGATATCGTTCCACTCTTGGTCTCTCCCAAATCTCATGTCCTCACATTTCAAAACTAATCATGTCTTCCCAACAGTCCCCCAAAGTCTTAACTCATTTCAGCATTAACCCCAAAGTCCATAGTGCAAGGCAAATTCCTTCCACCTAGGAGCCTATAAAGTCAAAAGCAAGTTGGTTACTTCCTAGCTACAATGGGGCTACAGGCATTGGATAAATACACCCATTTCAAATGGGAGAAATTGTCCAAAACAAAAGGACTACAGGCTCCATGCAAGTCTGAAATCTAATAGGGCAGTCATTAAACCTTAAATGTCCAAGATGATCTCCTTTGACTCCATATCTCATATCTAGGTCATGCTGATGCAAGAGGTGGGTTTCCATTGTCTTGGGAAGCTCTGCCCAAGACCAATCCACCTCTTGCATCCCAAGACCATGAGGGTTTGCAGAGCACAACCTCTCCCGACTGCTTTTACAGGCTGGCATTGAGTGTCTGTGGCTTTTCCAGGTGCACAAAGCAAGCTGTAGGTGGATCTACCATTCTGGGGTCTGGAACACAGCAGCCCTCTTATCACAGCTCCACTAGGCAGTGCCCCAGTAGGGACTCTGTGTGGGGGCTCCAACCCCATATTTCCCTTCTGCACTGACCTAGCACAAGTTGTCCATGAGAGCTCTGCTCCTGCAGTACTTTTACCTGGACATCCAGGCATTTACATATATCCCCTGAAATCTAGGTGGAGGTTCTCAAACTTCAATTCTTGACTTCTGTGCACCTGCAGGTCAACACCACATGGATGCTGCCAGGGCTTGGGGCTTGTACCTTCTGTAGCCATGGCCTGAGCTGTACCTGAGACCCTGTTAGTCATGGCTAGAGCAGCTGGAACATAGGGCACCAAGTCCCCAGGTTGCACACAGCAGGGGGAGTGGGGAGGCCTGGGCCTGGCCCACAAAACCATTTTTTCCTCTTAGGTCTCTGGGCCTGTATTGGGAGGGGCTGTCCTGAAGGTCTCTGACATACCCTAGAGACATTATCCCATTGTCCTGGTGGTATGCATTTGGTTCCTTATTACTTATGCAAATTTCTACAGCCAGCTTGAATTTCTCCCCAGAAAAAATTTTTTTTTCTTTTCTACTGCATTGTCAGGCTGCAAATTTTCCAAACTTTTATGCTCTATCAACTTTTGAATGCTTTGCCCCTTGGAAATTTCTTCCACCAGATATTCTAAATCATCTCTCTCAAGTTCAAAGTTCCACAGATTTCTAGGGCAGGGGCAAAATGCCACCAGTCTCTTTGTATAGCAAGAGTGACCTTTACTCCAGTTCCCAAGAAGTTCCTCATCTCTATCTGAGATGACCTCAACCCGGACCTTATTATTCATATCACTATCAGCATTTTGGTCAAAGCCATTCAACAAGTCTCTAGGAAGTTCCAAACTTTCCCACATTTTCCTATCTTCTGAGCACTCCAAACTGTCCCAACCTCTGCCTGTTAGCCAGTTCTAAAGTCACTTTCACATTTTGGGTGTCTTTACAGTAGCACCCCACTCCCAGTACCAACTTACTGTATTAGTTCATTTTCATTCTGCTAAGACATACCCCAGACTGGGTTATTTATAAAGAAAAAGAGGTTTAATGGACCCACAGTTCCACATGGTTGGAGAGGCCTCACAATCATGGTGAAAGGCGAAAGGCACATCTTAAATGGTGGCAGCCAAGAGAGAATGAGAGCCAAGAGAAAGGGGAAATCTTTTATGAAACTATCAGATCTCATGGGACTTACTATCACAAGAACAGCACAGGAAAGACCCACCCTCATGATTCAATTACATCCCACAGGGTCCCTCCCAGGACACATGGAAATTACAAGAGCTATAATTCAAGATTTGGGTGGGGACACAGCCAAATCATATCAGGGTGCTACCCTGCAGTAAAAACAAACAACTGGTGCACTTAAAATCCGTGTGCCTAACTATGTATAAACCTTACCTCAATAACATTAAAATAGATATTATATCACAAGTTGAGGCTTACTAAGAAGAAAAGTAAAGCAGAGAGAGCCAATGGAGCATGCAATGTATGGTCAGTTACTATTTTAGACAGCATACTTTGCGAAGTACTCTGCTGGGTGGCATTTGAAGAAAAAACCTGAAGGAAATGACTAGTTGGGAGGAGAGGGCTCAAGGGCTCAATCAGAAAGAACAAATGCCTGGAGGGGACTGTAATGTTGTGAAATATATATATATACTCTTCCTCTAGTTTCCTGGCACACAACTCCTAAAGCCCTTGGCATCTCTTAAGTGATAAATGCCTTTTTGTATGCTCATGAGATGACTGGTGAATGGGGAATCCTAGATAGCTTCAAGAGGGAGGCTGGTTTGCCAGGGGAACCAATCATGTGATTAAAGAGTTGGAGCTTTCAGTCCCACCACCCAACTTCCAGGGAGGGGAGAGGGAGTGAAGGTTGAGTTATCACCGATGGCCAATGATAAAATCAATCATGCCTGTGTAATAAAGCCTCCACAAAACCCAAAAGGACAGGGTTCAGAGAATTTCCAAACAGCTGAACAGGTGAATGTTCCTGGAGGGTAGGTGCCCAGAGAGGACATGAAAGCTCTCTGGGCCCCTTCCCCATTCCTTGCCCTGTTCATTTCTTCATCTGGCTGCTTGTCAGTATCCTTTGTAATATGCACCAATGTAAACGGGTCAATGTAAATAAAGTATTTCCCTGAGGTCCGTGAGCTGCTCTAGCAAATTAATTGAGCCCAGGGAAGGGGTTGTGGGAACTCTGATATATATCTGGTTGGTCAGATATACAGGTCACAATTTGTGCTTGCAATTAGCATCTGAAGTTGGGGAGGGCAGCCTTGTGGGACTGAGCCCTTAACCTGTGGGATCTGACACGATCTCCAGGTACCGTCGGAATTGAGTTAAATTATTCACAGTTGGTGTCCAATGGAGAATTGATTAGTTGTTGTGAGAAGAAATCCCCACACACATTTTGCTTACCAGAGGTGAAGTGTTCTGTGTTGAGAGCGTGAGAGTGGAAGGAAAAAAACTATTTGTTTGTTTGTTTATTTTCCCTTCTGGTAGTGTTAGGAGATGAGGGCCAAGAGGAAGGGAATTTAGATCACACAGGTCTTGAAAGTCATTGTGAGGACTTCGGGTTTCAGTCTGAGATGGGAAGCCACAGGAAAATTCTGAGCAGAGGAGTGGCAGGAGCCTTGACAAAGATTCACTCTAGCTGCTGTGATGAGAATAAACATGAGATGGACGTGAGGGGTTGAAACAAGGGGAAAAGCAGAGAGACAAGTTGGAAGGCTACTTCAGCGGCTTCAAACAGGAGTAGTGGCAATGGTGAAAAGTGGTCATCATCTGGCTACATTTTGAAAGTAGAGTCAACAGGATTTGCTGGTGGACTCGATATACGGTATGATGAAATAAAAGGAGTCAAGGATGATTCTGAGTTTTTAGGCTGAGCACTGTTAGAATTTAAATTCCAGCAGTGCAGCTCCAGAGCTAGCAAGGATTCAACCACTACAATTACTGCTTTCCTCTTTCAGAGCCCCGCCCACCGCTACTGCTGACCCCTGTCCAATCCAGCTCAGCATGCTGGCAGAACCCACACCTTCGGGAATCACTCAGGCACCTGCCATCTTTCCTTCTGAGACTGCTTTCACCACCTACTGTCTGGTTAAATCCAATTTCTGCTTTGTTACTCATCTCCTTTGGATGTGGCATTCATTTGGACTGTCTGGTCCTCAGCCCCACCTTTGCCAGTAGACATTGCCTTTTTAAGTCCCTTTGCTCCATGCCTAAAGTCTTAGGTTACTGCTGACTTACACCTTTGCAACAAACCCTGGGCCTAACAAAAGACCTATGACAGCTTATACTCACCAGGAGATAAGTTCAGAAATCTAAGATTTCAAAGCATACCATTAGGCAAAACCGCAGCCCACACAAGGCACCCAGCCAAAGGGTCAAGCTGGGTTTGAAAACCAATTCATGCTCTGGTCTCCAAGATCTGAGCCTCAGTGTTAGACTGCATCCTAGAAGCAGTATTATTTCCCAATGTGTTCGCTCAAAATGTTTTTTATACCACCTTTTCCTAATTTGTCCAAAGGTATCATCTCTACAAAAGAAGTCCCTGTTTCAAATTCAGCCAAGCATGACTCAGATTCACAAAGGCTGGACTTTTTTTTCACTACAGTGAGAACATGAACAGAGCCCCTTAAACTGCTGTCTCTCTTGCTTAGAACTTTTATAAAATTTAAGTGAAAGAAGAGACCGAACTTCATTGATATCAGAATATCAGAAGGCAATTTTTCTGGTATCATCCCTTGTCTTGTCCCACATATGCACATTGCTGTGTCTCCTCCACTCCAGAAATGCAAACAGCTTTTGCTTATTTCTACTGAACATGGTTCCTTTTTCTCTGATGTTGTCTCGATTGAACCTGAGAAGCTGACATAATTGTGCAATTCATAGCTAGTGAAAGTTGAACTTTGAACAGTAACTGGAGATCTGAGCAGATAAAGGCATCTGACAAGAGTTTGTTCTTGACAACACCAGCATCCCTTCTCTTCTGAATAATAATATAACCAATTCAACATCCTCTATTTTCTTGCTGTTGCAATGTTGAATTCAAGTGCCAGTATGACCTGACTGTTTATCGGGTAAGAACTCAATTAATTTGAGTCCAGATTCATTAATGGTTCTTAATTCACATTTCACCATTATGTTGATCTCTGACCTCTGGTCCCCCTTTTGCATGGAAATCTCCCTCTCAGTAGAAACACATCATGTTCTGGCACACAGCCACTCACTTCCTATTCTGACTGAGCCACTTTCCTGTCACCAAGGTGCTGAATTTCCCTGGACATATCTCAATGATACATTCAGAGAGGCTACTTTTTAAAAGGGTCTGATAAGCTCTTTTCACATTATTATAATTCATGAAGGGAGGCTTGTGATGTAGTATAGAGAGCCCTGGACTAGATGCAATTCACACACTATGTATTGAGTGAATATTTGTCAAATGAGAGAATAGCCCTAGCTGTCCCAGGAATCAGCTTGTGATTTGAGTCAGGTCATGCCATCTCACAGGGCTTCACTCTCCTCATTTGTAATGTCAAGAAGCTGGAAAGATGGGTTCTGAGATCCAAACTCCCATCTATCCTATCCGTTTTCCAAAGGATTTTTCAGGCAAATTAAAGAAAGAGGCTGAAAAACAAGCTCCTGAAACTCAAATGCCTTTTGGGAGTTTTCTTTGAGTCAGTCCTCCTTAAGTGGCCAACTTTGGAGACCAGTCATGTGGGCCTCAGGGTTTTCTCAAATAACTAAAGCAATCTGGAGATTTGATAAACCCAGCCAATATTTTGAAACACATCCCACCCCTATACTTTTATTTTTACCTTTTCCTTTTAACTCCATATAATTTTTAGAAGAAAACTCACCCTAGGGTCTGGTTTGTTTTCCAGGAACTCACTGTATCCCCTGGTAATTCATTGGGGTATTATAGAAGCACTTCTTGGGGAAAATCTTTAGGCTATATAGTCTTTTCCCACCCTTTGAATAAAATCACTGATCTTATCATGGCTAGGATATTGACACATTCAAAGAGAAAAAAAAATTGTCTAAATAGACACTTAGAACAAAATTGTTGTAAATTCTACACTTAGAAAACATTCTCCCACTCAATTTTTAAAGTTTATACCTCTTTCATGGCCATTTTCATGGATAGTTTAGTTAAAATTGAAGAGGCAATTCTAAAGATTAGTCATAGACATTTCACTAACCTGGGATTCAGAAGAACTGATCTCTGCTTCCACTCTCTCTAGCACTATTTTGCTGAGACATTATCAAAAGTATTACGGAATCTGAAATTTGGGAAGAAACACAGAGGTCAATTGAAAAATGAGGAGTTTTTTTTTAGAAGAAAGCCTCTTTTCTCTAGCCTATGTAAATACTCCCTGTGATTGAAAACAAAACCTTACTATTTCCTGCCTATTTTCATTGCTGGAAAGGTATGGTAGAAAGATCTTTCTAACTGCCACTTCCATCTCTTGCTCCTAGTTCTACCTTCAGAAGCAACAGAGAAAATTAAGAATAGCTTACTTTTTTAGACATTAATTATATGTATGACCTCATTTAAACTGCACAAGAGCTGCTACTTCTGACCAAAATGGAGTACTCTAGACTCCTGCATTATTAAACAACTAGAAAAAAAATTAACAAAATATATAAAACAATGTTGGTTTTTTTCCATTGGTGAATAAGCAGTATAGGACTGATTCCTGACAAAAGAGAAGCAAGTCAGACCACTGCTGCAGCTCACTACCTGGAGGCAGGCCCTGGGCTGCAGCACAGGGAAAGGGACCTAAATATATCCCAAAGGTTTCACGTGGCTGAGGACACTGATATAGAAGATCAGGAAGGTAAAACAGCTACAACCTCTGGGATAGGAAGCCAGGAAGGGAGCAGCTGCACAGGGAAAGGAAAATAAGCTCCGTAGATCTGCTGAGAGTCCCTCAAGTCTCACTGAAGATGGGTCTGCACATGGGTGAGAGTAAATTCCCCAGGGCCCTGGGAAGCCATCTGGAAAACAAAAGACCAAACAATTCCCAAAGCTCATCTTACATTCCCACCAGGCAGAGTGGACAAACATAATAATACACAGGGAATGAGGCAGAGTTATTGGAAGGACACAATCTTAGTAGCTAATTTAAATTATCTGTATAATAAAGGCTGTCCTAGACATGCCCTAAGACAGCTTCAAGCAAGCCACAAATGGATACTTCTGATTCTAGGTAACAGAACTGCATATCAGAACAAGTTCGACACTTATCAGAACAAGTTCTATATAAAGGAATACAACCAAAGCTAACACCTAACAGCATAAAATTCCTGGCATTTAACCTAAATTTACCACTCATTCAAATAAACAGAAAAATATTACACCCAGGAGAAAACAAACAATCACTGGAATCAGATACAGAACAAATAATTGATTCAATTAGGTAGGGACATTAGCTAGATTTGGTAGGGACACTGAAACCAATATTATAAATATGCTAAAGTTTAAAAACATAAAGAAAAGCCTGGGTATAACAATAAAATATATGGAAGATCCATTTTTTAAAAGGATAAAAATGGACCTTTCAGCGATAAAAAACCAAAATGTCTCAAATGAAAATACACTGCATGGGATTAATAGCAGAATAGTTACTACAAAAGAACAAAGCAATCAGTGAACTTGAAGGCACAGCAATAAAATCCATTCAAAATGAAGCACAGGCAGAAGAAAGACTTAAAAAATGAACGGAACACCAATGACCTGCACAACAATACAGAGGAGTCTCACTTACAGGTAACTGAAGTATCAGAGAGAGAGTGAAAGTAGACAAACAGAATTTGAAAGTATAATGACTAAAATTTTTCCAAAATCAATTGTAACTGTTAATATGCAGATTCAAGAAGTTTACCAACTTTAAGATGAATAACCATAAAGAAAAGCACACGGAGGCACAATTTAATTATAATGCCTAAAACCTCTGAGAAAGAGAAAATCTTACAAGCAAGCAGAGGAAGAAATAGATACAATGTAAACATAGGAAGAAAAGATAGGAATAATAACAGACTTTTCGTCAAGAATGATGTAAGGCAGAAGACAATTAACTGACATCTTTAAAGTGCTGAAAGGAAAACCATCAACCTAGAATTCTATGCCCAGTGAAAATAATTATTTTAAAGGAAAGCAAAATACTCTTTCAAACAAATAAGATCTGAGAAAATGAATTGCCAGCAGACCAACACTATAAGAAAGTTTAAAGTAAATTCTTTGGACAGATGATAGATGATTCCAAATGGAAATCTGGACATACACAACAAATAAAGAAAGGTAGAAAAGGTAAATAAGTTTACCCTTTACTATAAAAGACATTTTTAGGCCAGGCATGGTGGCTCACGCCAGTAATCCAAGCACTTTGGGAGGTTGAGGCAGGTGGATCACCTGAGATCAAGAGTTCAAGACCAGCTTGGCCAACATGGAGAAAGCCCATCTCTACTAAAAAAAAAAAAAATACAAAAATTAGCTGGTTTTGGTGGTACAAGCCTGTAGCACCAGCTACTCAGGAGGCTGAGGTGGGAAGGTCACTTGAACTTGGAAGGCGGAGGTTCCAGTGAGCCAAGATCATACCACTGCACTCCAACCTAGGCGACGGAGTGAGACTCTGTCTCAAAAAAAAAAAAAAAAAAAGTCATTTTTATCACTTATACTTTTTAAAGATAAATAACTGCTTAAAGCAAGAATAACAATATATTGTGGAGTTTATAAAATATAAGCAATTTAAAAGTATAAAAATAGCACAAAGGATGGGAAAAAGAAGGGAAGGAGAACTAGACTGTCACACCTCTCATCCATTGTATATGACATGGCATGGCATTACTTAAAACACATTATTAAAAGTTAAAATTGTCTGTTGTAATATTAAAACAATAACGGAAAATAAATAAGAGATATATTTTATTTTTTATTAATAAGCCAATAATGAATTAAAATAAAATATTTTTAAAACCACATACAAATGCAAAAGAGGGAAAAAAAAAAAAAAACAAAGAAAAGACCAGATAAATAAAAAACAGCAAATTGCTAGGTTTAAATCTGGCAATATTAATAATTAAAAGTCACACACTGCCGTGTGTACCTATGCAACTATCTTGCACGTTCTGCACATGTACCCCAAAACCTATAATGCAATAAAAATTTTAAAAATTTAAATAAATAAATAATAATTAAAAGCCAGTGGTGTAAATACTTCAATTAAAGGCATAGGTTGTCAGAGGAGTTAAAATATAAGGTTAAAATATAAGACCCAAATATATACTCCAAATAAGAAAGCTTCTGAAGACACAAAATGCTAAAAATAAAAAGACAGCAAATGATAGACCGTGTAAACAGTAAAAGAGAGAGAGAGTAGGGAGGAATGAAGGAAGGAAGCTAAAATAATTGTATTAGTATCAAACATAGTAAACAAGTTAAAAGGGACATTTCATAATGATAAAGGGGTCTATTCATCAAGAGCACAAAACAATCCTAAACACCTACATACCTAATAAAAGCTTCAAAATAGATGAAGCAAAAACTGAGAAAACTGAAAACAGATCATGATTATAGTTGGAGAGTGTAACACTCACATCAGTAATTGACAGAAAAAGTAAACAGAAAACATTAAAGATACTTATTTTCCAGAATTAAACAATCTTCACTTTTCTTGATTATACTTTGATAGATTACTCCCCTCTTTACTACACGTGACACATACCAACTTCTTTCCAAACCACTTCAGCACACAGTACTTTGTAACTAGTGTGGAATCCAACTCATACTATGATGCAGTAAGAAGCTTCCAAGCATGTGGATATAGAAACCCAAAGACAGCAAGATAATTGGGGAGGATGAGCTATTTTTCTGCTCACTTGATCTGTAATTCAAGCAAGCAAAAAGCCTCAACATGTTTGCCTCATTTTTTTATATACAGTGACCCACAGACGATATCCTTGCTCTTCACAATACGTATGTCCAGTTGTGCATTGATTGAGCCAGCCATCCCAAAGCAAGCATTTGTCTTCACACATTTATGTAAGTGTATTGGCTCGTGGTGTCAGACACAAAGCATTCTTTACTGCCTTAGAATCTTTGACAGAGATCCCACATTCTAGTATATACTCTTTCCTTTTTCTAGACAAAGCAGTTCAGATTCTCTCTACACATTATGATGAATAAGCTGACATCAAGTATTAATAATATATTCTCCTCCAGAGCAAGTTATTTAACACAATTCTCAATGTAAATTAGTAAACTGACCAACTGGTATAATTTATCAACTCAAAGAATCAGTCTCTCTCTCTCTCTCTCTCTCACACACACACACACACACACACACACACACACACACACACTGTCTGTCTCTCTGGATCTCTCTTATTCTTCCTCTACTAAGTAAGATTTTAATCTTACTTAAGTGATTATCTTCCAGCTTTGAATTTCTTTACATGAAATGTTTCCATTCATTAATCATTCAATCATGTAATCATGAAGGCAAGGCTGTCAGCAACTCTCCTGTCGGTTGGACTGCCTTGGACGGACCAAGCTCAGGCTCTTGCCAGCTGCTGACTCAGGCAAATCACTAAAGTTTTCTGGACAAGTATCTTGGGCACTGCTTATCCTACAGAGGACATGAAGAGGAAACAACAGACACTGGGGCCTATTGAGGGTGGAGGCGGGGAGGAGGGAAAGCTTCAGAAATAGTAACTATTGAGTGCTATACTTAGTACTTGTATGGCAAAATAATCTGTACAACAAACCCCCGTGACACGAGTTTACCTCTATAACAAACCTGCACATGTACCCCTGAACCTAAAATAAAAGTGAAAACATTGAAAAAAATAATAATATAAGATGTGGGGGTTAGGAGAGCATCTTTACCTTTTCATAAACGTAGGTTTTCATATTCAGATGACTGTTGGTATGAGTATAAATGAGTGGACATAGGAGTAGGATTGCTAGCTGTTTTACAGAGAGTGTCAAGAGGGAATGGGTTAATAGCAGAAGAAGGAGGATACTGTAAAAGAAAGAACACGAGCTTTATAGTCAAAAGGTCCAAGTTCAAATTCTAGTTCTATTTTGCACTGGCTGTGAGATCTTACACAACTTATGTTCTCCTAGCTTTGGTTCACTCAGGTCTAACTAAATGGAAATAAGAAGGTAATTAGGAGGATTCACTGTTACTATGGAGGTAAGGTTTCTGACACCTAAGAAACATGTTACATGGTAGCAGCTAACGGCTCCCAACCCGAAAGTGGAACGACCAGTCAGCTGCGCTGTCCTACTTCCCTTTGGCCAGGGGAATTGGCGAATTTGGCAAACGAAGCTGTGTGTCCAGGGAAATTTGGTAACTCACCAGTAAGGCGAATGCACTAATCTAAGACCAAAATTCAGAGGCAAATCTAAGACCAAAATCCAGAGAATCACCAAACCTATTAACAAAATATTTATTTTGTTGATTCTTTCATTAGTTGAGTCACTCAAGTAGTCACAACAACAAAACCCACTCCGTGCCTTCTCTGTGCCAGCTGCTCTACAGAGCTTTGCAGTCCCTGACCTCTACTATTTTGTAGTCTTATGGGTAGAGACACATCTTAATGAAGCCATGAAATGTTTCAGAGGGGTTTTAAGATAAGCAAATTTCTTCTGTTCACATCCTTTGTAACCTTCCTTTTGAACACAGACCTCCAATGTATGAGAACTTAAAATCCCACCCCAGAACCCAGTTTCCTTAGCCCTGGCACCTACTCCCTGTCAGTGTGTGGGTAACTAATTGCATATGGCTTAGTTAGGCGCCCCAGATTCTGGGAGTTAGGGACATTATGCATAGATCTGCCATTAACACTAATGGAGGGTTACACGCACAAATCCTCCACACACCAAGAAAAGAATAGACTCTTCTCATTCATACATAATAGATCTGTAGAAAAATTAGCATGTATGCTTTTAGGAGCTGAACTCTGAAGATGTACCTTTTATGGGAAATATGTAAATAAGGACAGAGGATACACTGAAGGACAAGTGCTGTAATGTACTCCTTTTCTGATGCCTGGGCACCTTGTCAATTTTGCTGCTGCATAAAGTAGGACTAGGCTTGCCTCTGCAGAGATTCCCCAGCACATTCACCTTCCTGGTGTGTTACTTAATTTCCCCAGACACAGCTTACTCTGCCAAATTTGTCAATTCCCCCAGGAAATGGGAAGTAGGGCAGTGCAGTTCATTGGTCAGCAAGCAAGTACAGTTATGGACCTTTTCCAGGGAAGTGTTTCTCTTTTTTCTTAGAAACTATTATTAAATTGCCTTACAATTTAAGTGATCTTAGAAACAAGGAATAGAGTATTCATTGTAGGAGTGCAGATCCTCCCAGTAACCCCTGGAGTCACCCCTGAAGGCCACAGAAATCACGGTGCTGGGCAGACTGGTTTTGTCAGTGAAAGGGCAGGAGGGACCTATCTGTGTCTTCCATTTTTCTGCCTCAGCCACAGGATAAGGAATTCTCTTTCCCTAACTACTTATCATCCCCACCAGCCAAGTTACTAATCCAATACCTTTGCTAGTGGGCAGTCATGACAGAGGAAACTAATTCTCATGCAAAAGGACAAGGGTGCCTCTCGTGTGCACACTTTCCAGGCTAACACAAAGCCAGCCTCTTTTTTTCTGCAGAAGAGTCCAGCATTCTACCTGCTGCCCATGCCCAGGAATCTATCCCTTGCTTCTTGTCCGCTTAGGTATGTTCTCCAAGGCAAGCTGTCCACAGACCCAGCCTTTCTCTCAGCTGTCTGTTCTATATCCCTGACCAGTGGTTATTGCAAGGGCCTGGCATTTGCTATGTAATCAGGTGAGTAGGAGGATGGAATAGGAAACCTTACTGGGGAGGCCGGCCACACTTACCATGGATGACCTGCATTTGAAGGGCGATTATGAGAGTTATCTCAGGGCTTCTCTAGATTCCAGTAAAAGCTACTGAACTCCATACCTTATGTATGTAACTTCCTGGACATGCTTCAGAAAAAAGGAACACTGAGGCACCAAACACCAAAGATGTTTTCACTTTAACTCAAACTGAGGACACATATTAATTACAGGGTCACTTCCTTCTTTTGCAGATGTCCTTAAGGCTTTGACTACTAACACCATGGTTTTTCAGGAACTCCGATCAGTGGAGAGAATGAATTGAACCAATGGTGCCCAATTCATGGTCTTTGTGTCTAAAAGGTGAAGCATGCATGTTAACTTCATGAGACTGCAGCAGTAAATAGGAAACAGCTTAAAAATTTCCAGCCAGCAGCCAGGCAGCCGCCTGAAACTAAGGTCTTGAAAAGAGAGTTGCAAAGAAATGTTTTGAGTGCAGTGCTTTATTTCATCCAGGATCACTGTGAGCTGATAGCAGTGAACCCTATCCTGCAACAAACTCTGTTCTGCAGATCCCCCAGAGCTTGCTGTGTAGCAAGGATAGCTCAAGAAACAGACAGACACAGGGGCAGCTCTTCCCATGTGGAATGTAAGATTTATCACCACCAGGACATAGCCTGAATTCCCAGTCCCAACTCAAGCCTAAACCCCTGCAATGCTGACCCCATGCTCTGCAGAAAAGGACAACTGTACAAAAATCCACTGAAATGCCCAGGGTCTGGAAAGCGAAGCAGCACATGCAGACACTCAAAGCACCAGTGAGTCCAGTGACTCATGGAGTCCAGAGGCGCTGAGGCTCGGCCCTAGTACTGCCCTGTGAAATCACAGCTGTGTAGCAATTTGGGCTACCATCTTCTAATTCACTGTTCTAAACATCTAACAGCTCAAATCTTTTCCAGAATCGTTATTTGCTTTTTCCTGAAAATGGATGTGCAGTGGAATAGATAGGAGAAAAAGAGACAAGACGCAAACCTCTAAGAAACTACAGCAATTAGAATAAACCAGAGACCTGATAACATGGAAAAGTCCATCCTTCCATTAGTCAAAGAAAAGTAATTTAACTATCACCATAATCAAACTGTGCTCCTATCAGGTATATTACATGGAATTGACATTTTTGTGAGGAAATCATCTCAAAGCCTAGAATTACATCTTTTATGTAGTTTAAAATCTCAATTAGACTGTTTTTTCTTCTACTATCGATTTTTATCCTGAATGACGGCATTGGAAGGAGAGAGTTAAAGGAATTATTTTAAAAACAAAAAAGGAGAGAGAAAGATTGAACTAGCATTGCACATGCAAATGAATGCATTATGGTAGTAGGGGTTTTTTTCCACTGAATAAATTTACATTTACATCAGTTAGAGCTGATGTAATTCTGTAACCAGTGAAACTTAAATATATACATATTTTGCCATAAAAGCCCTCACAGCTATAACCTTTTGATTAAGTTCTATTGTAAAACTAAGAATAAATTTCAGTCAATCAGTTTTAGATTGGGCAACTTTTATTACTCATTTTACCCAGAAGTACACTTTAACTGGCACTTTACCAATACTTAATAGGAGGCTTGTCTGGTTTCCCTGTTAATTCCCTAGGTTTTGTAACAATTCTCATAAATGGATGAAATTTTATAAACTCTCACTATAAAGAATGAATAATATAAATTGCTCTTGGCCAAGGACATGCTTGTGTGTGTGTGTGTGTGTGTGTGTGTGTGTGTGAGAGAGAGAGAGAGAGAGAGAGAGAGAGAGAGAGAGAGAGAGAGAGAGAGAGAGAGATGGCAACTATTCACATTTTTCCACTGAATTAAAAATTGACCACAAAGTGGCAAACATTGGTGAAGAAATAAATTCCTTTAGCTTAAGCTGTCACCCTGCTCCTCTGTTTCTTGCTTATGTCAGCTGTTGGAAAATACTCAACACAATTTGACCTGGTCACCTAAGGAGGCAGCGTCAATTAGTATGCAAGTAAAACAGCAAAGAAACAAGCAACAGCAGCCTCTCCAACGTTCTAAGTGATCTTCCTGTGTAATTACAATTTGTTTCATCACAGTCATTTCACATGACAAATTAGTGAAGCTGAGATTGGGGAGCTTTGCACAGTGGGGCTGTGTCAAGATTATAAAAGAGTAACCTGCCACCAAGTTATCAAATTTAAGGGAAAGATGTAATTTCAAAGTCTTGTAATAATAAACATTTATCAAATGCCTATGTGATAGACACTGTCAGATGAACTGTTAATTTTCCCAATAGCCTTATAAAGAAGGCGTTATAGTTGCCATTTTATAGATAAGAAAACTAAGGAAAAGAGAGATCAATTCTATGTCTAGTCCCACAGTTCATATGTGACAGGGCTAGGAAATAACTCAGCTTGGTCTGATTCTAAGGGCTGAGCTTTTCCCATGATGCAGCTGTACCTACAGGAAATCAGCAAAAGAATGGATATTACCAGCCAAAATCACAGGAGTATATTTTACTAGCAGGCAGAACAATGACTGTGATAGAATATTCTAACAAGTCCACTGAAATCATTTTTGAAGATACCCACATTAGAACAATTATAATACTAGAGACCTAACAATGTTCTCATATTTATAAGGATCTTTTGTCTTGGATGGCTAACATCTCATGAATCAATCACAAAATAATGTAAAACAGCTAATGGTAGTTCTACCAAATATTAGTATTATACATTATGTCTTAAAAAATGTTTCTTTACACATTGTCTCACTTGATGTATGCAGGAAGGTACGATACAAATCATGGTATGGAATGCTGAAAGAAGTTCTATTCGTAGCTCCTAAATCTCAGAAAGTGTTAGAATCGCCTTGTGTTCATTAAAATCTAGACTCCAAGGTCCCTGCCCCACCAAAAATATAACCACTGGTTTTAGAGTGAGTGGGCCTAGGAATCTGTATTTGTGTCAGGCATCTGGTGATTCAGTTGATGGGGTGGGGAAGGGATCTCAGTATCATGCCTTGAGAAACACCGGTGGGTATCAGAGTAATGACGTAACCTGTCCCTGTACTGTGAGTGATGGGGGCAGAGGGGTCTCCTCCCAGCACTCTAAAGAGATGATCACTTTCCTTAGCCTGGAGCTATTTTCATAGAAGGTGACCTCATGCAGTAAATTATGGGTGCCTGGCTCCCTTAGTTTCCAGATTCCATATCCCAACTCTGATTCTTCAGGCTTTTTATTCCTAATACCCACTCAGTCTTTTTTTTCCTCTCATTTTCCCAATCTTTTCCACTCCCCAGGCTTTCTAAGCCCTCAGTGGGACCCTACACATTTAAAAAGGCCTTGACAACAATAAATGTATTTTAAATACCCAGCACCCCGTTGAAGTCCATTCCCAGTGCTCAGAGCACGTGCCCAGCAGTTCTGCCAGTTACTTAAAAGCTGCAACAGTGTGAAGTAAGGAAACCTTGCCTCTCTGTGTACCAGGGTCACGTTAGAAATTCACGACAGGCCCAGCACACACAAATCTATTTTCTGGTTCAAGATCCAGGAAAGAAAGTTTCAACCTCAGAGTTCACATTATCAGCCCTCAAGCTCCCCGAGACGGAATGGAGTCTCCCCACAACACCAGGTTTTGGGTATGACCCTCAGCGCGGTGGTTTCTGCTTCCTCTTTCTACTTGTCTGCATGCTCCATCCAAGCTAGAGCACTTTAAGAACAGAGGCTGTGCTGTTTTTACTCCTGAATTCCCAGGGCTTAACCCAGTGCTAGGAACATAACAAATGCTCAATGAATGTTTTTAAGTAAAGGCATATCAAGGAAATTAATCAAACAACAAATTGACCGAGTCTGGGAAAGGCAGTCCGTTATTGCAGGCGTGTTTGATTCTCTGCACTTGTCACCCCAGCTTCCTTCACCAGGATGTACATTTTCTTCCTGATACATTTATAGTGCAATCTGTAGACTGGAAAAGAAGTCTTGAACTTGAGTTAGGCTCTTTATACATTAAATGAAAATTACCGTATTCTTCTATGTGTTGTTTGTTTTGTGTGTTCTTTGATTTTTTAGGAGAAAACACCATCCTTTCCTGTCTGTGGAAAGGCTTTACCCTGACACACTAGAAAGAATGGCTGGAGGAACATGAACTCCTTACTTGTGTCTGTTTGGGTGTGATTTATTGTACTTTTCCTTTATTGCAGGGCAGGCGATGCAAGGGCATCTATGGTGGCATGATGTAAGGTCATCACACACTCTTGGGTGGCATGTGGTATTTTTCAGGTACTCTGCAACCACTTATTTACCATCCTGCAGCACCTCCAGGAAGGGAGGTCAGCATATTCTTCAGGAGAGGGATTGAAAACCCAGAAGGATAAGAGGCAGGTGGTGCTAAGTCAGGGCTCAAACCATCTCCTCCAGCCAGGACTGCAGAATCCATTCCTTTGGGAGAGGATTTGCCAACCCTCTGCAGACTTCTGTATGGGAAAGACCTGGGGACACACTGCAAGACGCCACTTCAATCTGGTTATTTTAGAAGAAAAATGGAATGGAAATTGAACCTTGAAATGTACACTCTGGGGATCCACAAACTCTCCAGTGGTGAGGAACTACAAGCAATGTTTAAGCCACATGCAGGAGTATTTTACAAAGTTATTTACAAGGTTAATTACTGGTGTCCATACCTGTGCCTTAGTAGTGCTGTGGTGGCCCATACCCAGGGGGCAAGCTGGAAAGCAGTTCCTGAGATGCCAGTTCCCACAGGAGCCCCAGCAAGCCTTTCATGACTTGCTTTGCATTAGGTAAGCTTAGTGCAGGGTACAAAGTGTGTTTACTTGGATCAGTAGCTTGGAACACAAAGCAATGAATTCTACTTCGCCTGGGCCTCTACCTTCCTAGCACACACAAAGACAAAGGCATTGTGAAATTTTAACTGCTGGGTTTACTAGAGAAGTAGCCAGGATGAGACCTGGGTTTGCAGACTTGAAGAACTAAGCAGTGGATTTAGTCAGCTTGGGATGCTATAACAAAGCACATTTGCTTCTCACAAATTCTGGACGCTGGAGTTCTAAGTTCAGGGTGCCAGCATGGTGAGGTTCTTCTAGATTGCAGATGACCGACTCCTCAGTGTATCCTCACAAAGCAGGAAGAAGGCAAGAGAGCTCTCTGGGATCTCTTTTATAGAGGAACTAATTCCATTCTTAAGGTTCTGCCCTATGATCCAATTACCTCCCAAAGGCCCTACCCCCTAAAACCATCAGATCAGGATTCCAACATATGAATTTGGAGAGGAACAAACAGTCAATTACAGCAGGGTTACTGCCCTCTATGCTGGAAGAGTAACAGAGGGAAGGTAGAGAAATGAAGGTAGACACAGCCTTCATGGTTAACAGTGTGGGCCTCGCAATAACACCAAGTGTGGTCTAAGGACCAGCCGCATCAGCATCACCAGGGAGCTGGTTAGAAATGCTGAACATTGAATCCCACCCAGACATACTGATGGTCAGAATCTCTAGGGCTGGAGTCCAGGAATCTGTGTTTTAATAAGTGCTCCAAATGATTCCTATGTGTATTAAAGACTGAGAAGCACTGGACCTAGAGTCAGACAGTCTGGGCTTGTACCCTACCCCAGCATTCTACAGCTGTGTGAGCTCTCCAGGTCTCCATTCTTTCCTTTGTAAAGTAGGAATAACAATACCTACTTCATGGGGTTGCTGTGTCATCAGGATTACAAGATAATGTGTGTAAAGCACTTAGATCAGGATCTAGCAAATAAGCACTTACCAAAGGTATGCAGAATAAAATATAGACTGTCCCTTTCTAAACCCTTAAACCCCACTTCTACCCAGAGCTCATGCCCCCAACTACCTTCCAAGGTCACCTCTTGGTGCACTGTCAACTTTAACTTACAAGTAAGCTCTTAGATCTTGCCTAAGCCCACTCATGATTCATTCATTTTTAGGTCATAGGCAGTCCACAGGCATTCTTCTTCAATCCCCCACTAAAACCTCTGTACCCCTCACCAGCTCAGGAATCAGCTGTGGATTCTGCCAGTCTTGGCTTGGGTTGGGAGGAGAGCACATGATGTGTCTTCCCAAGAAGAAAGAAAATTCTAGAGAACTACCATGAAGTCTGGAGGTACTTAAAAAAAAAAAAATGGGTTTGAACTCACTTCTCATCTTAGATTGGTTGCATAATAATGTTTATTGAGTAAGTTAATGAATGAAATTCACTCAGCTTGGAAAATACAGTCTCAGATTATAGTAGCATGAGACTGGACTGGATTTCTTCCCTCCCTTTATTCCAGAGATTTATTTATGGCTCATTGATCCATTTAGAGGTGTCAGGGCAGCTTGGTTTACTTTGGCATCCTGTCAGTTTTATATGTATCCTAAACAGGCTGCTTTTCATATAAAATCGTCACAATTTAAAACAATTTTTAACATTTGTTCTTTCTTTCCTTCCTTCCTCCCACCCTCCTCTTTCTCTCCCTTCCTTCCTTCCTTCCTTCCTTCCTTCCTTCCTTCCCTTTCTTCCTTTCCTTCCTTCCTTTCTCTCTCTCTTTCTTTCTTCTTTTCTTCCTTTCTTTTGAGTAGGTCTCACTATATTGCCCAGGCTGGCTTCAAATTCCTGGCCTCAAGCGATCCTCCTGCCTCAACCTCTCAAGTAGCTGAGATCACAAGCAGAGGCATCTGTGACCAGCAACCGAAAGTACTTTGATTCATTCTTAAGAAAGGCATTGAAATCAAGAAAGATTACTATAGCCATGGATTCATTTGGTCTATTGTTAGAGAAAGCAAAAGTCATATCTTAAGCCTAATGAGTCAGGTGATGGTGAATCCTGATGTGTGTGTGTGTGTGTGTGTGTGTGTGTGTGTGTACTTCTATGTATAAACAAAAGAAGGCAGCTAAGTCAAGGGAGGAAACACATTCCAATAGTACAAAAATAAACACACACACACACACACACATAGAGAGAGAGAGAGAGAGAGAGAGAGAGAGAGAGAGAGAGGCAAGAAAGGATCTGAATTTTTTTCCTTTCTCCAACCCTGCAAGGACATAGAAGAGCTCTAAACAAGCACTTTTCATACTATCTCTGGTGAAGAACAAGTTTTTGTTATTTGGTCTTTGTTTTTTCCTTTCCTATGAGTTATGGATTAACACTACAAATGCTCTAAAATGAATTATTTTTAAAACTAATATGAAATACATATACACAAAATAAATAACACTATCCTTCCAGTCAACCCTTACCCCAAGCTTACCCTTGTACTGAAGGAACTAGACACTAAACCATGTAAGAATCCACCTCTAAAATTCCAAGGGTATCAAGTGAGCAGAAGATACAGCATAATTACGCAAAGAAGTGGGTGACGGTAGTAGCAGACATAGAACCCCTGTGCCCCTGCCAGGTGATCCAGCATTCTGGGGACAGCCCACTGATTTCAATGATGAAGCCACATTTTAGTAGCCAGCGGCAGGTCAGCAGAGAGACTACAAAGGGAAGAGCTACAAGAAACCTTCCTGCTGCCGCCCATGGCGATTTGGCAAGGCTTGGTGTGTATATTTGTTATTTATTTTCTTCTCAAATTATATTTACTTCTCTAATCGTGTGCAGACAGTTCTTGCAAGAAGTGAGGAATGAAGAGACTAAGCTTGCTGTGAAATGTGAATTCCTAAGTACAGCAAGGCCATGGCTAAGAGGGTAAGAGCAATGCCTGGGCCCTCTCTCGGTGGCAACGTTAACATTAGAGGGACTTTGAACCCCTGGATGCGCTGACATTTCTCCTGCCATTTGCTGTTGCTCCTTTGCCTCCTGCTCAGTGTCCACCCTTTAATAGTGCCATTTCGTTCCTCAGACAAACACCACTTTCTGCCTCTGCCTACCACATTCCATTTCCGTTGTTCCTTTTGGGGCTCATTGGCTCTGTTTATGGCCTGTGGCTTTTCGTGTGCTGGCCCTTCCTCTCCCAGATATGCCTGTTAAAAAGTATCAGCTATAAGTAGGAAGCAAATAAATATGGCAGTAACAATGAAAGTATGATTTCCTTGAGAAGTCTCCCTCGATTTGATGATATGTCTGAGATTCCACAGAAAAGTCATGGTATACTCAGAGCTCGCAGAATGATGAGTACATTTTACAAAAGTGTCCCCATTTGCTCTAAATCATGAGTTTCATACATTAGCTTGACGCTTGTTGGCTCTAGCAATGTGCCATAGCACACGATTCACTCTCTCTTAGCTTTGTTCTCACCTTTCTCTGTGGCTGGGTTTTCATGATTGCCACATGGCCCTCCGTGCACACACAGAGCCCTGAGGAACATCCTTTCCAGTTGTAAGCACAGATTTCCAAGTAAGGCAGAACTACATTTAAGTCTTGAGTCCACCATGTAGAAGCCGTAGACCTCGGATAGTTTACCTAGAGTCACGGAGACCTGGTGTACTCATCTATAAAATGGAAATGACGGTAGCACCTGGCCCGGAGGGTCACTTTGAGGATTAAATTAGATGAAATATATAAAGTTACTGCAGTGCCTGGGACATAGTAGACACTAAATAACAGTTAGCTATTACTGTCATCTGTCCTGGGGGACAAGATGCCCACCAAGTCCTTTAACAGGTAACAAAGAACAATGGAGGAAATTGAGCTGAGAAATAAGATATAAGTGAATATTATTGTTGTGAATAATATAATAATATTATTGAAGCCTGCTCATTTATTCAGGACATGTTTACTCAGGACCTACTTAATGCTGGTTACCGTGTTAGGTTAATAAGCAGAATGCCTTAATGAGAAGAGCACACATATTGGAAAAAGCAAACCCATAAAAACAAAATAACAATTCTTGTATCATCTTTGCCAGCCAAGCAAAGATCTGAAGGTATGCACTGATGTCAAGTCGTGTCCTTAGGAAATCTGATCACTTGTAAAAACCTACCTGAAGTAATGACCCCCTGAGCTCTGGCTCACATTTGAGGCAGCTTTGAGGACAAATGTACATGAGGTAAGGAAGGGGGCACAGCTTCCCTGGGGCCTGATCTAAAAGGGTACCCCCAAACCCAGAAGATCCCGGGCCCAGGAATGTCTGTCAACAGTAGCTGTTATGGCAGACCCACCGATGTTCATCAGGAAGGCAACCAACGAGACACAAGCCGAATTCCCCCTTTAAATTAACTTCTCGGCACGTCTTTCTGCAGGGTGTGTGCGGCTCTAGAAGGCAGCAGCAGCAGGGGCCCGGACCACTGCTTTTCTTTCCACTGTTGTTTATAAAATTGAAGAGAGAAAAAGCAGCATTGGTCTCAAATTAATCTTCTCCTCCTCAGTCTAAAGGATGTAAGCATCAGGTCCACCGTCTCCAAGCAAAATGTTCTGCATGTTCTCTTGAACAAAGAGCATCTGTGACCAGTGGACTTGCCTGTTACCAATATGTGATAAAGGGGACAGTGGAACAGCCTCAGCCTCGCCGAGAGCTGCTTTCTTTCTTTTTCTCTTTTCTTTCTTTATTTTTTTAAAATCCTTTTTAAGAGGCAGCAGAAAAGGCTCTTCTTTAGAGAAGATTTCCTGGTTTGAGGGAGGGTTAAATAAACAAATGATAACAACACCAATCAACCCTCTTTGCTTACAGCCTGCAGAGTCAATCTGCCTCCTGGCTGTGGAGCTACCAACCAGCAAAGGCAAACTAATTAGACACAGACAAACACTTAGACAATCACACCTTGTGAATGTAAGCGTCTTCCTGTCATTTGGCAAGTCTCTCAGCTGCCTCTGAGCGTGAGACAACAAATCCCCTGCAAACAAGTTCCTCACGCTCCCCGTTAGTGAGACCTAACGGATCGCAATGGCTAGAGGTGAAAGGTGGCAGTCTCGTCAGGTAATGACATCTCTCCAACAGCCCATATTAAAACAGCGGCACTTGTTTAGACTAGCCTATTTGCACCTACCTACAGAGGGCCTTTTTAATGTAATTATTAGCCTCTGCCGCCCTGCTTAGAATTTGAAAATATCGTTCATTTTCATCTTGCTTCAGCTACCGCTGCTATCTCCTATCCAGGCTCAGTCACCTCATCCTCCCACAACTAAGTGTAGAAACAAGCATGAGCTAGAAGAGCTGAATTAACAAGAACAAGTTGGCAGGTGAGTTATGTGACAAAAAAAAAGAAGAGATTTGACAATATATTCTAATCACTACCTGTCTGCGGAAATCTTGAAAAAATTTAAATGGCTTTTCTTAGCAAGACCAAAAAGCTATTGCAATAATTGACCAAACCTATAGATGTAAAAGCAAAGAGGCTGGAATCTAGTAACAGTATGCAGCAGGTAAACAACGATATGTTGCTTTAAAACAAAACAGAAGGAGGCAAGAATCTATTGACAGACTGGGCCAGGAGTTCTGATAACTGCTCATCACAGTGCAGAATTTGGCCTTTGACATTTTAAGTAGCTGGAAGGGATGGTCCCACCTGACCTCACTCTGTATTATACAAACAAATGCATCGCCATGTAAAAGTTTGGCTGATACATTACAGACCTGTAGGTCAAAGACCAGAATTTCTAAGTCCCCCAAATGGTTTCCATCTCTGCTTATAAGTGTCCAGGTCATATTCGGGCAGAGCAGTGAGGCACTTTATCTACCCACTATTAATTGTTAAATATCTGCCGTTGCTTGGAGCTGTGCTCACTTAAAAATGATGCAGTTGACTTTCTGTCGATATGGCTTTCAATCTTGCTCCTCAAACCTTCCTGGTGGTCTCACTGCTCTGTAGTTTATGGCCATCACTTATTAATGGTTATAAACAGGGATGATTTTCTTCAAAGGTAACAATAGCTTAAACTGTCACTGAGGAGAGGCGTTTTTATAAAGGAATGCACAGCTTCCTATCTTCTTCCTGCATTTTTCCTTCCATCCCTTCTCCTTTATCTCCTTTCTCTCCGTCCCCCTTCCCCATGGAAGGGGCAGATTTGATAGAAATCAGCTTCCAGAAAAGCTTTGAATGAGAAGAATAATTAGGGCCACAGAGACTCCAGGATGGGATAATATGGACTAAATCTCCAGGACAGAAAAAATTAAAAGGGCCACCTGTAAAGAGCATGCCCAGAAGGAGTATTTATTCCACATGTCTTGACCTACTACTTTGTGCCAGGTACTGTGCTAGGTAAGCAGAGTAAGAAGAAAATCGTGAAATGGTCCCTGCTCCAATGTCCTGAGGAAAAGAGAAATCATGGCAATTGTGAGATGATGCTGTCCTTAACCGTCTGTTTCTAAATCAGCTGCTCATCAGTGCATTAGCCACTCTGTTACCACCAACTCGGAATCACTAGGAAGAGATCACTGCTCACAGCTGAAAATGAGGACAAAAATTCAAATTCAAAACAGCAAATGAGAGGAGATTACAGAGAGAGGACATTGTTTTTCTAGCAAATGACACCATTTTAATGAAAACTTTTAGACAGGAAAATAAGAAAAACAAGAGCAGAGTATTGTTCTCCTCTCACTGACTCTTTTCAAATCGGGAGGACTCCAGGAACAAGACGGAGACACAGAGCAAGGCCTGAAATGCCCATCTGCTCTTCAAATTCTGATCCAAATCATCAAAAAGATTTACAGAAGGGCAAAAATTGGCAAAAGCCCTGAAAGCCGATCATGACAGGTCATCATAGGTGATGTTCAAGGCGGGGATTCCACTAACAGCTAAAATAAGTGAGGATAGATTTAAAAGCACACTCTTAGGATGTGTACATATCTTTTGAATCCAAACAGTATGAAGGACCTTAAAAATGATAGAGAAGGACTTTGATCCCAGCATCCACTCCCAACCCCAGCACGCACTAATCAAGAAAGGTGCGGCAACCGAGAAGTCAGTGGCCGCCCTTCGGCGGCATTGGATTGCCTTCTGAGTGTCCAGAAATCCTACTGCCCAGCAGCACCTGCCTTGACGTCATTCCTATGGCAGTAACACAGGAGTTTGAAGGATTAAGTAGCAGAAGCTTGCATCCTGGGATATAGTCTCCTGCAGAAAAGAGGGAAGACTTGTCTCCCTTGCAGAAAGGCAGGGGAGGAGTCAGGAAGAGTTGCAGGAGAATACACAGTGAAGTGCATTCCCTTTTAGGATCTACCATGTCACAGGAACTGCTGCAGCATCTCCTCACTCTCCAACACAGCCAGGGACCCCTGTCCTCCACAAGGCCAGAGGCTGAGCCCCGTCAGATGGCCCTCTACCCCAAGCCATGTGGCTCTAACAGTCCAAAGTGTTTTCACCCAAGTGAACAATGAGGGATATTAGGCCTGCTCACGAATGTCCCAATCTAGCTGCAAATGCCTCACCTGGATGGACGCCCCGTATGCTTAGAAAATGAGAAAAGGGAAAGGACTGGGGACTGTGAGAAAACAAACTCTGTATCAAAAAAAAGGTATATCCCAGAATATTCAGATCACATCCCAAAAAATGTTTCTACAGGAAAATTTTTTAAATATTAGAAATATTTGCTAGTCCTTCATGAAACCAAGGCAGGGATACATGGGGTAGAATACTATGAAGAGAGGCAGAGCTGCAAAGGAAACAAGGGAAAGAGAGCAGTGCATCTAAAATGGAATCGTCCAGGAGAAAATCACATTACAGGCAGGAATAAGGAAAATCATCACTATCGTTTTCCTCTATGTTCTCAGGAGCTTTCTCAACTACCTTCTCCAAATTACTGTTTTGTTTTCTATAGAGATATAAAAAATTGAAAGACAAGGCTGGGTGGAGTGGCTCACCCCTGTAATCCCAGCACTTTGGGAGGCTGAGGCAGGCAGATCACCTCAGGTCAGGTGTTTGAGATCAGCCTGGCCAACATGGTGAAACCCCATCTCTACTAAAAATACAAAAATTAGCCAGCTGTGGTGGTAGGAGCCTGTGATCTTAGCTACTTGGGAAGCTGAGGCAGGAGAATCACTTGAACCTGGGAGGCAGAGGTTGCAGGGAGCCGAGACCACGCCATTGAGTTCCAACCTGGACAACAAGAGTGAAACTCCATCTTAAAAAACAAAATCACAAAGGCAAGAGATATGGAACACCAGCTTAAACTTCTTTAAATTTATTTAACATTCTTCAAAATGTTAAGGATAAGCAGTCACACAAAAAGAGGGGGAGAGGATATGTAGTGGCTACAGCTCCCATCATAAATTACCAGAGACTTTTGTTGCCCGTGTCATTCACTTCCACTGTTTTCTAAAGTTTCCTCCTTTTCCGATTTCCTAATAGTTCCTAATTACACCACGGCTTTTAAAAGAGCTAACTAAGTATGACAGCTTATACAACTGTAAAGTATAACAGTAATGTATACATATCAATGTGGGCCATAAACGACTTCATCAAACACGTATTGAATATCTGTCTGCGAAGGTCAATTTTATGCATCAACTTGACTAAACTTTGGTACCCAGTTGTTTGGTCTGACACTGGGACAGATATTGCTGTGGGGGTGTGTATTGGATGTGACTAATATTTAAATCAGAGTATAGAAGATTATCCTCCATAATGTAGATAGGCCTCATCTAATCAGTTGAAGACCTTAAGAGCAAAAACAGATTTCCCAAAGAAGAAAGAATTCTGTCTCAAGTTTTCAGCCTTCTGCCCTGAGGAATTCAGACTCAAGACTGAAACATCACTTTTACTCAAATTTCTATAGCCTGACCTACAAATTTCAGACTTTGTAACCCCCACAATCGTGTGTGTGTGTGTGTGTGTGTGTGTGTGTGTGTGTGTGTGCCTCTGACTTACATGCTATCACATACAAGGTCTTATGCTACTTTCTTGGAGGTCCACAAATAAATAGCACCTGCATTTCCATTACCAGGAAATACATATCTCACTCAAAAAAAAATTCACCCAATCTTCTGTGTGCCCAGCAGTATGCTGGAGCTGCAAAATGAAGAAGCAATATCAGTGTTTAAGGTGCTCACAGTCTAGCCAAGAAGATGACATGCACGAGATACAAATTTATATTGCATCATGGGGAAAATGCCATAAGAAAGGGGCAAACAGTTTCCAGGGGTGTTTAAGGAAAGTCAAGAGCTTCTGCCAGAAGGAATCTGGGAAGGATTCATTAAGAAGGCAGCACTGAAAAAAAAATACCGCATATACTCACTCATAGGCGGGTGAGAAAAATGAGAACACATGGACACGGCGGGCGGGGGTCTACTACACACTGGGGTCTATTGTGGGGAATGGGGGAGGGACAGCGGGGGGGCTGGGGAGGGATAGCCTGGGGATGAATGCCAAGTGTGGGTGAAGGGGAGGAAGGCAGCAAAACACACTGCCATGAGTGTACCTATGCAACTATCTTGCACATTCTGCACATGTACCCCAAAACCTAAAATGCAATAAAAATTTAAAAAAAAAAAAAAGAAGGCAGCACTGAGCCTGAGCGCTCATGCTGTGGGAATGTGCCAATTTAACTTGAACCATTGGAAAACCCCATTATAGGGGTTAGAGTCTACAAGTCACTGGAACCCCAAAGGTCCTGTAAGCCACAGATTGGAGGAAAAGATGCTCCGTTTGTAGGGGCTCTGCACAGCATTGGTCTTCTGTGTCCACCAGGCAGAAGTTCCCCCAACATTCTTGGACTAGGCAGCCAAGGCCAGGGTCATGCAAGTGACACAGATGCTATACAGGTCAGGTGGCTGTCCTAGCTTCACCTGGCCTTTGCCAGCATCAGGCAATCAACTAACGGGCAGCCTGGCTTCAGGAAGCTTTTCAGAACAAGTTCCAACGTCTGCTTGGATCAGTACCGAGTTCTCTGTTTTTTCACACTCTCCAATTCTGCGTTTCTAGTTATGGCTAGAGCAAATTATGAGGACAGGAAATTATTTTCATTGCATATTGCTTCAGTAAGCAGAGATTTAGAAATATTCCCATCAAAAAGCTACTTACAAGTGCTGGTGACTAAGCAGGGGTTACAACCCAAATGTCTTAGGGGCCCAGGTCGCCTAGCTGTGTAAATCAGGGTGGGACAGAGTCATAGGGAGCTGTGTGGGCTGGTGAAAATTCTCCAGGTGCATCTGCAACAAGATTTGGCCCTTTGTCCTACCCATTTACTCCCTATGGCTTAAAGAGTTAACTCTATCTTTAAAATGCAGGTATTTGAAATAACACATTTCCAGAAGACTCTACAATGCTAAAGTTTGACCAAACTACTTACAAAGGTTATACTGGGATTGGATGCCAGGGTACCTTTTATATTTTTAATCTTTCCCCTTCTGAATAAAAGCCCTAGGAACTACCAGCAGCAACTGCTTGACCCAATTGACGCTATGATTTCGGCAGGAAAAGGTGGTCTCAACTGGGGAGTGAGATGGAATTATGCAGAATCCAGGGCTCCATATGGCCCCTCGGTCAGGGGTACCATTAGAGTACATCAAATGCATTACCTTCTCTCAAAGAGCTGGCTGGGGGCCTTCTCATTCCATCTGACCACCTGTCCCTTTTTCCTTCTCTGTCACAAAGACTTCTTCCTCCCTTCATACTATACCAGTACCGCACACTCAGCTCTTGCCAGTCACAGCAGAGGTGGAGGAGGCACTGAGATCTCAGGAACTGCCAGTTTGATCGAGGCCTGGCACCCTTCAGCTCTCTCTAAGATTGGAGAGAAGTCAACTCTCTCTTCAAGAGAGGATCTAAGAGAGTCACTGGTTCAGAATCCAAAGGTCATTAAGGAGTGTTCATTCTTTAAAGAGCAATGAAGGTGCAAAAAGATGGGAGAAGTTAGGCCCATAAATGTGTGGGCAGGGGGTTCTGGATTCCCAGGTGGATTGAAACAGTTTGCAATGCAAGGCAGGGTGCCCTTCACTTGGCTCACGTCCAGATGGAAATATTTTGCATCTGTTTGTGAATTCATGTGTTTAAAGAATAGAAAAATGTTTTTGTTAAGACAGAGTGACTCAGGTATAGGAAACAGTATAGACAGAAATGTTAAAAAGAAAATCACCCTCCTTCTAACTGTGCCTGGAATCAATAATGACTTTCAAAACAGTCTGTGCAGCACTATCCTGAGTGTCCGAACTGGAGACAGTCGCATTCTGCTTTTATAACATGACCCCTCCCTCATTCCCATTCATTATCTCTTCCCAGTGGAGCTCTCCGAATAAACCTGTCACTCCTCAAGCCAGCCTTTCTTGGCAGCACAATGGAGATGCCAGCCTCCATGCTTGCAAAGAGACAAGGCGGAGCTCTTCACCGTGTGTGACATGCAGGAACATTGGCCCCTGGCTGGAATTGAAAAATAGAACTACCTTTGTCTTGGGGACAGCTCAGTTTCTAACCACAAAACAGGATATTCTTAATGCTTCTAGTTGCTTGTAAACATGCTTAGCACAGGTCTAGGTCTATGAAGTAAGTGTTCAACAAATGTTTTTGGTTGATTAATTGATCAAGTCTCCTCTCCCAGCCCATGCTCTGAAATGCTTCCCATGGTTCTCCTTTAAAATATTGCTGCCCAAGAACGTCCTGCTTTAGAAACCTCTGCTTTAAGGTGAAATCACATCAAGAAGAAAAAACACCTACCCATCAAGGAGCCAAAAGAAGGCATGACTCAAAAATGGCCAGAGGCACTTGAAAGCCCAATTTCACTTTTATTCAGTAACTTCACTTTTTTTGTGAATCATTGATACGGAAAGAGAACTTCAACTTACCCCAAACTCCCCAAAAATGCTCTTGTCTGCAGAACTGGAGGGATCTCCTTAAACATATAGAATTTTGGGGTCTACATTCTGTGGTTTTTCAACCTGCATTGCCAGCTCTACATTGCCACTACTGAGAGGTGTGTGCAATGATGCTATCAGATCACCCTTCTGTTTTCCAGAGACTCCTGCAGTCACTTTGGGATTGAGTTATGTGTCTTTATTATATGGTGGCAATGGGAAAAATGGAAAAGAAGGAACTATTAACAAGATATGGTTACAGCTAAAGCTTTTAGATGCTTACGTGTTCATTTCCAGAGAGAAAAATCCCTTCTTGTCCAGCTGCCATAGACACCATCTCAAATTATAACATCCTTACTGTCTTCCAAGACCCTTCTCAAATGCAGCCTCTATAGAGTCTTTCTAGATTCTACTGGATATGACTTATTTCCCCAACTCTCATGTCAGACTGCCTAGTATCTAATACTAGCCCTATTCATTCCAGCTTCAGGAAACTGGGAAAGTTATTTAAGCACCATGTGCCCTTATTTACTCACCTGTAAAATTGGGAGAATGATACACCCTAACCCAAAGAGTCATAAATTGAACCCATGAATAGTGCTTAGAAGGCTATCTGGCCTATGTAACACTTGTGGAAGCTAAGTGCTATCACTTCTTGGCCTTTGGGTTAAGATCAAGGAAAGCTGTTAGCTATGAACTCCAATAGAACTTGTATTTCTTGAAAAGCTTTTGCCTTACTTACTTATTTGTATAGTCTCTTGCCCCTCTACCTTGCTTCACTTTTCTTACATGTTTAGAGAGCTCTCTCATCTCCCTTAGTCAGGAGGGTTTTTAGGTGAGTTCAGGGTAAGTTGAAGTTCTCCATCTTAAGGTAAGGTGCTTGGGAGTAGGGACAGTATCTTACCTTTGTGGCTGGTTCATGTATATGTACGACAAATATTGAAATTAAACAGATAAGGTTTACATAGTGCCTAACATAAGCTACACTCTTATACTTGCTGGATTTCTGTCGTCATAATCTTATACCAAGAAGAAGAATCCAAGTGTGTATATCAAATGTGTTTCTATATCTAATGTGTCTTTATATACATAAAGTATATATCTTTGAAAGTATCCACATACAACTGAGAAACAAGACATAACACAAAGTCACATTTTGCCTTCTGGTAATCTGCCAAGACTGAAAAAAGTCTGACAGCATACAGAAAGTTTTCCTGACATGCAGAACTGTCATCAGCATTTCTCCACCTTCCCAGTGACATACAAATGCTCCAGTAGATGCCAGAAACATTGGCGACCAGAGCAAGGATGATGCCCTGCCCATAGTTAGTAGTTACTATATTTATTTTCACTCTGATCTGTTGCCAGCTTCATTCCCTTTAGATCCATGACTATATTATGAGATATGATTTTAAGTCTTCATCATTTGGCTTGTAATATCTATTTTCAAAAAGCTCTTTTGCGAATGCAAGGTAAATCTAATAGTTGTTTTGTTTAATGTTCTCGACAGTCAACACAAACCTTTCCTACATTTCTTTTTTTTTTTTTTTAATTCTTTCAGGATTTTGCCTCCAAGAACTCCTTTTTTCAGTCTCTTCTTCCCGATGCTTCTACCCTGGTACTTGGTCATTGTAAGTTTTTCTGACTGATCTCCAAAGAGATGAAATCTTCTGGGCTCCCCTATAGAAATATCCGGGGAACAGTTTGGAATGTGATTGGTTTATTGACAGTTCTGAGTGGCAGAAGGGTCACTCAGATGGGACTCTGAAGGAATGGGGTGGAAAAGGATGGCAAGGAAGGCCTATTTATAAATCAGGCTCAGGATCCAACGAGGAATAGGAGTACAGAGGCATCCAGGACGAGCAACAGTAGGAAGCCGTTGCCACCATGGGCCTGAAGGAGCCAGGGAAGGAAACAATATTCCATGGCAGAACTTGGTGAGAGCTGCAGCCTCAGATAAGGGGCCAGCTGGCAGGAGCTATGGTCTGGGAAGATGCAGACTGTACTAGGCAGGGACAGGCAGGTGTTAGAGCCAAGGGGTCAGGCACTTGGAGCCCACTGCAGAGAAGGAAAGACCAGAGAATGACTCTCACAGGGAAGGCAAGGAAGGGTGAGCAGAGAATAATTAGCACAATGTACATGAAAGTGCATGTCTCTAAACCTGTACATGAAACTGCACCCTATCACCCTGAGCACCACAGTGAAACTTCATCCACACAGCCTTCCCAGGGAGCCTGAAGAACTTCCTACTTGTTTGACTCTAACATGTCTTCGTTAGGGTTACTGGAGAGAAGAGGTCATGTTAATTTCTAAAGACAGAATGTGGTATAACCTTACTTGTGGCTGTGATTCTTTCCAACACTCCTAAGATTTGTACTACATCACTTTTTGGGTTGCAGAAACATTATAAGGAGGAAAATTTTCTCTTTTCTAACTGACAATGTCTGGAATATAAACAGCAATTAATGTAGACTCTATGGATTGTGCTTTTTTTTTTTGAACTGGGTGATTTTATGTGTTCTGACTGTAGATATAAAGCAATGGTCTTCAGCCTGGCTGTTTGTCAACATCAACTTCAGAATTTGTCTAGTACAGAATTTGCAGTCTGTCCCATAGAGCCTCAGTGGAGAATCACTCATTTAAAATTATGGACACACGATTAGGAAGCTCAACATAGAAATTTACATCCAGGTCTCTTTGATCTGTCAGTAGAGTTTAACATCATTCTATGTTATGTTTTTAAAAGATCTCCCATGTTAGTCACAAGACAATTGATTAGTCAGAGGTATATACCCAAGGGAAACAGAATTTAAACTTCACATGATTTCATGCCTTTAAAAAGAAATGGATTTAATTCCAATTGAGGCTTTTCACAGATGGAATTAAAACTACTTGTGTTGAAGACCAAGACTTTGGCATTTTTGAAAATTAAAATGAACAAACTAAGGCCAGGTGTGGTGGCTCACACTTTGGGAAGCTGAGATGGGCAGATAGGTTGATCCCAGGAGTTTGAGACAAGCCTGTCCAACATGGAGAAATCCTATCTCTTTTAAAAAGAGAAAAATTAGCTGGGTGTGGTGGTACATGCCTGTATTCCCAGCTACTTGGGAGGCTGAGATGGGAGGATCATCTGAGCCCAGGACACAGAGGTTGAAATGAGCTAAGATTGTGCCACTGCACTCCAGCCTGGATCATAGAGTAAGACCCTGTATCAAAAATAAAGAAACATTTTTTTTAAATGAGCAAACTAAAACTTACCTCTCTGGCCTTCTAAACCCAGCTCAAATCCCTCCAGAAAATAAACAATGCAATGTATATTAAAAGGCACAAAGCCTTTATTCTTCAATATCTCAAACAGGAAGCAATCCTGTCATCAATTAGCAACATATTCCATGCTACTTCCTACTTTGTCTTTGTTTCCTTATTTGTTTGCTTGTTGATTTTACCACTGTTCACTTTCTGAGTTTTTAAAAGGACTCATTTGCGCACATGTTGCACATGAACGTGAACATTTGGGGTCAGAGATCGTATGTTGCTCATTTCTGCATCATTACCCAGAGTGTTTGTCCATTGTAGGTGTTCATTCTGTTGGTTGGATTAATACATTACTTTAAAAAGAAACGTATTTCTTTCAAATGACTGAGTGAAAAAAAATGCACCTGGTACTAATAATGTTTTGCACTGACCTACAGCTTTCGCCATCTTACCAACCCATGGTGCCATTCTCAGTTCTTCAGCTCCAGGTCCAGACAAAAAGGAAAATCTGGATCCCAGATCCAAAGATTCCATGCTCAATTTTAATACTGAAGTCACCATGGGTTTTAGGTACACAATTTCAGGAAACTTTTGCAGACAAATGTTTATAAGTATTTGGTGGACTGTCTTTAATTTTGTATAATCTCTTGATTTTTCTATTATTATTGAACCCCTCTGCAGGTCTTCCCTGATAAATAACAAGCATCTTCCATTTATTTTTGCTCTACATCATTTTAATTTTTAAAAAAAGAACTACAGTAATATTGGATAGCCAAAAACTTCAGTAAAAGATATGTTTTGGAAATACTACCCCTGAAATCATGCATGTGATGAAAAAGGACTGGAACTGATGAATTTTAATATAACTAGGCAAAAACCCAATGCCTCTTACACCAGCTGGTCATCCTTGCTTTAGCCATTAAAAGTGGCCTTTTTTGTGGCTAACAACAGAAAAGTCGGTCAATCAGGCACAGCTGTAGGTCTGGGCTTGGAGCCCACTCTCAACCTTGCCCCTCCCTTCTTTCCCCCAGGCTAGGATGGAATGAAAGGGTCAGGATTGGCGGTAGGCACAGGGAAAGGGAAAACCAAGATGCTTAAATCCAGGGGAAAGATTGATTGCTGCGGCATCTCAGGCCTTAGCCCATTAGGTAAAGTTTAACCTCTGCAAAGCAGGTCACTTGGCAAAAATGAATGGAGAATACAAACTTCAGGTTGAAAGACAAGAGGAGGCGAGGGGAGATGCTCTGCTGCATATGGTGTTCCATTAATAGGTATCACACTCCATAATGGGAACATTTTTATACAAATGTGTCCTTTGGAATCCAGCCAAGAGCAGGGCACCCCAGTGAAATCACAATGCACGGCTAATGAGCTATTTTTGGTGAATTTGGCACTAGAGACTAATAGAACCAATTTGTCCCCAAAAATGTTAAATCATTTAGCGCTTCTATGGAGGTGCTAAGTGCATCTAGAACTTTTGGGGGCTGCTGATAAAATTTAGAGACTATTCAAAAGCCTTCAGTCTTGGCTTGTAGTCCCTGATCCTCAGATTAGAGGACTGCTGAGCACCTGAGGAGACTCTGAGCAAAGCCTGCTGCTGGGAGAAGCAAGTGGTCAGATTGAGTCACAAATGTGCTCCCTGGCCTGATGAGAGACTGAAGAGCTAGTGAGCATTCTTTCTCAGCCATAGCTGTCAACCTGCACCTCCGCTGTAATCACTGACCTTATCTTCTCACTCCCTACCCCCAGATTCTGCCGGCCACTAATTTCCTTTCTGTGCACTGTCAATCTCCCAGGCCCGTAAACAGAATGTTGACTCCTCCCTCACATTTACCATTTTCCTGTGTATTTCTCCTCTATTTCCTCTATTCCAGCCCTCAGACCTACGCCCCAGGATTTTAAAAACTGTGTGCTGGAACTCTGTCCCACTAGCCTCCCTCACCTCCAACCATCCTACACATTAATGAAAGATGAATCTTCATTAGCCAACACTCTCAAAAAGTTGTTCACCAATTTGGAAACTCTCAATGGCTCCCTAGTACCTGCCACATCAAGCCTGAACTCAGCCATTTGATTTCCAAAGATGACACCATTGAACCAACATAGCCTTAATTTCCATGAGCTGTCTTATCCTGCTGGACTCAGGAGAACCATTAGCCATCATTGAATAAATAAATCACTGTCACTGCTCACGCTGGAGCCCAGTACAAAGAGTGAACAAGTTACACAGAGCTGCCAATGTGAGAAACAATAAAATCCAGAAGTAAAATCTGCAATTTAAAGCACCTGCCCATGTGAACTACAATTTAGAGCTCAGGTTAAAAAAACACCATTGGTTTTCTTGGTCTATGGCCCACTCACCTCTATCCACACAAAAATGGTCCCCTTCCCATGAATACAAAGTTAGTGCAAATCTATCAAACTATTTTTTATGATGCAATAACAAATAAGAGCAATTTTATTGAGATAGCTGATTGCCCTACATCTGTCCTCTGCTCTCATGAGGCTGGTCCTTTGTTCCACAAAAACCTGCAGTCATGCTGACTCTGTGCCCACACATCTGCATGGTTCCTCTTGGCATGCTCCTTCCCACTACTCCCCCATCCAAATCCCATTCTGCAAAGCTTGATCTGAGCTTCATCCCCTCAGGTGTGCTTGCCCTACAAACCCCCACCCTCCAAGATTTTATTCTTGAACAATATTACAATATTACTTATTATAAAAGACAAATGTTCTCTGTAGTACTGATTGCTAAGTACCTCATAAGAGCCATTTTTGCTTCCTCACAGAAAAGGGCCATAACTTAAATGTATGTTTCCACATAGTGCTATGGTCATAGTAGATGCCAAATGAGTAGCTTTTGATTGGTCAATCAATTCATGCTTTAATTCTATGATTATATTACTAAAATTGTGCTGCATAGGTTGCAGGGCTCAAAAATTTAGTTAATCAATAGACGCTTCGTGAAGCATTTTCTAATCTGCTACAGGTAGGTTAAAATATTCTCTATCAATCAGTATGGCTTCTGTGCTACAGAAGGTTAACTATCCTTCCAAAATTTGTGCCCCCTCTTCCTTTAGATAAGAGTTGTTCCTGAGAAGCAGCTCTCTTGCATCTACGTGAGACCACCAATGGAATGTAACCAAGGTCATTTCCGAGCCAACATGTCTAAAATGTGGGTATGCCTTCTCCACCTTGCCTTTTCCCAGCTGGAGAGATGCCACCTGCTTGCAGGTCTCTTGAAGCTTTAGAGAATGGTGGAGCCAAAAGTTCAAAGAAACTGGTTCTCTGAATCCCCACATGGAAGAACCTCCTGCCAGTCACTATCACATGCATTGGACTGTCACATATATGAGAAATGTTTTGATCATGTCTAGCTATGGAAATCTGTGGTTTGTTACACCTAAACAATCACTTACCTACCTCTGAAAGAGTAAAATTGCCACTGAGGAGAAGAGCAGCTCAAGATGAGAAGCAATTAAACTCTCATGCATTAATACATGATGAGTTACCCAGTTGAAGGCTAATTGGCTTCCAGAGCATGCCTCTGAACATTTAATGAGGAATTCAGGCATGTTCCACCAGCCCTAACAAAATGATTTTACCGTATGTTCTAACATACCCAAGCCCAGAGTTACAAGGATTACATGAAGATGCCTTAATCTCCTCTCTCGCCAAACCACTTTCCTGAACTAGAGAGCCATGCAAATAATTGCTGCTAGATATCTCCAGCTGGCTCTTCCACCGGCTCCTCGAATTCAGGGTCCCTAATGCTGATCTCCTCTCCCTGTCCCATTCACCCCAACCATATTATTCCTCCTCCTGAATTTCCTAAGTGACACCAATACCTACCCGAAAACGGGCCTTGACTTCCACAAATGAACTTGGCTCTCTCTGCTCCTGTGCTCCTCTACATAGTTTACCTACTTCTTGCATAGCAACAGTGTGCTGTGATCATTTGGGTAAGAATCTATCTTCCCACCAGAATACAAACTTTTTCAGACAAGGACCAAATATTTTTACCTGCGTCGTCACAGCAGTCAAATATTTGCTCAATAAAAGAATAAATGATCATAGGCTTAAATTATACTGCAAAACTTTTTGAAGGATACATAGGAGAAACTCTTCATGACTAAGCAGGTTGATCAAGAGTTTTTAAATATGATATCAAAAGAATAATCCACAAAACAAATTGATACACTGGACTTCATAAAAATTGAATGCTTTGGGGCTTCAAAAGAGACCAGTAAGAAAATGAAAACACGAACCACAGATTGGAAGAAAATATTTGCAAATTATATTTCTTTTCCTTTTTTTATTTTTTTGAGATAAAGTTTCCTTCTTGTCACCCAGCAGGCTGGAGTGCAATGGCATGATCTCAGTTCACTGTAACCTCTGCATCCAGGGTTCAAGCAATTTTCCTGTTTCAGCCTCCTGAGTAGCTGGGATTACAGGTGCCCACCACCATGCCCCACTAATTTTTATATTTTTCAGTAGAGATGCTTTCACCATGTTGGCCAGGATGGTCCTGATCTCATGTAATCCACTCGCCTCGGCCTCCAAAGTGCTGGGATTACAGGTGTGAGCCACCATGCCCGGCTGCAAATAATATTTCTTATAGAACTCATATCCAGAATATGTAAAAAGCTCTTATAATTTGATAATAAAAAGATAAAAGACCGAATTTTAAAATGGGCCAAGGATTTGAATAGACATTTCACCGAAGAAGATATACAAATGGCCAATAAGCACATGAAAAAATGTTCAACATCATTTGTCATTAGGGAAACGAAAATTAGAACTTCAATGAAATATCACTGCACTCTCACTAGAAAAATTATAATAGAAAAAGGCAGTATAAAGTGTTGGCATGGATATAGAGAAAACAGAATTCTCAAAAATCTGCTACTGGGAATGTCAAGTGATGCAACCACTTTGGAAAAGAGTTTGGTCATTTTCTAAAAGTTTAACATAAATTTACCATATGACTCAACCATTCAACCCTAAGCATCTCCCTAAAAGAAATTAAAATGTAATCTACACACACACACACAAGTGAAAATGGGTCAGGCGCAGTGGCTCACGCCTGCAATCCCAGCACTTTGGGAGGCTGAGGCAAGCGGATCATGAGGTCAGAAGTTTGAGACCAGTCTGGCCAATATGGTGAAACCCCGTCTCTACTAAAAATACAAAAATTAGCCAGGCGTGGTTGCGTGTGCCTGTAATCCCAGCTACAGGCAGGAGAGAATCACTTGAACCCGGGAGGTGGAGGTTACAGCGAGCCGAGATGGTGCCACTGCACTCCAGCCTGGGCAAGAGCAAGACCCCATGTCAACAACAACAAGAAAAAAAAGTGAAAATGGGTGTGTACACAAAGACTTGTATGTGAATGTTCATAGCAGCATTAGTCTTAATAGCTCAAGAGAAGAAACAGTCCAAGTGTCCGTCAACTGGTGAACGGAGAAACAAAGTGGATTGTGGGTACCATTGTACAACCCTGTAAATTTACAAAACATCATTGAATTGGATACTTCAAACAGATACATTAATGATACACAAATTATGCCTTAATAAAGCTTTAAAAAAATAAGTGATAGCTTTATGTCTGTACAGATGTCACAAGTACCACTATAATGACAACATGTATTTACGTACCTACCATGTGCAGGCAGTGATCTAAGCATTTTATATCTATTAACTATGTATACATGGAATCCTCACAAAAATGCAAATACATAGGTACCATTGTTATCCTATTTTGCACATAAAACTGAGGCACAAAGAGGTTAAATAACTTGTTATGTCACATACCTAAGAAGAGGTAGCTCTGCAAATTTTAGGAGGGAATGAAATGATCAAATCACTGCAATTGCTATATCAAATACATATCTCATTTTACTCAAATAATCATGGGAAATAAACAATGTTTGGACTACTTATTCTTTTTCCCTTTAGCAACAAAGAACTAAAAAATTTAATCTGAAATTATATAAAAATCTCGTAAGTATCATTCAATTCTTCTTACCAGTCATTTTTCACAGAGGAAAACTAGTATTTCTGTTAAAGCACTACTATAGAAAGGAAGGATATTCACATCAGCATCACAATTTGCTATCAAGTGCAGGCCCTGCTAATCGTCATTCTGCTCCAGTTTGTGGATCCAGGTCCTTTTGACCACAGATGGAAGTAAAAGGTGCCAGTGCTCAAAGTCTGCCAAAGTGAAGCTCCCACTTCCCTTTCATGAAAACCAGCCTCACACGCCTGTGCCCACATCTGCACCCACCTCTCCACAGAATCCTCAGCAGTGTTCTCTCATTTTCAAACCTGCCACTTGTCCCTGCCTTAACATGAGCTGTGTGTATGACACACATTTATGCTCCCTATGAGAAATAAAAATTGTATTTAGGTATAAAAAAAGCCCACCTCTGTTCGACGTATCCAGGCTCAATTATACTACAAGTTACACTCTGCAAAAAGAAACAAAATATTAAAGCCATAGAAAACCATGTGATTTTTATTTGGATAGCAGTAAACAGGCTTGTTTCATGCTATTTTGTACATTATCAAATCACCAAGTAGTCAACCCAAGTTAAGTCATGAGTGACATAAATGTGAGTAGAAAAATAGTCTCACTTTTGAAAAAAAAAAAAGAGAGAGCAAGAGAGAAACTTTTAATTCTGCTAAGGGCCACCTTACCCAAATCTACAGTTAACTAAAATGTCTGCATTTTGACGTACAACCAAAGATAACTCAACTTGTGCGAGCATTCCCTGCAAATAAGATTTCTTTCCCTCTGCCCCTTCTTTTTTCCATCCTACCCTCTGGATTATAAGAATTAGCTCCTTTTTACTGAGGCTGAATCAATAATTTCATTTCTTCATTACTAATCTTAAGACAATTGAAGCAAATAAAAAAATGGAATTTGACTTGCTGAGGCTTAATTATTGATGTGGTCTTTTAAAAACATTTTTGGTTCTCTGAAACAGTTTCTCAGAACTGTGCTCCATTTTCTCATTGGTTCCCTATTCTGTTTGTTCTTGGCCTCTGTGTTCCTTTTCGATTTTCTACAGGTTAGCAAGTGCTGCATTGTCTGCTTTTGAAATGTGTCTTTAGGCATGCTTTTGTTTGACAAGGAATGCCAAGGCTGAGCTGACAAAGTCTGTTTGAAAATCTTTTTCCACGTATACAAGATCAGTAAGCCTGTTCAATGTATACTATGATTAGAATTTTTCTTCAGATATTTATATCAACATTTCAGTTTTAGGAGGAGACGTTTTTCTGAGCCTACCTGTCAGAGAGAAACTTATGAAAGGTAAGAACTCTATCATGTATATATTCAATTGTGGAAATACATTTGTGGTAGAGAGTTGACATCCTCCTGCTTTCTGACTTAAAAGAAAGGAGGCAAGCTACAAGTACAGTCACACTCCTCCCCCAGGCTGAAACAACCTCTCCTTAGGAGTTCTGGCCCTCAGATATGGGATTGCAGGTTTAATTTAGAAAGAGTTAGGAGGTTTTAATCCTAAGAGTTTGTCTCCTGCATGCTTACCTTTTGAAAGTAGGAAAAATGAGGGCCACAGTGTGAGGAAAACACAGCTACTGAAGGAAAGTGTGTCTCTGTAAACTTACACACTAAGATTGCAATCTATCAATGGGAGCTTAGAAATGTGTAGGATTTTATTCATCAAAAACTTCATATTCACCTTGGCAAACATTCATTGTTATCACTGGATGTATTTAAAGTTGGAGTACATTCTACCCAAGACTTTACCAAAATATAATATATTTCAAAATAAAAATCTATTTTAAATTGCTACTCTTATGAAATAAAGCTTAGCATATTACAAAAAGGGATGTCACTTTGGCCACCAGCTAGTTATCTAGACCCCACCAGTCAGGCTTACACTAACTTACTGTAAGAAGAGTCTGGAACTTGAACTCAGATCCGCAACAACTAAACTTAATAAGTACTTACAGAGCTCTCCACTTTAAATACACAAAATATACATTCTCCACTTTAAATACACAAAATATTGATCGGCCATTATTAATACCCATTCATAGAATAAAGCGATATTTCTGTTCTCTCTCCCTCTTTTTCTTCCTCTCTTTCCTCTTCTTCTTTCCTTTATTTCAAAAAAAAAAAAAAGAAATATACAAGCACAAAACAAAAACAAAAACAAAAAAAAGAAGAGTCTGGAAAGGACCATATAACAAAAAATTTGAGTGGAGGGTCATATCAGCCTAAGAGATGAAATAAATATTTTAGTAGGCTCAAGTTGAAAAAATAATTTCAAGTGACTATATTGAAAAAAATAATTTTTAAGTGACTAAATCTATTGATTAAAGCAGGTCCCACAGCTTGCCAACCTGAAAACACTTCCTTACCCATTCCAGTTAGCTGAAACACACAAACAGAACCTCACACAGTTTACCAGGCATCCCTAAATTCATTGTCAACTAATTCAAACCAATCTTCTCCCTAGTTATTAGTATAAATATTATACTATAAAGGACTGACTTTGTCTCCGTGAAAGATTATAGCTTACGACTTGGTCAATTTATTAGAAAATATTCATTAATCACGTACTAGGCAGAGTTCTAGATACTGAATATACAACTGCAAATAACACAATCTTTGAACTCAAGGAGTCAGAGTCCAGTGAAGACATAAAAAGAATCAGGTGTGTTCTCAACAAGGTCAAAAATAAGAAAAGAACTGAAAAGTCCTAACATGTATATAATAGTCAGTCATTTAAAGTGCTTTGCAGAATAAGATGGGGAGAATAAACAGTTAAATCAAGCTTGAGACTGTATGTAGTTTTCTCTTTAAAAGCATTTTAGACAATAATGTTTTTATGTTGTATAATTCATCATTATTTTTCAGGGCAACATTGACATAACTATGTTCCCTTTTCAATGTAGTTTTCTATCAAGAACAGTAAGTTCATATACTATCTGATTCTGCCACTAAAATATATGAATGCAAGACACTTTCCCATTAAAATCACTGAGGATTGATGAACCTTTCTTTGTCTTGTTTCCAAGTGCTAACCAATGATGGTAATATGCATCAATGTAAGTTTCTAAATCCAACACAGAAGCGGGCAGGGAGGCAGAGAAGGAGGAATGCTTACAGAGACATTTCACACTCTACTAAGGCCTGAGTGCCAGAGCCTTGCTTTGAATCCCAGAAATGATTGGTTTCACATGCTTATTTACCTTATTCTGATTTACCTTACCAGAATAAGGTAAAATTTAGGTATGCTAAAGCATACCTCTTTCTCTTTTAGGTATGCTTTATACATACCTAAAAGAGAAAGAGAAAAGATATGTCTATTCTATTATTAAAAAGTCAGAAAATAACAGAGGTTGGTGAAGTTGCAGAGAGATGGGAACACTTACATACTGCTGGTGGGGATGTAAATTAGTTCTGCCACAGTGGAAAGCAGTTTGGAGAATTCTCAAATAACTTAAAACAGAACTACCATTTGACCCAGCAATCCCATTGCTGGGATATTCCTAGAGGAATAGAAATCATTCGACCAAAAAATACCACATGGACTCATGTTCATCTCAGTGCTATTCACAAGAGCAAACACATGGAATCAACCTAGATGCCCGTCGACAGTGGAATGGATAAGGAAAATGTGGCACACATATACCATGAAATAATATGCAGCCATAAAAAAGAACAAAATCATGTCCTTTGCAGCAACATGGATGCAGTAGGAGGCCATTATCCTAAGTGAACTCATGCAGAAACAGAAAACCAAATACTACATGTTCTCTTTTGCAAACGTGGGAGCTAAACATTGAGTACACATGGACACGAAGCGGGGAAAAATAGACACCAGGCTTGAGGGTGGAGGGCGGAGGGCGGGAGGCAGAGGAGGGTTGAAAAACTACCACTAGACACAATGTTCTCTACTTGTATCATTTGTATATCAAACCCCAGCAACATGCAATTTACCCATATGACAAACCTCCATGTGTACCCCCTGAACCTAAAACAAAGGTTGAAAAAGAAAAAAAAAACCTAAGAGGACAGATCAGAAAAAAAAAAATTGCCTATTACTTGGTTAAGTGGCTCAGTTTTCATACCAAAGCAGATTAAGCAATGAGTACCATCCTAGATGGATCTAATAGCCATCCTAATGTTCCCCTCCAGCCACTGAAGACCAATAGCAATAAAGGATGTTTTTCTTTGTGTCTATTCACGGTTTGGCTAACTTGGTGCACCTGTTCAGAGTCTTTCACATAAAGAAGGGCTAAACCCATGCCAGAAACTTGCAGTGTAGTTTTAAGATATTCTACAAGATCATTCCTGCCATGGGGGCCAGAGAAAGTGTCAAAATCTGTACTAGTGACATGAGACAGGACAAAAAAAATGTCATTTTAAGATGGAGGCATATATACAGCCTATCCATTTGATTTTGTGTTTCTGCTAGCTTTAACTGGACACATTATACAGAATTTCTTGGTTTTTTCTACTGAAATTCCAGAGTTGTCTATGAATTCCCAAGATAAGAATATCTAATGTACTTTGGAAGGTGTTACTACGCTCACAAATTCAAATGATAAAAACAAATAGGGCTTTTCAAAACATGCATAAAACCAACATACATGTTAATGCCCATGGTCTACCAGCTTAAGATGGAGGGCCCCAGAGAGAAGCACTTCAGAATTCCACAACTACACCTACTTCAGGGCTCATTTCAGGAATGAAGAGTAGATAATCATTTGTTTTGGATGCACAGGAGGCGAGCAGGGAATTTGAAAGGTGATGGGGGGAATATTCTTATTGGGGATAAAATGGAAATTATTTACTCTAGCAATCCTCATTATCCTGTTGATTTCCATCCTACTGACATTAAGAGGTCCTCTTATTTTCCCTCCCACTTCTCCCTCTGCTCTTACCATTTTCTATTCCTTTTGATTGCATGATAAAAATTTGCAAGTCTGAAACTTACATTTCACCTGAAGTGTTAATATTCAAGCTCCATGTATTAAAAAGAAGAATGGGGAAGGCTCCACTTTCAAACCTGTAGTCAACTCTCTAGTGTGAGAATTTTGACAAGCAGAATTGCATGTCAACTTATCCATGTATCAACACTTACCAGTGTTGCTTTTATTGGCTTGTTTCTAGTACAATCATTTTATGCAAAATTCTAAATTCATGTAAAGACAGAGTTAAGGAAACATTTTTTAAGTCGTGCTTCATGTGCAGAAAAAATAAAGTCTAATTAATTGCTTTTCTTTCTTTTTCTTCACAAGATGAGAAATAAATTTTGCTTGTGGTCTTTGGTTGTGGTGAACAGATCTTCCTGAAGAACAAGAAGAAGAAGAAAAAGATACCTCTTAGACCAGAAATATTCTCAGGGTATTGACGGAAAGTCCACTAAGGAGTTTAATTCTGCTAAAATAAGATCCCTAGCTGCCTTGTGCAGGAGGCATCTCATACAAAGGGTGCAATTTGGAAACTTGATTAAGTAAGTTCTGCTGCTCCTTAGTAGAGTGGTACCCTGTCCAGTGGTCCACAGCTTCCTGAGCCCAATTCATCATTACTACACTTTATAGTGAACTCCAGAGAGTCAAACCGGTTAGACTCCCAGCTCAACAAATGGATTAGCCATGGGATCATAAGTCTAGGGTTTTTTGTTGTTGTTGTTGGTTACATGAGTAAAAATCTGATTTAAAAATTTATCTCACAGGGTTGTCCTAAGAAAATAATTTCTTTAAAGCACCTAGCACAATGTCCAACATATAGTAGATGCTCAAAAATTATTGTTGTTGTTGTTGTTTTTTGAAAACATATCCCTACCCAGAACTTACTCTCCCCTAAACATTTTGGGGGGAAGAAAACTAAGTAAGGCTCAATAATGCAAATAAGCAACTTATTATGAACCTACAACCATTCAATCAAAACAGAATGCAATCACTATTTTTTCAAAAGTGTATGCTATGCTAATTACATCCAAAGTACTTGCCTTCAGTAATTTGTCCCAAAGGGAGATTATGCTTATTGATACAGGTCCTGGGTCTAAATAACAAGTCAACATGACTTTGATTTGTTTCCAATGTGTGTAGTTTAGGAAGGAATCTAAAGAATTTCCCAAAAGCTCCTCTTTCTTAAAAATCCTTGAGGGAGATTACAAGGGACTTTTCATCTAGAATGGGGGACTCTTTCTCAGATGTCTCATGAACCAAAGCGAAAGACAGGATGTAACTAGGACCTGCTGGGCCCCAAGCTACCTTTGTTTAGGTAACCATAACAAACAAAGTGCCCATTACCATGTGGTCAATTTCTTGAAAAACAGAGCTTCCTCTCTCAGTCACACAAGCTCATCTTATTCTTTCCCATCCTAAAAGGTGACATGAAGGCCAAATAGTTCAGGGTGTTAGACACCAAAAAGCTTCACCAAAGAGCTTCCAGAGTCAGGCCACAGTGACCACAGATATCTGAAAATGAACCAAATCACAAGACCTCCATGGAGAGGGTAACTTTGCTCCTCTGTATAGAAGAAAAGACCCGGAATCCAGCTAAAAGCAACTCTCACCACTCAATCCAACTGGAGGAGAGTTGGGGGCATGAGGTGAATATTGGTGAGACCATCAATGAACCATGGCTTATGCTGAAGCCTTCAGATCCGTTTTGAAGCTCATCATCCATCAAAAGACAGTGTAAATGAAAAAAGGAATAAAGCTACCTGTCACATACATACAGTTTGAGTTGTTCTATTAAAATGGAAAGCAAAAATGCTTTGACTGTATTGCTTTCTAGTAACAGACAAGAAAAAAAGAATATTTTAGACAGTTCTCTCTCTCTCAGCTTAATAGAATAAAACTCCTGGTCTGATTCCCATCGCATTATCAAAGGACCATTCACCTAATGTAAAAAAGTCGCTCTTCATCAATTTATCATTAACAAGAGCATTACTACCTAATGTAAGGGAACTGCTCTTCCCCCAGGGATTCTGTTAATGGGAGGCTGGAGGCAGATAACAAGCATGGGAATAGGTCGGCCACAGGAGGGAATGCAATATACATGTTCTGTATTCCCAGCAAAGGACATTGCACAATGGCCTTCTATGACTGATGAGTTCGTGGCACACTAAAAAAAGAATGGAGGGGGCTGAGGTGACAAAAGTGTAAACTTTCACAGGGCCACCTTCCATACTTCTTTTAAGGAATCTATGCTTGTTTTTAATACACATTCCCCAGTGGCTCTTGGTTCCTGCCCAGATTTCTCATCCTCTCTTTAAGAGCATGCAGACATGCAGTATGACAGTGATGCATCCTGGAATAATAAGACAATCTAAATGAGCACATTTTTCAAAGACTAAGATGCTGCCATTAGTTCCTTATTAGGTCATCCTGCAATTACAAGGTGTTGTCCTAAACTCTCTGTTGGTATTAACTAATTTAATCCTTCCAAAGAATCCAAGCATTTGCTGTTATTTCGCCCATTTTTACAGATGTGAAAGAGGAAGCACAAAGATGTTTAACAACTCTCTGTCACAGAGTTAAAATATACATGGTAGAGCTAGGATTTGAACCCATCCCTTCCAGCATTGGAGTCCATGCTCTTAAGTAGCACACTCTAATGCCTGTCAATCCTACTACTAATAACGTAAGAGCAGGCAAATTAATATATGACTTGAGGGATATATGAGGTAACCAACGCATAATCAAACATTTAGGCTGGTAAAGCTGGGTGCTTCAATCAGATCATGAACATTGTAGTCGAATCCAGATTCAAATCTAGAGCAGACTTTACTACACATTAGTTAGTGCAATAAACTGACTAATGTTTACGGCCCACAAAAGTCATATGTTGAAATCCTAACCACCAACGTGACATTATTAGGAGGTGGGGCCTTTGGGAGTTGATTCAAAGAGAACCCTCCTCAAGATTGAGGTCATGCAGTGTCACCAACACTGTTGCAGAACAGGCCCATCTACCACGGCCATCAGTGGCCTATGTACATTCCACGTCAGGCCAGGTCTGCCTTCAGGCTGGGAAGAAAGAAAAGATGCTAAGGGGCACACATACTATGTCAATCATAACAATCAAACCACAACTTGGACTCGACCTATCATGCAGCTTGCAGAAGATGATGCATCCGGATCAGCCACAAGCAGAAACAACCATCTAATCAAGCCTCAGCTCGCCGGCCTCGTAGCCTCAGCTTGCCAGCAGTAACTTTATCTGCCCCGCTGGAGGGTGCCAAGGACTCACCCTTACGTCGGGCTGTGAAAGACACCCGTTCCAGCCCACAGTCCCCACAGCCATCACCTTACAGCTCCCCCAAACCACAACACAAAGTCACACAGACCTTCTTGCCACCCAGCTGGGAAATTGGATAGCGCCAAACAGCCGGCCCTTCTTCATTGATCATAACACAAACACTACAACCTGGGAAGATCCGGAAGACCCGCATTTGAAATTTCCGGTATATATGCGGTCAAAGACATCGTTAAACCCCAATGACCTTGGCCCCCTTCCTCCTGGCTGGGAAGAAAGAATTCACTTGGATGGCTGAACATTTTATATTGATCATAATAGCAAAATTACTCAGTGGGAAGACCTGAGACTACAGAACCCAGCTATTACTGGTCTGGCTGTTTCTTACTCCAGAGAATTTCAGCAGAAATATGACAACTTCAGGAAGAAATTAAAGAAACCTGCTGATATTCCCAATAGGTTTGAAATGAAACTTCACAGAAACAACATATTTGCAGAGTCCTATCAGAGAATTATGTCGGTGAAAATACCAGATGTCCTAAAAGCTAGACTATGGGTTGAGTTTGAATCAGAGAAAGGTCTTGACTATGGGGGTGTGGCTAGAGAATGGTTCTTCTTACTGTCCAAAGAGATGTTCAACCCCTACTACGGCCTCTTTGAGTACTCTGCAATGGACAACTACACCCCTCAGATCAATCCTAATTCAGGCCTTTGTAATGAAGACCATTTGTCCTCCTTCACTTTCACTGGAAGAGTTGCTGGGCTGGCGCTATTTTATGGGAAACTCGTAGATGGTTTCTTCATTAGACCATTTTACAAGGTGATGTTGGGAACGCAGATAACCCTGAATGACATGGAATCTGTGGATAACGAATAATTCAACTCTTTGAAATGGACCCTGGAGAATGATCCTACTGAGCTGGACCTCATGTTCTGTATAGATGAAGAAAACTTTGGACAGACATATCAAGTGGTTTTGAAGCCCAATGGGTCAGAAATAACGGTCACAAATGAAAACAAAAGGGAATATATCAACTTAGTCATCCAGTGGAGATTTGTGAACAGGGTCCAGAAGCAGATGAACGCCTTCTTGGAGGGATTCACAGAACTGTTTCCTATTGATTTAATTAAAATTTTTGATGAAAATGAGCTGGAGTTGCTGATGTGCTGCCTCGGTGATGTGGACGTGAATGACTGGAGACAGCATTCTATGTACAAGAATGGCTACTGCCCGAACCACCCCGTCATTCAGTGGTTCTGGAAGGCTGTGCTGCTCATGGACGCTGAAAAGTGGATCCAGTTACTGCAGTTTGTCACGAGGATATTGTGAGTACCTATGAATGGATTTGCTGAACTTTATGGTTCCAATGGTCCTCAGCTGTTTACAACAGGGCAATGGGGCAGTCCTGAGAAACTGCCCAGAGCTCACACGTGCTTTAATCGCCTTGACTTACCTCCATATTCATGGCTGTGGAAAATTCTCAAGGATTTGAAGGGGTAGATTAAGCACTCTCTACCTCGGGGGTGGTTGTTCTTCAAGCACCCCCAAGGTAGAGTGTGTGCAAAGTTCTGCTTGCACTTTTGCATTTGCCCAATAGACTTTTGTAGAGGCGGTGGCGGAGAGCAGCTTCAGGCATGGCCCCTGGAGCCCAGCCTTCACCATGCACCCCTCCAAGTTCGGATGCGGGAACCAGTCCCAGGTTGAGTTCCTGCATTTCCCACCACAAATTACCAACTGGTTGATGTGTACACTAATTACATTTCAGGAGGACTTATGCTATTTATGTTGTGCCTCTGCAGGCAAAGTCCTTAATAAATATTTTTCATCCTTTCTAATGACAATGAATGGAATTAATCACTCTACAGGTATATTATTACAACTCATGTTTACTTTTTAAAATGATTTAGACCGATTTTCAGATTTCATTAAGATTAAAGATGTCCCATGTACTTGGAAGTTTTTTTTTCCAGGTACATGAGACATCTTTAATCACAATGAAATCTGGTTATAAAGGCTTCAGGTTATAGGGGCTGAGTCCTTGTGAAGAAATTAGTATATTTATAGTAGAGACCCTAGAGAGCTGCCTTCACCATCCACTCTGTGAGGACACAGCAAAAAGGTGTCCTCTTTGAACCAGAAAGTGGACCCACCCCAGAAACTGAATCTACCATCACCTTGCTCTTGAACTTCCCAGCCTCCAGAATTCTGAAATATACGTTTCTGTTGTTTATAAACCACCCAATGTCTGATATTTTTGTTACAGAAGCCCAGACTAAGACGGGCTTTACAATGGAGATAATAGTATTACTTACCTCACAGGGTTGTGAGAATTAGATAAAATAATGCCTGTGTAAGCATACTTGCATAGATTCCTAGAAACCTATTCAGTGCTCCATAAACATTAGCTATGATAATTATCATCATCATCATCATCATCATTAGTGTTTACTACATGTGTGGATTTCCATTGTAGGTGAGCATTTAGAAGTAATGATCCTTCCTCAAGTCTCTCTCCAGGCCCTGCAGCCACGGCTTTCAAAAGCCCACACATGTGCAATGACTAATGGGGATTAGGAGCCTTGCCGCAGCTAAGGATCACAGCAAAGCTGAGAAGCTCACAGGGACTAAACTCCTCAACCTTGGCTTTATTAGTAAGTTTCTCTAGCTGAACTAACCCAGCCCATGCCAGTCAAGCATTCCCTTGCAAATATAAATCATTAAACCCAATAAACCACAGACACAGAAGATTGTCCACAGCAGATAAAGCTGTGGGTCAGAGTAGCCAATCCCTGAGGCTTTGAGGAAAGAGAGAAAAAGCAACAACATTAATTATATAAACAGTTACTTGGAAATGCTTTAAGCATGTGTTTTAGATTCTCCTTTAATTAGGATAAATAATTACTTCACTTTCATCTTTCAGTGAGCTCTCAAACTCTCCCATGCCCCATCTTCAAATACCAACTAGAAATACTCGAAGATCGGGGGAATAAACTAACTGTGTACATGTTTAAAGCTACTTTATCTTCCTGGATCTTGGCTTCAGCATCTGCACAATGAGGAGATTGGACAAGGTAAGTCTCCAAGGCCTCTTCCAGTAGATGTTTACAACTCTATGCAGTGTATAGAAGCAGACATAATGGCTATGCCACTTTACTCATCTCATATTCTTTTCTAGGGAGAGCATAACACTTGAATATATGAACCACATTTATTTATTGAGCTTCAAAAACTGTTTTACCCATGCAAACATCAAGACATCAGCAATGCTGTAAGTGTGCCACTCCCTGCCATAAAAGAAAGGAACCCAAAATAACAGGTCTAAACAATGTCTACAGACTAGCCTCAAATGAGAAATAGTTAAAAGAATTGAATATGTTTTTGGGAAACAGCAACGTTATCTCTTTTAATTAGACTTATTATGTGTAGCATCACAAATAGAATCAATAGATTAACATTTCAGGTGGAGAGAGATGTGGGATAACTTTATAAGAAATAAATTCCATCCAAGATAATGGTTCAAAATGGAAACAAGCATTTTATATAACTATGAGCATTACTAAAATGAGAAGACTTCCTATCAAAGATGCTTAGAGGAAAGTCCTCAGTTGGGAACGTATCTGGGGAGTTTGAGCTCTATATTGAGCTCATATTGCCTCTGAGAGACTTTTGTGACTTTCCTGTATAGATAATAACCTCCATCAGATCCCCAAACACCGCTCTTCCTATAACTCAAGCAGATCAGTTATATTTGGTATTATATGTCTGTATTGGTGTCACCCTTACAAAACCAAGTGTCTCTTTACCTCTGGTCTATCCCTATCATAGCTCCAAGCACATAGTAGGTTTTCAGTAAACATTGGCTGAATGCTTTTTAAAAAGCAAATTGGTGACTGTAAGTTCAAAAAGACTGTTTTTGCTCTCAGAGAGACTTGTAATCTAACTGGAGTCAAAATCAACATAGCTAAAATAAACTTTATATAATTACATATGATACTTTGCACATAGTTGGGACTTGATAAATGTTTGAGAAACAAGTTTATAAATACCACGCAACTCCTCATGGTCTGCCAGACCCAGTTGCATTCTCACTCACTGTGTATTCGCTCAAGATTTTTCCATCACCTGCGCCACCCTTCCCCAAACTCTTCTCTAGAGAACCAAGATCCTTCATGCCCTAGAAACCTGTATCCCCTACTTACCGTCTAATAGTATGCCTAATTGTCAACATTCATTAAGCAAACAGCCATTGACTGCTCAATAGCGTGAGCTGAGCTCATCTTTGGGAGTGCAGATGAAAGAGACACATTTTCTGCCCTCAGAGGTTTAAAGTTCACTGGAAGCCAAGCATTGTCCACTAACATGGATTTTTTTTTTAATTTTTTCATGGAGTCAGGGTCTCACTTGTTGCCCAGGCTGGTCTTAAACTCCTGGACTCAAGTGATCCTCCCACCTCGGCCTCCCAAAGTGCTGGGATTACAAGTGCCTAGCCTAAAATGAACATTTTTAATACTGAATGTTACAGAAGAAACACTGAAGGTGGCACCTGATAACCTATAGGTGATGATGGGTGCTTGTGAAGACAGTCCCGCAGGGAAAGCTTTCTGGAGGAGGTATCACCAGAGCAGAGTCTTGAAGAAATGATGAAGTGAGCCAGGTAAAAGAGGAAAGCTCCTTTCTGGCAAAGTAGCATGCACAGAGGCTGCAGGAAAGGAAAGCACAATGAATTGAATATGGCTAGCATGCACAGAAGAGGTAAGAGATGGACATGAAGAAGCAGTGTGAGCTGACTAAGGAAGAGAGCTCTATGCCCAAAAGCCCATATTTTATCCTTACACTAATGGGGAACTTTTGAAGGATTATAAACAGGGAAAGAACCTGATTATATTTGTCTTTTATAATGTTAATTAAAACAAGAGTGGACTGAAAGGGAGGACAGGCCCTAGGCAGAGAGGCTTATTAGGAAGCAATTTTAGTAAACTATGTATGAAATGAATTAAAGCCATCTCAGTGGGGAAGAAAGGTTGGATTAACAGGAGGTTGGATTTATAGGATTGGGTAAAGTTACACTGGAAGTCAGTGAGTAAGGAGTCAAAGATCATTTCCAGAATTCTGACTAGAACAGCCAAGTGGCCAGGGATGACATTTACTGAGATAGAAATACAGGAGCAGCAGTGGATAGTAAGGAAAACGGAGAATTTCATTTTAGAGCTAGTAAGTTTGAGACACCTGGGAGATAGTCAAGTAGGAGGCAGTTGGATACACAAATCAAAATCTGGGAGTAAGAACTAGGATGGAGGCATGACTTTTGGAGTCATAAACACAATGGGGAATGCAAATAGTGGAAACTGATGAGATCTCACAGGGATTTTAAGTGAGGAGGAAGTAAGGAAGGCACCAACACCCTATCCCTAACCTGCTTCTGAAAAGCTGAGGAAACCAAAAAGTCCTCTCCCCTGAGACAGAGAGAACTGGGATCAGGCACTTGTCCCAAGTCACCACTTTTCCAAAGGAAAAAGAAACAAAGACTTTTATGAATTCTAATGGGTCAGAAGTATATCTGTTGGTGACTGTTTTTAAATTTAAATACCACCTTTTGTGTTGGCCGGTTAGCTCAGTTGGTTAGAGCATGGTGCTAAAAAATACCACCTTTTTTCTGTAATTGCAGAAACATGGAAAGCTGACATTTGCTGTAAATCTGCTGACCATCAGCAACCCTGATTTGATTGTGCCGTGTTCTCTACTTTAAGGGAGGTGGGGCAGCTGGCTTAACATTTAAGAGTTTGTTTTTTTAACTAATAAAGACTCGGCTTTTCTTTTCCCTAAAGGTTGTTTCAGCCAAATCACTGTATTCTGCTGTTTTGATTTCAAAATAAAAGAAAACTTAAACCAAAACAAAAGAAATAAAAGGAATATTCCCTGGACCTAAAAGTACTTGAAGTCTTGAAGAAGTGCTGAGAGGATTCTTCACTTTAGTATGCCTGCCTCGTCACCCTACAACAATTGTAAGCTCCCTGAAGGCAAATCATCAGATTACGTGTGTATGTGGGTCCACTGTGGCAACTAACAGAGTGCCTTCCATATAGAAACTGCCCAGTAACTACTTAGGGAATCAATGCTTGCTTAGACAATTAGACTCATTCGTACGCACATCTCTGTAGCTCTTGAAGCCTACTTCACACTACTTATCACAATTATTTGTAATCCTGTTCTCTGGCCCTTCATGGGTGCTGTCCTAGGAACTGCAATTAGACAGTAAGCTTCTTGAAGACAGGAATGCTAACTCGAACTTCACCTTGTATTGTATGCTGACCAGAAGTAGTGCCCAATAAAGCTTGTTGATTCACATGTTGTAATTTGAATGAATTTATCCTGCTACACTACACCTTCTGAAAAGCAAAAAGAATATCTGTCTCAGATTAAGCAGGACTATAATAAGTATTCTGAAGCACACTCTAAACAATACATGTTTCTGTATGTAGCCTAATTGAGTAATTCATTCAGGAGAGTTTCCACTGAATTAGGTTTCAGCAGGCTGCACTGTGACCTTCAGTTGGTAATATACATTTCATAGGCAGGCTTATAAGCAGCATCAATAATGTGGTATATTTCTTGTGAATTAAATTATCAAAGGTTTCCAGTGCAAAGCAGGAAATTGCACTCACTGCACAAACCTTTTGGAATGAAAGAGAGAGGGAGAGAAAGAAGACAGAAGAAAACGAGAATGTATTCAGGGAGGCAAAGGAAGAGAAAAGGCTGGGTTCATCGCAAGAAATCTGCGTCAATGACTCCAGCTCTGACAGGCCGGGAGGTTACCGCACAGCCTCCATATGGCTTCACTAGTAACCTTTCCATTTAGAAAGAATTATAGGAAACCTTTCTAAAAAGTATTCCAACAGAATAACTAGTGAAATAGTAGGTACAAAAGGGGTAGATAAGAAGCATAATAATTTTTTTAAACATGAAATAAGATGGTAGAAATGAGTCTGTTAGTAATCACCAAAAAGCAAATGGATTACTTATACAAATGGAATCACCAAAAAGCAAATGAATTATACGACTTTGTATAATTATTTATACAAAGTTGGAAATTCTCGAAAGGAATATTGAAAACAAAACAAAACAAATTCCAGCTATTATACGATGCTTATAAGAGACACATGGAAAACATAATGACAGCAAAAAGTTGAAAGTTAAAGGAATGGCAAAAACATACCGAGCAAATATTAAGTAAAACAAACCTGTGGTGACAATATTAAGAAGACACAAAACAGAATTCAAGGCAAAATGCAGTATTAGAAAAACCCTAGAGAGGCCACTGGAGGGGCAACATAAGCTGTCTTTCAGGGGCAGGGTGGGGCAGGCCTTAGCTGTGAGGGAATGGGGTGGGCGTAAGGATGGGGCCAAGTGGTGATGGCCCGGGCCGATCAGTCAGGACTGATTGAACAATGAATAATCTTGTTCCAATCAGATACACAGAGAACCCTATAATCAACAGAGAGAGACTACATGATATTTTTCAAGCACACGTAGAGCAGTTACAACAACTGAAACTAATCTTCACAAACAACCTGTGAAGGAGGTACTATTATATTCTCAGTTTACTTATGGGAAACCTGAAGCACAAAGGTTAAGTAACTTTCCCATAGTCACACACATCAGATAGGAGCAGGGCTGGAATGTAAATCCAGATACTCTGGTTCCAGTGTCCAACTTTGAGTAACAGAAGCAAGGGCAAAGAATGAATAAAATAAAAAAACTGAGAAGCAGTAGAGATGTTCAACAAATCAAAACTGATTTTCTGAGAAGACAAAATTACAAACTTACAAAGTATTCAAAAGGAATATTGAAAACAAAACAAAACAAATTCCAGCTATTATACAGTGCTTATAAGAGACACACAGAAAACATAATGACAGCAAAAGGTTGAAAGTTAAAGGAATGGCAATCAAAAATGTAACAAAAAGAGCATATATGATCATGATAGAAATATAAATACAGATATGGTAGAAATTCTAGAATACGTAAGGTAATACTATCATCAACTTTATAACAATGTTTTAAAACATGGATGAAATGTACAATTTTTTTGAAAATATGTAAATCCTAAAACTGACTTAAAAAGTTAAAAAATAAATATACCGGTAGCAATTAAAAAGATTGACCCTATAATAAAATTGTACTACTCCTCCCCCAAAAGTATCAGGCCCACTAGTTAATATTCACTAAACTTTTAAGAAACCATTATCCATATTTCATATAACTCTTTTATAGAATGGAAAAAGAAGATGAACCTCATTAAGAAGACCCAAAGTAAACTTAAATACAAATGGTAGGGTGGATGCTATATTACCCTTATACTTGTCTGTACTGTTCAAATATTTCATATTAAAAATAAGGTATGGGAACTACATGGGGCCAGCTATCAAATATGCCTATATCATATTTTTTTATTCCAAATTTCACATTCTTTGATTCAAAATCTGTTCAATCACCTCAGCATCCATAATTCTAATTACATATTTTTTCTTTTTCATTCAACTTGCTGTTTCTTAGGGGATATTTCCAACACATCAGACCAACCTCTCACCAACGTTGTCAGTGTGCAGGCAACTCTCTCCCACAGGCACCCTTTCAGAAAGAATAGCTGTTCTCTCCTAGATACTTTCTGAATCTGTAACCTTTGAACTTCAATACTTGAAGTCTTCAACAGAAATATGTGCAAGCCCTACCTTAAAAACCTTTTCGAGGGCCATGATATTCTTTAGATATTGGTCCTACCTCTATGGGGAATGATTTTTAGAAATAGGTCATCTTTATTCTTTCCCAATAGGTGCATTTGTTAAATTTCTTGACCTACAGCTTTATCCTGGGGATGCAAGGCTGGTTCAACATATGCAAATCTATAAACGTAATCCACCACATAAACAGAACCAAAGACAAAAACCACATGATTATCTCAACAGATGCAGCAAAGGCCTTTGACAAAATTCAACAGCCCTTTATACTAAAAACTCTCAAAAAACTAGGTAATAATGGAATGTATCTCTCAGGTTTGTCAAAGATCAGATCGTTGCAGATGTGTGGCATTGCCTCCGAGGCCTTGTTCTGTTCCATTGGTCTAAATCTCTGTTTTGGTACCAGTACCATGCTGTTTTGATTACTGTAGCCTTACAGCATAGTTTGAAGTCAGGTAGCATGATGCCTCCAGCTTTGTTCTTTTTGCTTAGGATTGTCTTGGCTATGAGGGCTCTCTTTTGGTTTCACATGAAGTTTAAAGTCATTTTTTCTAGTTCTGTGAAGAAGGTCATTAAGCATCAATGCTTGATGGGGATAGCATTGAATCTATAAATTACTTTGAGCAGTATGGCCATTTTCACAATATTGATTCTTCCTAACCATAAGCATGGAATGCTTTTCCATCTGTTTGTGTCCTCTCTTATTTCCTTGATCAGTGGTTTGTAGTTCTCCTTGAAGAGATCTTTTACTTCCTTTGTTAGCTATATTCCTAGGTATTTTATTCTCTTTGTAGCAATTCTAAATGGGAGTTCGCTCATGATTTGGCTCTCTGTCTGTTATTGGTGTATAGGAATGCTTGTGATTTCTACACATTGATTTTGTATCCTGAGACTTTGCTGAAGTTGCTTACCAGCTTAAGAAGGTTTTGGGCTAAGACAATGGGGTCTTCTAAATATACAATCATATCATCTGCAAATAGGGACAATTTTACTTCTTTTCCTGATTGAATGCCCTTTGTTTCTTTTTCTTGTGTAATTGCTCTAGCTAGAACTTCCAATACAATATTGAATAGGAGTAGTGAAAGAGAGTATCCTTGTCTAGTGCCAGTTTTTAAAGGGAATGCTTCTAATTTTTGCCCATTCAGTATGATATTGACTGTGGATTTGTCATAGCTTTTATTGTTTTGAGATACATTCCATCAATACCTAGTTTATTGAGAGAGCTTAGCATCAAGGGCTGTTGAGTTTTGTCAAAGGCCTTCTCTGCATCTATTGAGATAGTCATGTGGTTTTTGTCTTTGGTTCTGTTTATGTGGTGAATTACATTAATAGATTTGTGTATTTTGAACCAGTCTTGCATCCCCAGGATGAAGTCTACTTGATTGTAATGGATAAGCTTTTTGATGTGCTGTTGGATTCAGTTTGCCAATATTTTATTGAAGATTTTTGCATCAATGTTCATCATGGATATTGGCCTGTAGTTTTCTTTTTAGTTGTGTCTTTGCCAGATTTTGGTATTAGGGTAATGTTAGTCTCACAGAAAGAGTTAGGGAAGATTCCCTCTGTTTGGATTGTTTGGAATTGTTTCAGAAGGAATGGTACAAGCTTCTCTTTGTATGTCTGGTAGAATTCAGCTATGAACCTGTCTGGACCTGGACTTTTTTTGTTTGGTAGGCTATTAATTGCTGCCTAGACTTCAGACCTTGTTATTGTTCTATTCAGGGTTTCAACTTCTTCTTGGCTTAGTCTAAGGAGTGTGCAAGTTTCCAGGAATTTATCCATTTCTTCCAGATTTACTGGTTTACGTGCATAGAGGTGTTCATAGTAATCTCTGATGGTAGTTGGTATTTCCGAGGAATCAGTGGTGATCTCCCATTTATCCTTTTTTATTGCATCAATCAGATTCTTCTCTCTTTCTAGCTAGTGGTCTGTTTTGTTGATCTTTTCAAAAAAAAAAAAACAGCTCCTGGATTTATTGACTTTTTGAAGGGTTTTATGTGTCTCTATCTCCTTCAGTTCTGCTCTGATCTTAGTTATTTCTTATCTTCTGCTTGCTTTTGAGGTTTTTTTTTATCTTGCTCCTCTAGCTCTTTCAATTTTGATGATAGGGTGTCATTGTTAGATCTTTCCTTGTTTCTCATGTGGGCATTTATTGTATAAATTTCCCTCTAGACACTGCTTTAAATGTGTCTCATAGGATCTGGTACCTTGTGTCTTCATTCTCGTTGGTTTCAAATAACACTTTTACTTCTGCTGTCATTTCATTGTTTATCCACTTATCATTCAGGAGCAAGTTGTTCAGTTTCCATGTGATTGTGTGGTTTTGAGTGCTTTTCTTAACCCTGAGTTCTAATTTGATTGCACTGTAGTCTGAGAGACTGTTTGTTATGATTTCCATTCTTTTGCATTTGCTGAGGAGTGATTTACTTGCATTTATGCGGTCAATTTTGGAGTAAGTGCAATGTGGTGCTGAGAAGAATATGTATTCTGCGGATTTGGGGTGGAGTGTCCTGTAAACGTCTACTAGGTCCTCTTGGTCCAAATCTGTGTTCAAGTCCTGGATATCCTTGTGGACTTTCTGTCTCATTGATCTGTCCAATATTATCAGTGGAGTGTTAGAGTCTCCCACTATTATTGTGCAGGAGTCTCAGTCTCTTTGTCAGTCTTTTAAGAACTTGCTTTATATATCTGGGTGCTCCTGTATTGGATGCACATATATTTAGGATAGTTAGCTCCTCTTGTTGGATTGATTCTTTTACCATTACATAATGCCCTTCTTTGTCTCTTTTCATCTTTGTTGGTTTAAAGTCTGTTTTATCAGAGACTAGGATTGCTACCCATGCTTTTTTTTGCTCTCCATTTGCTTGGTAAATCTTCTTCCATCCCTTTATTTTGAGTCTATGTGAGTCTTTGCATGTGAAATGGGTCTCCTGAATACAGCATACCAATGGGTCTTGATTTTTTATCCAGTTTTCCAGTCTGTGTCTTTTGTTGGGGCATTTAGGCTATTTACATTCAACATTAATATTGTTATGTTTGAATTTGATCTTGCCATTTTGTTGCTGGCTGGGTTCTTTTGCCCCCGTTAGTTAACGTGGCTTCTTCATTGCATTGCTGTTCTTTACCATTTGGTATGTCTTTGGAGTGGCTGGTACTGGTTGTTCCTTTCCCTGTTTAGTACTTCCTTCAGTAGCTCTTGTAAGGCAGGTTTTTTGTTTTTTGTTTTTTGAGACAAAGTTTCACTCTTGTTACCCAGGCTGGAGTGCAATGGCGCAATCTCAGCTCACCACAACCTCCGCCTCCTGGGTTCAGGCAATTCTCCTGGTAAGGCAGGTCTTGTAGCAACAAAACCTCTCAGCAATTGCTTGTCCATAAAGGATTTTATTTCTCCTTCACTTATGAAGCTTAATTTGGCTGGATATGAAATTCTGGGTTGAAAGTTCTTTTCTTTAAGGATGTTGAATATTGGCCCCCACTCCCTTCTAGCTTGCAGGGTTTCTGCCAAGAGATCCACCATGAGATCCAAGAGTCTTTCCTTTGTGGGTGACTCAACTTTTCTCTCTGGCTGCCCTTAAGATTTTCCTTCATTTCAACCCTGGTGAATCTGAAAACTATGTGCCATGAGGTTGCTCTTCTTGAGGAATGTCTTTGTGGTATTCTCTGTTTTTCCTGGATTTGAATGGTGGCCTCTCTTGCTAGGTTGTGAAAGTTCTCTTGGATAATATCTTGAAGAGTGTTTTCCAACTTAGATTCATTCTCCCTGTCACATTCAGGTACGCCAATCAAGGTCTTTTCACATAATCCCATAGTTCTTGGAGCCTTTGTTCATTTTTCTTTCACTCTTTCTTTTCTAATCTTACCTTCTTGCTTACTTCATTGATTTGATCTTTATCTCTGATATCCTTTCTTCTGCTTGATTGATTCGACTGTTAAAACTTGTGTATGCCTCCTGAAGTTCTCGTGCTGTGTTTTTCACTTCATCAAGTCATTTATGTTCTTCTCTAAGCTGGTTATTCTAGTTAGCATTTCATCTAACCTTTTTTTAAAGTTCTTAGTTTCTTTGCATTGGGTTAGAACACAGTCTTTTAACCCAGAGAAGTTTGTTATTACCCACCTTCTGAAGCCTGCTTCTGTCAATTCATCAGATTCATTCTCTGTCTTTTTTTGTTCCCTTGATGGTGAGAAGTTGTGGTTCCTGGGAGGAGAAGTGTTCTGTTCCTTGATGGTTTCATCCTTTTTGCACTGTTTTTTTTCTCCATCTTCATGGATTTATCTCCCTTTAATCTTTGAAGTTGGTTATTTCAGGAGGAGTCTCTGAGTGGACTTTTTTTTTCCATTGAGGTTGGAGCTATATCTAGAGGGCGTTGCTGGGCTCTCTGGGGTTCAGTCAGGTTGTTGGGTGGGTGGTCCTTCCCTGGAGTTTGTTTTCAGGTGAGATTGGCCCCGTCTTCCCAATGGCATCTCTCCTTCCCTAGCTGGATCTTCCTGGTTGGGGTCAAGCTGGTGTATTTGCTGCCAAGCTCTCTAGTGAAGGCTTCAGTTTAAGTTCTGTGGAGGTGGGGCCTGCCAGGCCTTATGGTCTGTTTCCCTGCTTTAAACTCTGCCTCCCTCTGTGGGAAGGTCCATCCCAGTGGTGTTAGTCCAAACTCCCTCCCAGGTCCCTGCAACAACTTGCAGTCCAGCGGTAGCTGCTGCTCAGATTTGCATCGACTACCCACAGCGCCCCACCATCTGGCAGGGCTCTTATGGACCGTGGGTTGCAGGAAGGATGAGGTAAGCACAGAATCTGAATCAGAGTACCCAGGGGGTTAAGTTCCCTGACCCTCCCAGCCGGCTGCACATTTCAGGTGGGGACATGCTCCCCCCATCTTGATTTGCCCATGGTGGCTCTTGCCCTGCAGCTCCTTCCCTGGGCCTATTTCAGAGCCCTGTCAGTCCCACAGAAATCAATGAAGCACCTCCTTGGAATCATGAAGTCCTCTAGCCCTAAGCCTCTCATTCCAGCTGTATTGATTTCAATTTTGTGCCCATGTTTCAGATCACACTGATGTGTAGCATATTGCATGTTATAAAAAAGTTACACTGTAATGTTACCATTAATACCCTAATATGGGCAATAGGTGTTAATCTCTGTTAATTTTTGCCACATTTTCTACAAAATAAATTGTCTTCTGATGATTGGTCATTCTTCTCAACCTGAATTATCTGCATTCTTCTTTATCATATGCTACCCTACTTTCTTCTCCACTAGTGATATTCAATAACATTGTACCAGAACACCCTGTTCATTGATATTTTTTTGGTGGTGGTTTTGCTAGAGAGTATTGTCATTGCTTCTTTCAGTGTTTACATGTAAGATGTTCTTATCCAACATTGAAACACCAGCAATTTTCTATTTGTTCATTTTATGCCTCAACAAACATGTGTTTCACATCCACTGTGCAATAGATTCTGAAAATGCAAACTCTAAGTAAGACACCTGCAGCCCCTAGTCTCTTGTTCATCAGCCCCTTCCCCTCCTCCACTCTTTTACCTACCTAATTTCTTACCAATTAATTAGTAAGAATTCAAGTCAAATGCTACAGAGGCAGAGTAGGTTGATGACTGGAAACAGAAAATTGGATTTGGCTGCAGGGAGATCACTGGTGACTTCAACAAGTATATTTTTAGTTGATTTGGGGGAACATCAGAATCCAGACTACAGGTGAAGCAAGTGAGAAAGCAGAGCCAACAAGCATAGACTGTATTTCAGATGATAAGTAACAAAAAGGAGAAATCAGATATGGCAGCAACTGGAAAGGTAGAGATATCAAATAGAAAGGTGGTTTTTGTTTTGAGATAAATTTGAATATGTTTATAAACTTCAAACAAGGACCCAAATAGTTGAAAGACACTAAGACAGGAAAGAATAAAGATAATTTATATAGGGAGGCTCCAGAGTGATATGTGGTAAGCTGTGGGCATAACTAGAAGATTTTATCTGGGAAGGAAACACACAATACTTCTATGCCTGGCATATAAGGGAAGGAAGAAATATAAGAACAACTAAAATCTAGAAGTGGAGAGTAGGGAAGGAAGTATAAGAGAAATGCCTCTTGTTTTCATTGACAATAGAATGGAATAGAATTACTTTTGAAGAGAAAGAAAGATAAATAAGAGCTAGGGAGTTTAAAATGAATGGTAAAGCCTCAGAACAACTTCTAGAAGGAATATTTGCAGAGGGTTCTGCTTTTGCCCCACTAGATCCATTCATCCTTTCCAACCTGTTTCCCTGTTCTGTGCCCCAAGTGACTGACAGTTATGGATTACACCCACCAGTTTTCTAAATCTCTGGTATTTGGTTGGTTTCAACCAATGGGAGACAGGAGAATGTGGAATATTTATTTCCTAGGTCCCTTTCTGCCTGGCTGTGAGCAGCCAGTGGCAGACGTCCTCTTCAGAGGGCCCAGCTATCATTAGAGGAATTCCCTCACAGCTAGAGATTGTAATGGATTCCTCATCCCCTGTAGGCTTCAGGGAATAATGGCTTTCCCTCTGTTGCTAGCCCTGGGGTACCCCAACAGCCTTTGTTCATTTCCCATAATCATGCCCACACCTGGGCAAACAGTCCTTTCATTAAAGTCTCCACTCTTCACATTGGGGTGTGCCACTCATTTCCTACCTGAGATCCTGACACCAAATGCAAGAGGAAGCTGAGTGGAGTCATGTAAAAGTATTGTCTTAGGCACAGGTGAGGTTAGGAACTACAAATCTGTCATGCTTATTTTCTCTTGTTAATCTTGTTGCCCATGAGCAGAAGCAGATGAAGAGGATGGTGGGATTCACTGAAGCTTGCCAACAAAAGAACACATGTGGCAAAAGAAAGGAAAAGGAGTTGAGGATGCTAGTGAAGGGGTCATTAAAATGGCTGTCTTTGACTTAATGGTTGTGCTCTCCATGTGCAGTGCGAGATTCAGAAAAACTTTCTTTTCTATTGGTTTCTCAAGTCTCTAAAAGCTGAAGTATAATGTCCCTTGAATTTACCTATACATGAAATGAATCTTCAGAAAGCAGGAATACACACACACACATGCACACACACACACACACACACACTTTAAGCTATTCCAGTTCTGAAAATGTTATTAGACTATCTACATTTTCTAATATAGAAGGGAACCAAAGTTTCTTGACCAGGAAATGCATTGAGGCATTATACTTTATTCTACCTACTGTACTGGTCTCTCTCATTTTTTTTTTAATATGGCGTCTTGCCCTGTAGCCCAGGCTGGAGTACAGTGGTGCTCTCTCTGCTCACTGAAACCTCTGCCTCTCAGTTTCAAGCAACTCTCCTGCCTCAGCCTCCCAAATATCTGGGACTACAGGTACCTGCCACCATGCCCAGCTAATTTTTATATTTTTAGTAGAGACATGGTTTCAATATATTGGTTAGGCTGGTCTCAAACTCCTGACCTCATGATCTACCCACCTCAGCCTCCCAAAGTGCTGGGATTACAAGCATGAGCCACCACGCCCAGCCTCTCTCATCTTTTTTTGCTGTATGTTATTTCCTCTTCAAGGCCCAACTCCAATTTCACCTCTTCTGGGCAGGCTCTTGAGACCAGTGAAATTTTATCCTTCCTGAAGGAACCCATTCCTTAGTGATATTGTCTATCTGGTCTGGGATTATCACTTGTCTTTATTATTATCTTTCCCATAGCCAAAATCTTAGGATATTGGGAACTCACCCAAACTCCTAGGAGTGCCTTGGACAATTCACTGTTTAATAAATGTTTATTGATTGACTGATTACTTATCTATGATATTAAAAATATTTTAAAGACCTCAATAATTAGAAGAAATCTACTTGGTTTCATTTGTTCCAATACTTAGGAAAAGTTTATAGAACAGATAAGAATGCAGAGCAGGAAGATCATTATGTTGCCCTGTTTGGTAGCATGGATGTGACTTCTAAACCTTCACCATATCCCCTCACAATTTTCAGTCAGGACCACTGAGCCTGGAGATGGAAGCCCCAGGGTTGCTGAAGAGCAGGCATGATGAGATTGTTTCCTTTTATCACACCTAGTCTTAAGTCTCTAATAATAACTAGTTTGTTCACATTCCCATGGCACAGTGACCTAGGAGTAACTTTGACAAATCAGACCAACCAAATGACTAAGCCCTTTGCAGTTCTGCCATTTTAGAGACATAAAACGATGGGTCCACAGAAAGGTATGCTCTTGTCTAAAAATATGTCTGAATTAGTAATTTTTATACCTTGAAAGCAACTGCAACTTCTGCAAAATGAACTTAACACTGTTTAACAGGCATTCATGGCAAGTGTTATTAAAGCAATTCATTTTGAACTTTGCATTTCACTTTTAAAACCACTAGTAGAAGTAACTCTCCCTCTCTTTTGAAGATAATATCACCTTTAAAGCAAGCTCATCATCCACTAATCCATTTTCAAGCCCAGTTAGGGAACCTACATTAAGCACATACAAAAGTGGACTGTGGCTTGAGTGAGAGTTCTTTCTTTATCATAATTGGCAGAGTCCTCACTAGGGAAGGCAGAGTGCCTGGTTCTAACTAATTTGCCTTCTTTGCATGAATAAATAATTCATGCTACCTGTACCTGACCAGGTGATTACAACAGTAGGAAACAGTCTCTACATGCAGATCCCTGGCTAAAGCCTGTACCTCCCCACCCAGCAGAAAACTTTGGCTTCTGTGCATGTGAGTTCTTGCTCAAGGTCAGGTTGATGGCCACCATATGTTAAATCAGTGTATTGTGAATTTGGTGTTAGTAATTCCCAGTTTGTTTTATCTAACTGAAGGCTGCCCTGCTTCAATATTTAACCTTTAAAGAAATCTTTCTTGGTAAGATGGGACCATGTTATGTGAACACTTTGAGAATATTTATATATTTAAAAGTTTTATAGAATGGCATATATCTGAAAATGGAACAGATACTCAGAGTGATAGGAAGGAAGGAAGGAAATAAATCATGATCATGTCACTCATCTGCTTAAAACCTTCCAGCAGCTTCCATGGCTCTTAGGACTAAGTCCAAAGTCTTTCCCATTGCCTAAGAAGCCCTGAAATTCTAGCTCCTTCCAGCTTCATGCCACCATCCTACCTTCTGCTTGCCGTATTTTGGGCACTTCAGCATGTTCGAGAACCCTCAGGGGTTCCCATAGTCTTTTCCTTCCTTCTTTCCTCTGCATCCTCACACCCTGCCCAAGGCTCTACCTAAATCATTTGCACTCATCCCTCAGGTCCCACCCAAAAGGCTGCTTTCACAAGTAGGTCTTTCCTGACCTCAGACTTAGTTACATTAAATAGACCTGATCCTCACTGCATCATGTTCCCTGGTTATATAATCTGTCACAAGCTGTTTTGTCTCTATGTTTATTACTTCAACCATAGTTTAACAATCCTAGACTATACTATAAGCTCCAAAACTCAGGGGACCTCATCTGATTTCTTCATTCTGCATCCCCAGCACTTAGCTTTAATATTTGACACATGAGAGGTGTGGCATTAAGGAAGGAAGAAAGAAGAGGAGGTGGAGAAGAAGGGAGAAAGAGAAGAAGGGAAGAAGGGAGGGAGGGACGAGGGGAAGGAAGGAGGAAGGGAGGAAGGGAGGAAAGAACTGGAGCAAAGAAGATTCTTGTTATGTTTTAGCAAAGATATTGGCAGAATTTGTCATTGCCCTAGGGATTTGTGGAACTTTGAACTTGAGAGAGATGATTTAGGGTATCTGGCAGAAGAAATTTTTAAGCAGCAAACCTTCAAGATGTGACTTAGGTACTGTTAAAGGCATTCAATTTTATAAGGGGAGCAGAGCATAAAAGTTTGGAAAATTTGCAGCCTGACTATGCAATAGAAAAGAAAAACCCATTTTCCGGGGAGAAATTGAAGCCAGCTACAGAAATTTACATAAGTAGCAAGGAGCCTAATGTTAATCTCCAACACCATGTGGAAAATGCCTCCAGGCCATGTCAGAGACCTTTGCAGCAGCCCCTCTCATCACAGGCCTAGAGGCCCAGGAGGAAAAAATGGTTTCATAGGCCAGGCCCAGAATCCCTATGTTGTGTGTAGCCAGGGGACTTGGTGCCCTGTGTCCCAGCCACTCCAGCCATGGCTGAAAAGGGCCAACATGGAGCTCAGGCTGTGGCTTCAGAGGGTGCAAGCCCCAAGCCTTGGTAGCTTCCATGTAGTGTTGAGCCTGCAGGTACACAAAAGTCAAGAACTGAAGGTTTGGGAACCTCTGCTTATATTTCAGAAGATGTGTGGAAATGCCTGGATGCCCAGGCAAAAGTTTGCTGCAGGGGCAGGGCTCTCATGAAGAATCTCTGCTAGGGCAGTTCAGAAGGGAAATCTGGGGCCAGAGCCCCCACACAGAGTCCCCACTGGGATACCACCTAGTGGAGCTGTGAGAAGAGGCCCACCATCTTCCAGCCCCTAGAATGGTAGCTCCACCGATAGCTTGCACTGTGTGCCTGGAGAATTCATAGACACTCAGTGCCAGCCTTTGAAATCAGCTGGAAGGGAGGCTGTATCCTGCAAAGCCACAGGGGCAAAGCTCCCCAAGACCATGGAAACTTACCTCTTGCATCAGTGTGACCTGGATGTGAGACCTGGAGTCAAAGGAGATCATTTTGGACCTTTAAGATTTGACTCCCCTGCTGGATTTTGGACTTACATGGGCCCTGTAACCTCTTCATTTTGGCCAATTTTTCCCATTTGTAATGGCAGTATTAACACAATGCCTGTACTCCCATTGTATCTAGGAAGTAACTAGCTTGCTTTTGATTTTACAGGCTCATAGGCAGAAGGGACTTGCCTTGTCTCAGATGAGACTTTGGATTGTGGACATTTGGGTTAATGCTGAAATGAGTTAAGACTTTGAGGGACTGTTGGGAAGGCATGACTGGTTTTTCAATGTGATGACATGAGATTTGGAGGGGCCAGTGATAGAATGATATGGTTTGGCTGTGTTCCACCCAAATCTAAACTTGAATTATATTTCCCAGAGTTCCCACATGTTATGGGAAAGATCCATGGAGGTAATTGAATCATGGGGATGGGGCTTTCCCATGTTATTCTCATGATAGTGAGTAAGTCTCACTATCTTGAACTGATGGGATTACCAGAGGTTTCTGCTCTTGCTTCTTCCTCATTTTTCTCTTCCCACTGCCATATAAGAAGAGCCTTTCACCTCCTGACATGATTCTGAGGCCTCCCCAGCCATGTAGAACTGTAAGTCCAATTCAACCTCTTTTCTTCCCAGTCTTGACATGTCTTTACCAGCAGCATGTAAACAGACTAATACACTAGCTCTGGGACTAACTAAGTTAAGCAAAGTATTAACTTCCTTGTGACTTAATTTCCTCTATCATAAAAGGAAGGTGTTGGGAGAATTAAGTGATCTATTAAAAGGGCATAGAATGTAGAATAGAAAAAAAAATCCAGAAACAGCCCTATACATATATGATCAATTGATTTTTAACAATGGGACAAGATAATTCAATGGAGAAAATGTGATGTTTTTGACAAATCATTCTAGAACAATTAGAAATCAATATTTTAAAAAATTGATTTTCAATCCATACTTTGCAACATATACAAAGATTAACTAAAAATGGATAATGGACCTAAATGTAAAAGCCAAAAACTATAAAACTTCTAGAGAAAAAAAAGTTTCTGTGAGTTTTGGTTAGGTAAAGATTTCTTAGAAAACACACACCATAAAAGAAAAAAATGATAAATTGAACTTTATCTAAATGTAAAACTTCTGCTTTTTGAAAGATGCTGTCAAAAACTAAAAACACAAGTCACAGATCCATAGAAAATATTTGAAATATGTATATTTTATGAAAGGCTTAGAATATATAAAGAACTCTCAAAACTCAATAAAAAGTCAAGAAACCCAATAAAAAGTGAGCAAAGATTTCAAAAAGAATATTACCAAAGAAGACATATGGGTGGCAAATAAGCCCATAGAGAGGTGCTCGACATCATTACTCATTAGGGAAATGCAAATTGAAGCCCCAGTGAGGAAATACTGCACACTATTAGAACGGGCAAGATAAAAAAGACTTGAGGACACCAACGGCTGGTGACAAGAAAGAACAATTTCAGCTCAGATACATTGGTTGATAGGAATACAATAATGCAGCAGCCCTCACAGAAAACAGCTTGGCCATTCGTTATAAAATTCAACATACACTTCACATATGACTCAATGATCCCTCACAGGAAACAGCTTGGCAATTCATTATAAAATTCAACATACACTTCACATATGACTCAATGATCTCACTTCTAGATATTTTTATTGAAGAAACCTAAAAATATGTATATACTGAAAACTTATAAACAGGTGTATAGTAGTTTTATTCGTAATTATCAAAAACTGGAAACAACCCAGGAGTCCTTCAACTGGTAAATGAATGAACAACTTGTGGTACGTTCATACAATGGAATGTTATTCTGCAATAAAAAGGATGAATGAATCTGAATGGAGAAAAAGTCCACGTCAAAAGGCTACATACCATATGAACCATTAATATGACATTTTGGAAAAGACAAAACCATAGGCCAGAAACAGATCACTAGTTGCCAATGGCAAAGAGTGGAGAGAATGTTTGGCTAAAAAGGGGCATGTATTAGTTAGGACTCTCTAGAGGGAGAGAAATAATGGAGTCGATATATATGTATAAAGGGAAATTTATTAAGTATTAACTCACAAGGTCTCACAATAAGCCATCTGTTGGCTGAGGAGCAAGGAGAGCCAGTCCAAGTTCCAAAACTGAAGAACTTGGAAATCAATGTTCTAGGGCAGGAAGCATCCAGCACAGGAGAAAGCTGTGGGCTGGGAGGCTAGGCCAGTCTCTCTTTTCATGTTTTTCTGCAACTTATATTCTAGCCCCACTGGCAGTAGGTTACATGGTGCTCACCAGATTAAGGGTGAGTCTGCCCTTCCCAGCCCACTGACTCAAATGTTAATCTCCTTTGACAACACCCTCGAATACACACCCAGGAACAATATTTTATATCCTTCAATCCAATCAAGTTGACACTCAGTATTAACCATCACAGGGCATAAGGGAACTTTTTTTTTCTTGAGACATAGTCTCACACTGTTGCCCAGGCTGGAGTGCAGTGGTGTGATCTTGTCTCACTGCAACTTCCACCTCCCAGGTTCAAGACCCTCCCACCTCAGCCTCCCAACTGGGGGTGGAGGGGACTACAGGCATGAGCCACTGCACCTGGCTAATTTTTGTATTTTTTGTAGAAACAGGGTTTCATTATGTTGCCTGGCCTAGTCTTAAATTTTGGGGTTCAAGTGATCCAGTTGCCTTGGCCTCCCAAAGTGCTGAGATTACAGTTGTGAGCCACTGAGCCCAGCCTATAAGAGAACTTTTGAGGTGTCAGAAATGTTCTATATCTTGATTGAGGTAGAGATTACAAGAGTGTATGAGTTTATCCAAACACAGACCTATACACTACAAATTATTATTACTGTAAGTAAATTATATCTCAGTAAATCTTATTTTTACATTTTCACAGAGAAAAAATAATTTCATTTGCTTAAACTAGTACCGATGTGTTTCCATAACTTTCAATCAAGAGTTCTAAGTGAGACTCCCTGGATTCAGATGGCAAATAGAAGACAGCTTCTGCTTGGACAGACAGAGCAGTATGAGGAGACTCACACAGTGAACTTTTTCTCCAAGAACTACCACAGCAACTTACCAGGAAAACTGAAAGAATCCACAGACCCTTTGAAAGAACTGAATAATCACTGCCAGTTCCCTGAGACTCTGATGAGTCTGCTTGCTTTCTCAATGGGGAGGCTGGTAGTCTGGGGCAAGTTCTCAGCCCTCCTCACTAGATGCCTGGAAATAGACTCAGTGCTGTTGGGGGAGCATGGAGAAAGTGAGAGAGGCCTTCAGGACTTGAAGACACATGGAAATAGGGTGAGTTGAGGCCTGTGACTGCCAGCTTTCCCCCACTTCCCTAGTGACCTGCATGATGCAACACAGTCAGCCATAATCCCTCTGGGGACATAACTAAATTGGCCTGGGAACCACACCTCCATCCCCCACAGCAGCCACAGCAAGCCCTGCCCACGGAGAGTCTGAGTTCAGACACACCTAACCCTGCCCCCACCTGATGATCTTTCTCTCCTCTTCCTGATTGTGAAAACAAAGGACATAATCTCTTGGGAGCTCTATAGCCCCCACCTACCACCTGATCCGCCCTATAAAACCAGAGCTTATGCGCTCTTGAAAGTACCACCTCCTGGCTGGAGGCCAACAAACACAGAACCAGTGCACTAAACAAAAATACAACAAAGGACCCTCACAGAGTCCACTTCACACCCCTGCTACCTTCACTGGAGCAGGTGCTGGCATCCACGGCTGAAAGACCTGCAGATGGATCACATCACAGGACTCTTTGCAGACACTCCCCAGTACCAGCCTGTAGCCCAGGAGCATGCTGGATGGCTAGACCCAGAAGAGCAAAAACAATCACTGCAGTTTGTCTCTCAGGAAGGCCCATCCCTAGCAGAAAGGGGAGAACACCACATCAAGGGAGCATTTCGTGGGACAAAATACTCTGAACAGCAGTCCTGAGTCCCAGATCTTCCCTCTGACATAGTCTACCCAAATGAAAAGAAACCAGAAAAACAATTTTGGTAATATGACAAAACAAGGCTTTTTAACATCCACAGAAGATCACACTAGCTCACCAACAATGGATCCAAACCAAGATGAAATCTCTGAATTGCCAGAAAAAGAATTCAGAAGGTCAGTTATTAAGTTAATCAAGGAGTCACCAGAGAAAGGTGAAGTCCAACTTAAAGAAATCAAAAACATGTTACAGGATATGAAAGGAAAAATCTTCAGTGACATAGATAGCATAAATAAAATCAATCACAACTTCTAGAAATCAAGGACTCACTTAGAAAAATGCAAAATGTACTGGAAAGTCTCAGCAATATAATCAAACAAGCAGAAGAAAGAATTTCAGAGCTCAAAGACAAGGCTTTCAAATGAACCCAATCCATCAAAGACAAAGAAAAAAGAATTTTCAAAAATGAGCAAACCCTCCATGAAGTTTGGGACTATGTTAAGCATCCTAACATAAGAATAATTGGTGTTGCTGAGGAAGAAGAGAAATCCAGAACTCTGGAAAATATACTTGAGGGAATAATCAAGGAAAACTTCCCTCGTCTTGCTAGAGATCCAGACATCTAAATACAAGAAGCTCTAAGAACACCTGGTAAATTCATTGCAAAAAGATCATTGCATAGTCATCAGGTTATCTTAAGTCAAGATGCAGAAAACAAGAGCCGTGAGACAAAAGCATCAGGTAAATTAAAAAGGAAAACCTATCAGATTAGCAGCAGATTTCTCAGCAGAAAACCTACAAGCCACAGACATTCAATACCAGCCCATAAAAGCAGCATGGAAGGGGGTAGTACATTGCAAAGCCACAGGGGCAAAGGCTACCCGAGGCTGTGGGAGCCCACCTCTTGCATCAGTGTGACTTGGATGTGAGACATGGAGTCAAAAGAGATCATTTTGGAACTTTAAGGTTTAATAACTGCCCTATTAGATTTTGGATTTGTATGGGGCATGTGTTCTAGCCAATTTCTCCCATTTGGAAAGGCTGCATTTACCCAATGCCTGTACATCCCATTGTATCTAGGAAGTAACTAACTTGCTTTTGATTTTACATGCTCATAGGTGGAAAGGACTTGTCTTGTCTCAGATGAGAGACTTGGACTTTTGAGTTAATGCTAGAATGAGATAAGAAGTTGTAGGACAGTTGGGAATGCATGATTATGTTTTGACATGTGAGGACATGAGATTTGAGAGGGGCCAGGAGCAGAATGATAGGGTTTAGCTGTGTCCCCATCCAAATTTCATCTTGAAATGTAGTTCTCATAATCCCTATGTGTCATGGTAGGAACCCAGTTGAGGTAATTGAATCATGGGGGCAGTTACCCCCATGCTACTGTTTTGTGATAGTGAGTGAGTTCTCACAAGATCTGGATGGTTTTATAAGGGGCTTTTCCCCCTTTTGCTCAGCATGTATCCTTGCTGCTGCCATATAAGAAGGCCATGTTTGCTTCCCCTACTGCCATGATTATAAGTTTTTTGAGGCCTCCCCAGCCATGCCGAACTGTAAGGCAATCAAATCTCTTTCCCTTATAAATTACCAATCTTGGGTATGTCTTTCTTAGCAGCATAAGAATGGGCTACTACATACTGGAAGTCCTAGCCAGAGCAATCAGACAAGAGAAAGAAATCAAGGGCATTCGAACTAGTACAGAGGAAGTCAAACTGTCACTGTTTGCTGATTATATGATCATATACCTAGAAAACCCTAAAGACTCATCCAAAAAGCTCCGAGAACTGGTAAATGAATTCAGCAAAGTTTCAGGATACAGAATTAATGTACAGAAATCGGTAGCTCTGCTATACACTAACAGTGAACAAGCTGAGAATCCAATCAATAACTCAGTCCCTTTTACAATAGCTACAAAAAAATGAAATACATAGGAATATACCTAACCATGGAGGTGAAAGACCTCTACAAGAAAATCTACAAAACACTGCTGAAAGAAATCATAGATGACACAAATGGAAACACATCCCATGCTCATGAATGGGTAGAATCAATATTGAGAAAATGACCATACTTAAAAAATCAATTTACAAATTTAATGCAATTCCCATCAAAATACCATCATCATTCTTCACAGAACTAGAAAAAAATACTCCTAAAATTCATTTGAAACCAAGAAAAGAGCCTTATAGTCAAAGCAAGACTAAGTGAAAAGAGCAAATCAGGAGGCATCACATTACCTGACCTTAAACTATACTATAAGGTCATAGTCACCAAAACAGCATGATACTAGTATAAAAATAGACACACAGACTGGGCATGGTAACTCATGCCTGTAATCCCAGTATGTAGGGAGGCTGAGGCAGGTGGATCGCCTATGGTCAGGAGTTTGAGACCAGCCTGATCAATGTGGCAAAATGCCATATGTACTAAAAATACAAAAAATTAGTGGGGTGTGGTGGTAGACACCTGTAATCCCAGCTACTCCAGAAGCTGAGGCAGGGAGAGTTGCTTGAACCTGGGAGGCAAAGGTTGCAGTGAGCTGAGACGACACCACTGCACTCCAATCTGGGCAGCAGAGCGAGACTCCATCTCAAATAATAATAATAATAATAATAGGCCCAAAGACCAATGGAACAAAATAGAGAACCCAGAAACAAATCCAAATACTTACAACCAACTGAACTTTAAGAAAGCAAAATGTGGCACATATACACCATGGAATATTATGCAGCAATCAGAAATGATGAGTTTGTGTCCTTTGTAGGGACATGGATGAATCTGGAGAACATCATTCTCAGCAAACTGACACAAGAACAGAAAAAGAAATACCGCATATACTCACTCATAGGCGGGTGAGAAAAATGAGAACACATGGACACAGAGAGGCGGTCTACTATACACTGGGGACTGTTGGGGGAAATGGGGGAGGGACAGCGGGGGGGGCTGGGGGGGATAGCCTGGGGATGAATACCAAGTGTGGGTGAGGGGGAGGAAGGCAGCAAAACACACTGCCATGTGTGTACCTATGCAACTATCTTGCACGTTCTGCACATGTACCCCAAAACCTATAATGCAATAAAAATTTAAAAAAAAAAAAAAAAGAAAGAAAGCAAAAACATAAAGTGGTGAAAGGACACCCTGTTTAACAAATGGTGTTGCGATAATTGGCAAGCCAATGTACAAGAATGAAACTGGATCCTCATATCTCCCCTTATTAAAAAAATCAATTTAACATGGTAAAAAGCTAAATTTAAGATCTGAGCTATAAAAACTGTAGAAGATAACATCAGAAAAGTCCTGCTAGACATTGGCTTAGGCAAAGACTTCATGACCAAGAACCCAAAAGCAAATTCAACAAAAACAAAGCTAAATAGATGGGACTGAATAAAACTAAAAAGCTTCTGCACAGCAAAAGAAATAATCAGGAGAGTGAACAGATCACCCACAGAATAGGAGAAAATTTTCACAATCTATACATCTGACAAAGGACTAATATCCAGAATCTACAAAGAACTCGAACAAATCAGGAATAAAAGAACAAACAATCTCATCAAAAATTGGGATAAGGACATGAATAGACAATTCTCAAAAGAATGTATACAAATATCCAACAAGCTATTTGGAAAAATACTCAACATCATTAATTATCATGGAAATGCAAATCAAAACCATAATGTGATACCACCTTACTCCTGCCAGGATGGCCATAATCAAAAAATTAAAATAAAAAAATAGATATTGACATGGATGTGGTGAAAGGGAACACTTTTACACTGCTGGTGGGAATGTAAACTAGTACAACCATCATGGAAAACAGTGTGGAGATTCTTTAAATAACTAAAGGTGATCTACTATTTGATCCAGCAATCCCACTACTAGGTATCTACCCAGAGGAAAACAGTCATTATACGAGAAAGAGACTTGACTTGCACACACATGGTTATAGCAGCACAATTTGCAATTGCAAAAATATGGAACCAGCCCAAATGCCCATCAATCAATGAGTGGGTAAAGAAAACATGGTATATATACACATTGGAATACTACTCAGCCATAAAAAGGAATGGAATAATGGCTTTCACAGAAACCTGGATGGAATTCGAGACTATTATTCTAAGTGAAGTCACTCAGAAATGGAAAACCAAGCATCATATGTTCTCACTCATAATTGGAAGCTAGGCTATGAAGATGCAAAATCGTAAGAATGATACAATGGACTTTGCGGACTCAGGGAAAAGGGTAGGAGGCGGGTGAGGGATATAAAACTACACATTGGGTATGTTTGGGTGATGATGGGGGCACTAAAATCTCAGAAATCACCACCAAAGAATTTATTCATGTAACCAAACACCACCAGTTCCCCAAAAACCTATTGAAATAAAAAACAAATTTTAAAAAAAGAGTCCTAAGTGATTTAAAAAAAATCCAACTTAGAATGTTGTGAGAATTAAACGACACAATATAGTTTCATGTTATGAGGAAGTTAAATTCTAATATTAACTTATAAGGGTAAATTTACCCTTGAAAATTCATTAACTCCTCCATAAAATATAGTGTACATTTTTAATATATACAACCTGGTACAAAAATTCTTATATACACCAAAGTTTGAGAATATAAAAGAAATTTATATTCAGATGACTGAACTATTCATCAAAAACACTCTTTAAAGACAGACTACCTTGGTTCAAATCCAGTTCCACTACTTCCTGACCCTGGGAAAGGTGCACGCTATGCTTCAGGTTTTTCATCTGCACATTGGTGGTAATAGTATCCAACAGACAGGTTTGTAGTGCAAGTTAGTTAATATACGTAAAGCCCTCAACCAAGCACAATGTAAAGGCTATATCATAATGTGTTTGCTGTCAAGCCCAGCTTCCTTTACTCAGTGAATATTAAGCATCTACTATATAACCAGGCACAATTAATTCTAGGTTCAGATAAAAACAAAAATTTTAATTTTTGATGTTTATAGTCTAGTGGCTTTGCCAAATACTAGCTACATGATCTTGGACAAAGTTTCTTCATCAGTTGTCATAATGTGTACAGGTGCATAGCATATGACACAAAGTAAAAGGTAGCTATATCTAGTAGCTATTATCATACTCCAGTATGGTATCATAAATGCTAAATTTATAATAAGTGTCCATAAACACTAGAAATCTGAGTCTTGACAAAGAATGCACCACTCACACCTTTTCCCACCAATAGGGGGAGCCATTTTTCACCTCTACACTGGGACACACCTTACCAGTTCCAGGCTCCACATAAACCAGGGAACATATTCTGCATATCTATGAGTTTGGTTTCCCAAAACAAGGCAGATGCCACGTCTTCCTCTGAGTCTGATAAGAAAATGAAGTTGAAGCAATATCTCTTTTTTTGTCTAAATGTAGGGCCTTTACACATAGGATACACACACTCAAGGTATGAGCAAAATCAAAGGAAACGTAAAACCACCTCCCATTCTCCTTAGAAGGGAAACAAAGCAGAGAATGCTTTTGATAGCGCTTGATGTGCTCATGGCATCAAAAGGAATTCAGTGTGACGAATGTGCTGAGAGAGACAGGCAGGGGCTAGATTATTCAAGACATTGAAGGTCATGGTAAGGAACTTCTATTTTACTCTAATGAGAACTGGCAACTGTTAGAGATTTAAACAAGATGGCAACATCATCTAATTTATGTTTCATATTGCACTGGCTACTATGAAGAGAACTGACTGAAGGAGGAAACTAGTGGATGTGGAGAGACAGGAAACTATTACAATAATCCAAATGAGAGCTAATGAGAGTCTGGCACTGGAGTGGAGAAGTGACATGAGCAGAAGACACACTCAATGTGCATTTTTCAGGTAAAATCAAAAGGACTTGCTGGCAACTTAGGTATGAGTGATGAGGGTAAGAGAGGAATCAAGGATAAATCTGGCTTGGTAGATGGTGACACCATTTGCTGAGTTGATAAAAAGGTCCCCCAGTTATTTCTTTTCTAGTACAAGTTCTGGGGTATAGTGAGGTCTTTGCACATCTGAGGCCCTCAGAAGTTATTTCCTGTTCTTGGTAGTAAACTTCCTGTGGAGAGAGCTTTCTTGGTCCTGTTGCACCATTAGTCAAGGAAACACAGGAGTGAACCAACACAGTCCAAAGGAAGCCTGAGAGCTGCCTCAATTCCTAACACCAGGTTCTCCAGCCCTAGCTAGGATGTGGAGTGCTAACGAAGAAGACAAACTTATGCTCAAGACCATTAAAACAACAACCAAATGTTAACTTTAAATCACATTTTCCCAGGGGAATAGGCCTTGGGTGCCAAGCCTTGAGTATGAGTTGAAATTTTTGGTATATTGAGCAGAATATAAGCACATATGGAGAAAGAGGGAAGATGGCGCTGTAGGACCAACTCAGGATTGCAGCTCCCAGTCAATCCGCAGAGGGTGAGTGGATGCCGCATTTCCATACAGATCTTTATTGTCCACAGACTAGGAGATTCCCAGGTGTAAGAGCCCCATGGATGGCCTAAGCGGCAGTTTGGGCCGGCACGGCTGTTTTGGCCGGGGCCGCAGCGCAGCAACACTCTGTACAAAATACACTGGTTTGGTTGCCCTGTTAAACTGGCAATTGGAGATTTCGGAAGGCAGATTAGCACATTCATCTGATTAAATGGGACTTAAACAGAAAGCCAGGCCAGAAGATTCCTGGGCAGCAACATGGTTTGAGCCAGCGCAGTGGGTTGCTGCACAGGAAATCACATAGATCCTGGCACCCTTGCAGCAGGTGACTGGAACACCTGGGAGAGAGTCAACCGTTCAACTTAAAAAAGGGGGGGGGGGCTCTGAGGCAGGGAGCCAGGTGATCAGGCTTGGCAGGTCCCACCCCCACAAAAACAAACAAAACAGCAATTGGAAACGCTCGGGGTTGAGAGTTTCACGGCAAGCACAGCAGAACCCAGGATGGTACAGCACGGAGGGGGAGGGGAGTCTGCCATTACTGAGGCACTTGACCCCTACAAAGCTACACTGCCATTGCTGACACAACCTGCCATTGCTGAGGCAACCCGCCATTGCTGGGGCAACCCACCATAACAGAGAGAGTCCACCACTACAGAGGCAGGCCATCATCACCACAGCAGCTCTAACCACACCCATATAAACTGGACTACAGGGAATTACACATGGCAGCAGCGCAGAGCCCACAGCAACAGGGCGGAGCCCATGATAGCAGGGTGGAGCCCACGACAGCAGGGCAGAGCCCACGGCAAAAGGGCAGAGCCCACAGAAACAGGGCAGAGCCCACGTTAGGTCAGCATAGACACTGCAGGCAAGCAGTGATTAGACTGCCCCCTTGCTGGGCAGGACAGTGCAACAGATACTCATAAATGGAGCCCTAACTCCCCGGGACAGAACACCTGAGGGGAAAAAAAGGGGCTTTATGAGTTCTGCTGCAGCAGACTTAAACGTACCTGCCTAGCAGCCCTGGATGAACAATGGAGCTCACAGCTCAGCACTTGAGCTCCTGTAAAGTACAGACAGTCTCCTCAAGCAGCTCCCTGACCCCATTGTTCCAAAGAGTCACCTCACAAAGGACTGATCAGACTGACATTTGGCGGGCATCATTCAGGGAAAAAGATAGCAGAAGAAGAATCTGGTAGCAACCCTCACAGTTCCGCAGCTGCTACAGGAGTTCCCCAGGCAAGCAGGGCCTGGAGTAAACCTCAGCAGTCCTACAGCAGTGGGGCCAGACTGTTAGAAGGAAAATTAAGAAACAGAAATACTTCATCATCAACAATCTGAATGTCCACTCAGAGACCCAATCGGAAAATCAGCAACCACTCAGATGACAGATGAATAAATCCACAAAGATGGGAAGAAACCAGCACACAAAGGAGGGAAACACCTGAAACCAGAACACCTTGCTGCCTACAAAGGACCAAAACTCCTCAACAGCAAGGGAACAAAGCTGGACGGAGAATGAGTGTGATGAAATGACAGAATCAGTCTTCAGAAGGTGGGTAATGAAAAACTTCCGTGAGCTAAAAGAACATGTTCTAAATCAATGCAAAAAAACTAAGAACCTTGAAAAAAGATTTGAGAAAAGGATAACAAGAATGGACAACATAGAGAGCAATATGAGTGAATTGAAGAAGCTGAAAAAACAACACAAGAACTTTGTGAAGCATGCACAAGTTTCAACAGCCAAATTGACCAAGCAGAAGAAAGGATATCAGAAGTCGAAGATCAACTCAACGAAATAAAACGAGAAGCCAAGATTAGAGAAAAAAGTGCAAAAAAGAATGAACAAAGTCTCCAAGAAATGTGGGACTATGTGAAGAGACCTAATCTACGTTTGATAGGTGTACCTGAATGTGATGAAGAGAATGAATCCAAGCTGGAAAATACTCTTCAGGATATTATCCAGGAAAATTTCCACAACCTAGCAAGGAAGGCCAATACTCAACTCCAAGAAATACAGAGAACACCACAAAGATATTCCTCAAGAAGAGAAACCCCAAGGCACATAATCGTCAGATTCATCAGGGTTGAAATTAAGGAGAAATTGCTAAGGGCAGCCAGAGAGAAAGGTCGGGTCACCCGCAAAGGGAAGCCCATCAGACTCATAGCAGATCTCGCAGCAGAAACCCTACAAGCCAGAAGAGAGTGGGGGCCAATATTCAACATCCTTAAAGAAAAGAACTTTCAACCCAGAATTTCATATCCCGCCAAACTGAGCTTCATAAGTGAAGGAAGAATAAAATATTTTGCAAACAAGCAAGTACTCAGAGATTTTGTCACCACTAGGCCTGCTTTACAAGAGCTCCTGAAAGAGGCACTACACATAGAAAGGAACAACCAGTACCAGCCATTCTAAAAACATACCAAATGCTAAACAGCATCAACAAAATGAAGAATCTGCATCAACCAATGGGCAAAACAGCCAGCTAGCATCAAAATGGCAGTATCAAATTCACACATAACAATATTAACCCTAAATGTAAATAAGCTAAATGCACCAATCAAAAGACACAGACTGGCAAATCAAATAAAAAACCAAAACCCATTGGTGTTCTGTATCCAGAAAACCCATCTCACATACAAGGATACACAAAGGCTCAAAATAAAGGGATGGAGGAAGATTTACCAAGCAAATGGAGAGCAAAAAAAAGCAGGAGTCGCAATTCTCATCTCTGATAAAATAGACTTTAAAGCAACAAAGATTAAAAGAGACCAAGAAGGTCATTACATAATGGTAAAAGGATCAATACAACAAGAAGAGCTAACGATCCTAAATATATATGGACCCAATACAGGAGCACCCAGATATATAAGGCAAGTTCTTAACGACTTACAAAGAGACTTAGATTCCCACACAATAATAGTGGGAGACTTTAACACTCCACTGTCATTATCAGACAGATCAACCAGCCAGAAAATTAACAAAGATATCCAGGGCTTGAACTCAGACCTGGAACAAGCAAACCTGCAGACATTTACAGAACTCTCCACCCCAAATCCACAGAATATACATTCTTCTCAGCACCACATCACACCTACTCCAAAATTGACCACATAATTGAAGTAAAGCACTCCTCAGCAAATGCAAAACAACTGAAATCATAAAAACAGTCTCTCAGACCATAGTGCAATCAAGTTAGAACTCAGAATTCAGAAACTAACTCAGAACTGCACAGTTTCATGGAAACTGAACAACTGGCTCTTGAATGTTGATTGGATAAACAATGAAATGAAGGCAGAAATAAAGAAGTTCTTCAAAACCAACGAGAACAAAGACACAACATACCAGAATCTCTGGGACACATTTAAAGTAGTCTCTAGAGGAAAATATATAGCAATAAGTGCCCACATGAGAAAAGTGGAGAGATCCAAAATTGACACTCTGTCATCAAAATTGAAAGAGCTAGAGGAGCAAGAGCAAAAGAACTCAAAACCTAGCAGAAGACAAGAAATAACTAAGATCAGAGCAGAACTGAAGGAGACAGAGACACAAAAAGACCTTCAAAAAATCAATAAATCTAAGAGCTGGTTTTTTGAAAAGATCAACAAAATAGACAGACCACTAGCCAGACTGATAAAAAAGAAGAGAGGGAATAACCAAATAGATGCAATAAAAAACGATAAAGGGGAAATCACCACAGATTCCACAGAAATTCAAACCATCATCAGAGACTATTACAAACAACTCTATGCACATAAACTAGTAAACCTGGAAGAAATGGATAAATTCCTGGACATTTGTGTCCTCCCAAGCCTAAACCAGGAGGAAGCCGAAACTTTGAACAGACCAATAACAAGGTATGAAGTCGAGGCAGCAATTAAGAGCCTACCACACAAAAAAAGCCCAGGTCAATTTCTACCAGACACACAAAGAGGAGCTGGTACCATTCCTTCTGAAACTATTCCAAATAATCCAAAAAGAGGGAATCCTTCCCAAACCATTTTATAAGACCAACATCATCCTGATACCAAAACCTGGCAGAGACTCAACAAGAAAAGAAAACTTCAGGCCAATATCCATGATGAACATAGATGCAAAAATCTTCAACAAAATACTGGCAAGCCGATTGCAACAGCACATCAAAAAGCTTATCCATCATGATCAAGGAGGATTCATCCCGGGGATGCCAGGCTGGTTCAACATACGCAAGTCTATAAACATAATTCACCACATAAACCGAACCAAAAACAAAAACCACATGATTATCTCAACTGACGCAGAGAAGGCCTTTAACAAAATGCAACAGCCCTTTATGCTAAAAACCCTCAATAAACTCGGTATTGATGGAACGTATCTCAAAATAATAAAAACTATTTATGACAAACCAACAGCCAATATCATACTGAATGGGCAAAACCTGGAAGCATTCCCTTTGAAATCCGGCACTAGACAAGGATGCCCTCTCTCACCACTCCTATTCAATATAGTACTGGAACTTCTAGCCAGAGCAATCAGGCAAGAAAAAGAAATAAAGGGTATTCAAATAGGAAAGGAGGAAGCCAAATTGTCTCTATTTGCAGACGACATGATAGTATATCTAGAAGACCCCATCGTCTCAGCCCAAAAACTCCTGAAACTGATAAGCAACTTCAGCAAAGTCTCAGGATATAAAATCAATGTGCAAAACTCACAAGCATTACTATACACCAATAACAGACTTAAAGAGAGCCAAATCAAGAACAAACTGCCATTCACAATTGCTACAAAGAGAATAAAATACCTAGGAATACAACCTACAAGGAATGTAAGGGACCTCTTCAAGGAAAACTACAAACCACTGCTCAACGAAATAAGAGAGGACACAAACAGATGGAGAAACATTCCATGTTCATGGTTAGGAAGAATCAATATCATGAAAATGGCCTTACTGCCCAAAGTAACTTACAGACTCAATGCTATCCCCATCAAGCTACCATTGACTTTCTTCACAGAACTGGAAAAAACCACCTTGAACTTCATATGGAACCAAAAGAGAGCCCACATAGCCAAGTCAATTCTAAGCAAAAAGAACACAGCAGGAGACATTACACTACCGGACTTCAAACTATACTACAAGGCTACAGTAATCAAAACAGCATGATACAGGTACCAAAACAGAGATATAGACCAATGGAACAGAACAGAGGCATCGGAGGCAACACAACATAACTACAACCATACAATCTTTGATAAACCTGACAAAAACAAGCAATGGGGAAAGGACTCCCTGTTTACTAAATGGTGTTGGGAAAACTGGTTAGCCATGTGCAGAAAGCAGAAACTGGACCCCTTCCTGACACCTTACACTGAAATTAACTCCAGATGGATTAAAGACTTAAACCTAAGACCTGGCACCATAAAAACCCTAGAAGAAAATCTAGGCAAAACCATTCAGGACGTAGGAGTAGGCAAGGACTTCATGACCAAAACACCAAAAGCATTGGCAACAAAAGCCAAAATAGACCGATGGGACCTAACCAAACTCCACAGCTTCTGCACAGCAAAAGAAACAAGTCACTAGAGTGAATCAGCAACCAACAGAATGGGAAAAAATGTTTGCAGTTTACGCATCCGATAAAGGGCTGATATCCAGAATTTACAAAGAACTAAAACAGATTTACAAGGAAAAAACAAACAAAGCCATTCAAAAATGGGCAAAGGATATGAACGGACACTTTACAAAAGAAGACATACATGAGGCCAACAAACATATGAAAAAATGCTCATCATCACTGGTCATTAGAGAGATGCAAATCAAAACCACATTGAGATACCATCTCAAGCCAGTTAGAATGGCAATCATTAAAAAATCTGGAGACAAGAGATGCTGGAGAGGATGGGGAGAAATAGGAACACTTTTACACTGCTGGTGGGAGTGTAGGATAGTTCAACCATTGTGGAAGACAGTGTGGCGATTCCTCAAAGTCCTAGAAATAGAAATTCCATTTGACCTAGCAATCCCATTACTGGGTATATATCCAAAGGACTATAAATCGTTCTACTATAAGGACACATGCACACGAATGTTCATTGCAGCACTGTTTACAATAGCAAAGACCTGGAACCAACCCAAGTGCCCATCGATGATAGACTGGACTGGGAAAATGTGGCACATATACACCATGGAATATTATGCAGCAATCAACAATGATGAGTTCATGTCCTTTGTAGGAACATGGATGAACCTGGAGAACATCATTCTCAGCAAACTGACACAAGAACAGAAAATGAAATACCACATATTCTCACTCATAGGCGGGTGATGAACAATGAGAACACATGGAAACATGGAGGGGAGCACTACACACTGGGATCTATTGGTGGGAATAGGGGAGGGACAGCGCGGGGGGGAGCTAGGGAGGAATAGCATGGGGAGAAATGCCAAATGTGGTTGAAGGGGAGGAAGGCAGCAAAACACACTGCCATGTGTGTACCTCTGCAACTATCTTGCATGTTCTGCACATGTACCCCAAAACCTAAAATGCAATAAAAAATAAATAAATAAATAAATAAAAGAATATAAGCACACACATACACTGTCCTATGATACCAAGTTCTTCAAAAAAGCCCAAATCAAGGATAAACAGTTGCCCATTAGGCAACAGAAATTGACTCCCTTGGGGAAGGACACTAAGAGATTAACTTAAGGTCCACCCCTTGGCAGATGGGCTTCTCCATTAAAATTAGTTATCAAAGACTCTTCCAGCCAGTTAAGCTCAAAGTCATTAGCTTAATGACAACATTTCAGAAACATCTTCACCTCTGCAGAGCAGAAGTACCACTCAAAGGTCATCATCTTAAGAGGCATTGTGAGGCTGAGTTCTAAGAGATTAAAATACCTTTGGGGGCAGATGACGCTTAAATCGAATTTCACAGGATTTCAGACATCTCTCTTATTATCTATGTAAGTTTAATGGGAACTCAGCCAGCATGGCCATTGGCCATATGTTCTTCCTTCACCAACTTATGCCATGAAAATTCTGCTTGTAACAACATTAAAGGAAACCCTAAAAGGATAAAGACATTGCAAAAGAAAAATTTAGTATCTAAAGGAGGACTGAAAAGGGATGAAAGAATTCATTACATTGCTGGCATTGTTCCCAATGCCGGCTCCACTCTTAGTAATTAATAGAATATGACATCAAGGCAAGAATTCTTGGAAAAATGGGAAACGCTTCAATAAGAGACATCTAAAAGAAAGATGAGCCTGGGCGTGGTGGCTCACGCTTTTAATCCCAGCACTTCAGGAGGCCAAGGTAGGTGGATCACTTGAGGTCAGGAGTTCGAGATCAGCATGGCCAACATGGTGAAACCCCATCTCTACTCAAAAAAAAAAAACTAGCTGGGTGTGGTGGCAGGCACCTGTAATCCCAGCTACTCAGGTGGCTGAGGTAAGAGAATCGCTTGAATCCAGGAGGCAGAGGTTGCAGAGAGCCGAGATCACACCACTGCACTCCAGCCTGGGCAACAGAGTAAGACTCACTCTCAAACTACAAAAATTAGCTGGGTGTGACGGAAGGCACCTGTCATCCCAGCTATTTGGGAGGCTGAGGCAGGAGAATCACATGAACCCAGGAGGCAGAGGTTGTGGTGAGCCAAGATCACAACACTGTACTTCTGCCTGGGAGACAGAGCGAGACTCTGACTCAAAAAATAATAAATAAATAATTTAAAAAATAAATAAAAGGGAGGTAAGGCTTTGCATCCCTTTATGGAACAAATGTATTTTAAGGTATTAACTGTAAGATAATTCTACATAGCATTCAAAACAACCAGAGTAAAGAAGAACTCTTAAACACTAGAACTCAAAGACTTAGTAGAATAAATTGATTTTCTTATTAAACCCAGTGATCTGTAATACAAATCATCTGTTTCCTAAAGATTAATAAAATCAACATTACTCACAATCAAAACATTGATTCTGAATACACTTAATGTATTTAATGCTGATTAGAAACTGGTAAAAAAGTTATTCAATTTTTATGGATTTGGATTAGGATCATCCCAGTTCTGTAAATATTTACACCTATAAGGATATCAGGAAGGAATGTCAAGTAGTTCACTAACAATTTTTCAAAGTCTTAGAAAAGTAGCATTTTTTTTTGCTGGCACTCAAGAAGGGAAAATATCATAAAAATAGTTTCAAAATCTACAATCAATGCCTTCTCCAAAATAAATGTTTTTGTTAAAAAAAAATAGCAGTTTTTCTGAATTCTGTTTTTCCCTCGGGCTAGTGATCGTCCCAGCTCCTGCTCTTTGCTCTGCCCTTGCTTCCTCTCATGCTCTGCTGGCCATGGAGGAGCTGTGAAAATCCAGACTCTACCAATAAGACAACTTCAAATTACACAAACACAGATGAGGCCAGGTGACCTTGTCTTCACTCCTTACTTCGTTCTTGCAAGTAGGAACTTTCTTTTTCTGCCATGCTTTTTCTCCCTGGCAGCCAAGGGATTCAATCTTTTTCAATGATACTAAATAAGCCACCAAATTGTGTCATAATGTGGCTTGATCATTATAGACTTTTTCTGGGACATAGTGTGCGCTTGCCATCTTCAAGAGCCAAGTCAAAGAGTAAAGTCTTCTTTTCAGGAAAGTTTCATATACATATATATGTATATATTGTTTATTTTTATTTTTACGTTTTTGAGAGGGAGTCTCACTCTGTCACCCAGTCACCCAGGCTGGAGTATAGTGGTGCAATCTCAGCTCACTGGAACCTGCACCTCCTAGGTTTAAGCAATTCTCCTGCCTCAGCATTCTGAGTACCTGAGACTACAGGCACGCACCACCATACCTGACTCATTTTTTTCTTTTTTGAGAGATGGGGTTTCACCATGTTGGCCAGGCTATTCTTAAACTCCTGACCTCAAGTGATCTGCCTGCCTAGGCCTCCCAAAGTGCTGGGATTACAGGCATGAGCCACCACACCTGGCCTGTTTCCATTGTTATCTGTAAGTATTTTGTGTTTATATTAGTGCTATTTTATTCTTTAGAAACATCAATTGCAACATGTTATTGATGTTCTTTAGAAACATCAATTGCAACATCAACTGCAACATATTCCTATCTGTCATTTTTATCTGTCACCATTTCTTTTTATTTTTTCAATTTTTTATTGTGGTCACATATACATAAAATGTACTCTCATAACCATTTTAAGTATAATTATACAGTAGTATTAAATACATATATTAATAATGTACAACCATCACTACAATCCATTTCCATAACTCTTTTCATCTTATAAAAAACTCTATAACCATTAAATAATAACTCTTCATGCTCCCTGACCCCAGCACCTTCAACCACCATTCTGCTTTCTAAGATTTTCACTACTTTAAGTACCTCATATAAATTGAATTATACAACATATGTTCTTTTGTATCTGGCTCCACCTAGCACAGTATCCGTAAGGTTCATCCATATTACAGCATGTGCTATGGTTTGTCTCTGACCCCAACCAAATCTCATTTTGAACTGTAGCTCCCATAATTCCCATGTGTTATGGCAGGGACTTGGTGGGAAGTAATTGAATCATAGGGGGCAGGTCTTTCTCATGTTGTTCTCATTACAGTGAATCAATCTCATGAGATCTGATGGTTTTATAAAGGGGAATTCTGCTACACAAGCTCTCTTGCCTCCTTCCATGTAAGATGTGACTTAACTCCTCATTCATCTTCCCCCATGATTGTGAAGCCTCCACAGCCACGTGGAACTGTGAGTCAATTAAACCTTTTTCCTTTATAAATTACCCACATCTTTATTAGCAGCATGAGAATGTACTAATACAGTAAATTGGTACCATGTAGGTGGGGCGCTACTGTAAAGACACCCCAAAATTTGGAAGTGACTTTGGAACTGGGTAACAAACAAAGGTTGGAACAGGTTGGAGAGCTCAGAAGAAGAAAGGAAAAGGTAGGAATGTTTGGCACTTTCTAGAGACTTGGAAGGCTCAGAAGACAGGAAGATATGGGAAAGTTTGGAACTTCCTAGAGACTTGTTGAATAACTTTGATCAAAATGCTGATAGTGATATGGAAAATAAGGTTCAGGCTGGGGTGGTCTCAGATGGAGATGAGGAACTTGTTGGGAACTGGAGTAAAGGTCACTCTTGCTATACAGAGACTGGTGGCATTTTGCCCCTGCCCTAGAGAGCTGTGGAACTTTGAACTTGAGGGAAATGATACCGTTGTCTGGTGGAAGAAATTTCTAAGCAGCAAAGCATTCAAGAGGTGACAGACCATAAACGTTTGGAAAATTTGCAGCCTAACAATGCAGCAGAAAAAAAGAAAAGAAAAACCCTGTTTCTGGGGAAAAATGAGTGTGTTATCTCAAAAACCTCCTCACCAAATTTGCTCTCCATCCTGAGTGCATATTTTCCCTCCTTCCTGGCCAGTTAAGATAATGTGTTTGTGTTGTGCGTATTCTGATCTGGTGGGCACAGCTTGCTCTCTCCTTCAACCTCCCCACCGCAGCTAGGAGGCCAGAGTGCACTACAGACTACAAAGGTGGAGCCCCTACCAGGGTCCCCTCCGCTCCACCCCACTGCTGTTCTCTGTCCACAACGAAGTCTGCATAGCAACACAGCCACTTCTCTGGCCCACATCCCTCTAGATCCCACAAACCTGAATAAAAGGGATCATTTAGACTTGGAAAACTATAACATGTTCTTTTAAATAAATCTATCTGCTGAAATCTGAGGAAGTTTCTCGGTTTTCAGTATCCACCCTCAGTTTTAGTCTCGAGTTCTCAGGACTGGCTAGATATTATTCATCGTGAAGCTTTTGTATTGCACCAAGATGCATTTTCTTCTTGACTTTTTTATTATTTTCATTGTTTCAAGTAGGTTTTAAGTAAGATTGGTAGCTAAGAAATGAATTTAGTAAACTGAAAGCTCCTCGTTCACTCCTTGACCCATTGCAAATTTGCTTCTACTCCATGATGAAGTTTCCCAAACTGCTTTCTCAATGATCACTCTTAACTTCCTAATTGTTAATTAAAAGTTTGATGTTTTTTTCTGTCCTTCCTCTTATGTCTCCTAAATTCTAATTCTCTTGCTCTCTTTCAGTCTTTCCCCAAATACAGATATTCCCGAAAGGTTATTCCTCTGCTATCTTTAAATTATCTCCCTAGTCAATTCCATCCCTTCTCAAGATGTAAACTGCCCACTGTAGACATTACTCTCAAATATTTCTCCTCTATCCTGATCCTCTCTTTTGGAAACTCAACCAAATTTCTAAAGTCTGTCTGACACTTCCACTTGCATATACCACTGGCATCTCACCCCATATATATTCTAAGTGACTATTTTCTAAGCTAGTGAGACTCAGAATGGTAATTGGTGTTGTTTTGTTTCATCTGTTGTTTGTTTTAAAGGCTCCTCTGTGTATTAGCTTCCCAGGGCTGCCATAATAAACTGGGTGCCTTAAAACAAAAGAAACTTATTCTTTGACAGTCCTGGAGGGCAGAAGTCCAAATCAAGGTGTCAGGAAGATACTGTTCCCTCTGAAGGCTCTAGGGAAGAATTCTTCCTTGACTCTTCCTAGCTTTTAGTGGTTGCCAGTAATCATAACATGGTCTTTCTCTCTCTCACTCTCTGTGTGTGCGTGTGTGTGTGTGTGTGTGTATGTGTGTGTGTGTGTGTGTGCATCTAGCTCTAAATCTTCCTCTTCTTTTTCTTATAAATGTACCATTCATTGGAATTAGTGTCCACTGTAATCCAACAATATGTCACCTTAACTTAATTACATCTGTAAACTCCCTATTTTCAAGTAAGGTCACATTCCCAGGTTCTAGGAGTTAGAACCTGAAGATACTTTTGGGGAGACACAATTAACCCATTATACTATAATAAAATACACTTTACACACTTTAGAAATGTTGCTTAAAGTAAAACCAAACAGGTTTCCTTAGTACAGAACTTCTCAGAGTCTTTAACAAACTAATATAAATTGTGCTCTGAATCTCCAACAGAAGTTATCATATGTAACTCCCAAACTTTAATGAATGAAAAACACTCTTTGGCATAGAGCCCTTCAAAAGACTACCAACAAGAGACTGCAATGTTCTGCTCCAGTGCTTCTTAGGTTTTCATATGCATATGAATTATCTGGGGATGGTGTGAAAATGCAGATTCTGATTCAGTAGGTCTGAGATGGAGTCTGAGATTCTGTATTTCTTACAAGTTTCCTGGAGCTGCTGACGCTACAAGTCACCAAACACAGTTTGAATAACAAGCTTCTAAAACAAAATCTTTATTTCCATGAATAATGTTTCTCTTCCTGTATTTTCTATCTTGGTCAATGGCATTACTATCCAGCCAGCCATTCAATGGAAAACTTCAGTATCAGCTTTCCTTTCCCTCACTGCTTTCCTCCTCACCCTCCCTCCAATTCAATTTAATGCCAACTTTGTTCGTCTCCTAAATCCAATCGATCCCATTCCCATTGTCTTTGTTCACCTTAGTTCAGGATGTCACTCTTAGATCAGGATATCAGTATCTGTGTGTGGACTGTCAGAAGCCTCCCAGCATGTCTTTTTGGCTCTAAACTTTGTCCCTCCAAACTGTTGCCAGATATAGACTTAACCAGCTCAATACTTCATATTAAAATTTAGAGTGATGTACCATTGCCCACCAAATAAAATTCCTCTTGCACAGCATTGAGGCATTGCAGGTCCTGAAAAATCTGACCTCAGCAAATTTTTCTAGTTTCACTCCTAGTACCAATCCATGATGTAACATATTCTGTGGTCACATTAGGCTGCTGACTCTGCCCTAAACTCATCATGCATATTCTAATTCCAAACCTGGTTCAAGTTCCTTTCTGGTCTTCAATGTCTTTCTCCCACCTTCTCTGCCTGGATAAACCAAACTCTCAGTCTTACAATTTAGTTTACGTATCTTTACCGTATGCTTCCCAATTAGAATTAATTTCTAGGTCTTTGATGTTCTCAGAGCATTTTCTTTATAACTTGGCTTAGGGTATCTTTAATGCTGTCCTAAACCATTTTCACACATTGTTTTTTAGCTAATGGCATAAAGTAGGTGTTTATTTATTCCTTCATTCATTTTTAAAAATTGCCAGCTATGATTTTAATGAGTAACTAGTCAAATGAGTATATTAGATGAAAGAGAATCAACTGGCTATAAATTATTTTCAAAGTATAGAGAATAAACTTCATAAATAAAAATGCAGATTATTGGAGACTGAAAATTTTGGAGGTAGGGACCCTAGAATCCAATTTTTAATCAAGAAATCCAGGTGATTCTAACTAAAGTGTGAGAACCACTACCTACAATTTAGAAGTAAACAGTTCACTGGTAACTACATGTGCAACCAATGACTTTATTTGAGATGGAAATTCTGGTAAAGTCAAAAACCCAAAAAGCAATGAAGAAATGTAAAGGCCTATTTAGCGTCAATAAGAACAAAAATAAAGAAATGTGGTGAGTCTTTTGAGCAGAAAACTTGCTGGTGAGCCTGTGATCATTCTTAACATTTTCTGGGCAATGTCAATTTAAAGCATGTACACATTAATTATTTCAGTAAAGCTAGGCTATTCTGGCTGCCACATTCTTCTGAGGTATAAGAATTTTTTTACCTTATTTTTTCTGTGCAGTACTTAAACCAACTGATTCCTAAATCACCTACTCTTCAATGCTAGGATCCAAACAAAACTGAAGGCCATCTTGATGAATATGAGAGCTAAATGAAAGTTAAATTTGTCACATTCTTTACCATGCTGCACAGTTTCAGAGTTTCATAATTTTTTTTAAATCCACATAATTAGTTTAGCTTTACCAGAAAAAAAAAATTTGAATGACAAGGTCAGGCTCCTGACCTTTCAATAAATTAGAGAAGATTGCCATAAATTGCACAATATAATGAAACACCAATTTGCATATTTGCTGCTATATTAAAAGGGATCAGTTTTAGCTCACAAAGCAGAACAAACAAAAACATGCATTTTAATAACTCAAATTACTCCCAGGAAGTGACCCTCAGCAGAAAGCCTGATTATCACTACTTAATTAGAAGCCTTGGAAATCTAAATCCTGCCTTAAATCCTATTCTGGGTACAGTGAAAGATGAAGCCATGAGTTTTGTCTAAGATTCAATATTTACTCTTTACTAATATGTTTGCTGGAGAGACTTCCCAAGCATTATAAAGACATGTGAGAAAAAATTTAATATTCAAAGAAAGAGCGCACAAAAACCTGTGTTGGCTTGCAGGTGCAAAGCAATTAACAAGCTGGCATTTACAGTACTTTTAATTAATTAATTAAAAATGCAAAGCTGACTTTCATTTCTTTAAATGTTTGAACATTTTATCCATCAATAATAAAGCACTCCATGCTGCTGGTGACAACATCTGGTAAATGAAAAAAGTGAGTCCAGTGTTGAAGTAAGTGAGGAAGAATTTGGAATTTGCTGTTGCATCACCATCTCTTCTCCCACCCCCTCACCCCACTAGTACACTACTACACTCAGGGTCAAATGATAGGGGAAATGGTTTGTTGCCAACTCTGGATCATAAACTAAAAGTGACAATATTTGATGTGATGAGTTAACCTTGAATGGGAATGAAAACAACAAGGCTTATCACAATTATACTCGCCATTAAGGACTTCCCATTCTGTTTCCTTAGGGGAGCAGAGTTGTTTGGAATTAAGGCTATGTATCTCCATCTTGTTTAGAAAGGTTAAAAACCTAATTAGCAAAGGGAATTTCAATAATTTGCAAAAGAAGTGGGTAATGGCTTCTAAGGTAATGCAGCTGTGACTAATTTTACAGCTGGACCGCTGCTTGAACAACGACTTTACTATTCCCCATGAACACATTTTTGGTCAGTACATATTTAAAAACAATGCCATTAATGTACTTTAATTAAAACATAAATACTACGGTGCTACCTCGGTAGGCATTCACTCAGCTGGAACTAACTATATTTGCTTAATCTACAATTTTAGATGTATTAGCAAAAATAAATGTTGGTGAATGTAAGAGCCTGATTACATATCTTGGGTAAATTGGTGATAATGAGTCAAGAGACTTTGTGTTCATTCACATATATTAGAATAAGAATCATTATGAAATTAAAGCTAAGATTAATCCTGCTAATGACACCACAGAGCATCTGGGAATAAGATAACCCAGATGTCAGATTCACTGTGCTACTGTGCTGCTATTTGATAGAGTAACCCTTGAAGTGTTCTTCTAAGGCAGATAGCTGCTACCCCCCCCAGTCCCAGCACTTGAAATGCAAATGAGTGACAAGATAGTCTAATAATGAGAGCAGATTCTAGCAGTAAAGAAAATGAATAAATTAAAAAAAAAAGCACTCTGCACCACTGATAAGAACAAGCAGCAGGCACCCTGATGTCCTCAATTAGGGTGGATGACATCTGCTGAGCATTTCTCTCTAATAAAGCCCTCACTCGGTATTCCAAAGCACACGATTCTAACACTGTTAACATTTTAATGTCCTGGGCGTGCGTGGTAACATTAATTACAAGATGACTTGGATGACTTCTGAATCTCTTTTATGTCTTCGGTAGAAGAGAACACAGCATTGCAGCTTTGATATCATAAATAAAATGGGGACGCCTGCCAAGCATGAAAGGTATCCTGAAGTCACTCGCATCTGCTATGCTATCCTGAACCTCTGTAGCCAGGCAAAGAGAATCCTCTGGGCATTTACAGAGGGTCAGCAGCTACACATTTTAGCAGGGAGCTATATGGCTCTCAAGGATTTTTTTTCCTCTTATGCTAGAGGTGAAAATTTTGTTGCTGTTTTTAATTCCTAATGAGCTTAAAGTCCAATTAATATTATTCTAAGCACAGTTTGCCTTCCTAATAGCTATTTTCATGAGCTTTGGCAAATGTCACCAGGGCTTTCTTGTTTGTTGGCTGGGAGACGGGGACAGTTTCTCCCCTTATTAAGCACACTGATACAAAGTATAGGCACTATGGGGGACCCTAGGTGGAGAGCGGGGCAGAGAGACACAAGATAAAAGAAATTTTCAGGGTCTCCTACTACAAAACTGGCATGATATCACCATCACCCATGAGAAAACACTAGTATTAATTCTTTTACACAGGTAAGGAAACTGGGGCACAGAAAGATTATATACCTTGCTTGCAAGTTATTAAACAGCCAATGAGAAGCAGAACCAGGATTTGAACCTCTGACTAAGCTCAAAATCCATGATTCCACTATTCCTCTCCACTCCACTACACCTGTGGCAGTCATCAGAGCTGTTCACAGGTGATCTGGGGCCCATCCTTTGGGTCACAAAAGTTTATGTTTCCTTGCTCTTCTTTCAAACTAACATAGCCATGGAAACTACTTTAACCAATGAAATGCAAACAGAAGCCTTAAAAGAAGATGTGTGGTTCACCCTGGCCCCAGTGAGGAAAAATGGATGCCTCTCTCCGCCTGGAACTGAGGATGACTTGGAGCAACCCTAATCATGGGCATGCAGACTAAGCAAGAAAAAACCTTTGTTACACAAGCCTCTGAGATGCTGAGGCAATTGGTTACTGCAGTGCAACCTAGTCTATCCTGACAAATACAATACTATGCCATGCCAGCAGCCAAGTACAAACATGTAAAAACCCCAGCTGGTCTCAGGAATGGATGAAGAAGAACAGAAAAAAAATAAAGTGAGGAAAGATGTGACTCAAAAGTTGGCCTGAGAACTCTTAGAATCTGAGAAACTGAAGATTGTGGTTTAATTAACCCTAGTGGACACCATTTACATCATAATATGTGTGAATGGCTCCCCCTAGAGTTCTCCAGTGCCCAGATTGCAAGATCGTTTGCAGTGGCTCTGCTCGTCTGAGAATCTGGCTCCCCATTTATTTTACAGATTATGCCAGATTTACAGGATGTACTGGGTATAGAATTCAGAGCTGCAGCCAGTGAGGAGCCCAGTGAGGAGCTTGCTCACTCAAAGTATCAGGAAAAGTCATCAGCAGATTTAAAAGGGCTCTTGGCCATGAAATAAAAATTAATTCCCAATATGATGGATTACTATTGTTAGAGCCATGTGAAATGGTGTTACACAGTCATAAGCTAAGATATTTTATCCAAATGTGCAGAGAAAGCAACAAAACATTCTTTTAGCTTTTCATAATTGACTGGATGTGGCACTGATATGCTGCACCCAGTGAAAGGATACTTGGGAGAAAAGAGAAAATGAGGCACAACAATGAGGCAGTGCACTAATTTTTAAGAGTCCAGTCCTTTTTCACTCTTCTATCCCTTGCCTACCTCTGTTTGGACTACTCCAGTGTAAAATTTTAATTCTACATGCCAACTTTCCCTGCTCAAAGGGTCTACATTTTGCCAAAGTTATAGCTGAACAGCAGGTTCAAAGATCCTGGCCACTTATATTTTATGAGCTCTTAATCAAATAAATACCTGTAAATGTCTAAAGGAAAAAAAATTTTTTTTAATTTAAAAAAAAGATTCTGGCCACTGCCACTGATCAAAAGCTCCCCAGGATATCCCCCAAGGCTACGGAGCCAGTGAACTGGATGGAACACCTGGAGAACTGAAGCAATTAACATAACTTCCTTAAATAGGGCCAGAAAGGGTCTCAAGTGAACAAACCGCACACAGCTGCAGCATCCCCTCCCTCGCTACCGCTGTGGCACTGCCCACTGGCTGGGTTTGTTCAGGCAACATTAGAGAAGATTCTCAATAAGCAAATCAGCCCCTCTATTTGGCAGCCCAAGCCCTATCTGTTCATTTCTGCGAATAAGAATGCTAGTTAGTAAGAATGGGAACATCTAAGAAAGTTCTCATCTTGATTAGTAGTAGGTGACTCCTCCATAAAAAAGGAAGCAAAGCAGTTCAGTGCTTCCACAGACATAAGGGTAAGCCACACTCAGACCCATAGTCATACTCCAGTTGCAGCAACCCCCAGTGAAAGGCCTTACAACACACTCTCTCTGCTCTGGAAAATGAGGTAACCTGAAGCCTAGTCTCTATATCACCTTGAAGTTTCATTCTACAACGCCTTTGCCTGGGCTGTTTTCTTCACCAAGATTGCCTTCCACAGTGACTCAGTGAATACCTACTCATCTACCAAGATATAAGTGTCTGTATGATTCCTTCTTGGACTCACTCAATCAGAGGTGAGCACAGCCTCTTTTGCTCTTTGCCTCTCTCTTATCACTGAACTCACCCTACTGTGTGATAACCACACACCTGCCTCCAATTGGAGCGTAAGTGCCCTGGAGATGGTGTTGATTTCCCCAGTCCCTGGCAGGGGACTGGCACACAGGAGGTCCTAAGTACTCCCTTACTGAGAGACTAACTTTAATATTGATAGTGGAAGGCAGATTCAAGATGCTGTGCCATCTTGGAAGATAAATAATGCCCTATAATTTTTTCCCCTGTAATTTTTTATCAGGTGCTTCAGGACTTATTCAACTATCTCTTCTGAAAAACACATAATACGTTTTCTCTCCCCTTCCCAAGGCTTCTTCTAAGATCCTTTTTTAGTTTCTTAATAAGGTGTCCTTAGATAAACCTCATCCAATTAGCATTATTTTGTGCCTGGCTGTGACAGGATAACTGAAAAATCAATGAAAACAAAGGCTGAATGGCCTGAGTTTTCATGACTGAGTGGGCTCCTAGGTGTCTTTTACACAGAATAATTTATGGAAACATCCTTTAAATACAGACATTTCCATCTGTTTCACCTTCACTCTTGAGGGGAAGTGAAAAAGGAAGATATTCTGTCTGTTTACAACCTAATACGGTTAACCTCTTCCTCTTCTCAGTATTTGGAACTCTTGTTCATACATCTTTGAAGGCTGCCTTAGAGCCAACCTATCAAAGACAATCGATGTATTCAATGTATTGTACATCAACGTGGTGCCAGGCATTGTGCTAGGGATTTCAAAGGCTCAATGAACTTAGTCTGGTGGAGAAGACACATACGCATTTTTTAAATAAATGCTAACTAGAGATATAATCACCGTTAAGAGTGGATGGATATGTGGGACAGTTGAGGTGACATTTGCACTTAGCTGTAAGGAAAGGTGGAGACAGAAAGATCAGGCAGCTGACGATGAATAAGAAAGGCAAGAGAGCAAAAAGGGATTCGGTGATTTGACATACCTGGAACAGTGACACCAGAGGATGTGGGGGCAGAGAAGGCGTGAAGGTAGTGGGAACCATGTCACAGGACTTGTGAGTGTCTTGCCGAAGAGTTTAATTTCACTGATAATGGGAAGCTCCTAAAGTTTGGGAAAAGAGGGTGACATAATTCAAAATTCCTGGATTCTGAAGGAATATTTTTAAAGGATACTGGGGAGAGGGAGATAATTTGAGCGATCATTTGGAATATTTTGTAGAAACCCTAAATAAATCATTGAGGTATTGCTTATTTCTTTAAGAAAAGAAAAATAAAAACAAACTGCCTAGATAATTATTTCCTTCAACAGAAAATATAAGCACTGAATTGGATTCAAAATGGATGGAAAAATAAATTTTAAAAGAGAATTTTGCCCCTTGAGCTTAAAAACTGGACTTCCTTTTTAGAATATGCTCAACACCCGTGGCAGATGGAGCCCCACAGTCAGGCAAGAAGTAAACAAACAATCAGACTGCAGTGTGCACGCCATCACAGAGCGCTACATGACAAGGCAGCAGGGAAAGCAAGAACGGACAACCATTCAGGAAACAGGGAGGACCGCACAGCTTGCAAAGGCATTCTGAGATGGGTTGTAAAGCCTGAATTAAGAGTTCATCAGCCAAAGTGAGAAGAAACTATTCTGAATTTTGTTTAAAAGCCCACAGTTATGGCAATAAGTGTACAATTCGGAGAGACAAAGGCTGTTCTCCCTGATATTAATCAAAAGATTTATGACTAATCACCAACACTATTTAATATTTCCTTTAGATACTTTTCGTGAACCTACCATCCATGAATTTATCTTTACCTCTTTAAGAAGTTATCTCTATTTTTACTTCCTGGAATTAGAAACTCAATGCTTATCATTAACTTTTGATTTTACTGAAATTTGCTTCATCTCCATTTCAAGGAGGATGTCTACTAGTCCTGCTTTTTCAGGATTTGTTGATGAGTTCATGTCAGTTCTATTGGAACACCTCATCCTTCAGTATCAAAGAATCTTAAGGAATCTTTCTGTCTACCTTTATATTTGAGTTCTCATCACAGCTACAGGATCATTTGGAGGCTCACTCCATCCACCAACATCTAGAAATTTATTTTAGTGAAATACAAACTCCTCTCCATACATTGCTCCCATAACTCTGCCACTTCACACCAGTCCCTACATATTGTTCCTTTTTATAATGCCGAACAGCATATCAGGCATTCTAATCTACATGTTAGCTCCTCCATGGTCCTGCAAAGATGTAATATACACAGAATTCAAACCAAGAATTCTAGGGAATAAGGGCCACAAAGGATCCTACTTAATGTGGCATCACAAATCTGAGCTTTTAATTATTTGACCTGTTCCTCTTATGCCCAAAATTATTTTCCTGATATTTCTATAGCTATTCTTGGCAAGCAGCCCATACAAGTGCCTCTTATTTAACCACAGTTGGTGCTTTACCGTCACTCTTCTTTCTTTCCTTGGGTGAGAGAGCTCCTTAATAAAAGTGATTGTCTCAGAGGAAACTTAAATTCTACTGCCTCCCTCCAGTGTTGCACTTAATGCTGTGTGTTTAACAACACCTTGGAGATTACACTTAAATCCTGGAAAATCTTTAAGCAGCAACACACGCAACAGGAAACATGCCTTCCCCTGAGAACTCAGGGACAAGAGAAGAGCGAGAATGGTGGGCTGCCTGAAAAAGGGTGAACTTCCAGGGATGAGAGCTATCACAGGGTGGAGTGAAGATGACCTGCAGGCTCTGCCTCCACATCCAGCAGAGGGACCCGGCACTGACACTTCTCCAAACGCCTGGGGTTTCCAGAATGAAGTGAACAAACGTCGTTTTAGGAAGAGACAGGTGGTCTCCACACTCATCTATTTTCATCCCTGCCTGCAATCAAGATCTGATTTATACCGTCCCAAAGAAGGAATTTTGGTGATTTTATAAGCTCTTTTCTTTACAGGAGATTCACCAGCAACACCACCATCACCAGTTGCTTAGTCCAGGATTGAATAAACTTCACTGGGAATTTCTTCATTGCCTCTAACCAATTTTTTTTTCTGGCTAAAGCTAAAACCCTCTCCAGTTTTGCTCTCTTCTCACTGTAGAAGCAAACAGGGACATTCCCTAGGAAAGAATTTTGCACACACTATTTTCTTTATATAAAATATGCATATATTTTTAAAGCACTAAACTCAAAAGCAACTCCAGAAAACATCAATATAATCACCTCTTAGATTGAGCCTCATAGAATCAAGGTGCATTCTTCATCCCAGAAACATTTGCTGAGCAATGACTCTGCATCAAAACAGTGCTGGATATGGCATTGTTATTACTGCATGTTTAATGACCAGGCTTTTGATAAGGCTTTAAACTCTATTAAGTCTTACTACAAATGGGCCAATGACCATTGACAAGGATTCTTTGGACTACAAAGCAAATATTAAAGAAGAAATAAAAAAGAAAAGTCTTCTTATACAGCTATAATTTTAATAAAAGTCTAGTGGGCACTGGATGCAATGATTAATCATACCAAATACAGAAAACTTTTATGATGTAATGAAATAAAAGATTCATTTTCTGTATTCTTCCAAGCCAGAAAACCACCTGGTGGTTTATATGTATTCAGACTCTGCTCTTACAAGAAAATTCAAGGACATAAACAAGTGATAAACCAAATAAACATTTTGTCTTCAAAAATTCATTTCACATTTTACCACCTGAAATACCAAGGCTTAAGAAAAGGCAGTTTTGATCTGAAAGAACAAAAGGAAGGTTATACTAGGATGTATGAGATGGATTCAGTCCACTTAACTATGGTGAGGCTGGCAAAACACCCTGTTCCACTGCAGCATCAACGTATTGCTTCACTGCATAATGAAAGCAATACCTCACATCTCTCTCTATGACTCTGAAATGTTTTAGAATCCCCCCTATTTCCTGTTTATGTCAGAGTTTCAGGTTTTCTTCCCATTTCCCTTATGGAGTTAGGTCTAGTTAGATCTCCATCTCCTTTGTCAAATGCATGAAAATGTGTCAATATTAAGTTTACTTACAGGTTTAATAAATAAGGAAAGTTGTCCAGTTGAAAACTTAGTGAAAATTATATTTTCACATTGTATTAGTCTGTTCTTGTACTACTATAAAGAAATACCTGAAACTGGGTAGTTTATAAAGAAAAGAGGTTTAATGGGCTCACAGTTCTGCAGGCTGTACAGGGAGCATGGCTGGGGAGGCCTCAGGAAACTTACAATCATGGCAGTAGGCAAAGGGGTAGCAGCAAGAAAGAGGGAGTAAAGGGCAAGGTGTTACACACTTTTAAACAACCATATCTTGTGATAACTCACTCACTCTCATGAGAACAGCAAGGGAGAAATCCACCCACGTGATCTAATCACCTCCCACCCAGACCCTCCTCCAACATTGGGGATTACGATTCAACATGAGATTCGGGAGGGGACATAAACCCAAACTATACCACACATTAAAGAAGCTGATGTGATGAGATTTAATATTGCAAAATTTTTACTTTCATTTTGGACAGTTTGGTGTTTCCCCTACTCTCTTTGGAGCCATGAGCAAGGAAATAACAGGCCAGCCTCACTATTTAAGGACTTCTGGCTAACCCAAGATACTGTGTCCTGTTTGATCCCACAGACAGATCTTGGTAAAATTTAACTACATTGCCAATCTAAAGTAAATTGAGTATATCTTGGTTAGCTTTCTAATTATAAATAAGTAGTTGGTTTTTAGACTAACTTGCATATTTCTTGTCATTGAGGCAATAGAGCCCATCTGTTCAGAAATGATTTCCTCCTTGGTGCTGATTGCAAAGCTGTATCATTCTTTCACCTTCCAAGATCATGCCCTGATTTCTGCTATCCATTGTCCAAAAGTTTATAGAACATCTACTCTGTGTTTCATATTGTGAAGAACACAGAGATAAATAGGTTAAGTATCTCTCCTTAGGCCAGCCATCATCTACTACCAAATGCCAAAGAAACTGGCTGGCTTCCTGGGTTGGAAATGTCCAGCAATAACCTGGATGCTGAACACTGATTCCGTTTTCCCAAAAGGAACATCACTTTCCACCTTCCTGATCCCATATTTCAGATTACCTAGACAATGGCTATTACCAGACCTGGGCCTGTCACTCATCTTTATAAAGCTATTGTTAAATTCAGAAATTTAAAGAGCAAAAGAAAAAAAAAAGATGCAGAGAGAAGAATGGACAGTTCTTAATTAACTGCAGGATTTCCAGCTGATGATGACCAACACACAGTAAGTTTACTTTCTTCAGGATGACTGTTCACCACTATCCCATTCCAGGATTATCATTTCAGCTCATATAATTTTTAAGACCAAACACTCCTCCAAACCAAATATAGAACTTTCTGGAGGATAATCAGGACAAGATGGCACTCATCATTGGCTTTTCTCAAAAATCTGTTTTCATGACAGCATATCATCAGTACATTTCCCAACGCTTTGGTAACCACTGCAAATATCGGTGTTCTTTTCTAATACTTGTTTTTTAGTTGGTAAAAATAAAATGTAATATACTTAGAACAAATGAAGACTCCCGCTATCATCACTGCTTACTGGTTTTTAGAGAAAAGAAAAACAAGCAATTTTTTATATTTATGTGTTGCCTTAGAGAACTGGTACTGGTTGTTAGTTTTGCGAGAAAGTATGGCTACAAAAATCTATTCTAAATCTAGATCTCTTCTATTTAGTAGCACTGGCCTAGATCTTACGTGGTTCGTAAATAAAGATCTCAGGCAACAAGTAGCCTTGATCACTGACCTTGGTATACATTTCACAATTGTTGATCTTGGAGGTTATAACAGACCAGGATACAGGATTGCTAAAGGTGAGCATGCTTACACTGTTTGAAGTTTGGGATTTATTTTCTAAAGGTAAAGTCAGATATCCAGTTAAATCTATTTTAACATTTCCCCAGGCTAGCTTTATTTTATGGAGTAAAACTTTAGGCCCTCAATCACACATTCATGTTGACATTAGAACAGATTCATAACTCTTCTCTGAGTTGAACTCTGGACCTATCTGTAGATACTCACTTGGCTCATCTTAAAGCAGAGATAAGCCCTTCTCTCCAGGCAGCCTTCCTTGCTCAGTTTCCATAGGGGAATAGCAAACTTATCTTTGCTTAATTGTCTGTTAAGATAGAGTAACTCTTTATTTGGCACTGCAGCTGTACTGCAGATACATTTTTAGGGAGTACATCTTATCAAATTCTCTGCTTAAAGGAATGGCATTTGGAAGGATTTCCTCAGGGAGAGAGTCAATACATTCCTTAGCTCTGTGAGTTCTACTACTGGGTTAAGCTGGGTCACAGACAGCTTGCTACTTGAACGGCATTACTTCAGTTGGCTGTGGCAAAGTGTTTTTACTGAAATTGCATTTTGGCAGAATGTAACTGATCTATTTTCAGGGAATGAATTTAGATAGTCTTTGAAAAGTAGAAGGTTTTGAAAGTAAAGATTTGAGAAATATTTGGGTAATAATATCTCTTGGTCTTGATGATGGATTGAATGTCCTATAAGAGGCTATGAAAAGAGAGTGAGGAAGACCATATTTCTGGCACAAATAATCTGATGGGTGATAGTATATTTAATATTAATGTATTGAGACTCAGAGAAGTGGATAAACAGAGTTTGGGGTATATGTGAAACCTCCAAGTACTTATATCTAGCATACATTTGAATAAATAGGTAAGAAGTCAGAAAATAGGTCAGTACCAGAGCAATAGGCCAACAAGAAAAAATCTGAGCAACATCAATGGCTTAAGAGACCAGCATAGGAAGAGTATTTGAGGAACCATTTTTAAAAAGAAAATATAATGAAACATCAACCACAACATTTCTAAATAGGGAATCATTTTACACTGACTGGCATGAAACTGATAATGTGATCATTAAAACTGAAAATAAGACAGTCCAGCAATTTCACTGAATTTAGGAGTAAACAAAAGATTCATGTCTGGCAGGTTAGTTCTCACCAGATAAAGATATTTTTATTGACTTCTGCCTTGATGAGAATATTTTAATAAAGAAGAAAAAAATACATTGCTTGACCTACTATGATTGCAAAGTGGACACCTGCTATTCAAGGAAAAATATCTGCACAAATATATAACAAATCACTGACAGTAAGTATCTTTTAGGTACAGGGTTAGAAGAGACATCCATTTCTCTTGTATATTTCTGTAGTATTTGGAGTTTTTCTAATGATCAACCATTTTAAGCTGAAAAATATTAAAGATTAAAGGAAAACAAAGCAGACACATATATATTTTACTAACACATTTTTATCATTTCTCTGATGCCTTCTTCAACCATCATCACTAATTTAAAGAAACCTGTTTTCATTGTACCTGTCTGTGTCTGTTGGACCAGTAAATGCCAAGGAATTCAGGTTTAGGGGAACACTACGATCACTGGTGTAAACTAGAACACAGTCTGTCCTTGGCAGGCTTGCTGCTTCTCTACAGGAGATTACTCAACAGAAATGGAAAGCTGGCTGCTGGTGAATTCACTTGCTGTCACCCACAAGCAGCCCTGGCCCTCGCAATTCTCTACAAAGTGGAAATGAAGCCTTTTGTCAATTTCAGCAGCTCTTTCCTCTGGGGTTAGGTCTCTCTGAGGCCACTCCTTCGTGCCGTGCTCTAAACTTGCAGCTCTGCAAACACCATATATGAGACTGAAAGGTCAGCCCCCTTAGTTCAATTGGGTTTCTGCCCTTTGCCCTGTAAGGGCTGTTACTTTTATATTTGCAGATAGAAACTTACCCCCTGTTGCTCGCACTGATGAACCTAATGGTTTCCTGGCATGCCAAGGTTCACAGCCATCTGCTCTGCTGGCAGCATGCCCACATCGAAGGTGGTGTGCCATGTTCAGACGAGGGTGGGGAATGGAGAGCAACCAAAGAGAGGTTTCAAAAGTGGTAGCAGTGAATGTAATGAGGCCTTATTTGCAAGACCTCCTGGTAGCTACAAAGCCAAATGAGGAACACATGCTACATTACAGGCAGCTGATCTGCTGACAATTGTTGGCATAATATCATCAAGGCCAGTTTTATTCTGTATCCCCTTTTCTAAGTGGTTGCCAGATGTGGAATTATAAATTTAGGGGAGGTAAAGCCTGGGTGGCAAGACTTTTTCTGGGTGGCCAAGCATAGGATGGGAGATATAGCACCATTTGTGGGAGAACCTTCTCTAAAATATGTAGATGCAGCTTATTAAGCTCTCATCAGGGCTGGGTGCTAGCCTCTGGTGAGGTTTCATAACTGGGAAACATACCTACCTACAGGCCGCTCAGATATGTTTGCATCTATCAAAGTACATGGGACACACTTATATTAAAAGTTAGTTTTTGCTTATCTGAAATTCAAATTTAGTTGGTGTTGTGTTTTTATTTGTAAGGTCTGGTAACCCTACTCCTAGATCAAGCTGAAAAAAAGGGGCAAGGAAAAAAATTTAAGGAGATTTGGGGCAACCCTAGGACAGTTGTCAGAATTAACATCTTAGAATCAGGGTGACACTGATAAATCGTCTTTTATCTGAAAACACACACTTTCTTATGTGGGAAGTACCTTTGATTGCTGGAGGACTTCAATAATTGAGTCTTGTTTTAACTGTCAGTGGCATTCTCAAGCTGTACCTTCCATGATCCCTCTATATATACACACGTACACACATACCCCTCCAGCCAAACTATGGTCCTTAGTGACCCCTCAAACACCGTGTGCAGCCTAGTCATCACAACTACTTGGAGTGGTCTCATCCTCACTTCACTTGTTTATGTGAGACAAATTAGCAGTGGAAAGAATGCTTACTTCACTTTGGAGCCAGTTCAACCTGAGTCTGAATCCTAGAATTGCTACTTACTAACTGCAAGTTCTTGGACAAGATTCATTATTATTTCTTAAATGACAGCTCTAAGTTTTTGTTTCCTCACCTTCAAAGCAAGCACCATAACCCTGATCCCTAAGGTTATTGTGAGGATTAAATACAATAATGTACTGAAGTGAATTACCTGCCACATAGTAGTTACTTAAAAACAATAGTGACTGATGTTATTATTGTTGTTGCCATTACATCATTCAAAGCCAGCTTACAAGCACAGGGACCCAGAAATTGTCTGCCTATGTTTAGATCTTCGCTCTCTCTTACAAGATTAAGAGATGTTAGGTAAGTTATTCTGCATACCTATGCCTCAGTTTACTCATATGTAAAATGTGCATGCATACTATGCCTGGCAAATAGAAAGTGCTTTTCTCTAAGCTCTGGAACACAAAAAGGATGCCACTGTCACCACTGATATTCAACAAAGTACTGGAAGTCCTAGCTAGAGCAATCAAGACAAAAGAAAGATACAAAGTGCATCCAAATTGGAAAGGAAGACGTCAAATTATACTTTTTTGCTGATGATAGGATCTTATGTTTGGAAAAAGCTAAAGATTTCACAAGAAAACTATTAAAACTGACAAATTCAGTAAAGTTGCAAGATACAAAATCAACATATAAAAATCAGTAGCATTTATATAAGCCAACAGTGAACAATGTGAAAACAAAATTTAAAAAGTAAACCCATCTACATAGCCACACATAAAATTAAATATCTAGAAATTAACTTAACCAAAAAAGTAAAGTATCTCTGTAATGAAAACTATAAAACACAGGTGAAAGAAATTGAAGAGAACACCAAAAATTGGAGAAATATTTCACATTCATGGATTAGAAGAATCAATATTGTTAAAATGTCCATAATACCTAAAGCAATCTAGAGATTCAATGCAATCCCTATCAAAATAGTGATGACATTCTTCACAGAAATAGAAAAAATATCTTAAAATTTATATGGAATCACAAGAGATCCAGAATAGCCAAAGCTATCCTGAGCAAAAAGAACAAAACTGGAGGAATCACATTTCCTGACTCTAATTATACTACAAAGCTATAGAACCAAAACAGCATGGTACTGACATAAAAATGGAAACATAGGCCAATGGAACAGAATAGAGAACCCAGAAACAAATCCACACACCTACAAGGAACTCAGTTTTTACAAAGCTGCCAAGAAGACACACTGGGGAAAAGAGAATCTCTTCAATAAACTGTGCTGGGAAAACTAGTTATTTATATGCAAAAGAATGAAACGAGACACCTCTCTTTAATCATATACAAAAATCAAATCAAAATGGATTAAATATTTAAATCTAAGACCTCAAACTATGAAACTACTATAAGAAGATCATTGGAAAAACTCTCCAAGACAATTGGTCTCGGCAAAGATTTCTTGAGCAATACCCCACAAGTAAAGGCAAACAAAGCAAACATGGACAAATGAGATCACAACAAGTTAAAAAGCTTCTGCACAGGAAAAAAAAATCAAAGTAAGCAGATAATCCTCAGAATGGGAGAAAATATTTGCAAACTATCCAACTGAGGTATTAATAAGCAGAATATACAAGGAGCTCAAACAACTCTATAGGAAAAAATCTAATAATCTGATTGAAAAATGGGCAGAAATTTGAATAGCCATTTCTCAAAAAAAAAGGACACACGAATGGCAAACAGGCATATAAAAAGGTGCTCTGAATCACTGATCATCAGAGAAATGCAAATCAGAACTTAAAATTTATATGGAATTTTATCTCACCCCAGTTAAAATGGCTTTTATCCAACGACAGGCAATAACAAATGCTGGCAAGGATGTAGTAAAAGGGAACCCTCGTACACTGCTGGTGGGAATGTAAATTAGTACAAGCACTATGGAAAACAGTTTGGAGGTTCCTCAAAAAATTAAAATTTAGCTACCAGATGATCCAGCAATCTCACTACTGGGTATATACCCAAAAGAGAGGAAATCAGTACATCGAAGAGATATCTATACTCGTATGTTTGTTGCAGCACTGTTTACAAAAGCTAAAGTTTAGAATCAACCTAAGTGTCCACCAGCAGAAGAATGGATAAAGAAAATGTGGTGCTTATACACAAAGTACTACTCAGTCATAAAAAGAATGAGATCCAGTCATTTGCAACAACATGGATAGAACTGGAGATAATTTATGTTGAATGAAACAAGCCAGGCACAGAGGGACACATATCACATGTTCTCACTTATTTGTAAATCTAAAAATCAAATCAATTGAACTCACTGTCATAGAAAGAAGAGGGATAGTTGGGGGGGTGGGAGGAAGGTAGGGATAGTTAATGCATACAAAAAACTGGAAAGAATGAATAACACCTACTATTTGATAGCACATACGGTGACTATAGTCAATAATAAATTACATATTTTAAAATAACTTGAAGGATGTAATTGAATTGTTTGTAACCGAAAGGATAGATGCTTGAGGGGATGAATACTCCATTCACCGTGATGTGCTTCTTTTGCATTGTAGGCCTGTATCAAAACATTTCATGTACCCTGTAAACACCTATACCTACTATGTACCCACAAAAAATTTTGAAAATAATTTAAAAAATTAAAACCTCAAGAAAAAAATGTATCAGGTAAGCACTGGCCGTTATTGTCTTCTATGACATGTTCTCAGCCCACCCCGACCAGGATGGGGCAATCTTCCTCCAACTTTCTTCAGCACATTGCCAGCTCCCTGAGCATTTGGTTCATGGTGGGAGGGGTCTTGTCTTCAACTGTGCTCAGCACCCAATATGAGCTCCCTGAGTGTTTGATGATGAAAATAAAGAGACACTCATCTAAGCAAGCACAAAAATGGGTTCTCCTGACTATGAGCAGGACAGCCAGGAGCAAATTACCTCTATTTACTATGCTTACTGTGTGCCAGGCACTGTGTTAGGTGCCATATGTATTCCCATACATTTAGTGTCACATCAACCCTATGAATTAGGTCATCACTTTCTGTGTTTACAGATGAGGAAATTCAGCTCAGAGAGGTTCAGTTACTCACCTTAGTTAGTACAGTCTAAAAGGTATTTCAAGATTCATCCTCAAGAACCTGGTGCTACAGCCAGTGCTCTAGACTTTCATGCTGTTTTGCTGTGGAAAAAATTATTTAAGTTAACTGAGCCTTTGTCTCCCTAGCTGTGAACCAGAGATGACAAGCCTCAGAACTGCAGAGAGGATGAAATGAGGTGATTCACATGAAGTGCCTAGCTCAGTACCTGGTATATACTTACCATATGCCTACCAAGTATTCAGTATTAAAAATAGTATTATTATAATATCACAGTTATTAAACTTCAGTTAGTCTGACTCCAAAGTTCATACTCCAAACTCATGACCTATAATGTCATTTGAACAAAGACCTGAAAAATACACCCAAAAGAAACTAAGCCTCTAACTCCAGGATTGATTCAATAAGTAATTTTTTAGGCTTTCCTCGATGTTTCATAAAGTCTTTATCCTTGAGCTACAGCATCCATAGTACGTTTCTCTCTCTGGAGTTTGTATGCTTCCGCCAAAGAAGGCTATTTTCTCTAAGATGAGAGCCTGACTATCCTGAGCTGAGGACTCCACTCAGGACCAGCAGGAGCAAGAATCAGATTCACAGTCCTCATGTCTCCTTCTCTGCAGATGTGGGGACCAGCTCTCCGAGAGGTCTTGCCAAATCCTGCGCTGTTCTCTGGCACCACATGCTTTCAGCGCAAACTAGAGTCACACTTACTTGTCCCTCTCTCCAGGTGACATCATGGGCTCCAGCCAAGGGTTTGGGTCCATGAACTCCTGAGCCAATTACCAACTCCTTTTCAACCTCAGTTTTTAAAATCTGTGAACATGGGTGAATAATAATTACTCAAAGAATAAAGGTCAAAATGAAGTGACATTGTGAAAATGCCATGTTCATAGTAGGCATTCAATATTTTACTTACAAACATGTTTATTAATATGTTAACTAAGCTACAGTTCTAATAGCTTCACAAAACAAAAATTCATTTGATCCTCATAATGACCCTATTGAGGTAGGGATTATTCCTACTGCCATTTTTACAGATAAGGTAACTGGGGTATGGAGGGGCTAAATAACTTTCCCAAGTTGACACAGCTAGAAAGTGACAGAGCTGAGATTAAAACCCTGGCAGAGTTCATACTTTTAGCCAATTCCCTAAGTATTAGTTCTTTCTTCCCCTCTACTGCTGATTTGTATCTTAAATCTCTTAGGCTAAATACGTGGTCCCAACAGTCTTTCCCACAAATCCTATGTTGGGAGCCCAAATCACTATGCCCATGGTGGTAACAGGGCAGTTGTAAAGAGGAAATAAATGGTGTTAACATCTTTAACAAAGCCCTTCATGATGGAGCTCCTGCCTCCATAATTCCACAAGACCCATTTATTCCAAGCAAATGTGACTGCTTGTGATTCCCAACCTGCAATCTTGTCTCCTGCTTCCATTACATCACACACACTGTTTCCTCTGTCTGAAACTCCTTTCTCCTCCACCTTCATTTTCTCCCTCTTTCTTCTAAATAACTCCTACTGGTTCCTTCCTGCATCATTTTATTAGATTTGCCATTAAAAGTAACGGCAAAAAACACAATTCCTTTTGAACCAATCTAATACCAGGTGAGTCTTCTGAGACTTTTAGAGTTTAGAAACCCATTCACCATGATTCCATAGCATCCCGGCAGTATTTTCTATCAAAGAACCTGCCGCAGTGGACCACAGTAACTGACTTCTTTGTTGCCTATACTTGACTGTGAGCTTTTTGAAGGCAAAGACTGCATCTTATTTATGTGTGTCTCCAGTGCCTAGCACTGTCCATGTCATTAAGCAGGCATTTGATGTATGTTTGCTCCATGAATGAACAATGAACAAAGGTTTAGGTGACTTGGAAATTCTTCTGCCCTCCAACTTCTGTATTTCTTGCTTTGTCCACAGACATATATTATCCAGAGAGAGAGGCAGAGAAAGTAGTTGGAAGTGTTAAAAATAGACTTCAGGATTTCCAAGATGGCGCAGTAGGAACAACTTGGGATTGCAGCTCTCAGTGAAGGTGCAGTGGGTGAGTCCTAGCCACATTTTCAGACGGACCTTTTTTGCCCACAGAACGGGGAAATTCCCAGGTGCAGGAGAGACACAGGACACCAGCACAGCCTTTTCGGCTTGCGCAGCCTATTTGGCTTGCACGGCCATTTCGGCTGGTGCCGCGGCGCAGTGACAGCCTGCACAAAGCTCACTGGTCTGGGTGCCCTGTTAAACCAGCAGTCTGAGATTTGAGAGGGCAGATTAACATATCCATCTGATTGAGCGGGACTTGGACAGTGAGCCAAACTGGGAGATTCCTGGGAAGTGTGATTTGAGCTGGTGCAGTGGGCCGCGGCACGGGAAATCACGCAGATCCTGGCGCCCTGTCAGCAGGCGACTGAGGAACCTGTGAGAGAGTCAACCATTCAACTTAAAAAGGAAAAGAGAGAGAGAGAGAAGGAACTCTGAGGCAGGGAGCCGGGTGATCAGGCTCAGTGGGTCCGACCCCCACAGGGACAAAAAAAATGGCGATTTGAAACGCTCGGGGTTGAGAGTTTTACTGTGGGCTCAGCTGAATCAAGGATGGTGCAGCTCAGTGGAGGAGGGGCATCCCCCACTATGGACGCATACCGCCCCTACTGAGGTACACGCCCACTGCAGAAGCAGCCTGCCGTTGCTGAGGCAACCCACCATAACAGAGAGACTCTGCCAATAGGGCGGAGCCCAATACAGTAGGGCGAGCCCACAGCAGCAGAGCAGAGCCTTGGCAGGCAAAAAGTGACTAGACTGCCTCCTAGCCGGGCAGGACAGTGCAATGGATACTCATAAAGAAAGCCCCAACTCCCTGAGACAGAGCATCTGAGGGAAAAAAAAGGGGGGTTTATAAGTTCTGCTGCAGCAGACGTAAACACGCCCACCCAACAACCCTGAATGAACAACGGAGATCACAGCTCAGCACTGGAGCTCCTATAAAGTACAGACCGTCTCCTCAAGCAGCTCCCTGACCCCTGTATATCCAAATAGTCACCTCAAAAAAGGACTAATCAGATTGACATTTGGCGGGCATCATTCTGGGACAAAGATAGCAGAAGAAGAAACAAGTAGCATCCCTCACTGTTCTGCAGCTGCTACAGATGTACCCCAGACAAGCAGGGCCTGGAGTGGACCTCAGCACTCGTACAGCAGAGGGGCTAGATTGTTAGAAGGAAAACTAAGTAACAGAAATACTTCATCATCAACAATCTGGGCGTCCACTCAGAGACCCAATCCAAAAGTCAGCAACTACTAAAACAACAGCTGGATAAATCTACAAAGATGGGAAAAAAACCAGTGCAAAAAGGAGGAAAACATCCAAAACCAAAACACCTCACCTCTTACAAAGGACCAAAACTCCTCACCAGCAAGGGAACAAAGCTGGATGGAGAATGAGTGTGACGAAATGACGGAATCAGACTTCAGAAGGTGGATAATGAGAAACTTCACTGAGCTAAAAGAACATGTTCTAAATCAATGCAAAGAAACTAAGAAAGTTGAAAAAAGATTCGAGGAAATGATAACAAGAATGGACAATTTAGAGAGGAATAAGAATGAATTGAAGGAGCTGAAAAACACAACACAAGAACTTCGCGAAGCATGCACAAGTTTCAACAGCCAAATTGACCAAGCAGAAGAAAGAATATCAGAAGTCAAAGATCAACTCAATGAAATAAAATGAGAAACCAAGATTAGAGAAAAAAGCGCAAAAAGGAATGAACAAAATCTCCAAGAAATGTGGGACTATGTGAAGAGACCTAACCTACGTTTGATAGGTGTACCAGAATGTGATGAAGAGAATGAAAGCAAGCTGGAAAATACTCTTCAGGATATTATCCAGAAAACTTTCCACAAGCTAGCAAGGCAGGTCAATACTCAACTTCAGGAAATACAGAGAACACCACAAAGATATTCCACAAGAAGAGCAACCCCGAGGCACATAATCGTCAGATTCGCCAGGGTTGAAATGAAGGAGAAAATACTAAGGGCAGCCAGAGAGAAAGGTCGGGTCACCCACAAAGGGAAGCCCATCAGACTCACAGCAGATCTCTCGGCAGAGACTCTACAAGCCAGAAGAGAGTGGGGGGCGGGCCATATTCAACATCCTTAAAGAAAAGAACTTTCAACCCAGAATTTCATATCCAGCCAAACTGAGCTTCATAAGTGAAGGAAGAATAAAATCATTTGCCAACAAGCAAGTACTCAGAGATTTTGTCACCACCAGGCCTGCTTTACAAGAGCTCCTGAAAGAGGCACTACACATAGAAAGGAACAACCAGTACCAGCCATTCTAAAAACATAGCAAATGCTAAAGAGCATCAACAAAATGAAGAATCTGCATCAACCAATGGGCAAAACAGCCAGTTAGCATCAAAATGGCAGTATCAAATTCACACATAACAATATTAACCCTAAATGTAAATGGGCTAAATGCACCAACCAAAAGACACAGACTGGCAAATCAAATAAAAAACCAAAACCCATCAGTGTGCTGTATCCAGGAAACCCATCTCACATACAAGGATACACAAAGGCTCAAAATAAAGGGATGGAGGAAGATTTACCAAGCAAATGGAGAGAAAAAAAAGCAGGAGTCACAATTCTCATCTCTGATAAAATAGACTTTAAGGCAACAAAGATCAAAAGAGACAAAGAAGGCCATTACATAATGGTAAAAGAATCGATACAAAAAGAAGAGCTAACGATCCTAAATATATATGGACCCAATACAGGAGCACCCAGATATATAAGGCAAGTTCTTAACGACTTACAAAGAGACTTAGACTCCCACACAATAATAGTGGGAGACTTTAACACTCCACTGTCAATATCAGACAGATCAACCAGACAGAAAATTAACAAGGATATCCAGGGCTTGAACTCAGACCTGGAACAAGCAAACCTGATAAACATCTACAGAACTCTCCACCCCAAATCCACAGAATATACATTCTTCTCAGCACCACATCACACCTACTCCAAAATTGACCACATAATTGGAAGTAAAGCACTCCTCAGCAAATGCAAAACAACTGAAATCATAACAAACAGTCTCTCAGACCACAATGCAATCAAGTTAGAACTCAGAATTCAGAAACTCAGAACCGCACAGCTTCATGGAAACTGAACAACTGGCTCTTGAATGTTGATTGGATCAACAATGAAATGAAGGCAGAAATAAAGAAGTTCTTCAAAACCAACGAGAACGAAGACACAATATACCAGAATCTCTGGGACACATTTAAAGCATTCTGTAGAGGAAAATATATAGCAATAAGTGCCCACATGAGAAGAGTGGAGAGATCCAAAACTGACACCCTATCGTCAAAATTGAAAGAGCTAGAGGTGCAAGATCAAAAGAACTCAAAAGCTAGCAGAAGACAAGAAATAACTAAGATCAGAGCAGAACTGAAGGAGACAGAGACACAAAAAACCCTTCAAAAAATCAATAAATCCAATAGCTGGTTTTTCGAAAAGATCAACAAAATAGACCACTAGCCAGACTGATAAAACAGAAAAGAGAGAACAACCAAATAGATGCAATAAAAAACGATAAAGGTGAAATCACCACATATTCCACAGAAATTCAAACCATCATCAGAGAGTACTACAAAACTCTATGCACATAAACTAGTAAACCAGGAAGAAATGGATAAATTCCTGGACACCTGTGTCCTCCCAAGCCTAAACCAGGAGGAAGCCGAAACTATGAATAGACCAATAACAAGGTCTGAAGTTGAGGCAGCAATTAAGAGCCTACCACACAAAAAAAAGCCCTGGTTCAGATGGGTTCACAGCCGAATTCTACCAGACACACAAAGAGGAGCTGGTACCATTCCTTCTGAAACTATTTCAAATAATTCAAAAAGAGGGAACCCTTTCCAAATCATTTTATGAGACCAACATCATCCTGATACCGAAACCCGGCAGAGATTCAACAAGAAAAGAAAACTTCAGGCCAATATCCATGATGAACATAGATGCAAAAATCTTCAATAAAATACTGGCAAACCGATTGCAACAGCACATTAAAAAACTAATCCATCATGATCAAGTAGGATTCATCCTGGGGATGCCAGGCTGGTTCAACATACGCAAGTCTATAAACATAATTCACCACATAAACAGAAGCAAAAACAAAAACCACATGATTATCTCAATTGACGCAGAGAAGGCATTTGACAAGATTCAACAGCCCTTTATGCTAAAAACCCTCAATAAACTTGGTATTGATGGAACATATCTCAAAGTAATTAAAGCTATTTATGACAAATCAACAGTCAATATCATACTGAATGGGCAAAACCTGGAAGCATTCCCTTTGAAATCCGGAACGAGACAAGGATGCCCTCTCTCACCACTCCTATTCAACATAGTACTGGAAGTTCTAGCCAGAGCAATCAGGCAAGAAAAAGAAATAAAGGGTATTCAAATAGGAAAGGTGGAAGCCAAATTGTCTCTATTTGCAGACGACATGATAGTATACCTAGAATATCCCATCGCCTCAGCCCAAAAACTCCTGAAACTGATAAGCAACTTCAGCAAAGTCTCAGGATATAAAATCAATGTGCAAAAATCACAAGCATTCCTATACACCAATAACAGACTTAAAGAGAACCAAATCAAGAATGAACTGCCATTCACAATTGCTACAAAGAGAATAAAATACCTAGGAATACAACTTACAAGGAACGTAAGGGATCTCTTCAAGGAAAACTACAAACCACTGCTCAACGAGATAAGAGAGGACACAAACATATGGAGAAACATTCCATGTTCATGGTTAGGAAGAATCAATATCATGAAAATGGCTATACTGCCCAAAGTAATTTACACAATCAATGCTATCCCCATCAAGCTACCATTGAATTTCTTCACAGAACTGGAGAAAACCACCATGAACTTCATATGGAACCAAAAGAGAGCCCACATAGCCAAGTCAATTCTAAGCAAAAAGAACACAGCGGGAGGCATCACACTACCAGACTTCAAACTATACTACAAGGCTACAGTAATCAAAACAGCATAGTACTGGTACCAAAACAGAGATATAGACCAATGGAATAGAACAGAAGCATCAGAGGCAACACAACATATCTAAAACCATATAATCTTTGATAAACCAGACAAAAAGAAGCAATGGGGAAAGGATTCCCTGTTTAATAAATGGTGTTGGGAAAACTGGTTAGCCATGTGCAGAAAGCAGAAACTGGACCCCTTCCTGACACCTTACACTAAAATTAACTCCAGATGGATTAAAGACTTAAACATAAGACCTGGAACCATAAAAACCCTCGAAGAAAATCTAGGCAAAATCATTCAGGACATAGGAGTAGGCAAGGACTTCATGACCAAAACACCAAAAGCATTGGCAACAAAAGCCAAAATAGACAAATGGGACCAAATCAAACTTCACAGCTTTTGCACGGCAAAAGAAACAGTCGCTAGAGTGAATTGGCGACCAACAGATTGGGAAAAAATCTTTGCAGTTTACCCATCTAACAAAGGGCTGATATCCAGAATTTACAAAGAACTCAAACAGATTTACAGGAAAAAAAAACAAACAAGCCCATTCAAAAATGGGCAAAGGATGTGAACAGACACTTTACAAAAGAAGACATACATGAGGCCAACAAACACATGAAAAAATGCTCATCATCACTGGTCATTAGAGAGATGCAAATCAAAACGACATTGAGATACCATCTCACGCCAGTTAGAATGGCGATCATTAAAAAATCTGGAGACAACAGATGCTGGAGAGGATGTGGAGAAATAGGAACACTCTTACACTGTTGGTGGGAGTGTAAATTAGTTCAACCATTGTGGAAGACAGTGTGGCGATTCCTCAAGGACCTAGAAATAGAAATTCCATTTGACCCAGCAATCCCATTACTGGGTATATATCCAAAGGACTATAAATCATTCTACTATAAGGACACGTGCACACGAATGTTCATTGCAGCACTGTTTACAATAGCAAAGACCTGGAACCAACCCAAATGCCCATCAATGATAGACTGGACTGCGAAGGTGTGGCACATATACACCATGGAATATTATGCAGCAATCAAAAATGATGAGTTTTTGTCCTTTGTAAGGACATGGACGAATCTGGAGAACATCATTCTCAGCAAACTGACACAACAACAGAAAAAGAAATACCGCATATTCTCACTCATAGGCGGGTGAGAAGAATAAGAACACATGGACACAGGGAGGGGTCTACTACACACTGGGGTCTATTGGGGGGAATAGGGGAGGGACAGCGGGGGGGAAGCTGGGGAGGGATAGCCTGGGGAGAAATGCCAAATGTGGGTGAAGGGGAGGAAGGCAGCAAAACACACTGCCATGTGTGTACCTATGCAACTATCTTGCACGATCTGCACATGTACCCCAAAACCTAAAATGCAATAAAAAAAAAAAAATAGACTTCAAACACTTGAAGAGAAAATAGTGTGGAAATGGATCATGTTGGCTTCCCAGTTCCTTGTGTTCTCTGAGATTCCCAAAAACATTCGTTAAAAACATATAAATCTGAGCAGAAAATCAGCATTTGATCAGTTACTTATATCTAAGCATTATTACCCATCAAATCTAATTGGTTAGATTATTTTCTTTCAATTTTTTAAAAGAGAAACAATGCTCTCTACTAGTTAAAGCCTTTAATTTTAATTTGGAAAAAATATGTATATATTAATATCAAATATGTTCTGAGTACCAAATGAAATAGTGTTGGCCCTGGAGTAACTGGGTTTACTCTTTAAGTTATGCCTCTTTCTTTTCTTTTCTTTTCTTTTTTTTTTTTTTTTTTTTGCAAAAGTATGCTGGCTATTAAAGCCCCATAAAACACAAAAAAATTGAAAGGAAGTGGTCAGAATCTCCCAAATTGATCTCCTATAGTGAAGAAGAAAGCACAAAGGTCCAAAGAACCCAAACACGAAAAAAATTCTGCTTATATACCGTATGCAACATTTCTGCTTTTAGATTTTCTCTGGCCTTTTTAATAAAAGTATTTGTTCCAAAATTAGCTGGTACAACTATCACAATGCTGGAGGTATTTAATTCTGCTTACATCATTGTTAGAAGCCCAGTATAACATCTCAAAAGAGCATTTTAAAAATTGCTTTTTGATAATTCATCCAAATATGAATTGGAACAGAAAGAGAAGTATCTCTTTCAATGTTATAAGGATTCAAAAGTAATTATCACTTTCACCTAGAAAACATGTCATCAAAATAAATTTATGTAAAGGCTTGAAAATACAAATTCAATGGCACAATATATACATATGCATACATACACCTAGAGTTGTATGCTTTTCATTGATACAGAGTTGTACGTACTTATGCGGTACTATACTTGTATGTTTGTGAATATAAATTTCTGTTGCAACTATTTGAATGGTTCCTTTGAGCAATTAGTCATTGGACAAAAAAGACTATGTAAATAGCCACTTAAGATAATGCCATTTTCTCCAACACTGGCTTCTATAGCAATACTCTTGTTAACTAATGGTGGGATGTAGTTGGTAATTGGCTGTCATATCCAATCTCCATAAATAAAACTGCTTATCCCAGATGTCTCCACTATACATTCAACTCTATATTGGAAAATCAAAGAAATTTTGTCCCAACATTAACAGAATAATAATGAGAACAAAGCAATGGCTTACCCTCTTGCCAGACAAAATCTGAGGGCTACCTTTCTGAGTCTTCATTCACCCTCATTCCATGGACTGTGGACCAGCCTCTGAGCATGCTCTCCAGAAGGTAGAAAGCATTGTCCCTGAGCATCAGTTATGCTCAAGAGCTTCTTCCATAAAAGACATCTCCACCAGCAGCTCTTGCAGTCATCCATAATACTTCTCTGCAGGGCTCATACTTAAAACCAAAATTCCAAGGGAAATAATATAGATAAGATTAACTGAGAAGTAGACACGATTGAACAATAGAAGAGTATTTTTTTGAGAAAAAAAAAGAGGGGGTGCTTATAAATCAGTAACTTGATTCTTTTTTTATTCAGTTTCAATAATAAATAATTTAATATAATAATTTATGTGCATTTAGAAGGCTAGGCAATAGAAGCTCTAGGGTAAGCATGACTTTCACAAACCTGATATAATACCTATCTAAAAACAATTCATATTTATTACTGGAATAAATCCCTAAAATTCACTTCTAAAGGCTTATCAAACCAAATTGGGTCCCAGCCCAACAAATCGAATTAGAAATCCATGTAAGTCTGCTAACTGAGTTATTAAAGTGATCTGCATGGATATTCCCAGTTCACCAGAAAAACCTTGTTTGGATGGACAGTTAGTCAAATGCTGCCCTCTAGTGAGAAAACTTTTAAAGGCTACAAAAGGCCCTAAGATTTCAAAGCATTCATGACTTCAAATAAAACACACCCAAATAAGATGAATCAAGTAAAATCTGCAAATAGAAACCACAGTTATGCTAGATTAAAACATTCATTTCATTTTTACTTTGTTGATAATGCCTATGTTTTCTTTCTAAAATTGTCTTGTAACAGTTAACATATTTAAATTACTGTGGGAGGGTAGTTCAACCCATGTGACATTTCAATATTTTTAGGCTTTTACATTTGATAATCTAATAATAGTAATTGATATTAAACTATGATATAGTTATTTCTTTTAGCTACTGGTGCAGCTAAAGAATTTGTATAAAATTAAATGGGTGATAATATGGTCTCCCACTCCATCAATTAAAAAAACATAAAACAAGGGGTGGATATTCCACAGAATGTTTGCATTAATACTCAACACTTTACTTCCAGATATTTATTTTGCTGTAAAAGTAAGATTTCTAATGTTCTTTAACAACATAGGAATATTGTTATATCCTCAAATAGCAAACTCAACTAGTCATTCCTAATTTAGCAAAGGAAAATCTCTACTTTCAAGCTTCTTCACACAATTCTAGTACATTTTACTCATTTAGCAGTAACAGGCACTTAGCATTTTTTAAACTGTATTCTAGACTTTGTAAATTCTGACAGTGCAAAATTCCTCCTGAGACACAATCTTACTAGAGCATTTATGTATTTTTCTGTTATATCTTTTAGTGGGCCGTTATGACTGCCTGCCCTAAACCCACACTCTGTTGGTCACTTTGGATATAATGATGGCAAAAACAGGCCTGGTTCCAAAATGTATGTATCCTATAGCCAAGTGAGGGAAACAGACATGCAATCAGGTAATTATGAAACCTTGTTGTGAGTGCTTACGATGAAGATAGACACAGAACTCTCCAAGAGCATGCAGAAGGTATACCTGATCCATACTGGAAAGACAGGAATGCTCCGCTCCCCAAGAAGACAAGACTTGAGTTTCAACATGGTTCTACAGCTATTGAAAGTCTGCTAATTGAGTTATTAAAGGGATCTGCATGGATATTCCCAGTTCACCAGAAAAACCTTGTTTGGATGGACAGTTAGTCAAATTCCTCTGAAAGTAGTGTGAGCCAGATAGACCAATTTCTTTCCTCTGAAAGTAGTGTGAGCCAGATAGACCAATTTCTTTCCTCTGAAAGTAGTGTGAGCCAGATAGACCAATTTCTTTCCTCTGAAAGTAGTATGAGCCAGATAGACCAATTTCTTTCTGCAGAAGCAATTCCTTCTGATGGTTTTGCGCTTTCTTTTTTTTTTTTTTTTTAAATTTTTATTGCATTTTAGGTTTTGGGGTACATGTGCAGAACATGCAAGATAGTTGCCTAGGTACACACATGGCAGTGTGTTTTGCTGCCTTCCTCCCCTTCACCCACACTTGGCATTTCTCCCCAGGCTATCCCTCCCCAGCTCCCCCCCGCCGCTGTCCCTCCCTCATTCCCCCCAATAGACCCCTGTGTGTAGTAGACCCCCTCCCTGTGTCCATTGTGGAAGACAGTGTGGCGATTCCTCAAGGACCTAGAAATAGAAATTCCATTTGACCCAGCAATCCCTTTACTGGGTATATATCCAAAGGACTATAAATCTTTCTACTATAAGGACACATGCACACGAATGTTCATTGCAGCACTGTTTACAATAGTACAGACCTGGAACCAACCCAAGTGCCCATCGATGATAGACTGGACTGGGAAAATGTGGTGTTGTGCTTTCTTCAGGATGTCATTCCCAGCTAGATATGCCGTGATGGTATTTCCACACTCAGCACTGATGACACTTATATTTGAATTAACTCTCCTCATAAATGTAAAGTATTTCTATTTTCATATATTTACTTAATAGAAAATTTTATTCTCCTTTCTTAATTTAAACACATCTACAGAACAATATGCCTTTCTTTTTAAAAAAATGTAAGAAAACTAAAATTAAATTATTGTGTAAGTACACTATCCTCATGTGCTCTGGTATACCTGCTGGTACCCTGTGTAGTCTCGGGCAAGTCGTACATCTACAGTCTGGATCCTTTCAGCTCAAATATTCTGTAAGTCTATCAGTGACTTTCTCTATGTAAATTACTCTTGGCCTGGCGCAGTGGCTCATGCCTGTAATCTCAGCACTTTGGGAGACAGAGGTGGATGGATCATCCTGAGCTCAGGAGTTTGAGACCAGTCTAGGCAACATGACAAAACCCTGTCTTTACCAAAAATACAAAAATAAAAATAAGAATTAGCCAGGCATGGTGGCGTGTGCCTGTAATCCCAGCTACTTGGCAGGCTGAGGCTTGAGCCTGGGAGACAGAGGTTGCAGTGAACTGAGATCACACCATTGCACTTTAGCCTGGGCAACAGAGTAAGACCCTGTCTCAAGAAACAAATAAATAAATAAACATTACTCTTCATTTTAAAGTATTGTACTTGTTGTTAACTGTTGTTGACTTTTAGTTTTTTATCCTAAAATCACCATGGTCATCGTAGTTTACAGAAGACAAACTCTTGCTTGAGAATAATCTTAATCTTGTCCTTTCTAACCAAGCTTTTAGTCATTGAAAAAGGAAATAGAAATTGAAGTTGGCGGGGGGCAGTGTTTACTAACATCCTGGTTCTAGATTAAAATGTCAGCAATATATCAAGAACACACCTCTACAAGAAGAATTAAGCTCAGGAAACTTGCTACTTAAGAGACCTTTTAGTTTTCTTTAACATTTTTCTCAAAACTCAAACAGGCATGTGGAAAAGTTTGTTGGGATTTCTATTTGTCTTTTAAAATATCAGTTTTATAGATATTTATTTCTTGAAACTAATTTTAGTGCAGAAAAAATTTTAAAACAGAGTTTAAAATATATGTGTATATATATATATACACACACATACACACACACACACACACATATATATATGTATATATATGAGGGAAGCATAGGGTATTCTTCACCCAAATTGCATGGAAGTAGGTTCCATTACAGCTTCTAAATATTACTCCAAGCTCTGAAAAACAGAAAGCTGTACAAAGTAGGTGCAAGGTCCTTACAGGAAGAATTTAAAAAGCCAGGGTTCTGTCTGAGAGTGTAACAAACCTTCGCCAAGTCAATTAGTTACCTCTCTGCGTTTGAATTTTCTCATTCGTCCTGTCTCACATGTGACACTGAGTTGATGTAAGGAGCCTGTGAGCTACTCTTTGTGAATATACACTAAAAATTATAGCAAACTGGCAGCAACCTAAACATCCACCAACAGGGAAAGGATAAACAAAATCTGGTACAGTCAGACAGTCAAATACCACATGGCAAATAAAAAGAACAACTCAAATATATATGTATATATGCTCTGTATACTTCTATAGAGAATATATGAATATAGATAAATCTCAATAAAAAATATATTGTTGAGTAAAAAATGCAGGACAGAATGATACACAATTGTCCTATCTATATTTTTCAAAAGCACACAAAACAATACTATATTGTTTAAAAATTGCATATAGATATATGACTTTTTAAAAAAAATGTACAGTGATTATCCCTCAATACAGAAGAAAAGGAACAAAAATAAATATGCCAAAGGGTTAATCATTAGTTCTGAGTGCACTAAGAATGATGTGTTCCACTTATTCTTTAGGGATTTTTTTTAACTATATCTTTTATATTTCTTTTTAAACTTATTTTCAGGCCAGGTGCAGTGGCTCATGCCGGTAATCCCAACACTTTGGGAGGGCAAGGCAAGAGACCACTTGAGCCCAGGAATTCTAGACCAACTTAGGCAACATCCTCTACAAAGAATGAGAAAAAAAACAAAAAAATTAGTCTCAGGTGGTGACTTGCACCTGTAGTCCCAGCTACCTGGGAGGCTGAAGAAAGAGGAGTGCTTGAGCTCAGGAGTTTAAGGCTGCAGCAGGTTGAGATTGCACCACTGCATTTCAGCCTGGGCAACAGAGTGAGACCCTGTCTCAAAAAAAATAATAAAATTAAAATTAAAATTCTTTTCTGCTAACAAAAACAAATAGCAAGAGTAAAACACCTTGTTAAAAAGGTTAACATAGGCTGGCGCAATGGCCCACAGATCCTTGCCATTTTTGTTTCATGTTCTTCATCTGCTGGTCAACATGTGCAACCATCTGACTACAGGGTCACTCTGTATTTAATAGAGAATGAAGGCAAAAGTCTGCATGAATGGATCCTGGAATGTAAGTGCAGAGAGAGATGCATTCTACAAAAAGAAAATTTACACAATTTCAATTCCAGACAACTTTAAGGCTTGCACTTGACACCAGTCAAAAATCCTTTTCCTGGTCTCTGCCTTCAAATCTTCAAATAAAGTTAGGACTTTCATAACCTTTTTTAAAAAGGAAGGGGTCAACCAAATTTCATCATGTTCTTCATATCAGCCCAAGATGTTTTTTCCAGTACTCCTGTCCAAGAGATAAAACATTGACTAGAATCCCTAGTATCAATTTCCAGATCCATGATTCTGTAAAATCAAGGTGGAAAATATGAGATTTGACTTGTTTCATAGAAGTAATTTAAGATATAAACAGACTTCACAGAAAGTGGAAAACAAGTGACTGTTAAATATCTGTTCAAATGCTTATCTCAATTCATAATAGGAGAAATGTGATTTAAAATTATTCCAAAGTATCTTCTTTTTTTATATCTATCAAATTGACAAAGATCAAGTTTGATAACACCACATCATGCAGGTTAAGGGTGTAGAAAATTAGGCACGCTCATTCAATACAGGAAGGAGTAATCAGTACATCTACGGAAGATAATTTGGGCACGTCATCCAAATTACAAATGCACATTTCGTTTGACCAGCAATTATCTTTCTAGGAATTTATCCTACAGATATTTTTGCATATGTGTGATATGTCATATGTATAAAGTAATTTTTTGCTGCAGTGTTTTAAAATGGCAAAATACTGGAAACACTTTAAATTAATGGCCAAATACTGGAAACACTTTCAATCTTATCAGTTGAAGACTAGTTAAATTAATTATAACACAATCATAAAATGGAATATAATGCTGCCATTAAAAAAAGGATGAGGAAGCCCTCATGATTTGATATAGAAGATCTCCAAGATCAGTTATTTAGAGAAGAACCGAAGTACAGAACAGTGTGTGAGAACACTACCATTTGTATGAAACAGGAAACACAGTATGGACCTAGGATATTTCTGAAAGGATAAACTAGTACATGTGAGTACCAGCAATCTTGGGGAAGGAGAACAGAACAGGATAATTGGAAGACAACGCTCAAAGATGGACTTTTTACTGTATACTATATTTTTACTTTGAACATTGCGAATGATCTACTTGGTTTTAAAAATTAAGTTAAATTTAAGTTGCATAATTTTAGCTATCATGGTGAGAGACCTTTGAAAGATGTCCTAAGTTTTTACAGGTGGCTCCAATATATGGAAAGAGAACACTCCACCCTCTAAAAAAGCAACAACAAAAAAAAAACCATGAATTATATCCCAAGAAAGAGCTAGGAAAGAAAATGTTCTAAGCACATGGAATCACTTTGTCATTTCTGGCAATTTATCTCATTTGAAGCCACCATACAAAAAAGCAACTGAGATTTTCTTAAAACCAAGCCCAATCAAAGATACTCAGCCAACCTCTGCTAAATGAGGCCCCAATTCAAATTTGTAACAAAGCTTAGAAATCCGGTGGTAATCTTTCCCTTCCTGATCTTCAATTTAATTGTAAGACTAAGCAGATGTAATATAAAATACAGAAGTTGTTTTCTCTTTTGGCAAAGCAAAAATTTATCTTCTTAGCTAAAAAATGTATCAACATCAATAACGTAGAACCAACAGCTAAAGCTATTGTGAGTCACACATTTCAAGCAGCTAAAATCCGGTATATACAAAGCGTCAGTCATATAACTAGTCATCATGTAGCAATAGGGATTGAAATTTTATCCTAACTAGCCCTGAGGGAAGTTGTTCACCTTAACAGATAGTTACCACTAATTTGCATTTGATTATTGGTTTATGCTTTATTTTAGCCCATTAACAAGAAGGCTATTAGGAGGCTAAGGATTTTACAAATAGACATCTTAAACTGAAAACTTCAAGTAGATAATTCTGGGATTTTGTATATTTGATTACATATGTAGAGGAATCAATTGCCTTTGAAATGTTTATCTTATTCTGCCTTTTTTTGTTGTGGCTTCCAATTTCTTCAGATGCGTCACCATCCAGTATATCATCATCCAGCACTGGAGAGCCAAAAACCATGAGCACAGCCTCCTGTTTCCATTTGCTGCAAAAGGTCTCCTAGTCACTTTGTGCTGGGGCCTCTCAGCTACTTCTGGGCTCTGGGAAGATGTTTGACAATCTTGCTGGATCTGAGCAGTTGAGTTTTTTCATCTCCTCTGAAGAGCAGCCAGTTCTCATTTTCCTTATGAAAAATTTCCTTTGTGAAATTCCAGGTTAAAAAAAAAACAAAACTCTTCCCAGCATGTCCCTAGGAAGCTTTGGTACAGAGAGAGAATGTTCTCTCTATGAATTAATTAGCATTGACTTGAAAGAATGAACAATTTGAAGAAAAATTTCATCAACTGACCTCAGTGTCATAGAATTAAATAGATATAAAAGTAAGGGAAAGAAATAATTGTTTTTTATTTCTAGCAAACGAACAGTTTTCTGTGAATAACAAAATATAACATCCTGGAAATACAATGACAATTTCCCACATAGGCTTTCCTTTTAAAGATACAAAAAGGCTTTTTAAAAACAACTGCCAAACGGATACCTATACATCTTGAGAGTTATCCATAGAGCTGGCTTTGCATTAAGTTTTTAGTGCTTTTAGTTAAGATAAAAACGCTGCTTCATTTTTGGCTGGCTCCCCCTTCTTGTTGGACTTTTCAAACAAGTTTCACAACTAGTCTGCCACAAGCTCCCACCCCACCGCTTCCTCACTGCCGTGGACCTCACAATTTCCCTGACTGATGCAGCCGGCAGCCCAGAGCTGCCTATGATAATAACTGTGACACTCGCTTTTCTTCTCAAGTTGTGGATTCATTAAAAAGAAAGCACTGCATCTTGCTAGAGAACACGGTTGATCCCACATCGAATGTTTCTATTACTTAGGTACAAATGACAAATATAAATTATATTTATACGCACACATACACATCTACGCCTTCTGCAAATTCTACACATTTGCTGTCTACTCACGGGGGGCAACCCAAACCAATACCCATATATCAGCTGCTATTCAAAGTGTATACTCTAAAAGAAACAATCTGTAGTTAAAGAAAGAAATCCTTTCATCATGTTTATTGATTGCATTTGTAGCTTTTATTTTCCTTTTTATAAAATTTCCCCCACCAGTCATTTATCGTTTGCTTTCCTGGGTGCTGACTTTTTGAAGCAAGCTGGAGCTCTGTGTACAAAATTGAATTCCAAACCTGTGCTCCTCCTTTGCCATTTGCCTGGGTTAAAAATGGCCAAACTGACTTTTGATCCAGTTAAGTAAAATAAATAAATAAATAAAATGTCCCCAGGTTAAGACCCTGCATTCCAAGTTTCAGCCCAGAGTGAATTTGTATGGCCAAGTTATAAACCCCTGAAAATAGGAATCTAATGCCATGAGGATTTAAAATAATAGAAAATGTTTCACATAATATAAATCCATAAGCAGTGTATTATATTTAAGTCTTAATATCTACATACTTGGATTATCTTATATCTTGACAATCACACAAAGTAATCTCCCTCCTTCTCCTACTTTCCTTTGACTCTGGGTTTCATTCCTATGTATTAACAATGCTCTGGGCCATAAAATACTGTATTAATATCAGTTTGTCACAGCAGACTAAATTTAGAACAACTCATTAACATGGGAGAGTTAAAGGCAGTCAGACAAGAGTACCAGGAACTATATCCTCTTAAGGATATAAGTTATGCAGATATGCCACTTGAACTAGAGAGCCAGTTATTCTTTTTGTTACTAATAAGAGATTCTATTAGTTCTAAGCTGATTCTAATTCTAATTAAGGAATGTGAGAAAAGGCAATTTTGCCATTGTAGGTACAGTTGATGCGCAACTGGAATAAGTCTTATATCATCCCGCTTGGCTTCCTAGTCATATAAGATTAGTGGCAAATGCATGGAATGAATATTCTTCCTGCCATCCATATAAAAAAACAACTTCACTGCTGTATTTGGAGCGGTATAACCATAATCAATGTTCCTGGAAGAAGTCTAGTAATCAGCGCTTTTTCAAAGCAAACCTTTTGTGGCTCAGAATCACCCCAGTTGTACAAAAAGTTTTGACTTTTTACAAATAAAAAACCCTTCAAATGGATCTTCTGGACCTGTTATGCCTTTCTTTGGGCTTGTCAAATATTAATTTTTTTTAAATTTAGTCCCTTGCTAAGCTACAAATATTCATGTTTAACACCAAGTAGCAGTTGAGGGGCTGACGACTTGGTATGTACCTTTTGAATGATGCATAGAAAGCAGCAGTTAGCACAAAGAAAAAGCCACCAGATTGGTCTCAGGGAAACCCAGTGTCTGAATTTTTCATGACTCCTCTAGCACTTAAAGAATAAAAAAACTGGCTACTAGTGTTGGGAGACCAGCGTCAGGAAGGTCAGAGCCTGGAAACATGCAAGACAATCCGGTCTTGCCTGGGGAGAGTGAAAAGGGATTTAAGCTGCTTAGGAGAATTAGAAATTTTTTTTCTTTTGCTTTGTTTTGGTATTATACAAACACCAGAGTAGCAACACAAAATCTGTGAAAAAAGTATGCTGTCATACCTCGCTAGGGTTCCTTATTTTTATGTCTCTACGGACAGCAAAACTTACCTTCTCTTTTCGGTTATGGGGCTCATCGTTAAACTTCCTCAAATTAGGCCTTTTCTGGAATACTTGCTCACTTTTATGGGTTCTCCCTCCAAAGAAAACCGATGAAGAGGGAAAAGTAGAAGCAATTCAATTATTTGTTTCCCTGGGTGTGTTTGGAAACATCTCCCATAGAGGTGAGGAGCAAGAGGGGAAGATGTTATCTTAATTACATAGGTGCCCAGTGACACACAACTAAAACCTGTTCCTCCTTTGACGAACTTCTCTGCGTTGTATAATGATTTAGAGAAAATCTCAATTGAATCCAGGAAAACAAATGAGTAACTCCTATGGAAGGAAAAAAAATGCACTGTTTAAGCAACTGATGACTTCACCTGTCACCGTCTCATTAAGCTCTTAATGAGTTCTTTTCTATTCTTGGTCACATCTGATTTTTTTTTAATATAAGTCCCTTTGAACAGCTGGGAGTAAGAATTGCCTTTGATCACTGAATTCTTCTGAATTTTCAGTCAAAATGAGGCCATTTTCATCCTGACTTGGGGTATTTTTATGAGTCTATTTCCCCCAAGTACATTCCTGGGCATAGCTTTCCAGGCTGAGAAGAGCCTGAACAATTAATGTATACATTTTTACATAAATGTTTATAAATTTAACAAAGGGAGAGAGCTTTGCCACAAGAAGCCTCAGCTCTTTTGAAGGCAGTTTTCTAATGATGACCCTTGGCGTGTTGGGCCACATGGGATTCCTCAGAGAAGAGTCAGATGAAAATTAGTCTATTCTCATTTCAAACAGAATTTTGCTGAAGTCCTGATCAGAGCATCAGCATGGAGTCCGGGGAGACAACACTCGCTACTTGATTCACTCCGCAGCCTCCCTCTCCTGGTAATTGTTGCAGGAACACATAGTGACAAGGCTCTAGGATGTGAGCGGTCTGGATGTACTCCGGCTGTTACGCTCTGTTTAAAGATTTAAACCATCAGGGTATGATAAGGCTTTTTGATGTTCATTGAACACGGAGCTTGGGTACAGAAGAAGGGGAAAGGGCTTCACCAGAAGGCAATCATCTTTCAGAGCCACAGTAAGACAGAGAGAGGTGGGGAAATCTCAGCCTCAGCATAGACACGGAACAAAGGGAGATGAAAGGGGCAGGGTGAGGAAGGGGCCAGCTCTGGCTGTGAGGCAGAACTCGCTCTACAAGAGTTCGATGTCTTAAAACGCAGGGAAAGCATTTAGTGTTCCTCTTTCATTAAAACACACTCATCTTTGGGGGTGGAGGTGGGGAACGGATAAGGCCAGCTCTAAATTTGGATGGCTTCAGTTGACCTTGGATTTGGAAGAGCCTCCATGGCTTATTTTGAAATTATTTAATGAGTATTTACTTTGAGTCTGATGAATGTCATTTCCAAAGCTCACCCCCGCAAACCTGGAAGAAGACCTTCCTTAAAGTACATTTTTAAGATCCTCACAGCGTTTTCTTCCCCTAGAGGTAAATCCTGAATATTTGTCTAGAAGAACCTAATGATCAGGAATGAAAGGGGAAAAAGCGCCCCCTATAGAACCCAACCAAATTTCTTCTTATCCTCTTCTTTGGCAAAACAACCATTTTTCCGCCTGGTTCACAGCCGCAACATGCCTTATTACCAAGCCTCCATTCTAATTGCATTAATCAGACAGAAACCGACACTTCTCCATTTTTGTCTCCCCACCCGCTAGCCCAGGGTTCGCTGCAGGTAGCAAGGCCTTAACAAATGTTTGTTGAGTTAACAAAGGAATGACCCTAGAAAGTGACAGAATGGAGATCCATTTATTTTCAGTGCCTCCATCCAATGTTTCAGAGAAATGCTGCATAAAGGAAGAAAAAATGCTGTGTTTTTTCCTGCTTGCATCCTATACCAGTATTGCAAGACAGAGTTGATGAGTTCCAAAGTTGTACTTTGGAATCAAATACACCTGGAATGGAAGGTTGATTGGCCACTTACCACAGGACTCTGGGCAACTTATTTCACTTTCCTAAGCTGTATCTCCCCCATCTGCAGAATAAGAATATTTTAAGAAGCTTCCTCTTTGAGGTGAAAAAAATTTGTGTAACACGACTAGCGCAATATTTAGTATATATTAAAACTTTCAAAAATATAACTATTGTTGTTAATGTTAATGCTATTATTAGTATCAATCCCCAAAACATTTTCAGATGTGGTGGACTCCAGAGGAGAGTTTAGAAATATATAGTAATCAAAACAATTTAAAATTTCATCTCTGGAGTGACATGAAAAATATGTGTTGTAACCTTCGTATGGCCTCCTCTGTTCTGAAAATGTGCTCTTGTTCCCACCATTAGAAGTCCTTCTCTTAGATATCAGCCATGCAACCTGAGGTGGATTTGATCAGCCAAACACTGGGAACCCTAAATAGGTCCTGCTTGTTTTAACTCAGAAAGTAATAAACCAATCCAAGCAACATGTGCAGTGCTTTGCCCATTTCCTCACAGATTTCAGTTCAACACAGCGTAAAAGCCACTGCTTCTGAGCAAGCACAAAGGAGATGAGGCTCAAAATCCAGTTTCAAGGGCCCATTCCAGTGAGCCCTGTCCCAGGAGAAGCTGTCGAAAATACCAACTGCTGATATTTATGCACATCTATTATAAACCAAACCCTCTCATATAATCCTCACAACAACCCTATAGGAAGGGTACAGTTTACAGATGAAAAAAATTGAGGTATAAAAATTATAGTATCGGCCGGGCATGGTGGCTCAGACCTGTAATCCCAGCACTTTGGAAGGCCGAGGCCGGTGGATCCCTTGAGGTCAGGAGTTTCATACCAGCCTGGCCAACATGGCGAAACCGCATCTCTACTAAAAACACAAAAAACTTAGCTGGGCATGTTGGGATGCACCTGTAATCCCAGCTACTTGGGAGGCTGAGACAGGAGAATTACTTGAACCTGGGAGGCGGAGGTTGCAGTGAGCTGAGATCGGGCCACTGCACTCCAGCCCGGGCGACAGTGGGAGACTGTTTAAAAAAAAAGAAGAAGTGTCCAAGAAAACGAGATTTACTGCCATTTTATTTATTTCTCTTTTAATATTTTGCTTAGCAAGCTACTAGGACACTCACTCTCTCTGAGACTCTAGAAATCCCCCAACTTTGGGTGTCACAGTTCTCATGTGAGTCACTGAGTACGGGGGTGGGGGCGGAGGAAGTGCACGTGGTGGGCCCTTCCAGCCCACACTGTGATTTCTGCCAGCGAAGCCGAACTCTCCCCCACTGGCTGCTGCCCCCATCTGCTGACACTGGAATCTGAAAACTACAAACCTTATGTAACGATCTTCCTTTCCAATTTCCCCCAGCCTTCCCGCCTCTAAAACCGGAAATGGGAGCATGTCAGCCATTACCATTAGGGAAAGAGTCCATTTTAGCACAGCTCAAATCTAGGGAACACTATAGTCAAGTAACTTGCCCCACGATTGAGACATAAGGGAATTACTATTTCCTTTTCTCTAGCCCGCAAACACAGAGAAAGCCAATCCTCTAAAAGCGAATTGATTGATGATATAATTTAATATCTTCATAAGATTTCTAGTGGCAGAATCAATCTGCTGCTAGCACAACCATGCAAGGCAGAGAAAAAGAAAAATTGCACCAGTTGCTTTTCTTTTATTGCACTTCCGGGTGCTCTAAGAAAAAACTCTCTCCAGAAAATCAATAAGGCAGATTGTGCCCAGCAGTCCCCCATTACAGAATTAAATCCATATGCCAACACAAAACAATGAAGAGACCCAACTAGCAAGGGATCCATTTGCTTTGTTTGACTTTGGCTGCCAGGGAATGAGACCACAAGACTGGATGTAATTTAATGCAAACCTTGGCCTATCCTGGTCATGCATATGACTGACCCTCAGGGCACGACCATCAATTTTCTATTAAAGATCAGAGATTTGACATATCAAAGTCAACATCCAGCTGAATAACTGCAGTAACTTGATAATAATTCTTTTGTGGATTTCACAGTGGCTTTTCAGTAAAGTATCAGAAAGGTAGCCGATTTCAATCCTGACCTGGCAAGATCTGAATATGAAATAAAGGATTTCAGCTTGATCTCCCCATGATGTGAGGATGAATGTTCTGGTAAATGTTAACTTAGTGCTCTGAATAGCTCAGTAATAGATGGGTTTAGGCAGTAATAGGTTTAAAATGTCAACTTATTGAATAATAATTTCATGTTGTACAAATACTATGTGTAAGAAGGGATTTGTTTTGCAAATTTTGAAATAAATGAATGGATTTATAATGTCCTTGACTGTTTCATTGTTCTGATAAGAATTTTACAGAAGAATCCAAATTAGTTTGTGCTTTCTCTGGTCTTGTTTTTCTGCATTTGTCTGTATATAGTTTTCATAATTACTTGGTCTCCCTGAATTCTGGGCCTTAATTGAGCTCTTCCCTGTTTTGGTCCCCAAAGCCAGGCTGGTAGCATTATTTTCTAGTAAAAATAAAAACTCAATTATCCCTTCCTATAAAATGTTTCATGACACCAATAGTATTAAAACGTTTCACCAACCCAGCTGTAAAATGCTCAACTGTTCAAAACATAAGAACTGAAAGAAATTCTGTTTCCATAACTGAACTCAGCCCTTCAGTCCAATTATAAGCTGACAGCTCTATAAATCCTGGTGGAACACAAGTGTGGGTAAAACCAAATTGTGATTGGGACACTGAAGACCTGGGACAAACACCTCCACCACAGGCTGTGGAAAAGCTCCCCAGATTCTGCAACTAGCCCTCCTCCCCACCATACACACATGCGCACATACACACACACACTCTCTCTCTCTCTCTCTCTCTATCTCTCTCTCTCTCTCTCTCTCTTTCTTTCTCTTCCAATCATCCTGTATGGAGTAAATAAGTCTGCCTAGGGGATCCCAAGAAACCATCCAGGTGAGCTCTCTGAATACTTCAGGTCTTATTCTTCAGCTCCTCAGCTTCCCTCAGCTTTTCAGAAGATTTAGGAGGAGAAACCAAAAAACGCCCACTCTTGCCCACCAACTTGGCACTGAGTAGCTCCTGGTCTTATGCACATAGGATGTCCTGATTTCCCACAAAACAGAACTCCTTTCAGTGGTTTATAGATGCTCACATCTGGGTAATATCGACATACACGTGTCCTGAACAGATCTGCCTCATCCACTCAGTACCGTGATTGAGCACATTTTTCTCTGCACAGCAACCGCAGACAGACCCTGTCCCAATCTAAGTTTCCCTAGAGGCTAATCACAAGACAAGGATGTAGGTGCTAGTAGTTTATTTGGAAGATGAAAAAAAATGGTAAAGGAATAAGACAGAGAAACGAAGGCAGCCAGTAAAGTTCCAGTGGGACTTCATTTCCTGTGGAACTCAGTCTCACCGGAAATACTCTAAGCCAATATAGGACATGAATCCCACTCAAAGAGTAAGGCAGCCGAAGTATTTAATCAACTCTCCTGTTAGTCACTGGTTGAGGCTGCTCTTGAGAGACATTAATTAATTCTTGGCATTTCTAGACTAACATATGGGTAGGAAAAAGGCTTTAGGAGCCTGAGAAATGCCCAATGCCACTCCCTAAAAGTGTGCTGGAAGTTGGAAGTCAGACACTATGCACTGAAGTGGAAAAGGAGAGGGATATAAACAGGGTGTCCACAGCCTCTGCTATAGGACTTAGCCTTTTATTAATTTTTGAAACTTTTCTAACTAGTTTTTAAGTTATGAAAGTATATGGCTCATATGAAACAACCACAAATTTAAGCAGTATAGAGAAGCACAAATTTTTTTCTTTTTCTTTCAGACAGTTTCACTTTTGTTGCCCAGGCTGGAGTGCAATGGCGCAGTCTCAGCTCACTGCAACCTCTACCTCCCAGGTTCAAGCGATTCTTCTGTCTCAGCCTCCCAAGTAGCTGGGATTACAGGTACCCGCCACCACACCTGGATAATTTTTGTATTTTTAGTAGAGATAGCGTTTCACCATGTTGGCCAGGCTGGTCTCAAATTCCTGACCTCAGGCAATCCTCCTGCCTCAGCCTCCAAAAGTGGAGAAGCACAAATTTTTTAAAGGCCTTTTTCCTCCTAGCCACTCAGTTTTATTCTTGGAAGTAACCACCTTTTATAGTTTGTTGTGACTCTACATGTAAAACCTATACATAAAAATACACACAACACACATTGATTGGACATTCTTTTCATACCACATAAATAAGGTCATATGTGACATGATTTCCTGCTGCTTGCTTTTTTTACATAGTAATATATCATGGATATCTTTGCATATCAATATCTCTATGTTTGTCTCAAACTTTTTAAGGGATACTAGTATGAACATATCATCATTTGTTTAACAATTCCTGCTTGGAAAACATTTAAGTATTATCTCCAACTTTTTTGTTATCTCAGACAATGTTGTAGCATTGTCTGCAACGTATATAGGGAGTGCACAGACAATGCTGAACACCATATATATAAATCATGTATTTATCAGATATCTGATATATATAATTTATCAGTTATATATGATAAATTCTTACAAACGGAATTAATCATTCAGTCAAAGAAATGCACACCTCAAAATTTGGCAAATCATGCCAAAGTAATCTCTAAACAACATTTCACCAATTTATACTCCTACTACAATGCATGAGTGCACCTATTGTACGATGCCTATGCCAACACTAGAAATAATCACACTTTTTAATCTTTTACAAATTAATACGTTAAAATGCATTTATTCTGTTATAAGTGAGGTTACTCAGTTACATTTCCTTGTATCATCTGTATCTTCACATCCATCTTTCTAATGTTCTGTTAGTCTTCTCGACATTTTAAAAGCACTCTTTATAAGCAAAAACTTTCATAGTTTGTGCTTTCTCTTTGATTATTGTTTATGACTTTTTTCTGCTGTGTACAAGTATTAAATACCTATATTGTTAAATTTATCCTTTTGTGTGATTTCTGGATTTGTGTCAGAATAATCTTTCTCATTATTAAAATTATTAAAAACAAGTTCAATTATGTTTTTTTCTAGTACATTTACTGTGTGGTTTTTATTTTAAACCTTTAGTATTTATCTTGGCCAAAGATATCAAATAGAAATTTGGTTAAAAAATTTTTATTCCAAATGCCATGTTAGTTTTTTCCAACCAAATATTTAATAAATAATTTATAATGAGTATTAATTTAAAATATCTTTTTATCAACAATCAGTTTCCATGTGGATTTAGTTCTATTTCTGTATTATCTATTCTGTTTTAAATATTACAGATTTGTAATACAGTTTGTTATCTTGCAAAGCTTGTTATCCCTCTTCAATCTCTAGAATTTTCCCATGTTTAGTTTTCCAAATAAACTATAGCATCGCTTTATCAAAATCAAAACAAAGTTGGTATTTTTATTGAAATTACTTGCTTATCTAAATTAACGTAGGGAGAACTGGCATGTTTACAATATTCATTCTCCCTATCCAAGAACAATATATTTTTTTTATTCATTAATCTTGTTTTATGTCCCTCAGCAAAGTTTGTTTAGATGAATTGTGATTTTGCACCACAGAGGCAGAGAGTTATGAGGAATAATTCTTCTCAATTATTAGATGTATGGATATTTGTTACCAGTGATTTTTCTCCTTGTGCTATTATGATAGCCCATAATACATGATAATATGAATAAGACTTAAAGTTTTCTTCATATATGCTCTCCACCTTCCTTATTGAATTTATTTCTAAATAATTGCATTTGTATCTTTGGTAAATGAGATATTTAATACCATTATATTTTCTAGACTTTATATTTTTTCTGTGTTAGTTATTAACTTTTTTATTAATTATATATCAGATTGGGCAGGGTGGCTCATGCCTGCAATCCCAGCACTCTGGGAAGCCAAAGCGTTAGGATTGCTTAAGCTCAGGAGTTCGAGACCAGCCTGGAAAACATGGTGAAACTCTGTCTATAAAAATTAGCTGGACTTGGTGGCACACACTTGTAGTTCTAGCTACTTAGGGGGTTGAGAAAGGAGGCTCACTTGAGCCTAAGAGGTTGAGGCTGCTGTGAGCTATGGTCACACCACTGAACTCCAACCTGGGCAACAGAGTGAGACCCTATCTCAAAAAAAAATTACATATCAGTTACCTACTGGATTCTCTTATTGTCTCTAAAGTTTTTTTCTCCCAGTTGATTTTCTTGGAGCTTCCAGATATATAATTTTATCAAGTAGAAATAATTTTTAAAATCTTTTTGGTCATAATATTTACATATTAATTATTTTTCTTTTCTAATTGCATTGGCTAGTACCTTTTAAACAATGTTAAGCAATAATAATAACTGTTAGCAAATTGTCTTGTTTCTGAGTTTAATTGGAATGTTTAATTAGTTTAATTAGATTATCTTTTTGTAAGTTTAATTAGAATTACTAAGAGTAGAGCTGGAGTTTAAATTAAAATATACTATTTATTATGTTAAGGAAGAATCCATCTATTTTCACCCTTAAAAAAGTTTAACTGAGGGATAGATGTTTAATTTTTTAAATATCTTTTCAATATTTATTGAGTTTTTTTCTTTGACCTATTTATATAGTAAATTATATTAACAAATTTCCTAATAAGAAATTATTCTTGCATTCCTGAAGTAAATCAATTTAATCATATTCTATTACTGTTGCATTGGATTCAATTTGCTCTGTTTTACTTGGTAGGGTGTTTTTTTAATTCATTAGTAAGGTTTATGCATATTTTCCTTTTATGTGCTGTCTTTGAAAGATACAGTCATGTATTATATAATGATGTTTAAGTCAGTGATGGACCACATATACAACAGTAGTCCCATAAGATTATAATATAGCATATTTTCTGTACCTTTTCTACATTTAGATATAGATATACAAATACCATTGTGCTACAATTGCCTATTGTATTTAGTACAGTAGCATATTGTACAGATTTGTAGCCTAGGATCAATAAGCTATACCATATACCCTAGGTGTGTAGTAGGCTAAACCATCTAAGTTTGTGTAAGTACACAATAATGAAATTGCCTAACCATGAATTTCTCAGAATATATCACCATTGTTAAGTGACACATGACTGTATTAGGATTACTGTTAGGCTAGGGCCTTTTCTGAAAACTGGCAGAGGAAATTTTCTCATTTTAAGAGTTGATGTCAATGAGAGATGGAGAATTCTCTGGAGACCATATGATTTCTCTTGGTATATTCTGAAGTATAGATATGGGCATAGTTTAATTCAAAAATATTTACTGAGCAAGTAAGCACTGGGTGAAATTACATAGGAGAGAATTTGGCTCTTAAAATTAGTACATAAGGCAAAAAAAATCTAAAATGTTATTTATCAAAATATTAAAGGGTATCTTCTATTGTCCTGAAATTTAAACTGAAGCCCAAAGAGGCAAATAACTGGTAACAAATATCCATACATCTGATACAAAAGCAACCTATGTCCTTGAAAGATTTACTATAAGATGAAAAAATTAGTGTGGTGAGCCAATACCAGGCTTATTTAAATTTAAAAAAAAAAAGTCAAGACATTTGAAATGAAAACTCAGAGAGTCAGCAAGGTAAAAAACTGTAAACTGAGGCTAGGCATAGTGGCTCACTCCTATAATCCCAGCACTTTGGGAGCCCGAGGCAAGCAGATCACAAGGTCAGGAAATTGAGACCATCCTGGCCAACATGGTGAAACCCCAACTCTACTAAAAATGCAAAAATTAGCCAAGCGTGGTGGCAGGTGCCTGTAGTTCCAGCTACTCGGGAGGCTGAGGCAGGAGAATCACTTGAACCTGGGAGGCAGAGGTTGAAGTGAGCTGAGATCGCGCCACTGCACTCCAGCCTAGCAACAGAGCTAGACTCCATCAAAAAAAAAAAAAGCCTGTAAACTGAGTCAGGAGTACTGTATGTAGTATTTCCCCACTTCTCCTCATAAGTGACCCCTCCTAAGCCAAGTGAGAAAGGAGCTCAGGAAATTCTCCCACAGAGATTGTCTTCCAGAAGAGAGAACTGACAGGTTAGCCTCCAACTGGGATGTGAGCTGCAGTGACTTTCTAGTGCCCTTGGATCAGAGCTGAGCCTGGGGCAATTCTTGAGGGATGATGACAATGTTCTCAAGGCTTTGAGGTTATGTGTAAAGACAAAACCTTGTGAGGACCAAAGTGACAAGTGAAGAAAAGATGGCAGTATAAGTGGCTTATTCTTCCAGAATTTGGTGTGGCAAGGATGTTGAGTTTTCCTCTGAACAAAGGAATTCTCTCATGAACTACTACTTTGAAAGGTCTCCATCCTAGAAGGCTGCCTCCCAGAACAAGACAATACCAGTAGAAAAAGTCGATTGTCTACCACCTTATGCAGGAAGGCAGCAGAGTTGTAAGAGCTAATCTAGGGAATGGGTCTCCAATACTGAGAATTAGTGCAGTGCCAAAGGCCCTCACAGGAGTCTCCAAAGAACCCACAAAAGTTCTCAGAATGAGAGAGCCCATCTGTGTTCAGCTATCTGCCATATGGTAGGCGCTGCAGCCAAATTTTATCCTCACCTGTCAAGTATGACTTTGCCCGTGTGCCTCTCATCTCATCCTTCTCACTCTACCACAAGAGCAGCTAGAAACAAAGAAAGGGGAGGAAAGAGTAGAACAAGGCAATACAATTGTGGAAGGAACAAAATACTACACATCTTCTTCAGCTGTCTTACAGATTTTTGAGTGGGATCTAATCTTGGTATGAAGTGTGGGAAGGAAAGTTTGGAACTGGGTGAGACAATGAAAGCGTGATTTGAGCTGAATAAGGGAATCCTATTTATTATTTATTTATTTGTATCCAATGGAGAGAATTTAATATGGGGAACTAACTTGCAAAAGTTCAAACAAGGAGTAGTAAGACAATTTAGACATCACTAATGGTAGGAAGGTGGTACCGCAAGAACTAGAGAACAAGTGAGTCGGTGTTGCCTGTGTTCAGGTGTTAGGGTCACCCAGAGGAATGCACTGGGAATAGGCTAGATGGTGGGAGCTGGGACAACAGAGGAGACATTGCCACTGATGTAGGTGCTGCCTAAAGCAATGGGAGATTCTCCCCTCTTTTTGGGTGCCTATATTCCACCATTTTTATTGCTTAGACCTAACCACAATCTAATTGATAAAGGAATCTGGGAATGTAACATTATGGTTTATTTCAGGTGCTGACTTGACCAGGTGAAGGAGTATACAGAATAAGGTGTTTCTGGAAAAGATTAATATGTGAGTCTAAGTGGACTCAGTGGAAGAGATTCTCCCACTTCTACTTAATGGACAGTAGATATATTTTCTCTTCCTTATGATTTTCTTCATAACGTTTTCTTTTCTCTAATTTACTTTATTATAAGAGTATAGTATGTAATACATACAACATACAAACTATGCATTAATTGATGGCTTATGTTAACAGTAAGTCTTCTGGTCAACAGTAGGCTATTCGTATTTCATTTTTGAGAAAGTCAAAAGTTAACCATGGATTTTTGACTACACGGGGGTCAGTGCCCCTAATCCCCATGTTGTGTAAAGGTCAGTGTGGGTGGGCACCATTCAATCTGCTGGAGCCAAATAGAACAAAAACAGAAAAAAGGTGACTTGTTCTCTCTCTCCAGACCTGGGATACCCTTTTCTTCTCCTGCTTTGGAATCAAGACTTCAGGCTATCTGGACTTTGGACTTCAAAACTTATACCAGCAGCCCCTCAGTGAACTGAGCATCTTAATACCTAAGAAATTAGATAATTCTAAACCCAAATATGTCAGAAAAAGCTATGGGGTATGTCAAAGATATTGCCAAGGTCAGAGGGAGACCAAACGGTCCATATTAAATGCAGAGGTGAGACAGATGGCATAGTCAAAATTACCCTTGAAAATCTTTCGGGAAAGGGTTCTATCAGAGACTAGCACCCCATCTTTCACTAATTCCAACAGAGCAAGTTTTTCTGCCAGCACTAAAACAGCTTGCAGCTATTTCAGTTGGGGACAGATGAAGTAGTTGGCTGAGTTTAGCAGCCATGTTGTAGGAAAAATATGTACGTTTAAACACGAGAATCACACCCAGCACTGCAATATGCTCACACTGTAAGAGACATAGAGAAACGTGGTCTGTGTGAGAGAATGGAAAATAGAAACCGATGATCTCCTTCTTCAGGGCCATAGGCTCATTAAATGCAACGGTGAGTGGCAGCACTTACTTGCCCTAGTTAAATCTTCCTCCCTCCCTCTTCTTGCTTTCCTCCCCAACCCCACCCAACCATGTATACAGCTGACCTTTAAACAACATGGGGATTAGGGGGACTGACCCCTGTGCAGTCAAAAACCCATGGATAACTTTTGATGCCCCCAAAAGTTAACTATGAATAGCCTATTGTTGACCAGAAGCCTTACTAATAACATAAAGTCAATTGATGCGTATTTTGCATGTTGTATGTATTACATACTATATTCTTATAATAAAGTAAATTAGAGAAAAGAAAATGTTATGAAGAGAATCATAAGGGAAAGAAAATATATCTACTATTTATTAAGTGGAAGTGAATCATCACAAAGATCTTTATCCTCATCATCTTCACGTTGAGTGGGCTGAGGTGGAGGAGGAAGAGGGGTAGTTGGTCTTGCTGCCTCAGGGATGACAGATGTGGAAGAAAATCTACAAGTTTGTAGGTAAACCCATGCAATTCAAACACATGTTGTTTAAGAGCAAATGGAGTTAGATACATTTGGATAACTACAACTCACAGATCAGGCAATCCACTTTACCTCACCGTGAAGATCCAAAGATGAGTCAGACACGCTTCTCATTGAGTTCCCAGATAAGTGGAAGGAAAAACGATGTTAGCAAATATGTACTAGGTCCTCTAGCAAAAGTAAAAGTAAAGTCTCATGGACGTACAAAGGATGTAATGGTCATCACCCTGCAGAAGACAGAGAAAACCTCCCAAGCAAAGTAAAACGGCCAATCCCAGGCTATCATCCTAAACAGGCAGTGCCAATTTCCTAGAGCCGTCATCTCTTCCTTTTTGGTTAAACTTGGAAAACCACTTCTTAACATTTATAACAACAAAAATAATACCTTTTATTTGCAAAGATTTATAAGTAGTTTATTAATCCCTTTCAGGATACTGGTTGAGAAAATTCCAAAAGGGGGTGTCTTATACAAAGGTATTAAATTTGGCAAGTTTTGGAATTCAGACTAGATCCAACTTATCTGACTCCCAATTCAGTGCTCTGCACTCACTGCTTCTGAAACAGAGAGCCATTAATCACACTTTAAAACCTACTACTCCTAGAACAGTATTGTCTTGACACTAACCATTAACAGGTATTAACATAACGATAAATAGCCTTTTGAAAAGGAACTTGCAAAATATCAAGAAATATAAGCCCATAAGTGGATACTAACAGAAACATTAGGCTGAGGTCAAAGACAACCTAACTATAGGAATTTCAGGCTTTTATTTATACCTTGATTCCAAACTCTATGAACCAAGGTGAGGTGTACTGTGGCAACTCCTTTGCCCTCATGGAGTTGCTCCTCCAATCCCCCCAGGTACAGCTTTTGCTCTCTGACTTCCTATATCCTTTAGGGTATCCTTGAATATCATCCTAGGTTAGGAGTCTCAGCTTCTAGTGGCAGTGTGGTATTATAGGGCTCTGGCCTGAAAGTCAGGAAACTTCAATTCTAATGCAAGCTTAGCCATGGACTAGCCGAGTAATTCTGTTTTCAGGGAGAGAAACTGAACTCTGACCAGGACTGTGCCACCCTGAGAACAGCATTTCAGTGCAAGCCCAATCAGTAGCCCGTGGGCTGTAATGCACGGGGACAATGCAGAGAGACACCCTTTTCCTTACCAGCTGGTAATTAGTAGAAAGACCACTAGAAATCCGATCTTCCAACTCTGCGTCAATTGCTCTGCCCACTCCACCTCAAAGTTCTAACCCCTCAGCATGGCATATAAGTGTCCCCATTCATTGGCTTTGATTTTTTTTGTCTTGCTTCCAAACTACGTCATTTTAAGTCATAGTTTTTGGCTTCCATACTTTGTCTCATCCTCTTATCACCTATAAGCCTTTTTGTCCCCAGTGCATGTAATGGCTTAATAGAATCCTCATTGTTCTTTCTTTATAGCTCTTAAGAGTTGTTGGAATGGCAGCTTTTTAATGGAACCTTTTTTGACAGGTCCCAGGATGGGCCTTCTCTTTTCTGTGGTTCTCAAGCACTTTTTACTTTTCTCAGACATCCTACCATATTTTGCTTTGTGTCATTGTTGAGTGTCAATACATTGTGAACTTCTTGGAGTCCTGTCTCTACCTCAGTACCCATGACAAAGCCATCCATGTTTTCAGGCTCGGGGGCACATTGTAAGAGGCAGGAGAGATTAAGCAATGCTGGAATAAAAACACAATCCCCAACATTGCAGTAGTTTTACTCTACCAAGTTTTATCAGAATCTCACACTAAATTTCCAGTGTAAGTTTTTAGGGGGGCAGCGTGTGGGGGGTGGAATTTGTCATTATAATCTCTCAGAAACCAAGGCAGATAGAGGTTCTACCTCAACAAGAGCTTCTATGATCCCTGCAGCAAGAAATATGACTACCGAGAATTGAACACCGGATCTGACATCTTCCACTCAAAGATAATCCATGTCATTCTTCTCACATTTCATGGCCAAAGTAAGTTGTATGGCCATGCTTACTTTTAGGGCAGGATACAGAAGTGTGGTATAACAGTGTGGCCAGAAGGAGGAGGAAAATCAAAATATTGATGAACATCTTAATGATATCACAACACCATGCTGTATCGCAATGGACCATTTTATCCCTTCTGACTGGGACACCCTGCCCACCTTCTCCCTTCATCTGAATAGCTCTTTCTCATCCAGCTGTTTTCAGAGTTCTTGTAAAGATTTTGTTGACCTTAACCTGGAATCACCTCTACCACCAAAGCTAGATAAAGTGTCCCTCCAATATGTCCAGATAGTACATATGAGATCACAGTCACACCAGTTTGTAGTTTGGCTTATTTATCATTAAGCCAAGAATTGGTAACTTGTAGCCCAAGGACTAAATCCAGCCTGCCATTGGTTTTATAAATAGAGTTTTACTGGAACACAGTCTTGGCCATTCATTTCCATATTGGCTATGGCTTCTTTCACCCTAAACCCATTGAGACCACTACCCCTTGAGGGCAAGAGTTGCATTCCCAGTACCTTCTCTATCCCAGCACTAGCAGAGCAATTGGTTCATACTAGACATTCAATAAATATCTGTTAAATAAATGAAGAGATGTGAGTGTTTATTGAATTAAAATCATCTTCAAGAAAAAAGGACAGAAAAACAGGGAACAGGGCGTATCAGAATTTCACATTTTGGCAAGACAAACTCTCTCAGATTCTCTGTTTCAGCTACACAGCCTATGACTTTTTTTAAAAATGAGTAAACATGGGGAGCCAACATTAATCTTTTAAAGGTCAAGGCAACTTGAATTTGCCACAGTCTAGTTAGAACAAATTAAGCAACCGTGACACTTACGAAATGTTTTAAAATTACAGAATTGCTAAATCCACATCCGTTTGCTCTGTAGAATATTTCATTCTCTTTGATTAACAAATCTGACTTAAATGAGATGTGGACACTTCAACACAGTATTGTAAGCCTACAAAAGTCCCACAACTGGTGTGAATTGCTTTCAAGCTGGGTATCTACAAGGTAACATCAGCATACTTGCTCAGAGCTTCCAGAAGTAAACACACAGTGCTGCATCTGGGCTCTGGTGAGTTTACAGCATAGGAAAAAAAATGAAAATACAGGCAAACCTGATAAGTACAGCATCCAGCTTGTTTATAAGAGCAATTTCAGCTAGTACAGATCCACAATTTATTTGCAAACAGATTAATTAATGTTTCAGCAGCTGTTTGCAGCCAGTCTGTGATCTCACTGAGCACAGATGACACTTTTTTCCTCTGCTATTCCATAGGGGTAATTGCAGCAATGCTTAGATTAGGTTTTTAGTGTACCAGCCCACATGATAAAATAAGTTGAGTCCTGAAGCAGCCATGATGGCTTTACAAGCCAAGTCTCCCGTGATTCCCCTGTGCCACTGTTCTTGGGCTTCCTTTTAATTATGGCCTCAAAATGCCAGTTTGCAAACAGATCTGCAAGATGAAAACCTGACATTTTTAAAAATTGTTTTTTCCTTCTACTTTTAGGTCCCTCCGGGTTGGTATTCAGCAATGTGTACCACTGGGTGTAATAAAAGCAAGTGCTTGAATATTTTTCAGTAAACTGCCAGAGAATAAACAAATGGAAGAACGAATGCTAAAGAGCCTACAAGTAATGCACTCTCTAAGCTAGGTAGATCGCTGCTGACAAAGCAAGGCAGCTCTTCCGATTTCATTTCTCTTCTTGAAAGAAAAAAACAAGGAAGACGAGACAAAATCCCCAAAGCCTCACTAGGCTAAATTTCCTTACTCTCCTTTGAACAGACTACACAGATTTTGTTGACTAATTGAGATCAATCCCAGTTGTAAATCGCCTAGCTATCCTACAGCTTTAATTAAGCTACCAGAGGGAGCTGTTTATCAATTAACACTTGTTACAAATTATTAGTAATTATATGGACTTTGTGTATATACTATAGCTTGCAAGACCAAAACTGCCTTTCCCAGTTGTTAGGGAGCAAACTGAATAGTTAATAGGCTATTTGGATGAAGGCACCAGTCATCACCATAATTATAGAATTTCTTCCTTGGCAGAAAGATTTAAGGTGAGTTTCAGCACTATTAGCAATAGTTGAATAAACATCACTTTAAGTGTTTCTTTTGCCAGGGCTTTGCAAGATCATATTAACCGGTGGACTCTCTAATATGGACTTCAGATCTGTATTTACTTTTTGAGTAATAGAAATAATGAAGATGGGAATATTAGGTAAAAGTTGATAACATATTCAAGCATTAAGGCTACCTATTGCGGTATGCACTGCATTCTGTGATAATTTTAATTGGCTTAATTGAGATGCACAAGCCTGATTAATGTTTAATTCCTTTATATTAAAAAAAGAGTCAAGTAGTTCGACATTTCTTCAATTATGTTAGATCTTTCTAGACTTCAAAGGAATGTTACATTAGACAGCTAGATACGGGGTGAACTGATTAAAGAATAAAGACTGCTCATTATAATCTAACAGTACAAAATTGGTTTGTGTAGCCTTTGAAAGTTAAAATTATGAGCTAAAATTTGAGTTACAGTAATTAACCCAATTTATAGTCATTCTTGCTTATCTATTTGCTTATAATTAGTAATTTAAAATGATCCATGAGATTGATTGAAAGATCTAAAGCCCATTCAGGGACCCAAAATGTTTTGTCTATGATTTTTACAAACACTGGAGGGATGTATTTAGTAGCATTAGTAAACATCTGTTGATCAGTTAAAAATATCAGTACAGAAAATACTTGATAGTTAACTTCATTACCTGCATAAAATACTAAAATATTTGTGTAATGTAATCTACTTGCAAAAATTTTTAAGTTTACTTGCATTTGCTGTGGATCTCTGGAAAAAATGCAATCAATTAAAAGTTCAGATATCTTAAGGTGATCCTTTTAATAAGTAAGTTTTTTAAGAATACAGCCATGCATGGCGGCTCACGCCTGTAACCCCAGCACTTTGGGAGGCTGAGGCAGGCAGATCATGAGGTCAGGAGTTTGAGACCAGCCTAACCAACATGGTGAAACCTCATCTCTACTAAAAATACAAAACTTAGCCAGGCGTGGTGGTGCACCTATAATCCCAGCTACTCAGGAGGCTGAGGCAGAAGAATCACTTGAACCCGATAGGTGGAGGTTGCAGTGAGCCAAGATCACGCCACTGCACTCCAGCGTGGTGACAGAGCGAGACTTTGTCTCAAAAAGAAAAAATAATAATACAGATGAAAATGTTATCTGCAGTGTAATTTAATTATGTGTACTCTGTCTAATCCTGTGAGAGCCACCCCTCTCTCACACACATGCATTTTCCAAAGTGTTCTAAATTCACTTCAGGGAATCATGACAGACTTTGGTGGACGATGGGGCATAAACCATTAGAGAATCAGGAGATATTAGAGATGTATCTATCAGAAATAAATAGAATGATTAGCACATTTGCTAAATAAATGTTTCCAGGACCTCACTAATACAGCAATATGAAAACTCAAAGCCTTTGGTGTGATGAGTGATACACAAAAAGTGAAGACAGAGAGAAAATGAGCCAGAAAGAAAACATCAGGACCTCATTCAAGAGAGTCCCAAGGCTCAGAGCAAATCAGGTTTTCTGGAACCTTTATAATATCATGATTGTGTTACTTACCATATGAGCGACTGTGTGTGTAACAGGATTCCTCACAGTTGGTTTCATGGAACAAAAATTCATCCAGATGCTCCATGAAAAGGGGATTCTATAGACAAGTTTGGGAAATTCTGTAGTATATCCCTCTCTTGAAGAGTCATAATACCTGTTACTATAGTAGATGCTCTACTTATTTTACCACAGAATATTGTTTTCATTGAATACCAACTAATGTTAGTGAATATTCTCAGACCACAGTAGTGTCATAATATGAATCCAAATGAAATACTGGCACTTGTTTTTCCCAGAGCAATGTTGAGATCATATGTACAAATTAATGAACTCTTTCCATCTCACCTACTTCATTGAAGGAACAAGTTTACATGCCCCAGCATGGATATAGTTTAGCCCTCAGAGCCTTCTGCAAACAACCATAGGAGAGAAATGAGGCTTTCATTTTCCTCTTGTTACTGGCCATTTGCACTGATCTGCACTTGATACTCTATGTAGCACATGTGCTAGAGTTTGCAACTTTAAATAAGATGAGGAAACTGGGCCTCATCTCATTTAATGAGTGACCTGGAACTGGGCAGGAAAAGATGAGCCATTTTAAACTTGATGAAAATATAAGTCCTACAAAAATTATTTTTTAAATGCTTTAAGTTCTGGGATATATGTGCAGAATGTGCAGGGTTGTTACATAGGTATTCACGTGCCACGGTGGTTTGCTGCACCCATCAACCCGTCATCTACCTTAGGTATTTCTCCTAATGCTATCCCCCCGACCCCCTCAATGTCCTAACAGGCCCCAGTGTGTGATGTTCCCTCCCTGTGTCCACATGTTCTCATTGTTCAACTCTCACTTGTGAGTGAGAACATGCAGTGTTTGCTTTCTGTTCCTGTGTTAGTTTGCTGAGAATGATGGTTTCCAGCTTCATCCATGTCCTTGCAAAGGACATGAACTCATCCTTTTTTATGGCTGCATAGTATTCCATGGTGTATATGAGTCACATTTTCTTTATCCAGTTTACCATTGATGGGCATTGGGTTGGTTCCAAGTCTTAGCTATTATGAATAGTGCTGCAATAAACATATATGTGCATGTGTTTTTATAGTAGAATGATTTCTAATCCTTTGGGTATATACCCAGTAATGGGATTGCTGGGTCAAATGGTATTTCTGGTTCTAGATCTTTGAGGAATGACCACACTGTCTTCCACAATAGTTGAACTAATTTACATTCCTACCAACAGTGTAAAAGCATTCCTGTTTCTCCACATCCTCTCCAGCATCTGCTCTGTTTCCTGACTTTTTAATGATCACCATTCTAACTGGCATGAGATGATATCTCAATGTGGTTTTGATTTGCATTTCCCTAATGACAAGTGATGATGAGCTTTTTTTCATATGTTTGTTGGCCACATAAATATCTTCTTTTGAGAAGTGGATGTTCATATACTTTGCCCAGTTTTCAATGGGGGTTTTTGCTTTTTTTTTTTGTAAATGTGTTTATGTTTATTGTAGATTCTAGATATTAGCCCTTTATCAGATGAATAGATTGCAAAAATTTTCTCCTATTCTGTAGGTTGCCTGTTCACTCTGACTATAGTTTCTTTTTCTGTGCAGAAGCTCTTTAGTTTTATTAGCTCCCATTTGTGAATTTTGGCTTTTATTGCCATTGCTTTTGGTGTTTTAGTCATGAAATCTTTGCCCATGCCTATGTCCTAGAAGAAAACGTAGAACAAAAATTACTTTAAAGTACTAACCAAACACAAAGTAACAATAATTTATTTCTCATTGCTTGTGATATAAATAAGCAAAAGCTAGGGTCCCATAGACTGATATGGAAATTACATATAGATGTGTGAGTGTGTATGTATGTGCATGAGAACTAGAAGCAATGACACCTCAGTACTGATAAACACACCTACAATCCAGATCGTGGTTTCTAAATGCCATTCCTCACCAAAAGGAATTAAGGCTCTATGACAAAATGACTGGTTCCAGCCCTGTGGCAGGATGTGTACAAGATGAGACTGGAGCATCTTGCTCTGTTAGAAGGTAAGGAAGTATACAAAGACTGATGGGGACATGTCAGAAGAACAGAGAATCCAGATCCAGAGGGCCCCTCCTAGCTAAATCTGGGTCAATCTGAGCATCAAAATAAATCACTATAGTAACAAATTCCAACCCATAGAATAAAATAAAATTCTGTAAGCCTATACAGAAAGAAGGAAGATAAAAAGGAAAAAAATGGGAAGAAAAATGGAAGGAAGGAATGAAGGAAGGAAGGAAGGAAAGAAAGAAGGAAGGAAGGAAACATTTTCTGAAAGTAAAATGCCAACTAATAAATAATAAATACAGAAGAAATGATAAAATTCAAAATCAACATTTAACACCACCATAGTAATAATTATTTCAGTCAAGAATCACTAATAGATATTAAAATTAGTGGGCATAACTTGATGAAAATAAAATATTTGCATAGTCTCAAAGTATCTCTTCACAAAATACTTATTAATTACCAAAGGTAACTTTATAGTGGGAAAATCTGGCAGACACCACGTTGACCAAGAGATCAAAGTTAGCATGACGGCTAATGAGACTTATTGGTGTCACATGCCTCCTGATGTGATGCACCAAGAGAGATGCAACATCACTTCTGTATTTTCCCTGACAAAAATGTACATTCTGATTCTAGCCATGAGGAAATATTAAACAAACTAACCTGAAGGACTGTCTTTAAAATGCCTAGCCTGTACTGTTCAAAAATATCAAGTTCATGACAAAGGAAAGCTGAGGAACTCTCCCAGGTTAAAGAAGACTCATATGATTTTTTGCATATCAACTAAATGCAAAAAATAATGCTGGATTTGATCTTGAACCAGAATTATTTTTTCTTTTGTCATAAAGGACACTAATATGATAACTGGCAAAATTCAAGTAAGAGTCGTAGATGTTAAGTTTAGCCTAAAACCACCTCCTTTCATATTTTAAGTTCATCCTAAATGTTTCTCCATAAACTGTAACCTATTCTTGGCTCCATCAACAAGTTTTGACTAATCAAGGACCAAACCATGTTCAAATAAGGCAAACCACAAACTACTAGCTGTAATCAATCTAGCTGTTTCTGTACCTCACTTCCATTTTCTGTCCAAAAATCTTCTACCACATGGCTGCGCTAGAGTCTCTATGAGTCTATTCTGATGCAGAAGCCGGCCTGGTTGATGAATCCTTTGCTCAAAAAAAAACTCTGTTAAATTTAATTTGACTCAGGGTTTTCTTTTAACATAGATTAGATATTAATTAACTGTATCCATGTTCATTTCCTGATTTTGACAATTATACTATAGTAATACTATAGTTATATAAGATAGTGTCATTGTTTTTAGGCAATATACACTAAAATGCATGGCAGTAGGCCGGGCGCTGTGGCTTATGCCTGTAATCCCAGCCCTTTGGGAGGCCAAGGCGGGCGGATCATGAGGGCAAGAGATCAAGATCATCCTGGCCAACATGGTGAAACCCCGTCTCTACTAAAAATACAAAAATTAGCTGGGCGTGGTGGCAGGCACCTGTAGTCCCAGCTACTTGGGAGGCTGAGGCAGGAGAATTACTTGAACCCGTGAGGCAGAGGTTGCAGTGAGCTGAGATCATGCCACTGCACTCCAGCCAGGCACCTGGCGACACTCTGTCTCAAAAAAAAAAAATGCATGGCAGTGAAGTTGTATGTCTGCAACTTAGTCTCAGATGATTCAGAGAAAGGGCATTATATGTATACATAATATATACAGGCATTATACATATGCATATATATATAGACAGAGACAATTATAGGGCATCCACTAAGAACAAATTTTGGTAAAAAATGTTAACATTTGGGGAATCTAGATGAAGAATATATAAGAACATACTATAGGCTGGGCACAGTGGCTCATGCCTAAAATCCCAGCATTTTGGCAGGCCAAAGTGGGCAGACTGCTTAAGCCTAGGAGTTCAAGACCAGCCTGGATAACATGGCAAAACCCCATCTCCAGCAAAAAGTAAATTAGCCAAGTGTGGTAGTTTGCTTGTAGTTTCAGCTATTTACAGGGGCTTAGGTGGGAGAATCGCTTGAACCTCGGTGGTTGAGGCTACAGTCATCCCAGATCATGCCACTGCACTCCAGACTGTCTCCAAAAGAAAAAAGAAAAAAAAGAATGTACTATGTTTTGAAATTTTTAAAGTGAATTTGAAATTATTTCAAAATTAAAAATAAAAGGAAATAGAAAAGAAAAAGCGATAATCTTGGAAGAGAAGCATGCTAGGGAAACAATTCTGAGACGTGTATTCTTAGCTAGTTATATATGAGATTTCCAGTTATGGGGAGGGATAGCCTGGGGATAAATGGCAAGTGTGGGTGAAGGGGAGGAAGGCAGCAAAACACACTGCCATGTGTGTACCTATGCAACTATCTTGCACGCTCTGCACATGTACCCCAAAACCTATAATGCGATAAAAATTTAAAAAATAAAATAAAATAATAAAAAAAAAAAGATTTCCAGTTAGATACTCTAGGGCTGTGCTGCCTTCTATTCTTTGAAAGTAGTCCCAGCTGCTTGGCCCCTAACACTGTCTTCCTGTCTGCCCTCTCACTCATGCTCCTGCCAAAGCCCAGGTTTGGGGAACTGCCCACAGGACCTGAACCCTAGAAATAATTCTGTGCCTTCTCACAAGAATACTCACTTATAGCTATGCACACCATTGTGATGCCAGGGTCACACGGCAAACACCAAACTACCTCTGTGAGAAGGTAAATGGAGATGACATAAAATTGCAAGTAAGCATAGAGCAAAAGTCTTAGAGTCACAACTAGAGGAAAGTCTTTGAGTCGTTTGGTCTTTGAAACCAAAAATGGCTCTTTCTCCTTCATTTTTTTTTTTTTTTTTGAAAAAAAGGAAAGAAGGAGAGGAAAAGAGAGAAAGAAAAAGAGGGAGAGAGAACAGGAATATTGCTTTATTCTATGAATGGGTATTAATAATGGCCGATCAATATTTTGTGTATTTAAAGTGGAGAATATATATTTTGTGTATTTAAAGTGGAGAGCTCTATAAGTACTTATTAAATTTACTTGTTCCGGATCTGAGTTCAAGTTCTGGATATCCTTATTAATTTTCTGTCTCATTGAGTCTAAATCTCTTTATGGGTCTTATGTATCTGGGTGTTAGGATGCATTGATCCTTTTACCACTCTATCTTTGTTGCTTTGAAATCTGTTTTATCAAATACATGAATTGCAACTCCTGCTTTTTGTTTATTTATTTATTTTTGCTCTCCATTTGGTTGGTAAATCTTCCTCCAACCCTTTGTTTTGAGTCTTTGTGTATCTTTGGATATAAAATGGGTCTAGATGTAGTATACCATTAGGTTTTAGCTGTATCTTTTGATTGGGGGATTTAGTCAATTTAAATTTAGGATTACTGCCATTTGATGTTAACTGGCTATTTTATCCATTCATTGATGTAAATTCTTCTTTATGTTGATGCTCTTTACTTTTTGGTATATTTTTAGAAAGGCTATTACTGGTTGTTCCTTTCTGTGTGTAATGCTTCTTTCAGAAGTTTTTCTAAAGCAGGCCTGGTGGTAATAAAATCTCTGAGTACTTGCTTGTTCATAAAAGATTTTATTTTTCCTTCAATTGTGAAGCTTAGTTTGGCAGGATATGAAATTCTGGGCTGAAAGTTCTGTTCTTTAAGGATGTTCAATATCGGCCCCCACTCTCTTCTGGCTTGTAGGGTTTCTGCTGAGAGATCTGCTGTAAGTCTGATAGGCTTCCCTTAGTGAGTAACCTGACCTTTCTCTCTGGCTGCCCTTAGTATTTTCTCCTTCATTTCAACCCTGGTGAATCTAACGATTATGTGCCTTGGGGTTGCTCTTCTTGAGGAATGTCTTTGTGGTGTTCTCTGTATTACCTGGGGTTGAATAGTGTCCTGCTTTGCTAGATTGGGAAAATTCTCCTGGAAAATATCCTGAAGAGTATTTTCCAGCTTGGATTCATTCTCTCCATCACATTCAGGTACACCTATCAAACGTAGATTAGGTCTTTTCACATAGTCCCATATTTCTTGGAGACTTTGCTCATTCCTTTTTATCCTTTTTTCTCTATTCTTGTCTTCTCATTTTATTTCATTAAGTTGGTCTTCAACCTCTGATATCCCTTCTTCTGCTTGATCAATTCAGCTATTCAAACTTGTGCATATTTCACTAAGTTCTTGTGTTGTATTTTTCAACTCCGTTAGTTCATTTATATTTCTCTCTATATTGTCCATTCTTTTTAACATTTCATCAAACCTTTTTTCAAAGTTCTTAGTTTCTTTACATTGGGTTAGAACAAGTTCTTTCAACTCCCAGAAATTTCTTATCACCCACCTTCTGAAGCCTACTTCAGATAATAGAACACAGTCCTTTTCCATCAGGGCTTGTTCCGTTGCTGATGAGGAATTGCAATCCCCTGTAGAGGGAGAGGGGTTCTGATTTTTGGTATTCTTGGCCTTTTTAGGCCATTTTTTCCCCTTATTGTGGATTTATCCATTTTCTATCTTTACAATTACCACCTTTCTAATTAAGTTTCTGAGTGGACGTCCAATTTATTGATTCCCAGTGCTGGAATCCGAGCAACCCACTGTGCCGGCCAAAACAGCAGCGATAAGACTGATGGTGCTCTTCTGCCTGGGAATCTCCGGTCTGGCTTCCTTCTTGAGTCCACAACAAGCGGCTCTGCCTTCCCGGAGCTCCAAACACCAGTCAGTAGGGGAACCAGTCCCGTTTACTGTGCACGAAGAGCTGCCGCGCAGAGGTGACAGCAAAACTGCTGCGCCGGCCACAAGAGTCGTGCTGGTGACCTGCAGGGCTCCTCCACTGGAAATCTTCTGGTCCGTGAGTGATGAAAATTCATCTGAAAGTGTGGCATTCTCACGTTTTCTGAGCTTTCACTGGGAGCTACAATCCCGAGCTCCTTCAAAAGCCCATTGCTTTTTAAAGGACCAACAAGTTGGGAAGAGGTGGGGTGTGTGAGGGGAGGAACTGCCACAAAGAAAAAAAATGGCAGCTGCATGGAGTCGCTAAGAAATGGGTACCAAAGGAGAGAGAGGAGAAGATGACGCTATAGGAGCAACTCAGGTTGGCAGCTCCCAGTGAAAGCGCAGAGGGTGAGTGGACACTGCATTTCCAGACGGATCTTTATTGCCCACAGACCAGGAGATTCCCAGGTGTAGGAGCCCCAAGGGCTGCCAGCGTGGCTGTTTGGGCTAGCATGGCTCTTTTGGCTGGTGCCGCAGTGCAGCAGCACTCCATACAAAATACACTGGTCTGGTTTCCCTGTTAAACCATCAATTTGAGATTTGGGAAGGCATATTAGCACATTCATCTGATTAAATGGGACTTAAACAGTAAGCCAGGCCAGGAGAGTCCCAGGCAGCAATGTTGTTGCAGCTGGCACAGTGGGTTGCCACACAGGATATCACACAGATCCCAGCACCCTTTCAGCGGGTGACTGGAACACTGGGGAGAGAGTCAACCTTCAACTTAAAAAAAAAAAAGGGCTGTGAGGCAGGGAGCCAGGTGATCAGGCTCGGCGGGTCCCACCCCCACAAAAACAAACAAAACAGCAATTGGAAATGCTTGGGGTTGTGAGTTTCACTGCAAGCACAGCTGAACCAAGGATGGTACAGCTTGGTGGGGGAGGGGCGTCCACCATTACCGAGGCACTCCACCCCTATGGAGGTACTCTGCCATTGCTGACGCAGCCTGCCGTTGCTGAGGCAACCTGCCATTGCCGAGGCAACCTGCCATAACAGAAAGAGTTCTAACCACACCCATATAAACAGGATTACAGGGAATTACACAGGGCAGGAGGGCAGAGCCCATGGCAGCAGGGCGGAGCCCACAACAGCAGGGTGGAGCCCATGACAGCAGGGGTGAGCCCAGAGCAGCTCAGCATAGCCTCTGCAAGCAGGCAGTGACTAGACTGCCTCCTTGCTGGGCAGGACAGTGCAACGGATACTCATAAATAAAGCCCTAACTCCCCGGGACAGAACACCTGCGGAAAAAAAGGGGCTTTATGAGTTCTGCTTCAGCTGACTTAAACATACCTGCCTACCAGTCCTGAATGAACAACGGAGCTCACAGCTCAGCACTTGACCTCCTATAAAGTATAGACTGTCTCAAGCAGCTCCCTGACCCCCGTATATCCAAAGAGTCACCTCACAAAGGACTGATCAGACTGACATTTGGCAGGCATCATTCTGGGACAAAGATAGCAGAAGAAGAAACTGGTAGCATCCCTCACTGTTCCGCAGCTGCTACAGGTGTTCCCCAGGCAAGCAGGGCCTGAAGTGGACCTCAGCAGTCCTACAGCAGAGGGGCTAGACTGTTAGAAGGAAAACTAAGAAACAAATACTTATCATCAACAATCTGGACGTCCACTCAGAGACCCAATTGGAAAGTCAGCAACTACTCAGACAACAGGTGGATAAATCCACAAAGATGGAAGAAACCAGCACAAAAAAAAGGAAAACACCCGAAACTGGAACACCTCACCTCCTACAAGGGACCACAACCCCTCACCAGCAAGAGAACAAAGCTGGACAGAGAATGAGTGTGATGAAATGACAAAATCAGACTTCAGAAGGTGGGTATTGAGAAACTTGCGTGAGCTAAAAGAACATGTTGTAACTCAATGCAAAGAAACTAAGAAAGTTGAAAAAAGATTTGAGGAAATGATAATAAGAATGGACAACTTAGAGAGGAATATGAGTGAATTCATGGAGCTGAAAAACACAACACGAGAATTTCGTGAAGCATGCACAAGTCTCAACAGCCGAATAGACCAAGCAGAAGAAAGGAGATCAGAGGTCGAAGATCAACTCAATGAAATAAAATGAGAAGGCAAGATTAGAGAAAAAAGGACAAAAAGGAATGAACAAAGACTCCAAGAAATGTGGGACTATGTGAAGAGACCTAATCTACGTTTGATGGGTGTACCTGAATGTGACAGAGAGAATGAATCCAAGCTGGAAAATACTCTTCAGGATATTATCCAGGAAAATTTACACAACCTAGCAAGGCAGGCCAATATTCAAGTCCAGAAAACACAGAGAAAACCACAAAGATATTCCTCAAGAAGAGCAACCCCAAGGCACATAATCGTCAGATTCACCAGGGTTGAAATGAAGGAGAAAATGATAAGGGCAGCCAGAGAGAAAGGTCGGGTCACCTACAAAGGGAAGCCCATCAGACTCACAGCAGATCTCTCAGCAGGAACCCTACAAGCCAGAAGAGAGTGGGGACCAATATTCAACATCCTTAAAGAAAAGAACTTTCAACCCAGAATTTCATACCCAGCCAAACTGAGCTTCATATGTGGAGGAAAAATATAATCCTTTGCGAATAAGAAAGTACTTACAGATTTTGTCACAAGCAGGCCTCCATTATACAAGAGCTCCTGAAAGAGACACTACACATAGAAAGGAACAACCAGTACAAGCCATTCTAAAAACATACCAAATGCTAAAGTGCATCGACAAAATGAAGAATCTGCATCAACTACTGGGCAAAACAGCCAGCTAGCATCAACATGGCAGTATCAAATACACACATAACAATATTAACCCTAAATGTAAATGGGCTAAATGCACCAATCAAAAGATACAGACTGGCAAATTGGATAAAAAGCCAAAACCCATCAGTGTGCTGTATCCAGGAAACCCATCTCACATGCAAGCATACACAAAGGCTCAAAATAAAGGGATGGAGGAAGATTTACCAATCAAATGGAGAGCAAAAAAAAGCAGGAGTTACAATTCTCATCTCTGATAAAATAGACTTTAAAGCAACAAAGATCAAAAGAGACAAAGAAGGTCATTACATAATGGTAAAAGGATTGATACAACAAGAAGAGCTAACTATTCTAAATATATATGGATCCAATACAGGAGCACCCAGATATATAAGGCAAGTTCTTAACGACTTACAAAGAGACTTAGACTCCCACACAATAATAGTGGGAGACTTTAACACTCCACTGTCAATATTAAACAGATCAACCAGACAGAAAATTAACAACAATATCCAGGACTTAAACTCAGACCTGGAACAAGCAAACCTCATAGACATTTACAGAACTCTTCACCCCAAATCCACAGGATATACATTCTTCTCAGCACCACATCACACCTACTCCAAAATTGACCACATAATTGGAAGTAAAGCACTCCTCAGCAAATGCAAAACAACTGAAATCATAACAGTATCTCAGACCATAGTGCAATCAAGTTAGAACTCAGAATTCAGAAACTAACTCAGAACTGCACAGCTTCATGGAGACTGCACAACTGGCTCTTGAATGTTGACTGGATAAACAATGAAATGAAGGCAGAAATAAAGAAGTTCTTCAAAACCAACGAGAACGAAGACACAACATACCAGAATCTCTGGGACACATTTAAAGCAGTATCTAGAGGAAAATATACAGCAACAAGTGCCCATATGAGAAGAGTGGAGAGATCCAAAATTGACACCCTATCATCAAAATTGAAAGAGCTAGAGGAGCAAGATCAAAAGAACTCAAAACGTAGCAGAAGACAAGAAATAACTAAGATCAGAGCAGAACTGAAGGAGATAGAGACACGAATAACCCTTCAAAAAATCAATATATCCAAGAGCTGGTTTTTCAAAAAGATCAACAAAATAGACAGACCACTAGCCAGATTGATAAAAAGGAAAAGAGAAAATAACCAAATAGATGCAATAAAAAGTGATAAAGGGGAAATCACCACAGATTCCACAGAAATTCAAACCATCATCAGAAAATATTACAAACAACTCTATGCACATAAACTAGTAAACCTGGAAGAAATGGATAAATTCCTGGACACTTCTGTCCTCCCAAGGCTAAACCAGGAGGAAGCCACAACAATGAATAGACCAATCACAAGGTCTGAATTTGAGGCAGCACTTAAGAGCCCACCACCCAAAAAAAGCCCAGGTCCAGATGAATTCACAGCCGAATTCTACCAGGCACACAAAAAGGAACTGTTACCATTCCTTCTGAAACTATTCCAAATAATCCAAATAGAGGGAATCCTTCCCAAATCATTTTATGAGACAAACATCATCCTGATACCAAAACCCAGCAGAGACTCAACAAGAAAAGAAAACTTCAGGTCAACATCCATGATGAATATAGATGCAAAAATCTTCAATAAAATACTAGCAAGCTGATTGCAACCACACATCAAAAAGCTTATCCACCACGATCAAGTAGGATTCATCCCAGGGATGCAAGGCTGCTTCAATATACGCAAGTCTATAAATGTAATTCACCACATAAACAGAACCAAAAACAAAAACCACATGATTATCTCAATTGACACAGAGAAGTCCTTTGACAAAATTCAACAGCCCTTTATGCTAAAAACCCCCAATAAACTCAGTATTGATGGAACGTATCTCAAAATAATAAAAGCTATTTATGACAAACCAATAGCCAATATCATACTGAATGGGCAAAAACTGGAAGCATTCCCTTTGAAATCTGGCACCAGACAAGGATGCCCTCTCTCACCACTCCTATTCAATATAGTACTGGAAGTACTAGCCAGAGCAATCAGGCAAGAAAAAGAAATAAAGGGTATTCAAATAGGAGAGGAGGAAGCCAAATTGTCTCTATTTGCAGACGACATGATAGTATATCCAGAAGACCCCATCGTCTCAGCCCAAAAACTCCTGAAACTGGTAAGCAACTTCAGCAAAGTCTCAGGATACAAAATCAATGTGCAAAGATCACAAGCATTCTTATACACCAATAACAGACTGAAAGAGAGCCAAATCAAGAACAAACTGCCATTCACAATTGCTACAAAGAGAATAAAATATCTAGGAATGCAACTAACAAGGAACGTAAAGGACCTCTTCAAGGAGAACTACAAACCACTGCTCAACGAAATAAGAGAGGACACAAACAGATGGAGAAACATTCCATGCTCATGGTTAGGAATAATCAATATCATGAAAATGGCCATACTGCCCAAAGTAATTTACAGACTCAACGCTATCCCCATCAAGCTACCAATGACCTTCTTCATGGAACTGGAAAAAACTACCTTAAACTTTATATGGAACCAAAAGAGAGCCCGCATAGCCAAGTCAATTCTAAGCAAAAAGAACACAGCAGGAAGCATCTCATCACACTACCGGACTTCAAAATATACTACAAGGCTACAGTAATCAAAACAGCATGGTACGGGTACCAAAACAGAGATATAGACCAATGGAACAGAACAGAGGCATCGGAGGCAACACAACATATCTACTACCATACAATCTTTAATAAACCTGACAAAAACAAGCAATGGGGAAAGGATTCCCTGTTTAATAAATGGTGTTGGGAAAACTGGCTAGCCATGTGAAGAAAGCAGAAACTGGACCCCTTCCTGACACCTTACACTAAAATTAACTCCAGATGGATTAAAGACTTAAAATAAGACCCGGCACCATAGAAACCCTAGAAGAAAATCTAGGCAAAACCATTCAGGACATAGGAGTAGGCAAGGACTTCATGACCAAAACACCAAAAGTATTGGCAACAAAAGCCAAAATAGATAAATGGGACCTAATCAAACTTCACAGCTTCTGCATGGCAAAAGAAACAGTCATTAGAGTGAATCAGCAACCAACAGAATGGGAAAAAATCTTTGCAGTTTACCCATCTGACAAAGGGCTGATATCCAGAATTTACAAAAAACTCAAAGAGATTTACAAGAAAAAAATAAACAAGCCCATTCAAAAATGGGCAAAGGATGTGAACAGACACTTTACAAAAGAAGACATACATGAGGCCAACAAACACATGAAAAAATGCTCATCATCACTGGTCATTAGGGAAATGCAAATCAAAACTACATTGAGATACCATCTCACGCCAATTAGAATGGCGATCATTAAAAAATCTGGAGACAACAGATGCTGGAGAGGATGTGGAGAAATAGGAACACTTTTACACTGCTGGTGGGAGTGTAAATTAGTTCAACCATTGTGGAAGATAGTGTGGCAATTCCTCAAGGACCTAGAAATAGAAATTCCATTTGACCCAGCAATCCCATTACTGGGTATATATCCAAAGGACTATAAATTGTTCTACTATAAGGACACACGCACACGAATGTTCATTGCAGCATTGTTTACAATAGCAAAGACCTGGAACCAACCCAAATGCCCATCGATGATAGACTGGACTGAGAAAATGTGGCACATGTACACCATGGAATATTATGCAGCAATCAAAAATGATGAGTTTGTGTCCTTTGTAGGGACATGGATGAATCTGGAGAACATCATTCTCAGCAAACTGACACAAGAACAGAAAATGAAATACCACATTTCTCACTCATAGGCGGGTGATGAACAATGAGAACACATGGACACAGGGAGGGGAGCACTACACACTGGGGTCTATTGGGGGTAATAGGGGAGAGACAGCGGCGGTGGGGAGCTGGGGAGGGATAGCATGGGGAGAATTGCCAGATGAGGGTGAAGGGGAGGAAGGCAGCAAATCACACTGCCATGTGTGTACCTATGCAACTATCTTGCATGTTCTGCACACGTACCCCAAAACCTAAAATGCAATTTAAAAAAAAAGAAATGGATACCAAGAATAAAAGAAAAAAAAGAAATGGAAGAGTTTTTCCGTTGGGAATCTTTGAATGTTCCGTGAAACAAGCTAACAATATAGGTAATTAATGATAAAGACATCTGCTAAGAACAAATTATGAGAGAGAGTATAGACTTCTGGAATTGAACAACCTTCCCACTGGTGTCTTCAGAGTTCGAGTTAATAAAAAAATACTCATTGAGAATAAAATATTCAGCTTTGATATGCACTCTCCATATTCAAGGTTTATTATATATTTTTCTGTCAATGAAATATCTTTCTCGAACTGAAAGTGGTTACTAGGTAGGATGTTGCTTATTAAGAAAAGTAGATATTCTCAGAACCATAAAGAGAGAGTAATGCTATGATCTCAAACTCAGCTGAAATTAGAATACTGTTGCTATGTGAAGAGACTTAGAGTGAATCAGAATCAAATGGAATTTAATCAGGATAGGTTTGGGGCTAATGAGCATTATTCTATTATAAAAGAAGAAAGTTGTTCCTAAAACATAGTTTCTCATTCCGTTTCACTACCAGGCCATTGTAAGGCTTTAAACAAACCATATGAGCACTCTAGAGTTCAATTTCCCTGGCTGCCGAATACAGAACTATGTAAAGAAGGACAAGAAGGGAGTAAGAGAGACAAATTAGGAGTCTATTGCTGTAACCCAAGCCAGGACTAATAGTAACCTCACTCAGCATGGTGGCCATGTAGGTGTCAAGTGAGGGAGGTAAACCAAAGAGATTACTCTCACTGAAAGCCTATAAACTTATCTTACCTGTAGGACTTTCTTCCCAACAACAGCTGAAGGGAGAAATCAAGGCTATGCTTTTGGCTCTCTAAGCTGTTAACTATCAATCTGACTCATTTATTGAATACACGCTAGATGCAAAGACCTGTGCTAGGTGCTAGAACTTTTACAGTGTGAATAAGATAGATACCATCTCTACACCCAGGACCTTATAGCCTAATTGAATACAGAGACAAGCAAATCAGCAATTACGGTGCAATGGAAGAAAAGCTAGAATGGAAGTGTTCAGAAGCTAAGGGATCACAAATGAGGTCCAAGTTACCCAATTGTGGGAGAATCAGAGAAGACTTGTTGGAAAAGGTGGCATCTAGGCTGGTATCTAAAAAGTAAAATAAATTCCTTAAAAGAAAAGTAGGCAAGATAGGGGAAGAGATGATACCTGGGCAGAGAGAACAGCAGGTATGAAGTGTCATCAATGAGAAATGGTAAACTGGATAAGCTGAAGGTAGTCTAGTTTGGAGCAGAACATGTAAGCGATGAGTGAGTATGCAGGGCAATTATAACCCTTATTAAAACATTTGGTCTGTATCCAAAAGAAAGTGAGAAGGATTTGAAAAGTTTTAGCAGGACAGTAACAGTTATTAACTCAATTAACAAATAATTACTGGGCATATACTATATGCCAAAGATTTTTCTAATTGCAAGGGAAATAGCAGCTAGATGTGATTAGATATTTATGCAAGAACAGTAAGTCAAGCTACTTAATAGGAAACTGTGTATAGAAAGGCAAGAAGAGAGAGGGAGATCAATTAAGAGTTTATTACTGTAACCCAAGAGAGGATTAATTGTTGCTTGGGCTAGGGTGTCCACATAGGTAGAAAAAGAGACTTCAAGAGGCATTGGCTCCCCTAGCCAAGAGTTTCATTGCTGTGTCCAATAATAGGGAAAGAAGGTTTGGTGATAAATAGCATTTAGCATAGTACATACCTCATCTTTGAGAAAAGCAGCCTTCTGCAGTCACCTACTGAAACATTATTGCTTTGACACCCAGCATTTTTAAGTACTTTTTTAGTTCTCTACATACCTATCCAGACAAACCATTATTAAAAGTACATAATCCAAGGCAGGCACAGTGGCTTATGCCTATAATCTCAACACTGAAAGGCCGAGGCAAGTAGATCGCTTGAGCTCAGGAATTTGAGACCAGCCTGGGCAACATAGTGAGACTTGTCTCTAGGAAAAAAAATACAAAATTAACCAGGTGTGGTGGTGTGCATCTGTAGTCCCTGCTACTCAGGAGGCTGAGGTGGGAGGATTGCTTGAGCTCTGGAGGCAGAGGTTACAGTAAGCCAAGATTATACCACTGCACAACAGCCTGGGTGACAGAGCCAGACTCTGTCTTTAATAAAAAAAAAAAAAAAAAGTACAAAAACCAATAACAAATAAAGAGATTGCAGAAGTAATTTAAAATATTCCAACAAAGAAAAGGCCAGGACCAAATGCATTCACAGCTGAAGTCTACCAGACATTTAAAAAAATGTTACCAATACTTCTCAAACTCTTCCAAAAAAATAGAGCTACAGGAAATACAAACACATTTCACATTTCACAATGCCAGCACCACCTTGATACCTAAGCCAGACAAAACACCACAGGAAAAAAAAAAAAAAAAAAAAAGCTATAGGCCAGGCCAGCATGGTGGCTCACACCTATAATCCCAGCACTTTGGGAGGCTGATCAGGTGGATCACCTGAAGTTGGGAGTTTGAGACCAGCCTGACCAACATGGAGAAACCCCATGTCTACTAAAAATACAAAATTAGCTAGGCATGGTGGTGCATGCCTTTAATCCCAGCTACTCTGGAGGCTGAGGCAGGAGAATCGCTTGAACCGAGGAGGCAGAGGTTGTGGTGAGCTGAGATCATGCCATTGCACTCCAGCCTGGACAGTAAGAGTGAAACTCCACCTAAAAAAAAATAAAAAGAAAAAAGAAAACTATAGGCCAATACCTCTGATGAACACTGATGCAAAAATCCTCAATAAAACATTAGCAAACAATTCAACAACACATCAAAAAGATTATACATTATGCCCAAGTGGGATTTATCTGACATGCAAGGCTGGTTTAACATACACAAATCAATCAATGTGACATATCACATTAACAGAATGAAAGATTAAAACCACATGATCATCTCAATTGATGCAGAAAAAGCATCTGACAAAATTCAGCATCTTTCTTGATAAAAACTCTTACATTAGTTTAGGTACGGTAGGAAAGTTCCTCAACCATAATAAAGACATTTATGAAAAACCCAGAGCTAACATTATAATCAACAAAGGAAAACTGAAAGGTTTTCCACTAAGATCCAACATAAAACAAGGATGCCCACTCTCACCACTTCTATTCAACATAGTACTGAAGGTACTAGCATGAACGATCGGGTAAGAAAAGGAAATAAAAGGTATCTAAATCAGAAAGAAAGAATTTAAAATATCTCCATTGGCAGGTGATATGTCTTATGCATAGAAAAGCCAAAAAATTCAATTAAAACCTGTTATAACTAATAAATGAATTCAGTAAAGTTGTAAATACAAAATCAACATACAAAGGTAAGTAGCATTTCTATACACAAATAACAGCCTAGCTGAAAAAGAAGTTCAAAAACCAATCTCATTTATGATAGCATCAAATACCTAGGAACAAATTTAACCAAGGAGAGGAAAGATTTGTACACTGAAAACTATAAAATGTTGATAAAATAAATTGAAGAAGTCACATGTAAATAAAAAGATATCCTACATTCATGGATGGAATACTTAATATTGTTGAAACGTCCATACTGCCCACAGCAATGTAGAGATTTAACACAATCACTATCAAAATTCCAAAGGCATTTTTCACAGAAATAGAAAAAAAATAATGCTGAAATTTGTATGGAACCACAAAAACTCAAGAATATCCAAAGCAATAGTGAGAAAGAAAAGCAAAATTGTAAGCCACATATCTGATAAGGAGTTAATAACCAAAATCTACAAAGAATTCTTACAACTCAAAAGAAGAAAAACAAATAATTTTATTTTTAAAATGAATGAAGGAGTGGAACAGACATTTCTTTAAAGAAAATATAAAAATGGCCAACATGTATATGAAAAGGTGTTCAACATCACTAATCATCAAAAAAATGCAAATTAAAGCCACTATAAGATATCACCTCATACCCGTAAGGGTGACTATTATCAAAAAGACAAGAGATAACAGATGTTGGCAAGGGTGTGAAGAAAAAGGAACCCTAGTATGCTATGTATACTACTATACTATTAGAATGTAGATTGGTACAGCATTATGGAAAACAGATTCCTAAAGAAATTAAAAATAGAACTACCACGTGACCCAGTGATCCCTCTTCTGAGTATATACTCAAAAGAGATGAAATCACCACATCATAAAGATATCTCACTCCCATGTTCAGTGTGGCATTATTCAAAATAGCCATGATGTGAAAACAATGTAATATCTGTCAGTAGACAAATGGATTTTTTTAGTGTGGTATATATACAGAATGGAATATTATACAGACTTTTAAAAGGAGATCCTGCCATTTGCCACAACATGGATGGGCCTTGAAGACACGGTGCTAAGTGAACAATAAGCCAAACTGAAAAATTACATATATTCTGTATGTAAGTGATATCATGCAATATTCTGGTGAAAGGGGAGGATAGGAAAATGTAGGGCAAAAGATACAAAATAGCAGAAATGTAGTATGAACAAGTTTACAGATCTAATGTACGGCATGAGGACTAAAGTTAATAGAATTGTACTGTATTCGGGATTTTTTTAAACAGGTATAATAGATTGTAGCTGCTCTTGTCACCAAAAAGAAATAACTATGTGAGACGATAGATATATTAATCTGCTTCATACAGTAACTATTTACTATGTGTACATACCCCAAAAATCATGTTGTAAAGCGCAAATACACATAATAAAATTTACTCCAAAAGCAAGTACGTGAAATCAAAAAGAAAGATTCTGCCAGCATACCTGGCCTCCCTTTATGCACAAAAGTAAATTTAACTCTGAAAATGTCTGATAAGCATAACCTTTTGTCACCAGAAATATTGTTGGCAGCTACTGGTGACAACTTATTTCATTATATTCTAATGATGTAAACTGCTCCCTCAGGATGATTTAGCCTGATGTAGACAAAATGCTTATTGCTTCTTTACTCGTGTAGAACACAAATGATTGCTAAGAAATGTAAACCCAATATTCAGAACTTTAAGCTAACCTAACAGATCAGCAGCATTCTATGCATAAAGGCAATTTAACAAGAACGTATTTTACCGCCTGAATTACTGCTATGTTGCGTTCTATGTGTGCACCTATTAATCCAGGTTTTATTCTGAAGCCTGGAATTTGGGAAGCCAAGGGAATTTCTTGGCATAGTTTCAACGCTTGCCCAGCCAGAACTGGATAATCCACAGATTCTTTAGGTGTGGCAAACATTGGTAACTTGTGGGAGTGCCACAGAAAGACCACATATTGCTTCCAGCTGTGGGTGGCTTTAATGGAGTACTTTCTAAATATCATCCAGGGGACCAGGTGCTTCAGAATCTGGGATGTTGGTTAAAAACATGGATTTGGTGCACTTATCTGAGACCTACTTCATAAGCACCTGCTCGAGTACGGCCTGGGAATCTGTACATTGACAAGCTCCCAGGGAAATGTGATGTGCAGCCAGAAGCTTCCTTAAGGGATGACCTGAGCAGAAGCAGGCACATAAAGCTCATCGGTACAACCCGCAGAAACAACAATGTCTTCTGCACGGGTGTTCACCAGAGCACCAAGTTCAAGCACTTATTACCTCTAGTTCCAGTTCTGTCCCTGCACTCCTGATATGCTCTCCTTTTGATTCAATCTGTGAGATTTTGGACAAATTACTTACCCTTTCTAAGCCTGTTTCTTCAAATCCAAAACAGGGACTAGGTTGTTATAAAGAAATAAGTAGGGCTGGGTGTGGTGGCTCACACCTGTAATCCCAGCACTTTGGGAGGCCAAGACCAGTGGATCACGAGGTCAACAGATCAAGACCATCCTGATCAACTTGGTGAAACCCCGTCTCTACTAAAAATACAAAAAATTAGCTGGGCATGGTGGCGCTGGCCTGTAATCCCAGCTACTCAAGAGGCTGAGGCAGGAGAATTGCCTGAACCCAGGAGGCGGAGGTTTCAGTGAGCCGAGATCGCGCCATTGCACTCCAGCCTGGGTAACGAGCGAAACTCCGTGAAGAAAGACAGAGAGAGAGGAAGGAAGGAAGGAAGGAAGGAAGGAAGGAAGGAAGGAAGGAAGGAGGGAGGGAGGGAGGGAGGGAAGGAAGGAAGGAAGGAAGGAAGGAAGGAAGGAAGAGAGAGAGAGAGAGAGAGAGAGAGAGAGAGAGAAAGAAAGAAGTACCTGACATACTAACCAATCAATCACTATTACCTATCTAAATTTTATCTGGCTTCATTTAGGTTTTACCTCTCCTTCCTTACTGGAAAAACACTACTTTTGTTTTCCCCTCTAGGCCCAACATATTTTCCTCCACTCCTCTCTCAAATTTGCATCTCCATATTCTGAGCAGGAACTCGCCCACAGGCTCCAATACCAACCCAGCCTGGCCTGTTTAGAACCACACCACACCAACAGTCTCTAAGGCTGGATTCTTCCCTTAAGTATAGTCACATAGGAAGGAGCCTGAGGGATCTGGAACTCCAGACCAGTCTGCACAAGTTAATCAGCAACAGCAACTTCCAAGATGACATTCATTACTTGCCCCTAGGAAATGGGAACCCCTGAGTCTGTCATGTGGCCTGCATAGTAGTGTATTGTCTGATAGCACAAGGGTGATGATTATTATAATAATATCTACCACTGATTTTTTTTTTTTTTTGAGACAGAGTCTCGCTCTGTTGCCAGGCTGGAGTGCAGTGGCACAATCTCAGCTAACCACAACCTCTGCCTACTGGGTTCAAGCAATTCTCGTGGTTCAGCCTCCTGAGTAGATGGGTTTGCTGGGATTACAGACACACACCACCACACCCAGCTTTTTTTTTTTTTTTTTTTAGTAGAGACAGGTTTCCACCATGTTGGTCAGGATGGTCTCGATCTCCTGACCTCACGATCTGCCCACCTCAGCCTCCCAAAGTGCTGGGATTACTGGAGTCTCCATGTCTACACTTGCCATTCACTTCTCAAACCACTCCAGTCTGTCTGCCATCCCTGTCTCTGCACTGAAGTACTCTTCAAGTCCACAATAGCCTATTCGTTATCAAATGCAAAAGATATGTTGGTTGTCGTGTTTTTCTTTTTGTTTTTGTTTTTTTGTCCAAGTTTTAGAGGTTCGAAATGTCGATTCTCCCTCTTGCTTGAAATGCGTTCTCCCTTTGGCCTCCTTAACTTCACACATTCTGATTTTACCTGTCTCTGAATGCCCCTTCTGAGTCCCTGTGGTGATCTCTTCCTTCTGCATCTATCTCTTTAATAGTGCTATTCCTCAGGATTCTTTCTTAGCCCTTTTTCTTACTGAATAAACATATTTTTTTTTCTCCTTCCCCTAACCTGATATTTTAACACATTCCCAAGTTATTTGCCTAGGATAGACAGAAGCCAAACTCTGGTTTTAATAGGATAGAAGGAGATATAATATAGCCACCAGTAATTTTTTAGGTTTGAGTGCAGGAAGTTAAAGAAATACCAATCTGATGGTTTCTATTTTCTCTAAAAAGTAGCAAGCAAGATTATCTGCTATACATGTGGGTAGGAGGTGATAGAGTCAAAGAATATTTGGAAAGAAAAGGATATTGAAATAGTCATCATGGAGGATTGACAAGGACACTTAGTAGGAAAATATGAAAGGATTACTGAGAGATGTTAAGATCCCAGTTAAAGTGGGGAATGATGGTTTTTAGATGTCCCCAGTCTGCCTGTGATTTTTCTCTAGCAGTCTAAAAGCGAGCATGGAGAAGGCCACAGGTGGTTGATCTAAGGTGGGATTTTCCAGATGAAACTGATAAAGGACAATAAAGGAGTGAAGAAATTAAGGACAACAGCAAGAGAGTGGCCGAAGTCCCGGTTTATGGAGGTCTGTGCTAGGAGGAGAGAAAAGCATAAATAGCAGGGGTCTGAGAGTGAAAGTCTTGGTAAGTTCCAAGGAACGGCTGTAGTTGGCCATAACTGAACAGGCAAACTGGGAAGACCAGTGAGTTTAATCAGAGCGTAGGATCATGGATTTTATTGTATGAGAGTTGGTATCATCTGGGTAATGAGAAAGCCTATAATATGGCCATGGTAGTCACTGAAGATAAATACAGGTGATGGTCATTGGAAATAAAAGGTGAGTTTATAGAGTGGAGGGGCCCAAATAAAAAGTCCCTTCTGTGAATTCATCATTTTCCAACTCAGAAGTAATATAGCCTTTTACTATGCTGTTTCCCGAAAGCATTTCTGTTATTGCCCTTATTCCACTGTATTCTAATTAGCCTGGTCTCTGTTTATTTCTACTTAACTGTGAGCTCTTCTTCCCACCTGCCATGGTACATACAAGGTCAGTGAGCATACAATGTTGAATAAATGAATGAATGAATAGCAATCATTTCACATGACTTCATGTTACAGACCTTTTTCTCCAGTTCCTGGAATATTTCACTGTTGTTATTTATCCACAAATAAATGATAAGTATGCATTTTATTTCTTGTCTATATATAATTATCTTTTAATCATGAAACATTTTCTTTTTTCTAAAGAAATTATTTTCTACAGTTTAGATATGGAACCATTATCATTATTTTTCACCTCAAATAATATTTCTTTATCACTTCATCTCACATCAGAGCCATGGTAAGGGTTCTACTACTGTGGAAATTAAATCTTCAGATAGATCCTTCCTTGATATAGAATCATTATTTCATTGCATGAATGATTTATTAGTTGCCTTCCATATGTCAGACAGTTCCATAACAAGGCTCTGGGGATAGAATGATGAACAAGACAATTGCTCTCCTCAGTCAGACCTATAGACAGATAAGGAAGTAAGCCAATGGCCCAGCAGTGACTATATCAGTCAAGATGTTGCAGTAACCCACAATTCCAAAAATCTCACTGGCTAAAAGGCAGAAAAGCTATGTAACTCACACACACAAAGTCTGTTGTGTGTTTCAGTAACTCTCCATGCCAGCTGCCCTCCATACATTGATTCACCATTAGGCCTCCATATCAACACAGGCTTTCAGAATTCCCAATGCAGAGGAAGAGAGAGAGGGACTTGAACACAGAAATTACATACATCAATTCTGCTCACAAATTATCAGCCATATCAAACCACAGCCACACATAAATTTAAGAAGATGTGAAAATGCAATCCTCTCATATGCTCAGAAGTAAAGAAACAGATACTGGGCCAGGTGCAGTGGCTCACGCCTTTATCCCAGCACTTTGGGAGGCCAGTGGATTGCTTGAGCTCAGGAGTTTAAGAGCAGCCTGGGCAAACATGGCAAAATCCAGTCTGTGCCAAAAATACAAAAATTAGCTGGGCATCGTGTCACACGCCTGTAGTCCCAGCTTCTTGGGAGGCTGAGGTCGGAGGATGGTTGGAGCCCAGGAGGCCAAGGTTGCAGTAAGCCAAGATCATACCACTGCACTCCAGCCTGGGTGACAGAGTCAGACCCTGTCAAGAAGAAGGAAGGAAAGGGAAGGGAAGGGGAGGGGAGGGGAGGGGAGGAGAGGGGAGGGGAGGGGAGGAAGGGAGAGAGAGAAAGAAAGAGAGAGAGAGAGAGAGAGAGAAAGAGAGGTACTGGTAAACAGTACAAAGCGACTGTTACAATGACAATGGAAAAGGGTAGACACCGCCATTAGAAGAGCACACAGGAAGGGCTTCTCAAGTCTTGGGAAGTCAAGGAAGGCTTGCTGGAGGACATAATACTTAACCTAAGACCTGAAAGATGAATGGAATTTCATAAATTAGATAGATGGTTAAGGATGACGGTCCTGGTCAGGAGGAGCAGTATATGTAAGGAAAGTATGGAAAGTTTATCCTCTTGCCTGGTTCTGCTAGTGTTACAGAAGTTGCAGCCAGCAGCATGAGTGCAAGTGGTGAGCTCAAGAACCAGGGCTGTAGAAATCAGTAATAAGCCCATACACACACAGAAATGTCTGTGTATATGTGTATGTACATCCATACTACATAAACATTAAAATGGAGAAATGACTATAGCTGTCACTGGAGATTTGATGGAGGTGTCTGCCCCACTACCACCCTAGGGGACATGAACACCCAGATGTGCTGAGGATTTCCAAAGATTTAGCACCAAGCTTCATGGGGTCCACTGACAAAAACAAAGTTACTTCCCTAGCAATTAAGTCCCAGGGACATAAGTAACAAGTATCTGGCATGGTGGCTTCATGCCTGTAATCTCAGCACTATGGGAGGCTAAGGTAGGAGGATCACTTGAGCCCAGGAGTTTGAAAAATAACAGTTCGGTTATGTATTTCGACCTATTTCTCCTAATATCCCCCAACCTCAATGCATTCTTTGTGCTATACTATTGTACCTACATTGTATGGTTACTGTGAGGACCAAGCAGTTTAAAGCTCTTAGCATAGATGCTTAGCACATAGTAAGACCTCATTTAAATCAGCTATTACTCTTTGCCCCACATTGAATTAAGCACTTCTCCTGAGCTACATACTTCTGAACCTCCCCAGTCCGTAATAACTATCATCCCCATTTTACAGATGAGACAGCTGTGAATAATAGCGTTAACATCCCCCAAGGATAAACAGCTAGTCGTGGTGGGAACAGAGTTTTAAACCTAGTACTATCTTAATTTAAACCCTGCTTAAACTGTTTAACCAAACTGCCACTAACAGAAGAACAGCCAAGCTCATTTAGAATGAGGATGATTTTATATTTGTCTGAAAATTTCTTCATGGAGGTCCACACATATTAGGCAAGTACAAACCATGAGCCAATCGTAAAGCATAATCAGCACAGTCTGTAGCAATGGCGACCCTCTGCCACAGACCTCAAAGAGATACAGCTAAAGTCGTCCAGTTGAATTTTAAAGTTTCTTTCTCATACTTTTATGACCCTTCCAAATTTTCTTATTTGGCTGGAAGCAACTCAACTCTCAGAATCACATATCTTTCACTCATCTTGAACACACTTGTTAGTGCAGATTAGAACTTGTTAAAGATTAATTCTTAAAGCATCCTCAAGCTTTCTTTTCCAACAAAGGAAACATCAATTATAGGCTCACACATAAACTTTGCCCCTTTCTTGAATACTTGCTGCCCTTTATAAATCTTAGATTTCTTCCCCTTGAGTATTCGTTCAAAGGAGAGATTTTACTGCCTCCAGGGGTTGTTAAACTGATTGCAATACTGCCTATTTAGAGCAGTTCAGTGGGAATTAAGCTGGTTCAATGCTGTCAGACCCAGAATATAGCTGTCAAATAGCATTACAAGTAAAACACCCTTGATAAGAAATAATGACCAAATGTCAATCTGTTTTTCACTACCCTTACTACAGACTTCTCCTGCCACACAAAAAAAGCAATGCTTTACACTTTATAGTAATAGGACATTCTGATATTTCCATTAAAATTCTAGCAGTGTTTTCAATAATAAAAAACATAGTTATAAAAGCAATCTGGGCTCAAACATTGATGGAAACATTCTTTTCTCTTTCATAAAGCATTGGCAATCTGTTTCAAAACTAACAAATTTTATTAATGCGAGTAAGTGCAGAATTGCCTTTAAACCATTTTTAAGTTTTATCATTCATTCATTCCACTAATATTCATTGAGCCTCTATGAGTTTGATATTGTGCTACGTATTAGGGTTCAAACACATGGTTACTTGTGAGCAATTTTAAACAGTCTAGATGTAATCCTGCAGGCCACTGGAAATAAATGTAAGATTTTAAGCATAGTCAGATTTATCTTTAGAAAGATTAATGTGGCTACAGTGCATTCCCCCTCATCCATGTCTTTTCCTAGCATTGATTACATTGTATAATCATATGTAAGTTTATACCCATCTTCCCACTAAATTATAAATCCGTGAAAGCAGGGATGCTGTCTACTTTCTTTATTATGGTATACCCAGAACCCAACACAGTACCTGGTATAGGAGCCATTTGTTAATTTTATGCATGATTAAATGAATTAACCAATAAATATCAAAGGGTATTGAGATGGTATTTTAAAAGGTCAATTAGAAAGCTGCTATAGTTTATAGGCAATTTATTATGACCTAAAATAAAGGCAGTGATATTGTGGCAAAATAGGACCTCATTATATATTTAATGTGGATGGCATAGAAAAGTAAAATGTTTAGAATAATTCAGAAGTTTCTTATTTGACATATGAATGTTGATGCCCTCAAAGAGAAAAAAAAATCAGGGTAAAAGACCACTCAGCTAATCACTAATAAAATATTATTTCTAAATTTTAGGCATTATAGAAGATACACCAAGATACAAATAAGATATAATGTGTAACCCCCTTTAAAAGGTGTTGTGCACCATTTTAGAAGAATTTTTAAAGTATAAATCACTGAATAATTTAATCGGTGACTTAATCAAATTAATGACCCACGATCACACTGGGATCAACAGTTAATCTTTCCTCTTTTCCCCTCTCCCACTTCTGTCCTCTGCATCAAAAGAAATTATTTTTATCCTAAAAGGACAGAATTGCAGTTTACTAATACATCATATCAAATCATTTCCTTTTCCTGAGAAGAGTTATTATGTCAGTAAATTATAAGAAAATCATAATGTCCTAGATCTCAGAAGCACATTTGATTTGGTTTTTCACACATTATTCACTTCCCCTACTTTCATTTTTATTATACAAGTCATTCCAGTGCCCAAAAACATTTAATTAATCTCCCATTGCATTTAAAATTACATCCAAAGTCATTTGCTTTGCAATGCAAACCTCTATAATTTGAATTCTACCTGCCTTTCTAATCTGTCTTACATACATAACCAACATAACCATCGCAGGCAGTTTTGGGTTTTTTTTTTCCCCAATGTAAGAAAATTAGTCTCATTGCACTGTGGTCATGCTTCCTGTCTTTGACCAGGAATAGCTTGTTTGCTGTTTCAGAGATCTGTTTCTGAAGGACTTTTACTATTTCTAAAAATCAAGCTCATCCCCCACAGAGGAATATATTTTCTATTACTAAAAACATTACAAAAAAAAAAGTGGAACAGGATCCAGAAGAAATTCTAAAACAAGTGTCTTAGAAACAATGTGAGTAAAGAGAACATCATTAAAACAGGTGCTTACCTTTCCCAGGTGACCATTGTGAAGGGACTCTTTCTCGTCTCAAGTGAAGGATTTTTTACTGTTGCTAAAAAATTGGTCTCATTTCTTTAGCATCTCCAGTTGGATCTTAATCTTCATTTTCTTTTGTACAAAGCCTGTGTGAAATAGATGATTGGCTCCAGTTTCCTGCATTTTTCTTTTTTCCATTTCAATTATTTTTTTTAATTAATTAAATTTTTTTTTGAGATGGAGTCTTGCACTGTTGCCCAGGCTGGAGAGCAATGGTGCAATCTTGGCTCACTGAAACCTCTGTCTCCCAGGTCCAAGCAATTCTCCTGCCTCAGCCTCCCAAGTAGCTGGGATTACAGGCACCCACCACCGCACCTGGCTAATTTTTTGTATATTTAGTAGAGACGGGGTTTCACTATGTTGGCCAGGTGGTCTCAAATGCCTGACCTCGTGATCCACCCACCTCAGCCTCCCAAAGTGAGTCACTGCAACTGGCCAATTTTTATATTTTCTATTTTGCATTTAAAATACAAAAACTCAAATAACAAAATCAATAAATTAAGCAAAAGATATTAACGTGTTTTGTTTTCTTTATTGTATAAACAAATAGATTAGAATGGAACATAAATTTTATCACAATTTTTTAGAATTTTTAATCTGTATAGTAACAAGTAAATTGTTTTAAACTCATTGATGTCAGTGGTGAATTTATTTTCCAAAATTAAAACTCTAGTTATTCCTGAGATGTTTGTGTTTTATTACTTTTAATCTAAAGACAAATAAATAAGAGCACTTCCAAGTAAGAAAAAAACTATTTAACTGCTAACGAAGGCATAAAATTAGGAGATTATGCTGTATGTTAGTGATTATGCTGTTCCTTTGTAAAAAACATGAGGTATACAAGCTTCAGCCACCTTCTCTAGGCTCTCTTGAATATTCTACATAGCTGAGAACTGAAAGAACAGAGAACTGATAAAAGGAGGGCATAAAACATAAACATTCTTTTTTTTTAATAAAAAGTTTTTTTTTTTTCTTTTTTTTAGACAATCTCGCTTTGTCCTCAAGGCTGGAATGCAATGGTGAAATCTCGGCTCACTCCAACCTCTGCCTCCTGGGTTTAAGTGATTCTCCTGCCTTAGCCTCCCGAGTACCTGCGATTACAGGCATGTGCCACCACACCCAGCTAATTTTGTATTTTTAGTAGTGATGGTGTTTCTCCATGTTGGTCAACCTGGACTCGAACTCCCGACCTCAGGTAATCTGCCTGCCTCAGCCTCCCAAAGTGCTGGGATTATAGGCATGAGCCAACACATTTGGCCTAAATGAAAACTTTTAAACATGATACAGAAAAAGAATGTTGCCATTGATTTAGCACCTTATTTTCACCTTCACAGGAAATGAATTGTATAGCTTGCACACACACACACACACACACACACACACACACACACAAAAGCTTCCAGGTCAGTGTCTTTTAACTGCCCTCCTGAGTTCAACTCACAGTTACTCTTAGCTGTTTACCTCTTTTCTCACTTTGGGTGTGTCGGCTTTATTACACCAGAGTGGTTTTTGACCACTAGAACCCTTAGACCTGCTCTGCAGTCTTTCCTCATCCCTACTCAGCAACTTTACCATACTCCACACCAGCTTTTTTATACTTTTATACTCTTAAGCACAAAGTCAATAAATCATTCCTGCCCTCAACATTATTGGGAGATGGGGGTTGGGGTGGGGGAAAAGCCAGCAAAAGTTGAAAGTCCTTCATATCCTTTTCCTTTTTCCCCTAATTTATCTAAATTTGAGCCTACCATGCCCATCAACCCTGGTCTGAGACAAATCCCTCCAGGTTCTCCATTTCCTGCCATCCTGTATTGTCTATGACCTCATGTCCTCCGTCATCTCTCCTCTCCTCTCAGCCCCTCCCTTTCCACCAGATTTCTGCCTTCCACTTAAAAGTACATTCATTTTTTTCTTCATTTTCTTCTTGATCCTGTTACTCCCTTTGACTACTAGTTCTTTTCCTTTACTGCCAAAGAAGTAGTTGACTTCCTTATTTGCATGCTCTCAATTGGCTTCACCTCTCAGCTCACTCTAATCCAGCCTCTGCCTCCACCTTCACCCCTAAAATAGGAACTCTCTAAGATAACTATGGTAATGGCAGCCAAATCTGATGTCTCCTCTGCAGTCCTCATCTCACTTGACCTTTGGTTAGCATCTGACCTACAAATCACTTCCTTTTTCTCAGAATTTCTGAACCTTGTTTCAGTACCATGGACCCCTCTGACAGTCTGATAGAGCCAAAACTATTCAAAACATTGTCCTTAAACAACAAAATAAAATACCTAGAATTACAAAGAAAACCAATTTATTGAAAGACTGTTATCAAAATATTTTTATTTGTGACACAGCAATACACGCACTACTTTATTAAAGCATTCAATGAGAAGACAAGTCAGTAGATCTAACAACTACCATAATTCCAAGGTATTAATGTGATGTCTACAACAATTTAATATGGCATGAAAACATGTATAATTTCTATTAATGAAACTCACAGGTACTATAAACACTACTACGGTTTGTTACCAATATTCATAATAAATTCTATTTGGTTTATTGTTCCACATTCACCTTTGGGTCTTTAATCCATCTTAGGTTTAGCTTTGTACATAATGGGAAATAAAGGTCCAACTGTATTGGAGATATGGCTGTATCAGCACAGTCTTTGAGGCTGAAGAAAATCTGACTGATTTTCAACGTGAAAATAAAAGATTCAAACTATTTGTATTAGTCCACTCTCAACATTTCTAAGAACTTCCCCAAAACTGGGTAATTTAAAAAGAAAAGAGGCTTAATTGACTCACAGTTCTGCATGGTTGAGGAGACCTCAGGAAACTTATAATTATGGCGGAAGGGGAAGCAGGCACCTTCTTCACAAGGTGTCAGGAGAGGGAAGATCAGGGAAACTGCTACTTATAAAACCATCAGGCCGGCCGCCATTTCGACGACTGGAAGTGTCAGTCTAGGACAGCTGGAGGCACAGGTGGTGACTGGTACGGATGGTTTTCGCCCGCGTTAGCCCCTCCAATATCACCTGTGTTGGGGCTAGAGCCCTCGGAATAACTTTACCAAAGGAAAGCTATTTTGTGAACCGTCCTCTCCATTTGAGATGGCCAATTTTCAGTTTTGGAAGTGACCTTCCAAATCCTACAAAACAAGAAGAAGAGGTGCTTTGCAACAGAGTCAGACTGGTTTCCGATCTCCCAGGATTTTGCTCTTTAGTTAAAAGGGTTGTCAATCCCAGAGGCTTTTCAACTGCAGGATCGTCAGGTTCAGACGAGTCTCACGTGGCCACTGCAAGTCCAGATATATGCTCTCGAACAGTGTGGCCTGATGAAACTATGGGACCATTTGGACCTCAAGATCAGAGGTTCCAACTTCCTGGGAACATAGGTTTTGATTGTCACCTCAATGGTACTCCTTCACAGAAGAAAAGCCTGGTTCATAAAACTTTGCCTGACATTCTAGCAGAACCTTTATTAAGTGAAAGACACGAGTTTGTGATGGCACAGTACGTGAATGAATTTCAGGGTAATGACGCACCTGTTGAACAAGAAATTAACGGTGCAGAAACTTACTTTGAAAGTGCCAGAGTAGAGTGCGCAACACAAACATGTCCAGAATTGCTGTGAAGAGATTTTGAATCACTGTTTCCGGAAGTAGCTAATAGCAAAGTAATGATTCTGACTGTAACACAAAAAACTAGGAACGATATGACCGTTTGGAGTGAAGAAATAGAAATTGAAAGAGAAGTGCTCTTAGAAAAGTTCATCAATGGTGCTAAGGAAATTTGCTTTGCTCGTCGAGCTGAGGACTATTGGGCTGTCTTTATTGACCCATCTTCTGGTTTGGCATTTTTTGGACCATATACAAACAACACTCTTTTTGAAACTGATGAACATTACCAACATTTAGGATTCTCTGTTGATGACCTTGGATGCTGTAAAGTGCTTCGTCACAGTCTCTGAGGTACCCATGTATTTGTGGGAAGTATCTTCACTAATGCAACACCAGAGAGCCATATTATGAAGAAATCAAGTGGGAATTAGCAGAAATATCCATTTAGTTGCTCTACTATTTGTATGCAATATTTGGGTTGATCTGTAAAACACTGTCAAACTGAAGTTTATAAAATATACTTATTTCTAAGTATTTATTTCAGCCTTTATTAATTTACAACGTTGGCAAGTGATTTGGGATTTTAAAATTGCAAATGTTCATTATTATATCATTGAATACATGTTGAGCACATCCACATTGTAGAGGATGTGGTGATTAGTTTTAAACCAGGGTATGATCTGTTATTTTTATTTTTCCTCTTTATTGGAAAGAGGCTCAGTTTTAATTATTTTCTTCCAAAAATAAATCACACATTTGGTTACAGTAATGTGTCTTTTCATTACAGTATTTTAAAAATACCATTATTGATTCTTAAGAAATTTCCGTTTGTTTTTTTAAAGTTCTTTTTAATAATGCAGTTGAGAATTTTAGATTCATTTTAGACTTTACTTTTTCTAATTTTACCTTTATTGTCTATTAATTGTTGTGGTACCAGTCTGAGTATTATTTTGAAATAATTTATGTTCAGGAAAAGAAGAATAAGGATACTAGATCTCTAAATGCACATGAGTCTTGTCCTTATATCTACTAAAAAGGTAATTCTCTCTTAACGCTTGAGTTGAGATAGATAAACATATTTTATTTTCAGAAAAAAACCGTGCCTCAACTGCCAAATTATATTTTTTCAATTTTAGCAATAGGTGGAAACTGTAGTACTTTACGGAATGCCTCATTTGAGACCAACCTTGTTTTTACAGCATTATAAACTTTAGAAAAATTATCTTTCATTTGTGAAGCTTTTACAAATAGAAATAGGCAGGTCTCAGGAATAAAAGTAATTTCCACACACACACAAAAAAAAAACATCAGGTCAGGTGCAGTGACTCACACCTGTAATCCCAGCTCTTTAGGAGGCTGAGGCGAGTGGATCACCTGAGGTCAGGAGTTTGAGACCAGCCTGGCCAACATGGTTAAACTCTGTCTCTACTAAAAAATACAAAAATTAGCTGGGCATAGTGGGCACGCCTGTAATTCCAGCTACTTGGGAGGGTGAAAAATGAGGGAGGCGGAGGTTGTAGTGAGCCAAGATCACGTCACTACACTACAGCCTGGGCAACAGAGTGAGACTTGGTCTCAAAAATAAATAAATAAATAAATAAATAAAGTCTCATGAGAACTCACTCACTATCATGAGAACAGCATGGGAGAACCATCCTCATAATCCAATCACCTCCCTCTCTCATCACGGAGAGATTACAATTTAAGATGAGATTTTGGTGAGGACGCAGAACCAAACCATATCACCCTTCCTGGAGTTATTTCTAAACTGAACTAATATCAGAACTGTCTATTTCAGAAAAATCAGAATCATCAATTCAATCTTCAGGCAACGACTGTTAAGAACAATGTTAACGTCACACATAGGAATACTATGTCTTCCAGGATCTGACATTTTCAGCAATCGAGAATTACTATATTTTGTAAACAAGAATACCACTACTAAAAGCAAAATGCTATAAATAGAACAATGTCTTTTGTTTCCAAAGTTGATACAAGAGCAAGCAAAAATAATAATAGTGAGACAGTTTTGTGGCAAGGTTATCTCGGGGTAAACGCTGCAGCCACAAGTGCCACTGGTGAGTATTCTCGAGGCAAGCGTTAGCAAACATCTCCTCTGGCCAGAGGTATGAATGGGCGTGAGGACACATGCACAATTATAACAGAAATAACAACATATTTCAAAGTATGCAGAGAAGGGACAAAGGAGGATTTACGACATGTTTGGGGATAGGATAAATCAGTCATCCTACCAACTTCCAAAATTAGAGCCTTCTTCCTTTGGCTAGAGCATTAAATGTCTATTAAAATGCAGTTGACCCTGAGAGGGGCAGCAGGCGTTTATGCTTTAGTATAAATGAATTTAGTCCATTCTTTGCCTTAAACACAGGGAAGCAAGCATGAGGAAAGAGTGCCCTCATTAGAGAGAAAAGGCAAGGCAAGGAGATGACTGTTAAAGTCCTCTAATTTCTTCATAGTCATACTCTATTTAAATACTATTTCATTGAATGATTCAATGATAATTACAAACAGATTTAGGAACAAGTAGAGGACCCACTACAAACGCACACCCTGCGAGGGGGTGCTGAATGCAAATGGGAACAGTGAGTGGCCAACTCTCAGGAGCACCCAGCCAGCATGGGCACCAGAAGGCAAGACTGCTGCAGGAATGGAGCATGTGGGCTGGTCGAGAGCTTCAGCTGTACTTCTCAATTTTTCTCAGGGCTGGGTCTGACTGTATACGATGACCAAACTCTACCACTGATAAATCAGAAATACAATAACACATAACCCAAATAAGTAAATGTCATCCCACTGTTGAGCCACGGGGTATGATGAGTACATCTACCATGTGCTAAATGCCAGGCAGTGTTAGGTGCTTTATGTTTATGATCATATTTGGTCCTTACCGTAAACGCTATGATATAGGTATTGTTTTTCTATTTTGCAGATAAGGAAACTGGGGCATAAACAGGTTAAATCATTTCCCCAAAGACAGAACAGCAATCAAGAGAGGAAGTAGGATTCAAACCCGTATCCACAGACTCTAAATTCTATCTTACTTGTTACTACATTTTGCTGGATTTTATATGTGTTACTGTAAAATATTGTCAACAACATATATTAAAAATTAAAAATTTTGGCCAGGTGCGGTGGCTCATGCTTGTAATCCCAGCACTTTGGGAGGCCGAGGTGGGTGGATCACAAGGTCAGGAGTTTGAGGCCAGCCTGGTCAACATGGTGAAACCCTGTCTCTACTAAAAATACAAAAATTAGCTGGGCATGGTGGCAGGTGCCTGTAATCCCAGCTACTCAGAAGGCCGAGGCAGGAGAATCATTTGGAGCTGGGAGGTGGAGGTAGCAGTGAGCCCAGATCGCACCATTGCACTACAGCCTGGGCGACAGGGCAAGACTCCATCTCAAAAAGAAGGGAAAAAAAATTTTGTTTAGACCAGGTGTGATGACTCATACCTGTAATCCCAGCACTTTGGGAGGCCAAGGCAGACAGATCACTGGGCAACATGGCAAAACTCTGCCTTTACAAAAAATATGAAAATTGGCTGTGCATGGTGGCACATACCTGCAGTCCCAGCTACTCGGAAGGCTGAGGTGGAAGGATTGATTGAGCCTGGGATCAAGTTTACAGCGAGCCATGATCACACACACTGCGCTCCAGCCTGGGCAAAAGAACAAGACCCTGTTTAGCACTAGATGCCAGGCCCTGTGCTGTACACAAGGAATATGAACAGAAGGCCAGGCACGGTGGCTTATGCTGGTAATCCCAGCACTTTGGGAGGCTGAGGTCAGGAGTTCGAGACCAGCCTGGGTAACATGGTGAAACCCCGTTTCTATTAAAAATATACAAAAACTAACCACGTGAGGTAGTGGGCACCTGTCATTCCACCTACTCGGGAGGCTGTGGCAGAAGAATCATTTGAACCTGGGAGGCAGAGGTTGCAGCAAGATAGTACCACTGCACTCCAGCCTGGGTGACAGAGCAAGACTCTGTTTCCAAAAGAAAAAAAAGGACTACGAACACGAATAAGGCCCTATTCCTGAGGAAATCTGAGTCTATTAAAGAATAAAATAAGGTAAGACCACGTAGGTTTAAACACTAACTCTATTTTCTAACTGGTTGGAAACCTCGGGGAAGTTATTTAATGTCTTTCAACTTGAGTTATCCTGTGTGCAAAATAGGATAAGAAGAGTTCCTATCACATAGGGTTGTTGGGCACAGGTGAATGTATAAATATTTAGCAGACTGCCTGAAAAACAGTGGGCACACAATAAACATTACCAAGCACAATTATTGTCACTGACACTGTGAGTCCTCATGGGAGGTAATCATGCAGCTTGACTATTTCTGACTCCCACTGTCCCTTTTAAAATGTATGCAGTGGGGGAAGTACTTCTCCTGACCCTGGACAAAATCTCAGGCAACAGCACAACCCTTCTGATTATTCCCAGGTAATAAATTTAAGAAAAAAGCGTTCAGGGTCACTTTAGGCCATAAAAACTCTTAATTCAAAAATCAGAAAGTCCAATCCCTCATAAGAAGTGTAACTTCTAACCTGATTTAGTGTTAAATTGTCTCCCAGGAGGGTTTTGCTGCAGGCTGACAGCATTTAGTAAGAAAGAGGGGCCTCTTCCTTGCCCATCCCCATAGGCTTCCCTAGCCCTCAGCATTTCTTCTCTCCCCTAGCTTGTTGTCTAGTTTCTGACCCTGCCAGAGGCAAAGAAAGTGTGATGGAGGAGAGGTAAAGGTGGGCAGAAAGTTCTTATTTTGACTGATTCTCTTTTGGGCCAGCTTCCGGGGGCCTGATAGCTGTTTAAAGATGACTTTTTCTAACAATTCCCTAGGTTCTTCAGGGCCCTCCCCCAACCAAAAAAAATTAGAAATATTTGACTACTCTTCATCTGACAGAAATAAAGTATCTTACCCTGGCTGGCCACCTCCTTCCTCTGAGGTCCCCTGTATCTCCTCCAGGCAGCAATCTTGGGAAGGATTTTAAATGACTCCTGCCTGGGTCAGGCTCCCACGTGGTTTACATTTGCTCCAAGAGAAACTCCTCCTCATCAAACTCTGGGAGTGTCTCCTTGCTCCTGTCATTAGAGCAGCTGGCCAGCCTCTCTCTTTGCCTTTTAAATTTTCTAAGCAGGATTCAGAAAGCAGCTGTGCTTCCTCACTGCCAGAGACACACATCTCCATGAGATCCCTTAGGAAGCTCTCTCTGGGCTTCATCTGAAGGGAGAAGCAGTCTCTGTGCTCTTCCTGGAGGGGGCAGGGTACTCACAACCATGCTTTCTCAAAAGAAATCCTATCAAACTTCCCATCTCCACTTTCTTAATCCTTCAATATCTTTAATGTGAGTGGGGTTTTTTGAGAGTCAAGACACTCAAGAAAATGTGCATTTTTGAATGGCAACCACTTTGGAATTTCATACTTACTGCAACGTGGCACCTTGGTCAAAATGTCCAATTTAGTTTTATTACATTATTATCAATTTTACTGAACTATGAAATAACTCTTTGTTGGAAATAGATGCTTGGTGCTGCAAGGAAAAATTAGCACTGAGACAAAGGATCTTTCAGCAAGGCAATTTTTACTTCCTGGACTGCAGGAAGGGTACTCTCACTAGCCATCATGCCGCAAGAGTACAATGAACAAAGGAAAACACACAAATTTATCCCTTAGGCATTTGGGCTCATCCTTACTGCTGTGTCTGATCTCCGTTGGCTGGAGCCAGACCTCACAATCTAAACTAAATCCCGATTAGCTAACAACTTACAACTTTTCTAAACAGGTAAAAGCAATGGAGAGTTGGGACATGCTTGTGAGCACATCCAGCACAGATATCTTGGTTAAAGTATAAGGACATAGAACGTACTACATGCCTATAAGCATGGCAGTTTAACAACTACATAGCATAGGGCTTAACAAAGTTATTAGCACACTTATTCTTTAACAAGAAAGGAAACTTTAAAAAGGAACTTTTTTTGAGAAAAAAGAAAGGAAGAAAAAGAGAGAGAAAGAAAGAAAGAAAAGAATAATAGAGAGAAAGAAAGAGGAAGAGAAAGAGGGAGAGAGAACGGAATCTTGCTCTATAGCCCAGGCTAGAATGCAGTCTAAAAATGGGTATTATAAACCTCTTTTATGCCAATAAATGTGCTTAACAGTGGAGACAGGAAGGAATAAGGGAGGAAAATAACAAACAAGCCGCCAACCAATATTTCATTTAAACCTGTGAAATGCTATGCAATTGCTGAGGAGTGATTTACTTCCAATTTTGTAAAAAGGAACTTTTGTACTTTCCACAGTCTTTATGGTAGACTAACTGCTGTAGTACAAATATAAGCAAAGTGTGATGAATATAGAAAAAAAAAAAAATCTTATCTGGGTTTCAGAGTAGAGGGTGGACATGGAATGCCTCACTGAGGCAATAACATCTGAGCTGTGCCTTCAAGGATCTACTCATTCATTTAACAAATATTTATTGATACATATTATATTCAAAGCAGTATTCTAGGTGCTTGAGACAGATCAGTGAACAAAACAAAGATCTCTGTTCTCATGGAGTTTATATTCTGGTAGGAGGATGGGTGAACAGACAATAAACATATTACATTATATAATGTGTTCAAAAGTGGCAAGTGCTATGGGGGAAAAGAAAACTAGGGCAGGAAAGAAAAGCTCATAAAACAGAAAAGAGACTACCAGGGAAAAATAGTATGAAGAAAAGCCTGCAAGTTTAGGGGGAATGCCATCATCAAAGAACTGAAGATAGTGTGGTGTGGCCAGAGTCGAAAGCAATATTCAAGATGCATGTGTGTACAGCCCCTTCCTCAGGCCTCATCTCAACGCAACAATTTGCACTAAGCACCATTATTTGCACATTGCCCCCACCTTTTCTCTGGAACTCACAGGAGTTTGCTTTTTGCTCTTATCCCTATGGATACATGTCTGAAGCCTAGAAAGAAAAAGAAGTATAAGAACTCATTTAATACTTTTTAAATTGGAAATTCCATAAAATGGATCTGGAAAGTCTTTGTTGCCATTCAACAACAATAAAAAAGAATTGTCAAACACCTATACATAGTAGGCAATCAGATGTGAAAATGTACAATAGATATGGTCCTTGTCCATCTAAGGAAGCATGGCAGAAAAGAGAGAAGCAAGCCCCTCACCTCTACACAGTCCAGCATGGCTCTGCACCTGCAGGAGCCACCGCTCAGGGCCCAGCGCCTGGTGGAAGGCACCGCAGCCAAACACTAGAAACAGAAAGAAGCCTCGTGCCGCTTGCTTCACAGGCAGACTAGACAGCAGGCAGTCTGAAAGGTAAAATGAAAGATGAGAAAGAACTAGAGGTTCTGCAATAGTGAGTTATGTTTTTTTAAAAAAAGAAAAAAAAAGCACTATAAGTTATTATTGTAACTGTTGCTTTATTTCCCACCCTTACCCCAGGTCAACCTGTCTTGAAGAAACGCAGCCAATAGCAGCAAGGACCGTACTCATCACTACTGTAACTGTAATAACAAATGTATCTTTAAAGTGCTACTGTGAGGAATCTATCGTTTTTCTTTAAATACAACCCAAAGTCTTCAGGACAGAGTTAGCCTTCAGGCTAAAAATTCCCCATTGAAATTCTAATCCCCGCTTTTTCACTGAAATAGCATCAATCAGACCATCACCAGTAAATAAGTTTTTTACATTCTTAACTCCCTTCTTTAAAAGAGGTTTCCGTAATTCACTTGCGGATTGCGTCCCCCAAGCTCCAGATCCACATGCTGTGCCCAAATAGAGCAACTTAGAAATTATTTTCTACAGCTTTAAGAAAGGGATATGGTTTCATTAACAACAGCAAAGATACAGGGGGAAAGTAAAATTATGGTTTGAATCCCTTGAACACCTTTTGAAAAGTGGGACTCTGCTGCCCCCTGCTTTCCACTATAAAAACTACTTAGGGCATAACTGGAAATCACTAAATCATGGAAGTTTCTCTCTCTCTCTCAAACACACACGTGCACACACAAACACATATACACACCTTCACACATAACCTCAAACCAAAATTACTGACAATACTTTAGCTTAGGGTCTCCACAAACTTCCTCTGTTATCCAAACCCCTTTATTATGTAAACACCCCCAGACGCAGTGATGAGGGCTCAGGATGACTTCAGCACGCTGAAGGGCACCATGGATCTGTCTTTAGAATCTGTTCCTGTCTGTCCTCTTCGTGGAATACTCCTTGGATTTTGACCATCGCTTGCTTCCGTGCTGACAGAGAATCTCCAACCCGTATCACCCAAACTTTATTCAAAAGGACTTCAAACTCAAAATGACCAAAACCAAACTTAGCATTTCTCCTCACAAACCAGCCAATATGAGGCTTTCCTTCAGTGAGCTTGATTTATTTTCATGGTATTACTGTTCTTCAGTCACTCTAGATTTTAAATATCATATTTCATTTTTGATATTTTTCTGTCTGACTGGCCTCCTGCTTCAAATGAATGGCAGGTACTGCCTTCTTCCACGCACGTCTTTTAAACCTATTTCCTCCTCTCCACTTACCCAGGCTTAGGCCTTCCTTGGGCCCTCATTTTTTCTGTCTGGAATGTTATGCTAGCCTTCTAACTGCAATCTCCACCTCATACCAGCTTGTCTTCATTCCAATACACCTTATAATTGTTGGCAGATTCATCCTCCTGAAGTACAGCTCTGTTCATGTCACTCCACTGTCTCCCTCATGCCTCAGAATAAAATCCAAATCCTCTGGTCTAGTATTCCAGGCTCTCCACGACCTGCCACCTACTAATTCTTCTACTGCATTCAAGTGACCTACATATAAGGCACAGATTGTTCCCTAGAGACCGTGCATGATTTTCTTCTGTGCCTTGCTCCTCCTGATACTTCTTCCTTGAATGCTTTTCTTCTGCCACACTTATTATATTCGGTTCTTTTGGTCCAAATCATTTGTATCTTTCAGAGTCCAGAGTGCTAACCATTACACTATGGAACCCACATCATCTGCATCTTTGAAGTCCTAGGTTATACACCACTTCCTTTGCAAAGCGTTGCCTAATTCCTTCCATTGGAATAAATCTTTCTTTCTCTGAAGTCTAATCACATTCTATCTGTTCCTTTCTTCAGTTCAAATGAACAAATATGTATTCCATTTCTGCTGTGTACAGGAATCTGCCTGGGAAGGGCACAATTGGGGCGAACCAAAACAGACACTATTCCTATCCTCTTGGATCTCACAGTCTTATATTTGCCACTTTCCAATTTGTATTCTTTTTCTGTGCAAGTCTTACTTTTCCTTCTAGACTGAAAATTTCATAAATGCAGTATGAAATTTTACATTTATGTGTACTTCATTTATTTGATGCCCCTCTCATACATAATATTTAGCAGAATACATTGCATGTGTTTTAATACATATTTGAATAAATTAACACATGTATTAAATGTTACTAGATAGCTGAGCTCTAGGGTCATTACCCACTTCCCAAGCAAAAGTAACTGATTAACTTTTTTTTTGAGACTGAATCTCACTCTGTTGTCAGTCTGGAGTGCAGTGGTGCGATCTCAGCTCACTGCAAACTGCACCTCCTGGGTTCAAGCAATTCTCGTGCCTCAGCTTCTCGAGTAGCTGGGATTACAGGCACGGCCATCAGGCCCAGCTAATTTTTGTATTTTTAGTAGAGATGGGGTTTCACCATATTGGCCAGGCTGGTCTCAAACTCCTGACCTCAAGTGATCTGCCAGCCTTGGCCTTCCAAAGTGCTGGGATTACAGGCATGAGCCACTGAGCCCGGCAACTGATTAACTTTTGAGTCTACGTCTATGGATATCCTGGTTTTAAAAGTCCTTTATCATTTTAAGTGGACTCAGAACAGAGTTAAGTGCTCACCCACTGGAATCAGAGGCAGGCATGAATTCCAGCACTGCTCCTTACCAGCTGTGTGAATTGAAGTAGCAGTGGAAGTTACTTCACCTCTCTGAGCTTCAGTTTCTTTGTCTGAGTTTGGATGAGCAATTAAGTAACAAAATAAATGCAAGGCAACTAATGCAATCATGGTACATCAGTGTTCAACAATTTGAAGCTATCATTATTTATTTCTGTTGTCTTCCTTTGAATCATAGCATGTTGATACTGTTTCCCAGAGCATGTTGCTATTTCAGTGGTATGCTTGCTTCTTCAGCTTCCAGTGACAGATTCCATTGGAAAACTGATATAACAGTCATTCCCAACCTCCTTCTTCCTTCCCATCTTCTACTATAGATACATAGGGATGGCCAAAAGCCAAGAGACCAAGGCAAATAGAGAATTCCCAGGAAAATATTTGCTTTCCTGATAACAGAGACAGATAAGTCTGGGGACTACTTCCCTACTATCCCTCCTTTCTGTCTTTAATGTAGATACATTTCTTGGAGCTGCAACTGCATCTTGAGATTTTGCAGGGAAGGCCAAAAGAATTGAGATGCTGACTCAGACAACACTGAGCAGCTAAACGAAAAAATAGTCATCTAACGCCAGACTTCTTGTTATGTGAGAAAAGTATACCTGTTTCTTTAAGCCAACATAAATAGATTTTTGTTGCTTTCAGCCAAATACAATCAAGACTGATTCTCAAGCTCTCAAGGTAGTTCAGGGTATCTGTAAGAGAACATTCTAAAAAGCTAATGTAGCTGTTATTCAAAGACTCTTCAATGCATAGAAGTCAAATATCTTATCAAAACATATCAGAAGAGTCTTACACGTCTAAAAGGTATTCAGATTAAACTAAGAATCATCATGAAACTCATCCCGAGGGGAAAAGTTGTAATGACCCATTCAGAGAACCTTGGTTGTGGTCATCGAGTGCCTGCCATTCTAGGTACTGAGGTGCCAGTGTAGAATTAAAAGACAAAATTCTTGTTCTTATGGGGCTTACATTCCAGTGAAGGAGACAGGTGATAAGCAAATAAATAATTTTAGATGGTGAGTGGTAACGGAGTGATGGGATAGAGAATGACTACATGAGAAGTCCTCTCTGAGGAAGTAGTTTAATGTAGCTGAATGATGAAAGGGAACCAGTATTGCAAAGGTTTGGGAAAAGAGCATTCTGCCACCCACTGATTCTTCTACTGCATTCAAGTGACCTACGTATAAGGCACAGATTGTTCCCTACAGACAGTGCATGATTTTCTTCTGTGCCTTGCTCTTCCTGATACTTCTTCCTTGAATGCTTTTTTCTGCCACTCTTACTATATTTTCTTCTGCCACAATGGCTAAAAGACAAAAACCACAATGGCTAAATTACAATAACCACAATGGCTAAAAGACAAAAAACAAGTGTTGTGTATCAGAGGAATAGAAAGACCAGTGTACCTGTTGTATAATGAGTAAGAGGAAGAGTGGCAAGATATTAGAAAGACAGGGGCAGGATCACATAAGGTATTGCTCGCATAGTACCAAATTTAGATTAACAGGAAGCTTTTAGAAAAGGCATGCAGAGAGACCTCAGTATTCGGCAGTGGCCGCATGTAGTGTGAGCAAATACTCATTGGGAACACTCCTTGGGGGATGTGGAAAACTGTTGTAAGGAGTGGTAACTTCGGGGAAATTAAAGAAAGTAAGCAAACAGGTAGAGGTAAGGACAAGAGAGCTTGACCTATTTTTGTTAGGAGGAGAGTTTGACCCATTTTCGTTACTAAACTCCATGGGTACTCAGACAGCTGATGGATCTTAATGAAACTTAGGGATACATTTGTAACTAGAGAAGAAAGAAAGCTATTCAACACTTTTTCTCCTCCATCAAAATCTTCCTTGGAATATTGCCTCTCTTTGTTCTTGGGACGCCCCTTGGTGGGAAGCGACTAATTGAAGAAAAGAGCACTGTCTCTATGTTACATACGGTTCTCACTGAACATCATAGATGGTTTCTTGGAAACTGTGACTTTAAGCGAAACAACTGTAATGAAACTAACTTTACCACAGGCTAATTGACGTAAACAAGATTAAGTTCCTATGGCATATTTCTACTCACAAAACACCACCAAATACCTAAATAAAGATGAAAAACACTAAATAAAGACATTAAACACTAAAATAAACATGACTATATAATGTCTAAGAAAGATTGAACAAACAAGTAAGATAATTATTTACCCAATTTTTGGTGAATCAGTGAGTGACAGAGTCAAAGCGTTGGTAGATTAAATCGAGGAACACGTTTGCAAAGCAAACAATATAAGGACCACCTCCTCCCACCATGCAGTTCAAAAACAATCACTTCCATTCTGCATCATTTATTGTGCATTTCTATGATTATTGTCTACTTTACAGATTTTGATTTTGATAGAAATTTGTATTTCTTCATTTATTTGTCCAACCCACTTATTCCAATTCAGGGTGGTGAGTGAATGAATGGAGTCTATTTCACTCCATGAATAGGCAGCTCAGGACACAAGGCAAGAACCCATCCTGGACAGGATGCCATTCCCTTGCAAGGCACACACACACATACACACACACACACACACACACACTCTCTCTCTCTCTCTCTCTCTCTCTCTCTCTCTCTCTCTCTCTGATTGGGACCATTTAGACATTGAAATTAATCTAGCATGCCCAGCTTTGGGATGCTGGAGGGAACTGCAGCGCCCAGAAATAACCAACACAGACATGGGGAGACCTTGACCTTGCAAACTCTACACGAAGTGGCCCAGTCAGAAATCAGTGTTTGTTTTCTCATCAACATTATAACAAAACAATATTATTTGAAGATGTGCTGTACTTCCTAACAATCATACCAGCACTGTTGACTACAAATTTTCTCCTGTAGGGTTTTAAGCATGGATGAAGTTAGAAGAGATATTTTGAGATCTCTGCAGCATGAGGGAAACCCATGAAGTCTACAGGGCATATTTCATATGTACAGTGTATCTTAGAGGCAGTTTCTAGGCCTTATACAATTTTGTTTGGAAATCAGTGTCATCAGATAGACTTGGATAAGAAGGTCATTCTTGAATTGCAGTTGCTTCTTAATATTCTTTAAGACTCCTAAGGACAAGGATTATATCTGTTTTGTTCATAACTGTGTAAGTAGCTCCAAGCATCAGGATCTGGCACATAGCAAACACCTAACATACATAATATGAATAAATAATGCTTCAAGAAAATAAAGTCATACAGGTTTATAAAAATTAAAGAGATACCAGAAAGTAAAATAAAATATCTACACAGATTTTTTTTAAGTCTATATATTTACAGATGATACTTCTAAAAGAAAAATAAATATCTGTAGCATTCATTCACCCAACAAATTCCTTTCTGGGGCATCTATTCTGTGGTAAATACTGTGCTAGAAGCTGGAGATAAAAAGAAAGAAGAGTGACACAAGACCTTTCTGGGAAGCAGAGGCCTGCAGTGTAGAGCGGAGAAAGAAACCCCTCCACATTTTTGTGCATGTTCTGATGAAGTAAGCAGGGAATCAGGAGGCTCAGGGTTACTGGTGAATATAAAGGAGGCTGAGAAAACCCAGGAATAATTCCTGGAACAGCTGAACCTAAACTGCTTTGTTTTGTTTTAGGAAAAATCTTAACACCTTTAAGCAGAACATTTAGAGTTCTGCTCTAAGTTCAAATTCCACACCTAACTTCCTTTAATATATCTAGACCAGTGGTTCTCAGCTAGGAGTGATTTTGCCTCCCATTTTGCACTGTCTGGGAACATTTTTAATGGTCTGTATGCTACTGGAATGTATTAAGTAGAGGCCAGGGATGTTGCTAAACATCCTGCAATGCATGGGACAGCCTCCCACAACAAAGAATGGACCAGTTTTGGCCACACTGTGACAAGACTGAGAATCCCTGGTCTAGAATGAGAGAAGAATTAGGAAGAACCATGCAAATAAAAACAAATATATGATTTAGTCAAGGTTTCTCTAATGGGATTAATGTGACCACAGAAATCATTTAATTAAATGCCTCAACTGTAAGTCAATAAAGTACAAAAAATAAAACAATCAATTATTTTGTGATGACTATGAATAAAGTACTTAAATATCATGATATGTACAATTCATATATTTATATTAATCAGTTACATTCCTAGCATTATGTATGAAGCCCAGGGTCTCAGGAAAACATTGCTTAATTAGAATTCCAAATTGAAAAATGTCTTACTTAGACAGGACTTTTTATATATAGCTTTCAGTTTCTAGGATAGAAAGGGCTTAGCCCACTCCTTTTGAGTTTAAAATTACATTATACAGTCATATGTTCAGCATCTTTTGGCTGCATACGTTTGTTCCCTATAGGAAGTTTATAACTTGTAAAAGGAATTTTATGCAGAATACAAATTGGAAGAATTACATGACTACCCCTTGAGGGTACTGAGCTGTGCAAACAACATCATTTTATCTGACGTAGTGGCTTTGGATTGGTTTATCTGCTCACCCTAGGGCTGTCTGGAATTATAGATCAGGGACATCACTGTCATACCCCAGCTGCTGCAGAAAGCTACTGGAAGAAAAGGAGATTTATGAGTACTCTGGTTATACTGAACTAAGGACACAGGAGCTGTACAACAAGAAGCCTGGTGGCTCTAAATTGTAGGCATTATGCAAAGAGAAAATGCAGGGTTGGGTGTCAAGGGAGTCCTTCAGGAGCAATAGGACATCTTTGTAAAGTCTCTAAAGAGTAAATTTAACAGTTATTAAAGAACACCTCCCTGTTGTTGCAGACACTGAACTTTCTATCACCAGAAAGATACAGGGATTTTCAGGAAAACATCTGTCATTTAGCAGTGATAGTGACCCTCAACACTGACAAGCAGTTCAAATCCCACTTGAGTAGAGTGGTTTAACCCTTTCGGGGTGGCCAAGTTTGAAGCTCTATTAGCAGGTTATTAATGTCCTTGTCAGCTGAGAATCTTTGATGCTAAAGGAAAAAAAATCATTGAGAATAAGTATGATTAATTCTTTCATGAGACCTTCATAAATTATTTCCTTTCAATTATATCCAATTATCAGGTCATGATTTTGTTAATTTTGACCAAAGTTCTGTGCAAACCTTAAAGAGAAAGGAGTAGATATAATCTTCAAAACATGAAAGATGAAAACAAGTCAAAATTAATTTTAAAAACATTTTATTTTTTGCCTTAACTTCACATAAGGATTTACCAGGCCAATACTTCTTTTTCTCTCTTATCTCTAATTAAAAATGAACAAACTAGCTCTGATTTCTTTTTTTAGGTAACAATAGGAAACCTAAAATGTTAAGAGGCCAACCAGGCACCCTAGACAGTGTTAAGGGTTTATTTACATTCATTTAATCTTTGTAACAATCTAGCAAGGAAAGTAGCATTGTCTTCATTTAATACATGAGAAAACGGAGGCTTTTCTTAAATGGTTTTCCCAAGACCGACAGAACTAAAAGATGGCACAGCTGGGGTAGGAGTGGGGAACAGCAGGTAAGGAAGGTGCATTAAATCCCAAGGCTAATAAGCTGTGTTACACTATGCTGCCCCAAGGAATTACATTTTTATTTGTGTCAGACACATGAATAGTAAAATTCTTCACTTGAAAGAGAAAGTATTAATACTCTAAGTTGATCATGAGCTCCCCTAAACACCATACACATATATCCAATTGCTTACCTGATAACACAATTTCAGTGCCCCACAGGAAATGCCAATTTAACATGTACCAAAATTGATTCACCATCTTCCTCCTGTAAACCTGCTCTTTCTCTTTCTCTTACCTTAAGAAACAGTATCAATAGCTATCTCCTTGCAAGGGAAAATGGATTATAAGGAAATGTATAAAAACTGTTAATAGTGCTACTTATCTTGGTAGTTAAATTCTAGATATTTTTCATTTTACTCTTTATACTTCTCTATATTTTTCAGATTTGACATTTACATTATAATGTAACATATCATTATAATCTGTTTTAAAAGTAAAAAAACAGAAATTGGTAGAGTGCAAAAAACGGTCCACACTCTCCCAATTCAACTTCCTTCATGCATAAACACTATTTATATATCATTTCAGCCATTTTTTTCTAGGCAAATATATTTTTATTTCTATGCATCCTGTAGAAATAGTTTGAAATTTGTATACTTACATATATGCATATATATCATTTTTCCTAAGTGAAATTCTAATATATACTATATATTATATGGTAATATGCTCTTCCTCTTAGCAATGTTATCTCGGCGATTTTTCCAAGTCAAAACATACAGATCTCTCTCATTCTTCCTAATGGCTACAGAGTATTCAATGACAATGCCCGTACCATAATTTAATGATTCCCTTTATTGCTAAATTTGTTTCCTATTTCTCATTATTACAAATAATGCTGCAAAGATTATTCTTATGTCTATATCCTGTTTCTTAAACAAAAAAAAAAATACTTTTTGCCTTCACATTTTATCATTTTTGGTGCATGGGTGTACCTTACAACTGATGGCACATTACCATCAGCGTCATCCAGGTGGTATTCGTTTTGTAAACTTTGTTTTTGACATTTTCCTGTAGGAGTAAAAAGCATTAGCTTTGATACATTTTATATTTTATGAAATAGGTTATCTTTTCATTAGTGGGTATTTCAGACATTTGTGATTTCCAGCAAATACATAACTATTCACAGGTGGGATTGCTAGATTAAGGAGTATGTACACTTTCAATTTTGCTAGATACTTCCAAATTGTCCTCCAATTTATACAGCCACAGATGGTCTTGGAAAGGGCTTGTTTTGTTTACTTCACCAAGAGTGACAATTTTCATATTTACCAAGATAATGACTGATCGATTGGAGCTGTTGACTTAATTTACTCTTGACTCTTATACATATTGCAAATAATTCCCTGCCCCATTACTCTTTTTCCAATTTTGTTAGTGTTGTCTTTCACCCTTCAGTTTTTTCATGTACCAAATTTGTCTAACTTTTTCCTTACAGCTTCTGGAGTTTATATTTTGCTTAGAAAGACCTCCACTCCAAAATTAGAAATGATTTTTCCTAAATGTTCTTTTCATACTTGGGTAGTTGTTTGTTTGTTTACTTGTTTGTTTGTTCTAAATCATACATAGCCTCTTTATCTTTTACCCATTTTTTGGCTGAAGTGCTGTGGTGTGATCTCAGCTCACTGCAACCTCTGCCTCCTGGGTTCAAGCAATTCTCGTGCCTCTGCCTCCCAAGTAGCTGGGATTACAGACACATGCCACGATGCCCAGCTAATTTTTGTGTTTTTAGTAAAGAGGTTGTTTCACCATGTTGGCCAGGCTGCTCTCAAACTCTTTACCTCAAGTGATCTGCCTGCCTTGGCCTCCCAAAGTGCTGGGATTACAGGCGTGAGCCACTGTGCCTGGACTTTTACCCATGATCTTAATATGTAAACCATATATCTACATATTACTTGAGTTTGTTTCTTTAATGTTTCATTGCTGTATTTATCTTTGATATTCTTACTATAGTTTTGTTGTTTGTAGTAAGAAATGTAAGTCAAATATTCCTCATTTAAAAACAATTTCTTGGTTATGTACTCTGCATATGAGTTTCTGAATAAAGTTAAGTGGTATATACTGCTAGTAATACACTAATATATGCTAACATCCATTCTCCCTTTTTCTCTAATGGAAGCCCTGCTTTTTCACCTAGGAACACAACCATATAGAATAAACACAATTCCCATCCTGAAAGTTAGGTGTATTCATGTGGCTGCTTTAAGCAATGAGATTCATGTAGAAAAATAGGTGCAATTTCTCGGAACAGTTCTTAAAACGGAGATGTAGGACTTCCTTTTCTCCCTCTCCACTGGTTGGAATATACACAAGACGACTGAAGACAAAGGTTTTGAAGACAGCAAAGTAACAAGATAGAGGGAGCCTCAGTCTCTGACACCATGAAGGGTGACAATGGCCCTGCCTTGTCTACCTGAACTTATGTATATGAGAAAGACACTTCAATATTCCACAAGCTGGTATTTTTAACTTTCTCCACCGCCAGTACTAACCCTAAGTAACGATTGGAATGGTAATTAATTTATGAATTATCTGAAGATAACTGACATATAGACAATGTTTTTCAGACAGGAACACAGTGTTGCTCTATCTACTCAGGCATTTTCTTTCCTCCATTAAAATATATCATTTTTCTCATATGGATTTTGCATTTTTTCCATTGTTTATTCTTAGATAGTATACAGTTCCAAGTTTTGTTGCAAATGAGATTTTCAAATTACATTTCCAATTGGCCAAGGCTATATTCTACATACAGATTTTCTATATAGTACAGATTTTCATGGTGAACTATTAAACAAAATCACCTTTTATCATTTCTAATAGTTTTTCAATTGATTTTCTTGGGATGTTTGTCTCCACAATCACACTGCGCAAAATAAGGACCACACTGTCTCTTCCTAATACTTCTGTTGTTTAGGGTTAAATGATTGTTGTATAGGCAACAGTCATTACTGTCTTAATCCTGACTTGAATACACGTGTTTGATGAAGCTTTCTGGAAGACCTCCCTAATCTTCACCCAAGTTAAAAAGGTTTTATTGTATTCTTAGCCTGACAAATTTAAATCTGGAATGTGTTAAATCTTAGAAAATGTTTTCCCAACATCTATCAAGCTTATCACGTGATCTTTAAAGTAATACATTTCCTAAAGGATTGAGTTACATAATACATTATGTTGCACTCTTCTGATAAACTCTACTCTACCATGACAATTATTTTGGGGGATTTAATTGGTCATGTTTCTTCAATGATTATATTTGTTCATAAGTGAGACTGGTCTATGGTTATCTTTGATGAACAATTTTCTGGAATAAGGATTATGCTATCCTCAGACTAAACGGAGGTGTTTCAACATTTTTTATAATCTAGAACTGCTTAAATAAAATAGGGATTTTCATTCATAAATTTTTATTTCCCTTTAAATGCAAGCATTACAAGGGCAGTGTTTTCTTTCATATCTGATTTTTTAAAATGGATTTATTGCTATCCGCTTGCTGATTTCTAGTTTCATTTTGCATTGTGATGACAGGATAGATCCTGAATTTCTACCTATCAACAAACAAAAATTGTGGCTTGCTTCATGGTCACCTTTTCGTGGCATTTGAAAAGAAATATTCTATAGCTATTACAATTTGTGCACTATATAATTCAGTTTCCCCAATTTTGAACTCTTTATCTGACAATTTCTAACAGCTGTGTTCAAACATTTAGCTATGATTACAAATTTATCAATTTCTTGTTCATCCAAGTTTTTCTTTACATAATTTGATATCATGCTGTGCATAGTGCGTTTTATGACAGTTAATTTCTGAAATCCTTGCATGTTCTAAAATTGCTAAAAATGTCCTTCCTGTGCCCTTTCTCTTGATAGTTTGACTCAGACAGGAGTTGAAATTCAAAATAAGTCTCCCTCAGAACTTCAAAAATAGCAGTATCTTATTAGCACTCCAATGTACAGATGACAAGTCTGAGACCAATGTGATTCCCCAAGCAAGCAAAGAAAAATCTGTTTCTCTTTAGACATTTTGAGATTTTTCTCTTTCACTTGGGATTACAGATATTTTGTCAGTATTCATTCTGTCTGACCTTTTCATTGTTTTTGCTCAGCACTGGAGACTTCTAATATGAATCTTTCATCAGAAGATTTTTTCCTATTCTTCTCTTCTTTTTGCACCTTCTGGAACTCCTACGTATATTTATACTTAAATACATATACATTCAAAAATATTTATTGGAGGCCAGGCGTGGTGGCTCACCCTTATAATACCTGCACTTTAGGAGGGCAAGGCAGGCAGATCATGAGGTCAGGAGTTTGAGACCAGCCTGACCAACATGGTTTAAACCCCATCTCTACTAAAAGTACAAAAAATTAGCTGGGTGTGGTGGTGCATGCCTGTAATCCCAGCTACTCAGGAGGCTGAGGCAGGAGAATCACTGATCCTGGGAGGTAGAGGTTATGGTAAGCCGAGATCGCATCATTGCACTCCACCCTGGGCAACAAGAGCAAAACTCCATCTCAAAAAAAAAAAAAATTATTGAATACATTTAGCTGGCACTGTGATATATGCAGAGTATTCAATGGTGAATTCTCTACATATGGCTCTTAACCTCACGAAGATTAATTTTTAAATAAATGGTGTTCTGAGTTTTCTGTCTTTAAGAGATATGTCTCCTATGTGTTTTACTGTAACTTCCATCTATTTTATCTTTTCTTGTAAGACTCAGAAGTATCTTCAGTTCAAAATTCTAGCTCAGTAATTTGATTCTCAGCCATATTTATTCAACTAATCAGCCTAACAGTTTATTTTCACAACTGTTTTTGTTTCCAAGATACTTCTTTATAGCAACTTGCATTTTTAAAACTAGTACAACCTCTAAAATATTTAAGATTATACTATGACATATGTGATAAGAATTACATATAAAAGTATTATAATCAGTACTAATTATTATTCCATATAATACTAATTATACTTACTCTAAAGTCATTTTTCCCCCTGAATTTTTTCCCCAGGATTTCTTTCTGCCTGCTAAGTTTGCTGTGTATTTTTCATGTTGCTCTTTTCCTTAAACATTTGCTGTTTCTTGTTTGTCTATTTGTAAATGAGAGCCTAGGAGTCAACAAACTTTTTATATAAAGGTTAGGGTTTGAGACCCACACATAGTATGTCATTTGGTTTTCTACAACCCTTTACAAATGTAAAATCTACTAAGAAATAGGTAGTGGGAGGCCTGCAGATAGCAGTTTTCCAACCAATGAATTTCTTAGTATCATTGTCTGGAATTTATTTTCTGGGACTGAAGAAAAAATTCCCTAAGATTGTGATTACAGGAATTCTAGCATTTTAATTGTGTGAGGAAGGAGAGGAAGTCAGAAGAAAAATTGGGAAATGGAGAGCTGGCAGATTTTTGTTCGCTTGTTTTCTTAAGTATAAGGAATAAAGCTCCTTGTGGTAATCACAATATACCTACAGCATTGCTACACTTTGATGGCCTCTATTTATATGCTCTGTATATATACTCTATGAGTCTCACCTTATTTGGCAAACATCAAGTTGTGTTATAGCTTTAGCTTAGAGGAATACTGTGGACCAGCAGCTGTAAGTCAGAGACTAGGATAACTATCTAGTCCTTTAAAAATCTGGCTTAGCACACTGCAGATAACCCATCTCAGAGCCATCTCTACAACTGGAGGTAATTCCTTAATTAACATCTGTATGTGGCTGTCAGTTCCTTGGCTCTCTCTGTTTCACCAAGATCTAATTCCTTGTTTCACATCTTCTAGCAATATTTCACAGCACCCTTCTTGTCTTTCTAGTGTGATTATAAACCTATTCTTATTACTGAAATTTGTATTATTGTATTTCCTATATAATTTTAATAGAATGTTAGAATGTAACAACTTGAGTCAAGCATGCCATTTTAATCTGTAACTCTCTTAAGGCCATACTTTATACTGACCTAATAAAGAAGCCACTCATAGTTCCCTTCCATACTCCATGCTATTTCATACCTCCCTATCACCAAGGGGGCCATTCATCACCATTAATACCACCTCACCCTGACCCCTGATATAATATTTAAAAAATTTTTTTTCAAACAAAAACTAGGAAAAATTATCATTGGGGGATTCTCTGCAATATTTTATGAAAGCATTAGAATTTACGACAGACCTCTGGGAATTAGAGGTCTGGGAAAGAAAAAGGGAAAGACAAGAAGATATTAGATTAGCATGGCTGTCTCCAACGAGCCCTCAAAATTTACCATTGCCAAGAATCTGCCCTTCAGCCTTGCAGACTCCCTGGATTTGTTTTACTACCAATAGAAATTCAGCTCTAAGGGTAGGAACCGTAACTACCAACTAAAGGCAAATTGTTTATTTATAGAATGAACTGGAACTGTCACATGGACTGGAACATTAATGTCTGTATGGTTACTCCATTTTCCATCTATCAACAGGTGTCAAACTGTATTCAAAAGTTTGTATGCCAGACGCGGTGGCTCTTGCCTGTAAACCCAGTACTTGGGAGGCCAAGGCGGGCAGATCACTTGAGGTCCTAGCCAATATGATGAAACCCCATCTCTATTAAAAATACAAAAAAAAAATTAGCTGGACATGGTGGTGTACGCCTGTAATCCCAGCTACTCAGGAAGCTGAGGCACAAGAATCACTTGAGCCCAGCAGAGGTTGCAGTGAGCCTAGATAGTGCCACTGCCCTCTAGCCCTGGTCGTGACAGAGTGAGACTATGCCTCAAAAAAAACAAAAAAAAGCTTGCTTGTAATTAATGCCACTGAATGGTACATTAAAAAATGATTAGAATGGTAAATCTTACACTATGTATATTTACCACAATAAAAAAAGTTGGCTTATATTCAAAGTAAGGACAATTAGGTAAACAAATCAAATGTTAAATAACATCTAAAATAATGTGATAGTATCTACTTCTGCAATAAGAAAAATCTTCTCAACAGAGTTCTTAAACACATTTCAACATGCATTAACATTTGCCTTTGTAGTTCTTTTCTCTTGTCTACATGCACAAGAATGAGCTTATTATATGGGAAAATTGCTACTCCTATTAATTTCACAATATACTTGTAAGTATTAAATGAGAAACGAAAAGGCCCCATTTGCTGACTCCCACAGGTCTGTTACAGATTCCAGGCCTTCTGGAAAATATTATAAAGAATCCCCCAAACCTATGCCTATGTTTAAAAGGGCAGAAACTCCTGACTTGATAGATTTACATGCACCAGAAATTTGTATGGGGCCCTATGAATGTTCTCAAAATGCAGTCACTGACCACTATCTTCAAATTCATGTGGGATATTTGTTAAAAAAATATATTTAAAAAAATTAGCTGGGCACGGTGGTGTGTGCCTGTAATCCCAGCTACTCAGGAGGCTGAGGCAGGACAATTGCCTGAACCCAGGAGGTGGAGGTTGTGGTGAGCCGAGATCGCACCATTGCACTCCAGTCTGGGTAACAAGAGCGAAACTCCGTCTCAAAAAAAAAAAAAAAAATATATATATATATATACACACACACACACACACATATATATGTATGTATATATGTATGTATATGTATATATGTGTATATATATATATGTATATATGTATGTATATGTATATATGTGTATATATATATATATGTATGTATATATATCTCACCTCCAGGCAAGGCTTGGTGGGCTCATGCCTAGCATTTTGGGAGGCTGAGGTGGGAGGACTACTTGTGTCCAAGAGTTTAAGACCAGCCTGGGAAACAAAGTAAGACCCTATCTCTACAAAAAAAAATTAGTTAAGTATGATGGTGCACACCTGTGGTCCCAGCTACTTGGTAGGCAATGGGGGAGGACTGCTTGAGTCCAGGAGGTAAGGCTGCAGTGAGCCATGACTGTGCCACTGCATTCCAGTCAGCGTGACAGAGAGACCCTGTCTCAAAAAAAAAAAAAAAAAAGAAAATGGAATAAAAAATCACCTCCAAAGAATGTGCTCTAGTAAAATCTACGGTGGCACCCCCAAATCCTCACTTCTACAAACATTTTAGAACTATTTCCCTTTTCTAACTTTTTTTTTTTTTTTTGAGACATAGTCTCACTCTGTCACCAGGCACCAGGCTGGAGTGCAGTGGTGTAATCTTGGCTCACTGCAACCTCCGCCTCCCAGGTTCAAGTAATTCTGCAGCCTCAGCCTCCTGAGTAGCTGGAACTACAGGCACGCGCCACCCTACCTGTAGTTATATTTTAGTAGAGACAGGGTTTCACCATGTTGGCCTGGATGGTCTCAATCTCTTGACCTCATGATCCACCCACCTCAGTTTCCCAACCTTTTCTAACATTTAAGGTGACCTGAAGGATGAAGAATCAGCCAAGGATGCAAAGGTCTTTGTAAGAAATAACTTCATCAAAAAAAAAAAAAAAAAAGGTAAAAGCAGGCCATTATGGCTGGTGAGAAGAACGGTATGATATAAACTTGGAAAGCTAGGCCAGTCCAATCAACATGATAATGAGCTCTAACTGTGTAGGTTAAAAAAAAAAAAAAAAAAAAAAGCATGAGATTAACATCACGGGAATTACATTTTTAAAAGCTTATACTCATGTAGAAAACTAAATCTATCATGTGGAATCAAGATTAGTTAATAAGAAATGATTGAGGGGGCCAGGCACGGTGGCTCACACCTGTAATCCCAGCACTTTGGGAGGCCGAGGCGGGTGGATCACGAGGTCAAGAGATCAAGACCATCCTGGTCAACATGGTGAAACCCCGTCTCTACTAAAAATACAAAAAATCAGCTGGGCATGGTGGCGCCGGCCTGTAATCCCAGCTACTCAGGAGGCTGAGGCAGGAGAATTGCCTGAACCCAGGAGGCGGAGGTTGCGGTGAGCCGAGATCGCGCCATTGCACTCCAGCCTGGGTAACGGGCAAAGCTCTGTCTCAAAAAAAAAAGAAATGATCGAGAGGGGATCCAAGATGGCCAAATAGGAGCAGCTCTGGATTGCAGCTCCCAGCGAGTGCACAGAGAGTAACTAACTGGTTGCCGCATTTCCAGACGGATTTTAATTGCCCACAGACCAGGAGATTCTCGGGTGAAGGAGTGCCACAGGTCTCCAGCGAGGCTGTTCTGGCCAGCGTGGTGGATCTCTGCACACGGGTCTGGGTGCTGTTTCAGCTGACAACTGAAGCACCTGGGAGACAGTCACCCATTCAACTGATAAAAAGGGGACGGAAATAGGGAGCCAGGCCAGGAGATTCCCAGGTGAAAAAGTGCCAAGAAACTCCAGCATGGCTGTTTCAACCAGCGCAGCGGGTCTCCACACAAAATCTCACACAAATCTGGGTGCTTTTCAACGGCAACTGCAATGCCTGGGAGACAGAGTCGCCCGTTAAACTGAACAAAAGGGGACTGAAACAGGCAGTCAGGCCAAGAGATTCCTGGGCAAAAAAAGCGCCATAACCCCCAAGCGCAGCTGTTTCAGCCGGCGCAACAGCTTTCTGCACAAGAACTCACACAAATCCGGGCACCATTTCAACTGGTGACTGGAACGCCTGTGACACAGAGTCGCGCATTCACCTGAAATAAAAAGGGGTCTGAGGCTGGGAGCCAGGTGATCAGGCATGGCCGGTCCCACCCCCACAAAGACCAGCAATCTGAAGCACTCTGGATTCAGAGTTTCACAGCAAGCACAGCTGAACCCAGCACGGTCCAGCTCTGTGGGGGAGGGGCATCTGCCATTACCACAGCAGTCCACCACTACCATGGTAGTCCGCCATTGCCTAGGCGGTCCACCATTGCCAAGGCGGTCTGCCATTTCCGAGGCAGTCCACCACTGCCGAGGCGGCTGGCCATTACCAAGGCAGCCGGCCATTACCAAGACACTCCAGTATTACAGAGAGAGTCCACCATTACAGAGGCGGGCAGCCATTGCCAAGGCAGTTCTGACTATACCCATATAAACAGGAAGGCAGGGAAGTTCACACAGCAGTTGGGCGGAGCCCTGGGCAGATTAGCAATGCCTCTGCTGGCAGACTGTGACTAGGCTGCCTCCTAGCTGGGCAGGGCATCCATGAAAAAAGGCAGCAGCACAACAGAAACTTATAAAGCCCTACCTTCCTGGGACACAGCACCTGGGGAAAAAATGCTGTTATGAGTTCTGCTGCAGCAGACTTAAACGTACCTGCCCAGCAGCTCTGAATGGAACAACAGAGCTCACAGCTCAGCACTTGAACTCTTATAAAGGACAGACTGTCTCCTCAAGCACCTCCCCAACCCCCATATATCCAAAGAGACACCTCATAAAGGAGAGCTCAGGCTGACATCTGGCAGGCATCTTTCTGGGACAAAGGTAGCAGAAGAAGAAACTGGCAGCAACCCTTACTGTTCTGCAGCCACTGCAGGTGACCCCAGGCAAGCAGGATCTGGAGTGGACCTCCAGCAATCCTTCAGCAGAGGGACCTGACTGTTAGAAGGAAGACTAAGAAACAGAAAGAAATAACTGCATCATCAACAAATAGGACGTCCACTCAGAGACCCCATGGGAAAGTCAACAACTACAAAGACCACAGTTAAATAAACCCACAAAGATGGAAAGAAACCAGTGCAAAATGGATGAAAACCAGAACATCTCTCCTCCTCCAAGGGATCACAGCTCCTCACCAGCAAGGGAAGGCTGGATGGAGAATGAGTCTATGAATTGACAGAAACAGGCTTCAGAAGGTGGGTAATAACAAACTTCTCTGAGCTAAAAGAACATGTTCTAACCCAATGCAAATAAACTAAGAACCTTAAAAAAAGTTTTGATGAAATGCTAACGAGAATAAACAGCTTAGAGAGGACTACAAGTGAATTGATGGAGCTGAAAAACAACACAGGAACTTCGCGAAGCATACACAAGTTTCAATAGCTGAATCGACCAAGCAGAAGAAAGGATGTCAGAGGTCGAAGATCAACTCAATGAAATAAAACGAGAAGGCAAGATTAGAGAAAAAAGAGTAAAAAGAAACGAACAAAGCCTCCAAGAAATACGGGATTCTGTGAAAGACCTAATCTACATTTGGTAGGTGTACCTGAATGTGACAGAGAACGAATCCAAGCTGGAAAACACTCTTCAGAATATTATCCAGGAAAATTCCCCAACCTAGCAAGGCAGGCCAATATTCAAGACCAGGAAATACATGGAACACCACAAAGAGATTCCTCAAGAAGAGCAACCCCAATGCACATAATCGTCAGATTCGCCAGGGTTGAAATGAAGGAGAAAATGCTAAGGGCAGCCAGAGAGAAAGGTCAGGTTACCCACAAAGGGAAGCCCATCAGACTCACAACAGATCTCTCAGCAGAAACCCTACAAGCCAGAAGAGAGTAGGGGCCAATATTCAACATCCTTAAAGAAAAGAACTTTCAACCCAGAATGTCATATCCAGCCAAACTAAGCTTCATAAGTGAAGGAGAAATAAAATCCATTACAAACAAGCAATTACTCAGGGATTTCATCACCACCAGGCCTGCTTTACAACAGCTCCTGAAAGAAGCACTAAACGCAGAAAGGAACAACCAGTACCAGACACTCCATCAACATACCAAATTGTACAGAACATCAACACAACCAATAAACTGCATCAACTAATGAGCAGAACAGCCAGCTAGCATCAAAATGGCAGTATCAAATTCACACATAACAATATTAACCCTAAATATAAATGGACCAAACGCCCCAATCAAAAGACACAGACTGGCAAACTGGAAAAAAGCCAAAATCCATTGGTGTGCTGTATCCAGGAAACCCATCTCACATGCAAGGATACAGAAAGGCTCAAAATAAAATCATGTAGGAAGATTTACCAAGCAAATGGAGAGGAAAAAAAAAAAAAAAAAAAAAAAACAGGAGTTACAATTCTCGTCTCTGATAAAATAGACTTTAAAGCAACAATGATCAAAAGAGACAAAGAAGGACATTACACAATGGTAAAAGGATCAATGCAACAAGAAGACCTAACAATCCTAAATATATATGCACCCCATATAGGAGCACCCAGATACATAAAGGAAGTTCTTAATGACTTACAGAGAGACTTAGACTCCCACACAATAATAGTGGGAGACTTTAACACCACACTGTCAATATTAGACAGATCAAGCCGACAGAAAATTAAGCACATCCAGGACTTGAACCCAGACCTGGAACAAGCAAACCTAATAGACATTTACAGAACTCTCCACCCCAAATCCACAGAATATACATTCTTCTCAGCACCACATCACACCTACTCTAAAATTGACCTCATAATTGGAAGTAAATCACTCCTCAGCAAATGCAAAAGATCAGAAATCATAACAGTCTCTCAGACCACAGTGCAATCAAGTTAGAACTTAGAATTCAGAAACTAACTCAGAATCACACAGCTTCATGGAAACTGAACAACTGGCTCTTGAATGTTGACTGGATAAACAATGAAATGAAGGCAGAAATAAAGTTGTTCTTCAAAACCAACGAGAACAAAGACACAACATACCAGAATCTCTGGGACACATTTAAAGCAGTCTCTAGAGGAAAATATATAGCAATAAATGCCCACATGAGAAGCAAGGAAAGATCTAAAATCAACACCCTATGGTCAAAACTGAAAGAGCCAGAGGAGCAAGATCAAAAAAACTCAAAACCTAGCATAAGACAAGAAATAACTAAGACCAGAGCAGAACTGAAGGAGACAGAGACACAAAAAAACCTTCAAAAAATCAATAAATCCAGGAACTGCTTTTTCCAAAAGGTCAACAAAACTGACCACTGGCCAGATTAATAAAAAAGAAAAAAGAGTAATTAAATAGATGCAATAAAAAAGATACAGGGGATATCACCACGGAATCCACAGAAATATAAACTATCATCAGAGATTTATTACAAACAACTCTATGCACATAAACTAGTAAACCTGGAAGAAATGAATACATTCCTGGACACTTGCATCCTCCCAAGCCTAAACCAGGAAGAAGTTGAAACCCTGAATAGACAAGTAACAAGGGCTGAAGTTGAGGCAGCAATTGATAGCCTACCACCCCAAAAAAGCCCAGGTCCAGATGGGTTCACAGCTGAATTCTACCAGAATACAAAGAGGAACTGGTACTATTCCTTCTGAAACTATTCCAAACAATCCAAAAAGAGGGAATCCTTCCCAAATCATTTTATGAGACCAACATCATCCTGATACCAAAACCCGGCAGAGACTCAACAAAAAAAGAAAACTTCAGGCCAATATCCAGGATGAACATAGATGCAAAAATCTTCAATAAAATACTGGCAAACCAACTGCAACAGCACATCACAAAGCTTATCCACCACGATCAAGTAGGCGTCATCTCAGGGATGCAAGGATGGTTCAACATACGCAAGTCTATAAACGTAATTCACCACATAAACAGAACCAAAGACAAAAACCACATGATTATCTCAACAGATGCAGAGAAGGCCTTTGACAAAATTCAACAGCCCTTTATGCTAAAAACCCTCAATAAACTAGGCATTGATGGAGCATATCTCAAAATAATAAAAGCTATTTACGACAAGCCAACAGCCAGTATCATACTGAATGGGCAAAAACGGGAAGCATTCCTTTTAAAACTAGACAAGGATGCCCTCTCTCACCACTCCTATTCAATATAGTACTGGAAGTTCTAGCCAGAGCAATCAGGCAAGAAAAAGAAATAAAGGGTATTCAAATAGGAAAGGAGGAAGTCAAATTGTCTCTATTTGCAGATGACATGATTGTATATTTAGAAGACCCCATTGTCTCAGCCCAAAATCTCCTGAAACTGATAAGCAACTTCAGCAAAGTCTCAGGATACAAAAATCAATGTGCAAAAATCACAAGCATTCCTATACACCAATAACAGACTGAAAGAGAGCCAAATCTAGAACGAACTGCCATTCACAATTGACGCAAAGAGAATAAAATACCTAGGAATACAACTAACAAAGAACGTAAAGGACCTCTTCAAGGAGAACTACAAACCACTGCTCAACGAAATAAGAGAGGACACAAACAGATGGAGAAACATTCCATGTTCATGGTTAAGAAGAATCAATATCGTGAAAATGGCCATACTGCCCAAAGTAATTTACAGATTCAACACTATCCCCATGAAGCTATCAATGACCTTATTCACAGAACTGGCAAAAACCACCTTAAACTTCATGTGGAACCGAAAGAGAGCCCACATAGCCAAGTCAATTCTAAGCAAAAAGAACGAAGCTGGAGGTATCACACTACCTGAATTCAAACTACACTACAAGGCTACAGTAATCAAAATAGCATGGTACTGGTACCAAAACAGAGATATAGACCAATGGAACAGAACAGAGGCCTTGGAGGCAACACCACACATCTACAACCATCTGCTCTTTGATAAACCCGACAAAAACAAGCAATGGGGAAAGGATTCCCTGTTTAATAAATGGTGTTGGGAAACTGGCTAGCCATTTGCAAAAAGCAGAAACTGGACCCCTTCCTGACACCTTATACTAAAATTAACTCCAGATGGATTAAAGACTTAAACATAAGACCTAGCACCATAAAAACCCTAGAAGAAAATATAGACAAAACCATTCAGGACATAGGCATAGGCAAGGACTTGATGACCAAAACACTAACAGCATTGGCAACAAAAGCCAAAATAGATAAATGGGACCTAATCAAACTCCACAGCTTCTGCACGGCAAAAGAAACAGTCATTAGAGTGAACTGGCAACCAACAGAATGGGAAAAAATTTTTGCAATCTACCCATCTGACAAAGGGCTGATATCCAGAATCTACAAAGAACTAAAACAGATTTACAAGAAAAAAAAAAAGCCCATTCAAAAGTGGGCAAAGGATATGAACAGACACTTTACAAAAGAAGACATAGATGAGACCAACAAACATGAAAAAATGCTCATCATCACTGGTCATTAGAGAAATGAAAATCAAAATCACATTAAGATACCATCTCACACCAGTTAGAATGACGATCATTAAAAAATCTGGAGACGACAGATGCTGGAGAGGATGTAGAGAAACATGAACACTTTTACACTGCTGGTGGGAGTGTAAATTAGTTCAACCATTGTGGAAGACAGTGTGACGCTTCCTCAAGGACCTAGAAACAGAAATTCCATTTGATCTAGCAATCCCATTACTGGGTATATATCCAAAAGATTATAAATCATTCTATTATAAGGACACATGCACACAAATGTTCACTGCGGCACTGTTTACAATAGCAAAAACCCGGAACCAACCCAAATGCCCATCAATGATGGACTGGACAGGGAAAATGTGACACATATACACCATGGAATACTATGCAGCCATAAAAAATGATGAGTTTGTGTCCTTTGTAGGGACATGGATAAACCTGGAAACCATCATTCTCAGCAAACTAACACAAGAACACAAAATCAAACACCACATGTTCTCCCTCATAGGCGGATGTTGAAGAATGAGAACACATGGACGGAGGGAGGGGAGCATCACACACACTGGGGTCTGCGCAGGGGAACGAGCGGAGGGACAGTGGGGGGTGGGGAGTTGGGGAGGGATAACATGGAGAGAAATGCCAGATACAGGTGATGGGGAGGAAGGCAGCAACCCACATTGCCATGTATGTACCTATGCAACAATCTTGCATGTTCTTCACATGTACCCCCAACAAGTAATATCTGGAAAACAGATGTTGAAAGGTGTTTAAGATCTTATATAAATCCTTATTACAAAAGCAATGAAAATATAAACACTAAGGATCACAAAAACTAACCTGCCTATAAACTGCCCAACTACAAATTATCCAATAGGAAATACATGAATCTGAATTTCTGAATAAGCACAGTAACAAAATACACTTGTACTAGTACCTTGCTAATCAGCTAGTCTGGATAAAGGCTCATGTATCTAACAACAAAAAAAATACTTAGATGTTCTTTCCTATCTCTCATTCTAAAACATTTACCCAGTTTACAAATTCTTGTTACATACTCTTCTTTCCAAAAGTTTCCAATCTCAATCAGATTACCATTCTTTTTAAAAAAAATCACTCAACTTAGTATCAAAAGAATCAAATACTAATAACCTAGAGGAATTTATTATGCTTTTACCTTAGCCCTTCCAATTTTTTTTTCCTTTTGAGACAGAGTTGCGATCTCAGCTCACTGCAACCTCTACATGCCAGGTTCAAGCAATTCTCCTGCCTCAGCCTCCTCAATGGCTGGGATTATAAGCACATGCCACCATACCCAGCTAATCTTTGTATTTTTAGTAAAAATGAGGTTTCACCATGTTGGTCAAGCTGGTCTCGAACTCCTGATCTTGTGACCCACCCACCTCGGCCTCCCAAAGTGCTGGGATTACAGCCATGAGCCACCATGACCGGTCCAAATATTTTTAAATAAAGGAGAAACAAGAAGATAACAAGTCCTATTATCTTTAAAAATTGAACTCCTAAACAAGGCTTTCTGAAGCCTGCTAAGTAAATATAGACTCCTAGATAGGATCCAAATTTCACTAGTCTTCAACTAACCTTCTCTTATTTGGCGCCAAATCCCTAAAATTAGATACAAGTATCTTTTGGATATTCCTAGCTTAAAGGAACACAAACCTAGTTCACCTAAAAAAAAAACTTTATTGGTCCAGAAAGTCTAGTTTTAAAAGCCGTATTTTATACAAAAAGATAAATTATCTGTGGGATTCTACAAATGTTTATACATTCACCCACTTACTTATATTTTGATATATCCATACATTTATCCATTAGATGCCTCAAAACTTTGAGAAGCTAATTTCACTGAAATATAGCCCCCTAGGCCAGGTATAGTGGCTCACACCTGTAATCCCAGCACTCTGAGAGGCCAAGACAGGCAGATCACTTGAACCCAGGAGTTCAAGACCAGCCTGGACAACATGGTAAAACACCATCTGTACAAAAACTACAAAAATTAGCTGGGAATGGTGGCTCACTTAACAGTCCCAGCTACTTGGGAGGCTGAAGTTGGAGGATCACTTGAGCCCAGGAGGTTGAGGTTACACTGCACTCCAGTCTGGGCAACAGAGCGAGACCCAATCTAAAAATAAAATAAAATACAGCCTCTGCTCTCAAAAGAGGCCAAAGTAAAGGTTAAAAAAGTAAGAGCACTACTTTTTAGTGACGTAGATAGACGGGTGTTTGAAAATAAATGACTTCAGAATAGATTCTCTATAAAGCTCATATTCCCTTTTTAAATGTGTAGGTGTGTAAAAGCCACAAAAAGTAATTTTTTAAAAAGGATGGAAATAACTGAAAGAGAAATAATTCTTTAAAAAATAAAGTTTGCTTCTTGTTTCTTCAGCCAAAAATAGACATGACAAAAGAACTAACACAACCACAGAACACTTATTTGTATTCAAATGTATTTTCAGGAAGACTTCAAGATTTGACATAGGTACAGAGAAAAGGAACAAACTAAAACAAATATAAATAAGGTCAGCTACAGACTGACCTCTACTTGAAATGTGTTTTTAAAAAAATTTTTAGTCTTACTTTTTAAAAATATGATTGAGAAAATTTTTTTCTTTAATTCAAGTCTTCTTAATTGATTTAAAATACCTGTGAACTGAACTTATACATTAAGGCAAATTTTGATGTTAAATACTCATTTAATCGATGAACTCTGTTTCATTTAAACTGCTAATCAGGGAGAAAGTTTTCGTAAAAAACATTTTATTGCTACAAAGAGAAACGTGGTCACAAAAAGCCTTTAAGCGTATCTTAACGCAAATTACTATTCAATGTCAATGCAGTAAAAAAATACACAGAGCACAAAATACTTGCCCAGTTTATATCTTCTAGGGTAAGTATTCAAAAAATTAATGCATACTTGAATATTCACTCCCAAGAGCAGCATTTAAGATAAAATGATTAGAATAGATATACTAACAATACACATTTGTTATCCTTAACATCAATAAAGTAATAAAAATTAAGCTTAAAAATTATACAGTTTATTGGATCTAAGTTTGGTAGCTATAAAAACTAAACTAAAATAGTTTTACCTTCATTTTATTAAACAAATGTCAAACATTTAGAAATTATATAAAACAAATTTTAATATGTGGAATGCATGCAACATGGGTGTTAATTAATTTTAAGCTATTAAATTTCTTACCCTTTTTTACATTAGAACAGAAATGTAAAGCTCCTTTTAAATCTAATACCTTGTATTTAATTTTCTTCAGGTTGCTCAACAGAAAAGTCAGCAGGTTCTTCCTTTGCTGTTTCTTCCTCAACGTCCTCTACCTCCCCCACTCCCTCTACTTCTCCCACTGCCCCTGCTTCTCCCCCTTCCCCCACTCCCTCTACATTTCCTTCACCCTCTATTCCTCCTTCTCTCACTTCCTCTACTTCTTCCACTTCCTCTGCTTCCCCCACTTCCTCTGCTTCTTCTTCTTCCTCTTCATCTTCCTCTTCTTCAATAGGTTCATCAATCTTCTCTTCATCCTCCTCATCTCCTTCTATTTGCTGATCCTGAGAATGGTCTTGAATTTCAAAAGGATTCTCACCCTAAAAACATAAGAAATGAGTTTCATTCATTATTACATGATACGGCAAGTGAAATTTTTACTTTCCATATCATAAGGAATAAATACCATTTTGAAACTTTATATTTTAAATTATAACAAATTCATTATTTGTTGAGTGTCCATTTCATATCAATATGCATAGATAAATGAAGCCATTACTTTATACTCCATAAATTGGAATAAAGGTCATATTTTCCCCTTCACTATATTTCTAAAATCATATATATATATATATATATATATATTTGACAAAAGCAAGTGTGGTTTTTGGTAGAAACAAAAGAGATGATGCATAGATGTATATTTTACTTACTTATATGAGTACTGAATGTTACAGAAACTCTGAAAAACTCAAATGAAAATCAGGTACTTTGTTTTATGTACAAGATAACATGCCTCATTTCTACTTTTAAAAAGTAGACAAACTTCTCAGTAAACATTCACAGGTACAACTTTATTTTAATATTTTAATACTTGAATTATATATCTGGATCAATCTCATATAAATTTAACCATATCAGAAGGCCATATTAATGTAATAAGAAATGAATTAACAGTGGGGAGTATTAAACAGGAAAATATTAGGACTGGCACTATCCTTTAAGATGAATGGCACAGGAACGTGCAGGATGAAGCGGAGAACCAAAAGAAGAAATACTAGTGAGGAGGCCTCTCTAATAGCCCAGACCAGGGAAATGTAAAAGACGTGGTGACATTATTAATAGAACAGGTAAATTACAATCACTATTCTAATGGAAAGGAAAAGGGGAAGAAGTATGTATATGCTATAAATATATATAACTTCAGATATCCAGATGTCTAATAGGCAGCTTTAAGTTTGCAACTCAAAAGACAGGAGAGTTCAAAGTAAGATATTTAAATTTGTGAATTGCCTGCTTGCACAGAGTGCATGGTGAAATGAGGGTCTTAAATGGGAAAGCCCTGAGATGGGACTGATGGATTAAGTAGAAAAAAGGACTGGAATAAAAACCCTAGGAAGATGCCTATACTGCACATGGGGGCAGAAGTTAGAAATGAAGGAACACTTGGTGCAGGAGGAAACCCAGGACAGTAAAAGACTATCTGGGAAAAGAGTTTCAAGAGTGATAGATCAACAGTGTCAAATGACATAAAAATAAATAAAAAGCAGAAAGCAATTGGCAAAGGTCACTAGAGTTGATCACCATTACAAAATGAGGGTTCTTGAAGATTTATTGTACTATCCCCTTATTTTCATATGTTTAAAATGATCATATGTTAAAATGTATTAAAGGTCACTAGATTTGTAATGATATCATTAGTAATCTTAGGAAGAGCAGTTTCAAAAGTATGATGTGAGAGTTAGACAGTAGCAGTTGTCCAAGAATGTATCTTTAAATTTCCTATGAAGCTGTCAAAAACCACAGGCCCTGGTTCCAACACCCTGAGATTTTCATTTAGTCTGTACTGGAGCTCTTGCTGAAAACACAAATTCCTGGATTAATCTCAGACCACCTGAATCAAACTTTCCAGGGGAAAAGTTTGGTAACTTGCACATTTAAGAAGCATTTCTGGGCAAAAATTAGCTGGGTGTGGTAGTGCATGCCTGTTGACATAGCTACTCGGGAGGCTGAGGCAGGAGAATCTTTTGAACCTGGCAGGTGGAGGTTGCAGTGAGCCAAGACGGCGCCACTGCACTCCAGACTGGGCGACAGAGTGAGACTGCATCTCACCAAACAACAAAACAAAAAGCAGCATTTCAGGAGGTATTTATCAGCAAAGTTTGGGAAACCCTAATTCAGAAAGCCTAAAAAAGAGCTTAGGCAGCTTTTTATTTATTTTAGCCTCACAGGTAACTGAGCACATTCCTTTGGTTGAGAAGGAAAAAATGAATAAGAGAGGAAGTGAAGAGCACGTGCAAAGTTAACTACCATTTCAAGAATGCTGGGAAGAGATGAGATGATAAAATAGGGTGGGCCAAAATCTAGGAAAGCTAAGTCATTTTTAGTTTAGAGAACTCATAAGCATGTCTATTTGTGGAAGACTAGAGAAAAAAAAAAGGAAAAAAATCAGATGCAAGAAAGTGAAGAAATAATGATGAAACAAAGACACAGATGAAGGGCAAAGAAGATTCTTCCTCACAGATAATAAAGGTGAAGGAAGGATATATCTAAGGCAGAAATGCGAACACTTACTGAATTCACATCTAACTGTCTCAATCTCCCTAATGCAAGAGAAGAAATAAGAACATGGTTAGTAGCTGAGTGTGGTGGTGTGTGCCTGTAATCTCAGCTACTAGAGAGGCTGAGGTAGAAGAATGGCTTAAACCCAGGATTTCAAGGCTGCAGTGAGCTATTATCGCACCACTGCACTCCAGCCTGGGCAACACAATGAGATTCCATCTTAAAATATATGAAAAAGAATATGGGAAGCAAAGAGAGCATGAATGAAATCTGAGACATGAAGTTATTAAACGTTGGAAGAGTCACTATAGAAAACATATTACACTGGTAGTTATTAAGTAAAATTATTGTGAATTGAGTGAAAATCTGGGAAACACAGGACTGGCACGATTCCATATTTTTTAGCAAGACAAACAATAAAGCTGACCATAGAGCTAGAACAAATAAGGAATTCTGGAACAGTAGCATTCCCTACTGAAAGGGGCGATTATGAATGCCTAGAACAGGGAGTTAAAGTTAAGGCAGAACAGGATGATACAGTTGAAGAATTAGGAGAAACTGATGAACTGATTATCTCGATGGGACAAAGTATTTGTTGTTGTTGTTGTTGTTGTTGTTGTTTTTCCTGTCTTCTCTGCTGTGTCTCTAAGGAACAAAGATTTAAAAGGGCATTTTGTCAGACTAAGAGCACTTGACTGTGGAGGAGTTTTAAGCCATGACAGAGCTGACCATGAGCAGAGGAGGTTCCAGGGAATGACAACAGGGAAGGGAGCAGAAAGGCACACTAAACAAAGGGTTATTATTGAGTAATGTGATCTGAGTGCTTCTTGATTTTTCACATGCATATAAATCAACAGGGATCTTGTTAAAATGAAGATTCTTATTCAGTAGGCCTGAGTATGACCCGAAATTCTGCATTTCTAATGAGCTCCCAAGTGATGTCAATACTGAACCACAGATCACATTCTGAGTAACAAAGTTCTAGAGGAGTTCTCAGTTCAGGTGAATTCTCTACAGTATGTGCATGAGCAGAATACTCCCCCAAGTGACGTCTCCCATTCCATGAAGAGACTGGACTGTGTAACTTCAAAACAATATATGGAAATTCTAATTTTGCATTCTTACCTCATTAAATATTATCTTCATACAGCAATAAAAACCACTGACTTCTCAAAAGTTTGTGACAAAGCAATAAAAATCTAATTTTTCCTTCTTTAGCTACGATGCTTCTTTTTGATGCCATACCTCCCATAAAATTGGATTTCAATTCAGGGCTGCATTCATTTTTTTAAAGTAGTGTCAAGAATACAGTAAACAGTGACAAATATTAATGACTATTAGATTAACAAATTAGAAAATAGGCCCCCAAGGAACAAACCAAAAGAACTGGTATTATTTAGCTTAGAAAGCACTGGCAGAGGGACAATTTAATGGACATTAAATATCTATCAGGTTTTCTTCACAGAGTAGCTGTTAATAGTCACAATAGCCAAAATAAACAAAACTTCTTTAATCTACATTACTAATGTAAATAACACACTCTTGTAAATCTTCAACACAACAGCTCTCTTCAGTGGAGAATAATGATTTTAAGGTAGGTATTATTTTGTAAAGACTGAAAAACTAACTTCTATCAGACCAGTGTGGGTACTATGAGAAGTAAAAACAGAACAAAACCAAAAGACTAACCTCTGAAATTTATTTCTATTAATTTCCTGAATCATAGTAAGTTCTTATTTGTATAGTATTTATAATAAATTTTATGTAAAGATGGATTCAAGCCATAACATATGGCAAAAACCCTGAGAAGTAAAGCAGGCCAGGTAGCCAGCACTTTGGGAGGCTGAGGCGGTCGGATCACAAGGTCAAGAGATTGAGACCATCCTGGTCAACATGGTGAAACCTCGTCTCTACTAAAAAATACAAAAATTAGCTGGGCATGATGGCGCACGCCTATAGTCCCAGCTACTCAGGAGGCTGAGGCAGGAGAATTGCTTGAACCCAGGAGGTGGAGATTGCAGTGAGCCAAGATTGCGCCACTGCACTCCAGCCTGGCACCTGGCGACGGAGCAAGACTCGGTCTCAAAAAAAAAAAAAGCGGTGGAGGGCAGGTATATATCCAATCATTCACATAAGAGTTTCCTAACATTAGAAGTAAACCTCTCTTCTCCTGCCCTCCAAATTCCATGAGATTCCTTCTTCTGCAACAACGTATCTGATCTTCCTGCTACCATCCAACTTTTATCCAAGGAAAAGAAATGATTTATCAATTAGTATGCTTGGAAGCAAAAACTGGGTGTACACAACTCAATCCCTTCTGGGTGCCCTCTCTTTGGGGTCTTCCTATTGACAGAAAAGGTACATTCTAGTCTGTTCTATGCCATGTGGCAAACCAGGAGAAGCCTGCTGATTGTCCATCTTGGCCAGTAACAGAAGTTGGGGGCATCTAAGTCTACCTAATTTAGAAGTGAAATATTAAAGTCCAGAGCAACCACATATCTAAGGTATCTTCTCCAAGTCAATTTTTTTTTAAATCAAGAATAAAGCTGATATTTTTATTTTCTATTGAATCCTTATGTATTTCTCAATTGATTCAGAGCTACAAAGGTGGTTAAGAGAGGAATCACTGCTCCCATTTGGCCAATCCCAACAATTTGGAAAACAGATGTTTTACCTATATATAACATACTGAGTAGAAGTCTTCTTAATATGTTATACTATATTCAAGTATCACAAAAGGTTCCTATGTCACCAGTTAATCATTGCAATACAATATTATTGAAAAGGCTTTTGCCCTAAAATCTTACCTTAACAAAACGTTCATATCGCGCCTTCACTATTGGATTATTTAAAATGCTTGTAGCAGTCAAGACACTCTCTCTTTTTATTTGTTCCTTATAAGCCTATAAAAAACAGAACACACTGAGAGTACTTGAAAACCATGCCATGAAAAATATTTCCATAATTAAAGCAGCATTTCATGCTCAAACCCTTAGATTTAAATGATTAATTTTCTTACAAACTATAGCGCAATAGCAACTACAGTGACCACAATCTATACCTATGAATTAAAACAATGAAGATTCAAGACAATCAGTTGCAACAGAAAACACTCAGTCCCCCAAATCTACAAGTCTAGATTCTACTAGACAGCTGCCTTCTCTTCGTTCCACTCCACATCTGCCTCCCCAGACCCCAACTATTAATTTTCATGCTATCAAAAAATAAAGAATAATTTTTCATACTACAAGGGTATCTAGTCTTCCTCTAGGCTATAGTTATTTTAAGACTATTATACAGAGGAAGAAAGGTAACAGGGGCCCAAAGTGGCTCCGGCCGGATGTCGTGGCGCTTGCGAAGGCGAGGCCAAGAGTTCAAGGCCAACCAACCTCAGCAACCTTACAAGCTCTCAATGATTGGCAAAAAAAAAAAAAAAAAAAGAAAGGTAACAATATAGAATGTCTAATTGCCAAAATGATGTCATGGGAATATTAAGAGAAGAAAAAGACAAAGATTAAGGAAAGATTGTATGTGTTCAAAAATGCCTGAAGAAGTCTGAGTTAAATGAGGTTCACTTCAATACAAATTACAAATTTAAGACTTGGGTATGTTCTATTTAAAACTTAAGGCTTTAATAATTGAATCTTTAAATATGCTTTTCAAACCAACCAGTTTCCCACAATATAATCATCTGTGTTGACCGAAGTAAAATCTGACTAAATAAAACCAACCAAGCCAATAGAGAAGCAGAAATATACTAACCAAAAAGAAGTAAATTTTTCAGGGATATTCTACTAAAAAATGTAACAATAGATGCTAGTTGGTAATTCTGTTTTTAAATGTATTTTTCCCAACCATCAGAAAAATGTATCAGTAATAATCAAATCTTCACTTTCTTTTTCTAAAACACATACACACACACACACACACACACACACACACACACACACAGACACACAGACACACACACACACACACACACACATACACACAGACTCTCACAAAACTGTTTTGGGCTTTAAAAAAGTTAAAACAACAGTTCAACAAAAGCTATGATTTCCTGAATGCTTACCATTACCAGGCACTATTTTAACTGCCTTATATGTTTCAATTAATCTAATTCTTTTAAAAAAAATCAGGTAAGAGTAGAATGATCATCTACCCTAATTTTACAGATAAGGAAACTTAGACAAAAAAAAGAAAGGCTAACTTGCTTGCTTAACACGTTATACACTGAACAAATCAGGGAGTCTTACTCCAGGGCTCACAATCTTAACCAATATATACTACACGGCCTCTCTGAGTATAATTAGTTATTTCCATTTAAGACTGGTAAGTTGATAAAACTGCAGATAGGTGGAAAACTATGGCCAAAGAACAATAAAAAAAATTGATGGATAATCCAGCAACGTTATTAAGACAGACCAAAATTTTACCTGCTTCCCTTTGATATGATCAGGAGATTTTAAGTGCTGCTGAACTGAACTATGTAAAGCAGGGATATACACACTGCAAGCACTGCAGTGAACTGTCTCTACTTTCATCATGTGATCATCTGCAGTAACACCTACAAAAGACATCCAATTATTAAAGAAATGATTCATATATTATTTCTGGTCAATGAGTTTTTACTACTTAGTTTCCATGATTATTTATATCCCTTCCTCCAAAATAAATCAGGGTATATAGGTTTATGTTGAGTATTTCTACCACATCTCATAAATCTATATAAGTAGATTTAAAAATACATAGCTAGCTAACTAAAATTATTAATATATGAATTACATTACAGTTGCTAATCAAGTTAAACAAATATGCTCTGAGACCTGTACATTCATCCTCCCAAAACTATAATACAAAGGAAAACCAATGTTGATTTTACCTTAAAATAAGAATTTTCATGATTATGAATGTGGATGAGTAAGGAAAGGAGAAAGGATGTCAAAACTAGATACGTAAGGAACAAAGGTATTCTGGATCTTGCAAATGCTGACTGGGATTTATTACAGATGAAGGTATAAATATATACAAGGGAAGAGTGAGAGTAAATGGTACTTTCTGCAAGTTAGTACGACTGGAACAAAGAATAAAAAAGAGAATAAGGATGAAAATAGAAAAAAAGAAGGGCCTAAAAATAAAGAACTTTACGTGCCATGCCTAGAAATTTGAATTTTAACCTAGAGAGTATGAGGAGCCACTGAAAGTTCCTGAAGTAATGAGATCATGTAGTAGAATCATAAATAAGAAAAACTGGAAGTAAGGGAACTACTTCGGAAATACTACAATTGTTAAGACAACAACAGACAAGGATCTGAATAAATGTAGTATTTAAAGGAAAGGTAAAGAGACAGATTTGTTAAATATTTAAAAGATAGAATTGATGTAATCAATTGATCAGTGCTGTAGATACAGTAAGGAAAAAGTACCTAGAAAACCTCTCTACTCTGGCTTTGGTAGGTGGTGCAGGCCCTTTTCAAGATTCAGGAAGGAGATAATTGTAAAGTTTTGTTTTGCTTTCTTTTAAGGCAGGATATGCTCAGGGAGATAATAAATATTTTGGGTATGTTGATTTTGTGTAACTGCTATAGAGAGATGTCAGTAAGCAGTTAAATGTGTGAGACTAGAGTTCAGAAGAAAGATCTGTGCTAGAAATATAGACATATAAGTAATCAACATCTAGATATTAACTTAAGCTCTGTAAGTAGGTGAATACATTAGTAAACAATGTAAAAGGAGATGGTAATGGGGATAATGACAAGAGTACTGAGAAACATCAAATTCTAAAAGATTGGCAGAGAAAGCATAAAGACTAAAAATATGACAAGGTTAAAGAGTGTATTAGGCCATTGAAGTGCCACAGACACAAAGGAAGAAAAGTTATTCATAAGATAACGATTCAAAAGAACTTAGAGAAGGCGGTGTTGGTAACTTCTATTAGGGCAGTTTCAGTAGACTAAGGGTAGTAGAAAGTTGTTTAATGTGCTTAATTTAATATATGGGAGATGAAGAAGGACAGACTAGTGTGAGTTATCTTAAAGAAGCATTATTATTTAAAAAGAAAAAGAAAAGTTTTAGGAGAACTAGTGTCTGTTTTTCTTTTCTTTTATTCCTTTTGTTGGCTGTTTTTTTGTTTTCGTTTTAAGTAAAAGCATATTTACAAACTCCAAAAATGGAATCAAAAGAGAAAACAAGACTAAAAAACAGAAGAGTTCATAACTTGAATTTAGGGAGAAGGAATAGAAGAAAGAGAGGTCAGAGAGAAATGTCTTTCATTTAGAGGAAAAGGTAACTTTTCCTCTGAAACTTAAGTGAAGGAAGTAATGGTCGGTAGCGATAAATTTGTAAGCATGAGAACAGAAAGTCAACGAAGTTCATTTCTGATAATCCACTCAGAGCAACTGCATATATGACTGTGTACAGTATCACTCTGGTGGCTAACATTTATATTTAAACAGGTTATGATATATTAAAATGCATGTAAAATTTTTAGATAATTTAAGTATTTACCTTCCATAACATCTTTTTCCATTATTTTGACTACCTCTGTTTGATTATTTGTCTGTTGCTTACGAATAGATGTTTTCTTGAATTTATTCACCATACACTCCTAGAAAACAAAACAGAAAAAATCAAAATAGTTTTCAATGAGCACTTAGTATAATGCTTACCACTACGTTCATTCTATGAAAGACGCAGTATCTGCTATATAAGAATTAATATCTTTTCTCAAGGAGCTTACAATTTAGTTGAAAAGATAATCATAAAATACTAGGAACCTACAAAAATTATTTAAGCATATACAGAACGAGATCAAAAGGAGCCAGAATATTTAAGTGGTCTTCTCAGAGTAGGTAACACTTTTACATTACAGAAAAAGTGTTAATTACGGGTCACAGTTCTGTGAAGATTACATTGGTCTGGATAATCACTGTATTTCTTTCTAATAATTCCATCTCTTCTGTCCAAATTAATTGTATGTTCAATTAGCAGTCCAGCTCAAGCCCCTTCTTTAAGCATTCTTTAACATTCCCAACTGTCTTTCCCTTTACCAAACCCCTACAGTACTTCTGAATTCCTGGCATTGCCACTTAACAGTCATTTAGCTACTCTGAGCATAATCATTCATGATAAAAATGAGTTGTTTTAAGGCTCAATTGAAATAATGAATGAATGTATCTAGCATAACTCCAATTAATAGATGATAGCTGACTCTACATCAATGAAGTTGTTAAAGGACACCTCCACAGAAACTGTGAAAAATGTAATAATTTCTGAAATAACAAATCCAAACTCTATTATAGAGGAATTCACAAGCAATTATGGGTTAATTTTAACAAAGTCTATTATAGAGGTATTCACAAGCAATTATGGGTTAATTTTAAAACAACTCTTTCTTTAAATAGTAAATTAAAATTTTAGAAATACAAAATGTGAGAGATGGGGAAAGTGAAAAATGAAATCATAAGAAATTCACGTCAATAAAATGCTTCTCATTTCAAAAACAGCTACTTACATGCAAAAACTCCATAACTACTTTATCAAATTTAGTTTGTTTCTGTATATGATCTAATGTTTCCTGATGTGAAGAACTTTCCAGATGCAGTTCAATATCTTTCTCTTCAAATGTTCGAAATTTACAAAATGAACATGTAAATGCCATTCTATAAGACAAAAAAAGTCTTCCTTCAAATATTCCTTTAATCACTTATAACAAGTTCACAAGAATATACCATTGAAACTAATTTTATCAACATAAATTATTTCCTTTCTTCCATTTTATGACTGAATTAAAATTAGCTTAAATCCAAAAAAAAACAAAAAACCAAAAAAAAAAAACAGTATTTCTTTAAGTACTTATTTAGACAGCAGAGTCATTTTACCACTTTGCATTTCTGGCCCACCTTGGAGCTTCCATCTAGGAAAAATGGAAGCAGTGGATATATAAATGATCTACTTCAAGCCTAGACCAATTAAAAAGCCAAAGCAAACCTCACAAGTTCCAAAGTTCTGTAACATTTTACATGTTGTTCCATCCTCAAGCTTCTAAACCACCAGTAGTATCAACTAAGTAAAGTGGCACACCATCAGACAATCTTAATTCACTCCTATGGAATTCTTAAGTGATCAAAAGTCTTGCCTTCTAATGACCACTTCACTTCAGAATAACTAATAGGTCTAGACTGGACAAATGCATACATCTGTAAGCTCAAGAGCCATTCCAGAATGAACTGTCCCACTTGTTTTTTGTTTTTTATTTTATTTTATTTTTTTTGAGATGGAGACTTGCTCTGTTGCCCAGGCTGGAGTGGAGTGGTGATATCTTGGCTCACTGAAATCTCCACCTCCCGAGTTCAAGAGATTCTCCCACGTCAGCCTCCCAAGTACCTGGGACTACAGGCATACACCACCACACCACTAATTTTTGTATATTTAGTAGAGGCGGGGTCTTTTCATATTGGCCAGGCCAGTCTCGAACTCCTGATCTCAGGTGATCCACCTGCCTCAGCCTCACCCAAAGAGCTGGGATTACAGGTGTGAGCCACTGCACAGAGCATAATTGTTTGTTTCTATCTTATGCTATCTTCTTTCCCTTGAATTATGCTAGCAGTCACATAACTGGTTTCTGTTTCTAGTCCCCATTTTCTAATTAATTACTTGCAATGCTATTAGATTTACTTTCCTAGTTGAGAATATAAGCTCTGGAGCCAACTGCTGAGTTCATATCCTAATTCCATTTTGTGATCTTGGGCAAGTTACTTGACTTCTCTGGGCCTTGGTTTTCTTACATTGAGATCAGAACGCTCACAGATGTGTTATGAGGATTTTTAAAAATACATATAAAGCCCTTAGAACAGTTCCTAACACACAATAATTATTCAATTAGTTATTGTCCTTCCTATAGGAGGTAAGAGCACATTACTCCTCAAAGGCCTTCATTAGCTCCTTAAGCCTCAAAAAACAAAGACAAAATGTTTCCAGCTGGCAGCCAGGAAATTTCCTAATCTCTCCTTCTTGGCTTTACTCACCAATTCCTTTAACAATATCTGGCACATAGTACGTCTTCATTAAATGTTTAAATTAGATTATACCTTTCACCCCACTAGTCACTTCAATCTACACTGCTTTCAATTTTCTGAATATCAATAACAAATTTCTGTTTATTTGCTTTTATGGCAAACCATGGCCTCTAGGAGGCTTCCTCTCACAACTTCTCCTGTAACCCTGCCATTCCCAGATCAACACAAATACCACTTCCATCATGGTAGCCTCCCCTGATTTCCCTGCACCCTTATTTATTTTTTGCTCTGTTTCCCAGGCTAGAGTGCAGTGGCATGATCTCAACTCACTGCAACCTCCACCTCCCAAGCTCAATCGATCCTCCCACCTCAGCCTCCCAAGTGACTGGGACCACAGGCACCTGTCACCATGGTTAATTTTTGTATTTTTTGTAGAGATGAGGTTTCACCATGTTGCCCAAGGTAAGTCTTAAATTCCTAGGCTCAAGGAGTCCACCTCCCCTCGGCCTCCCAAAGTGCTAGAATTACCACGCTCAGCTTCCTACGCCCTTAAGAAGAAGTTATTTCTCATAAGACTACATTGCGCTTCTCTTCTGGTATCCTTCACCATATAGTATTATATGTGTACATCTCTCACACATCCATCTTGTTCTCCCTAGGTTCCCTTAAGGGTAGGTATACACCTTTCCATCCTCTTTATTATGTTGAAAGCATTCAAATATCCAAGGGAAGGAACTTATCACAAGAATAGTGATTTACTCAATCTTGAATCCTCATAACTCAAAGTAAAACTGCTCTAATAAATGAAAGTAATTTTAGACTACTTTAAAGAAATTATATCATAAAATAGTGACTTATGAGTTGACATTCTTTTCATTATATCAGATTTATATTTAGAGTTAGAGAAAATAGCTAAATGAAAGTTCACTTCTTTCATTTTCTCCAAATCACAGTTTGTTATATTAACATGAACATATCCAGATCTAAAATTTTTGATAAGAAAAGTACTCGTAGGGCAATTAAATTTAAAAGATTGCATCTTATAACGTAAAATGATTTTTACATTCCTAGACACTGATAATTTCAATTTATTTCCACACCAAAACCTAACTATGCCTGTTACTTCTACCAAAAGAAGGAATCACAAGAGATAAGGATTGGGGCAGTACACTCACAAGGACCAAAAATAGTCGTAGTTTTTAAAACTACAACTACTCTTCTGTTTATGGATGGTTTTGTTTAGAGATGAGGTTTTGTCATGTCGCCCAGGTTGGCCTCAAACTTCTGGGCTCAAAGCTTTAAGAAAAATTATGACTTTTTAAAAAACTGCTAAATCACTTGCTAGAGTTATAATATTATACTGTCACCAACAATTTATAAGTGTCCTTTGACCATTCCTTAATTAGCAAGTCAAATTTCTCCTTAGTAATAAAATGGCATACTATTCTTTAAATTTTTAGTTTATTTAAATTACTGTTAAGTTTAAACAATTTCCTTAAAATTATTACTAGCTGTGTTTCCTCATCACATTAAATATTAAACATCCCAGTTTTCTTACTTTTCAAAAGAATTTGGGTGATGTTTTAATTTAATTTGGATATTAATAATTTCTCATGTTTATATTTTCCAAGTCTGTTTGCTTTCTTTTCAAATTTTAAGTTTTTATTTAGCCAAATCTCCTCATCATTTCCTTTGTAATTTATTCTATAATTTTTAAGCCTGGGGAAAAAAATCTCCTTGCAGAACATTTTGTTTTTCTGTAATTTCATTTTTTTTACTACATTGATTCCAGGTAGCATATGAGGAGGCTCTAAACTGATTTTTGTTATTTAACTGTTCAACCAATACTCCTCGTTTCTAATATTTTCTTTATTAAATATTATGTTCTTCTTTACAGTCTCTTTACAGGCTAATAATTCCAGTATAATAATTAGCTTTGTGTATTACCACATATTTTTAACTATTATAGCTTTTTAATGATTGAATATCCAGAAAAGTCAGTACCTACTCATTTACTCTTCTTAAGAATTTTCTTTGAAATCTGAATTGGAAATAACTTACATATTTATAATATTTAGTTCCTACCCATGAAAATCACTATGATCACTATGTCTCCACATAGCCAAATCTCAATAACAAGTTGGTTTCTTTTTTGGGGGGGGATGGAGTTTTGCTCTTGTTACCCAGGCTAGAGTGCAATGGCACAATCTCGACTCACTGCAACCTCTGCCTCCTGGGTTCAAGCAATTCTCCTGCCTCAGCCTCCCAAGTAGCTGGGACTACAGGCGCGTGCCACCATGTCCAGCTAATTTTTGTATTTTTAGTAGAGACGAGGTTTCACCATGTTCACCAGGATAGTCTCGATCTCTTGACCTCGTGATCCACCCGCCTCGGCCTCCCAAAGTGCTGGAATTACAGGCGTGAACAAGTTGGTTTCCTTTTAAGAATACTGTTATTTCTGAATATTTTATATTTTTTGGATTGCCATTATGAATATAATGGCTTTTTTCTTATGTTTTTTAAGTAGTGATTACATATAAAATCAAAAATCAAAAGCATTCCTGTATATCTGTATCTTTGAACAAGTCTTTTCATTTGAATCTTAAGAAATTTTTTGCATTACAATTGATGTGTCTGCCTTTTCTAGGAAATCATTTTTTAGTAAGCCTAACATTCTGACTCTAAACACAAACCTGTATCCATCTCCGTATTTCTCACTGTTTTTTTCTCTTCTGCGCCTTTGTTTCTCTCGCCGAGCCTCAATTCGTCGCTTTTCTTCCTCTTCACTTTTAGGATCAGTTTTTGCTAGGACATCACACAAAAAAATAAAAGCTAAAATTCATTTTCCATTCTCCCTTTCCAATCATCAGTTCATAAAGTACATACTTATGAGGTTTACTTAGTGATTGTAATCTAAAATTGAACTCACCAAAAAAATCGGAGTTTGAGACTGTCCGGTATTTCTGAAACTTCATTGAATGAACTTCATTAATTTGAATACCATCATCTCAAAAGAAGTCTGTCATATCTGCTTGTCATCTATGTAATTATTTGCTACAGATTTTTCTTTAAATCTGCTCATTTGTCCTATCTTTATTCTAAGCAATAATATCCTTATCACCTAAAATCATCTTGGACATCAATCACATACATACTCTGGGAAACACTGAAGTAATGTGACCCAGTATGAAAATGAAAGTCCGGTAAACACTGGAGGGCCCTGGATGCAAGAATTCATGTTCGTATTATAGGAGCTCTTAGAAAATTTCTTAAAATGTATAGTCTCCAAAATAAAACCACGTTTGTTCTCTTTTTTAAAAAAGTTTCTCTATTGTGATAAAATACACAAAACGTAAGATTTACTAGTTTAACCACTTTAAAATGTGCAATTCAATGGCATTAAGTACATTCACAAAGTTATGCAACCATCTCCACTATCTAGTTACAGAAGTTTTCATCATCCATAAAGCAGTCACTCCCCATTTCAACCCTACCCTAAGGCCCTGGGAACCACTAATCTGCTTTCTAATCTATGGACTTGACTATTCTGGGTATTTCATATAAATGGAATCATCCTGTCTGGTGACCTTTTGGTCTGATGTTTATTTAGCGTGTTTTCACAGTTCACTCACGTTGCATCATGTATTAGTACTTCCTTCTTTTCTATGGTTTAATAATATTCCACTGTATGAATACATCACATTTTTTTAACCATTCATCTGCTGATGTATATTTCAGTTGTTCTACCTTTTGGCTGTTATGAATAATGCTGCCATAAACATTTATATGTAAATTTTTGTTTGGGCAGGGCACAGTGGCTCATGCCTGTAATCTTAGCTTTTTGGGAGGCTGAGGCAAACAGCTCACTTAAGGCCAGGAGTTCAAGACCAGCCTGGCCAACATGGCGAAACAGTCTCTACTCAAGATACAAAAATTAGCTGGGCATGGTAGCTGTAGTTCCAGCTACTCAGGAGGCTGAGGCATGAGAATCATTTGAACCCAGGGACAGAGGTCGCAGGGAGCCAAGACTGTGCCACTGCACACCAGCCTGGGCAACAGAGTGTGATCCTGTCTCAAAAATAAAAATAAATAAATAAATAAATTTTTGTTTGAACACTGCTTTAAATTATTTGGGGTAAAATACCTAGAGGTAGAATTGCTGGATCATATGGATAGTCTATGTTTAATTGCTTCAGGAACCACCAATCTGCTTCCCACAGTGGCTTCACCGCTTTACATTCCTATCAGTAATGTGTGAGGGTTCCAATTTCCCCATATACTTGTCAACACTTGTTATTTTCCTTTTTTAAAAAATTATGACCATCCTAGTGGGTATGAAGTGGTATCTCATTGTGAGCAGGTTCTTTCTTATAATACATTTAACTTTACACTTTAAAAAAATTACCTATTTGCCCTTAAATTTTTCCTTTTATGCACTGCTTATCCTTTTGGATGGCCTTTGAAAAATGTACTCATATAATACCTCAAATAAGAAGTAATTTAATCTTCCTTTCATATGATAAAACTATGACATGTTGTACTTCTAGCCAAGTGACAGAATCGGGTTCCTTCCCTATCAATTTTCTGTAGTCATATAGTCTATACTACAACACCTCATACTGAGGAAAATTCAGCAATCATCTTTTTAAATGCCGATTTTACACCTGACAGAAGGCATAATTTAACTAAAGAATTTTAGTTCCATTCTTAGCTATGCCACACTATTCTCAAGTTTTGTTATATAAAAAAGAAGGAATCAGGGAGGGATACGGAGGATATATATATATATCTGCTTTACTGGACAATCAGTTTATCAAACTTTTGCAATATTTAACCATAACTGCAAAGTGTATCTTTGAAATAGGTCCCAAGAGAATCAACTGAATTTTCTATTATAGTCATGTCTAATAAAATTTCATATTTGATACATAACAGTCTATCAATTGACAAACTGCAAAAAGTATCCCCATAACACATATTCTGCTTAGTTTCAGGTTTTCAGAATTCCAGAAATTCCAGAATATTGTTATTTCTTATTAAACAATAAGGCATGATGAGAAAGTAATTTAAGTATAGTTTTTAAACCTTTCTTGAATTTTATATTATAGAAAATATTTTGAGGAAAGAATCTAGCATTGCAATTTCAGTTCTTTCAAGTACTGCATATTAAAATGTCTATGTTATAATTAGGGAAAAGGTTATTTTAAAATAAAAGGGAAAAATTAACACAAAGCAAACTTCTGTTACAGTCATAAGGAGGTTTAAGAACAGGATTTCTAGAGCATTACTTGCTCTGGAATAAATCCTGGCATCACCATTTACTGGTTGTTTGACCTAGGCAGCAAATTATTTACCTATTCTGCCTGTTTTCTCAGCTGTAGAGGGTTTGATACACAACCACACAGAATTCAGGAAAAATAAATGGACCAGGGTATGTACATTTTAAAAGTATCTTTGGGTATTCATGACCAATTATTAACTGCAATAGGGGATTCAAAGATCTAATTTCTATTTTTTTTTTTTTTTTTTTTTTGAGACGGAGTTTCGCTTTTGTTACCCAGGCTGGAGTGCAATGGTGCAATCTCGGCTCACCGCAACCTCCGCCTCCTGCCTTCAGGCAATTCTCCTGCCTCAGCCTCCTGAGTAGCTGGGATTACAGGCACGTGCCACCATGCCCAGCTAATTTTTTTTAAATCTTTAGTAGAGACGGGGTTTCACCATTTTGACCAAGATGGTCTCGATCTCTCGACCTCGTGATCCACCCGTCTCGGCGTCCCAAAGTGCTGGGATTACAGGCTTGAGCCACCGCGCCCGGCCTCAAAGATCTAATTTCTACAATCACGATTGTTATGTAGTTTCCCTATATAAACATGAAAAAAATTACCTAAAAGTATGGAATTAAAAAAAATAAAAAGTATCCTGAACCATAGCAATTATGTTTTTTTTACTTACTGGGTGATTTGCTGAGGCTTATCTTCTCCATAGGTTTTGCTAGTTTGGGTTTCTTGATAAAGGTTCCACTGGGCTTATTAAATGGCTGCATCATTTTTCTCTTTATTCCTCTTGCAGCAGCAACTGTGACATTGGTGGATTTGTTTTGATAGTCAACAACAATTCCGGGTCTATGAATGCTTCCAAAATCACCCATATGCTGTAAATTTGTGAAATCAATAAATATTAGCATATTATCCAAGATAAAATATGAATTCATATAAAATTTTCATGTTAACTATCTATAATTTTCACCTGAAAATTCCCTGGAATGTAACTAAATTTTACATGTCCATTCTGAAAAAACACATTGAAAAACTCTGTAAATTATTACATAAGCTCGAATCCACTGAATTAGTACTTTTATTTCCAGTAGAACAAATAATGAATATTTGCTACCTGTTTTTACTTTTACATTTCAAAATTACTTGAGATTATAGACAACATATGTGCCTGCCCAAATGTTACCACTTGTACAACTCTCTGACAACTCCTCTTCAGAGTTCCTAATTGATGTTTTCTCATGAAAAGACCCTAAAAGAAATCTTTATTTTACTAAAACCTGGCTTACAACTATGATACACAAAGAAGACCATATTTGTAGTTTGAAGTAAAAAAGATCCAGAAATCATTTAGTATTTCTCCCTGTTGAAAAAGGGAATGAGAAGGCGAGATGGAACATTAGTATGAAATAGGAGAGTTAAAGCATAACCATGCATCAACTTCCAAGACACACTTCAGATAAAGAATTGCATCTGACGTTCCATTCACATTCCTACCTAGAGAAACATTTTCTGACCCAGAAACCCAAGAAACAAAAGTTTACAGATGAAGAGTCATGCAACCAAACGACTCTTTGTGTCCCTTCCTCTTCTCTGGTCATTATCCAAATCCACTAAACCAAGAGGCCACATGTCCAAAGAAATTTATTCTGCTAATCTTACAAGATAAAGATGGAGGAGTAATCTGAAGAGAAGGACCCAAGGGGAATTGTACAAGTGAAGATTAAAAATGTAGGTCCTATTTGCTCATATACTTCACTACCAGGAGGAGAGGAAGAAAAGTCCATTCAGACTAGAATGGTAAATACAAAGTACAGGAATACTTGTTTTACTATTATGAAAACAAAATTGACTGTTGAAGCCTCATTAAGAAAACACACTCTGCCTAAAATAATATACAGCATGGAAAATATTAAGTGTTTTCCAAATTTTCAAACTAGAATGGATTTTCAATTCAAAACCCAAGGCCTATCATTCCAACTATTTTCAATTAACCTATAATCATGAAGTATATTGGAACTGTAATGTATCAGTTGCTTACATTTGTATACTATGCTTAGGAATACCTATCTAACCTAGTGATGTTTCCAGGTAATTTAAAGTCACATCAGGAAAATCTTCCTTAATCACGCATTAAAGGTGCAATGCATTTTTACATAAGTAAAAAGTAACTGTTAAAAACGCAAAATTTCTACACAAGTATAACAAGCTACACTGATATACCAAAGGTTAACAACCAGTCAAAAATGTGTACCCTACTACATTTTTTTGCTAGAAATACTTTCCTCTGCAAAGAAAATATTAAGAGAAGCTGACTTAACAAGATTCTTATTACATTATAACAAAAATACAATATCCTTTAAATGATAAAACTATATAATAACCCCACAATCTACATACACTTACTAAGTAAAATTTCATGTCAACCAAGTAACCTAAGAACATAAAGCATAATGTTTACACTACGTACCCTAAAATTAAACAATTGTGGACTAGTATATTTACTCATTTAAGCAATAATTTATAAAATATTACTTCCTAAGAAGAAGCCATAAACATATCTATACAGGTGGAAATTATTTCTCAAGAGTAAAACTAGTAACACAAGGGAAAATAAAACAACCAGCAATTGAACATATTGTAAGAGTGACTAAGCAAAATTACAACTGACCACAAATCATTGTACAATCTGTTATACACATCAACTTCTTCACCACATAAACATGGCTAAGCTATCCTAATCTATCAACTTTCTAGTCTCTTTTGCTTAATGTGAAACATGGAGCTTTGAAGAAATTCTACTTGCTAGAGTTTAGCAACAAAGTATAAACATTTTATCATACATTGCACCTTTAACCTACTCAAAAACTCAAAAAGGGTTCAGTGACCTTTCACAATAATCCACAAACTATTCCACCAGCAAAACTGCTAGTGTTTACAAGGAAAAATGCAACTCCTTTTAACCCCTTTTAGACCAAATCTAACAGCCTCACCTTTTTAATAAAGGGAGATTTGGTACAACTTCATGATGATCTCAAACTGTCACTTATTTTCTGAGGTGCTGGAAAAACTTTTACAGTGAACCTAAAAATTATGTTTATAACTCAGCTTTTGCTTCAAAATACACTGGGATGAACAGTGTTTATTCTAGTTGAAAACGATGGTCTTGAAAGGGTTTAAAAGAGTGACTAGTGAAAAGAATCTGAAAAGATTCTGTTGTACTTACTCCTCGGCCTCGGCCTCTGCCTGTTGATGGTCCTCCAAAAGCATCATAGTTTCTGCTTCCAAACGTACTTTCGGGATAAGCAGGCGTTCCTCTCCCCCGAGAGCCTACAGGTGCAGGCTTCATATGGGGTGAAGAAAAACTGCTGTAGGAAGAGTAATTCTCTCTTCCTCTGTCCTCCATAAACCCAGGCCTCAATTTTGAACGGGAGTAAGGTGCTTCCCAGCTAGACCCGCCCTGGTTTCTACCTCCGAAAGAGTCAAGGCTATTCCGGTAGGAGCTCTCAAATCGACCACCATAACTACCTCCGAAGCGGCTTTGTTCGGGTTCATTAAAACCATAGCCAGATCTGTACAGATCTCGCCCACCCAGAGAAGACCTGGAGTCGTAAGACTCATAAGGTCCAAACCTGGAAAAGTTGCACAGTGAGGGAAAAAACAAAAGTAAGCTTACTAATGTTAGACAATTCAAAAGACAAATTATCAGATGACATTTATCAACTAAAATTCATTTATACCATACTGGTTTGCACAGTTTTACTTTTGTTCACACTTGATTAGGGCTGGGCAGTTCAACATGAGACCAGATAGAAAGCTATCTGAGTCAGATTTTAAATGTGAATTGAGTTTAGTAAAACTTAGCTTAAAATCTGCTTCTTAGCAGCTTTTCTATTTTATGAAGAAAAGATTTGTCTGTCATTATTTAAGCCCAGCCCTAGTCTTGGAAAAGGTCATTTGCTAAAGTTCACAAACTATTCAAACTTTTTTGACTCTATCCCTAATATTAAAAATCACAAAACATTTACAATATTTTGGCTTTCAATGGGGACACAAATTGAAGTCTACATAGATGTAGGTTATTTGTGACACAAGATCCTTTTGCACTCCCAATAATCTATATCACAAACTGCTTCATTGTGTCTAGTAGTAATCCAAATTTGGGGAATTATCTCTGGTTGTAAAAATTTGACAATCTGCCAAACTTCAGCCAAGGTCAATTAATGAATCCTCAATCACTTTTTACTCATAGACTAGAAAATCTAACAAATCTAGAAGGATAAACACATAAAATAAAACAAGATCACCAACATATACCCTCTACATATGAATTTTCAAGGCAGATGAGAATGAATACATCTTATAATATCTTCAATTATTTGAAAAAATTATCACATAAAACTACCCTAAAAAGGGGAGCACACAGTCTCCATGAAGTTTTAATAGAGTTAACAGAAGAAATAAATCATCTTCCTTCTCACAAACCCAAAGCATGGATTACAAAAGTTGCCTGATATCTTACAACACAGTTTTATAAAGGCCCACAATTACACATGAGATAAAACAATAACATCTGCAGAAATAGCTTATGCACATTACATTCACATATTAAAACATTAAGTGTTACATTACTTCAATTATTTACAGATCACTAAATAGAAGGTACTATTTATTTCTGAATCCTAGTAACCATATAAAAATTATTCCTATTTCCGATATTTTTCAAAACATCTATCACATAAGCAAAATAGTTGTAACTGTTCACTTTCTTAATTTTTCTTTACTATAAACCATAGTGGCACACTGGAAGCAGAAAGAAGGAAAGTAAGCATCATTCAGTCCATCATTAAGAAATCCGGATCCTTCAATTTATGAAGAAGGATGACTGTTTCAAATGTCCACTAACTAGTTTTACTTATATTCAGCAGGAACCTTTGTGCCTCAAAAAGTAGATACCCCTTCTCCTGAAATATGGTCAACCTTAAAGCTTGAGTTGTTTAAGCATGTTTAAGCTTTATACAGTAGTAACAATAAAATATAAATACAATCTAGACTAGTCAAATGTATAGCATTCATGGCTTTAATACAATGCTCCTAGCCTAGAGCACAACTGTTTTGGTATAAATAGTACCTGCCAATAAATAACCTGGACATAATTTTTAAAATATTTTTATTATTATAATATGTTCTTCCTTTAATTAAAGGAATATCTGTCTTGAATGTTTCTGAGAAAGTAAATGTTAGACTGGTTCAGTAAAATCCATTCTAGTTAGACTGCTTTGCTAATTTACATAGCACCCCACATCAGAAAAGATTTCTTTAATTATTAAGAAAAGCTTCACAAATAATATTTTCAATAACACTGTTATATCATTTTTCAGGATATTTTGATTGATAAGTAGTTAAAAGTAAAAGAAGTAAAAAAAAAGTTCACTGCTAAAAACAGAATATCTTACTCTATTATGTCGATATGATATAGTTATCTGTGTTTTCCTAAAATAATGTCTGCCAGTAATCCTGAATTTAAATTTTATACCCATTAATTAACACCTTTAAACATTTAAGGTGATGATTCAATAGCAAACAGTGAAGTTTGTAACATGCCTAAAGAATACTTAAAATAATATATCCAGAATCTTATAGTTGTCTAATTATTTGGCCAAATGATTAAGCAATTTACCTGCTACCCCCACCACCACCACTGTGATTGTCCATGCCATATGACTGGTTTAGGTAGGAATCCATGGATCTTTGACCCCCATAGGATCCATGGCCATAGTCACGATCCATCCCTATAAGAGTTTAAAAAGAAAAAAGTTATATGATGCTCACCTTTACTGGCACTCAAAAGAAGAATTTTTAGATAAATATCCTTGAATGCCAGACCTCCATAAGATCCAGGACCATAATCACGATCCATTCCTAAAAGAGAGTCAGTAAGAAATCGTCAATGAAATACACCATTCTCTTCAGGGATCTTGGCACAAAACACAGGATATTCCTATCAATCACCTGAGATAATAATTTACCATTAACATTTAAATTAAACACGCACTAAACACTGAAGGGAAATACACAAAGATGAGAACCTACTGGATCAGATTTGCTAAAAAAGCCTGATGTTTCAAAGAAAAACATACTTTCAACTAAAAGTTCTATAATTGTTTTCTATTTTTATTTTCTTTTGAGACTGGTTTATGAGACTGGCTAATTTTTTTATTTTTGGTATAGTTGGGCTTTCACCATGTTCCCCGGGCTGGTCTCGAACTCCTGGGCTCAAGTAATCCGCTCACCTCAGCCTCCCAAAGTACTGGGATTACAGGCATGAGTCAGTGCACCAGGCCACAGAATTATTTTACATTTACCCAATATTTACTTTAAGGCCTTGTACTAAGTATTATAGCATACATAAAAATACTTAATGATGCATAATTCGTATTCTCAAGAGAAGTCAGCATTTACTAATGTCAAAGGGGAAATTTTTGTCCTATATGATGGCAGTAGACTATACTTGTTTTCTGCATCTAACTGTTCTCTAAATGTCTGAAAACTCAAAGAAGCCACATTTCCAATTAGCCTTGTTCACAGTAATTGAAATAGATATTTTTAAACAGTAAAATCACAGATTGAGACCAATCTATGGCACTGTGCCTATAAATTATGACTCAACAAATATTTAAACCTTCAAATTCCCTTAAAGAAAGAAAATGGGGGGGGTGGGGTTTAAAAAAAAAAGAAAATGAATGCAAATTCTAGCAACGTGAACACTTAAAAAGAACTAATACTATAAGCATATTAAGTCTATTTTATGACACTGCAATTCTGCCTATATAACAACCTCTGATATGAAAAATAAATAAAACAAAAGAGGTAACAAAATCAATTTCGGATGACTGTAAAAATCAGAAAGTAAAAAACATTAAAATTTATTTTCTATAAAGTCCTTTAAAAACCCCTCATTACTATCCTCTCCAAATGTCATATATAAATAAATACAAAAGTACAAACAAATACTTTAATTTTATATTTTTTAAAACATTAAATTTTATTTATAATCATTTAAATATCTCCAGTCCTAACAACAATAATAATGACAACAATAACAACTTTATAAAAATAGTATTCAAAGTCATCCAACTTTAAACCTGGTAGCAACCTAAATGTTCAAAATCAATCTCATTTTATGCATCTGGGGAACTAAAGTCCAAAGAGATGAAGTGATTTTCCCAAAATTCTATATGTAGCCTCTTGTCTAGTCTCATGCTATTACTTCTACATGAAACATTTTCCTCTACCACCCTAAATATTGGCTTACTGAAACTTTCCAATCTTTTAAAGTCCATTTCAAATACTAAAGCATTCAAGAACACTTTTACTGATATTCTCTCAGCTGAGTGTCATATTTCTTCTGAATATTTACAAAAGCCTGTAACTCTCACATAGTGCTTGTGATACTCTGCCTTACACTCTGCCATTTGTGGCCTCATCTTAAATTTACCAGTCCTGTGGTAAGGGTCCAATTTTTATTTTAGAAAAGCAGTTGTCAAGGCAGCTGCTGACCACTAGGAGTTGCTGAGATCCTTTCTGGGGATCCACAAGGTCAAAATATTTTCATAAATAACACCTGAACATTATTTGCCTTTTTCGCAGTGCTGACAACTTGCATCAAAGGTGCAAAAGCACTAGTGGGTAAAACTGCTGGTGACTTAGCACAAATCAAGGCAGTGGCAAGAGAGTTCACTGGTAATCATTACATTCTTTGACATTACATGCTCACAGTAAAAATAAAATATAAATGCCATTTTCACCTCAGAATGTCCTTGATGAAGCAGTAAAAATTATCAATTTTATTAATATGACCTTTAAGTACGTATATTTTTATGTTCTCTGTAGTGAAATGGAAGAACATATCATACAATTTGGCTGCATACCAAAGTATCATAGTTCTCCCACAAAAAGTCATTGTGCAAGTGTTTGGTTTGTGAATTAAATTAGCCACTTTTTACAAGGAACACTCTTTTTACTATAAAGAAAGACTGACAGAGAAATACGATGGTTTTCCAGATTTGGGCATCTGGCAGACATTTTCTAATGAACTAAGTAAAGCTACTATTTTAACAAAAACAACTGACATTATTTGTTGCCAATGATAAAATTCACGCTTTCAAGTGAACATTAGAATTCTATAAAAGTTGGCCGGGCGCAGTGACTCATGTCTATAATCCCAGCACTTTAGGAGGCCGAGGCGGGTATATCACGAGGTCAAAAGATCGAGACCATCCTGGTCAACAAGGTGAAACCCCGTCTCTACTAAAAATATAAAAAATTAGCTGGGCATGGTGGCATGTGCCTGAAATCTCAGCTACTCAGGAGGCTGAGGCAGGAGAATTGCCTGAACCCAGGAGGCGGAGGCTGCGGTGAGCCGAGATCGAGCCATTGCACTCCAGCCTGGGTAACAAGAGCGAAAATCCGTCTCAAAAAAAAAAAGCAATGATTCTGGTTGATCACAGTAGTGTTACTACTCATTTAAAGAGGAGGAAAAGCCTTTATATTGTATATAATCAGTGTAGTTTTAGGGCTACAGATTTTGTTAAGATGACTCCTTTTATATAAATTTTTCTTCCAGGTCACCAAAATGAATGTTAAAATCACTTTTAAAAATAAAACCGTGAGAACATAATAGTATCTCTTCACTATTAATATTAAAAGTAATATACCCAGAAAAATAAAACTGACCTAATAATTTAAATCAAATATATTCTATCACTTGGATCACTCCTACAAATAACATGCTCAAAAATGCTAAAGCTCATTTTTTTTTTCAGACAGAGTCTCACTGTCACCCAGGCTGGAATGTAGTGGTGTGATCTCAACTCGTTGCAACCTCCGCTTCCTGGTTTCAAACGATTCTCCTGCCTCCGCTTCCCGAGTAGGTGAGACTACAGGCAAACACCACTATGCCCAGCTAATTTTTGTATTTTGAGTAGAGACAAGGTTTCACCATGTTGGCCAAGTTGGTCTCAAACTCTGGACCTCAAGTGATCCAACCCACCTCATCCTCCTTAAGTGCTGGGATTACAGGCATGAGCTACCACACCTGACCTAAAGCCCATTTTTAATTAAAATACAAAGAAGCAGCTGTGGAATACTGGGGGAAAAAATCTGACCCATGACCAAAATAACTGTGTGACATTAAGTCTTGAATGGGACTCAACCTACTAAAAGATACCACCAGCATCTACCACCTAGGTTATTGCAAAAGTCTCCTAACTGGTTTTCCTGCTCCACTTTTGTTCCTTTATTGTTTATTCTGAAGACAATAGCTGGAATAATTCTGACAAAATGTAAGTTAAATCATGTTCAATGCTCAGTAACCTCCAATGGATTCCTCTTACTCCAAGTAAAGCCAAAGCTTAAAATAACATATAAGAACCTATACCAGCGGTTCTTAACTAGGGGAGATTTTGCATCCCCTGGGAACACTGGCAATGTCTGAAAACATTTTTGGTTGTCACAACTAGGGGGCAGATGCTACTGACATCTAACATACAGAGGCCAGGAAGGCTGCTAAATGTTCTATGATGCACAGGACATACCTCCACAATAAAAAATTACCCTGTCCAAAATGTGAGAAAGTTGAGAAACCCTGCCCTACATGATCTGCCCCATCACCTCTTCACTTCATTATCAACTATATACACCCTTGATCACTCCACTCCTATTACACCAGGCTCCTTGATGTTTCTAGAACACAAGGTGTATACCCATATTGGCATCTGCTGTTCCCTCTGCCTGGAATGCTCGTTCCCCTGAACCTGCACTGTTTACTCCCTCAACTTGTTCAGGTCTTCACCTGCTATTGCTTCTTATATATAAGCAAATTATCTTTGATTTTCAAGGTTTTCTGGCTACACCTCACCGCTCTTACCTTGTCTTAAGATTACTCAGCAAAAAATCATCTGTTCTAGTCAAGCCAGCATTGAGGTCTTGCTCTGTCACCCAGGCTGGACTGCAGTGGCACAGTCATAACTTAGCACAGCCTCTACCTCCTGGGCTCAATCAATCCTCCCATCTCAGCCTCTGGAGTAACTGGAACTACAGGCAGGCACCACCATGCCTGGCTATTTTTTTTTTTTTTTTTTTAATTTTTTGTAGAGACAGGGTCTCATTATGTTGCCTAGACTGGTTTCAATTACCTGGCCTCAAGCAATCCTCCTACCTTGGGGTCCCAAAGCACTAGAATTACAGGCATGAGCTACCGCACCCTTTTCTCTCCCGTCTTCTATCTGCTACTTATATAAAAGGTATTATGAGGCAAGAAGGAAAACACGGAGACACTGGAAATACATTTTCTTTCCAATAAATAGTTTGGGGAAAACTGTATCTTGCCATGTTTTCCAATGCCTTCTACTTCATTTCACTTGCCAGAAAGTACAGTGCTAACAATAAAATATATTTTTGACTTTTTGGTATCTATGCATTGTTTATTTCTTAAATCCTGTAAGTCTTCCTCTAAATAGCCTCATGGCTTGCATACTCACCTATCTTAAATCTATGCTCAAACATCACCTTTTTAGTGAGTCCTTCCCCAGAGACTAAAATTGCAACACAGACAAGCACATGCACGCATGCACACACACACACAAACACACACATTTATTCTCCTTCTCTGTTATTCTCCCTAGCAATGATCACCATCTAACATACAATATAGATTTCTCCCTTTATTCCCCTGTAGACTAAATTATGACATATATACTACTTCTTTATCTTGTTTACTGTCTATTTCATCCCACTAGACTGAAATCTTCACAAAGGCAAGAATATTTGTCTATTTTGTTAACTGCTATATTCCCACCTCCTAGAAAGGTATGTGATGCCCAGCAAGCACTAAATATTCACTGGATGAAGTCAAACTAAATCCCTGAAATTAAGCTCCTCATTTGTAAAATATAAATAATCTAGATCTAAAAGTACTGTCAAACATTGGCCTTTACCCAGAGGTGCCTTCCAAATCATTCAGAGTAGTTTTGCACAACATATACAGCCAAAGACCACTTGCACTGAAATTAAGATTCAAGAGGTATAGGCTATGATTGAACAAAAAGACTGAAAAAGCTCCCCAGGAGATTCCAACAATCACCCTCACATGAGAACCACTGTTATAACTAAAATTAGGAGGAAAAAAAAAGTCATAATATTAGATATTTTTGCAACACTGTACAATAATTAATAAACGTCCAGGCCTGCATGAGTCTGCATTTCAAGTCCTATGTTTAGATACTAAATCCAACTATCCAGGAAATCCTAGACGGCCTTTTATCATTACAAATTCTCTCCCTCCCCTTCTCCCTTGTAAAAGCACTAGTCCTACATTCCAGTTTAAAATCCTGGATTCATTTTTATTCAACCCTCTCAATTTTCTGCCAATTTCTAGTCAGCCTGCAAGTTCTGCTGATTTAATTTTTAAGATTACTACTGTCACCTCCCATGTGCAAGGTCTTAAAATCTTTGTATCAAAATTTATGAAATGGCTTTCTAGTTATTTTTCTAGTTGTCAATCTAACCTACATGTGGATGCAAATTAAACTTCCTTTGGTAATTTTGAATTTCCAGCTCACAAATATATTCTTTAATACTAATTTCCTATATGTTAAGCCTTTTCTGCCCACATGAAATCCAAAGTTCATCTTAATCTTTAAAGATAGTAAATAAAAATTAACTGTACAGTAATTATTCCCATAAATGACAGCCTTCTTTAGTAGTACATTTGCTTCAGTTTTACTTTGTGAAAATATTCTATTCTGTACAAAAGTTGAATTTTACATTTCTCTGGCAATCAGGATATTTAATGCCATTCTCTCAGTCCTTCACATGCTTTTTAACCTCTATTAATTGTTCTGTGTTCTTTTTTGTATTATTATCTTATGTGGCAGGCCCCTAACTCTAATGCCTATCAAAATGACATCTAATTGTATTCTACATACCTCTTATAATTCCCCTAACTCTAATGCCTATCAAAATAACATCTAATTGTATTCTACATACCTCTTATAATTCTATCTAGCTGTGTAGTCACAGGTCTAATGTCATGCTCAAGTCAATAAACAACCAAGCTTCTTCATGTGCTCCTCCAGACAGCTCTTTATATACTAACACATTTGGACACACTGAAGAAAATGACCTCAACAACAAGGTCAAAATGCATTACAATGCAAGCTATATAGAACCAAGCCAATAATCCACTCAGTGTATATTACTCAATAGCAAAGCCTCAAATTCAACAAAAAGAACTCAGCGTCTTGTGATTCATCACTCAGAATGTAGTTAGGGCCTTTGGAGCAAATTAAAAGAATCACAATTCAAACAAAATGAACAACAACGACAAAAAAAGTCAAACTAATGTGAATAACCCCTAACATTTTCTGGTACCAATTTCCCAAATTCAAAACTATATATGGTAAGACAATATTAACACGTAAGTGATATATCAAGAACCAAAAACATAACTGAAATAGGTTGAACTGGCTTTTTACATTGATATATATTTTTATGGGCATGAAGAGAAAAGCTGAAATGAAAGAAGATACTTACCATTAAAGCCCTGATAAGTATTCCTGCAAGCAGAGTGTGTGTAATCTATGAAGACACATTTAACAAAAAGGAATTAGTGTGGTATTAGCAATAATTCAAAATTATATAACCATCTAGTCCAAAATAAGCACAATTTTTTAAATGACAGTAATTATTCCCATAAATAGTATTTTCTGCAAAACTGAGGTACAAATAATTACCAATACTCCATTTGGGAAAACCGATCTGTTTTTTCTTCACTATCTCCCCAAATGGTAGATTTATTATCCAAATTATGGTAAACATTAGTTTACAACACCTGATATATAATAACAGCCAAAAGAGAGGATCCAGCACTGATTCATACCAAGTAACAAAAAGGCAGATAGATTAAATTATGTATCAAATAATGCAAAAGCAAAGATATCTGAGAACTGATTTTAAGTAACATGAAATTTTTGCTAAGTTAATTTCTTTTACCATTTAATTTGCTCTTCAAAGATTTCAGGATTTTGGCCAGGCGCAGTGGCTCATGCCTGTATTCCCAGCACTTTGAAAGACCAAGGCGGGCAGATCACATGGTCAGGGGTTAGAGACCAGCCTGGCCAATATGGTGAAACCCCATCTCTACTAAAAATACAAAAATTGGCTGGGCATGGTGGTGCACGCCTACAGTCCCAGCTACGTGGGAGGCTGAGGCAGAATCGCTTGAACCCAGGAGGCGGAGGTTGCAGTGAGCCAAGATCACGCAACCTCACTCCAGCCTGGGGGACAGAGTGAGATGAGACTCTGTTTCCAAAAAAAAAAAAAAAAAAAAAAAAATTCAAGATCTTATCTGAGACACACATATGCATATACATATATGATTTTATCCGATATTAATCCAGAATGTGTCATCACTGAAAACCATATTGCCAATTACCTCGCCAAAACTAATTTAACAACTGTTGAATTCCTTTGTTAATTTTACAAATATATACTGAAAAAACAAAAAAATTTAATGTAGTGGTCAAATGAAGACAACAGAATCCTGCTACACTACACAGGATTAGATTCGGCTATGGTGTTAGTCAAATTCCATCTTCCAAATACAGCAGTGGTGTATCTGGGCAGTGAGAGAGGGAGTATTTTATCACTAATATTGTTTAGTATTTTATCACTGACATCGTTTAGAATTGTAGGCATATGGCAGTAATAGAAAGCAGACATAGTATGTTTTATTATTGTTTTTCATTTCTCTACAGAAAATGGATTCCCTTACTGCTTTGGGTGGGGAGGAGAAATAACTGCTTCCACTGCCCCACCTCCACCTTGTTAGCCTCTGCTATACGTTGAGTGTTGGCATTACCATCAAACTTTAGCATGAAAATACAATACTTTTTTAATTTTCACTCCCAACTCTGGACATTTCAAATATTCGTATTTTAAAGCTATCTACATCAAAATGAGTCAAAGTCCACCTAAAACAAACAAAACCACGAAGAGTGTGCTAATCTGAAGAGCTCAACTTACTGTTTCAAAGTAACTGAAAAGTATCCACAAGAGGGCTATTCCACTCTTTCACAAATCTGTACCTATATTTGACAGCCTTAACTCTTTACAGCATGAAATCTTACAAAAAATCAAAAGCTCATTGAGTAAGACATATACTGAGATCACATCTCATTTAAAGATCATTTTTTGGTGGGGTGAAAGGTTTACAGCCTACTTGGCAAACTGGTTTTACTTCAGCATGCCTGGTTACTCAGGATTAAATCCAGCTTAATCACACAAGTCCTTTCCCATGTCTCCCTAATGTTGTCTCTACATACCACCGTATCTTGACAACAATTCCTAGTAAAATTTGAAGACAAAAGTGAAGACCAAATTAATTTTACTTTGTGACCCTGTAAAAGTGGTTTAAAGTACTGATATCTGAGACAACTGAAAGGTATTGCTAAAATACCATAGGTCAAGTACTTACAAGGCTATATACAGGTGTTTAAATGTGAAGGACATTTGATGCGTGCTGTGCCAAAATTCTGATTAACTTAAATCCTATCTACATACGATCCAAAGAAAAGTGGTTTGGTTCACATAAATATTTCAAATTAGAGATTAACGAGATAATTTTTGTTGATAAACACAACAGTTTGCTAACCAGGAAACATCTTGCTTTCCATTTCGCATAGATAGCTATCTATATATCTATCACTTAAAGACACCGTTTCAACTCATCTTAAACCAGGACAACCAGAAACATCACTGTGAACAAGCCTCCGAAAATTACATCTGGCAAGAAGCAACCCGAGGCTGAGGATTAACTAAACGGACGGTCTGGGTCGCTGCCCTGCGGGGCGAATGCGAGACTAGGTGGGTGAGGCCGCACTCGCCCGTTGGCTCGAGACCGGGAAGTTGGAGACGTCGGGGCAATTTCCACTACCAGGAGCCAAGGCGAGTCTGGGGCTACAGCCCGGAGGCCCTCGCGCTCTGGGCGCGTCCTACCCAACACCGAGTTCTCATGTCTCCACTGGCAGCGGGCGCCGGGCGGGCCGAATCAGGGCGCGCGGGTCCCCAAAGAGGCCGACTCCGGGCGCTGGGCCCGCGGCGGGCCGGCGGCCTCAGGGCCCGCAGAACAAAGCCCACACGGCCATCTTGAGACGGTAAACAGACCCTCAACACAGGCCACCCCGCCTCCCGCCAGCCGCGCCGACCAGCGAGAGGCAGCGCTTACCGTCCTCGAAGTCCATGGCGGAGGCTGGGGGCCGTCGGCCTTGGCGGCGCTGGGCTGAGCTACGGCCAGCGGCGAGCGCCCGCGATCAGCGATTCCACACAATCACTCGACGCGACCGAGAGCCGGCGCCACCCGCCCGGGAGCCGCAGGCCACAGAGAGGCTGGGGAGGCGGGGCCGACCGGCGCTGCCAACCCCCTCGGCGCGGCCTGTTATTGGCTGGCGCGGGCTGGTGGGCGGGCCCTCGCGTGGGGGCGGGAAGCAGGTCTGCTGTCAAGCTCCGAGGTTCTGACCCCCTGGAGCCGCCGAAGGGGAAGAAAGGTAAAAAAGGAGCGCCAAAGATTGGCGGGGGTTGTGGGAAAGCAAGCGGAGTATACGGTAAGGGCCGGCTGCTGCTCGCCATGTTTGAACCTGGCAAGAGCGAAAGAAGCCGATTGGAATGCCTCCCTCCTTCCCAAACTAATAAAACCCCATGCCTACCTTTTGCTTTTCATTGGCTAAGAATGATTGATCAGAACATTTGTAAGTACTTACGGAGTTTCTTCCATGGATACACACAAGTCTGGGACGTTTTTAGAAGCCTGTGGCAAATTTGAAAAGCAAGATACAAAATTGCATATGGAATCTAATCATCGCTATGTCAATAAATACCCTTAAAAGACAAAGCATTGAAATAAAATGGAAATCATAATTCTTTTAAAAAAAAATTTAATTATTGGGCGGGGCGCGGTGGCTCAAGCCTGTAATCCCAGCACTTTGGGAGGCCGAGGCTGGTGGATCACGAGGTCAAGAGGTCGAGACCATCCTGGTCAACATGGTGAAACCTCGTCTCTACTAAAAATACAAAAAATTAGCTGGGCATGGTGGCGCGTGCCTGTAATCCCAGCTACTCAGGAGGCTGAGGCAGAAGAATTGCCTGAACCCAGGAGGCAGAGGTTGCGGTGAGCCGAGATCACGCCATTGCACTCCAGCCTGGGTAACAAGAGCGAAACTCCGTCTCAAAAAAAAATAAATAATAAATAATAAAATAAAATTTAATTGTTTTTATAGAGATGGGGGTTTTGCCATGTTGCCCAAGCAGGTCACGAACTCCCGGGCTCAAGCGATTTCCCCCCAGCCCCGTCTCGGCCTCCCAAAGTGTTAGAATTACAGGCGTGAGTCAGTCACCACAACTATCATGGAAAGAACTCTAAAACATGAACAATGAATCTTTTGGTGATGACTTTTTATATACACATGATTATGTATTATATATTCTCCAAATTATTGAGCACTTTGATAATGTAAAATATACGTTTGGCATAAAACAAAATTTAATACTTACTAATGATTAGTGTTTGTTAAAAGTTCTCTTTAGTCAAATACTATGTTTCGTTCTCTTTGAAGATATACTTAGTGATGCGGGAGGCGGGGGGTGCACTCTTGGCCATTTAAGTCAGTGGTTCTTGATTGTGACTGTACACTGGAATCATCCAGGGCACTTTTTAGTAAGTGCCAATACTCAGGTTTCACTTCAGGGATTCTGATTTGATGATGAACCTAAAGCTGTAACGAATGTTTATTTTCAAGACATTTAGAGATGTTATTGGACTAATTTCTCTTCTGATTCAGTAACCTGTACTCCTTGAGAAAATGTCAAGTCTAGAAAAATAACTTTAGAGACAGGCTGTGATCCAGTTCTGAACTTTAAGGTGCAAATAAAAGAGCTATAACAGTTCACAGATGGGTAAGATTTGTAGCAGAAGAGTCATCCAGAGCTTGAAGGATGACCTCCAAAAACACACATACTGAATTGTATTATTGCCATTTTGGAAACGGTGTTTGTGACATGGACAAAGTTATTCACACATTCAACAATCTGGAAAAAGACAAACTGACACTGGTGCAATTTGAACCATAGAATTTTTTTTAAGTTTTTTTTTTTTTTTTTTTTCATATTAGAGCAAATGGTGGCAACAATGAGTTGATCATCAGGTAGGGAACCATGAATCCAATTATTTACATTTTTCAGGTTCCACCCAGTTGCTGAAATCAAGTTCCGCGGAGGCAACCTCTGGAAATACAACTACAAGAAAAGCTCGCAGATGCACTATGTATATTACTGTTGCTCCAAAAATGGGCAGGGCATTTTTTCCTCCTTCATGCTGATTGATTCACTCTGTTTTCCACACTTTTCTTGTTTCCTCCTTTTTTCCCTTCTATGCAGATACTCCTCCACTTACTTGGAGTTACATCCCAGTAAACCCTTCATAAATTGAAAATATCACAAGTCAAAAATGCATTTAATATGCCTAACCTATTAAATATCACAGCTTTGCCTAACCTACCTTAAATGTGTTTAGAACATAGCCTACAGTTGGGCAAAGTCATCTGGCAGCACAGGAAATTGTAGAATATCAGTTGTTTATCCTTGTGATTACGTTGCTGACTGGGAGATGCTGCCCAGCATTGCAAGAGAGTATCCTACTTCATATCACTAGCCTGGAAAACGATCAAAATTCCAAACTGGACTATAGTTTCTAGGAAATGCATGTCACCTTCTCACGGCTATAAAGTCAAACATAGTAAGTCAGAGACCATCTATACATGTATTCTATTCACCTGAACTGAACATTTTAAAATTTGAACTCATAATTTCAGACCTGTTCATCCTCCTGTATTCTTTCATCTCTATTAGTGGCATCATGAACAGTCACACACTATGCCATCCTCAAAGTCATCTAGTCAAAACTCAGCCCTCCCTCATCCTCCCACCTCCAATCCATTCTGAAGTCTTTCATCTGTTTATTAGCTCCTAAAATGTCTTAAACCTGCCCTCTCCTCTTCATCCCGCTACCACAACCTAAGTTTAGACTCTCATTATCTCTCTCCAAAACTATTGCCTCCGCTTCCTAATTAATCTCTCTGCCTTCCAGCCTCCTCAGGGTTGCAGTGATCTAAATGCAAATCTGAACATGTCATCATGCAACTCTATCAAGGATTAGGACTAGTCAAATCTCCTTACCCTAGAACACTTGCAGCAGGATCTGGCCACTGCCTGAACTGCCTCATCTCTGCATTTCCCTCGCTTCCTCTCTCTCACTCTTTTGATTAGCAATTTCAGGTGACAGGTTCCCAAAACACCCCTATGCTTTTTCATGCCACCGAACTTTTGCTTATGTTGTTTCCTCTACTTGGAAGAGGTTAACAGGTTAACCTGGTTAACCATACTCATCTTCAAAACACAGCTCAGGATTTATTTCCTTTAAGAAACAGTCCCAGATCCCATCCCCACCTCCTAGCTCAGTACTTCTCAAATATTAACATGCATATGATTCACCTAAGGACTTGTTAAGACAAAATCACTTTCAGTCACTCTGTAGTGGAACTGGAGAGTCAGCATTTCTAACAAACTTCCAGGAGATGCTGCCACTGGTGGAGCCACACTTGGAGCAGCAAGGCCTTGAGTTCTGTGACTGCATTAAATATTCTGGCTTTATGTCTTCCCACATTAAAAGCTCTTTGAGATTAGAATCAAGACTTCTTTGTATCTTAAATGGGAAACATATGTTTACCAAGAAAATTGAGTCCTCATTGAATGATTTTAACTTTTTTTTCTTATTATTTTCCACCAGGTTACCTTCTGGCAAAGAAATGATTTTATAGCTTGAGGTCTTTAGGTGTTGGCATGACTAGAAGGAAATAAATATTGGGTCACCGTATTTGTATGTCATGTGTGTATGCGTGTGCATATGTGCACACACATACACACACACCCTTCTTCCCTAAAAGAGAAGACTGCCAGACAAGGAATTCCTAACTCAAGAACAAACCTGACCTTGGCAGAGATGCATGGAGAGCCAGAACACACATATCTTTTCTCCCCTTCCTTCCTCTTTCCTCTCCTCTTTTCCAAATAGGAAGTGCTCTTCCAGAGGCAGATGGACATATACCGTGCAATTGCACGAGATACCGTGCAATACATGAGAGTCTATCAGGTTGTCTTCTAATTAATTTCCTCAGCAAACATTGACTGAACACCATCTATGTACCAAGCATCATTTTCTTATTTCATAGTTATCTCTCTCTCGCCCCCCAACAGTCTATCTAGGCTGCCTGTCCTGTTCTCACGTTGTTAGGCTCAGATTTTATCTTAAAGGGCCAACGCTTTGACAAAGTCTTATGCCATTTCATCTTCCATATATTTTACAACAGATGGCAGGTAAACAATGCCAGACCAGCAAAGTCTGAGGTAAAATAAAAAAGAATAGGGCCTATCATGTGAAGAGGTAAAAGGACATAGGGGCTGAGGTCAAGACAAGACTGCTAGGAAAAGGAGGAAATGTGAGGTCACACCTAGGACCTGATCCTGAGGGAGTTGTCAGAGAAGCCACACCTTGGAACCTGAGAAGAGCCAGGTGAACCGACTGACTCCCTGAGGAGCCAGGGACCTTTGTTCCTCCTCTCCTAACCATCTGCCTACATTCCTTCTGCTCTAACCACACAGGCCCATCTGCTGTTACCCGAATAATCTGTGTATTTTCACATTCCCCGGCCGTTGCTCATGTTGAACTCTGCCTCCTGATCCTCCTCCTCCTCTCACTGCCAGACAATCATGTTTCCTATCTTCCTTTGCCATACTTCAGGCTCAGTATAAGTGTTGCCTCTTTGTAAACCTCTCCCTAAGTTCTTACTCAGAATCCCCTTCACTCTGTGTAAACTTATGAGCAGTTATCACCGTTGGATTTTTGCTACAATTAGTGAGTGAGTTGGTTATATCCTTGCCTTGCTCCTCGTTCACACTCTTGGAGTATGGAGACCCTTTGCAATCCTTTGTATGGCCCATACATAGCACACTGTCACCATGTATGTTGAAGGGGAGGAACATCAACCAAATGATGAAAAAACTTAGACTGAAATGAGGTGCCAGAGCTGCTTCTGCAGAAAATTACTGTGTTGCACAATTATGTTGGAGAGAAAGTGACAATAGGGTTGGAAAGGAGAGTCTTGATCCATACAATGCATTTCTAATTTGCCACCAAATAATTCTTCCTCCATGTTCTTTAGGGAATCCATAGATCCCCAGAGGGGAAGTCAAAAACTAACAGTTACTATTGTATAGTTAAGCAGCTGAACTTAAAGTAATTTCTACTGAGGATCTGAGGACATATCAAAGGAGAGCTAGTTACAGGGCCACAATAATGGAAAACTGCTGAAAACAGCTGGTGTCACAGCATTAAGTGAAACACATTTTATACATGGTAAGATATCTCTCCCTGGTTTTAACATAGAACTACAAAAAGATGCAAGTATCTCTAAAAGCTGAAAGGAATAGTAATATAAATTATAATTAACCTTGATTAAGCCCGATATGTTCATAAATGTTCCAAAGCACTTTACAGTTGTTAACTAATTTTATCTGCTCAACAATGCTCTGATTGCAGGTATTATTATCCTCCTTAATTTATCAATGAGGAAACTGATCCAGAAAGGTAAAGATTTGTTCAAGGTCACAATGCTAATGAAGCGTAGAGCCAAGATTCAAATCCAGACAGCCTGGCTCCAGAGCTTAAGCTTGCATCTCCATCATTTTGAAGTACCTACTGTGCTCTACTGAGCAGCTACTGTGTGCTAGGAATTTTGATGGATACTTTACATGCCTATTTCTTTACAATAAGGTAGGTTATACCCTTTCCCAAAAAAAGGGAGACCGATAAGAAGTTAAGTAACTCACTCAAGACCACACAACCAACAATTGCTGGCTTCATATTTATGATAAATATTGTTTAGTCATGCTTAGGTCTATTGGTGTATAGAGCCAACCTGTGGACCCCATACCATCATCAGGGACCTCAGTCTAAAAAAAAAAAAAAGACTTGCCGGGCGCGGTGGCTCACGCCTGTAGTCCCAGCACTTTGGGAGGCCGAGGTGGGCGGATCACGAGGTCAAGAGATCGAAACCATCCTAGCCAACATGGTGAAACCCTGTCTCTACTAAAAATACAAAAAAATTAGCTGGGTGTGGTGGTATGCGCCTGTGGTCCCAGCTACTTGGGAGGCTTAGGCAGAAGAATCGCTTGAACCCAAGAGGTGGAGGTTGCAGTGAGCCGAGATTGCGCCACTGCACTCCAGCCTAACGCCTGGCGACAGAGCAAGACTCCATCTCAAAAAAAAAAAAAAAAGACTTTGCTAATCTATAGAGGATTTTTGTACATAATGCAGTCAAAGAGAACTATTAATACACATAAGGTAACTAGGTAAGTGATCATGAATGCTTTGTCCTGAGCTCTAGGCCTTCCTCAGATTGAGAAAAAAAGTGGTTTATTTTATATGAATTTATTTTCCAAGAAAGCAAGGTAAAGTTGCAGATACAAAGTGCTTTCGAAATGTAATTGATACCTTCCTTTATTGGTTATATATTGTATAAAGTACACTTTTCTGGAAAATGAAGTACATTCCCTTATAGGAACTCAATTACAACTCTGAATAATTGTCATTCATTTTATCTTACTCTTGTGTTATATTCCATTATAAATTTTAATTTACCAAGTCAATTGAGAGCAAGCTGGCTGTGACACCTGTCAACCCCACTGATCGCCAGAATTGATTTGCTGGATCTGTCCTCCTAAGATGGTGTCCTGTTTCTTCCTGGCTCTGCCAGATGTGTTGTTCCAAAAGCTGGATACTTCATTGGAGAGGATGATTTTTCTAGATGGAGAAAGACAACTGTCTACAGAGAATCAAGTTCTTCTGCTGGAATATTCAAGGCATGTTGAGTAGGTCCCCCTGCCTGACTGTCTCTCCCAGTGGTTAAGATAATGAGCCACTTGAAGGCAGAGATCTCATCTTTGTGTCTGCAGCCCCCTAGTGCCATGCCTGGCATGTAGTCAATTCTTTAAAATGTTTCTTGAATGAATAAAAAGAAAACAGACACAGAGCCAGCTCCTGTGTTCATATAGCTTCAATTCTACATGAAGGCAACACCCATAAATAAAAATACAGACATAGAATATTCAAATATGCATGGACACAATCTAAACCCCCTTCTTTAGAGTTCTTACAGTTTACAAACGGAAAAGGCACCATCCCAGACTAGCCAGTAGAGGGCATCACACACCAAATATAGTCAGAATGTGGCTACAGAAATGTTCCAAGTTCTAGTTTGATGAGCTGAAGAATTCTAAATGAACACCAAAGCAGAGAATACTTTTGGCCTGTCCTCTGCAAGTACTTGTATTTCTATTTTGGTGTAATCATGGATAGAAACTTTCAGATTTGCCTCATTTCATTTTCAGAGATGACTTTTAAAGCATGAAACAGTGAAAAATGCTCACTATAATGGCAAATTTGAAAAGCAAGATATAAAATTGCTTAAGTCTATTGGTGTTTGGAGCCAGTATGAAATTCGATGACTGCTATGACAATAAATTTTCTTAAAAGACAAAGCAAGCCTGGTATGTTGGTGTGTGCCTGTAGTCCCAGCTATTCTACTTGGGAAGCTAAGGCAGGAGGATCACTTGAGTCTGTGAGCTCGAGGTTGCAGTGAACTGTGAGCGTGCAACGTGGCTACACTCCAGCTTGGATGACAGAGACAGAGATGTCTCAAAAAGAATTAAAGAAGGAAGGAAGGAAGGAAAGAAAGAAAAAAGAAAGAGGAAGAAAGAAAGAAAGAGAGAGAGAGAAAGAAAGAAAAGATAAAGTATTAAAGTGGAACGAAGAATCCAAAACAAGAACAAGGATTCTTTTTGTGATGACTTTTTTACATATACATGCATATTTATTTTTCTGTATCCTCCAAATTTCTTGAGCACTTTGATAATGTAAAATATATATTTGGCATAAAACAAGATTTAATATTTATTAACAAATAGTGCTTATGAAAAGTTCTCTATAGTCAAATACTGTGTTTCATTCTTTTTGGAGATATAGTTTTTGATGGTGGATGTGAGGAACCTCTATGGCCATTTAAGTCTGTGGTTCTTGATAGTGGGTGGCTCTTCTCTGGAATCACCCAGGGCACTTCTGGAGTGCCAAGCTCAGGCCTCACTTCAGGGATTCTGATTTGATTTGATAATGAACCTAAAACTATCAATAATGTTTACTTATTTTCAAGACACTTAAGAGAGGTGTTACTAGAATAAGTGCTCTTCTGTTTCATTACCTCCTACTTCTTGAGAAGAAAATGTCAAGCCTAGAAAAAGAACTTCAGAGATTGAATAACCATACATTAACTGATTGATCTCTGTGTGGGAAACAATGTAACAACTTCGCTATAGTTGTATGTGTGTATATAACTTAGAGCTCTAAAAGCTGGATTGGTTCCAATATTTCCTCTAACTACCCTGCAGCCCTTGGGAGATAATTAGCTAATGACAGTAAAGGACTTTTAAACTTGAAACATGTTGTATAAATGCTAAACGCAGGAAACACACAGAGGATTTCCACTGATTGCCAATGCTTTGCAACCAGAGACAATTTAATACATCTTTCAGCCAATTTCTTTTTTTGTAACTGAAATCTTTCTAGTCTTTAATCCCAGGGAAACAAAGGAAGTTCTTTTTTAAATGCCTTTCCCAAATCAAAGTCCTAAGACAGTTGCTCCTTTCACTGTCTCACAAGTGAGGTTCCTGCCTCAACAAAACACCACATTGTAATGTGGTTTGTGTGGATGAAGGTTAGGCAGTTCACTGGTTTGCTGTAACTGAAGCTGGGTGCTACCCAAAAAAGGGGTCATACCAGCTTCTCTAGTAGGAGTCCTGGTACTACCCTATACATCATCTTTTGTTTTAAAGCAAATAATCTGTGCACATGGTAATAAATCACATTGTATAAAAGAACTTCATTGAAAAGCAACAGCCTTTCCTCCCTCCCCTTGCTCAGCCCCAGTTCTTCCGGAGAGAAAAACTTCCTTGTTTCATCTGGTATGAGATCACTTGGTGTTTACTTCCACTGCACTCTATATTGCTCGTCTTGGTTTACCAAGCTTTAGTCAATAGCAGTTAATCCCACAGTTTTAAAACGAGCGCGTCTCTCATATTGCCCTCTTCTTCCCAATGTTTAACAGCAGCGAGCATATATTTTATTTCCCCTTTTGGAACTAAACTGTTATATTTCAAAATACTCACGTTTCTATCTCTTTTTAAAAGCATGTCTGCGGGCTTTCTTTTCTATAAAATGAAGCAGTGGTTCCACTTCCCATTTCTGCATTTTTCCTCTCACTTCTATTTTTGTCAGATATACTTTACAACTAACAAGATTGTTAATATTTCTATGGTACTGCCATCATAAAAAAACTATTTTCTAGCTGGGCGTGGTGGCTCAAGCCTGTAATTCCAGAATTTTGGGAGACCAAGGCGGGTGGATCACGAGGTCAAGAGATCGAGACCATCCTGGTCAACAAGGTGAAACCCCGTCTCTACTAAAAATACAAAAAATTAGCTGGGCATGGTAGTGAGGGCCTGTAGTCCCAGCTACTCGGGAGGCTGAAGCAGAAGAATTGCTTGAACCCAGAAGGCGGAGGTTGTGGTGAGCTGAGATCGTGCCATTGCACTCCAGTCTGGGTAACAACAGCGAAACTCCGTCTAAAAAAAAAAAAAAAAAAAAAAAAAACCTATTTTCTACTTTTTCTATAGGTTGACTTTAGAAGTTTAAGAAACTATATAATTCCTTCCAAAAAGTATAGTAAGGAAAGGGAGAGGAGAACTACTATACATTGGAGAAACCTGGTAAACACTAGCTCAGCCAGGTGATTGAGGTCATATTGATAGTATGTACTATCAATACATAGTATGAACGCGCTCTTGATTTGATGTGATAAAAATGGCACCCTACCTTTTTGGTCCTCCTCACAAAACCAATCACGCAGTCTAATAAGAAGAAAACAATTTTTAAAATCCCAAGTGAGAGACAGTCTACAAAACCCTAATCAGTAGTCCTCAAAACTGTCAAAATCATCAAAAACAAGAAAGCCTGAGAAACTGCTATAGCCTAGAGGAGCCTAAGAAGACATGACAACTAAATGCAACGTGATATCCTGGATGCGATGGGATTCTAGAATAGAAAAGAGACATTAGGGAGAAACTAAAACAATGTGCATAGGGTATGAACTTCAGTCATTAATAACGTATCAGTACTCATTCGTTAATGTAACAAATGGGCTACACTAATGTAAGTTGTTAATAACAGGGGAAACTGACTGTAGGGTATATGGAACTCTCTGTACTATCTTGCAATTTTTCTCTAAGTCAAACAGTTCTAAAAAATAAAGTTATTTAAAATATTTTTTAAAAAATAAAAACAGGCTGGGCATGGGGGCTCACGCCTGTAATCCTAGCAGTTTTGGAGGCCAAGGCGGGCAATTGCCTGTGCTCAGGAGTTTAAGATCAGCCTGGGCAACATGGTGAAACCCTGCCTCTACTAAAAATACAAAAAATCAGCCAGGCATGGTGGTGGGCACCTGTAGTCCCAGCTACTGGGAAGGCTGAGACAGGAGAATCGCTTGAACCTGGGAGGTGGAGGTTGCCGTGAGCCAAGATTATGCCACTGCAATCCAACCTAGGTGACAGAGAGAGACTGTCTCTCCAAAAAAAGAAAAGAAACAATCGAATATACTGCACATACTCAATTATGATTAATATAAACATTGTTCAATGTTAATATGCTAGGACATTTTTTTTTCTATGGACTTAATGTTATAACCCCTGGGTCTCTCAAATGAGGCTATTTCTAGCATCAAGGTCAAATGAATTGGCTTTTCATAGACCCCATTAACTGCTTATATTCCTGCCCAGTTGTAGTTTGCTTCACGTGTGGTCTGTGACTTTATTGTTCAGAATTGTTTCTCTTAAGTTTCCAATTGTCATTTTATCATTGTGTATTCTAGGCTGTGGCATTTTCCGCCCAATTTAACCATTAACTCTCCCCTTCCACTTTCTTGTAGAAATTTATTGAAATTTCCAGTTTATTGCTTTCTACCTCTCCCTACTACATGCTTCTTTTTTCCTTGTGCTTATTTACTTTTATTTCAATGAGGTCATGGGGGAAGGTGAGTGCATATAGGTTCACTTTCCTGTCTCAAAAAAGAAACTTATTTCATCTTTCATACAATTTTGTAGATACTAGAGTATACTAGTTGAGATCTGGTTTGAAGAAAGGAAAAACATATGCAGCATTACTGGGCTAGTTCTAGTGCTCAAGGAAAAAGAAAGAGTGCTTTCCATCAATCAGTGGCCTTCCTGCCCCAGATCTTTCTAGAAACAGGTTATTCTGATTAATACAATTCTCTTACTTGTTCTTAAAGAATCACATGATAGTAGGAAAAGGAGTTGTTTTAATAGAAAGGTAGAAGGTACTTGTCCAAGGTCATTCAGCTAATAAATGAAAGCGTTGTGACTAGGAAACAAGCAAGGGTGACCTGAGGAGTCTTCTGATCCCATCCTGAGTCTGGAATCACTGTTTCCCTCTCGATTCTCTTCGATCTCCTCCTCTCTGACCACATCCTTTTCAGAAATTCTAAAAGGAGGCCTAGAGAAAGGACAGCATAGGGTGGGAGGCTAAGAGGACTAGCTGGAAAGGTGTCTGCTCCTGCTTTTTTCAGAGATCTACTTGCTGTGGCTGAGGTAAGAGAACTCTGGGGACTTACCTTCCCTCTTTACTCCCTCCCTTACCCCAAACCTGCCTGGGTGGAGCTGATACAGACAGCAGGCCTGGCTCTACTTGTTTTGGCAAAATATATGCCCTGACTTTAGAATTAAATATCCCTCTTTGTGAGGGAGGTAGTAGTTGTTCCTATTTATATAATAAATCTTTCTCCTCAAAGTTTTCTTATTCCTGAATATTCATGCTGTTATGAATTGCTAAAAGAAGAAAGGTCATAGGTGTATGTTTCATTCAGTAACTTAATATTAGGCAAAGGGGGCTCACCACGATGGTCCTGTAATGCCAGCACTTTGGGGGGCTGAGGCGAGTGGATTGCCTGAGATCAGGAGTTTGAGACCAGCCTGGGCAACACAGTGAAATCCTGTCTCTACTAAAATACAAACAAAATTAGCCAGTGCACCTGTAGTCTCAGCTACTTGGGAGGCTGAGGCAGGAGAATTAATTGCTTGAACCTGGGAAGTGGAGGTTGCAGTGAGCTGAGATTGTGCCACTGCACCCTAGCCCAGGTGACAGAGTGAGACTCCATCTCAAAAAAATATATATATATACATATATATGTGTGTATATATATATACACACATACATACAATATATATACATATATATGTACATATATATAATACATATATACATATATAATACATATAATATACATATATATTATATATGTATGTATATATTAATACATACATATATGTATTTATATATACACATATATAATATATGTGTGTGTGTGTGTGTGTGTATATATATATATATATATATATATATATATATAGCAAAAGGAATTTTTCCCATGCTCTTTAATTCTTTATTGTTTTTTGCTTCCAGAAAAAGGAAAGAAGAAAGAAAAATGTTAACAGTAAAGTTGACTATTTATTTAATTTTTAAAGCACAAAGTAATGAGGGAGAGGGCCTTCCTCCTCCATTCCTACAATTGCCTTGTGTAACTCTACTCAGATATTATACCCCAGGGCAACAGAGTATCCTCCAGAGGATGTAACTGAAGAGTCTAATAAGAAAGCCATATTCAACCTTCAAAAACCATGGCAATAATCTGTTATAACCATTTCTTTGAATCATGTTGAAAAATGCACCCCTTCCTAGGAGGCAGCCCTATGATGCACTAAGAGTTTCCATTGATTCTCATTAACTTATCTGAAAATGAAGGACAGCTGTGACTTACCAAAATTTCTTATTTATGAGGGACACACCTTGTGTCCCTTAGCCTCTCTCCATCCTTCTAGATTCTTTTCGAGGGAGCTGTACATTGCCAGTGAATTAAAAGGTTCAATATTAGAATCTTCTAATTTTTGACTTGAGAATATTGTCAAATATAAATTTCAAACTCGAGTCCCCACATTGAGAAAATTCTTCTTGATGCTAAAATGAAATATTTTAAAAATCTCAAAATGGTTTGCCTTCAAAACAAAGGAATGCCTAGATAAGGATGATAGGACATCCATATAAACACTATTTAAATTTTAATAAAAGAGTTGAGATGGAATATCTGGTTACTATGCATCGATTAATAGCATGAAACATTGGCATTAAAATATATATATTGTGAGCAGTGGCTCACACCTGTAATTCCAGCACTTTGGGAGGCCAAGGCAGGTGGATCACAAGGTCAGGAGATCGAGATCATCCTGGCCAACATGGTGAAACCCTGTCTCTACTAAAAATATAAAAATTAGCTGGGCATTATGGTGCATGCCTGTAATCTCAGCTACTTGGGAGGCTGAAGCAGGAGAATCACTTGAACCAGGGAGTCAGGTTACAGAGAGCCAAGATCATGCCACTGCACTCTGACCTGGAGACAGAGGGAGACTCCATCTCAGGAAAAAAAAAAAAAAAATTGGAGGCTGGGTGTAATCTTAGCATTTCAGGAGGCAAAGAGAGTGGTGACTAACGCCTGTGATTGCAGCATTTTGGGAAGCCAAGGGGAGAGAATCACTTGAGGTCAAGAGTTCAAGACCAGACTGGGCAGCATAGTGAGACCTTGTCTCTACAAAAACTAAGATAGCCAGGCATGGTGGCATGTGCCTGTAGTCCCAGCTACTCAGGAGGCTAAGGCAAGAGAATCACTTGAGCCCAGGAGGTTGAGGCTACAGTGAGCCATGATCATGCCACTGCACTCCAGCCTGGGTGACAGAGCGAAACCCTGTCTCACAAAAAAAAATAAAATGTGTAATCACTGAAAAGGTTGAGGTAGTTCTATATGTTTGATATGTATGTTTATAACATATAAAGTGAAAAGGCAGGTTATTCACAGGTTGTATGTCATCTCATTTGCATATATATAGTCTATAGTATACATACATGTGTATATTTAAGTGCATGAAAATTTCCAAGGGATCTAGTCTATAGAGTGGTTAACTGGAAGGTCAACTATGAGGTGAAATGTTTGTAAAGAGATTTTTCACTATCTCAGTTCTCGATGTTGAATTTTTATAATAAGCTAGTTTTACAGGCATCATCAGCAGAAACAACAGTGATAATTCCATTTGGAGAAAATACAAGGTAATGGGAGATGGTCTGGCACATTCCAGGCATCATTATAATACCAATCATTTTGTTTTCTCCTAGTTAATTGGATACCAATAAGCAAGGATTGGCTGTGTTGGAAAGGAAAACATTCTGAACCATACTTTCACTAACAAATTGGAAAAAGCATACAATTGAGTTGCAGGAGGGGAAATACAATGACCAAACTTGGCAAGGTGAGAGATAATCAGTTTTCCTACCTCTCCAAAAGAATCAGCCAGATCTTTTAGTCTGGGCAAGAAACTCTGAGAGCATCCACCCCTACCACCCTTTACAGTGACCGACTCTGAGTAAAAGCTGATAAACATCATCAGAGCACTGCAGCCCTGCTTTTTCTGCAGATCCTTATTATCTTCTCAAGGAAATGGGAATTTCAAAAACACTAAATGCTCAGAGAAAACATCAAAGGGTCCCCTTATGCAACAGGCAATGTCAGAGCAATCCTGTGAAACACAGCTTCGTGTGGCATTGTTCTAAGGAGAGACTTTCACAATCCAGTCATCTTCATGTGTCTTCTCACTCTGCAATTAACTATTCTCTTACTGCCTCCTGTAGTTTCCCTAGTCTAGACATTATAATTATCATGACAATTCTTCCAATGTCCTAATTAACAAGAATGAAACACCCTGGAAAAAGAGAGTCAGAACCCCGGGACTTAGAATTCATATCTGCCAATGCCAATGAGGAAATTAGCCAAATATAGAGGAGAATGATTCATGGACTTCTTCACTTCCCTATCTCCCCTTGCTGACTTCCTATGCTCTTCTCAAAGGAACATATTGAAAGTTTGCTTCTACTTTTCTTCCTCCATATTTAATCTTCCCACACCACATGGCTCTGTCGAGGCCCATCTAGGCCATCAGAATTTAGTAGCTAGTCTGTGCTGTACCAAGACATTCCAGTTTGTAGTGTTTTTGAAAATGTACTTTTATGAATAAATTATGAATTTCTGCAGCACACAGATCATTTTTACATGACTGCCTAGATAGGAGCAACTTGAGCCTATTCAAACAGGACCCAGGTTTCAGATTTGGGACAGGAGGCTTATTAAAGAAGTATCCCTCCAGCCTCTTTTCCATCTTTCCCCTTGTGCAGTGAGGGACTTGGTGAGCCTCATAACAAAGCCACTGTACTCCTTTCAGTGTTCCACCCTCGTTTAGCTGCCACAGCTGTGAGTCAGGGGGTCCAGGGGTGCTCAGACACAGCTCTGCCCAAGGTCAGGGCCACATTTCATACAAAGGGCTTGCCATTTACTGGCAGCTGCAGGATGTTTAGTGTGAACCGAAATTTCCCAGCAATTGAGTTCTGTGGGCTGAATTGCCCTGCCCTTCTAGGGAACTCACACCCAGTATCTTATTACTTCTGCCTAGTCACTATCATCTCTGTTTTCAACTTTAATTTTCTTACTTCTCATCTGCTTCTTTCTTTGTCTTTAAAGAAATTTGGAGGTGTTATCAGTGAAAAGGGAGGTGTCAGTAGAGGGGAGGAGAAGAGGGGTCCTTTCTTCCCCCTCATTTTATACATATACACATCAAGAACCCAGAGCTTTGTGAGACCCTGGGGACCAGGACTCCTGGCTAACTGCCTCTGGACATCCCTTAACACAAGGTAACAAGAGATTCCTGGCCCCCGTCACTCCCCATTTGCTCCCTGCCATGTTCCTTTTTAAGATGAATGACTAGCCTGAGAAGCCAAAGGGGTCAAAATGGCTTAAGAGGTTATCTCTTGTTGATAATAATATCATCAGTATAATATTTAACAGTTTACAAAGCCCTTTCACTTATATATTACTCTGTTGGAGCCTCAGTAAACCCTGTGAAGTTGGTTACATTATTATCCCCTATTTCCAGAAGAAGAAATCTGGGTACTAACTAGTCAAACAAATAAGACATGTGATCACATTGGGACTCAGACTAAATGCAGATTCCAGGGACTGTCATCCAACAGTTGCTTTTAGTATAAATTGCCGCATCCATAGTACCCAGGATCAGGGAAGTTACCTTAGGCTGGTGTCTATGCACAAGTGACAACTAAGTGGACCAGAGGTAGATGGCTGGCCTGAGGCAGGCTTTCCATCAGTTGGTTAATGACTCATGAAGATGCCTCAGGCAAAGAGCTCTACCCAAAGGGCAGCATTACGGAGCAAATGCATCTGCACTAGCTCTCTCAGGCATTTGGATCGAGGGATTGGCCTCTTGATAAAAAGTGGAAAACAGAGCAGACACATCATAGGAAAAAAGCAGAAAGATAACAAGAGGGAGATGATCCTGGCTATGAGAAAGATAAAGGAAAGTCAGTCCCTGGAGCTCCCTCAATCCCGGAACAGTTTTCTGGTTCCAGTTTGTGTATCTATGATAAAAACTCCCTTTCCTAGAGGGCCTCAGTGTTTCTCTCCTCCTTAAAACCAAAGGAGCCTTTCCATTCTCTATCTGCTAGTGATCTTTGCTGACTTATTCCAAAGCAGTGGCCCCTGTCAAGTCTCCAACAGGAAGAGATTTGGGGCAAGGGAGTCTCTCACATCTCACTAGGGGAGGTGGCTGATCTTATCTCCATATTTTCTGCTGCTCTCATTTCCTTGCTGCCCACAAAGAGAGGTTCTGGCCAAACCTGCCAATTCAACTTGTTAGGCAGGCAACACACAGGACCCACTACTGAATCCAGGTGGTTAATTTGGCTCTTGAAAGATCCACTTTACAAAGATCAAAATTTTTGAATCAGACAATTTATTCTATGATAAGGTAAACATGTAGTTTTGATTTGCAAACTCTGATACTGTGTTCCAAGGGGAAAGATTCTTACAAACAAAAAGGTAGATTTGTTTCAGTAAGAGAATACTTTTGGTTGGGCATGGTAATCCTACCACTTTAGGAGGTTGAGGCAGGAAGATGGCTTGCGCCCAGGAGTTGGAGACTAGCCTGAGGAACACAGCAAGATCCTACTCTTTACAAAAAACTTAAAAATTAGCCAGGTATTGTGGCACATGCCTGTAGTCCTAGCTACTCAGGAGGCTAAGGCAGGAGGATCATTTGAGCAGGAGGTCAAAACTACAGTGAGCCATGACCATGCTACTGCACTACACAGTCTGGGTGACAGAGTGAGAACGTGTCTCAAAAAGGAAAAAAAAGAGAGACTACTTTTGAAATTATACTGCAAAACGATGGGATGGCCTTACAAAATCTGTTTTCTAAACACCTCTCTGTGACTAAAAGATAAAATAGTTGGAAGAAAGGAGTCATTTGAAGGAATTTTCTATCTCCAACAAAGACTTTATTCAGGAGGATTTATTTTCCATTCACCTAGATCTTATAAAAGGAAGTATAACCTGAATCACCACCTGGAAGTAGCTTTTGTAACTTTGCCTTTCTTTTCTTTTCCATTTTTCCTATAGCTATACATTTTTTTCTTCTTGGAGACAGGGCCTTACTCTTTCATCCAGGCTGGAGTGCAGAGGTGTGATCTCAGCTCACTGCAGCCTCAACCTCCTGGATTTAATAGGTCCTCCCACCACAGCCTGCTGGTAGCTGGGACTACAGTTGTGCACTACCACACCTGGCTAATCTTTGTATTCTTTGTAGAGATGGGGTCTTGCTATGTTGTCCAGGCTGGTCTCAAACTCCTATGCTCAAGCAATCAGCTTCCCTCGACCTTCTAAAGCGCTGGGATTACAAAGGTGAACCACTATGCTTGGCTATCTATACTTTTTAAAAGTTAATCTGAATTTTTTTTTAATTTTTTGAGACAGAGTTTTGCTCTTATTGCCCAGGCTGGAGTGCAATGGCCCAACCTCGGCTCACCACAACCTCTGCCTCCCAGGTTCAAGCGATTCTCCTGCCTCAGCCCCTCCGAGTAGCTGGGATTACAGGCATGCACCACCATGCCCAGCTAATTTTTCTATTTTTAGTAGAGACAGAGGTTTCTCCATGTTGGTCAGGCTGGTCTCGAACTCCTGACCTTAGGTGATCCGCCTGCCTTGGCCTCCCAAAGTGCTGGGATTACAGGTATAAGCCACCTCATCCAGCCATCTGCATAATTTTTTATTGTGTTCAAACTTTTGGGAGGGGCCACATTCCTTAATACTTTTACCTTTTTCAACAAGAAACATTAAATATGAGAGCCCCAGGTATTTAAATCAGCGCACTTTAACGGCAGCTGCCTCTGCAATCCTGAATATAATAGTCTAAACAAATATGATTCAGCCTGAATTTGTTGTAATGCCAAGAGCTTTCCAACTAGGAATATCCTGATGTGAAACAAATTGGAAAGTATCTGGAATCTTTCAAAGCTAAAGTATAGTGGTTCAAGCCTCTGTTTCTTTGTTACCAGAGAGGTAAGACAATGAATGAATCAGTTGGGGACATATTTTGCAAGTGAAAACAAAAGGGAAAAACAAACAAAAACACCTCAGGTTGACAGACTTAGTGGCCTCTCACAACATTTAAGTCAGGAGATAAATATTTTGGCTTTCTGGCTTCTATAATACAGGGCAATAAGGAAAAAGGTTTTGTATAAGCCAACCCCCAGTGTCTGCCACAAACAGAATGGTAGGGGAGAGGAAGCAATCTAAAGTCACCCTCTGAGATGGGAAGCTCTCAGGCTTATGCCCTAAAAGGTAAAGTCCCATTCTAGATAAGACAATACTGAAATAGCTCTCTGGTTAGTGTTCAATATTCTACCTAAATAACATGTGTATAATCAGGCAGAGAAGAAATGCATTCAGAGAAATGTATAGGGAGGAAAGCACTTTGTCAACAGGAGATGACCTCACTGAAGAAGGCTTCCAGCACCTCTTTCTGGCTCACTGCTACCTAATTGTTCAGGTCACGGTATGCATAGTGATTCTTCCAGGAGGCCTGCCTGGACTTCTTATCTAAATTATATGCCTTTGCTAAAATGCTCACACATAATCTTGAAGTTAACTATTGTAACATCTCTCTTTCATTTGTAAGCCTTGTTTGATGTCTTCTTTTCCATTTAGACATGGAAGTTCTATGAGGACAGAGTCCATATTCGTCATGTTCCCTGATATTTCTCAAACACTTAGCGCAATGTTTGGCATATAATACATGCTCACTAGGTTTGTTTTGGGTGGAGCCAAGCTGGTTTGGCTCTCCTATTAATATATTATGCTCCTTCATAAGTTATCACATTCATAAATATTTATTATAATTATATAATTACTTATTTAAAACCTGCTTTTCTAACTAATTCTTTAGTTCTATGAGGGCAGGGCAAAGTCCAGCATCTCTCATAGTGCCTAGTATATAGATATGATATAGATGTTCAATAAACACTTGTTGAATAAATGATTGCATTAGTCAAGATATATAACCACCCTGGCACTCGGTTTCCCAATCTGCAATCATAACCACCACCACATGTACCATGATGATTAAATGTCATGCATGTGTAGAAGCTCAATAAAGAATTCTTTCCTTCTCATGGTGAACCCCACAGACTGAAGCTCTGGGGTTTGCCATGGAATGAAAAAGCAGAACAGAGAATTTGGAGAACTAATCTGGAATCTGGTCCCAGACGCTTTAATCTACAAAAGGTCCATGACGAAAATAAGGGAGTGTTTTGTTTTTCTAGGGCTGTCATAACAAAGTAGCACTGACTGGGCAACTTAAACGATGGAAGTCTATTTTCTCACCGTTCTGGAGGCAAGAAGTCCTAGGTCAAGGTATTAGCAGTGTTGGTTTCTTCTGAGGCCTCTCTGCTTGGCTTGCAGATGGTCATCTTCTCTGTCTTCACATGGTCTTCCCTCTTTGTGTGTCTGCATCCTAATTCTCTTTTCATAAGGAAACCAGTCATATTGGATTAGGGCCCACCCCAGTGGCATCCTTTAGCCTTAATTATCACTTTGAAGAGGTACTGGGAGTTTTGGCTTCAACATATACATTTGGGAGTACCACAATGTAGCCCATAACAGGGGGCATTGGCAAATATGCTCCTATTCTCTCTTCAATTCAAAAAATATCTCACACATAATCTTCTGGTGAGGGTAATAAGTTTTAAAATACCTACAACCTGCTAAGAGGGCAGTCTATCAGCGACTCACACCTCAATATGAATTGCTCCATTGAGTGGAATGCTTTCTTATGAGCCACAGGAAACCAGTAGCCCAGGTGATGGAGGAGGTCAAGGAATGAGAAATTCCTCATTTTGACTCACAAGTTGCTACTGGGAAGGGTAGAGCTGGGTAGGCGTAGGAAAAATAATAAATAAAATATTTTAGACATCTACTGTGTGTTGTGCCAAGAATGAGTGACATTAGTCCATTGTATTCTTTACATTAACTCAGTGAGACAGATGCATTATGATCATCATCCTCATTTTACAGTAAAAGAAGTTTAGAAAAGTCAGAGCAGGGATTGGAATCAAAGTCCTTCTGAGGCCAGAACACATACTTCCACCTTTTAGACTGTCTGGGGTCAGTTTTCAACATGAGGGCATAAAGGTCATGAGGATCCGTGCATCAGAAGGAAGGCAGCAAAACCAAACTTTTCACTTTTCCTGTTCTACAATTTTGCAAACAAACAAAAAACAAAAGCAAACTTGTGAACCCATTTGGACATGTATCCTAGTGGCTGTCAGTGCTAGGAATACTGATGTCAAATGCCCTATGATATACCTGCCCACCCCAAAATACTAGCTCAGCTTCATAGGTACAAATGTTACCTATGCAGGAAAGGCTGGGGCTCAGCCCTGGCCCTTTCCCATTTTGGAAAGCCTGAAGGAACAGATCTTCCTAAACCACTCCATGAATCGGGGCTTTCTCTAGGGCTGCGGTTCTCTACCCATATACAGAGACCCAATATACCTTTCTTATAACAAATATTTGTAACACTTCTCTTGCTATCATGAAATTAAATACTTAGATAATAAAACCTGTGGGCCAGGCGCTGTGGCTCACGCCTGTAATCCCAACACTTTGGGAGGCTGAGATGGGTAGATTGCTTGAGGCCAGGTGCTTGAGACCAGCCGGGGCAACATGGCAAGACCCCTGTCTCTACAAAAATACAAAAATTGCTGGGCATGGTGGCAGGCACCTGTAATCCCAGCTACTTTGGAGCCTGAAGGAGGAGAATCACTTGAACCCGGGAGCTGAGGTCGTGCCACTTCACACCAGCCTGGGCAATAGATGGAGACTCTGTCTCAAAAAAAAAAATACATATATATATATACACACACACACACACATATATGTATATAAATAAAGTCTACCTACTCACATAACTTCAGGAAAAAAAACCCAACACTATCTAGAGTGACTAACAATCCTGGTTTTCCGTGGACTGAGGGATTTTCTGGGACACAGATTTTCAGCACTAAGCCTTAACCATTAAAAAAAAAAAAAAAAAAAAAAAAAAAAAAAAAAAAAACAATAAAAGAAGAGTAACTAAAAATAAGTTACCGTGTATTAGAAGACTTTGCTTGGGCCAGGTTACATGAGAACACACATTGAAGTAATCAGTTGCTTACACTTTCTTTTTTCTTTTTTTTTGGTGGGGCGGGGACAGAGTCTCTGTCATCCAGGCTGGAGTGCAATGGCACAATCTCAGCTCGCTGCAGCCTCTGCTTCAAGTGGTTCTCCTGCCTCAGCCTCTCGAGTAGGTGGGATTACAGATGCCCACCACTATGCCCAGCAAATTTTTGTATTTTCGTCAGAGATGGGGTTTCACCATGTTATTCAGGCTGGTCTCGAACTCCTGACCTCAGGTGATACACCAACCTCAACCTCCCAAAGTGCTGGGATTATAGGCGTGAGCCACTGTGCTTGGCTCACTTACACTTTCTTATAATGTGTGTTGTGGCACACATAAGAAATGTTATATAATGAATGTTAGGATATAAGTAAGAATATCTATATAAGAAATAAGAAAATGGAAGAACAAGGGTGTAGGCCACACTAGAATAAATGTAGTTTAGAGAAATTTAAATGTATTCATGTAAGAATAGAGAAAGTGTCAATTTAATTGGAGTAGGGATAACATGCAAAACAAATTACAATGCAAAGTTGAAAACATGAGGACTCTGATATCCACAGGTGTGTCTTGTCATAAATGTAGCGTCTCTCTATATGTACAAATAGATGCTACTTCGTGGGACAGAGTAGTGTCTCTTTTCTTGAAATTCCTCTGTGCTTTGTGTCATCTACGGTGCCAGTACTTAAAATGACCTTGGGGACCATGCTCTGGGATGGACAACAGGAACTCAATAATAAACTGTGCAAAGAAATAGTAACTTAGGAGTTATATAGAGGTTATGTGGCACAGCTCTCAGGGCAGCTTCCAAATAACACAAAAATATAAAAATCCTTCCATCTCATTATTTTTCTATTATGAATTTCTTATCCAATTGCTAAATTTGTTCAAATGCAGGGTGGTAATAATATGAACTATACGTAAAACAATCTTTAGTCATAAAATTCAGTGAGATCAATTCTAAGTCTATTGAAAGAGGTGCCAGAGCTTCTATGCTATATATTTTCACCTGACAGATACAATTGCAGACTGATACAGGTGTGGCATTATAGTGAGTCAAAGACCAGGAGCAGCCTTGCAATAGGTGATATATTTTCTGAAGTGGTGATCATTTCTTGAAAAAGTCCCAACAAAACAGAATATAATCTTTCCTTTGGTGATTGCATTCCTAAGTGGTTCATATTTGTATATAAAATAAAATTGTATCAGGCTTGGAACTTATAAACAGGTTTTCCATGTACATGAACCTTGATCCATTGGGACATTAGAAGATCCCATATGATGACAGAAAATTCTTTGTTGTATGGGCCGTCTCACTATGGCAGTGTGTCTCTCCTCCCTGGTCTCAGTTCACTAAATGCTAGCAGATCCCACTCACGAATTGCCAAATGCCATAGTTTGGACCCATTTCTTGAAGTGCCATCGTAGAGGTGATGGAATCCCAAGTGCTAATAGAACTGAAGGCAGGGCCAGGCATGGATGCAGTGGCTCACACCTGTAATCCCAGCACTTTGGGAAGCTAAGGTAGGAGGATTACTTGACGCCAGTTCGAGACCAACCTGGGCAACAAAGCAAGGTTCCATCTCTACAAAAACTAAAATATTAAAATAATTTGCTGGGTGTGGTGGCATACACTGTAGTCCCAGCTAACTCTGGAGGCTGAGGTGGGAGGATAGCTTGAGCCCAGAAATTCAAGGCTGCAGTAAGCTGTGAACATATCACTGCACTCCAGCCTGGGAAACAGAGTTGCCCTGTCCCCTGCAACAGAGAGCCTGTCCCATACTCCCAACCAAAAAAAAGAATTGAGACACAGCAAACAGCAAATATCACTGTGGGATATCGCTGTAAAGGAAAAGGAGTTTGGATTCAGGTGGACACACAGGCTTGAACTTCACCCAACAATGATGATTAACTAAGACCTTAGACAATTTACATAACCTGCCATGGCTTCAGTTTCCCAGTTTTTTCTTCTTTCGGTTTCCCCACTTTTATAATAGATCTATAATACTTCTGTTATAAGCTTGTATAAAGACTAAACAAGATTGCAATGTATATAAAACGTTTAACACACCTTTCAGGGGCCACATACCAAGTATTTAGTTCCTTGCCGTTAAGTGAGAGAATCGCAGTTATCTCTAAGTGAAGGAATATGATGAGGGAAAGCTTCCCACAGCTCAGTTCTTGGAGAGAGACAAGAGGCGCATATAAAAGTGACTAATTCAGGAGGAGGTGACATCTGAGTTACCAAGTAGGATAAAATGACTTCGGTTCATAATCAGCAATAAGAGGCCTCAGTACAGCATAGTGACTCTGCTTGGGTTTTATACTCAGAAAACCTGGCTTCTGGCTGGGCGTGGTGGCTCATACCTGTAATCCCAGCACTTTGGGAGGTTGAGGTGCGTAGATCACCTGAGGTCAGGAGTTTGAGACCATTCTAGCCAACACAGTGAAACCCCACCTCTATTAAAAATATAAAAATTAGCAGGTGTGGTGGTGGGTGCCTGTAATCTCAGCTACTCAGGAGGCTGAGGCAGGAGAATTGCTTGAACCCAGGAGGCAGAGGTTGCAGTGAGCCGAGATCACACCACTGCCTAGGTAACAGAGCAAGACTCCGCCTCAAGAAAAAAAAAAAAGAAAGAAGGAAGGAAGGAAAACCTAGCTTCCTGTCTTAGCTCTCCTGCTTGCCAGTGAGCTGGGACAAGTCACTTCGCTTCTCAGGTTCTTTATAGGTAAATGAGTTCAATAATAGCTGCCTTTCCGGTTTATTGTGGAATTGAACTGAGATGTAGGATGGAAGGCACCTGGCTGGCAGCCAGACTCTTACACACAGTAGCTCTTCCTCATGAGTTAAGAGCTGTGGGAAAACTTCCCTTTTGCCCCCTAAAGGTTCGCTGAAAATCAACTGACGAAAGGCACATTAATAGGAGGAAAGATATAGAAATTTATTAACATGCATGGAGGAAAATCACAGAGCTTGTCCCCTCTTTATCCATGAAATGGGGTCTAGATGTTTTTATATGTTTCTTCTTAGGAGAAAGGGAGATGGGGAAGTATGGGTGATGTAACAGGGTTAGTAAATGATTTTTAGGAGAATTTAATAGGCTCCAAGAACATGTAATGGCCTGAGAAGAAGCCTGTTGGGCCCACAAAGCAGATTACGTTTTGTGACAAAACACTGTCCAGATTTGTTGACAGACTTGTCTTTCTTCCTGTGATATGAGTCTAGTTAATTAAAACTCAGAAAAGGGGTAGAGGTATTTGTTTTTTCTGTTGGCAGGTCTGGACTGCAGGCAGGTAAGGGAACTTTAGAGAACAACTTCATCCTGTGCTTTGGGAAAGACAGAGACGGGGTACAGGGGAGGCCAGAGAGAACTTGAGGCTGCTTCCTCCGTTCAGCATGTCAAAGCACCGTATTTTGGGGTAGCCATTTCTGAGCCCCAACAGCTGCTAATCCAGCATCTGAAGAGACAGAACTGACGAACATGAACTTCTGTTACGTATCAGTTATATCAACCAGGCTAGGCTGGGCTACACTGCAGTTACAAGTAAACCCAAAATTTCAGTGACTTAAATTTGAAGATATAGTTCTTATTCATGATGTTCTGTACCATGGTCTGCTAGAAGCTTCATTCCACACCCTTGTCATCCTTCCTCCAGACTCAAGGCTGACAGAGCAACCACTGTAGGAAGATTGCTGGCTGCCATGACAGGAAAAACTTAGGATGCTGAAGCATCTTGACTTTTACAGCTTCCACATACATTTCATTGGCCAAGTCACATGGCTGTGCCTTCAGGTGTGGGGGAAATTACAATCACCATGTGTTAGGAAGAAAAGAGAACAAGAATGTTTGTGAACAACCCTAATGACCACTGTTGTTAGGGAGCAAAGGTTTCAGAAAGATTTAATTATCTCTTTTCCTGGAGAAAGACTTGCTGTGAACTAGCTCATTGAGAATTGCAGGTTACCAAGGATGTGTTTTTCTTTTCCTGATGAAAATAAGTAATTAGTAAATAGTCTTGCTGGTGGTTGTACTTTTTGTGATGATTTTATTTTTGAGACGGAGTTTTGCTGTTGTTACCCAGGCTGAAGTGCAATGGCACAATCTCGGCTCACCGCAACCTCTGCCTCCTGGGTTCAAGCAATTCTCCTGCCTCAGACTCCCGAGTAGCTGGGATTACAGGCACGCACCACCATGCCCAGCTAATTTTTGTATTTTTAGTAGAGACGGGGTTTCACCTTCTTGACCAGGATTGTCTCCATCTCTTGACCTCATGACCCACTTGCCTCGGCCTCCCAAGGTGCTGGGATTATAGGCGTGAGCCACCGCACCCGGCCCTATGGTGATTTTTTTTTTAATGTTTGTTCACATTACCTAGCACCTAATAGCTTCTCAATAAATGTTTTTGCAATGAATACATAGGAAAAATCAAGAAAACTTTTAAAAGTCTCTCAGTTAAACATTACAAATACTGTATTTTTCAGCTGCAAATAAGGTATATAAATGTCTTGGAAATGTGGTAGTGTCTTATCACACTGTAGATAGCCAACAAACATTGAGAAAATAATAAGACTTGCCAAATCCCCTCCAAATTGGTATTTACAGGCGTGATTTTATTAGGGAGGCAAAGTAGCACTGTGAATAGATGCAGAAAAACTGAGATCTTTGTCTAGGTTCTACCACCAATTAGCTTGGTGAATTCAAGCAAGACTTAGACTCTCTGGCCTCACTCTTCCTACTTATAAAACCAGAGACTTGAATTAAATGACATTAAAGCCACTTCTAGTACTACATTTGGATATTATTTATTTGATCTAAATTTGAATTTTGCCATACACTTAAAACTAGGCTTATAAGAAATTATTTCTGATTTGCTCTATTTATTAGTTCTTTCATGTGCATCAGGTTTCAGGCTAAAATGTGTGCACGGGTTTGTGTTTATTTCAAGTCTGTGGGGTGAGTCACTAAGTCTATGTGTATAAAGATTCCAGAAGCTCCTTGGGAAATAATTTACTCTAATGGAAGTGAGAGTTTGTCAAAAACAGTGTCTCAAGAATTGCAAGGGAAAGGCAATTTTTAAAATAGCTCCGTGTCTACCTAGCAAATTATCTGATTTCATAGCTCCCATTAGCTCATGTTTGAGTACCCAAGAGATGGGGCTGGAAGTAAAATGGATGTATTAAAATCTACAGTAATTTGACACAGATAACTTTTTCATGTGTTATTTATAGCTGAACACAGTACTCTAAGAGTGGTCTAACCCCAGGAAGAGAGTGCAAACACTTTTTTATTTGGGATAGTATAAAGTTAGAATTTTATGTTGGAGGGAGTGCATCATCTGAACTCTTGATTCACAGTCAATAATCAAAGCTTCAAACAGTGTAGTAACCACATCTTCATGTGTACCACATCTTGTCCTTTTCATCCTATTGTTCTCAGTCCAGGTCCTTTGAATCCTGCTTTATGTCACTCATTCATTGGCAGTGTTTTGGTTAGTGTTCCAACAGGAAACTGGCCAGGGTGCTGCAAAACCACAAGGGGTTGTCCAGGGCTAGTAACTTCAGAGAAGCTGACAAAAAGATTGAGTTAAAGCAGCCTTCTTGTCTCTCATAATGAGGGAGTCATAGGCTGGACTGCAGGGAGGGAGATGTCCTCCATCCATTGCATCTCCTGCTGGAGCTTCCTGTGGCTAGACCCAGCTATAAGCCACACGAGCTTATTGTATAAGCCAGCCTCCCCACAGAGAGCAGGATAGAGAGTGGATCTGGGGGAGCAATGGACTTCTCTGGGTCATTCATTAAAAGGCAGAACGTCCAAGACCATGGATGGACATCTTTGGTATACCCACTGGACATTTTTCATTTTATGTTGATCCATTAATCTGAAACATATTGACCATATGACATATCTTAACCAGGAAAATTACATTCTTGACATACTGATGCCTCCTCCTTCTAGTGCTTAAAAAAAACTAGCTTTATTGAAATATAGCTCACCCGTTACAGTGTACAAATCACTGTATTCATATTCTCTATCCTGTAATTGTATTGAAATAAAGTTTACCCATTTACAATGTGCAAATCAATCAATTTTAGTATAGTCACAGTTATGCAACCATTGCGACAATCAATTTTTCAATATTTTCATTACCCTAAGAGACTCCATACTCATTATTATATTTTAGAATATTTTCATTACCCTGCAAAGAAACTCCATTCTTATTTGTATACACTCCTCATTCCTTTTCAGTGCTGCCAGTTCCTGGCAGCCACTAATCCACTTTCTGTCTCTAAATATTTGTTTACTCTGGACATTCCATATAAATGGAATTAAACAAAATGTGCTCTTTTGAGTTTGGTTTCTATAATATTGTAATACAGTAAGAAACATATATTTGGTCTCTGACCCTGGTTCCTGGCACTACGCTCCTGAAACCCTTGGAGTCTCTGGAGAGAGGAAAGTAGCTTTTGTATGCTAATGAGATGACTAGTGGCTGGTATCTCCTAGATAGCCTCAGGATTGTAAGGGTTGGGAGGGGGGCTAGTTGCCAAGGAAACCAACCATGTCATCAGAGGGTGTGAGCTTTCAAACCCCCAACCTCTGAGGAAGAGAGAGAGGCTGAAGGTTAAGTTGATCACAAATGGCCAGTGATGTGATCAATCATGCCTACATAATGAGGGCTCCATAAAAGCCCCCCCCAAAACTGGATTGCTGAACATTTGGAGGTAAGTGGGGGGCTGGCACACCAGAGAGGGTATGGAAGATCTGTGTTCCCTTGCCCATACCTTGTCCTATGTATCTCTTCCATCTTTCTGTCAATCTGTATCTTTTGTTATATCCTTTATAATAAATGTGGAAATGTATTCCCCTGAGTTTTGTGAACCTGTCTAGCAAATTGAACCCAAGGAGGAGGTCATGGGAACCCTGATTTATATATAGCCAGTCTGTCAGAAATTACCAATTGGTATCAGAAGTCGGGGGCAGTCTTGTGAGAATGAGCCGTCAACCTGTGGGATCTGATGCTAACTCCAGATAGATAGTGGCAGGATGGAGTTAAACTGTAGGACACTCAGTTAATACCTACAAAAGAACTGTGTAGTGTGTGAAGAAACCCTCCTACATATGTGTTATCAGAAGTTCCTGTAGAGTGGTATGTGAGAATAGGAAAAACACTTTGGTTTTTCCCGTCTCTATCAGCTTCTTTCACTAAGTATAAAGTGTTCAAGGTTCACCCATGTTGCAAGCACATATCAGTGCTTCATTTACTTCTGCTGCCAAATGTTATTTCACTGTATGGCTATCCCACAATTTGTTGATCTATTCATCAGTTGATGAACATTTGGGTTGTTTCTACTTTTTGGCTGTTACATATAATGCAGCTATGAAATTCATGTACACTGTTTGTGTGAACATATGCTTTCCCTTCTCGTAGGTATATACATAGAAGTAGAATTTCTGGGTCCTGTGGTAACTCTATTTTAAACCTTTCAGGAACTGCCAGACTCTTTTTGGCTGCACCATTTTAGATTCCTATCTGCAGAGTGTAAAGATTCTAATTTCTCCACATCCTTATCAACACTTTTTATTATTTGCTGTTTTGATCATAGTTACCCTAGTGTATGTGAAGATTTTGATTTGCATTTCCAACGTGAGTGAAGATGAGCATCTTTTCATGTGTTTACTGGTCATTTATGTATCTTCTTTGGAGAAATGTTTGTTCAGGTCCTTTACCTATTTTAACATTGGTTTATGTGTCTTTTTTATAATTGAATTGTAAGAGTTCTTTTTTTTCTTTGCTTTTGTGTTTTTTGTTTGTTTTGTTTTGTTGTTGTTTGTTTTGGGACAAGGTCTCTCTCTGTTACTCAGGCTGGAGTGCCACAGCCTTGATATCCCAGGCTCAATAAATCCTCCCACCTCATCCTTCTGAGTAGCTGGGACTACTGGTGCACACCAGCATGCCCAGCTAATTTTTGTAATTTTTATAGAGACGGAGTTTCACCATGTTGCCCAGACTGTTCTCAAAGTCCCGGGCTCATGCAATCTGCCCACCTCAGCCTCCCAAAATGCTGGGATTACAGGTGTGAGCCGCTGTGCCTGGCCAGAGTTCTTTATGATTTAGATATAAGCCTTTTGTTAGATATAATGATTTGCACAATCTTTCTCTCAGTCTGGGGGCTGTCTTTTCACTTTCTTGATGTCCTTTGAAGCACACAGTTTTTCATTTTGAAGATATCCAATTTTGCTATTTTTTTCTTTTGTTGCTTGTGCTTTTGGAATTTTATTGCAGTGTTGTTTTGAAAGCTATTTTTTCCTAGCTTCCTATTCAGGGTTAGAAAAATTGTCTGATTTCTATTTCCTGCCCAAAATTACTTAGAATAGTATAAGCTAATATTTACTGAGCACTTAATATGAGCCAGGCTCTTGTTAAGAGTTCAGACAGCTTGGGTAATCAGTCCAGGATCTCAGGGCTAGGAAGAATGAATTCAGCTAATCTAACTCTGAAGCCCATACTCTCAATCACTTTACTGTCTTACTGATTGGGTCTTCCTCACCTTGACATTTGATTCATTTTTGCAGAAGGAAAATGGTGCATTTGCTGTTGGTGTTGGACAAGTTATTCTGCCTATGTTCTTTGTTTTCTTCCCTTTTCTGAGGTGAGTCCTCCGCCCCACCCTTTCTAGGATTGCCAGATCTACAAGCTGTCCAAAACACACATGTACTCATCCAAAAAGGCAAAACAACACCCTCATTCATGACGCAGAATACTCAAAGCCCTGGGGTCACAGCTGCAGTCTCTCTCTGACCCTCACCTCACCCGAACTGTGCTGAGTCTTTCCTTTGGTTGTGATAGCCTAGGGTGTGACATCCAGGGACAGCTTTGACACCCCTCAGAAGTAAGTGCCATGCTGTGACTTGCCTTGGGGCCCACAAGAAGGGCCCAGGTTCAAAGTCCTTTAACTGTGGGTTGACTCAAACACGATCACGTGGAGCAGTAGACAACGAAAGCAAGTCAGACTGCCTTCTCAGTTGTTTCCTTTCACTTTGGCAATATCGACATTTCAACTTCAAGTTTATTATTATTATTTTAAATAAGAGGTCAGAATTACGTAACAGGAGCCCAAGAACTTGTTACTCCACACTGCACCCACTCATTCTGCAGTGTCCAATTCCTATGAAATCCATTTGCATCTACTTCAGAAGTATCTCTCAGCCTCCCTCTCCCACTGGATCTTTCTCACCACTGCATCAGTCCAGATCTTTATCATCTCATTTCTCAGTCTTCTTTTTTCTTTTTTTTTTTTTTTTTGAGACAGAGTTTCGCTCTTGCTACCCAGGCTGGAGTGCAATGGCGCGATCTCGGCTCACCACAACCTCCGCCTCCTGGATTCAGGCAATTCTCCTGCCTCAGCCTCCTGAGTAGCTGGGATTACAGGCACGCGCCACCATGCCCAGCTTATTTTTTGTATCTTTAGTAGAGATGGGGTTTCATCATGTTGACCTGGATGGTCTTGATCTCTTGACCTCATGATCCACCTGCTCCGGCCTCCCAAAGTGCTGGGATTACAGGCTTGAGCCACCGAGCGAGACCTGTCTTTTTTCTTTAGACAGGTCTCGCTGTCACCCAGGCTGGAGCATAGTGGCCTGGTCATGCAATTGCAGCCTCAACCTCCTGGACCCAAGCAATCCTCCTGCCTTAGTCTCCTGAGTAGCTGGGACTACAAATGCATGCCACCATACCCGGCTAAATTTTTTGTAGAGACAGGGTCTCACTATGTTGCTGAGGCTGGTCTCCAACACCAGGGCTCAAGCAATCCTCCTGTCTCAGCCTACCAGATAGCTGGAACTATAGGTGCACACTGTTGTGCCTGGCTGATTATTTTTCTTAGTTTTTGTAGAGATGGGGTCTCACTATGTTGGCCAGTCTTTGTTTCTCAGTCTTTTCTTCACTCCAATTGAATTGAATTGAATGATCTCTTCATGGTTGTCTTCCTCAGTAGATCATGAGATCTTTAAGGTCAGAGACCAAAAACAATTAATTTGCCTAGAACCTGACATAGAACCTGCCATCTAATGGCATTTAATTACTATTTGTAAAAGAAATGGTGAGTACCTTAATTTCCCCACTGCTTACAAGTCCTCAAGTCCCCACTGCTTCAAGTCCTTTTGATTACAAAAGGCCTTGTAATCAAAACAATTAAGTATCATGTGACTCAGGTGTGTCAGAAATGCCTTCCTATTCTGCTATGCGGTCAAGTTTGGCTAGTTCCCAAGGTTTAATCAAGGCAAAGCGGGTATCTTTTTTATTTTATTTTATTTATTTTATTTATTTTTTGGGGGGATGAAAGGAGGAAGGGAGGGAGGTGGGAGGGAGGAAGGAAGGGAGGGAGGGAGGGAGGGAGAGAGAAAAGAAGGAAGGAAATCAGGCAATGAGAGAGACATTGCCGACCTGGATCTAGAGGTCTACAAGTTGATTTCTTTTTTTTTTTTTCTTTTTTTGAGAGAAGGAGAGAGAAAAAAAAAAAGGGAGTGAAGGAGAGGAAGAAAGAGTAAAAAACAGAGGGAGAGAGAACGGAAATGTTGCTTTATTCTAAAAGAAATGGGTATTAATAATGGCCAATCAATATTTCAGTTAAACCTATGAGTAGGTGTGATGTGGTGTTGACAAGAATGTATATTTTGTGTGTTTAAAGTGGAGAGCTCTATAAATATGTATTAAGTTTACTTGTTCCGGATCTGAGTTCGAGTCCTTGATATCCTTATTAATTTTCTGTCTCATTGAGTCCAAATCTCTATGTATCTGGGTGTTAGGATCATTAGCTCTTATTGCTGCATTGATCCTTTTACCACTATATCTTTGTTGCTTTAAAATCTATTTTATCAGATTTGAGAATTGCAACTCCTGTTATTTATTTATTTATTTATTTTTGCTTTCCATTTGGTTGGTAAATCTTTCTCCATCCCTTTGAGTCTTTGTGTATCCTTGCATGTGAAATGGATCTGGATGTAGCATACCGTTGGGTTTTGGCTGTATCTTTTAATTGGGGGATTTAGTCGATTTAAATTTAGGATTACTGCCATTTGTTGTTAACTGGCTATTTTATCCATTCGTTGATGTAAATTCTTTATGTTGATGCTCTTTACTTTTTGGTATATTTTTAGAAAGGCTAATACTGGTTGTTTCTTTCTATGTGTAATGCTTCTTTCAGAAGCTCTTGTAAAGCAGGCCTGGTGGTAATAAAATCTCTGAGTACTTGTTTGTTCATGAAAGATTTTATTTTTCCTTCAGTTATGAAGCTTAGTTCGGCAGGATATGAAATTCTGGGCTGAAAGTTGTGTTCTTTAAGGATGTTGAATATTGGCCCCCACTCTCTTCTGGCTTGTAGGGTTTCTGCTGAGAAATCTGCTGTAAGTCTGATAGGCTTCCCTTTGTGGGTAACCTGACCTTTCTCTCTGGCTGCCCTTAGTATTTTCTCCTTCATTTCAACCCTGGTGAATCTAACGATTATGTGCCTAAGGCAAAGCGGGTATCTTATCTCCCATAATTAGAGAGTCATCTGCTAGCCTGGGGAGGGGCAAAAAGGTATGATACTCTGTCATCACTCATCACAAGGCAGACACTTCTGTAACCAAAGAAAAGTTAGCAAGAGAAAAGCATGACGAATGTATTTAACAAAGTTTTAAATGACATGGGAAACTTCAGAAAGGAAGACCCAAAGACCCAGGAAAAGCTGGGTATTCTTACGCTCAGGTTTGCTGAGGAATGGACAGTCACATAGAAATGAGATCGGACAATAAGGGCATGCTGTAATGGTAATCAGCTGAGAAGAATGCAGCAAGGCCTGTCCTGATTCTTCTTGGCCTCACTAACTAGCATTTCTTTCTCTGGGTATAGGACAAGACACTTGTCTCATGAAGGTCTTCAGGGAAGAGGAGAGAATGTTAGAGAGTGACATTTCTAGGTTTCATGGCCTGCTTCAGGGGAGAGGAGTTAGAATTTCTCCAACCCATCTTAAGGAAGATGTATTCTAGTTTTATGAGTTGCTTCAGGGTAGAAAGAGAGTCTGGAGATAGGAGGGTGAGAGGTCAGAAATATGTTCTCCTGAGGCCCTTGCAGTCTCCTTCAGTTCAAAGTACTCAGCATGTCAAAGCCTCAGACTTTAGGCCATTGTGTTTTAGCCCCATCACGAGTAAACTTCTTATCTTAGTTATGGGGGAGAGTCTGGCCTGTATCCCTCTGGGACCCACCTCTGCCAGGGACCATCAAGTGATCAGGATATTTTTCAAACACATCCATACCTATTTCCTCAAGTTCAAACACCCTCTGGACACTTTAATTTTTTCTAAAAAATGTAGATAAGCATTGCAAAATCATTCAGAGGAGGAGGACCAACAGTTAGAAGCCTCTCTGGGTAACCTGCTCCCTACTACCATATGAGGAAAGGGGGTGAGCAGACAGGACAAGGACTCACAATTTAGACCTTTACAAACATCCTAAATGGCTGTTACCTTGCTCTCTGTCTCTTCAAGCTTTCTGCTGTCCTCCTCTTCGATCTTCCCTCTGAGATTCCGTTCTAATGATACCATCCCTTTGCCCCAGAAATCTGTCCCATTCTGTCCCATTCCCCACAAGAGAAAGAGGTCCCAGTTGCTGCTGTCTCTTATTAACAGCAAAGATTAATGCCTTGGGCTTCTGAAAGGCAGATTTCTTTGGTTCATCCTTCCCCTTGCTCTAGAGTAGGAAGAATGTGGCCAGTCCTGTAGTGGAACTTCTTGAAATGCTTTTCCCCCTTCGGCATAAGGGCTAATGGGCGGGGCGGGGGGTGGGGGTGGGGGGGTGCGCAATTTGGTTTTGAAATAACTAAGGAAAAACATTTCCCCATAATCGGTATTGCTCATCTTCCAAAGACAATGGGGGCCAGTAGCACAGGAGCAAAGTATTTTTCAGACTTTTGTTTGTTTTTGGAGCCAAAATCTCACTATGTTGCCTAGATTGGCCTCCAACTCCTGGGCTCAAGTGATTCCCCTGCCTCAGCCTCCTGAGTAGCTGGGATTACAAGCCTGTACTCCATCCCCAAGGCTGGGCTTTTTTCCCCAGGATGTCAATATGTTCTTCACCTAACCCTATTATATTATTATTGAGGTAAAGGAGATTTTGTTGTCTTCCTGGACCTTTTTCAGTACAAAGGTCTCTCATTAGTTGAGAATATTTGTTTACTTTCTACTATAGAGTTTTTTGATCCTAAAAACTCTCCCTAGATGGAGTGGGGGCAGGGAGAATCTCCCTTATCCTGCAAAGCAAACTAAATAGAAACTTGAAAGTTTTTATATAACTGGAGTGGAGTGGCTCAAGTGCCTGTAAACTCAGCACTTTGGGAGGCTTAGATGAGAGGATTGCTTGAGGCCAGGAGTTTAAAACCAGCCTATGCGACATAGTAAGACCCTCTTCTTTCCAAAAAAGACAGACAGAAAGAAATTACCTAGGTGTGGTGGCACATACCTGTAGTCTCAGCTACTCAGGAGGCTGAGGCAGGAGGATCACTTCAGTCCAGGAGTTCAAGGTTACAGCAAGCTATGATCATGCAACTGGACTCCAGCCTGGGTGACAGAACAAGATCCTGTCTTTCTCTAAAATAAAATAAAAACAAACACTAAATAATTTTAAAAATTTTTAAAGAAGTTTGCATATAGAATTAGCAAGATAATTATAAAGGCAATGTTTATGGATTTGTAATTGCCTGACAGGTCCTTACCCACTGCACAGGTAAATTCAGTTCACTGAGATGGTATTATTGCACTAAAGAGTTTAATTAACACAAGACCAACTAAGCAGAACTGGAATTATTACTCAAATCAGTCTCCCCAGCAACTCAGAGACTTGGGTTTTTATGGATAATTTGGTGGGCAGGGAGGAGTGCTGCTGATTGGTTAGAATGAAATCACAGGGGTGTGGAAAACAATTCTGTGCACTGGGTCAGCCTCTGGGTGGGGCTATAGGACTGGGTAAATCCTGACCCTCTGGTCTGGGTGGGTCAATCAGTTGCCAGAATCAAAAATCTGAAAAAAAAAAAAAAAAAAAAATTCAAAAGAACAATTTTAGGTTCTACAATAGTGATGTTACCTACAGGAGCAACTGGGGAAGTCACAAATCTTGTGACCTCTGACTACATGACTCCTGAGCAGTAAGGGATTAGAGAAAATATGCCTGTAGTTTAGCAGAATTCAGGTCCTTATTCTTGGGACCTCTCATTAGTCTTACAACGGTGGTTTCAGTCCCTTAACAAGGAAGGGATTACTTTTAGGGAGGGACTATTATCATCTTTCCTTTAAAGTTAAAACTATAGGCTGGGAGTGGTGGCTCATACCTGTAATTCTAGCACTTTGGGAGGCCGAGATGGGAGTATCGCTTGAGACCCAAGAATTTGAGACCAGCCTGGTCAACATAGCAAGAACTCATCCCCATTTTAATTTAAAAAAAAAAAGGTAAACTAAATTTCTCCCATGGTTAGCTTGGCCTATGCCCAGCAATGAGGAATGACAGTCAGGCTGTGAGGCTAGAAGCAAGATGGAGGCAGCCACGCCAGACTTATCTTGCTGTCATAATCTCTGCAAAGGTGGTTTCAGATTCAGTGCCTTGCTCTACAAAGTGTCCTTTAAAAACTGATGTCTTCAATTTCAGAGGAAATAGATTTCTAAACAACATGTGCCTTTTTGCCTAGGAGCTAAAAGCTTTCAACTCCTCCTCTTCTTCCATCTCACAATCTGCAAGATGAAAGGAAAAAAATCTAAGATTTCTAGCAGATTCTTGGAATTCGTAATTCAACTAATGCCTACTAAATATCTACCAGGTGCAGTACTGGGTGGTGAAAATGCAATGTGTATCATTTAGGCAAAATTCTCATGGTTTCTACAACCTTACTCTGAGCAATAACATACTAGAACAAAGGTTAACACAAATCATATTATTTCTTTTGCCATGTCAACCTAACAGCAAAAGAAGAAAACACTTCTCTAAAATGACTTACCCGAAAGACCCTAATCCCTATTGGGTATCGTCAAGAAATAGGTCAGTGTGGTTCAGAAGTTAATAGAAAGCATTCCAAATTCCTTCTGTTCTTTCCTTCAATCGCGACTTCACTTGACCTTGACAAAGAGACGTCTTCAAGGAAAAACAACTTTGAAAGGAAAATGGAATTTGAAGAGTAATTTCATCTTAACCATCCTTTCAACTGGAAATTTGAGCATATAAACAGTTTCAGAAAAATGTGTTAGAGGTGTAGCTGGAAAACAAAATGTAACTTCTTCTTAAACTTCTGCAAATGACAGAATTATTCATAGGAATCATACGGGAACAACCTCTGAAGGAGAACACTGCTCTTTTACCAGTGGGTCTTCAGAAATACCCTAACTTCCCACTCATCTCTGTTCTAAGAAATCATCTACCTCAACTGGAAAACTCCAGGCATAGGCAAAATGGTCTATTTAACTTTCTTTTTTTTTTTTAATGGTGAAAAGATATACATATATTTAGAATTAGCCAGCTGGACTGTTTAGATGATCCCAATTTTGTTGGCAATATCCAAAGCATCGTAATCAGGAGCCAGTCGAACGTATGCCTTCTTCTCTCCATCAGGCCGAATCAGGGTGTTGACCTTGGCCACATCAATGTCATAGAGCTTCTTCACAGCCTGTTAGATCTGGTGCTTGTTGGCTTTAATATCCACAATGAACACAAGTGTGTTGTTGTCTTCTCTCTTCTTCATGGCAGACTCAGTGGTCAGTGGAAACTTGATGATAGCGTAGGGGTCAAGTTTGTTTCTCCTGGGGGTGCTCTTCCGAGGATATTTGGGCTGCCTCAGGAGTCGCAGTGTCTTGGGCCACCAGAAGGTGGGTGACGTGCGGATCTTCTTTTTTTTGTGGCTGTAGACACCTTTCAACACTGCCTTCTTGGCCTTTAAAGCCTTCGCTTTGGCTTCGGCTTTAGGAGGGGCAGGAGCTTCCTTCTTCGCTTTGGCTTTAGGAGGGGCAGGAGCTTCCTTCTTCGCTTTCGGCACCATCTTGTGAATATTTAACTTTCATTGTAATGTAAAACATTATTTGCCAGACTAGTTACATTGCTTTTCCAGATATCCCTTTTTCACCTAACACATTATTACCAAAAATATTCTAAAGTCTCAAATGCATTCACCCTTCTGTCTTCATTTTAATGTCAGATTCTAAATGAAATTTGCATCAGAATACATACAAATGAATGTTTTAGAAGTTACCCTTTTCCATTTGTCTGAAATAGAAGTTGTTATTTTTTGTTGTTGTTTTACCTCTCAGGAAATGGTGTCACCTGCTTTATGTTGATCAAAACAGGAATCTAGTTGACATTCTTGATTTCTCTCTCTCACCTCCACTATATTCAATCCATCCATATGTCCTGTTGGCTCTGCCACTAAATCAGAATCCAAGTCTTCTACTTTCCTCCATTTCCATTCCCTTTTTTTTTTTTTAATTTTTTGAGGTGGAGGCTAGCTTTGTCACCCAGGCTGGAGTGTAGTAGCATGATCTTGGCTCACTGCAACCTCCACCTCCCAGGTTCAGGTGATTCTCTTGCCTCATCCTCCCAAGTAGCTGGTACTACAGGTGCCTGCCACCACACCTGGCGAATTTTCATATTTTCAGTAGAGACAGGGTTTCACTGTTTTGGTCAAGCTGGTCTCGAACTCCTGGCCTCAAGTGATCTGCCTACCTTTGGCCTCCTCCCAAAGTGTTGGGATTACAGGCGTGAGCCACCACGCCTGGCCTGGCCTCTCCATCTCCATTTCTACTGTTCTGGTTTGATATGGTTTGGCTCTATGTCCCCACCCAAATCTCATTTCAAATTATAATACCCACATATCTAGGGAAGGAGGTGACTGGTTCATGGGGGCAGTTCCCCCCATGCTGTTCTTGTGATAGTGAGTTCTCACAAATTCTGGTGGTTTTATAAGGGGCTCTGCCCTCTGTGCTTCACTCTTCTTCCTCCTGCTGCCTTGTGAAGAAGTTGCCTGCTTCCCCTTCACCTTCTGCCATGATTGTACATTTCCTGAGGCTTCCCAGCCACGTTTCCTAATAGGCCTGTGGAACTGTGGTCAATTAAACCTCTTTCCTTTATAATTACCCAGTCTCAGGTAGTATTCTTTATAACAGTGTGAAAACAGACTAATATATGGTTTAAGTCATCAATATCTTGCACAAGGACTACTACATTAGTTTCTTAAAATCTGTTCTTCCTCCACTCTTGCTTCCCTAAAATTCATTGTTCCCAGAGTTTCCATGTTGGCCTTCAAGAGCTTAGATTTGATCATGTTTCTCTTCATCTCCTTGAAAACTTCCAATGTCTTCTGACATACTAAAAATGCAAACTTTATTTCATGGCCCATAATGTGGTTTACTTCTCCGACCTTATCACATATCCTTATCCCTCACTCACTACTCCCAGCCTCTCCAAAACTCTGTTTCTCGAACCCAAACACCAAACCTTTTCCCACCTCAACATCTCTGCAATTGCTGTTTCTTCTTTCTGGAACTCCCTTCTCCAGATCGTTTTCATTATCCTTTCTCTACAACATGTGTTTCATGGACTAAGCAGCATAAGCATCATCTGGGACCTTATTAGAAATGCAGATTCTTAGGCCAGACCCCTCACCTACTAAATCATAGTCTACATTTTAACAAGATCCCTGGGTGATTCATATGCAAGTTATTAATCCCAGTTGTCACATCTTCAGAAAGAATTAGCTGTCCCCAATCTAAATTAGCATCCCAAATCACTCTCTATTACACCATGTATTTGATTCTTTTCATAGCAATTAACTTTAGATGAAAATACTTTATTTAAGCAGGGTGTAGTGGCTCACACCCGTAATACCAGCACTTTGGGAGGCTGAGGTGGGTGGTTCATCCGAAGTCAGGAGTTCAAGACCAGCCTGACCAACATGGCAAAACCTCGTATCTGCTAAAAAAAAAAAAAAAAAAAAAAGCTGGGAGTGGTGATGCATGCCTGTAATCCCAGCTACTTGGCAGGCTGAGGCAGGAGAATTGCTTGAACCTGAAGGCAGAGGTTGCAGTGAGCCAAGATTGAGCCACTGCACTCCAATCTGGGCGACAGAGCAAGACTCCATCTCAAAAAAAAAACATGTATAAAAAAATAAATAGGCTCTCTGTTCCTCCTGTTCGACAGACAGCCGCATCTTGTCTCCCATTGTCAGCCACATCCCTGAGATACCATGGGGAAGGTGAAGGTCGGAGTCAACGGATTTGGTTGTATTGGGCGCCTGGTCACCAGGGCTGCTTTTAACTCTGGTAAAGTGGATGTCGTCGCCATCAATGATCCCTTCATTGACCTTAACTACATGGTCTACATGTTCCAGTATGATTCCACCCATGGCAAATTCCATGGCACTGTCAAGGCTGAGAACGGGAAGCTTGTCATCAATGGAAATCCCATCACCATCTTCCAGGAGAGAGATCCCTCCAAAATCAAGTGGGGCGATGCTGGCGCTGAGTATGTGGTGGAGTCCACTGGCATCTTCACCACCATGGAGAAGGCTGGGGCTCACTTGCAGGGGGGAGCCAAAAGGGTCATCATATCTGCCCCCTCTGCTGATGCCCCCATGTTCATGATGGGCGTGAACCATGAGAAGTATGACAACAGCCTCAAGATCGTCAGCAATGCCTCCTGCACCACCAACTGCTTAGCACCCCTGGCCAAGGTCATCCATGACAACTTTGGTATCGTGGAAGGACTCATGACCACCGTCCACGCCATCACTGCCACCCAGAAGACCGTGGATGGCCCCTCCGGGAAACTGTGGCGTGATGGCCGTGGGGCTCTCCAGAACATCATCCCTGCCTCTACTGGTGCTGCCAAGGCCATAGGCAAGGTCATCCCTGAGCTGAACGGGAAGCTCACTGGCATGGCCTTCTGTGTCCCCACTGCCAACGTGTCAGTGGTGGACCTGACCTGCCACCTGGAAAAACCTACCAAATATGATGATATCAAGAAGGTGGTGAAGCAGGCGTCTGAAGGCCCCCTCAAGGGCATCCTGGGCTACACTGAGCACCAGGTGGTGTCCTCTGGCTTCAACAGCGACATCCATTCTTCCACCTTCGATGCTGGGGCTGGCATTGCCCTTAACGACCACTTCGTCAAGCTCATTTCCTGGTATGACAATGAATCTGGCTACAGCAACAGGGTGGTGGACCTCATGTCCCACATGGCCTCCAAGGAGTAAGACCCCTAGACCACCAGCCCCAGCGAGAGCACGAGAGGAAGAGAGGCCCTCACTGCTGGGGAGTCCCTGCCACACTGAGTCCCTCACCACACCAGATTGCCCCTCCTCAGTTTCCATGCAGACCCCTTGAAGAGGGAGGGGCCTAGGGAGCCCCACCTTGTCGTGTACCATCAGTAAAGTCCCTGTGCTCAGCAAAAAAATAAATAAAAATAAAAATAAATAAATAAATAAAATACCTTATTTGCTAACTAACATCTTGGTTTTTCCTCACTAGAATGTAAGCTCAATGAAAATGGGTTGTGTTTATATTGTCCACTACTGTTTCAACATCTAGCCTGTCTCATCAATAAATATTTAATAGCTCAATAAACATTCAAATACTGTACCTATTTTAATCTCATTGATCAAAGAGATGGTTGAATAAAGTTTTTAAAAATTTCTGTTTATCTGGCTTTTTTCTGACCAAATTGCCAGCCAGAAAAATGAGTCCTATCAGTTGTTTTAGCATAAATCATTTGCAGTACCTTAACTGAATTTAAGGAACAAAGGAAGAAGGTTGGCCTTAGAAAATGAGATGGTAATAAAGATGGCGTCACTAAGAATTACAAAAAATACCACTGCAGAAGCAAGTAAAATCAGATTACAGTGGACTTCCCAACATAGTGTGAGTTAAGCTAGCTTCTCACCTTCCAGAGCATGTAAACATGGAAGATTAGAGGTTTACATTTCCTATTGTATTGCATAGAATACATCACCAGTTCACAGTGTTAAGAAGGAAAAACTTGTTAATAACATCCAAGGTGGGGCATGGTGGCTTGTGCCTGTAATTCTAGCACTTTGGGAGGCTGACGCAGGAGGATAGTTTGAGCCCAGGAATACAAGACCAATCTGGGCAACATAACAAGTCCATCATGTTTGTAAAAAATTTAAAAAATTAGCTGGGTGTGGTGGCACATTCCTGTAGTCCCAGCTACTTGGGAAACTAAGGTGAGAGGATTGCTTTAGCCCAGGAGATCAAGGCTGCAGTGAGCCATGATTATGCAACTGTATTCCAACCTGGATGACAGAGTGAGACCCTGTCTCAAAAAAATAAATAAATAACATCCAATTAAGAAAATTAACCTCTTGACAATTTACTTTCCTCAATCACCAGCAAGCCAAATGTACTGCGTTGATAGAATATGCACATATCAACAGGTGAAATAAAAACAGTTGAGTTAGTTTCTGCACCATTTCCATTGTTCTGGTAAGAACAAACTCATAAGCATGTTTGTGCTACAAAATATGAACTGTGTAATTTCACTAATTCTGCATACAAATTATGTTTTCTCTTATATTTGCATTTTAAAAGAAGATTGTACAATATACAGATAAGTGGTAAAATGTATGCTAATAATTTAAAATTTTTCTTTACTTAGAATGATATTTGATAACCAGTTAAAAACATTGTGACAAGAGAACGAATGAGGGAGAAAGGATAAAACTTTTATTTTAGAAAATGACTTCTTTTCATTTGGTTTGGTGTGGTAACCCACACCTATAATCCCAGAACTTTGGGAGGCAGAGATAGAAGGATCACTTGAGGCCAGGAGTTTGCGGCCAGTCTGGCAACATAGCAAGACCTTGTCTTTAAAAACAAAAAAAAATTAGCCCTTCAACATGCTGTTGCCTGTCCATAGTTCTAGCTATTGCGGAAGTTGAGGTGGGAGAATCCCTTTAGGGTAGGAGTTTGAGGCAGCAATGAACTATGTTTGCACCACTGCACTCCAGCCTTGGCAACAAAGCAAGACCTTGTCCCTTAAAAAAAATATATATATATTATATATATATATATATATATTTATATATTTATATTTATATATGTGTATATATATTTATATATAAAAAATATATATATAAATACATATATTTACATATAAAAATATATATACACATATATATAAATAAATAAATATATATATATATATATATATATATATATATATTTTTAGGGACAAGGTCTTGCTGTGTTGCCAAGGCTGGAATGCACTGGTGCAAGAATAGTTCATTGCATGTATATATATATACATACATACACACACACACGTGCACACACGGCAGTGGGGAGAGAGAGAGAGAGAGAGTAAAAGAAAGAAAATGACTTCTCTAACCTGTAACTTGCTTCTAGCTACAGTCTACAAGCTGTCCCAAGCTTTCCTTAAAGGGACCAAAGCTTCTAACCACCCCCAGAATTAGCAAAGTACCTTTTGAAAATACTGTGTTGACTATTTTCTCCCGTCAGATATCACTTTTCTTAAATATTAAGTTTGACTTGTTAACCAAACCTTCTCAAGGTGGAATAGCAGCACAAAGTTTGAGAGGAGATTGTTCTCTGCTTGCTGCAGGCTGAGATCAAGGTTTATTCAGGCCAGAACAACCTGGCAGCTTAGATACGCAGATTTAAAATTTAACTTTATGCAAACAGTGTAACACAATCCAGGGACAAGGTCCATAAAGAAGGGTCCTGACACCTTCACCTTTTTGTGTCTTGATGACTGGATCATTGAGACCTTTAGGTTTTGGCCTCCATGGAGAGATATCAGAAAAATTAAAAATGCTTTCTTTTCCTCTTGGCCCCATGGCACAAAGTTAGCTGGCTAACAAAAACAATGAACAGAGCCTCCCAAGCACAAAACCCTTGGGAGAGAAATGGAATGGAGTGAGAAGGCATTTCACCCGGGGTTGCATGATGGCTGGTAGAAACCCTGGGATGTGAAGTCACAAGCTCACTTCCCATCAGCTATGTGACCTTAGGCAAATCATTCCCCTGTCTAGGCCTCAGTTTCATTTATAAAATGGGATCAACGATATTTGCCCTGACTGCCTAGTGAGATTGTTGTAAAGCAAGACAAGATCTTTTAGGGGAAAGTCCATGTAAAAGCATGCATAACGGTATAAGATCTAAAATGATGCATTCTGGAAAGCATTTTCAAGTTCATGTATTCAGTTATTTAACAGATATTTATTAAGCACCTACACCAGGCCAGGTTCTATTCTAGGTGTTGGAGATAAATGGGGAACAAAACCAAATAAATATTTCTCTGTCTATAGGATTTGTAGTTAGCCGAGGATAAAAATTATGAGTAAAATAAGAGCGAGGTTGCAATTTTAAATCGGGTGGTATGGCAGCCTGGTACAATCGTGGTCCCTCATAAATAATACCTTCCCATGTCTGCACACCCTCAAAATGGACTCTGTTGTTTCTAACTTGCCAGTCAGGACCCAAGGCCCTGAGAGATCTTGAAGCTTCCACTTTTTTTTTTTTTTTTTTTTAAGAGACAGGGTCTCTCTCTGTTGCCCAAGCTGGAGTGCAGTGGCATGATAAAAGCTCACTGCAGCCTCAAACTCCTGGGCTCAAGAGAGCCTCCTGCCTCAGCCTCGCAAGTGGCTAGGACTACAGGCATGCACCACCACGACTGGCTAACTTTTATTTTTTGTAGAGACAGGGTCTGGCTATGTTGGCCAGTCTGGTCATAAACTGAAGCTTCTACTTTTGAAAATTGTTGCTGTTGTGTAAGGAATCCCAGACTAGACCAAAGAAGGATGAGATACATGAAAAGAAAGGCCCCACCAACATCAGCACCAAGGCTCCAGCCATGCAAGTGAGGCAGTCTTACACCCTCTGGTCCCAATCCAGCTGTCAGATGACTGCTGCCTCCCTAGATGACCCTGGGAACCCAGCTGGCCCACAGAATTGTTAGAAATAATAAATCAGTGTTTTTAAGAGAAAGCCTCTGTGGCAAGGTAATACTTGAGCAACAACTTGAAGAAGGAAGATGTTGCGGACTGAATGTTTGTGTTCTCCCCCAACTTTTATTTTGAAGCCCTAACACCCTGTGTGGCCGTATCTGGAGATCGAGCCGACAGGGAAATAATAAAGATGAAATAAGGTCATAAGGATGGGGTCTTGGGTCTTATCTGATAGAGTTAATGTTCTTTTTTTTTTTTCTTCTTTTTCCTGAGATGGAGTCTCCCTCTGTCACCCAGGTTGGAGTGCAGTGGCATGATATCAGCTCACCGCAACCTCTGCCTCCCAGGTTTAGGCAACTTTCTGCCTCAGTCTCCTGAGTAGCTGGGATTACAGGCACGTGCCACTGCGCCCAGATAAGTTTTTTTTAATTTTTAGTAGAAATGGGGTTTCACCATCTTGGCCAGGCTGGTCTTAAACTCCTGACCTCATGATCCACCTGCCTCAGCCTCCCAAATTGCTGCGATTACAGGCGTGAGCCACTGCACCCAAACTGATAGGGTTAGTGTTCTTATGAGAAGAGACACCACAGAGCTCTCCCAAGTCCCTGGTCTTCCCAATGCACTCATGGAAAAAAGGCCAGGTTGGGGACATTGCAAGTAGGTAGCTGATTGCAAACCAGGAAGGAAGACTTCACCAGAAACCAAATGGATCGGAGCCTTGATCTTGTACTTCAGCCTCTAAAACTGAGAAAATACATTTCTGTTGTTTAAGCCATTCAGTCTATGGTATTTTGTAATGGCAGCCAGGGCCTACTAATACAGAAGCTATGCCAAAGTTTACCTGAAGTTGCGAACGCCAGCTGGAAGGCTGTGATACTGGAGCACAGTAAAAAAGGACAGAAGTGGAGGACATGGGGTCAGAGAGGTAAGGGGGGTGCAAATCGACAGGCCTTTGAAAGACTGCCTTTTACTCTTTTATTCTGAGTTAAAAGAAAGTCGATGTGGAGTTTTGAAGGGTGGAGTGACATATTTTCAAAGGCCACGCATTTCTGCAACATTTGATTTTTGTGTAACAATGAACATGTGTTACTTCTGTAATCAGGAAAAAAGGAATCAGAACACTTAGAAGCCTACATAAGAATAGGCAAACAAGTATAAGCTGTGACCTTTAATGCTAACTTGTAGGGTACAAAAGAAAGGGAAAAGAGGGAGAAAAAAATAAAAGGGTGGGAAGAAGAGATTGTAGCTGACGAGAAGTACAAGTCCCCGCAGGCCACCATCCTTGAATTAGCTGAGAACCTAGATACCTGTATTCTCCTGCCTCAGCCTCTTGAGAAGCTGAGATTACAGGTGTGTGCCACCATGCCCGGCTAATTTTTGTATTTTTAGTAGAGATGGGGTTTCACCATGTTGGCCAGGTTTAAGCACACTTTTAATTGCACCTCTGCAGAATGGCATCTGACAACAGATGCGGGTAGGGAATGGAGGGACAAGAACAGAAAGCAAAGCATGGATTGAAGCATTTTTGCTAGGGATCAAGTACATCTGATTTACTTCACAATCATGCATGTTGCCTGGCTTATATGAAGTAAGAGCTCGGTTAATATTTCTTGAAGAAATGACTGGTTTGACCAGTCTCCTTAAGTTATTCTGCTTTCCCAGTCTCCCCATTTCCACCCTTTTTTTGTTGGTACAACTGAATTCTAAAGGGCTTTTTTTTAAACAAAGAGTTGGTGGAGTGGAGGGTTGATATTTAATATAACACAACAGCAAAAGTCTGCTCTATTTAAATCCTGCATACCTCATGATCTGTTTCTAGGTTTAAAAATGCAACAGATAGAACTAAATCTTCAAGTAAAGTTGAGATCTCACAGTTTCTCAGATAATCCTTTATGTCTCATCATTGTTTACATCTTACTGTGGATTGTAACAGTGTTAAAATTGCAGTGGAAAGTTTACATGAGTTGTGTTATCTTGTAAAAGCTAACTTCATATGTTTACTCATTTAATCTACACAGCTATGCTACAAGGAAAATACCATCAGTAACCCCATTTCACAGATGAGGAAGCAGAAGCTAACACTCACGTTAGGTAATGTGCCTTTGAGGAGGCAATTCCAGGGGCCACGAAATTCTGCAGCTTCTCAGTTCCAATGACAAAGAGCAGGTGATTAGGCACTTTTTTTGGTCCTTCCTTAGCAGGCAAAAGATAGAGGAATGGTTAAAGATACTCAGAGAAAGTGTGTGTGGATAGTTTCGTTTTTGTTTGTTTTTAAACGTACTTACCCTTTCTCTCTCTAACCCCAAGTCCTTCAATTCTGTCTCCATTTACTGTGCTCCAGTATCACATTATTCCAACTTGTCTTTGCAACTTCAGGTAAACTTCTGCATGTCTTCTGTACTAATAAGCCCATGCTACCTTTACAAAATACCATAGATTTACTTATAGGGTCTTCATTGCCAAGGCTGGAATGCAGTGGTACAATCTTCACTCATTGCAGCCTTGACCTCCTGGGCTCAAGAAACCCATCAACTTCAGCCTCCTGAGTGGCTGGGGCCAGAGGTGCACACCATCATGCTCAGCTAGTGTTTCTTAATTTTTTTTTTTTTTTGTAGAGACGGGATCTCACGATATTGCCCAGGTTGGTCTCAAACTCCTGAGCTCAAATGATTCATCGGCTTCGGCCTGGGTCCCAAAGCATTAGGATTACAGGCATGAGTCACTACACTCAGCTGGATTGTACTTTTAAAATGAGCTCATTTAAAAAGTGCTGCAAGTATGCTTTGCTGTAACCAGTGGTTTCATATCCTAAACACTGCATATAAGCACTTTTTTTCTGAGTTCTACAGGAGCTAACCCTGATGAATAGAAGAAAAGATTCTTTTTGTTTTGCATATCATACCCTTAGTCATCTGTTCTGCAAACTTGGGCTTTTATGGATCAGATATTTTAAAACTATAATATAAATATATTTCAAATAAATTCTTTGAAGAAAGCAAATGACCAACTATTAATATCTGTGGTCACAGAGATGAATTTTCATATTTTTAATAGACTAAAAATGTAGAACACTTTTAGTCCCAATGACCAGTATAAGTTTCAGGTTAACCAAAAAGAGATACAAAATACTGCTCAGCCCAGCAGCAGATTCCTTATCCCTTGTCCAACAAAAACAGTCAGCATTCCTTACTGAGAACTGCTGTGGTTTGAATGTGTCCCCCAGAGGTTATGTATTGGAAATTTAACCCCCAATGCAACAGTGTTGAGAGGTGGAAACTTGAAGGTGTGATGGGGTCATGGGAGCTCTGCCCTCATGAACAGATGAATGCTGTTGCTTCAGGAGTGGGTTCCTGATAAAAGGATGAGGTTAGCCCTCTTTCTCTCGCCCTGGCTCTCCTGCTTTCTTGCCCTTCTGTCTTCTGCCGTGGGATGATGCAACACGAAGGTCCTCAATGCAGGCACTTTGATAATGGACTTCCCAGCCTCCAGAACTGTGAAAAAAAAATTTATTTATAAATCACCCAGTCTTTGGTATTCTGTTATAGCAAGACAAAGAAGGGTAAGACAAACACTCAATAAATTACCCCAACTCAGAGTTCCTTGCTGCTATTCTTTGAAAATCTGTCTTCAGGTCTTTCACCAATAGGTCATTGGGTCTGACCCAAGTTTAGAGAACTATTTACAAAGAATCCTAACTAACCCAAGAGAGTTCTTGGTATTACAATGTCTGAATACCCTGATTTACTAAGCAAAATACACAAATTAATACATGAATAGAAAGCTGTCTGTGACACATTAAGTCACCAGTGACTTGACCTTTCTGTCTTTTGAGAGAAAGGCAAAATTAGTTCTTACTTGGGCAGTGTCTATTTCCTCATTTGTTGTATAATCTTCTATTTGAATAGCTTTTTTTCCAGGTTTCAATGATGGATACATCTCTCAAATATTGTAGAAATATATATATTTTTTGATGGAGTCTCACTCTGTCACCTAGGCTGGCGTACAGAGGCACAATCTCGGCTTACTGCAATATCCACCTCCCAGGTTCAAGTGATTCTTCTGCCTCAGCCTCCCGAGTAGCTGGGACTACAGGTGTGTGCCACCATGCCCAGCTAATTTTTATATTTTTAGTAGAGACAGGGTTTCACCATATTGGCCAGGCTGGTCTCAAACTCCTGGCCTCGTGATCCACCTGCCTTGGCCTCAAAAGTCCTATTATAGAAATATTATTAATGAAAATCACTTAAGTGTATTAAGCATTCAGCATGCCAGGTATTGTCCTAAGCAATTCATGTGTTAACTCAATTAATACACACAGCTATGCTACAAGGTAAATATTATCATTAACCTCTTTTCACAGATGAGAAAGCAAAAACACACTCTTGTTAAGTAACTTGCCTTTAAGGAGGCAGTTCCAGTAGCTTAAACTCTACCACCATATTCTGCAGCTTCCCAGTTCTAATGACAAAGATCAGGTAGTCATGCTGCTGGCAGGAGGCTTTTTATACAGAGGGAGCTAAGTGTTAGGCTAAGAAAATTAACTTAGTTTCATTCAATGAGGAGGATTTTAGCAACTAAAAATTCAGTATGGCCGGCGCGGTGGCTCACACCTGCAATTCCAGCACTTTGGGAGGCCGAGGTGGGTGCATCACAAGGTCAAGAGATCGAGACCATTTTGGCTAACATGGTGAAACCCCATCTCTGCTAAAAATACAAAAATTAGCTGGGCATGGTGGTGGGCGCCTGCAGTCCCAGCTACTTGGGAAGCTGAGGTATGATAATTGCTTCTACCTAGGAGGTGGAGGTTGCAGGAGCTGAGATCATGCCACTGCACTTCAGCCTAGCAACAAACCGAGACTCTCAAAAAAACAAAAAAAAAACCCCTTCAGTATGCATAGAAACAACTTAGAACCTCTTGTAATCTTCTCAAAAGCAACTGCAATAGGTCTCAATTTATTGCAATTGAACACACGTGTTATTTGCTATGGCTTTAGCTCTGGCTGGCAGAAGAACTAAGGCCATACTTAGAATGTGTCATTGGGCTAATTTTACTCTGTACATAAAAGAATAACTGTTTACAATATTTTAAAACATCTTTCCTGGCCTCTCCTTTCCTGGCCTCCTCTTAGCTCCTTGCTCCATCGGCAGATTTTTCTCAGTCACTACTGACTATAATTTTGGTCCTAGTGAATGGGAAGATTCTGCTTATATTGATTGTATATAATACTGTGTTAACCCGTAAAAGCTCTGCCCACTTTTACAAGGGGTCAAAAATATAAGACACACAAATGCTTTCCATCTGACGTCATGTTTTGTTTAAAATTTACTCTGCCAAACTGAGCTCATTTGGGTTTGAGGAATTAGAACAGATTACAATGGATAAGGGAGGAAGGTAGGCAAAAAAAAAAAAAAATGGAAACCTCCTGGAGTTTTTGAAATGAAATGCAAATCTGGAAGGGGTACATATATATGTACCGGCAGGGGTGGGAATGTTAGTGTCCTGAACTTTTATTCATTCTTTCTCTAAGCAGTTTCTTCCATGTGAAACTGGGTCCTTCCTCCTCATGGACCGCAAATATTTGATTTCTTGTCCCAGCCCAGATGGTGGAGTACGGTGACCATCAACAGAAAAAGAAAAAGATCCAGTAAAAATAAAGGTCAGGGCGATGCAGACGCCTGCTGCCGCATGGGTTGGTAACAGCTGAAGAATCCGTGTTTGAAATGCCATGCTGGAAAGAAAAGTCACATCTGCCCAGAGGGCCTAGAAAATGTTACAGTGTTTTTCTGCACCCACCTTTCTGGATCTGCTGAATGTCACTCTCTACCACACTGACTCTGCATCAAACAGCTGAGACAGAGCTTTCTCATTTCTGAGTAAATGACCATGAGTAAAGACGGTCATGCTTTTAACATTTAGTGAGGGAAAATAATTTCATGACCTTGGGTGGATTGCCCTTTCAGACTGTCAACAGCCTAACAGAGGAAGCAAGTTGAAACGCTAAGGACAGATGATGAGACACATCAAAACTTCTCTCTAAACGCTAAAGAATGAGGAAAAATCCTAGCTTGGGGCATATTTATGTAACCGGATGTCAACACAGATTTCAAAACATCTTTTTGAATTGCTGACAGAGCACCAGTCATCTGCTGGGTATTTTAGTGGAAGAGCCTAAACAACACCTCCCTGGTTATAGAGGCGCCTGCCTCAGAGACTAGTATCTGCTATTTACAATGTGAGAGCAGAGACAGGTCAACTTCTCTAGGTTTGTTCATCTCTTAGATGATGATAAAGCCTTTCTGTTAGTGGTCTTGTGAGGATTCAATAAAATATGCACATTGCCTGATTTAGCAGTGCCCATCTCCTGCCAGCTGGGTAACGTTGAACAGTTTGTGTAACTTCACAGTTTCTTCATCTGTAAAATAGAAATAACTCACTTTCCTGGTTGGCTGTGATACGTCGAATGCCCATCTGGCATAGAGTCAGAACTATTACTATTGTTACTTATATTGTCTAATTCACTTTTTTTTTTGAGATGGAGTCTTGCTCAGTCACCCCGACTGCAGTGCAGTAGTGTGATCTTGGTTCACTGCAACATCCACCAGTTGGGTTCAAGTGATTTTCCTGCCTCAGGCTCCTGAGTAGCTGGGATTATAGGCATGCACCACCATGCCAGCTAATTTTTATATTTTTAGTAGAGACGGGGTTTTGCCATGTTGGCCAGGCTGGTCTCAAACTCCTGACCCCAGGTGATCCTCCTGCCTCGGCCTCCCAAAGTGCTGGGATTTACAGGCCTGAGTCACTGCACCCAGCCCAATTCACTTCGAATATCACCTTCTATCTTCAGAAATGGAAACATATAATCCTCTAAAGAACAGTAGTTATTTAGGATTGGTAAGTGGAAGGTGTAGACTTGAATTCATGTGTCAGCTACTTCTAAGGCAGAGATGAAAATGCTCTCTTCAACTGGATTTCCTACCTTGATGATAAATTAATAGCAAACTCTGATTATGCATATTTATCTCCAGGGAGTACTAGGCACCATGCCGACATAATCTTCACAACATTCTAGGAAGTGGAGATGATGAGCGATTTAAACACCATCTTCAGGGAGATGAAGGGTTATCATCAGGACAGTAACCAGAGGTTTCCATCATAACCAAAGCCCGATAGGTAACAGGTCTAAGCTGAAGGAAACAGTTGAATTAAACCCTAGGAGATACATCTTCAAGTTTTCATTCAGGCAGAACCTCATTTCATTTTTCAATTTTAATGTATTTATTTTTAGACAGAGTCTGGCTTTGTCACCCAGGCTGGAGTGCAATGGTGTGATCTTGGCTCGCTGCAACCTCTGCCTCCTGGGTTCAAGCAATTCTCCTGCCTCAGCCTCCCGAGTAGCTGGAATTACAGGCACACACCACCATGCCTGGCTAATTGTTGTATTTTTAGTAGAGACAGGGTTTTACCATGTTGGCCAGGCTGGTTTCGAACTCCTGACCTCAAGCGATCCACCTGCCTCGGCCTTCCAAAGTGGAGAACCTCATTTTAAAGTACTGAAATAGCTATTACTTACAGTTTTTCAATGGCAAATTGAAAAAAATATATTTCTTTACATTATCTATGCAGCTTAGTGTAACACCCGTGTGATTCCTTTGAGTAGGTCTTTCCCCTAAAACTACTCTAGCTAATTTTCATGCTGGGCTACCTGGCAGTTTTCCAGAAGCATTCTGAAAAGACTCAAAATGGGCAGGTTATCCCACGGTTGACTGAACTTTAAGCAACTAAACCAGACTCAGCCTGAAAGTTAACAGAATGGGAGAGTTTAGCTACCTGGGCACGCGAAGGGTGTCAATGAGTGAAGCGCTTAGCACAAGTGCACATGCCATCGGGGCAGTTATAGACCTTCAAAACCTGACACTCCTGGGAGGATGACCTATATTGCCATCGCCTCTTTGAGCAGCCCACAATGACTGTGACTTTTTTCTGCTCTGTAGTTGCTATGGTGACATGGAAGGCAGGCCTGCCAGCAGGAGCAAATAGGGATGTGGAAGTTGGGCTAAAACACAAGCACCAACAAAATCCCCAATTCCTTCCTCTCCCACTAGAGCCCAGCAGGAGGCTGATGGGAAAGGCACAACCCAGTGGGGGTAGAAACACCATTTCTGATGACTGATTTGTTCTTCGTAGGTGTGTTATTTAGAACAATGCTTCTCAGACTTTAATTTGCCTATAAATGACCTGGACACCATCCTGTTAAAAGAGGTTTTGATTCCATCAGTCTGGGAAGGGATCTGAGATTCTGCATTTCTAACAAGCCCCCTGTGCTGCTACGGCTGTCCAGGCTTTGATTAGGAAGGTCTTTAGGATTTGTTGCACGTATCGGAGCCCCCAAATTAATCGTGGCTTAAACAGGACAGAGGTTTATTGCTCCTTTATATGACCCTGTCACCAGGGGCCCAGACTTTTACTGTGCTGCTGTGCCACATCGGATTTGTTGCCCTGGTCTGCACAGTCTAAATTTGGCTTCTATATGTGCAATTTAAGCAGCAGGAATGGGGAAGGATGATATGCCCCTCCTTTAAGGTTCTAATCCAGAAATGTCACATTCTATTTCCTTTCCCACTCCCTTGGCTATAATTTAACTAAATTCTAGCCCATGGCACATCTAGTCCCTAGTAACTCTGGAAAATGTTTTTTATTTTGTTGGGGCAGGGTCTTGCTCTGTCACGCAGGCTGGAGTGCCACAGTGGGATCTTGGTACACTGCAATCTCTACCTCTTGGGCTCAAGAGATCCTCTTGCCTCAGCCTCCTGAATAGCTGGGACTACAGGTGTGCACCACTGCACCAGCTAATTTTTGTTATTTTTGGTAGAGACAGGTTTTGCCATGTTGGCCAGGCTGGTCTCGAATTCCTGGCCTCAAGTGATCCACCTGCCTTGGCCTTCTGAAGTGCTGGGATTACAGGTGTGAGCTACTGCGCCTGGTCTATTTTGTTTTCTAAAAACAATCAGGGTCTTGCTGTGTTGCCTAAGCTGGACTGGAACCCCTGGGCTCAAGTGATCTTCCTGCTTCAGTCTACACAGTTTCTGGGACTACAGGCATGCACCGCTGCCTGGCTTTAATACACATTTATTGTGTTCCAGGTGTCCAGTGAAAATTCCATTACTAAGGAAGGAGAGAATGCATATTAGGGAAGACGAACAGTCTCTGGGGATAAAAGTAATAATAGTATTATTGTATACTTACTATCTGCTAGGCACAGTGCCTCAAATGAATCACCTCATTCAATTGTCACACACAATAAAACCCATTTGGTAGGCACTATGACTACTCCCATTTACAGTAAAAAAACTGAGGCTTAGGTAAGAAGCTTCTGCACAGTCACACAGTTAGGGCCAAGGCAGGATTCAAATCGAGACACTCTCACTCCAGGGCCTGGAATCTTAGGAGTGAATGAAGGAGACCTCACAGTGACAGCAGATGGGGCTGGAAGTTTCTACCATCAGTAGTCCCACAGAAGTGCGTGGGGGGTGGATGAAACTTTTCAGGATTAACTCTCAGCAAATAATCCCATGAATTTCCACAAGAAAGGTGATGATTACCTGGGACAGTTTATACATTTTATGTCCAGAGACACAAGGATGAAAAATGGAGATCTGATATTGGCTTTGTGAGTGAAGGGGCTTATTTCCCCAATTTCAGCTGTGACTGCCACCCCAGGCTAGGCTAGGCCAAGCTTAAGAGGCAGATGGTTCCTGGCCTGCTGCTCTTCTGCCCCCTTGGCTTCAGCCTTCTCTGTGCCCCAGTGGATACCACCTTGAATACCCAGAGCCCTTGCTTTAAGGGAGCCACAGCTGGCCAGAATCAGATGGGGCCACTTCTTCGTGTTGTAGTCACAAGTTAGAGGACTTTTGAAAACTGGTTTCCAGGGGTTTGCTCTTTTTTCACCCTTCTTTTTTTTCTCATGAAAGGAGCTTTTTGTTAGTACAGTCTTTGGGGATCCAGTTGATAAAGAGACCATTTTATTGGAATGAATTACTGACGCAAGTGCTGCCAGAAATCCTAGTGAGAGGACACCACTCTGGCTTTTATTCAACAAGGTGAATGGAAATAACTATTGAATGTTGGCCTCAAGGGCACTTAGGAGTTTGCTGCCATCAGCAACTTTTGAGAGTTTGGTTACTGGTTGAAGTAGAGACCAGGGGAGACAGAGAAAGTATTACAGAAAATAAGGAAGAATATGACTTCTTTCTTTATATTAAAAAGTGTCAAACAGTCGGGACTTCGCTGACCAGGAATTACAGAATAAACTCTTCCTACTATTAAATTACTAAATCTGTGTTACTAAGAATGAGGTCCCTGTGACAGTTCCAGCTCATCTTTCCGAACCCTTGAAAAAGCCAATGCTCTGTGTCAAGCCAGCTGACTGCTGGTGAGAGAAAATAAAACCACCACAAGTAAACCAAGTTCTTTCTGACTTTGAGACTCACCCAGATATGGCAGACTTCATGGAAAGATATGAAAATACTATTAAGCCAAATCTTATACATACTAACTTGTTTTTCTCCCATGTCTAGTCCAAGTGATGTCAATATAAATTCAAGAGGACATACAGATTGACGGTATACCTGGCCCCACAACTCTTTTTCTGTTGTTTTGTTGAGGTTTCAAAACCCAGTGGTCTGTTAAATGAGTCAGCATTTCTCAGGAACTCTCTTTTGGAGTATTCCTGTTTGCAAACAGTGGTATGGAATGTGGCATTTAAATCAATTGAGTGAACTTTTCAGAGTTCAAGGAAGTGATTAAAGGTTAATAGTCAACAGAAATTTGGGTAAGAAGTACCCCTTGATACTGTTTGAAGGCAGCTAACACCAACCAGTTCTAAGTGATTGAACCCCAAGTACTGTTTAGGAAACAAGAGCCCATGGGCAGAGGTGCCAGTGGCCAAACTTAGGGACTGTCTCATAGATTGTGGCTCCTACAGAATGGGTCCTCTGAAAAGTGAACTGTGGTGTCCTGCCACCCCTGCCCTTCAAAAACTATATACACTTGTTTTAAGAAAGTAAGGCAGCTCATTGAGATGTATACCATATTTAAGGTATACATATGTATGGCCTTTTATATGCTAATTATACTTCAATAAGTTTTTGCTTTTTATTTAAAAAAAGGGAAGACAAATTTTCTGGTCCTAAAAGCAAAGATCATAAGATCTGGACTCCTTATCTTACAACTAAGATAGGGTGGCATCCTTCTAAAAATGCTGTGCCAATTTCAGGTGGTGGCATTACCAAGCAGGGAGGAGAGTGCCCTTGGTGGCTGATGGAAGGGAACGTTTAGGATTGTTTATAAGTACAAAACTTCCCTGAAGCTCCTCTTTAAGTTCACTCCACTCCTGCCATTATTCACTTACAGATTCTGTACACTTTTTTGTTTGAGACAGGGTCTTGCTCTGTCACCAGGCTGGAGTGCAATATCATGCCTGGCTAATTTTCAAATTTTTTTGTAGCGATGGGGTCTTGCTATGTTACCTAGGCTGGTCTCAAACTCCTGGGTTCAAGCCATCCTCCTGACTCAGCCTCTCCAAGTTCTGGGATTACAGGTGTAAGCCACTGCACCTGGCCTATACCTTCTATAATTGTAATTAAACATTTCTATTATTTACATAATTAATATTTATCTCTCTACTTTGCTATATAAATCTCCATGTAGCCAGAACTTATTCTAACACTGAATCCCTAGTTCCTTTTACTAGATAGGTACCAAGCAGGTACATCATCAATACTAGTCAATATATTAATGAATGCTGCGACAACTGGAAGATGCATAGAAGAGAATTTCCTTGTACTGAAAATATGCCACTGCTTTTTGTTTGATTACACTTAAACTTAAACATTTAATAAGCTAGTCCCCTACCTCAAGCCTTTGAAGAGAAGGAATGGCCAGGGTGCCAGAGCCAGCATCAATTCCTAATTCAACTACAGGAGCTGCAGGCTTTCCTATTAGTGATGATACTTCTCAGAGCATTTATAGGCTCTACTGCAGGCAAAGCTTCACCTCCATTGGCCACAGGCCAGCACCCCCAGAGTTCAGTTCTGGGGAGGAAAGCAAATATATGAGTCTTATCTTTGCCCGTTCTCTGCAAAATCCTTCAAGCTGTGCTTAGAAGTGACAAAAGTCCAGTGTTTCATCAAGAGAGTTCAGTTTTATATTGAGAGGACACTACTTTGTCAGAGTGCCAAACTGTTTGCTTCTCTTGAAAAGAGTCCTGTAAAAGGTCTACGAAACACCTGCCAACTAATAATACCTAAACAGGTGGCAGGGAATTTTTTTATTTTTCTGAGATTGATTAGAAATGTTCTATCAATGTTCTGCCAACATTTCGCTGGCTATGACTCCTCCTAGCTGCACACAAACAGAAAATACAGCTGGTCACTAAGATAGACAGGGAAAGTTAGAGTTTCCCTACCCAATGAACTACATTTCCTATTATTTCCCACCAACACCAGAACAACAGTGAAACGGGCAAGAAATTAAATGATACTTGTGATTCTGTGTTATCTTCCAAATAGTGGTGATACTGGAGGTTGTGTTAATAAGTCATCGAAATTTTTATTTTGTTGTAATAAAATTTATTTTTAGAAAACATTTTCTATTTATTGGTAACCCTATATTATTGGTGGAAAAATGTACCATATAATCAGAACTCCAAACTATGTCAAAAAAGCTATTAAGAAATTTGTTATTTTATTGTTACTTATTCTTAAAAAAACAAACAAAACCTCTAACAATCCACATACCTCTACTGCATTCCAAGTCTGTAAGAATTCAAAATCTATGACATGAGATGCTCAGAAGCAGCAGTACCAGTCAACTATTGTGAGAAGTGCTTATTTGAGGTGCTTTAAATTAAAACAGGAAATAAATCAGTATTTTAGTAAATCTAAATTTACAAGTTTGGACTTGATGTGTCTGTCTTTAGTGATCTGAGTTAAAGCAATATTGCACCAATTAAGCAAAGTAAATTAAGACCCCTCAAAAAAGGTAATATAGTAAGAAAATGTCAATTTAATCATTTACTTTAGCAGGCAAGCAATTTGTAAACATTCAGTAGCGGCAGCATCCAAGTTACAAAGAATTTAAAAAGAACCAAGATTAGTGATTATAATTTTTCCTTCCCTTTCCCCAAAAGAAAAAATAAAGAAAACAGATTTGGAAATGAATGACTTAAAACCCTACAAACATTGAACATTCAGTTATGTCTTCTATCAGCCATCTATGCATCCTCTCTGTTTTATTTTAAAAGATGTATCTACTCCTAAAATGCATTATCCTGTAAGAACTTGTACGTGAGCACTTGCAATCTAGGAATTTGTTCCTGCACATCGCTGTGCACGTATTATCTTAGTTTAAATCCCATTTGCAAAGGGAATATTTATGTCTTGATTCAATGCCTCTTTGACTTCGAGTGGCAGGGTGTCAAAAAGGTGATCTTCCACAACAAGCCCACTTTTCTTGAGCATCCGACACTGGCCCAGCTGGGCTGGCAGGCGGTCCAAGCAGTTCCCCTTCAGCTCCAGCTGAGTGAGCTGAGACAGCTGACCAACTTTGTCCGGGAGGGAGGTGATGCAGTTTTGTCCCAGATTCAAAGTCCTCAACTTTATGCATTTAAACAATTGTTTTGGCAGAATGTCCACTTTGTTACCAGTGATATGCAAATGCTGCAGGTTCTGAAGCAATCCTATTTCTATTGGAATCATTGAAATGTTGTTATAGCTTACATCTAAGCATCTGAGTTTCTGTAAACTAAATACTGCCACTGGTAAGGATTCGAGCTTGTTGTTAGAGAAATAAAGTGACTCCAAGTTTTTGACATGGGTAATGGAGGGAGGAATAGTAACAATTTTATTATGCCATAATTTTAAACAAGTGAGTCGTTTTAAGTGCTGGAAACTGATGATTTCCTCAATTGTGCGAATGTTATTTGACTTTAAATCCAGTTCCTGTAAATTAGAGAGGCTGAAAATAGCATGTGGAATTCTCTCTAGTTCACAGTTCTGGAGTTCCAGCTCGGCGACATTCATCATTTTCTTAAGGCTGTTCAGTACCAAGAGTTTAGTGCCGTCATTATGAATGACTAACTTTGTAAGATGTGGAGCCACATCTGTAATGTTGGAGGGAACTTTGGTCAAATTGCTCTTCACGTGGAGAATCTTAAGGTGTCGCAACTCTCGGAGAGATTCAAGTCCTATCATCTTATTGTTTTCAGAGTTCAAATTGCCTATTAAGTACAACTCTCGAAGGTTTTTGAGCAAATACACCCAGGCAGGAATTTCAGCCACATCGGTGAACTTCACATGAAGGCATCTCAAGTGATCACGAAGAAAGCTAAAAGCAGTCTGTTCAACTTTTGCAGGGCAGTGGCAGAGGTGGAGCTCTTGGAGGTTAGTCATTTGAGAAATCTTAGCAGGAATTTTAGCTTCTGGAATCAGTTCCAGCTTTAGCACATCCAGGTCTGTGAGGTCAAAGACAGCATCAGGCACCCCTGACAGCATGAACAGATGCAACTCCTGCTTGTCCTGGGCATTGCGTGATATATGCTGCCTGAGTTTTTCAAATGTCCACTCGTGGTTCAAACTAATTTCCCTAAGTTTATTTTCACTAACTTCTGACAAGAACACACCAAATCGCTTGGAATACAGCTGGTCATATTGGTCTACCATGTGGAGAAGGAACGCAAAATCGTTTTTGACATCTGGAATGTCACTAAAACTGCTCTCTTCTCTGACCTTTTCAAAAGAATATTCCTTCAAAGGTATCCTGAATAACCAGAAGAGAGTGTAGAGGCAAATAAAGCCATAAACACAAATAATGGATATGTAACTGATGAGAAGCTTTTTCAACATGTAAGCCATATTGTGGGTGCACTCAAATACCTCGTAACCAGTCAGATGCTCAACTTTGGGCTTGCACACGTGTTCAAAGCTGATTGCGTTGACAAAGTTTGCTGTGTAGCAGAGAATAAAAATGAACTTGGCTGTCTTGATAACTGTTTGGACCACATAGAGTTTATAGATCAAGTCACTATCTTCCACATGGGCACGGAACTTCCTCACTTTCTCAAACAGGGCTTTGGCCTGCTCTCCATCTTTTTTATCCAGGATGGTCATGCTGGGAACCTCAATCACAGGCTTCTCAGCTGAAAATTTAAAGCCAGTTTTATTGATCATTGGTGTACTGGCACTGGGGCTCCCTTCATCACTGCTGGTAGATACATGCTTTGGTAGAGTCTGGGCACCTGTTATTCTCTGCTTGTTTTCCTCTGAGTCTTCGCATGCTGTCTCAGACAACGCTTTTGTAGTCCAAGGGGATTCAAAGCACTTTCCTAATATTGAAACAAAATGTTCTACTTTTGAGCATGTTTTGGGATATTTGAACCAAAAGTTGCTACTGACCATGAGAATAATAGTATGTATAAGAGCAAGGTATGGAAAGTACTTAGAATACCACGGAAGGGCCAGATGGTAACACATCTGATTAATAAATACATATTGCTGAAAATCCAAGTTTGTTTTTCGGCCTGTTGGATCTTTCTTCTCTTTCTTTGCCTCCTGATTTTGAACTGTGAAATCTGTGCGAGGATATGTGGCTCTGAGAGGTATGTCAGGTGTCACAGCAGATGTCCCAAAGGAAATGTCATTTGTCGCCCGTCCATCGTGGTCTTGGTTGGTGGCTGCATCCGTCTTTGGGATGTTGGTGGTGACATCGGCATTTCCTGGTGGTGTATGTGCCTTTGAATTTACAGGAGATGGCAATACTGGCAAACAGACCACCTGATCTTTGGTAAGTTGCATGGTTCCTGCAAAGATGGCTACCATCAACATAACAACAGCCAGGTAATCCATAAACACATCCCACCATGGTTTCAGGATTCGGTAAGTTGGCTGAATGTCATTAAGTGACGCAACTTCCGCAAGGGTAAACATTCCTAGAAAACAAGAAGACAAAAGACATTATTCTAGTGATGCAAGTGAAAAGAGTAAATGAGAAAAATCCTGTGCCTGCTCCAAACTAAAGTTTTCTTATTCAGGTCCTATCTTTTTTTTTTTTTTTTTTTTTTTTTTTTTTTTTTTTTTTGAGACGGAGTTTCTCTCTTGTTACCCAGGCTAGAGTACAATGGCGCGATCTCGGCTCACCGCAACCTCCGCCTCCTGGGTTCAGGCAATTCTCCTGCCTCAGCCTCTCGAGTAGCTGAGGTGGTGTGGATTACAGGCACACACCACCAGGCCCAGCTAATTTTTCTTATATATTTAGTAGAGACGGGTTTCACCATGTTGACCTGGATGGTCTCGATCTCTCAACCTTGTGATCCACTCGCCTCGGCCTCCCAAAGTGCTGGGATTACAGGCTTGAGCCACCGCGCCCGGCCTCAGGTCCTATCTTTTTATCCAAGATAAGTGTAGTAGAAAATAAACTAAAAGGGGAATATATAGCTTTTGTCTCCTAGTGCAAGGGAAGGGGGAAAATGAGTAAGAACTGCCTTCTAGGTAAGAAGTAATGACAGACTAAATAAAGCCTATAGTGGTTACTTAGTGAACCTTGAAGGGGGATATGACAGCAGGATGGCATTTGTTGTAGGCTGGACTCATTTAAAGTTAAGACTGAAATTTGGGGGTCGAGGAGTGGGATGACTCTTATTTTGTGTAAGCCAAAATTGAAGGGTCTGTGTATACCATTAAATACCATTGAACTCTGGATAGTCTTATGTTCCAGACTCAGTCCTAACATTTACTAATGGTGTGATTCCTTAAGCCTTGTATTTCCCATCTGCATAACAGGGATGAAAACTTCTAAGGGTTGTTGGAAAGGTTAAGTAATGATTGTGAAGCTCTTAGCACACCCTCTGGCTACAAGTGTTTGTTAGCCATTTATGTTACCTCCATTCACTCTGGTGGAAGTGTCCACAAACAGCTGAAATTAAGGGTCTAGCATTTAGGAGGAGTCTTATCCACTTGCGATTTATCAATATATATAGCTGAAACTCGCCTTTGATGCAGTGCCTGTGGAATGCATGTGGATTAAGAAGACAGCTCAAGGCTCAGGTGGCCATGAAATAATCAATGATGGTGATGCTGAATGTCAGCACCTGGAAGACCTATGCTCTCTACTAAAGCAAGTGACGTGAGCAGCCATGAAGGAAGCCCCAGCACCAGGAAACTTGAAATGTGGTCATTATTCACTACCAGCTGGCAGCTTTATAGCACTGGAACTAGTTTATACAAATAATAAAGTACCGGGGCAATCATCCTGGAAGTAACCAAGAAAAATTGTATTTATAGTGGCAAGTAATGGGAATGGGCTTCTCTACGTACACGAACCAAATGTTTCAAGTTTTAACTTCTTGAAAAACCACATTATCATATTTTGCTTTCTCGGGAGGTTCTTGGGTTTCCATATTCATATTGCTTTGTCTTTTTTAAAGAAATAAATCATCTTGTTTCTTTAAAAATGAGCAAAAGACAAAGCAATAAAAACCTAGGCAAGTACCCAAGACTTTGAGAATGCATGTATTTTTTAAAATAAAGGATGGAAGATGGATTTTTATCTATTCATGTGTTGTCTGGAATGCTGCGTTGAGGATTCTGAGGCTGATACTGGTTTCAGCAGGAAACAGTGCTGTGACTGATTACTCGTGTCTTCCTTGAATGACACAATGAAGAAATGTGGCATCAGTACTTTGATTCTGCTCTGTTTTAAATTAAGTTTCTGAAAGCAGGGACCAGGTCTTTTTTTTTTTTTTTTTTTTTTTTTTTTTTTTTTTTTCTGAAACCCTTCCACATACCTAGTACTGCACAGAGCAGGTACATAATATTTCTTAATAAAATAAATGAATACTTCAGCAATGTTCACAGCTATAGTTAGTTTTGTAAACAAAGTATCTCTTATGTAAGCAGGTAAACACAAGCCTAAGAAATCCAAACATAAAATTGTTAGTAATCACATTCCCAGACTTCAGGGCTTAAGTATGAAATGCCTGGTATACAGTCATTGTTAAAAAAAAATTACCAAGAAAGTGAAAAAAAGAAATATAAATATTTTTCCCTTAGTAGGGGAACTGGGAGATAAGACGCCCACTTGAACCCCTTTTATTCTGAGCTCCTGTATTTTGTGTGGGTTTTGCTTTCGTGAATGGCTTGGGTAAACAGGAAGAAAGGCTACTGGAATCATAGCAAGCTAAACTAAATGAGAAACAGCTCAACCTCATGTCATTTTGAGCTCTTCAGTTCCTATCTAGAATGCACAAAACACAGCATCAAGCTGCAGGTTATACAGAGTGACTTTTTGTTTTGTTTTTTTTTTTTTTTTGACAGAGTTTCAATCTTGTTGCCCAGGCTGGAATGCAATGTCACGATCCCAGCTCACTGCAACGTCCGCCTCCTGGGTTCAAGCAATTCTCTTACCTCAGGCTCCCAAGTAGCTGGGACTACAGGTGTGCACCACCATGCCCAGCTAATTTTGTATTTTTAGTAGAGATGGGGCTTCACCATATTGGTTAGGCTAGTCTCGAACTCCTGATCTCAACTGACTCACCTGTCTCAGCCTCCCAAAGTGCTGGGATCACAGGCATGAGCCATTGTATCCAGCCCAGAGTGACTCTTACTTCTTGTACAGAGACTAGAGAATACACTGTGCACAGGTTTATCCCTGGCAAAGAACATAACAGTCCTACCTGGGGACCATGTTGTAAAGGGCCATTTGCATAACAGAAACAACAGATTTCTCTCAAATAGCATTTTTCTTTACTTTTTAAATAAAGTTATGAACTGCATAATGGTATTTTGGTCAACAATGGACTGCATATATGATGGTGGTCCCATAAGATTATAATGGTCAGGCACAGTGGCTCATGCCTATAATCCCAGCACTTTGGGAAGCCGAGTGCCAGGTAGATCATTTGAGACTAAGAGTATGAGACCAGCCTGGCCAATATGGTGAAACCCCATCTCTACTAAAAATACAAAAATTAGCCGGGCATAGTGGTGCATGCTTGTAATCCCATCTACTTAGGAGGCTGACGCAGAAGAACTGCTTGAACCTGGGAGGCAGAGGTTGCAGTGAGCCAAGATCACACCACTGCACTCCAGCCTGGATGACAGAGTGAGACTCCATTTTATAATGAACCGCACAGAAATGTGACATACAACACTAAACATTGGCATTATACAGCAAGTAGGGCAGTGGTCCTCAACCTTATTGGCACCACAGACCACTTTTGTAGAAGACAATTTTTCCACAAACAGGGGTTGTGGGGAGAGATGGTTTTGGGATGGAACTGTTTCATCTTGGATCATCAGGCATTAGATACTCATAAGCAGCGCGCAATCTAGATGTCTCGCATGCACAGTTTACAATAGCGTTCACGCTACTATGAGACTCTAATGCTGCTGCTGAGCTGACACAAGGTGGAGCTTAGGCGGTAACGGTTACTTGCTCGTGGCTCACCTACTGCCATGTGGTCTAGTTCCTAACAGGCCTCGATGGGTACCAGTCTGCAGCCTGGGGACTGAGAACTCCTGAAGTAGGGGAAAGGACTGATATTCAGTAATGGTGTTGGGAATTTGGTTTTTATATGAATACATACATACATGCATACATATACACACACACCATCTAGCTCTGTGTAAGTACACCTTGACAGTCACAGAACAATGAAATTGCCTAACAACACATTTCTCAGAAGGTATCCCCTTTAAGTGACATGTGACTGTAGTTGCACCTGGTTCTAGAGAAGCCAGAATGTTTGGGTTGAAGGACTGAGAGAGAAGTGAATTTTCAAAGTCCGTGTACTGAGAACACTGGTTATCTGTCTTTTACATCATGATGATTACAACTGGTGTTCCTGCTACCAGTCTTTACCTCCTTCAATCCATTTTCCATCTTGCCTTAGGTTCCTTGGTAAAAACTCTCTAGGATCCCTCTGCTCTAGTCTTGTTAGAGAAACTTCTGCCAGCTTCTCTAACAAGACATTCTCTCCCTTGGGTTCAGCCTCTCCAACACACTTTGTTTCCTCTGCCTTGACTACTTCCTCCCTTCTCCTTTTCACTAGGCTATCAGGTTTCTGCAGCCTTTTCCAGAAAGCCTTCCCTGATGCCCTAGTCTGGGTGAGGTGCTTCTTGGATGTGTTCTCACAGGACTCTGTACCTCCGCCCATCACAGCCCTTATGACACTGTATTTACCTGTCTGATCTCCCACTGGATTATCAGTTCAATGAAGACATGCACTATGTCCAACTTCCTTCTTTGTCCTATGTATCCAATGCCTGACACATAGTAGCAGGTGCTCAATGAAATAATTTTGAGAACTTGATCATTATCTTCAGCATCCTAAAAATTCCTTGAGAGCATTTATTAACATCTACAGATGGTATTGGGCAGAGGAGCATTTTATTACACTGAATTGCCACCACAAAGCAACCTGGGTCTATGCAAGAATGAACACTACAAGCCGGGTCTCAGCATAAACATAGTTAAAGGACCATACAGTAGAGACACTGTTGGATCCTTGCAACCAGTGTTACTTTGCAGCTGTTGAAATGTCAATGGTAGTTTTCAAGCACCCTGTACTCAGGACAGGCTTTGATCCCAGGAAACAGAAGAGGCTGTCCACGTTCCCAGTGGGAGAAGAAAAGTTCAAAGGTAGAGGCACTGGGCACAGCAACAGAGTACAGAGTACTGTAACTTCATACATGGTCACCAGCTGGAGCCCCAGACTCCCTGCAAGAATGACTAACACTCAGTAACAGCACACAACCACTCCAGCCTCAGATGAGCTCCTCTCCTCCAGCATCTTGACTACTCTGCCACCCCCCCACCAGAAGTTTTGTGCCCTTGCTGCTTTCTCCAGCTCATTTCTTTTTTCTATTGAACTTTTTCTTATTAAGTCCCAGCTCAAGTACTACCTTTTCCTTCAAATTGCTTTCATATTGTCTAATAATAATCTGTATCTAGGCTGGGCATGGTGGCTCACATTTGTAATCCCAGCACTCTGGGAGGCTGAGGTGGGTGGATCACCTGAGGTCAGAAGTTTGAGACCAGCCTGGCCAATGTGGCAAAACCCTATCTCTACTAAAAATACAAAAGTTAGTGGGGCATGGTGGTGGGCGCCTATAATCCCAGCCACTCAGGAGGCTGAGGCAGGAAGAACTGCCCGAACTTGGGAGGTGGAGGTTGCAGTGAGCCGAGATTGTGTCACGGCACTCCAGCCTGGGCAACAGAGCAAGACTCTGTCTCAAAAACAAACAAAAAAGCCCCCACAAAAATCTGTTTCTAATCTTGGTCTCTTTGAGTAGCTCTTGAACTCCTCTCAGGTAGAAAATATGTCTTCGTGACCTTTGTAATCCACCACGCCCTACTCTTACCCTTGATGAACACAGATGGCACTTAGTGATGATGATAATGATGACACTAATAGTGTCTACCACTTGTCATTTCCTTCCACGTGGCAAGCACTGTACTAGAAGCTTTACATCTAATATAACCTCCCAATTTTATACAGAGCACATTCCTGAAACCGAATGTACAAAAGTTTAGTTTCATGTTTTGGGGGCTAAGAGAATGGCTCTATTCTAAATGTTATATGAAATTATAAAATCCAGGCCGGGCGTGGTGGCTCAAGCCCGTAATCCCAGCACTTTGGGAGGCCGAGGCAGGTGGATCACGAGGTCAAGAGATCAAGACCATCCTGGTCAACATGGTGAAACCCCATCTCTACTAAAACTACAAAAAATTAGCTGGGCATGGTGGCACGTGCCTGTAATCCCAGCTACTCAGGAGGCTGAGGCAGGAGAATTGCCTGAACCCAGGAGGCGGAGGTTGCGGTGAGCCGAGATCACACCGTTGCACTCCAGCCCGGGTAACAAGAGCAAAACTCTGTCAAAAAAAAAAAAAAAAAAGGAATTATAAAATCCATCAGAATTCCTAAAATTAAAATGGCAGATAATACTAAGTGCTGATGGGGATACTGGAGCAACTGGAATGCAAATACTGCTGGTGAGTGTGTCAATGTTGGGAAACTCTGGGAAATGTTTTAGTATTATCTACTAAAATTGGGCATAAGCACACTCTATGACCCTGCAATTCCACTGCTAGGTATATACCTGTAAGAAAGATGGGTATATATTCATCAGAAGACATATATGAGAATGCTCATCGAAGTAACATTTGTGTTAGCTCTAAATTGGAAGCTATCCAAATGCCTATCAACTGTAGAATTTAAAGAAAGATGTGGTATCTTTACAAAATAGAATACTAGGCAGCAGCAAGAATGAATGATCTGGTTACATGGGTGTGTTCAATTTATAAAATGTGATCCATACACTCAGGCTTTCACTTCAATAAAAAGTTTCAAAGGAAATGGTAAAAGAAGCTGCAGCAGGAACAGCTGTCCTAGGAATGTGATGTGACATGACACTGAGGCGGCACCTCCACCCTGTCCCAAGGCAAATCCAGGCTGGCTGGGATCACATGCCAGGGAAGCCTGTCTCTTCCTCTGGTGGTCTCCCCTCACTATTTATTTCTCCAGCCTGAGAGTAGGTGCCTGCTCTCCCTGGAGTACAAAGAACTGATTCTGCCATAGAAAAGAAGGTGCAGAGGTAGGAACATACAGTATCTGAAAGCTCTGCTGGAAAAAGTTGAATGTACACAGGTGGAACACAAGTAGAACATTGCCTAAATCCTATTTAACCTTCACAACATTACTCTAAACAGCCCAAGTATTGTTATTTATTCTTGAGAGGAGCAGAAATAGACCCACAGAAGTGTGGACTTCAAATAATTAGTAGCAGGGTCTGGATTTAAAATCCCACCTAAGGCCAAAGCACATGTTCTTCCTACCAGATGACCTTTTCTCCTTTATTTCTCAAGTTTGTAGTGCTTTACGGTTTACAAGCTACTTTTCTATACAAGATCTCTATTTATTTTTATCATAATCTGGTCATCTAGACATTTCTACTGCCCAACAGTATGAGGACACCTGAGGCTCAAAAAGCTTAAATGACCTCTCTGAACTAATTAAGTTAGAGAGCTAACAGAATCTTTCATCTCTAAATCTTTTTCTCTGCCATGCATCATCCAATGGCTATGTTGTTGGCTTTTGAAGGAGGAAACTCCTCACTGTTGTCCTTGGCTTAGCGGTGACAAAGCAATGAAATTGTGTAATCACCACCATCCCTTCCTGACATTTACTGGGAATTCAAGAAAGCCACCAGTCCCATGGTGCCAGGCACCATGGAAGGGAATGCAGAGATGGTCTAACAGAGTCCTTGCCCTCAAGGAGATTCAAGTCTAATGCAGGATGATAAGCAGTAAGTGTACAATTATAACATATTAGGTTGGTGCAAAAATGATTACGGTTTTTGCCACTACTTGTAATGGCAAAAGTTGCACCAACCTAATAGTAAAGGCATCACTCTGACCTTAATACAAAGTAATATGAAGTTAATACAAAGTACAGCAGATGCACAGGACAGGGCAAGCCCAAGTCTGCATGTGGTAACTGGGAGAACTTCACAGAGGTGTGGTTTTGAGCTGAGAGATGAAGGAGGGGTGATACATGAGGTGGCTGGGAGAGGAGGGAATACAATTTTGACTGAAGAAATAGCAAGGGCAAAGGCATAGCATGAGATAAATGACGTGCCAGAGAAATCACAAATAATTTTAATGCTATCCCAGTTATTGTCTAGTATACCCTTATACCCTGTACAGATATCACACCTCACAGGTAAGCCAAGCATGGAAACCAAGGCATGGATGTAGGTACAGGCTTAAGGAAGAGTCCAGACCATAGGGCAGAAAAACCAGCACTTTCCAGCAATGTCAGCCACAGGGCTTGAATTAATGTATCTGTTATACCATTTTACCCACTATAAATGGGGATAATGACATATGCCCTTCCTACCAGGGGGTATTTCAAACATCAACTGAATTAAAGATGCACAAGCACTTTGAAAACAAAAGTAGCTTTTCATATGTACTCAGTGTGTGTGTGTATAAAGTATATTAAACACATTTATATAATATAGTATACGAAGTACATTATGATCCTCAAGTGACTTATTTTAGGTTCAAGATGTACATGTGCAGGTTTGTAACATGGGTAAACTGAGTAACTGAGGCTTGGTATATGAATGATCCCATTACCAAGGTCAGCAGTCCCCAACCTTTTTGGCACCAGGGACTGGTTTCATGGAACACAATTTTTCCATGGACTGGGGAGAAGGGTGGTTTTGGGATAACTCAAGTGCATCAATTTGTTATGCACTTTATTTCTATTATTATTACACTGTAATATATAATGAAATAATTATACAACCCACCACAATGTAGAATCAGTGTGATCCCTGAGCTTGTTTTCCTGCAACTAGACAGTCCCATCTGGGGGTGATGGGAAACAATGATAGATCATCATCAGGCATTAGATTCTTGTAAGGATAGCACAACCCAGATTGCTTGAATTCACGGTTCACAATAGGGTTCACACTCCTATGAGAATCTAATGCTGCTGCTGATCTGACAGCAGGCAGAGCTCAGGCAGTAACGTGAGCAATGGGGAATGGCTGTAAATACAGATGAACCTCCTGCTGTGTGGCCTGGTTCCTAACAGGCCATGGACCAGTAGCAGTCCGCGCCCCAGGGGTTGGAGATCCCTGACTAATGAGCACAGTACCCGATAGGGAGCCTTCCCACACAACCCTGCTCCTTTCTCTCCCCCATTAAGCAGTCCCCTGTGTCTATCGTTCCCTTCTTTGTATCCATGTATATTCAGTGTAATTTAGCCTTACTTATAAGTAAGAACATGGGGTATTTGGTTTTACGTTCCTGCATTACTTTTCCTAGGATAATGGCCTCCAGCTGCATCCATGTTGCTGCACAAAAACATGATTCATTCTTTTTTTATGGCTGCATAGTATTCCACGGTGTGTTTCTACCATATTAAAAAAAAAATCCAGTCCACTGTCAATGAGCATCTGGGTTGACTCCATGTCTTTGCTATTGTGAAAAGTACTGCAATGAACATTCAAGTACACACCTTTTTTGTAGAATGATTTGTTTTCATTTGGGTATATATGCAGTACAGACTGCTGGGTTGAATTATAGTTCTGTTTTAACTTTTTTGAGAAATCTCCACTCAGTGGCTGAACTAATTTACATCCCCACCAGCAGTGCACTAAGTGTTCTCTTTTCTCTGTAACCCTGACAGCTTCTGGTGGTTTTTTGACTTTTTAATAATGGCCATTTTGGTATAAGAGGGTATCTCACTGTCTTTTTGATTTGCATTTCTCTAATTATTAGTGATGATGAGCATTTTCTCATATATATGTTGTCCACATGTAGGTCTTCTTTTGAGAAGTATCTGTTCATGTCCTTTGCTCATTTTTTAAAGGAACTGTTTTTTTTGCTTGCTGATTTAAGTTCCTTATAGATTCTGGATATCAGATCTTTGTCAGATGCATAGTTTGCAAATATTTTATCCCATTCTGTATGTTGTCTGTTTACTGTTGATAGTTTAATTTGCCGTGCAGAACCTCTTTAATTTAATTAGGTCCCACTTGTCAATTTTTGTTTTTGTTGCAATTGCCTTTGGGGACTTAGTCATAAATTCTTTGCCAAGGCCAACATCCAGAATAGTATTTTCTAGGTTTTATTCTGGGGTTTAAATTTTTTTTAAGTCTTTAATCCATCTTGAGTTAGTTTTTGTATATGGTGAAAGGAAGGGGTCCAGTTTCAATCTTCTGTATATAGCTAGCCAGTTATTCCAGCACCATTTAGTGAATAGGGAATCCATTCCCTATTGTTTGTTATGGTCGACTTTGTCAAAGATCAGGTGGTTGTATGTGTGCAACTTTATTTGTGGCCTCTCCGTCCTGTTCCAGTGGTCTATATGTCTGCTTTTGCATCAGGACCATGCTGTTTTGGTTACCATAGTCTTGTAGTATAGTTTGAAGTCATGCAATGTGATGTCTCCAGCTTTGTTCTTTTTGTTTAGTATTGCATTGGCGATTTGGCTTTTTTTGGGTTCCATATGAATTTTAGAATAGTTTTTTTCTAATTCTGCAAAAAATGACAGGGTAGTTTGACAGGAATAGCATTAAATCTGTATATTGCTTTGGGAAGTATGGCCATCATAACAATATGATTCTTTCTAATATGAAGTTAAGCCAATGCGAGAGGAGATCAGCACCTGGTTTCTGCATCCCATCTACATCTTGAGGTTTGAACTCCTTAGTGAATCAGGACTCAGAATGGCTATAAATGGTTATCAAGGGCTTTTTGTTTTTTAACTTGAGAAAGGCACATTTAATAAGCATTAATTGCATACATTCTTTGGTTTCTCTTTTATAGTATGTCCACTGCAAAAGACTTAAATAATTACATTATGAGAAAGTGGATTTCACATTCCAAAGCTTCTCTTTGTCAATGGCACACATGAAAATCAGCTTAACATTCCTGTAAGCAAACATTTCTCGTGGAAGTCAAGGAAGTTTTTGTACTAGAACTGAAAAGGAAAAGTTATTGGACTTTGGTTGGACAAAACTAAATCTGAAAATAACAGGGTTGAATCTAAATCCTTTTAGAATTATGATCCTGTTTTCTTATTCAAATGTATGGTTAGTGGTAATGGAAAAAGTCAATAACGAGTCAAGTTAAAAAATCAGAAGATATGCGTTGGACAATCCCATGATTACACTAAAAAACACTGAATTATATACTTCAAATGGGTAAATTGTATATTATGTAAATTTCATCTCCATAAAGCTGTTAAAATAAAGAAACCAGATCTCAACCTTTGTTTATTTTACTGCCTAAACTGCCTTTCAACAGAAATAAGATAGTGAAGGTAGATATAGTTGTAGCCTATTTTAGCTATTCATGCTAGACTACATTCTAAGTTCAAATATGTTTTTAAATGATTGCTTATGTTATTATCTCTCTAACATCCATGTCTCATCTGTAAAATCTTAATAATAAAAACCACCTCATAGTGTGATGTATTAGGAACACCTGGCTCAAGGTCTGGCAGAAAGTAAGTCCCCAGAAATGTTTGCTGAGTCTGAATTAAAAAAAAAAAAAAAAAAGAATCATTGAGGAGAAAAGCCTGTCTTAGTCTGTTAAGAACAGAGGATGACTAGGCCAATTTGTTGCATTTTGAACTAGCATAGTACCATGTACATAGAGTAATCCTGAAATAAATGACTGATAATAAATATTTGGTATTTAATTTTATTTATTCTTTTAGATGTATTTAAATTAAAATCACTGGCTGGACACAGTGGCTCACACCTGTAATCCCACCACGTTGGGAGGCTGAGGCAGGTGGATCACCTGAGGTCAGGTGCCTGGCCAACATGATGAAACCTCATCTCTACTAAAAATACAAAAAACTAGCCAGGCCTGTTGGTGGAAACCTATAATCCCAGCTACTTGGGAGTGTGAGGCATGAGAACAGCTTGAACCCAGAGGGCAGAGGTTATAGTGAGCCGAGATTGCCCCGCTGCACGCCAGCCTGGGCAACAACAGCAAAACTCCATCTCAAAAAAAAAAAATTATTTATATGAAGAGGTGCCACATGATATTAGAAAGAGTACAACTCCAATGCCCAAGAGACCTGGATTCAAATCCTGCTCTTTATTCACATTTGTTAGCCATAGCAAATGTGGGTAAGCTCAGTGACTGCTGGAAAACATATATGCATGAGATTATTATGAGCAATACAAGAAAACCTTAGCATTAAAACAGAAAAATTTAATCACCTAAATTAAGACTTTAAAAGTTGGCTGGGTGCGGTGGCTCATATCTGTAATCCCAGCACTTTTGGAGGCCGAGGCGGGCAGATCACCTCTGATCGGGAGTTTGAGACCAGCCTGGCCAACATGGTGAAACCCCACCTCTACTAAAATACAAAAAATAGCCAGGCTATGGTAGTGGGCGGCTGTAATCACAGCTACTCAAAAGGCTGAAGCACAAGAATTGCTTGAGCCTGGGAGGTGGAGGTTGCAGTGAGCCAAGGTCACGCCACTGCACTCCAGCCTGGGTCAAAGAGCAAGACTCTGTCTCAAAAAAAATAAAAAATAAAACTAACTTTAAAAGTTTATCTGCACTAGGAGGTCTTAATACCCCGATTAAAATAAGGAAGCCAAATGGCTTTGAAATATTATTTAAATAAAAGAGTTTAATGTATAAGGAAGCAAATGGCTTGATTTATCAATATAATAATTATACTTAGTTTTTCTTTTCTTTTTTTTTTGAAACAGGATCTCATTCCAGTTGTCCAAGTTAGAGTGCAGTGGTGCAATCTTGGCTCACTGCAGCCTTGACCTCTTGGGCTCAGGTGATTCTCCCACCTCAGCCTCCCAAGGAGCCCAGCTAATTTTTTGTATTTTTAGTAGGAATGGGGTTTCACCATGTTGCCCAGGCTGGTCTTGAACTCCTGGACTCAAGTGATCCACCCACCTCAGCCTCTCAAAGTGCTGGGATTACAGGTGTGAATCACAACCTGTAATTTGTCAGTAGGTGGTGATTCAGGTAGGCATGAATTAACTACCCAATTAAATATCAACTTTCATTTTTTTCCTATAGAGAAAAAAGTCAGCCCTCTTGGTCAACCTGGGCAAATGGGAGAACATACAAAAGACTTACAAGGATCAAATTCTCAAATCTTTCTTTGAAATAAATAAAATGAGAACAAATTAAAATTTATAGAGCTACACCACCTCTATAATAAAACTTCCCCAACACTCAACAGACACATAAGCATATACGTGTACGTACACACAGACTCACATACCACACCTAAATCAGATATCAAAAACACATTTGGTTAAAGAAAATAACAAATGTTTTAGAAGCAACAGGGGGAAAAAGGAATGACTTCATTTTTTTCCAACAGGCCTCTGTGTTACTGTATTATTTAAGTGTTAATAGTTATGGGTATTACAAGTATACAATATACTCTATAGCTCACGTAATTCTATATACAAATGAAACATAAATCACTAGTGTCACTCCCTCTTAAAAGATTATGATAAATTATACTTTAAAAAATAGTTCCTTTCTAATGCTATTTTGGTTTAGATATTCAAAAATAACTGAAACAAATTTTTTAGAGAAAACCTGAACATTTTAAAAAAATTCCTTATATAAAACTCACTAATCTCAGATTTCTTAGAGGGCAAAATTCATCCATTTTGCTAACCACCAAAAGCTTTTTATAAATCCAGTTAACACCTGAAAGAAGAGGTCTACAGAAAATTCATAACTTGTGAAATATAAAAAGAACTTTACACAAATTACATTTTAGTGTCTCTTTCAGGATTTCTCCCTAGTGTACTGCTTATTCAGTGCGAATTTGCTTCAGAGCTAAGGAAAAGAACTCTAAATACATGTTAATAGGTCTGAAACAAAGTATCTTAGGAATTAACAAATGTGTTAATATACTGCTGTAAATTTGTTTTTACTTCTAGCTCTCAATTCTAAAAGTCAAGGCCCACATTTGAGGGCTTACACATGAGATTTTATTCACGGAACAATACAAAAGGGGCTCTAAAATCAATGGCTTCCACATTTTATTCCATACAATCTGTTTCTTCTACAAGCTATCACCAGCATTCCCTTAAATCATGAACTCAGCCAGCAGAATTTCACAAATGCTTCAGTATCTACATAACCCACTTAGTGTATCCTCTACTAGAAACTTTACTTAACAAAGAGTTACGGAGTTTATGCTACAGGGTTCTGGGGATCAAAAGGGAAATAATTTTTTAAAAAATTAAAAGCTGCCTTACTGAGAAAGCAACTTAGAGGAAACATAAAAAAGCAAGGGATAATGACAATAACTTCATTAGTCCCTAAAAGAGAGCCTAGCAGCTAAGACACCTTAATAAAGGCTCCAGAGAAAGTCATCCCAAACTGAGTGAAGCATTTGGTTCAACTTCATCCAGTTTACGAGGCAGGAGCTTTGCTTGCATTTTATTTTATTTTATTTTTTATTTTTTATTTTTTTGAGATGGAGTTTCGCTCTTATTACCCAGGCTGGAGTGCAATGGCGCGATCTCGGCTCACTGCAACCTCCGCCTCCTGGGTTCAGGCAATTCTCCTGCCTCAGCCTCCTGAGTAGCTGAGATTACAGGCACATGCTACCATGTCCAGCTAACTTTTTGTATTTTTAGTAAAAACAGGATTTCACTATGTTGACCAGGATGGTCTCGATCTCTTGACCTCATGATCCACCCGCCTTGGCCTCCCAAAGTGCTGGGATTACAGATGTGAGCCACCGCGCCCGACCTGCTTGTGTTTTAAAATTTCCTGCTTCTTTCCATCTGTAAAATGGGTATCTTAGATAAAACCTGACCATTTTCCTTTTAAGTTTACTGACATTTAATAGTATTTCTTCTAGCACATGCCTGGCACAGCATATCTCTGACACCCAAGCAGCTTTCCATGGTCCCAGGAAGTAGCCACATTCTCTTCCACTTGTTTTTGCTACTGAAAGCCCCCTCTGATCATAAGCCCATAAATATCTGCTCTGGCAATAGACAGCTGAGAGCCTGTCAGTCCTTATTCCTGGTTTGGTACAGATTGCTGGAAAAGTACCTGAGTACCTTGGACTGGTTTTTATCTCACTAACCCTCAAAAAGTTCTCAAAGTTAGTATGAGAGAAAAATACTCAGACACAAATTCTAATCCTTGGATAGGTAGCTTATTGAGTTAAAAGGATTACTTGGTAGTTGATTAGGCGACTGTAGCCATTAGGACCAGAAATAAATGCAAAGTCAGACAATGGCTGCTCAGGATACTTGCAGAACTGCTAGTTCTGTCTGTCTCCTTTTCTTCCTCCACTTGAGTCTCAATGCCTCCGCCTAATGGGAGGACAGTTTCTTTTACCTGCATATCCTTAGAGTACAGCACAGATTAGGAACTTTAAATAAAGGTTTGCTAACAGAATGAATCACTCACAACTGTAACAGCATTCCAGAAGGGTGCTCAGAAGGCACCCAACCTGAACCAAATACTGTCGGTGAGAAAAGGTCACTCACCATTAATTATATCAAAGTCAAAATGATCAACTTTGACAGGCATTTTTCAATGTCCAGATGGACAACATATTAGAACTCTTTTTAACAGGTCATTTTAACGCTGACTCATTCTGATAGACCACCTGCATGCAGTTTGGCTCATAATTAAGCACTCTTCAGGAAAACAAAGACGAAGGTAAGCTTGGGCATACCCTCACTAGGAGATAATACCAAGACTTAATTCCTAGCAGAAGGCAGGTGATAAGCCAGTATGACCTCTAAGGCAGTGGCAAGCAAACACCATCTCATCACATAACAGGTGATATTAAAAGGGCAGAGAGGAAGGAGCTCCAGAGAGGGAGGCCCATTGAGACAATGAAAGTGCCAGCACGTCTGGCCTCCTCTTCCTTGTCCTGATGGGGTTTTCTGCCCTTCTGCATTGCGAGGACAATGGAGGCAAAAATTCTGACTAAGAGTGAGTTAGTGGTGAATGCCGTATGTGTTAAGGCAGAATACTATGATGTGCAAGTGCTGAGCAAGTGCCCGGGACATGCTAAGCCCTGAATAACAGCTGCTGATTATTATTCATTGTGTGGAATAAGGTGCTTTACATAAATAACCCTACATTCATCCATCTTTACCACCTGGTACTGAGAATTTTGTCTTTCATGATGAAATGGTATGAGCCATGGAACCCAGATGTTCTCCACCTGGCTTTGGGTTCCAAGAAATTCAGCCAATTTTATGAAGGCATTATAAGCATTAATTCTAAGTCTTCTTTTAATTATTCATTTGCTCATTTATTCCTTTACCCAAGAAAACTATACTGTATACTCAAGTGTTAACACTATGCAAATTCCTGGAGAAAGCTTGAGGAGTAAATTCAGACATATTTCCTCTCTCACACAGTACACAGTGTAGGGGAAAAAATATTCACCTAATTGTGTGTATAAATTAAATCGTCAACGTGAAGAGCTACCAATAAGAGGTACAGGCTGAGGTAGATTTGCCATGCAGTGAAAGAACAGTAGGGGTCAGGACCCTATCCTCACACTGATCTCTTCCAAGGTCCTGTACTCATATTTGTATCTCTAATTTTATGACAGTTTTCTTAATGAGAGCCCCTCACATTGCATAAATTTCAGATCCCAGGAAGCTTGGACCTTCTCCTGGTTGCACAGTACTGTGAAAGTGCATAATGGGGTGTTTCCTTCAGTTTTCAAGATCTGAGGAATTTTCTGAGGAAATCACGATGGAAGGGAGGTGTGAAGAAAGAGTATATGGGATTGTGGCCCAGAATGTGCAAAGGCTCTGTGAAGAGACGGAACATAGAATGACTGGAGAACTGAAAGAACACTAGCGCCCAAAGCCTGAAGAGTCACAGGAATATGCAGTGGAGATGACGCAGGGTCTTAGAAGCACAGTTTGATGTCATCAAACTAAGGGGCAGTTGTAAGTCACTGGCGTGTTTTTAGCTGCAAACTGGAGGTGGGTGTGAGGGATTGTGTCAAGGAAAAATGAGTCCACAAGGGGCGTGGTTTCAAAGGCAGAAATTTCCCAACGACATGCTTGACAGGCCTTCAACCCCATCCCCATCTGGGAACTTAGAGTTCTTTGTCTAACATTCTCTCGCACGCACGGCCTAGGTAGAAAGTCCAGGGGACTTTCCTTTGTTTAGAAAGCCCACCAAAAGTTCCAAAGGAGGAGGCTTTGATTTCGGGCCAGGCAACCAATCCAATATCAGAGTCGAGGATCAATCACTCCAGAGGAAGTTTGGAAAAGCTCCTCTCACTGGATGAGAACTTGAATGGGGCGGGAGTAACTCCAGGGTTAAAATCTCCCCTACTCCCTTACCTATACCGACCCCGACTCCGGATTGTCTCCCTCTACCTGCACGAAATCTCCCTCTCTGGGATCCCCTCTCACAATAGCATGGAACTCTACTTCTCTGTGTCTCTTTGCCTAAAAAAAAAATAAAGTTTTGCTGTCTGCAAAACTCTTTGGGTCTGATATTTACTTGAACGAGCTCACTGTGCCGCCAGGACCCTCTCCCCATTCTTGGGTGAGTGAGAGCCCAAAAACCTTGGGCACATCCTATGGGGGAGGGAGCCAAGCCTCCCCCGCATCCCACGACCCCGGTTACAGGTGAAAATTAGATTTCTGCCTTTTAAAAGATTACTCTGGGCTTAGCATATAGGTTAGTGAGGGATATGTAAGATCAGGAAAGCAGCTATTGTATGACTCCAGGCAAAGGATATATATGTAGGTAGTTAAAACTAGGTTGTAAGTGATAGAAAAGGTATTGAGTAAAATGGATAGATTAATAGGCTATTTAGGCCAAATAGTTTACACGTGTATAAAATATTCAACAGATGGCATAATTTATACACAAATAGGCTAGAGTCTCTATTATGGAACTAATTTAACTAGAAATTAAATTACTAAGTTTGTAGAATACTGGATAAGAATGTGGCTTAAGGAGTTAGCTTGTTTGAGTTTTCAGCCTATTTCCACCTTTTTTACCTGTAAAATAGGAACACAGATAATGTTTCAGATCACTGTGTAAACCTGCGCCTTCATTTTCCTTATCAATGAAATGAAAATAAAACCCCACTGTGACGAGGTACATTACAAGGTACATTACCACCCAGTGTAATGTTGAAGACATGATAGGCCCACTCATTGAATGTTCCTACCCTAACAACTTCCCATAATTGGATTTAAATGTCCAGAAATATTTGAGGAAGGTGGGGTCCCTGAGGAAAACCCAGGATTTGAAATGTGGTGGTGACAGATGAAAAAAAAAAGAATCATAAAGGCTTCGAGACGAAGAAAAAAAAATCGACTAGAAAAGAGAGAACAGAAAAGCAAGAAAACCAAATATTGCAGATATCTTAATCTCAATCTCATTAAAGGATAATGAAGACTTAAAAAATCATTAATGACCTTTGACAATATAACCTCTATTGTAGAGGAATGCATTATTGACCTTAGAAAATATTTTAGAGATAAATAAAAATTCCCCTAAAGGGTTGGCCTTTCGAATACAAACAAGTCCTTATTTTCGATTTAGTGATAAATTGGTAAATTTGGCTAAATATAGCTTTTGTTCTATTTCAAAGGATTTGATAAAGCAAGGAAATGTTTTATTCACATTCCATTTATTTAATTCTAAGTACTAAGCATCTATTTGTGCAGCTCTTGTGAAAATAACAAATGATCTTTAGAAAAGCAGATCTGATAGGACATTTAACTGGAAGCCCTTCACAAGCTAAGATGTGCTTGGAATTAATGGTCTCTTCCCTTCCCCAAATTATCTTAACTAGTAGAATTTTAGTAGAGAGCCACTGTTACGATACTATAATTTAAAACATTTTCCCTCATGATAAAGCATTAGTAGACATGTAGGACTGAATCACAATGGATCAGCTCACAGTTCATAAACACTCTTCAACCTTCCTGTGGTGGGAAGGTCCAAAATAGAAACATAGAAACAAACATACTATCTTTCTTTCTTTTTTTATTCTAACTTCATGTGAGAACATGCTTTCTAATTCAGTATGTTGTTATTTATTTTAGATGAATTGCTTCTTTGAAGATTATGGTCTTTGACTTTGGATAATCTTGGATATTTACTTTCTGATGAAGCACATCTATTTAACTCTCAAAAAATGGCCCAAGATAACATTTTTGAAAAATTATTTTGCAAACTCAAGTGTCAACAGTGCCAATGCGTTTATTTCAGCACCTGCTATTTTAGTTGTAGAGGGCATTAACAGTGTTTCCCAATCTGTTTCACTTCATAGCCGACAGAGGAAAGGACATTTATATACGCCCTGGAGTAAACTGAGGAGGGCGAATGCAATCAGGGAAAGGGTCTCCAGCCCCACACAAAAAAGCAGATATCTCAGCCATCCAGTAGCCATTTCTGGCACATCCAGTGGGACTCCCAGTCTAAAATATCATACATTGGTTATAAATTAAGGTCTAAAACTTGCAAGTGATAGAATTTATCTATGATGTGATCATTTTCAGAGTGATTGTCATCTTTTTTCCTCATAAAACCGAAAAACAGTAAACACAGATCATTATAACCAAGAAATAAGTTTGTTTCTGTGACTTTATATATAACATGTTACAACTGTAACTGTAGAAATGTCTAATGTCTTGATGGACCACAATATCTTTAGATAGAGGCTGCAAATGCTAAGAAATATATAAGACGGAGGTGACCATTCATTAATCTACTTAATTCCTAAACACTACAGACTGTGTTAGGTATTTAGGATTTGTAGTTGGCAACAACATTTCTCACCCATCACAGACTTTACTAAACTTGTGTTGTCATGAAGCCATCAAACTCATTATGATTTACATTTTCAACAAATGTTTAGCTTAGGTAAGTGCTAAGTGCTGTACACACACACACACACACACACACACACACACACACTCTCTCTCTCTCTCTCTCTCTCTCTCTCTCTCTCTTTCTCTCTCTCTCTCTCTCTCTCACAGAGTAGAGCAGGATAGATACAGTCCTTGCCCTCCCAGAGCTTAAAGATCCATGCATGCTTATCTTAATTAGTTTGGAAAAGATGGAACATGGACCACTACCACCATTCTGCCCAGAATCATTTAGGGTAAACAGTGCTAATATCTAAAATGACATGACTGGATGCAGCAACTCATGCCTGTAATCCTAGCACTGTGGGAGGCTCACCTGAGCCCAGGAGTTCGAGACTAGCCTGGGCATGTAGTAAGACGCTGGCTTCGCCATATGTAAAATTTAAAAAAAAAAAAAAAAAAAAGACAATAAAGTATATGAATGCAAAGAAAAGTGTGATAACTGAGACCAGCAATAAGCAATAATAGTAAACAAAATCAAGGACTTTTCCAGGAAAACCAGGTGCTACTGTCACCCTAATTATAAGCCACATAGGCTAGATAGGTTTATATATCAGCCTTACATAATGGCAGCAGACCTAAGACTAGATATTTTAGGCAAATAATCTATAGTCATATCATATCTTAGATATTTTACAGTTACAGTCCATTAAAAGTGGATAACACAGCACGATAATTTTTACTTCTTTATGAAGGGGACTGACCTTTTATCATGGTAGTATCTTATAACAATTATTTTCTAGTAAAAAATTTGGAATACAGAAAGAGATGAAATTGACATAAATCATAACAACATTTCCCACATTTTTCCATATCAGAATATATATACAACATGACAGTATCTTTGCTGCACGAAGCAGGAAACAGCTGAAGCTGCTCGTGGTTAGAGGCTGTCCTGTACCATCGTCGGCAAGAATGTATTAATTCTGTTACTAGTATGTCTGGGGACATCAGCCAGGAAATTGACCCAAATTATGTAACACATTCGAGAGTGAGGAATACAAGATAGCAGGAAAGGAATGATAATTCTTCCACTTAGAAAATGTATCAGTATTATCTTTCAGAAAATATTTTGAAGATGGTGATAAACTGATACCACAAATTGTACTGAATTTGAAAATATATAATGAGACAAAAGTGTACAGACGGTTCCATGTTGCAAGCACTTGTTTGTAATATGCTCTCGTATCCTGTGCCACCACTTTTCACCCCAAATGCACTGGTTCAGGATAAGAGCTACCAACTGTCTTTTAAATTTACATAAACTCTGCATGGCATATCTTTCTAGAAGGAAAAAAGAAATATTGAGTTCTGTTTCTTACTTATGGCAGGTACTGAAACTTTTAGGGTAGGTCCAGATGCTTTTTATTTTTAATCACTCATTTCCTCCCAGGTTGACTTTTAAATCAAAATAGTTCTCTGAGAACTAACTGTCCCCGCAAAACCATTCTTTGTTAAGAGACACCTGCCACCATCATCACCCAGCATAGCTGGGTACATTGGTGCCCATCTAGAGATAATATTTCCCAGCCTCGTTTGCAGCCAGGTGTGGCCACCTAATGAAGAGGGACCAAAAGATGTAAGAAGCAGTTCAACTAACTTCCTGGTAACCTTCATAAAGACATGGCTACTTGACTTGGCCTTCCTTTTCGTTTTTTCCTGCAGGCTAGAAATGGTGACAGCAGGGCAACCTTAGAAATCGTGTGTAACATGGCAGTGCTATCCTGCCAGCTGCTGGCTGCTCATATCTGGACTGTTCTGAGGAGGAAATAAATATTGATCTTATTTCAGTCATTCTATTTGGGTGTCTCAACAGTTTAGTTGGTACCATAATTAATAAAACCTCCAACTACTAAAAAACATCTCTTAACTAAAAGCATCTAGAAAGATTTGGACAGACTTATAGTTGATCCTTATTTATAAATACAAGTATTTTACGAACACTAAACACTTAAAAGTGGAAATATAAACATAAAATAGTATTTTATACCAACAATTTATAAATGATATGTTGTAATGCATTATAAACATAGAGATTATATTAATATAAACAAACATAAAATGATATAATGATAACTATACAAGGATAACAGGGTAAGACTTGTGAGAGACAAAACGCACTGGACAAGGAGGTGATTTTATTCAAGCTATTGCAATAAAACATTAATTAATGAGGGCTGCCTCAAAGAATATTAGGGGTCTGGATTTTTTGGTTTTGTTTTGTTTTGTTTTTTGAGCAAAGTCTCACTCTTTTGCCCCAGGCTGGAGTACAGTGGCACAATCTCAGCTCACTGCAACCTCCGCCTCCTGCGTTCAAGTGATTCTCCTGCCTCAGCCTTCTGAGGAGCTGGAATGACAGGCCCATGCTACCATGACTGGCTAGTTTTTGTATGTTTGGTAGAGATGTTGGCCAGGCTGGTCAAACTCCTGACGTCAGGTGATCTGCCTGCATCGGCCTCCCAAAGTGTTGGGATTACAGGCGTGAGCCACCACACCTGGCCAAGGTCTGGAGTTTTATAGAGGCATGTAAACAAGGAAGCATCTGGGAGTCAGGAGGAAGGACTCTGATAGGTCTAATCTCAGAGATGGGTCTAATCCCAGAATATTGGAGAGCAAGATAGTCCTTTGTTGTTTTCCAGAACACAAAAGGGTGGGGGTAGGCAGTGAAAGTTGGAAAACTGAAGGATGGGGAGATTTTTCAGAGTACAACTAAGGGAAGGTACAATATTGTTAGATCCTAATTAGAAAGGGACAGTAAGGAACCCCTGAAAGGTTTTAACAAGTGAGGCAATAAGGTCACCATTCTGTTTTAAAAAGAATTCTACCAGGAACGTAGAAGCAGGACTGAAGAGGTGAAAGGCTGAAGGCAGGGAGATGGAGAAAATTACTCTACAGTCAACATGATTTCCAGTAAATTCAATTTTTCAGTTGGAATGGCTGGTACCGGTATAATAAATTTAAGTCAAGGTATCTCATAGCTGGTTGTCCTGAATCCTAAGAGAAAGATCTGAGGTGGAATTACATATTTATGAATAATCCATATATGCAAGATGAGATAATCCAAGGAGAGCACACACAGAGGAAAGAAGGCCAATGGCAGAATCCAGGGGATCACTAGCATTTAGGGAACTGGGAGAAGAAAAGCATTTAGAAGAGGAGAAGGAGGAGGGTGGGCCAGAGGACAAGGTGAACTATGAAGAGAATGTCGGCCTAGAAGCCAAAGGAGGCAACCCCTTCAGGAAGAGAGTGGCAAACATTATCGCAGGTGTCAAAAGCAAGTCACGCACACTAAGGGGTAAAAAGGTGACTGCTGGATCTGGCAGGTGAGAGTCACTTGACATTCTGGCCTAAGCACTTTCGGTGAAGAAGTCTGGCTCACCGTATGTGGAAGGGTGAATATTCACCTCTCAAATCTCAGCTCCAGACGAAAACAAAAGGCTGGTACAACAGTAAGCGGGGAAGGCAGGTATGATGGGAGGGTGTATTTTTCAGGATGGGAAAGGAGTAGAGAGGCTGGAAATAGCAGGGTGAGAAAGTACTGAGATGATTTTCTTATGGTTACTTGTTTCTTATTTTGAGCATAAAGTCAAATCATACAAACATATTTCTACGAGGAGCTAGAACTCAAGTATGCAGCATGTTGCTATGACTTCACAAAAGTACAGAAATGGAGGAATTCAGAATTCCATGAAAATTCCGTTTTTTGTTTGTTTGTTTGTTTGAGACAGAGTTTTGCTCTTGTTGCCCAGGCTGGAATGCAATGGTAGAATCTTGGTTCACTGCAACCTCCACCTCCTGGGTTCAAGTGATTCTCCTGCCTCAGTCTCCCCAGTAGCTGGGATCACAGGCATGCACCACCATGCCCAGCTAATTTTGTTTCACTAGAGACGGGGTTTCTCCATGTTGGTCAGGCTGGTCTTGAACTCCTGACCTCAGGTGATCTGCCCACCTCAGCCTCCCAAAGTGCTGGGATTATAGGTGTGAGCCACCGCATTCGGCTGGGAAATTATTAAACAGAGTTTGGACATATGTTGTTCAACTTTCCCTTCAGCAAACTGGTAAACACTAACCTTGCTAACCACCATAGTACTTATCCCATCATAAAATTTTAAAAGGTTCTTTTTTTAAAAGTCTAAAGGAAAAAAGGTGACTTGAAAAATAATTCCACAAACTATATAACTAAAAAAAAACCAAAAACCCAAAATACAGAACATATGAGTGAGTAGGTCTGTATATATTCAAGTAATCCAAGCAGAGTCAGGCTTGCTCACCCACTGAAACTCCCTGGGAAGGTCAAGCATTCAGAGAACTCAAGTCAGATTACACTGAAAAAAAGAAGGTGGGAAAAGAAATATGTATTATTCCTGAGGAGACTGTCAGTGACCTAAAGCAGCTAGTTTACTTCTCATTTCCTTGCCATGGTATACAGGGACAAAGATGGGGTAGAGAAGGGAGCTGCTATGCACTGCTGGTGTCTTTACATGGAAATCTTGGGCTTTATCTTGCCATTCAACACTGAGGCTATTGCTAATTGGCAGGGGAGGACAGAAAGGAAACTAACCCTCCTGAATAACCAAGCACTCACATACTTGAGCTTATTAAGGTGTCCTATCCATCCTGAGCAGCCATATTACTATTCCAGTTTTACTGAGAGAAAACAGGTTTTGAAAGTTTGAGTAATTTGACCAAGATCACACAGCTAATGCATAATGGGCCTGGATTCAAACCCAGAACTGACTGACACTACGAAGCCCATACCTGCCCCCCTCAGCTTATTTGAAATTAGAGATTAACTCAATCAAATTAAATTAAATTTGCTTCTGCAAATTAAAAAATCATTAGAAGAAACTTAAAGTGAAGGTGACAAAATGTTGGTAGTTAAAGGCTACCTAAGGGCACAAGGAGTAAAGTCTAAAGAATGAAGCAACAACCCAACTGTCTTAATAACGATATCACCTAAGGCCTTTATCATCATCTCAGGTTTTAAAAGACAATTCCACGGATTCCAACTAATCTGATCCTTACAAACTGCTATAAGACAAAGAAATAATATCAACTTTACTTTATAGCCAAGAAACCTGTAACAAGGAAATGGCGCAACAGAGACAAGAGTCCCAGAGTTCTTAACATTGAGTGTGCTGGACACAATCCTCCAGGAAGTGTCACAGTCTCACATTTAAAAAATCTTATCTTTAAAAAGTTGTTAACAAAGTCAGACCAAATATTCAGTATAATCTCTTCTCTAAATTTAGGCTGTGAAGATTTCTTTTCTATTCTGAATTCATTGAAGTGTCACCTTAATTCTTATTCTTAAAGAATAAACAACTCACTTAGGCCCACTGGTTCATAAGTACAAAATATGTACTGGTCACCCACTATAAGCAGAATGGTACCTTAGCTATGGTTTTAAGAATATGAAAGAAGGGGATAAGGGACTTAAATTAGAGCTAAGTTTCTTAAATCAGTGAGGGAATTTGGTAAATTTACTAAATTCTTATAATGCCAATAAATTTCCTATACTGCTCCTGAATGATGCACCATGGAACCCCATACACATTCTCTCTTAAATTAGAAATAAAAAAAAATGGGCCGGGCGCAGTGGCTCAAGCCTGTAATTCCAGCGCTTTGGGAGGCCGAGGCGGGTGGATCACAAGGTCAAGAGATCGAGACCATCCTGGTCAACATGGTGAAACCCCGTCTCTACTAAAAATACAAAAAATTAGCTGGACTTGGTGGCACGCGCCTGTAATCCCAGCTACTCAGGAGGCTGAGGCAGGAGAATTGCCTGAACATAGGAGGTGGAGGTTGCGGTGAGCCGAGATCACGCCATTGTACTCCAGCCTGGATAACAAGAGTGAAACTCCGTCTCAAAAAAAAAAAAGGCACAGGAAAGATGTAATTCTTCCACCTATTGGTTTTAGTTATGGAGTCAGTGGCTACACAATCAAACCCCAAAAGTTGCATTCTAATCATTTATACCAAACAGCTACTGTCTGTAAACAATGATATGTGAGGAGGCAGTGTGTTTCCTAAATGACTCAGGTCTTTATTACTAATGACACAATCACAAGCAGAAGAAAAACCAGACCTGAATTGCACAAGCATAGCCTGAGAGATAATAATACCACGGATATAAATTAGAGGCCTCCTCTAAATCAGATACTGTCATCAATCTCACATAGAGCTTCCTGCCCAGTAAAATCTTCCTTAATTGGCTTTCATTCTGTTGTTGTTATTGCTGAAAAACTGAAAGAGAGTGAGCCATCCCAGGCAGCATCCTGGGAATTTCAGACACACACACGCGCGCGCGCGCACACACACACACACACACACACACACACACACACACATACACCCCTTTAAAGCTCAATTGAGTGCATCTAGATTTCAAGGAAATACTAACAAGGAACACGTTGAGGGTATTTTCCACTGGTTTAAAAATAAAGCATTCTACTCTTTAAAAAAATAAATCCCCGAATTATAGAAACAGGAAGCAGCAGCTGGATTTATCATCCTTCATTTCCTCTGAGAGTCACGGTAAGGAACTCCCCGTTGAGACAAAAGCCATGGAGAGGTTAGCCCCTCCTGCCTGAACCCACACATTCACATGCTGCTGCTGCTGCTGGTCCAACATGGACAATGATCAGCCACTTTAAACTTGCTTTATCTTACAAAGCTTTGTGTGTCCAAGCCCTACATTTTGATGAAATGAAAAATCTGACTAGCATTTAAACACACATACATAACTGGTCTTAGAAAGACCTCACTCTCATTTCTCATGAACATGTCTCTTTCCATCGCTCACCCAGGAGGGCTTTAAGGGCCCGAGGACCTAAACACATAACAGAAGATGCAGCAGATTCAAAAGAAGATAATGACAACACCCCTGAGGGACTCTGCAGCCTTGTTCTAGTGGCTGTACTGGAAGAAAGCAAATGGGCTGACTGGGTTCTAGTCTTCTTGCAGTTATTTGTGATTATAGTTGAAATACTTAGTCCTACTCAGCCTCAGCTCTTGTGTCTGTGAAACGACAATGAGGCCACCTATTTCACAAAGGTATAATGAGAAGTGAGATGATGAATATGAAATACTTTGTAAATTACACAGAAATAATAACAGACGAGAGTAACAGCAATCTACATACCTACATAGGTGGCTTTGCCAGTTCCAAAGCTCTCACAAATATTATCATTTAGGTTGGTCCTCAAAATGACACAGTTGGGTGGGTGGTGATGACATCATCATTATCATCATCATCACTATTATGAATGTTTTATAAATGAGCTGGTATAGAGGCACATAATGGAAAAATTATGTCCTAACTCCTTTGCAAGAATTCATATTATTCAAAAACCTTTGTGGCAACATGTGAGTGACACATACATGCCTGGGAGTTATGGAAGTCACTCACAATTCAGGACTGCTACTCTAGGCAAATCCCTTAACCCCTCCAGGCAATGTGATTCATCTATTTGTCACTGGTTGGTGAAAGACAAACATAAATTAGACCTGGTTCCATCTCTAGAAAAAATCAGTTGGGGCAAGGCAGCTAATGATGGTGGTGGAAAGAAGTGACATATAAACACATTAATTACTAAACAGTATTTACTTAAAATATGGAGTATGAACAAAATGCTGTGGGATCACAAAGCAGCAAATGACTAATGTAGGGGGGACTCATGAAAGAATTCCTCTGATTTGTTTGTAAACTGAGAAGAGAAGGAAATCAGACTACGAATTGATCCATGTCCCTTTTGAGGCTAAAACTGAGAAAATGCAGCTTAGAAAGGTTGTCAGCAATCTCAATATACAGTATGATTCCTCTTCCTTATCTGCTCATAGCCAATACATGATTTAAAACAATCAGTAGCTGGGTGCTGTGGCTCACGCCTGTAAACCCAGCACTTTGGGAGGCCAAGGAAGGTGGATCATCTGAGGTCAGGAATTTGAGACCAGCCTGACCAACATGGTGAAACCCTATCTCTACTAAAAACATAAAATTAGCCAGGTGTGGTGGTGCATGCCTGTAATCCCAGCTACTTTGAAGGCTGAGGCAGGAGAATCACTTGAACCCGGGAGGCAGAGGTTGCAGTGAGATGAGATTGCGCCATTGCACTCTAGTCTGGGCAACAAGAGCGAAACTCCATCTCAAAACAACAACAACAACTTAGTTATCCAAAGTGCTAGAAAATTATACTTAAAAAACTATGAAAGATAATATTATCAGAATATTATTTAAATACAAATCATACTTGTAAGTCTGTGGTAACTGGGTCTACATAACAAGGTTAGCCCCATGTGCAGTAATTATGACACTGGGTCCTAGAGTCAGACTGTCTGAATTTGACTTTTGACTTTGTTGGAACTAGCTGGATGAATGTGGGCAAAACAGTTGATCTCTCTGTGCTTCTGTTTCCTTGCTCATTAAATGCTGGGTGGTGGTAACAACAGTAGTAGGAGTAGGAGTAGGAGTAATGGCCGCCAACCTCATAGGATTCTTGTGAGGATTAAACGAGTTAATATTTATAAGGACTTAGAACAGTTCCTGGCACAAACTACAGGTTACTTAATTAGCTGCTGCACATTCCTGGCAGTTAGGAACAAAGGGGAGTGAAGGGTGCTGGCACTCAGAATTAAGACACAGTTGAAGGCTGGGCACAATGGCTCACGCCTGAATCCCAGCACTTTGTGAGGCCTAGGTGGGTAGATCACCTGAGGTCAGGAGTTCAAGACCAGCCTGGCCAATATGGCAAAACCTGTCTCTACTAAAAATATAAAAATTAGCCAGGTGTGATGGTCCATGCCTGTGATCCCAGCTATTCAGGTGGCTGAGTCAGGAGAATCGCTTCAACCTGGGAGGCAGAGGTTGCAGTGAGCTGAGATCTCACCACTGTACTCCAGCCTGGACAACAGGGCAAGACTCACTCTCAGGAAAAAAAAAAAAAAAAAAAAAAAGACACAGCGGAAAACAGAAAGCCCAGTACCTAAAAGGTGGATGGGAAGCCCTTTGAGACCTTTTGTGTTCCAAACGTGATACGTGACAATAGCCTTTCTGCATGAGTAAATGCTGACAGGTTTGTTTGGAGAAGCTTGAGTTACCCGTTCTTATGTGTTTCTTATAAACATTTGAATTAAGATGAGCTAGGGTACATAATACAAATTCAGATTCCTGGCCTTCACCCAGACCTATTCCCTTTCTACATGAGCCCCCACAGACCTTCATAAAATAGCTGTTGACAGGCTGGAATGCAGTGAACAGGAAAAGCAAACTATATGCAGCCTGGGAGGCCTTGCCAGCAAGGCTGAGCTGAGATGACTCAGCAGGTTAGAGCTGTGACCCTTCGCTTCTGGAGTCATTACTCCAGTTCTTTTCCAGTGCCTACTGCAAACGCATGCTCACAGAAGCTGGTCTTACTCCAGAGCCCATCTAAGAATAACATGGAGTGGCTAACACAACTTGACCACATACACAGGCAGGTTTTTCCAAAGAATGCCAGTCCCGGGTCCTGGGTGACAAGTGGCTCCCAAAAGTTCAGCTGAGAAAACCAACACCAAGGACAGGCATCGTGAGCAAGCAGCAACCTGGCCATCATGGTCTACTTTTTTATAAAAGCTTGTTTTTTTGTTTTGAGATGAAGTGTTGCTGTGTCACCCAGTCTGGAGTGCAGTGGCATGATCTCAGCTCACTGCAATCTCTGCCTTCGGGTTCAAAAGATTCTACTGCCTGAGCCTCCTGAGTAGCTGGGACTACAGGCACCCGCCACCATGCCTAGCTAATTTTTCTATTTTGAGTAGAGACAGGGTTTCACCATTTTGGCCAGGCTGGTCTAGAACTCTTGACCTTGTGATCCACCGACCTCGGCCTCCCAAAGTGCTGAGATTACAGATGTGAGCCACTGTACCCAGCCAAAAGCTTGTTTTTTAGAAAGGGGAAAGAAGATGGGGAAAGTAGAAAAGGCAAGGTCAGCGGTGGGATTATGGGGTTCTGTAAATATGATAAACCAATTTCCAAAGCTATGAAATTACTAACAGGGATAATGATGAATTTCCTTCAGTGATGACAGCGGCTCTACTTTTCTTCATTCTTCAGGAGCAGTGATGCTTGAGCTTCTGCTTGAGCTGACTGTTGCCGTACAGTATACTAGGCTTATATTGAGGGTAAAATTCACCTTTAGGCTACAGTGTGTACAGTACTAGATGTCTAGTTCTGTTAAGCATTTTATGAAGAGGAATCGTTCCTCTCATTTTTTCAGTCAAATACGGATTTTTTTTTTTAAGCCTAAAAGTGATACTTGAAAGAAGCTTCAGATGTAGAAAGTAAACAGCAGTAGGGGGGCAGTTAAAACAAGAGGGAACCATGTGGCTGCCCCATAAAAATGTGTTCCCACTTGCATTTAGAGCCTTAGCTAAAGCTGTGAAGGACAACTGTTCAAACAGTTGTAGAGATGCCTTCTCTTCCTTCCCCATTCAACGTACCTGGTAAGCAGGGGCCAGGTCTCAGCTACCTTTGGAGACCCTACTGCAACTGTTGAGGTAAGAGGACACTTACTCATTCTCTTCTAGTTACATCGCCAAGAGAGAATTCCTTACAGTAATACACCAGGCCTTCCTTGCTGCCCACTCAGAGAATTTCTTACAATAATACACCAGGCCTTCCTTGCTGCTCTCTCACTAATCCCTTTTCTTCGTTCTCTTTGAGATTTGCCTGTCTGCAGAGGTCATGAATTCTGGATGCCTCTCCTGCTGTGGGTAGGCAGCTTTCCCCTGCAGGGTACCAGCTTCTGTTATCCTGGCATGCCAAGAAAAGGTGGGTAGTTTTATCTAATTCAGGGATACAATTTCAGGAGGCCCACTTGGCTGCAGACCCAAAGCGATATTCTCCAAAATGCATCAGTAATAAAGATGGTATTTTGGTATATACCAGCCTGACTCCTTTATCTTTCTAACTGGTATGGAATCTGGGCATGGAAGAGGTTATTCACTTGGCTCCCTCAAACTTCAATAGCGGATAGGTTTCCTTGCTTTGTGTAGCTTACAGCTTTCACTGAATATTTATTAAAGATATATGTGCAAAAATGTGGTGTCAGGGAAACAAATCTGTTTGATTAGTTCATGAGTGAGTATTTGACCATATCCCATCCCCCAGAATTCTTGGGAGGTAGTCCAAAACGTGATATCCAATTTCTGTGTGAATTCTTAGAGGGAAACAATTAACATATATTCAAAGAGAAACGGCTCTATTAAAATATTATTTATGTCTTAGCACATGGAAATAGGTTATTAACCCATGAAAAGTTTCTTTCAACTACTGTCGAAGCCAAATGACACAGGTGAAAACTTAGCTCTTAGGAGGCTTCTTTTACCTGTGCTGAAATAAATCTGAAGGGCACCATGACACTTCTTCCCAAGTTCTTTTTCATTTTTATGACAAACTATTTTAAACTATCAATCCTTTATAAAAGGGTTATTTAAAACCTCCAAAATCAAGTACATTTGCCTGCAAGTAAAAAAGTCAGCTGTGTATAGAACTGTAATAGAAAGGATCCCAGATGGCTTACAAAGTGACTTTAACATGGTTATCATCTTAATTCATCCTCACAGCCACACAACAATTCTGTAAAGTGAGTGTTATTAGCAACTTCAAGTTAGGGGAAAAAGTGTTCAAAAAGTTCAACTCCAAGATTGCCCAACATTACCCAGCTAATTAATAGCAGTGGCACTGGGACTCAAACTCGGGTCTTCTGAAAATAAAACTGACATGCTTTCTACTAAGTCAGGACTCTGGATGCTAAGGCGTTCACACCCTCCCTGCAGCTTTACAGTGTCTGGTTCTAATACCTGGGCAGTGCAGGAGTGGCCAACAGCTCCAGGTAAAGCATGTCAGCAAGAACCAAATGAAAGAACCTGGAGCAGACAGAAGAACAAGTTAATTCACTGAGTTCAGATGCCCCTGATCCTTCTGTATTCCTGCAGTCCTTTTAAGGAAGAAAAGTGAATGAACTCATTTCATTTTACTTCCTTCCTTCCTTTCCCCTGGGCTGAACCAAAAAGGCACAGCCCAGGAACCAGACCAGTAGGCAGCTGATACTTCTAAAAAAAGTTTCACATCTGTTAAACTACAGGATGCTCCATTAACTCCAAAAAGAGCCAGAAGGTCCAACTTTCTTGAATTCACCAGTGGTCAGATGGTCACTTACAGCTGCAATGAAAACTGCAACTGAGCCTAAGGACTTTGAAAGGAGCCAAACTAAGGGGGAAATGGTTTTAGGTTTGACAGAAGTATTGGGGGGGCGGGGTGAGGAAGATCCTTCCAGATAGTTCAGAAAACGATCTCTACTTTTCAGTGTTTTCATCTTGTCCCACCCACTTTAATTCTCTAGGCCCTCCCTTCTCTGGTTTGTCCTTGGAGTCACAGAAACTGGCTTAAATCCTGAGTAGGGGAAGGTTAGATGGTCTCAGGCTAAGCTGGGGATTTCATGATGATAATTATTCTCAAAGGCAAAAACAATGACTTTTAGCAGCCTTCCAAGCCTCTAGAATCATTAAATAAAATGACATGTGAATATCAGATGGAAGAGGTATTAAAAGAATCTTTAAAATACATTTATGTTTTAGGAGAAATCAATTCAGAGCCAGCTATAAAGTTTCTGGGCTCAACTCAAGACACCAGATTGAAATGTTCGTAAAATAAGAGATTCCTTTTTATGAATCACAGTTACTACTACAGTTATGAACATCAGCAAACACCCCAAAAAGTAAGTGTGGTAAAGCACCATATATAATAATGTTTAACTTTCTGGAGGAAACTCTCATCCTTAAAATAAACCAACCAAGTCCACCCGAATCCTGAAAAGACATATTCCAGTATGTGTAACCATATTCCAGTATGTGTAACCTTAATCTGTGGGCACAGATTAAGGGAGATAAAATATCTAATACCACCCTTTCTGCTAATCCTGCCATTTCTCACAGCAGTGAGAACAGGGTCACATGAGTGTAAATTACATGTGGCAATGTGATACTGTATACTTCATTGAAAAGGCATCAGGACAGATAACTTTAATTTTGATCAAATACTAGGCAAACAAACAAAAAAAAAGGTGATTAAGAGAATTAAACAGATGTCATTACAGAGAAAAGATATTACCTAATCTATTCAAGGTGAAGCATTTTCTGAAATTTCCTCACTAACAATTCAAACAACTTTCATTGTGATAGAAAGAAACTGAAAATCAGTTCATCTATTCAAATAGAGAGTGCTACGACTTTCCCCATGCTGTCACCAGCACTCAACACCACTCTACCCTCTCTGCCTTTGCACTCAGAGTACATACAGTGCAATGATTAAGAGAAGAGAAACAGGAGTCATACTGCCAGAGCCAAGAATCCTGGCTCTGTCATTTATTAGCTGTGTGATGTCAGGTGTGTTACCTAACATCTCTGTTCCCCTCTGTCTTTCTCAGTAAGAGGGAGACAACAGCACTCACCCCAGAGGTTGTGGTGGGGATTTAGTGAGCCCATACATGTCTGCACTTAACAGAGCCCAGTGCACATTAAGCAATCAATTTATTTAACTTCAAAGACAATGACATGGGATTAACTAGATGATGAAAATAAGAAACTGGGGATTACTTACAGACTATGCAAAAGACAAATGTTCCCCCCAGGCAACCAGACTGAACCCATTATAAAACATCCTTTTATTCTGTGGGCTCAGGGACTCAACTTGGTCATTCTTCTCAGTGGCTACAGCAGCTTATCAAAGAGGGCAGGCTCAAAGGAGAAAAGGCAGGTCAGGAGAAATAGGAAGACACAAAGAGAGAATGCTTGGGTCTGGGAGAAACTGGTTTGGGGCAGCTCTGAAAATGAGTAACAGCCAACAGTCCACAATCATGGGATTTAGGGCCTGGAAATAAATAGAGCAGGCCATTCAGATATTCATATCAGGTAAATATGGTTAAACTTTCCACCATCTTCTCTTCGAGGTCTCTTCTGCAGGAGCATCTTCCAGAGACTGCTCTGCACTCCTTCAAATATGTATAGCCATTTCTGGTGCTTAATTGTTGTGGAGAAAACATGTGTCTCAATTATAAACTCTGGAGGAGGATGAGTGTGTCTCAGGCCTTGTGCCTCTCTTTTTTTTTTTTAATTTTGAGACAGAGTCTCGCCGTCACCAGGCGCCAGGCTAGAGTGCAGTGGCGCAATCTCGGTTCACTGCAACCTCTGCCTCCTGGGTTCAAGCAATTCTCCTGTCTCAGCCTCCCAAGTAGCTGGGACTACAGGTGCGCGCCACCATGCCCAGCTAATTTTTGTAGTTTTAGTAGAGACAGGGTTTTTCCATGTTGGCCAGGATGGTCTCGATCTCTTGACCTCGTGATCCGCCCACGTTGGCCTCCCAAAGTGCTGGGATTACAGGCATGAGCCACCGCGCCCGGCCATGCCTCTCTTCTTGTCCTACCTCTGCCCCAGGGTCTAGCTCCTAGCATGGAGATGCTCACCTAGAAAGTACACAATCAAGGGCTTGGCGTGGTGGTTAGCCTGTAATCCCAGCACTTTGGGAGGCCGAGGCGGGTGGATCATGAGGTCAAGAGATCGACACCATCCTGGCCAACATGGTGAAACCCCGTCTCTACTAGAAATACAAAAAATTAGCTGGGCGTGGTACTGCACCCCTGTAGTTCCAGCTACTCGGGAGGCTGAGGCAGGAGAATTGCTTGAACCTGGGAGGCGGAGGTTGTGCTGAGGCGAGATTGCGCTACTGCACTCGAGCCCGGCACCTGGCAACAGAGTAAAAACTCTGTCTCCAAAAAAAAAAGAAAGTACACAATCAAGTGGAACACTTGAGTGAGTTGTGCTACAGAGAAATGTGTTACTACACTAAAAGCAGCACACACAAGGCCAGACAGAGAAAGCGGCAGAGCAAAGCAGCATCTGCCTACCTCTGTGAGGCTTCAGTGAAAAGGCTGGGTCCAAGAAGTTTAGGAGGAGAAAAAAGATGACTTCAGAGGCAGAAAGTACTGAAAAAAAATTACAGTGTTCCTCCACATAGAAATCAAATTTAAATAATAAACCATAAAATAGATAAAAGAAAAATCCAGCAAAGGTCTGCTTTTTCTCATGAAAAAGCAGCAAATACCAAATTCTTAAAAAACAAACCATATTTAAGTGGGGTATCTGCTTTTCAGGTGTCCCAAACACATGTTTAATCTGCCTATCTGGTGATCTAGCCCTGCTTGGGCACCAAAGGATTCCCTCTAGAAACAGAGAGGCAGGCATGAAAGAACAGACTTGGCAGGAGCAGGTCAGATGCAAAGGGAAGTATGAAGGAAACAGTGAGAGTGAAAGGGTGGGGCAAGGGCAGAGGTGAGGACAGCTGGGGATCAGGCAATGACGCGGTTAGAATAAGGTGAGCAATTACAATTCCTGCCAGGTTCAATCTAGACAGAACTTCAGAAACAATCTAAACCCAATCTTTTACTTTTATAGGAGAGAAACTATTGCCCAATAATGATATACCCAAGGCCAGGCTGCCAGTTAGAGGAAGAGATGGACCTGAAATCTGGCTTCCTGGCTGCCTCTTTAGAGCTCTTTCCACCCAGCATATCTCCTTTACACTTACAGAGCATGGGGAATCAGAGCTCAGACAAACAGGGGAGAACTCCAGTTGTGAAAGTCCCTGCAGGCTCTCTTGCCCCAATGCTGCCTGTTAACAGAGTCAGCAGAAGAGGCAAGAGAGAAGAGGTTGTCACTCTGTTTTTTATGAAGCCATTCTGTCTTCTCATAGGATTTGCTAGACTAGAGATGCATGGACACAGTCTGTTTCCCAGGGCAGAGGAAGCCTGGCTGGTATCAGGATGCTGTGGAGTACACTTGATAACTTATGGCAGGAAAGCCTACAGCACAAGAATTATGCACCCCTTACATTCCCTGACTCCTCTGGCCTCCACTCACCACGGCAAATAACTGAAATCACCATTGGATACCTGGCTTTGTGGTTCCTGATTCCTATGATGGTACGGTTGTAAAGGAAACAGGGTGAGGATAAGACATAAACCAACAGAGACAGCTGCATTAACAATAGTCTTGACAAGATGCTGCTGTGGTTTTGCTGCCTAAAAACTGGGACAGAAAGAAAAATTAGTGTGAGGCTCAAGAGAAGCTTATCTTCAGTGCTCTGTGTGGGCTGTGGACCAACTCTTAGTTTTCAGACCTCCTGAGCTACAAAGACTTTATAAAATCAGCCTCCTTTCTCTGAGAGATACTTCCAGTAAGTACCACTATGCTTTGACGTCCACCTCAAGTGGTAAACATATACTACATCTGGCCTGGACAAAGTTTTGTTTTTAGTCACAGTTTTTTTTATGATGGACATAAATCACTCAACTGTATTATACTTCATTTTGTGTAGGCATATTTCAAATACCCACACAAAATCGGGCAAACTAAGAAGAAAACAGATGATGACTTTCTAACCTACATATCTTGCCATCTCTACCTTCTGAATCTTCTCTGATGCACTGTACCCAAAAAAGTCATTTCTCCCAGGGTAAAGCAAGAATTGAATAAAACACCATCAGCATTAGCATCACATTGTCCCTCTACCAGGTTCTCATCCGCAGGCTTTTGCCTCCTGTGTTTCCGCTGCCTGAAGCACCCAGCTTTCTCCAATTTACTTTGTTAATTTCCTGTCTTTGCCTGCTGTCAGTGCCTATGGGAAACCTTCCTGGAATAACCCAGTCCTTTTAATCCTCCCTTGATGCTCCAAGCGTATCCTGTGCATTTCTGCCCCTCCACACTCCCATATAATTACCCGGTTTTGAGTCTGTCTCCTTCACGAAAGCTGTAAGGGCAGGGATAATTCATTCACATTTGTTTCCCCAGGGACTAGTATACTACCCAGCACATGGAAGAGGTGCAATAAATACATAGTTGTAAGACATTATCACACATTCTTTAGCTCAATTCTTAAAAGTGACACTGCAAGGCAGGAATTGTTGGTCTCATTTTACAAAGAAGCAAGCTCAGAGAAGTTTCAAAGGATCCCCAGGGCCATCAGTTCTGACACCCTTTAGCTCCCAGGCTAGATTTTCACTTTACTACATTATAATCATTTAACCATACAAGTTCCACATAGAAGACAAATGAGAAAGCATTGATGCTTTGATGTGGGCCTATACATTGTGATCTGCATAACTGAAGAACACATACACAAAATTTTCAAATGTGAGTAAAATCATTGTTTAAAAGCAGAAACGATGATCAGCTAAGGTGATGGAGAATTAATTACATTAATTCTTTTCTCAAGGACCTCTCCATCCTAAAGCTCTGCAGAAATGTCTGGTGGACATGAATTAGATACAAAGTTGATCTGGTGGTAAGGTCACAAAACAAACTCCCTCTGGTTAACTGCCAACACTGTCAGACATCTTTAATTAGCCAGACATGGCACAGCAGCAATGGCTGGCAAACTAGAAGTAACTTGGACATGGCTGATTTGACCGGGCAGAAAAGAGGGGCCACCAACAGGATGAGGTTGGTTTGGATCTTTGACCCTCCATGAACCTCTGCATACTTGAGCCTCTCCTCAGCCAAAGAAAGTGGTTTTTAGCACAGCTGCACCCTAGAATAATGTGGGGTGGCCTCAAAAACTAATGTAATGCTAGGCCACAGCCCCAGAGGTGTCAACTTAGTAGGTCTAGGGTAGGCCCTTGCATCTACATCTGAATCATTGAAAAGTTCCTCTGCAACTGTAGCATGCAGCCAGAACTAAAGGCCTGGGTGTTTTCAAAGCTGAAGAGCTCATCTGGTTGACCCAAAATTAAGATGACTAGCACAACTGGAACACCGTTTGGAACCTTCCTTTCATTTACATCCATCAGCATTTAAAACACTAAAGAGCCACTCAACATGTCAGAGTATGAACATTGCTTTTGAGTTACTCAACACCCGCCTTCACAGTGATGGAAACAGAACATTCCTCTACTCTATCTGGGAGATTTTACAGCCTCTTCCATACAAGCATTTCTAATGACAGGAAACATACTACCTTAAAAGGCACTTTGGAGTCGTATGCTTAGAACAGGTGAATATTATAATATGTAAATTAAATCTTAGTAAAGCTGTGTGTGTATGTATATATCTGTTTCAAGGTACTTTGCTTGATTTTGGGAACTGCACAAGAAAGTTCCTTTGGATCTTTCTATGAAATTAACCAATCTCTCTGTTATACTCATCGATCCTGGCCTTGCTGCTTGGGCCACTCAGGTTTAAGGCTAATTCCTCTTCCACTTGACTCTGAATTTAGTCATATCTGGGTTTGAATCAATTTACTAGCTATGTGACCCAGAGCAAAAGAGCTCTTTCTGAGCTTCAGTATCCTGATCCACAGGAAGTAAGAGTATTTTCTCTGTAGAATTTGTGAGGATTGGCCAGCACCCAATACCTGGAACAATGTGAGATGCTCAATGAATAATGCTTCCCTTCCCTTCCCCATAGAGATGGAGTACAACGCTAAACATCCATGCATAGATATTTCATGATTCCTCAACAGGTTGTGATTTCCCATCTTTCACCATCCTCTCATGAATTACTTTTAGATTTAATAAATGTGGTGGCCTCACTTCCACAGCATCAGTTAACTCTGGTAAAATAACTGCAGTATACCAATGACTGCTTACTGGCTCATATTCAATGGTTTAAAAGTTTTAGGAACGCAAGATTTTTCGTCCCAGTATCAGCTGTTGGTGGGCACTAAACCACCTACAGAGGTTCAGTCACATATCAGAGACATCTTTATTCAGCTGCTCAGGAGCCAGTACAGGGATCAGGTGTGAATTCCTTCTGTTATCTGCTGTGCCAGGAAAGGTACATCATGACAATGCTGCTCCTTCCCTGTACCAGGCACTCACTGGATGCACCTTGTCCCAGCCTCAACCTCCACTGCACCTCTGCCGCCCTCCCCTTTTATCTTGATTCTGGTTGGGCAACACAGCACTGCAGAAATCAAATGGGGTTTGGCTAAGGTGGACAGGTTCGAATCATGGTACGCTTACTCAGAGCAAACTACTGACTTTCAAAATTATATATTTTTTCAGATAATTAAAAATAACCTTTATTTTTTTTTTAAAAAAGTTAATGTATGTCTAACAGGAAATTGAAAAACCCAAGAAGCAAAGTACAAAGTCACCTGCAATCACAAACAGTTCACAGTTTGATGTGTCCTCCTCGGTCCTGAGTGTGTATACACACAACATTCAGTTTCATGGGACTAAGACTGCACAGTGTGTATCATGCTTTTTCACACCTCATGAATATTTGTCGGTTCTAAATCTCAAAGATATATAAGCATTTTGATAACCAAGAAGATACTACACCAACTCCATCTGCTAGGAAAAAACATAATCCCATCTTTCTTGGGACAAACAAAGACAAAAATGGCAACAGGTTTCTAAATAAAAGCATTGGCAGAGTTCCGATTAAAATACTGTGTTCCCTTAATACTTGACTTAAAATGAAACCATAAAGCAACAGAATACACCAAGTATAATGTCTTTAACAGAGTTCCTTAACAGATGTATACTATTAAAATATTAGCAAGAAGATATGTTGCCACTGGATTACTGCATGCATTCCTATAGCACAGCCAAGAGAGACACACATACATCAATAGTCATCATCAAAATGTGCACACGACCACATCTGCATACTTCTCTCCCTTTGGATTTCCTTCTGCCCCTCTGCTCCCAACCTAAAGAATAGGTTCTAATATACTCTGCTCATTTCAAATCACTTAACTCTCTGAATATCAATCAGTAACCCCCTCGGCAAAGGCTGAACCACCACACCTTTCCAAAGGGATTATTATGAAAATTAAATGATCATGCTGCAATAAACCACCTAGCCTAATGTCTAATGGACAATAGGTATCCAACAAGTAGTAAATTGTTTTTGAGAATATGTGAATATGTTTATTTAGGTTTATTTCTCACGATATAGATTTAGCTTGTTTTTTTTAACAACTGTGATTCACAAGAAAAGAGAGAAGGAGAGAGAAAGGGAGAAAGGCAAAAAGGGAGAAAGAAGGAAAGAGTAGAGTAACTATTATCATCACTAGTATGGCAATTTCTCAAACTTAGACTGGACTCCGTCCTGAATGCTAATCTATTTGACTAGGATCCTGACCTGTGTGCTGGGTTCTAGTACCACTTTTGTCCTCCAGGGGTGGTAAACACTGATCTTCATTCAGGAGCTTCACATACCCTTCGCCTGAGCACCCCTTACCTGTGTAAATTCTTCACAGCCTCTCTCTACCTGCCAAGCCACTGTGTGCATTTCTCAGCTCCTCTTAGCAAACTGCCAGTGTGTAAAGTGTGTTGGGAGTCACAAACCTGCATTCTAGTCTTGCTTGGCCACTAGCTACGTGACCACAAGCCAGGCACATAAATGTATTGTATCTCGCTTCCCCTTCTGTGCAATAATGGTGTCAGATGACATGATCTCTAAAGGCTCCTCCAGATCCAGTGTTTATGACCCCTCCTTTCCCTACCTCCTGGCCTCTTCCCATTTATCCTTTGCCATTCTCATCCTCCCCTCTGCCCTCCCATTCACCCACAGGGGAGTCTTCAAGACTGATCCTCTCCCCACACTTTTACTTCTGCTCCAAGTCCTGGAAATATGCCATTATTGGCCATGTATTTATACAAAGTCACTTAAGCCACAGATTTTTGGGTGGTTAGTCTGGAAATCTAAAACTCATGTATCATTTTTTTGTCTATTAGAGAATGTATCTGTGGACATATTAGGACTACAGTGTCTAATAAAGGTTTCAACACTTGCCTCTTAGAAGGAGACATAATATATACACTATGTAAAATGTTTAATAAACATATGTTGTCATGCCTTTCCTTTTCTGATGTTTCCTATAAAAAAGTTACCCATGTAGAGCTGAGTATGCTACTCCAGAGTATCAGACTCAGACTCAGAGACATTCTATCCTGGGCCTCACAAATTATACATAGATGTAAACTGCTTTAAGAAACATGATAAAGAGATTACTAAAATCATGAAAAAATTGGTATAATTACTCATCTTCTTAGAGTTCTTTCAAGACATCTTAAAATCATTTAGCTTACAGAAGTTCAAGGTCTCAACTTTTCAGAAGTTCAACTGCTGCCTAAAATGAACTATCATGTATCAATAGAAACTTGAAGATATTTAAATTTTTAAAAGTACATGTCAAATTTGTTCACATAGAAAATTAAAAGATAAGTAAAAAAACAAACTGGTACCTCTTTAAAACCAACATTATGCTACTTAGAAGATACATGTGGTACATAGAAAAAAATTTATTACACATGTATTTATACACAGTGTTTTGAGTTTGCACAGGGCTAACTCAAGTTGCCTTTGAAATTAAGCAGATATTTGAGATAAAATTACCTAGCTGGGAATTTTTCTGAGGCATTTGCTTGTTTATTATGATAGCTTGAAGAAAACATATCAAGTCTGCCAAATCTGTAAGTACATAGGGATTTAAAACTCTTGTCAAATAAGAAAAATGAACACATTTAAAGGCCGTCTAACAGACTTCATAATATATTATATGAATATAGTAGGCTTATCTTTTCTTAGGCAGTAAGATAAAAGTCCTGCATGTGTTCCCAGTACATTGATATATTTTTAGGATCATGTAACAATTTTGTTTCTAAAACAATGTTAATTATCTAGCACACCTATCTGTCCTCAGAGAAACAAGTACAGGAGTCAATGAACACTGTTCACTGTAGGCACTGAGACATCAGCCTGCTTGCTGACTAAGTGATGGGTGGCTGGGCAGGGGGTGGGGGTGGTGGGAGACCTTCATCTATTTTTTTTTTTTTTTTTAGTAGAGACGGGGTTTCTCCATGTTGGTCAGGTTGGTCTCGAACACCACCTCAGGTGATTCACCTGCCTCGGCCTCCCAAAGTGCCGGGATTACAGGCGTAAACCACTGCGCCCAGCCAACCTTCACCTATTAGAGACACATTTGGGTCTTGGAAGCTGACAATGAAAGAACATGGTCATCTTGCAGGGAATACAGTATTTTCCTCTTTCAACACTAAGGTTCTCTCCAAACTTGACAGACTTTTCCATATCATGTCAGCCAATATCGTCCTCACCTATAAGATATGGAACACTGGTATCTTAAAGAAAGAAACAACTATTTGAGCGGTGACTAACATTGCCTTTCTGAAATTTACTTATGTCACTCACATTCAGATAACAGTAAGTACATATTATTTTTCTGTATTTCAGCTTACTCAATATTGTGCTGATAATGTACATGAACATTATCTTTCTGGTTTACTCTGTTCTCCATTCATTTTTAGCCAATTTATGTCAGCAACCTTTCTTACACCAACCTGTAAACCCAAGGGGCCATGACTCTGTCCAATTTCCTGAAAGATTTAAGTTCAACTTGCCTCTCTAATATCTAAAAGAATGCTTAAGGGAGCATCTCAATTTCCTATGTTCTGAAAGTTAACACTCAGAGATAAACAGGAATCACATTTCCACTATACATTCCAGTCATCTCCAAGCATTTCCTTTCATGCCTTTGTGCTACTGATGCCAAGAATGCTATGTGCTCAGCTCACTCTAATATGAAGAGTTAGTAATACAGGGCTGTCTCAGTCAGTCTGGACTGCTATAACAAATTACACAGGCTGGGTGGCTTAAATGACAAACATTTATTCCTCGCAGTGCTGGTGTCTGGAAGTCTAAGATCAGGGTACCAACACAGCTGGGTCTGATGAGGGCCTTCTTCCAGGTTGCAGACAGCTGACTTCCCTGTCTATCCTCACATGGTAAGAAATGGGCAAGAAAGCTCTCTAGGGTCCCTTTTCTAACAGCATGAATCCCATCCATGAGGACAGAGCCCTCATACACTAATTACTTCCCAAAGGCCCTACCTCCTAATAACATGACACTGGGGGTTAAGATTTCAACATTTTGTGGGGGACATAAACACTCAGTCCGTAACAAGAGCCCTCTGCCTCCAGCATATATTGCTCTAATGAGAGTTATCAGGTAAGGGTTTAGCACATTTTAATCTCAAGTTAGTCAAAAACTTACACCACCAATTACTGCAAATACAGAACAATTCAAATGATAATTAAATTACTCCAGTATACATCTAACAATACTCTTTATTTTCTGCTATGCTCTACTGAAAAAGAGTAAGTCTGAAATCATCAAGAGGTCTTAAGTCTAAAATCAACTGCATGTGTCAAGGCATTTTACACTACTATCTAATATAAAAGACATTCTAAAATACTAGGTATTAAAGCATCCTGAACAATACTGTACGTCCCACTACAATATGAATGGGTTTCATTGCACCTACTTCAGGGAAAAAAATGAATGCTTGGGAAGACAGGAGCATTCTTAACAATCCTTGAAAATGCATGATTTCCAGTATTTTCTTTTGTTTTGTTTTCAGGAAACATGCTAATTCTCTTGCAATTCTGGCCTACCATTTTTTTCCTAGTTAAACGAGCAAATAAAGTCAAATTTTAAGCATGAAATTAGATGCTTTCTAGACAAAAAAGTGATACGAGTATTTTTCAAGTAACTGAAAGCTATAACCATGTTCTCACCCACTGACTGCCCTGCTATTGCTTGAATATGCCAAGCTGACTTGTGCCTCAGGACCTTTGCACATGCTCATCCCTCTGCAGGACTGTTCTTTCCCCAGATCTTCTCATTGTTCCCTTCTTCTCATCACTCCTGCCCTAGCTCAACTGGCATGTCTTCATTGAGGCTTTTCCTGATTGGTACCCACCTCATTTCACTGTCTTCACAGCTTTTACAGCTATTTTATATTATCTTGTTTATATTTTTGGTTGCTTACAGATCCATAATCTTGTCTATTTTGTTCACACTCTATTCTCAGCACCTAGAACAGAGGTGTCATAAATGTTTCTAGATTATCTGTTTAATAAATGAATGAATGAAAGAACAAATGAACCACATGTCAACTGAGAGCTGAGGATGTGTAATTTCAAATAAACTTTGTCTGATTGATTTCAAGAAAGTGTTCACAAAGTTACATACAAGAACATTGTGAATTTGATAGAACTATCAATCTAGTGACAGGTCTGTAGATTCCTTACAGGTCAAATCACTGCACCTAGAGTGCTAAACAATGTGAAGGGGGTAAATTGGTCCGGCTTTATCCCACACTGTTATCAATCATTTGGAAGATGAAACATTTTAAATCACACACTGCTGAAAAGGATAGCAAATGGGCTGGAGAACAGAATCAGGTATCAGAAAGATCTCCATAGGTTGAAAAGGAAGGCTAAAACAAACAAGATGATGTTTAACAGGGATCAGTCTAAAGCCTGGTATATAATTTAACAACTCGGGCATGGAGAGAGGGAGTTCAGGACACTTGGCTTAACAGCAGCAGCACTGTGAAATATCCAGCATTTTATCATTGTGAGCTTCACATTGGGCAAACACATGGCTTGACTGCTAAAGAACAATTATCAGAATGCAAAACAGAACAATGTAGCATGTTCAGATAGGATGAAGTGGGGTTATACAGGCTCAAACAAAGTATTTTATTCAATAATAATTTCTGAGCACTTACGATGTGATGGACATTATACATGGGAGTGGAGAGGCAGATATAAGAGACCAAAAGTCTAGTGTGGAGTGAGAGAATCCAGAGTTGTTACCACAGAGGGCAGGGAGATGATGGCAGAGGGGCATCCACACCGAAAAGCTGGAGAGGGTTCTCCAGGAAATATAACTCTTGTGTACAGGTGAGCTAATCAAGAAGGTGTTATAAAAGTGAAATCAAGAACTCAGCACTGTGTCAGGCACAAAGCGAGTCATAATAACAACGTCGGGTGCTATTCATATAATCAACATTATTGTGATTATTATTATTACTAAAATGAATGCACCTTGACAGCTCTTTCTTAAAGTAGAATTCCAAACAGTATATGTAGAGGAAATGATTGAAAGACAAAAATCACCACGAGGCAAACATTACAGCAATAACTGTTGCAGGCACACGACACTGATGACAACTAAAAATAGTGGGCAAAAGTATGGAAAACAGGATATTTGCAGAGCCTCAAGGTATCTCTCCACAGGATATTTATTATAAAGGTGAAAAGAATAATTTTATAATGGAGTGGCAGACATCATCCTTACTAACAGATCATAGTTTCACCACCAGTAATAAAACATATCAGTATCATGTGCATCTCGGTATGACAAATTTGGAAGAACACATCATTTCTGTGGTATTCTTGCCAAAAATGCATAAACCCAACCTAATCATGAGAAAATACCAGAAAACTCAAATGGATGGACAATGTACAAAGTAACCAGCCAGTATGATTCCAAAGTGTTGATGTTACAAAACACAAAAACAGGAATTATTTTCATGGCTTGGAGGAGACTAAGTACTATGTGGGATCCTGAATTGGATCCTGGACTAGAAAAAGGTCACTAGTAGGAAAACTGGCAAAACTCGAATAAGGTTTCCAGATTAGTTAACAGTATCGTATGAATGCTGACTTCCTGGCTTCTAGAATTGTTCTATGGTATGTAAGGCATTAATATGAAGGGAAGTTGAGTGAAGGGTACTGGAGAACCCTGTATTATTTTTGTGACTTCTTAAGTCAAAAAACATTTCAAAATCAAAAACATGGATGTGCCTGAGCCAGGAACCAGAGATTCTGCCAGGGAATGAGGAGACTTTGGGGACTCCTAGGTTAAATCATGTCAGGAAAAAGACTCAATGGATGATACAGTATACAAAGCCTGGGGCTATAAATACCAAAAGGTTGGCTGTAACCAGGAAAATGTAATGAGAACATCTCTGAGTTAGGTGGTTCTCAGGACAAAGTTGAACCTGTTCATGATGACTCAGCTCCAATACAAAGAACATCAATCAACACTTTTGTAACACGGAGGCCCTCAGGCTCCTAGGGTGTGGTATGCTGCCCTCACCTACAATGCTTTTGGAATCCTGAAGCCCGTGTGTGTGTGTGTGTGTGTGTGTGTGTGTGTGTGTGTGTGTCCTGAAGCCCGTGTGTGTGTGTGTGTGTGTGTGTGTGTGTGTCCTGAAGCCCGTGTGTGTGTGTGTGTGTGTGTGTGTGTGTGTGTGTGTGTGTGTGTTTTGGAGACAGGGTCTCACTCGATTTACCTAGGCTAAAGTAGAGGGGCACAATCTCAGCTTCCTGCAGCCTTGACCTCCCAGGCTCAAGCAATCCTCCTACTTCAGCCTCCCAAGTAGCTGGGACCACAGGCACTCACTACCACAGCTGGCTAAATTTTTGTATTTTTAGTAGAGACAGGGTTTCACTATGTTGGCCAGGCTGGTCTCGAACTCCTGAATTCAAGTAATCTGCCCGCCTTGGCCTCCCAAAGTGCTAGAATTACAGGCATGAGCTACTGTGTCTGGCCTGCCTTAAAAAAAAAAAATTAAAATATATAGTTTTAGATTTAGAGGAAAATTGAGATGTTACTGCCAGGAGTTACAATGTACTCCACCCACTAATAATACCATAGATTAGTCACAATTCACACACCAACAGAAATACATTATCCACTAAAGCCCATACCTTTTGCAGATTTCCTTGGTCTTTACCTAACATTCTTCTGTTCCAGGATCCCATCCAGGACACCATATTACATTTATTACTCATCTCTCCTTAGGATTCTTTTGGTTGAAACAGTTCCTTAGATTTTCCTTGTTTCTGATAACCTTGACAGTTTTGAGGAGTACTCATCAGGTATTTTGTAGAAAGACCATCAATTGGAATTAGTCTCATGTTTTTCTCATGATTAGCCTGAAATTACGGGTTTCTGGGAGGAAGACCCCAGAGGTAAAGTGTCATTCTCATCACATCATATCAAGCATAACTACTAGTCTGACTTATCACTGTTGATGTTAACCTTGCTCACCAGGCTTGAGCAGTATTTGTCAGTTTCTCCCCCTTTCCACATTGCTCTTTGGAGGGGAGTCACTACGCACAGCCCACACTTAAGGAAAAGATATGTTATTATGACCCACTTCTTTGAGGATGGAATACCTACATAAGTCACTTGGAATTTTTCTGCACATTTGTCTATCTCCGGATGTATTGATTCAACATTTATTTATATCAGTATGTGTACAATTTCATAATTTGGGTTATAGTTCATTAGTACTTTATTTTGTTACTCAAATTATCTCATCTTTGGCTATACTGAGCTATTTCAGTATCTCCTGTGTCTCTCTGATAAACCTTCATCACTGTGGGGCTTTTTAAGCTCTTTCTTACTTTCCAGCACTACAAGATGCTCCAAGTTCATCTTGCACATTCCCCGCTCCAGCTCTACAATCTAGAATCTGTCATTCTGTTTCAGAATGAGGACTCCTGGTTGCTTTTATAGGATAATGGTATAAGAAACCAATATCTGGATGCCAGGTATGCTTGTTGCTGCTGCTTTTAGGCCCTCTCAGCTAACACAGCAAAGAAATTGTGTGTTTACAAACTCATGTTTATACACATATCTATAAATATTCCTTTGTATTTTGTATCTATATCAAGCTAACATGAATTAATACCAACATTTCCAATTCAAATCCATTACCACATGGATCATTTCTCTCCTTGCTTATCTCTAACTTTTCATTCCAAAGTGAGAAACCAAGACCCTCATGATCCACTATCCAGTTACTTAATTATTCAATTCCAGTATACACATATAATGGTTTCGGAATCATTAGCCTATATCCTCATGGGAAACAATTTTATCAAACAAAACATAGTGTTTGTATATAGTTCCTAAGTCACTTAGGTCAGTACCCTTTTTCATTCACGTTCTTCAGTGAGTTTATTCCATACTTTGTAATACAGTTGGATTCTTTTGTCATAGTCTGAATTCCATCCTGGGATCTTCCAACCTCCTAAATGACTTTTAAAAATTTGGATACATAACACTGAATATATATGCTGTAAAGTTTTATGGGTTTTGACAAATGCATAGTGTCATGTCTTCCCTAGTGTCCTTTTACATCTTTTCCGTTTTCTCCTGAAGCATCAGATAATAATTTCAGACTATGATCAGTCCACGCATCTCTAAGAAACCTCCCTCCCTGTGGCTCCCAAATCTGTCGTTAGCCAAGAAACTAAATAACTGAGGTGGTAACATTATAAAGAACACAATAAGAAGGATGCCATGCCACAGGGCTCTCTGTCCTATCCCACATTGATTTTAAATTTATGATACTGCTACAGAAATTTTGATTGCATAAAGCTTAAGAGGGTAGCATACAGCACAGAAAGAATTAGTGATTCAAACACCTTAAAAGATGGGCCAAACCAAAAAAAATGGTTAGATTACCAGGGAAGTCAATAGTTTGATTCAAAAATTCAAGAATACAGATCAGGGAAAGAGAACTAGTTTAGTTACTTCATCATGAGATACTTCAGTGTTTTCACAGGTTGAAAGCTTGCTATGAGGCAACAAAGGGACTTGGTCACCGAAAAACCATTACCAGGACAATGACCAGGACAGGGGAGGAGATGGTCAGCTAGTCTTCGCGCTTGTCAGATCATGTGTGTCATTCTGTGTTCAGTTCAGTCTTGGCCATCAAAGTCCAAATGTGATACAACTACCAAATGAACAGAGCTATAAACAGTCTAGAAAAATTCATTCAACAAGCATTTAGTGAATACTACCATTCATACAAGGTATTACAATATTTGCTAGTGTCCAAGGGTGATAATAAAGTGTATCATATCCAAGCACTGCTCAAAGCACTTCATCTGTATTAATTAACTTAAACAGATAAACTCCTTCTTTGTGAACCTTCCATATATCTGAGGTTTCCAAATTTTACCCATGTAAATGATTAGTATATTCAACAGGTCATATTTAGTCACTTATTCTCTCAGATTTTATACTTCTCTTGCATTTTTTTCTTCTAAGAAATAAAATTTAACAGATCACCAAATCAGCACACACCCATCATTTGGCATCATTTCTTTAAAAGATGTTTTTTAAATGTCTTTTTAAAAACTGACTTTTTGGCCAGGCGAGGTGTCTCACATCTGTAATCCAGCACTCTGGGAGGCCAAGGCGGGTGGATGACCTGAGGTCAGGGGTTCAAGGCCAGCCTGGAAAAACCCCATCTCTACTAACAATACAAAAATTAGTTGGGTGTGGTGGCATGCATCTGTAATCCCAGCAACATGGGAGGCTAAAGCAGAAGAACTGTTTGAACCCAGGAGGTGGAGGCTGCAGTGAGCCGAGATCGCGCCATTGCACTCCAGACTAGCCAACAAGAGTGAAACTCCATCTCAAAAAAAAAAAAAAAAGTGACATTTTGATTATAAAGTTAATGACATTCAATAATGAAAAATTGGAAAATATGAAACATAGAAGTAAACGAAACAAAAATCAGGTAAGTTTCTGACCACTGTTAATATTTATGGCATTCCCCGCCACTCTTTGCTATGAACAAATTTGCAGTTTTCCTTGAAGTTATCTATCATTCTGCATATGCATATTTGTATTTAACCTAATTAACCTCACATGCATATTTCCCTTTTATGAAGTAGGCTGCTGTTGCTGCCAATTTATGGGTTGTGAATACAACATATGTTTTGAGATAAAAACTGAGGAAAATGTTTCTTCCTTCTCACCTTATTTAACTTGATTATTATTTAGTGCTTTAAGGTTTCTAAAAAGATGTTCTTGTCCTTATAATAAATAAATGCTAACAGAAAGAGAGAAGCAGCCTCTTAATTGCTACTATGATTTAACAAGCACTTACCTTATTGGTTAAGAACAAAATGTTACTGAGTGAGCTAGCATATAAGAGCTACCAGATCCTTCTTCCACTACTTAAACTTCTAAGAAGAAACTTGAAGAAACTTGGAGGAAGAAGAAAATCCTAAATATGACTTATATCCCTGAAGAAGTTACAAATGACCTCTTTTGTCTGGGGTGCTTGAGAAGAGCACGTCTCTGTCCTGAGACTTGAGAAGAGTCTCTTACTCTTCAGAGATTAAATGAATTGGCAAAGGATAAATCTTAGGATATTTAAGTTTCCACTAACTGCCATGGATGAGGCACAACACTCTTAAAAAATGGGAGGAAAAATTTCGAAGACAATGAGATTCATCATGGATGAAGTATGATATATAACAGATTCTCCCATTACTGTTCCTCTCCCTTCTCTTACCCCTTAACTTTTTTTTTTGGTGAGATGGAGTCTCGCTCTGTTGCCCAGACTGGAGTGCAGCGGTGCGATCTCGGCTCACTGCAACCTCCACCTCCCAAGTTCAAGTGATTCTCTACCTCAGCCTCCTGAGTAGCTGGGATTACAGGTGTGTGTCACCATGCCTGGCTAATTTTTCTATTTTTTAGTAGAGATGCTTTTCACCATCTTGACCAGGCTGGTCTTGAACTCTTGACCTTGTGATCCACCTGCCTCAGGCTTCCAAAGTGCTGGGATTACAGGCATGAGCCACCACGCCTGGCACTTTTCTTTAAGGAGTAAAGGAAAATAAGGGAAAATGCAAGTAAGTGAGGTAAAGCAACGCAACAAACCAGAATAATGTTACATTGTGAAGACCAAGCAAAACAGCATTTGTCTATAGGTCAAAGACACATCAGTTACATCTTATGAAATCTGATGTAAAGGAAACCAGGGAGTAAACTTAAAATGACTCCTTGCTTATGCTGCCTCCACAGCCTGCAGCCTGAAGCCATGGTTTGAGGAACTGAGGATCCTGTAAGAGGCGGACAGCAGGGAACTCTCTGCACGCCAGGTCTTCACTGATGCCCAAGTACAATGTGTTTATTCCATTAAAGAAAACAAACTTAAGGAAGACAGTAAATACCAGCAACAGCAGAATAAGGATTCTCTGATGGGTCCAGACAGATGTTTCTTTGTGCACATATATAGGAAACTTACAATTGCCTTTCTGTCCTTTCCAAACACCTAACTTAAAAATCTCGTCCTTCAGGCTATTAAATGTGCTGATACCACCCTTACTAGGATGTATTCATGCCATTATGAAGTTAATGTGTTCTAACACTAACAGTACATTATTTATCAAGGTGGAAATGAAATGGAGAGCAGAGGAATGTGTCTAGATATTAATTTCTCCATCATTCTTTAAAAGGAAGATGTGTTTCTGGGTCCTCTTGTTTCTTTTATGACTCATAATACATGCATCCATGCATGCACACTTTATAAACAATGCTATATGCAGCATTTTAGGCAGGAAGACCACCATGAACAAAGGCACTGAGGAGGACTGAGTTCACTCTACGTTGAAGGTTAAGATGCCTGGTGTGAATGAAGCCAAAAATTTGTACTGAGTAGTCATAGGAAATAAAGTCAAAGGGTAAGATTTTGCCAGATTTCAGAGGACATCAAAATCCAAAGAGAGTGCAATTTTATTTAACAGGCAGCAGACAGATGGTACAGATTTACAATAACATGAAACGGTTTAGAATGTAAAATCATACCATGGTATATGAGATCTGTGGTGTGGTTGTGGGGAGAAGGGAGGATGAGAGATACTAGTAATTGGGAGGTTGCTGCCACAACTTAGCTAGAGGCAGCATCAAGCATGATATCAGCGGGACTGGGGGAGAAAGTGCAGATGCGGTATCTTAAAGGGAGAAATGTAGGTGGGAACTGTGATAGCGTAGGTATAAGGCACAAAGGCAAGAAAAGGTTCCTGATGCCGAGATCCAACAGCACACCATTTAAGTAACTGTTATTATCAGTTACTGTGCCCTCCTCTGGTTCCAAGCATATCTGAGTTTTACAAACCTAATTTCTTTCCATCGTCACATCAACTCTGAGAGGATTTATAATTCTAGTTTACAATGAGAAAGCTGGGATCTTCGAAACATTAAGCAGCTTGCTAAAGATCACCCTGCTGCAAGAGTTAGGGTTTGAACCCATGTCTGTCTAACTCCATGCTTCTTATCCATGCTATTGCTTCCCAGTGTCAAAGCCTGCTCTTCACCACAAATCCTTACCTAAATAAATGCATGCGCCTAAATATTCAATACTTCCCTTTGCTTTCATTAGTTAGAGTATAATATCACACATATGATTTCTGATATCTGGATGTTAACATATATGGCAAACGGGAGCTCCAAAGTGCTGAACAGATGTTAGGTATTATTTTTATTATTATGTGGGTGTTTTCCTTCAGTGACTAATGTCAGGAAATAGAAAGGGCTCCATTACACACGTCTACCTTGTCTACAGCCCACCCTAAGGCTTACTGTGAGATAATTTTCTTTTGTAAGAAGATATAAAGAAGAAATTAAGAATCTGTGTTCGCGCATTTAGGAATTTTGCAGAAAGGCCCATCTGCAATTTTAGGTGCAGGCTGTAGCATGAGTAGATGCCGTTCAAACAACCTGCCCTACTTCTTCAGCAATGAGAAAGGAAAAAAAGGTTAACGTGAAACATTCTCTAAACTAGCTGGTTTGCTTTCCTATAAACTTTACCTACAAAGAAGAATCAGTAATAATAAGAAAGAAATGGATCAAACTACCCACACTGATAGGATCGGATGCCCTTCCTGAGTAGGATGCTGGCAGTGGGTGTTTGTTTGGGTTTTTAGAAAGCACCCAGCTTTTCTAAAGTCCCTATGTCTCTCCACTGACAGATTCACAGACTGCTAGTACTGAACAGAATCTGAAGGGTTGTTTTACAAAGGAGGTAACTGAGGTCCTAAGAGATGAATGCTCAGTGCTCTGCATTTTCTGTCTGATCATCAATATGTCAATTACACCACTTGAACAACATGTTAGATGTTTTGGAGCACGCAAGGGGTCTATCATTAGCCCCTCATGTTTTTTCTTTCTTGTCCTACCCCATTGAAACACCACGGTGAGTGATTTTAACAGCAGCCTTAAAGGCCCAGAATCCACAGCCTAGGCAAGCTCCTCCAGGGCATCTCTCTCCAGCAGGGACTTTGCTGAGAATTTCCAATACCAGTGCTGATCCCAATGAGGTGTGTGCTATTTATCTCCTCTCTTACCATCTCAGAATGACCATGTACTCAGAAAACTCCAGGGTTCCTTCCCCTTAGCCTTTGGTCATGCTTGGGTCTCCCCAACTCTGAAAAATAAAACCCTATTTTGATCTAATTAGATCTGACTGCCCCAATCTGCCCACCACATTGCTATCAAAAGTAGTTTCTTCTTTTCTTTTTTTTTTTTTGGTCCAAGATTCTTTTTTTTTTAAATTGCATTTTAGGTTTTGGGGTACATGTGAAGAACATGTAAGATAGTTGCATAGGTACACACATGGCAGTGTGATTTGCTGTCTTCCTCTCCATGCTATCTCTCCCCATGCTATCCCTCCCCAACTCCCCACCACACGCTGTCCCTCCCCTATTTCCCCCCTACAGACCCCAGTGTGTGATGCTCCCCTCCCTGTGTCCATGTGTTCTCATTGTTCAACACCCACCTATGAGTGAGAACATGCAGTGTTTGATTTTCTGTTCTTATGTCAGTTTGCTGAGAATGATGGTCTCCAGGTTCATTCATGTCCCTACAAAGGACACAAATTCATCATTTTTTATGGCTGCATACTATTCCATGGTGTATATGTGCCACATTTTCCCAGTCCAGTCTATCATTGATGGACATTTGGGTTGGTTCCAGGTCTTTGCTATTGTAAACAGGGCCACAGTAAACATTTGTGTGCATGTGTCCTTATAATAGAACGATTTATAATCCTTTGGATATATACCCAGTAATGGGATTGCTGGGTCAAACGGAATTTCTATTTCTAGGTCCTTGAGGAATCGCCACAGTGTCTTCCACAATGGTTGGAATAATTTACACTCCCATCAGCAGTGTAAAAGTGTTCCTATTTCTCCACATCCTCTCCAGCATCTGTTGTCTCCAGATTTTTTAATGATCACCATTCTAACTGTTGTGACATGGTATTTCAATGTAGTTTTGATTTGCATTTCTCTAATGACCAGTGATGATGAGCATTTTTTCATGTTTGTTGGCTTCATACATGTCTTCTTTTGAAAAGTGTCTATTCATATCCTTTGCCCACTTTTGAATGGACTTGTTTTTTTCTTGTAAATCTGTTTCAGTTCTTTGCAGATTCTAGATAGCAGCCCTTTGTCAGATGCGTAGATTGCAAAAACTTTTTCCCATTCTGTTAGTTGCTGATTCACTCTAATGACTGTTTCTTTTGCTGTGCAGAAACTGTGAAGTTTGATTAGGTCCCATTTGTCTATTTTGGCTTTCATTGCCAATGCTTTTGGTGTTTTAGTCATGAAGTCCTTGCCTATGCCTATGTCCTGAATGATTTTGCCTAGATTGTCTCAAAAGTAGTTTCTGAAAGTACCCTCTGAAAGAAGTTTCTAAAAATATTACCCCCTTCTCACACACACACACACACACACACACACACACACACACACACACACACACACATATTATAAGGGATGGGATCTCACTAAGTTGCCCAGGTGACAGTGCAGTATTCACAGGTGTGATCATGCACTATACCCTCAAACTCTCGGCCTCAAAGGATCCTCTCGTCTCAGCCACCTCAGTAGTTGGGCCTATAGGCAGGCATCACCATGCCCAGCTCTGGAAATCCCCTTTAAAAATTCCACTACCTGCTAAGTAAACCCTAAAGTCCCTTGACTGGCAGTTGAAGCCCCATCCACTATCTGCCTGCATCCTTTCTCCTAATTTCTCCATATGCCATAGGCTCATCACCAGGCAGAACCCACATTGTTTCCTGGGCTTAACAAGTGGTCACTTCTGGAGTTTGGCATGCCTCTTCTCTTCTCCTATGGAACTGCCACCGAGTTTCCCAAGCCTGGCTCAAATTATCACTGTTTCTAAAAGAACCACTTTCTATTACAGCAACATGTCAATTTCTGCGTTGTGATACACTTATTTATGCATTAATTCAACCAACATTTATTAGCACTTGAGTGGCAGTACTCTGCTGGGAATACAAAAACACTTGGAGTTTGACACACAAATAATGAAAAAGTGAAACATTTAAATAGCAGGATATGCTTCTGGTGGTGGCGTGGTTTTCTTCTCCTAGGCAGACTATAACCTTCCTGAGGACAGGGAATGAGCCCTTTTCTGCATTCAGTATCTCCCACAGCACTTACCATCTGTGGACTCACAGCACTTGCAGGAGATCTCACTTAGAGAGTAAATATGAAGGTATTATAATTTCTCTGCTTATCCTTGAATAGATTCATATTAATCAATTTTTAAAATTCCCGATAGCCAGTCCAGTGCATGGCATGTAGTACTCAAACAGCAAAGCTCATGAAATGAATGAATGGAAGGAAGCAAGAAATAAATTACCCTGACAGCAGGGATATCTCTGCCTTATTCACCTCTGTGTTCCTGGAGCCCAGCACAGGGTTTAGTATTTAAGGGGATACAACAAACATATGCTAAATAGCCATAGCTACTGTTTTTGGGGAACTAATTTCTCAAACAACTGCCAAGGTTTCTAGTTTCCTGTCCCAGTGCACACTCAAAAGCTCCAGAGGCAGCATATAACAAGAAACAGAGGTCCTGGTCCTAACTCTGATGGCAGTGAGGCCTATCTTCCTCTCTCTGGCAGCTGCTCTGCTGGGAAGAGCCTCAGGAGTCCCAGCCCCTCCCAGTACATTACCCCGTCACCAAGGGATTGGGTATGGAAGAAACGCTTCCAGATGAAGACTCATGAACAGTTCACAGAAAGAGTTAAAGTTAGCAGGGCCAACTCCATCTCTTACTTCATAGCCAGGGGTACCCTCGGCATAGCCTTGCCATTCTGGGCTAAGGGTCACCAGGCCAATGACCAGTCAACTATGAATCTGGAAATGGAAAACAGAAGCTAAAAATGAAGTTAGGTGAGGCTGTGCCAGGTTAATGGATGGAAATCACAATTCATGCCTAAGAAAAGGCTGGTGATAGCACAGGCTGGCCGGCACTTATAACCCCCACATGCCCTTTCCCAGAACGGCTCTAAGGCCTGCGGCCTGGATGGCACAGCTCAGTACCTGCTTTGCCTCTGTGTAACATGCTTCAAATTCATTCCTGAAGGTGAGGTATAAATGCAGTTTCATACAGATAAATCTTATGTCATAATGGGAAAGAATGTCCTCAAGGGGAAAAGGGATATCTGGGGTCAAAATACAACTTGCCATTTTTTTAAGCCAGCATTTATAAATTGGGAGACTGCATATTAAAGTCCTGACCTATTTTTAAATACTAAAATATCTAGCAGCCTGGGATCCACATACCCCATGATAATATCAACTATTAGCTGAGCTAACCCCCATTCAGAAAGACCAACTGCCTGCTAGTTTACCGTAGTCCTCACGCAATCATTATTTTCCAATACTCTTACCGAGCTAACCTATGACAATGTGAACTTGAAAACCGTATTTATCCAGTCAACCCAAGCTAAAGTCTAAGCAGCATTTCTGACTTCACCCTCTCCATCTCCTCACATCCGGTCAATTAGAAAGTTCTATTTATCTTTTAATGTTTCTAAAACTCTAAATTGTCCAAATCACTCCCTCTGGTTTTCACTCTAATGATCTCTTCATGTCCCCGGGACAAAATTCCGATGATCCTATGTTTTTTCACTGTACTTTCATAGCCAGGGGCAGTCTCAGCATGGCCTTGCTGTTCTCGGCCAGAAGTCATAAGGCCAATGACCACTCAACTACGAATTTAGAAATGAAAAACAAAAGCTAAAAATGAAGTTCAGAAAGAAGCATTACACACAGAAAGGAACAACCAGTATCAGTCATCCCAAAAACTTACCAAAATGTGAAGAGTATCTCCATAATGAAGAATCTGTATCAACTAAGGGGCAAATAGCCAGCTAGCATTAAACGACAATATTAAACTCACAAATATCAGTATTAATCCTAAATTTAAATGGATTAAATGCCCCAATCAAAGACACAGACACACAAACTGAATAAAAAGTCAAAACACATCAGCATGCTCTATCCAGATCCATCTTATAAGCAAAGATACACAAAGACTCAAAACAAAAGGTTGGAGGAAGACTCACCAATCAAATAGAGAGAGAGAAAAAAAAAGAGTTGTAACTTTCGTCTATGAGAGAACAGACTTTAATAGTAACAGAGACTAAAGGAAACAAAGAAGGACATTACATAATGGTAAAAGGATCAATGCAACAATAGGAGTCAATGATCATAAACATATATGCACCCAATATAGGAGCACCCAGATACATAAGACAGATTTTCAATGACTTATAAAGAGACTTGGACTCCCGCACAATAATAGCAGGAGACTTTGACACCACATTGATAATATTCGACGGATCAATGAAATAGAAAATTAACAGGGACATCTATGATTTGAACTCAGACCTGGAACAAGTAAACTCAGAGAATATTTATAGAATTCTTCACCCCCCGTCCACAGAACATACATTTTTCTCAGTATCACATTACACCTATTTTGAAAGTGACCACAAAATTGGAAGTAAATCACTCTTCAGCATTTGCACAGCATTTCACAGACTTAAATGAAATATTGGTTGGCTGTCTGTTTGTTATTTTCTTTCCTTATTCCTTCCTGTCTCCACTGTTAAGCACAATTATTGGCATAAAAGAGGTTTTTAATACCTATTTTTAGATTGCATTCCAGCCTGGGCAATAGAGCAAGACTCCTGTTCTCTCTCCCCCTTTTCTCTTTCTTTAAAAAAAAAAAAAAATGAAGTTCAGTTAGGCTGTTGCAGGTTAATGGATGGAAATCACAATTCATGCCTAAGAAAAGGCGTGATCATGCCTTTTCATGCCATTCATGCCTTCAGCCCCTTTAGGCCCTCTCTTCTACTTGCCTATTACTATAACATTTCCTTCCTTACACCATAGCTCACTTGGCTCTTCTTTTCTCCATCTTACTCATCTGGCAAACCACAGCTCTTGCTAAGTTCAAATCTGCACCTACTCCACAACTGTACCCAGGCTGCTGAACATGTTTGTTGAAAATCAGTCCCACGCTGACTGACAAGTACTGTTTTAAACTTATGACCACTGATCTCAGGTGGGTTCTTAGCTTAGCCTGGCAATCCTAGTACATTTCCCAAGTCCACCGTTCTTCTCCTTTCCTAGATGACTATTTCATACATTTTCCTCTCTTTAGAAATCTCCTCCCCATCCTCAGCTAGAAAACTGCACTTTGTATTTTCCAAAGAATATGCAATTGAAGGAGAATTTCCACATACTCCCACTTTTACCAGCCTTCCTGTTGGCTGAATAAGTGACTGGATGAAAAATGCTCAAAGATGTAAAGAACCATAAAGGAGAAATCACTGGACTGGGAGGATTAGGGACAGAAATGGAGCTGGAAATGAGATTGGCCATTAAGAAGAAGAGATTAATAATGGAATAGTTAGAGCTTGTAGGTAAGAACTTGCTTTTCATTCTGTGGGAAATGGAGGGCCATCAAAAATCTTTAAACAGGGCAATACATCTGTTATGCTTAAAAAAATTAATCTAACATTTTGTATTTGGAATAGAACGGTCAGTTCAAAGACTAGTACAAATAATCCATGCAAGAAGAAACAAGGTGTTGAATTTGAAAGGTTGAAGGATACAAAAGGAAATATATATAAGGGTATCTAGCTGGCTGGGCAAGAGTTGCTGCTTTAATCCTATTTTCTCATTTAGATCCACTGATATTTATTACACCCTTCTTATATACATATAAGACACAAAGCCTGGAACTTTCACATCCTCATGGGTAAGTTTTATTACCTCTCATGTTATGGATAAAGAGCCTAAATCTCTGTAGATTGTAGACTATTCAGCAAGTACTTGGTAGGTCAAGAAAAAAAAAAATCAAACCTGGGCCTCTTCTTTCTGATTTATGACAAATATTCAACCTAACGAGATTTCACTGTCTAACAGTCTAGCACTGGAATCTAAAGCTCATCACTCCAATGCCAGTGTATTTTGCATTAAATACTTTGCCTCAGATGACCCTAGAAATGACTCTGGAAAGTCAAATTTTTCTTTTGGATTAGATAATTTGACACTAGTCTACATTTCTCATCTCTTATCCAGTTCCCTGACCCCACCAATTCTACACAGTCAGCTACACTAGACTATTCAACACTCCCTGCTTACACATCTATACCCAATGTCCTCCTTGCCCCTCATGAGTTTCTACATCAGTAAAATGATGATAACAGTACCAGACATCGTAGAGACATGCAAAGCACATAAATGCCTCACGTACAATAAAAACCAAATAAATGTTAATAATAATCATCCTTGCCTCTTTCAACCTTACTTCTTTTCAGGTTCAGTCCACACCACCTCTCTAGATTGCTCCAGAAGGAATTAAATGGCTCCTACTTCACCTTTTTGTAATTCAATCTTAATATATTTCATAGCTTCATTTATATTCTAGCTAACCTACACATCTCTTTTTCCAATTAGAATGCAAAAGCAGAACCACATTTGTATTTTTAATCCCTCATGAAGCTAGCACAGTGTGATGGAGACAACAGGTCCCAAACAAATAACTACTGAATATAGTAAAGTATATTATAATTGGTAAATTGTTAATTAATTTTAAAATACATTTGTAGGGAAGAAATGATTATATAACATGCATCATTAGAACAATGGTGTATCTACTAGTGTGCCACTTTGATAGTCTCATTCACGTATGATTTAGGAAAAAAAGCAATTGTTTCTTGTACACGATATTATAAATAAGGTAACACAACAGATTTACCAGGAGAGTATTTTTGTTATAATATCTTTGAAGTGTAAAATATCCCAATATATAAAACCATCTCACCAGCTTCCTACCCATTTCAACATTCCTACCAGAATCATCTGATTGAGCTTGTCCAAGGTCTTCCAGTCCAAAGCTACTAGACAGCTTTAGTTCTCAACAAATGTTTCCTTATAGTGAGCTGAAATCAGTCTGCTCAAAAACCTCTACTCGTTAATTCTAGCTCTGCAATTTATATTAATAAAGTTTATACCCCCAGGAAACTGAAAATTAGAAGCACCTTCTAAACTGCAAGCTGCATCCCCAAACAAAAGGAGAACACATATTGAATTTACAGCAGGATAAACCCTTTCATTGCCTACCCTTTTTCAGCTGAAGAGATACAAATGGGTGTCAATGGCTATAGATAAGAGTGCTACAAAAGCTCAGATAAAGTCTAGCAGGCAAAGGCAGCGGGGAGATACAGAGCAGGGGGGTGCACAGATGTGCACAGAAAAAGAGAGCCTGCAGCCAAACAGCTGTGCTTACTGGGTAGTCAAGTCCCTCACCGGCCACATCTCATCAGAAACTTTTTATTATTATTATTATTTTTGAGATGGAGTTTCACTGTTATTGCCCAGGCTAGAGTGCAATGGCGTGACCTCAGCTCACTGCAACCTCTGCCTCCTGCCTGGGTTCAAGGGATTCTCCTGCCTCAGCCTCCTGAGTCACTGGAATTACAGGCACCCACCACCATGCCTGGCTAATTTTTTGTATTTTTAGTAGATATGGGGTTTAACCATGTTGGCCAGGCTGGTCTCAAACTCCTGACCTCAGGAGATCCACCTGCGTTGGCCTTCCAAAGTGCTGGGATTACAGGTGTGAGCCACCTCGCCTGGCCCTCAACAGACTTCTATGCTTCCATATCCTCCTTCCCTAAGATGACTAAAGTTTCAGGGTGTAGCTGGTTTCAAGCTAGAGGATATTAATAGTTGACCATGTTCTCACTTCTTTTGCTCTAAGTATAATGAGCCCATGGAAACTCTAAGAAAGTTCAATGCATCTCAGATACATTCAAACACAATCCAGAGTTAGAAAAGACAATAAAGACAACAATGAGGCCTAAACAATGGGACTACTTACATAAGAAAATAGCTCTTGACATCTAGGCAAGGGGTTTCTTCTTATATACATTTGCTCATGAAGGGCAACGCCATCTTACAGATCAAAAACACAGCATGATGAGCAACTGTTGAGTACACAATATCTGCTGAACACTCTGCTGTTAGAGCCTTGGAAAACAGATCTAGGCACTAAAAAGTATTGTTACATAATTGCGGTCTCAGAAAACTTAAAAGTAGATTTTTAAGAAGCTGTCCTCACTCACTTCTGAGAAGTTTTTAAGTGATATCATTTATCCACTGCAAGTCTACAGAACTAGATACTTAGTAAAAAATACTGAAGATGAAAGAGTTAAGAAACAGCCACTGGAGGCCAGGTGCGGTGGCTCACACATGTAATTCAGCACTTTGGGAGGCGGAGGTGGGCGGATCATGAGGTCAGGAGATCGAGACCATCCTGGCCATGCTGAAACCCTGTCTCTACTAAAAAATACAAAAAATTAGCTGGGCATGGTGGCACATGCCTGTAGTCCCAGCTACTCAGGAGGCTGAAGCAGGGGAATCACCTGAATCTGGGAGGTGGAGGTTGCAGTGAGCCGAGATTGTGCCACTGCACTCCAGTCTGGTAAAAAGAGCAAGACACTATCTCAAGAAAAAAAAAAAGAAAGAAAGAAAAGAAATAGCCACTGGATTTAAAGCATCCATAGTGACAAATTTAAAAAACCCATAGTGACAAGATTGAGTATTTTTTTTCACTTTTCAATTTCTGTTACCACTATCATTTACACAAATAGTTGCAACTCCCACCTCTCAAACGGTTCCTGCTGGTCCTGCTCAGCTTCTATAAAAGGGAGGACATCAAGCTTACTCATGTTAGGAGATTCTGACACATCTCAAGATAAAATAGAAACATACTTCCTTTCAAATATTACTATGATTTCTGCTTAGGAACAAGAACTAACACTACGAAACAGTCTGTCTCTAAATAAAAATGCCTTGCCTATTTTTGAAGAGTTTCTGTTAGCTATCAAAGTTTACAGTGACCACCAATAAAACACGGACAATACCATACCACGTATGTCTCGTGCTGGACCCAACGGTGTTAACCTACATGGAAGGATATGAAGCACAGCTGGTCCCTAAATTAGGAACAGGCTGCATTAGCCAGGTTGATATACAAATTACCCTGTAATTCAGAATCTACTTTCCTTAAAACAAAAAAGGGGAAGAGGGGCAAATTCATAGGGATTATTTTCTTAGATTAGGCCATAAAATATCATGAAATAATGATAGCGATAATTAAGAACAGCAGACACTTACAAAGCTTTTACTATGTTCAAGGTAGTTTTAAAGCATATACACACTTAAAGCTCATACAAATCTTAGAAGGTAGGTACTATTATTATCCCTGTTTTGCAAATGAGGAAACTGAGGCAGACAGAGAGAATTTAAGTAACTTGACCAAGGTCAAAAAGCTGTAAGTGGCAGAATTGGATCTTCACAGGTTACTCTTAATAAATACAAATTAAAAAAGAAAAAGAACTGTTTGAAGCTTCTTCTAAAATAGATTCTATTTAGCTTTCCCTAGACTCCCTCTTCCCAGAGGCCTAAAGCAGACCCTTGTCATATTTGACATTTTACAGCCAATTCCAATCTGCAAGCTTCACTTTAGTTCTGCATTATCCAACATGGTAGCCACTAGCCAAATGTGGCCCTTTAGGTTTAAATTACTTTTTTTTTTAGGAGTATGCACAGGTGTAAGAAAGAGTGTGGTGAATTTTGTTGGGGGCAAAAGGACAGGAAAAGCTTAAAAGAGGAGACCATCCTTGAGTTGAATTTGAAGAATAAAAATAAAATTCGTTAAGAACACAAGGAAAGCACCAAACCAATTGAAGGTCTAGATTTGAAGTAGTGACCTTATTGTTTTCTGTCACTGAGACAAGATGGGGTGAGGATAGCAGTGGAAGACAGGGTTGGAGATGATATCTAATTTTAACTACCTAGAAATGTTTATTTGTTTCTATCACTCATTTTGACACCTGATCAAATATTATTTTATATGACTTCTTAAGTTATTTCCTGACTTTTTGTTTCTCTTGAACTGATGGAGAGTTCCTGGGGCTCTTTTGTTTTTTTTTGTTGCCTTGAAGGATAACATCTGATCCCCCTTTTTTTTTTTTTTTTTGCAGAGAAGGAAAGAAAAAAAAGGAGTGAAGGAGAGGAAGAAAGAGGAAGCAAAAGAGGGAGAGAGAATGGAAATGTTGCTTTATTCTAAAAATGGGTATTAATAATGGCCGATCAATATTTCATGTAAACCTATGAGTAGGTGTGATGTGGTATTGACAAGAATGTACATTTTGTGTGTTTAAAGTGGAGAGCTCTATAAATATTTATTAAGTTTACTTGTTCCGGATCTGAGTTCAAGTCCTGGATATCCTTATTAATTTTCTGTCTCATTGAGTCTAAATCTCTTTATAGGTCTTATGTATCTGGGTATAGGGTCATTAGCTCTTATTGTTGCATTGATCCTTTTACCACTATATCTTTGTTGCTTTAAAATCTATTTTATCAGATGTGAGAATTGCAACTCCTGCTTTTTGTTTATTTATTTATTTTTGCTCTCCATTTGGTTGGTAAGTCTTTCTCCATCCCTTTGTTTTGAGTCTTTGTGTATCTTTGGATGTGAAATGGGTCTGGATGTAGCATACTGTTGGGTTTTGGCTGTATCTTTTGATTGAGGGATTTAGTCAATTTAAATTTAGGATTACTGCCATTTGATGTTAACTGGCTGTTTTATCCATTCATTGATGTAAATTCTTCTTTATGTTAATGCTCTTTACTTTTTGGTATATTTTTAGAAAGGCTAATACTGGTTGTTTCTTTTTTTTTTTTTTTGAGACAGAGTTTCGCTCTTGTTACCCAGGCTGGAGTGCAATGGCGCGATCTTGGCTCACCGCAACCTCCACCTCCTGGGTTCAGGCAATTCTCCTGCCTCAGCCTCCTGAGTAGCTGGGATCACAGACACGCGCCACCATGCCCAGCTAATTTTTTGTATTTTTAGTAGAGATGGGGTTTCACCATGTTGACCAGGATGGTCTCGATCTCTTGACCTCATGATCCACCCGCCTCGGCCTCCCAAAGTGCTGGGATTACAGGCTTGAGCCACCACGCCCAGCCTGGTTGTTTCTTTCTATGTATAATGCTTCTTTCAGAAGCTCTTGTAAAGCAGAGCTTTAAATTATTTTTAAGAACTGATTAAAACTAAATAATATGAAACATTCGGTTAGTTGGTGACATTTTCCACACTTGATGCGCTCAACTGTCCAAACTTCAAGGGCCAGTGGCTACCATACTGGAGAGCAGACAGAAACTTTCCAATCTTCATATAAAGTTCTTTGGCCAGCTTAGCTATCCAACAAACTTTGTCTATAAAGGGCCAAATGCCAAATATTTGTAGGCATTTTTGTTGGCCTACATATTTGTTGGCTTTACAGGCAGTATGGTGTTTGTAACAATTACTCAACCCTACCAGTGCAGTGCAAAGGATCCACAGATAATACATAAACGAATGAATGTGGCTTTGTTCCAAAGAAACTTTATTGCAGAATCAGGCAGCTGTCCTGCAGGCCACAGTTAACTAACCGTTATTCTAAATGACTTTGGAGTTTTCACATGAATTTTCCCTTAATATCTGATCTCCTACTACCCTGCCACCTCTCTGCCCTAACCAGGCAGGGAAAGAACTGCATCAGAATTACAGACTCTCTCTGTACTCTCTGTGGAGAAAAACCTGTCTCATATAACTCTCTTTTCTTATTTCATTTCTTACCCCTCACGAAGGCAACTGCACATCCTCTAACCCAGTAGTTTTTAAGAAGATTAAAATAGAGATTTTTGGGCTCCATCTGCAAAGCTTGATTTAGTGGGTCTGAGGTGGAGCCCAGGAATATGTACAGTGTGAATGAGCCCCACGGTGGATTTAATCTTGAAGGTCTGTGGACCACAGTATAAAAACACTGCTTGCCATTTAAATACTAGGTAGGCAAAGGGATGAAGAGGATAAATTATGCTCTAGTAGCTGTAATCCCCCAACCACAGAGGAAAAGCTATCACTTAACCTCAGCCCCAGGAAAAGTCCAGGTGTCAGCAGAGCAGATGAGGGCACAACTGAAGTTTCTAATGGGTCCAGCAGAAAAGAGCTCTGAGTGGATGGAAGCCTAAGGAAGAGTGGTTTCTGCCTGGCCTGGGAGGTAGGGGTATCAGGAGCTTTTCAAAAGGACCTCAGGGGTTGACATGCTCCACACCCACCATGCTCCCAAAATATGGAGTCCTATCCTCTCTGGTGTTCCTGAAAGCCAGAGGTGGCACTAAGACCCTTTAAGAATCTTGATTTTTTAAAATTCCTTTACAATTTAATTCATTCATTATTAGCTGTGACCTTGTGCAAGTTCCTTAAAATTCCAGTGCCTCAGTTTCCTCATAAAATGAAACAGTATACAAAGGGTTCTTGTGAAAATCAAATAAAATAATATTTTTAAGGCACTCAGAACACTGCTTGGCACAGAGTAAGTGCTCTATCAGTGTTTGTTAAATAAATAAAAATTTCATTTAACATTTAATAAACACCTTCTATGTGTTGGGTAGAGTGTCAGATGACAAACTGTAGAAATAAAGAGGACCTTAAAAGAGATGGAATTTACACTGTTGTATATAAAAGGCTTTCTCTGACCAAGTAATACCCCCTTCTCTCATTGCCCTATCTCTTTATCTTGCTTAATTTTGTTATTAGCACTTATTACAGGACATCTAATAGATATCCATGAAATGCATGCTTACCAGACTCATCTACTATATGGTATTCATAAGGATAAGGATTTTGTTATATTCACGACTGTGTATTCCAGCTTCTTAACAGTGCTTGGCATTTAGCAAATGATCAAAAGCTATAAAATAAATGAATGAGTGAATGAAGAACATTCAATGGACAGCTATTATGATGTTTTATGAAGACCAGATAGTTAAATGTTTTAAAGCTTCTAACTTTTAATCATATGCATATTTTAAAGTTTGAAATCAAGTCAACTTCTCCCATATTAAAAAAATATCCAATAGCATTGTCTGTCAAAAAGACATCTGTATTTTCAATTAAGTCCAGGAAATTCTACCTGGGTACTTAACCTGTACAAAATAATATTGGTTTATAGCTTTATACAGGTATTTTTTATCCCCATATTATTCTTGAGAAGGATGGGATAGATATTCCCCCCACTTAATAATGAGACAACAGGCAAGAGAAGTTGCCTTGTCCAGACACAACCACAGCAACACCGAATGATTCAAATTTCCATTATAGGAAAATATTCCCATTACATAGAAACTACTGCAATGACAATCATGGCAAAGTCTTGGTAGAACTAAGAATTAAATGGATTTATGAATAAACATTCTCACTCATCAATTCAGCCAGCCTCTTCTTCCACCAACTTCTAAACTTCTTTGGATTACTGCTTAAGTCATTATTCTTACTTTTATTTATGAACAGCAATTACACTCCTTAAATGTCACCTTTTGGCTACAAGTCAATTCAACATCTACAATTTAGATTATTGCAATACTTCATCATTGCTAGATGATAATGACATCCTTTGTCAATACATACTGAGTTGGGTGGAAGGCACAATCCATAGATAAATGGCAACATGTGGACCCTATCCTTACTGAGCATGAGTTTTTGTTCTTTTTTTTTTTTAGGTGATAAAGTCACTGAAGTGTAATAGTAATCTTCATTACTCCTGACATAATTAATCCAAATTTTATGCCCCTCTTACCACACATACACACAAACAGTTTCTTACTTCTCAAGGAATAATAAAGGAAAACAGATTTACACTTCGGGGTCATAGAGTCCAACTCTACCTCATTATAGAGGAGAAAACTGAGTTCCAAAGAAGTTAGAAGACTAGTTCAAAGCTACACAGCTAGTTTCTGGCAGCACCACAGCAAAAACTCTAGTCTTCTGACTCCCAATTTAGGGGTCTACAATTATGAGCTTGATGATCCACATAAACTGGCAACTATTCCTCCTAGTTTTTCCCTTTATGATGTTTTCAGCTTTGTGTAGAAGAAATTTAGTTATTAAACAAATTACCTACAAAACTCTTTAATTATAAGTGTCCCATAAAAATTTGAGTGAAGTGAACCAAATTTGGGTAAGACTTACTGCCATAGGAAGCAGAATGGTTAACACTTAAGACTATCCCATTTGTGATTTTTAGTTTCCATAGTGATAAATAACATTTACTGCTACATGTGGTCTGGCTTACATCTATGAACAAGCATTTCCTGATGAATGGCAACTCCCACAAGATACAACTTCCCAAATATTTTAGGCAGCTGATGAAGAAAAAAAATACTGCTCACAGAAAAGATTAATAACCTATTAGGTCATTCATTATCAAAAGGCACTCTAAATTTGCTATGATAAGGCTGATTCTCTGACTTTATAAATTTGTTTCATAAGGAAAAACATCTGGGATTTGCCAACCAACTTAACAGATAGGATTATAAAATTTAGGTTTACGAGAGCCATACCATAAATTTGATTCAACAGCTTAAATCATGATAGTTTTCAATCCTACACAATGACAAAGATGTATTTCGTATTTTAACTCTTTGGCTGTTAGTTTTTGATAGTAACACCTCTCTTCTAATGTGTCTGTTGCATATATGGAATCTATCAATACAGTCAGTCCATCTGGACATAAGCACAGAGCTATGTAAGGAGGAGAAATCACTGAAAGGAAGTCATGAGCTTCAATCAATACCCACCTAGTCATTTGCTGTCTCCAGCTGGCTTTTGTGTTTGGTAGTTTTGTTTTTAAGAACTAAACTTATCAAAATGTTCAAGGTATTAGATCATTAAAAATACAAGGAGAACCTAAAAAGTGTATATATGCCATTATACATTTAGAAATATTTTTTCTCCCAGCACCCTCTTCCCAGAAGGCTGTAACACAGAAACTTACATCAAAGCCTTTGTTATTTTGCAACTCTGCATTGCAGCTTTGAGGTGTTGTTGAGATACAGGGAAGGGGTTCAAGTTTTTTGACGAGGACAGGTTGAGTTAGTATCTTATGTTCCCTGGATCTCTATGATCTCTCCCCTGTACAATTACAGAAGCCTGAACAAACTGTTTCTAAGAACATTACACCAAAATTGCCTTTGGTGAGAACAAGACAACTGTTCACAGTCTGGACAGAAAAAGTCAATTTTCTGGACTAAAAGCCTGCTTAGAACATCAATTTTCATTCATTTTGGTCACAATCTATTCCTATCTAAAATTCCCAAGATGCTATCTTAATTTCAACTCTACGTTAATCCTATCCTAAACTTGTGGAAATTAAGCAAAATATTAAGAGTTCAACTTCTTAAAAGTATCCATGCAAGCTTTGCACACACATTACTAATCATGTACTGTCTACCTGACACAGTGTAGGAGACACAATGGTGCAGAGGGGAGGGGCAAAGTTGTGGAGAGACTGCAAAAACACACAACATTCATCTCAGGGAAATGCAGTCACATTAAGTAAGCAGAGAGAACCCAGAGGGAAGTTCAATAGTTAAATATAGATACTTCATCATCAATTAGACATATTTCTAATAAGATGGTTATCCTTAAGAAAATTCTCTTGGACATGTAAAATGAAGAAACCAAAGCTGGGGAAAGCAGAATGGACCACAAATATGTTTGGACAGAATATGACTGGGTTGGTTCATGTCTTGCCCCTTTGTAACAAATAACTGAATGAAGTCCTGGTCACTGCCATCGAAAGACCCTCATAGAAAGTAAAGAAAGCACTAACAGCTAACCAACTGCCTTTGCTTTCCACCCCACTGAGCTGTTTTTGACATTATGCCTTGGCAATGAGTGGTCTTCCCTGGAAGGGATATGCAACATTTCTGCAAACAGCTAGCAGAACACTCTCTCTGTTTCACATCCAGATAATATGGCTGTCCATCATGCACACAGGGAAACTCAATTCAATGAGCACTTACTGAGAAAGCACTGCATAGTTAGCACCATGCTTGCTACTGTCAATGAATAATTTATATTTAAACTATGGCACTTGTCCTAAAAGAACTTGCATTTCAGTTGCAGACAGAATATACTCTCAGGAAAGTGATATTCCAATTTATAAAATATAAGTTTGAAATTTTGCCAGAGATTGCCAGGTAATGAGGAAGAGATCATCCAAAAAACTGAGCAATACTAGGTCAAAAGAAATAAAATGGCCGCAATGAGAAATGAAGATAAAGGCTGTAAGTGCCTAAAAGTAAAAGTGGACAAACATGAAGCAGTATTTGGAAGTAAACAAGCAAAAAAGAAAAACAAAGCAAAAGTACAAAAAAGGCCTCATAATATTTTCAATGGACTTCTTCAGAAAAGAGCCACTGAAGGTATTGAAATAAATCCATTTACCATCTGTTCCAAATTAGAGGTACGAGGTACAATGGGTTGCCAATATTTTCAAATTGTCAATCACCAAGAAGTTCATAATAAAGTTTATTGACATTTGTCATTAACTTTTGAGATGATAGTTAAGGTACTTTGTTAGCATTCCAATAAACAGTAGAAAGAAACAAGAGTATTAATGGAAAAAAATGGACGTCTATTACCATCAGAGACCTAAGAGTAATTATGCCATATGTAAATGCAAACAGTCTAAGAATCAGAAACTTCGTATTCTGTTCAAATATAATTTAAGTCTAAGAGCAAATGTATATCTTTAGGAGTGGAAAGGGGGTATCTGCTAAATATCTGAACCCCAAAAGACCACTACGCATAGGCACTTACCAAAAAAGTGCTTGTGTATGTTTTCAATTAATCATTAATGAGTCTTCAAATACTGATTCAACCAGAAGTAATCACCTACTTGTTTTCTTTAACAAAGCACAAAATACAAGCATTGCTACATTACACTACCCATGAGATTGTGACATTTAACAGTAGACAGACATAAGCTACTGTGACTCTATAAAGAAGACAGCTGCAAGAAAAGACCAAAGAGAGTCATCGTTCTAAATGCAGGGAGTCTGTACCTTCTAGCGGTGGCAAATGAACTTTTCCTCACCAGTATTTTACTGTAAACGACTTTCGTAACTTTGCAAACTGAGACATGAATGAAACAACAACACAGGGAGTAATTTCATCATCTACCACTTCAATACTGTATTACTAAGTACCTCATCCCAGGAAAAGACTTAAAGTAGAATTATTTAAAGTTGAATTCTATGCCTAGGTAGAAGGTATTTCAGTATCCTATAGAAAATATCCAAATTTAAATCCAATAATAAAATGCCCACAATGCTATTAGTTTGCTTAAAAACTACCAAATTGAACGGAAGTTCACAAAGCTGAACTGGAAAGTGTACCTATGTCCAGGTACCCCTGGTCACTGCCTCCTACATGTCTGTTTTCCTTAAAGTTTCATCTTGAAGCATCTTATAGACAATGTTAGGACTAGATGGCTGTGAAAGCCTCCGCATTGTCAGGTTGAATTCTGAGGGGAAGGTGGGGAGGGAGTGTCAAATGCCTCTCATCTCTTCAGTGACAAAGTATTTCTTGAGTTTCCCTTCTACATGCACCAACTTAAGACAAAATTTTGCAAAAACATAGGAAATCTGTAGTAAAAGTACATAAAGTTTAACTAGACTCTCTTCTTGACCTTGAAAACTGAAGCCAAGAGATACTTTAGTATCTATCAGATTTTTAGAAAAACCAAAAGGCAGGCAAACAAATTAATTTCTTTATCTTCTAATTAACTTGACAAAAGCTCCCAAGATTACAAAAGAACCTCAACAGTTCTCAGACCATCAGAGTAGAGTCCTGAACCTAAGTCTATCACTGGCTTTTACGCTCCTCACCCCATCTCTCCCCTAACCCTGCAACTCCACATCAGTGATGGCTCCTCTTCTGCCAAGCTAGACTTCTTGAACCCATCTTCAAGTCCTCTCTCACACAGGCAGGTTACCAAGCCAAATAGTTTCATCTCTGAACTCTTTTACACTGGTCTTCTTCCTCCCACTGCCTAAAACTGGGCTTTAACTCAAATGTAAATCCATTCCACCCATTTCTACACATTCTAGTCCAATCTCGACAATGCCACATCATATTTCATTAGAAAATTAAATCTAGGCCAGGCGTGGTGGCTCACACCTGTAATCCCAGCACTTTGGGAGGCTGAGGCAGGTGGATCACAAGGTCAAGAGATCGAGACCATCCTGGTCAACATGGTGAAATCCCGTCTCTACTAAAAATACAAAAAATTAGCTGGGCATGGTGGTGCGGGCCTGTAATCCCAGCTACTCAGGAGGCTGAGGCAGGAGAATTGCCTGAACCCAGGAGGCAGAGGCTGTGGTGAGCCAAGATCGCGTCACTGCACTCCAGCCTGGGTAAAAAGAGCGAAACTCCATCTCAAAAAAAAAAAAAAAGAAAGAAAGAAAATGAAATCTAATCTGGCTGAGTGCAGTGGCTCACACCTGTAATCCCAACACTTTGGGAGGCCAAGGCAGGCAATTAACCTAAGGTTGGGAGTTCGAGACCACCTTGACCTGTGGGCGTGTTGGCACATTCCTGTAATCCCAGCTACTCAGGAGGCTGAGGCAGGAACTCCCCCAGGTTCGCTTGAACCTGGGAGGCGGAGGTTGTGGTGAGCCAAGATCGCACCATTGCACTCCAGCCTGGGCAACAAGAGCAAACCTCTATCTCAAAAAAAAAAGGGGGGGGGGGGGGAGGGAAGGGAAGGGAAAGGGAAAAGGAAAGAAGAAAGAAGAAAGTTGGCCAGGAGTTAGAGACCTGCCTGGCCAACATGGCGAAACCCCACCTCTCCTAAAATTATAAAAATTAGCCAGGTGTGGTGGTGTGCATCTGTACTCCCAGCTACTTGGGAGAATGTGGCAGGAGAACCACTTGAACCCAGAAGGCAGAGGTTGCAGTGAGCAAAGATTATACCACTGCACTCCAGCGTGGGCAACAGAGCACAAGACTCTGTCGCAAAACAACAACCACAACCCCCAAAAACAGTGCCACTACTTAAAAACTTCTCATTCTATATCCTTCCAATTTCTACAGCAAACTAAGAGGTATAAGAAAGATATTTTTACATACAGTGGCTGCGATTACTGACCAGAAGCCTAGAATCCTCCTGTAGCCTCTTTAGAGCTGGTGTGATACTTGGCAAGTTACTTGGTCTTGCTGAACTTAATTTCCTTTTCTGTAATATGGGAATAGGAGTAGGATCAACTTCATCAGGTTGTTGTTATGTCAGTTAAATGACCCAATGTATGCTGCTCAGCACAGTGCCTAGCATATAGTTAAAACTCAACAATTAGCTCTTTATTACTGTAAAAATTGATGTGCCTTATTTGGCAGGAGGATACGCTGAGGTATATTTACATAAATACACTTCATTGGCATTATGGAATTCACATATATCTTTCATGCATGTGCTGTGGGGATCATGGGAGAGATGAGACATAATTTTAAAGAACTCTGCATAATCTGAGAGGGTCCAGTACCTTTAAGAATTTAACGGGTTTGTGCTGCCCACGTTTACTTAATATAAAATTCCCTGTGGGAATCATTAGCTTCTAATCCTTACATTTTATGATTCAAAACTCTTGGTGTGTCAGCTGCATTCAAGATTCTATCTTCTTCAAAATCAATAATAAATACTTTGTGACAGACACCAAACAAGGTACTAGAAAACATGTAGACACCAAACAAGGTACTAGAAAATATGTAGATGGCTTAGGTATGTTCTCAACATTTGAAGGCCATTATTTGGTTTGATCGTGCTAGTAATTTAGCATCTTGAAAGGGAATGGCTTACATTGGCCCATCTGCCACTTTTTCTCTTCCCTCCTTTGCTTATCATAGATAACCAAGTTCAGGACTCCGTTTAGCAGGTTCTTGAAAATAAGACTGCTAAACCATTTCTATTTAAGTCCTAACCTGGCAATGGTCAGTCCTTACAACGAGGGTAGCCATCTCCTCTCTGTCCTTCAATCCTCATAATTTGGATTACAATTTGTATCCTTGAAGAATTCCAAAAGGATGTTTCCTTCTTAAGTTATAACCCTGATAATCTAGTGAAACATTATTTTAAGGAAAAAATTTTTATTAAATGTCTTCACATGAAAAGATGTTCTACATCCTTAGTTATTAGAAAAATGTAAGAAAAAACGACATTGCTTTTGGGAATGTTTTCTAAATGGTGCAGTTCTTCACAACGTTAAAGAATAATCAGATGACTGCCCCATCAATTCCACTCTCAGGCAGAATATACAAGAGAAAAGTGAAAATATATCTCCACCTAAAAACAGGCATGCAAATATTCACAGCAGCCTTTTACACAACTGCTCTAATGGAAAACAACCCAATCTATGAGAATGGGTTCATAAAATGTGGCATATAAAGCTTCAGTTTTGTAAGATGAAAAAGTCCCAGAGATCTGTTTCACAATGTGAATATACTTAGCACTAAAGAATGGTACACTTTAAAAATCTGGCATATTTATACAATGGCAATAAATTATCTGGCAATAAAAAGAAATGAAATACTGACACATGCTTATGATATAGCTGAACCTTAAAAACATGAGAGAAGCCAGTCAAAAAGTGACTATATAAATATATGAAAAAATTACATATTGCATGATTTCATTTACACTAAATGTTATAAATAGGCAAATTTACAGATTAATGTTTGTCAGGGGCTGGTGGAATTGAGAAGGGTGGAGAATGACGTCTACTAGGGACAGACATCATTTCGGGTGATAAAATGTTGAAAATTGACTGTGGTAATGGTCTCATAACTCTAAATGTACTATAAACACTGTTGGATTATAAACTTTAAGTGGGCCAATTGTATGGTATATGAATTATATCTCAATAAAGCAGTTAAAAATATATATGTAAATACTAAGTGACTTTCTACCCTGACATTGTTTGGCTTAATAAAATGCCTTCAACTTTGGGGTCTGCATCACACCAATTTTTCCCTTTTAAGTTTAAGGATATACTTGAAATCCTCATGCCGCTCTTAACTCTCCTTGCTGCTCTGTTCTCTACATTCCCTCCTCAACAGGTGCTCCATGCTCCTAAGGGGCAGGACTGCAGGGTTACCTCAGTAACCAGAATAGCCAGAGAAAGACCTCAACAGAGAGCCTATCGGGCTTTAGTGAGACTAGAAAACAAAGCCTGACATTCCTCTCACCAAGAACGGGTTTTATAAGACGTAGGGATAGGTTTGAAGGCTAAAGAAAAGTAGAGAACTAAAGGAATGGCCTACAAAAGCCAGAACACTTGCAGAAACACAATAATCTAGCTGTATTTTTGTACACCGTCTGCTATGAGTGTTATAAACAAGTGTTCTCAAACGGGTCTAAGGATCTCTAAAAAACTACCGACACATTCAAGAGTCTATGACTTCTCCAGAATAATCTTTCAATCTGCTTTTTATCTCAATGTTAATCTAAAGGAAACTGATATAAATGTACACTGGACCATCTGAATGACCCCCTTAGCAATATTGTCCCCAGGTGTATGTTTATGATTGCCGTAGTATTGAGCGTTCCTTCTCAGCCATCAGACTCCTGGGGTGCGGATAAGCACACATGACAATGAAAAAGTGTAATTTAAGACTGTCCTTGAGTAAGACTTTGATTTCATGGCACCATAAAATGACAAACAGTGAAGGAATGTACTATAGTAACTGTCAGGCTAGTGAGGAAAGGACAGAGGCAGATTTGACACACAATCCATAGAATCACACCAAGGGAAGGTCAAATGACATGAAGATATGTGCTACACATGAACGTACTGCAGAACAAAGGTTTCAAAAATTACAAAGAGGGGGCAATAAGAAAGTTCCATTCAAGTTGTTTTCAGAATAATGTGAATGAGTCATTTCTGTAATCTACGAGCTTCCTTCAACAGTCTGACACTTTCAGCTGCATGCTGAAGATCTTAAAAATTTTCCATATCATTAAGAACTAAAATTTACCAGCATATTCCTGACCCTGATTCTGCCAATAATTGAATTACATATATATTTGGAGTTGATGTCAGTAACTCTGAAATGGTAACATCATCTTTGAATAAACAGGACATTTACAGCTCTAATAAAAAAAAGTTGTAAGTTATTAAAATCATTAAAACTGCAACGAAAGAGCTATTCACTGGCAGACTGGTGGTCTGATAAGTTCTGATAGTCCTGAACTAGCAAGCAGGGCCTTCGAGTCCATAATGTGCTTCTGAATAACTTACTTATGCAAGCAAGTATTCTCTGAATCACTGTTATCAAAGTCAAAAGACTCATATGCATTAAGTACATATCTGGGCCCAATGCAACAACTTTATATTTTAGAAAAATCAACATAAGTGATTTGGCTTTGGCAAAAAAAATTCATCTTATTGTTAATTTAAATTTTAATAGTTTTAAAGTATTATTTGTATGTGTGATTTTAAAATATTTTAAGTTTTATAAGAACTATAAGCATAGAAGGTATATATTATTTTATGTTTATACATATTTAGTACCATTAAGCGAAGTCAAGTCAACAGAAATGGTTTTTGAAAACTCCTTTTAAAGAAACAAAATTCATTCCCAGGTTGTGTGCTAAGCACTACTACAGGTAATAATACAGGAATGATCTGGACCACATTCATTCATTCAAAAACACCTGAGATACTACTGTATGCTGGGTATTGGGACATAGTAGGGAACACGATAGACACACTTATGCTCTCATGGGGCTCAGAATCTATTAGAAAAGGCAAATAAATGTAATAAGTGAAACGTTGGAGATGTATAATGTTCTATGGAGACAGCAGGGAGACCTAATCCAGTTTAGGGGTTAGACAGAGCTGCCGGAAAGACATTAAGTTAAGACAAAAAGAAGACACAAGAGTCAGCCAAACAAAAGTGAAGTAGCAGAGGGGGAAAGAGTGTGCTAGGCATCAGACACACTCTGTTGTCATGAAAACTTGTTCAGTAAGAAATACAGAAAGAAGTTGTATGTGTCTGGAAGATGGTGCGGGGAGGGGACGTAAGACTAGAGTTTTAGACTAGAGATGGAGGCCCAGATTTCCTGGGGCAAGGTCTTGTTGCCTTAAGGACTCTGGCTTTTAACTCCTTATTAAGGAGTTCCCGGGACAATGAGAAGTCACTGGAGGGTGTTAAGGAGGTCACTAAGGTTTCAAGGTATAGAGAGTACTGGAGTTCAGAGGCAGCTGCAGCAGTCCAGGCAAGACATGATCAGGGCTGCAGCTGGAGCTGTGGACTCCAGCAGTATACAGGAAGACAGTCAAGAGACATCAGATAAAATCTGAGATAGAATTAAGAGGGTTTGGCAATTCATCACAGCTGGGAGTTAATTGAGAAGGCTACATTATGAAAAATGTTCAAATGGTAACTGGTGGATAGTGGTGTCTTTCACAAGATGAAGGAAGGGTTATAAATTCTTGTAAACTGAGGACCACCTGCATTCAAAGACTGCTTTGTACAAGTTTTCAAGAGTGTTTTTGTTTTTCTTGCATTTTCTTACCTCTGCATCTATGAAGAACAGTTTTAAAAAACAAAAATACTACTGACTTGCATTATCACTCACACCCAGAGGCAGCAATATTCAAAACAAGTCTGTGTTCTTTTTGGGAAGTCTTGGTTCAAAGACAAAAAATAGAACAGACAAACCTTTTGATCCTCACTATTGACGTGGTGCCTCAATGCAAACCCTAGTACTATTTAAGACCTTTCTTTGATGGGACAATGGGGCAAGAGCTTAACATAGCAGGCATTTAGTTTTAAGAGGTTCCAGCTCTGCACTTTATGCCATAAAAACGGGGATTTAAATATCAAAAGAACTGGACTCAAGTTCAAGTGACCAATGCACCTGGCAGAATTTAAGCCAGCAGAAAACCTCTTCATGCAAATTCACAATTTTCTAAGAACAAACAACCCTGGGAAATTTTTCCCATGACACACTCCCTCGTGAACATTTTTAATATTTCAAAAGTACTTAAAAACCGGAACAAAGCAAGTTTAAAATCTCAAAGGGTCAGAGCAACTGGAATTAGTTTAAGAATGCATGATACATGAAAGACACCAAGGCTTTACAAACAGGGCATCTTCTTTCTTCACACCAAAGCACAAGAAAACAAAGGAAGAACTAAACTAACACAGACCACAGAAAATATCACATGAATGGAAATTCGTGTCTGGCCTACCCTGCAACAGAAAAATCTCAAATAAACAGGCTTAGTTTCCATGGGCTCTCTGAAAGCTAGGAGGAAAAAGGAGAAGCACAATCATTTTTAGCATCTTGAAAGTGAGAGACAGAAGTTTATTAATATTCCAGGTTATTAGGATCACTCAGAGGAAGCAAATAGAAACTGAGGTTCCCAGCCCGCCTTCCCTGCCTCTGCTTCAACACAGCTCAGCCCATTACTCACTTGTGCACTGCATGATCTACACTTTAAGTCTGCCTCTGCCTCTTCCTCCAGGGGCCACAGACCAGAAGACTATCTACGTGGGCAGCCCTTTATTTTATCCAATCATGCTTGTGCTGCACCTGCGATATGCCAGTCACTGTTCTAAATGCCTCACAAGTAAGAGCTCATGTAATCCTCCTAACAACTACATAAGGCAGGCACTATTATTATTCTTGTTTTACATACAGAGAACTGAAGCATGAGAAGGCTATAAAACTTACCCAAAGTCAAACAGCTAGTGAGGGATACAGCTATTTGAATCCACTCCTCATCGTCTGACTAGGGAGCTACAAAGGTCATTTTTGATTCTCCTTATTTCCTATATGTTCTTTACATGAGAATTTATCACTTTTATAATAACAAAGAACTAAAAGCCTTTTTATTTTGAAATAGCAAACCAAAAAATAAATTTAAAAAGGCCTTGACTATCTGATCCATGAAATCACGGGAAAAAACACCCTGTCTGCTGAAAGCCAAGGGGTCAGGCTAGATGATCTTCCTCAGATCATATGTCATAGTAAGACCTTCAATTGCATACTATGCTCCCCCTTTACTTGGGGAATAAGGAAAGCAGAAAATGTTAAAAAAAAAAAAAGGACGGCAATAATGAATATCTGCTCTGGAAAACTCACTTGGGATCCAGTTCCAGTTTATAAGCTGTTCAACCTGAAACAAGTTGTCTAAGCTTTTCAAGCCTCATTTTGTCATATGACAATAATGGATACAGTTACGCCCATCTCCTAGAGATAACTCACAGAAAGGCTGAAAAACACAAATACATCCAGCACAGAGGAGAAATCAAAAAAGTGCTAAACACAGGAGAAAACTGCCCAAAGATTTGCTTACTTCAATTATTCCTAAGCTAGAGCAACCAAATAAATGAAAAATTTTATAAAATCTTAAACACAGACAAAAGAAGGCTCTGATGAAGAACAAAAAGTTTTTCATCAACACCTAAGTAAGCACTATGGGCTAACAGGGTGTATATAGCCTTCTTTGAGTTGCAAAGAAATGACTCCCAGGTCCAGAGGCTGAAGTCATGGTGGTACACTGGATGTAAGAAAATAACAACACCGTTACGGCCCACATCTCCCTTTTTCAGTATCAAGAGTTATGTTTCAAGGAAGAAGTCACTTCACTTTTCTGATCTCTATTTTATTTTGATAGAAGAAAGTCACTGCATAGAGTGATCTAACTCTAACAATCTGTATTTCTCTAGCAGTATAACCAGTTTTCCGTCATGAAGTATATACTAATGAGATTCTACCACTTTCCTAAATGACATCACTCTGCCAAGCAAGTGGGTCTTCATACAGTTTGTAATGAATCAATGTTTTATATTGCCTCTTTAGTAACTACAGCTATTCCCCAAAATTATGTTAAATGTTCCCATTAAAGAGGATGAATCATTCTGGCCCTTCTGGATCTGATATTCTTCTCTCTCAAATATAATTATTTGTAATTAGAAGCCTGGCTCCAAAACCAGAAACTTAAATGAAGAAAAAAATAAATGTTACCAGCATACTACATCCATTAGTCCCTGTATAAAACCTTTTCCTCTATCTATACCCAACTGCTATCTGATGCTTTTGTGGAGCAGAATGTGTTACAGTACACATAAGAAAGCTAAAGTAGCAATAAATCTTGGCTTTGTCAAGATCTTCGGGGATGTCCACATGTCAAGTCCAGATGATACAGACAACCCATACCTGTTCACTGACTTGTCCAGGTATGAGATGTGGACGGTGATGCTACCGAAGGAGTTCAGGGCATCCCTGGGCACCACTAGTAGGCCCTAAGACACAGGTATTAATAGAGAAGAGAACAATAAAAGGTGAAAAAATCATTAAAGGCTCTACAGTGAATGAATGGGAGAGCAGGAAAAGAAGAAAGTAAAAGGAGCACAGAAAGAAAAAGTACAGAATCACAAAGTCAGTGAGAATAACTAAACCATGTGCTTTACATATGTTAAAGTCACACGATAATCCTCATACCATTTTGACCTTATTTTAAAGAAGAGGAAACTGAGGCTTGGCGAATTCAGCTGACTTTTCTAAGGTCATACAGTTAGTAGAAGGCAGAGGTGGTATTTAAGCATGGGCTTTTCTAGTATAAAGCTTGTGACTGAATGGTATGTACACACTGCATAAACTTAGAGAGCATCTCTGCCCCGCCCTCCCATGAAGTTTCAAATCTTCCTACTCCCTTGGCCAAGGATGGACAGACTCTCAAAAGTGCCCTTAGTGCTAAGGCCCTGGACAGCACCTGGCAATTCAGTCCAGCTCTGTATGGCTCCAAAGTTGATTTGTTTCTTGCATTAACCTAAAGTACGTCTCCCTGCAACTTCTACCTATCTTTACCCCAGAAAATTATCAGATCTGCAAATGAAGTTTCCTATAACAGACCTTCCAAGTAACTTTAAAATGGAGAATGGAGAATGTTAAAAGAATTCAAAAGAAAATCTAAAAAAAATTGCACAAAATGTGTGTATATTTTAAAATTGGACTTGTAAGAGTAAAGAGTCCTGGGATCAATACACTTACTAAGGAGAAGGATGAAAGTGGGCCTGGTCTTCGGTTAGTTACTTCATGGAGGATGATGAAAAACTTAAGAAAGGAATCAGAGTTGCCTTAATTAACTTTTAGCAGAAAAGATTTAGTTTAAAATGCTATTGATCTGAGAGAGATCAGAAAGTGTTGAGGTTTTTCTTTCTTCCAGAAAAGCTTAAATTGTACATTTTCTTTATCTTAGAATGGTTCAGATATAAGCCTGCCTTAAGTAGGAGATTTGTAAGCTTTCTTGCCCAGCACTGGTGAAAACTTACACTTAGTAATAAGAGGTTCACCTAACCAGTGACCTTCAAGTCAAACAAACTATCTGGCTTTTACGCCCCATTCACAAAGTGGAAACAATACTTCACAAATAGATATTCTGAGACTGCTGTAAAAAACGTTGCTTTTTGGCCTTACTGTTACTGCCCCAAAATATACTGATTCTTCATCTAGAATTAAATACAAAAAGAGGCAGAGAAATTTACTTTTGTAAATGTCTAAAATATCTCACATATTTTATACATTGTATGTAAATGTTTATTTTATGTATACATTTAGCAATCATATAAATATTATTTTGGTGCTCAGTATTTTTACATAGTACTGTCAAAGTAATTTTTGTCATTTAACGATTTTCACTTTCCTGTTTACAACCACCTCTTGGTAGCACAAAATAGAAGGCAGTCTCTTTGCCAATGCACTCCTCTTAACATCAAGATCGTGTACTGGCCTCCGAGCAGGATCACAAGCTCTCATTTTTTCTGAAGAGCAAATGATTAGGAAACATAGAGGAATTATCATGAAATAAATGGATGAAAAGGCAAGTAGAAAATAGGGCCTACCAATCTTTTCCTAAGAGTAGTTATTATGGTTCACATCTATAAAAGCAAAGATCACCTATTATACTTTATGTTCTTTTGGGGTAAAGAACATAAAGGTTACAAATAATCCTCTTTTCCTGTATTGAAAATAATGAGGGGATTATTTCTTCCTCCAATTCACAATCCTTAACCCCAAACTATTTCTCATTCAAGTATTTTCACAGCTATACCTGAGAAATAAAGAGGTATATAGATGTTATAAAGACAATTTTGACAAGGTAAAAACAGAGAGAAAGGTCCAATGTAAGCAGATCAAAGGCCCCGAGGCCAACACAGGCAAATGCTTAGACAAATGTGTTAAAATAGTAACAACTCCTAGAATTCTTATTATTGTTTGCCACTACTATCTCTGTGTATGGAGTAGCTCATTCTGGAAAGTAAGTTTTTTTGTGGCTCACGCCTATAATCCCAGCACTTTGGGAGGCTGAGGCAGATGGATCACTAAGTCAAGAGATCGAGACCATCCTGGTCAACATGGTGAAACCCTGTCTCTACTAAAAATACAAAACTTAGCTGGGCACGGTGGCGCAGCCTGTAGTCCCAGCTACTCAGGAGGCTGAGGTAGGAGAATTGCTTGAACCCAGGAGGCAGAGGTTGTGGTAAGCCGAGATCGTGCCATTGCACTCCAGCCTGGGCAATAAGAGCAAAACTCCGTCTCAAAAAAAAAAAAGAAAATAAGTTTTTTTTTTTTTTAAAAAAGAGTCAAATTACCTAGCTTTGCTGTTACCTACCATTACCCCCCACATCTACCGAATAGTCTACAAATATAACTTGTAATACGAATTTAAAAATTCAATTACATTTTGAACTTAACTTAATAAGCATCCCAACAATTTGATTTCTGACCCCTCTACTTCTTGTAAGATATCTAACATCAAAAATATTGCAAAGAAAATTTATTAAATGTACTTATAATCCCTTAAATAACAAGTGTTTGCATTTTGTGTTCAACATTTGTATAGACTTTAACATAGCTGTAATACTCAGTGTACTGTGAATGAATTTTTTACACTTATTTTTTAAGTTTTGTAATTGTTTTATTTATGTCAAAATGTTTAATTCTATTAAAACTATAACTATGACTTCATTTCTTGTCTTAAATGAAATTTGTTCTAATAATAAACTATATTAAAATGGAGGCCTACAATTTTTCATCTGAAGTACAGAAAAAGGCATTTACTTTTATAAACTTCTCTCAGAAGATTCAAAAAAATTTCTCTTGTCATTTGTTCACTTTAATACAGCAGGTAAGCAGAAAAAAAAGAAAAAGTCCAAATTTTACAGGCTAATAAAACGATATTTACAAAATTTATCACTTTCTTGAAAACACCTGCAAGGTCAGTTAGTACTAAAACAATTTTTAAAGAAATCAACATTTTGTCTGTTTGCACTAATCCATGCCACTTTCTTAAACCTTAATTTGGGTTTGGTTTATATGTAAACCTCTAAAACCTCAGAAGATATAATTCGCCTCATGAGAACAGCAACAGTAATTTTCTCTAATATTTCTCAAGGTGAGTTCCGTGAAATCCAGATGGACCAAGAGCCTCACGTTAGCTATAATCGCTTCCCCTGTTACCACTGATACTACCTGACATCCCTTCTCCACTCCACCCAAAAGGAGATTTCATAACAGCAAACAAAAAAAGTATTAGAAAGTTTTACACGAATAGATATACTTTTTATTAAGATGGAGTTCCACTCTTGTCGCTCAGGCTGGAGTGCAGTAGCATGATCTCGGCTCACTGCAACCTCTGCCCCCCAGGTTCAAGCAATCCTCCTGCCTCAGCCTCCTGAGTAGCTGGGACTACAGGTGTCTGCCACCATGCCCAACCAATTTTTGTATTTTTTGTAGAGACAGGGTTTCACCATGTTGGCCAGGATGGTCTCAAACTCCTGATCTCAGGTGATCCACCCACCTCAGCCTCCCAAAGTGCCGTGATTACAGGCGTGTGCCATGGTGGCTGGCAAAGGCTGTACTTTAAAGTGGTTTTCAAGTGCTCTAATTCTGCTCATTATCTTTTGGAAGATAGTGAAGAGGCAAAAAGACATCCCACTTAAGAGGAGAAACCTCAATTATGCAGAAATGGTGGAGTCTGGTTAACTTTACACATATAGAAAACTTTATGTCAAACCACAGGGTAGACTGATTCCAAGTCACTCTGAGGATTCAACTTTCATTGTATAGGCATAGAAGGTATAGGACAGGGGCTGACCACCTTTCCAATGCAAGCTTAAAAGCAGTCAACACTTCCCTTTTCCCACCAATGGAGTGCAGGTGATTATGGGATAATGTGCTTATCTCAAGCTGGAAGCAGAGAGAGGGTACACATTTTAGAACCATAATAAGATTTTCAGCTTATTTTGCTGTGATTTGCCTCTCTTTTTCACCAAAATTTCTAATACCTGCTTGTTATTTTTTTTAAAAAAATCAGTTAACACAGAAAATTACAAAAAGTCAAAATCATCTATCATCTTACCACTCAGAGATAATTACTCTTAATGTCTTGTAAAGCCTTCAAATTTTTTTCTATACATACATATACATATGTTTTTGGGTATTTTCTTAAGAAACTAAAATCAATTATAAACTCTAGGGTAACCATGAAAACCTTTTTAAAAAGAAAGTACAATTGATATGCTAAAAGAGGAGATAAAATTGAATTATATAAAATGTTAACTTATAACCACAGTAGGCGGTAAAAGTGTGGGGAGACACCAAGCGCGGTGGCTTTGGGAGGCTGAGGCGGGCAGATCACAAGGTCAAGAGATTGAGACCATCCTGGACAACATAGTGAAACCCCTTCCCTTCTAAAAATGCAAAAATTAGCTGGGCGTGACAGCACTACCTGTAATCCCAGCTACTCGGGAGGCTAAGAGAATCGCTTGAACTCAGGAGGCAGAGGTTGCAGTGAGCCAAGGTCATGCCACTGCACTCCAGCCTGGTGATGGAGCAAGACTCTGTCTCAAAAAAAGAAAAAAAAAAGGTGGAGGGAGAAACAGAAACAGAGCATATGCAACGAACAGAAAACAGTTACAAGCATGGTGGATCTTAATCCAACTATATCAATAACCACTATACATGTAAATGACCTTAGCATACCAATTAAAAGACACAGATTGTCAGAGTAGATAAAGAAAACAAGACCCAAATACATACTGTCTACAACAGACCCATTTTAAATATAAAGACTTAGGTTTAAAATAACTAAGGGATTGAAAAGGAAGCTGAGATCATAGCAGTAAACTGCTCGGAGATCTGATTTTCTACATTTTTGTGAAAGACAAAATACTGACCTATTTTACACTGTTTGAGGAATACAGATTCAGATTATTTGACACAAATTAATGATAGATGAATACTGCATGGATATACTGCTCCCTCATCTTGCTTGTACTCCACAAATAAAAATTTACCAACCATATGAAGATTTACTTTCTTTAAAATAACCTCTCATATCTTATTTCTGAAAACAGAGAAATATTAATAAATGCTGTTATTCTTACCTGAGAGAGAGTGAGTGTGTGTGTGTGTGTGTGTGTGTGTGTGTAATTACTGCAGCAGACGCCTTTTCCAATATAGTTGAGTGTTCAACATGGGCTGCTAAACTTTTGCTACTAGCACAGCTGTGCAATTATTTACTGATCTAGCAAGTTTAATTTTAATTTTAGATGCTAAACAGATACAAAAAGTCAACTGGTTCTTCTATATTCTTCCTAAATTTAATGCCCAAGAAGGCCATTTTCCCATTGCTCCATATGTAGCATGTTCACACTCATCAAATATATCTTGAAAATACTCTCTCCCAGACATACAAGGTAGTCACACTAGACTAAGTCAATTTCAAATATGCCAAAGGATATACATATATATCCTGATGCCACAGGCAACAAAACAAAACAAACCCCCAAAACTAGCATTAGACTTATTTTGGTGGTTAGAAAAATGACTGAAAATTTCCCCTTGTGTGCTGATGCTTGAATCTTTGATCTCTACTTGTCTGAGTTAGTCAAGCTACTTAGTTTATTTTGAGAAGGCAAATCTTTCCTGTTGTTTCTCAGGAAATGAAAGAACACATTTATGAACAATGTTTTAACTTTCAGTTTAAGTGGTTTTAATTTTTTAACTATTTTCACTCTGAAGAGTATATAATTTTGTGGAGAAATTAAGACTTTCAGAAAGAATCTAGAGCTAAGGGATGGGAAGGGAATTGTATTCTCAGACTTAAGCTAAAGGGTGAATTTTTAAAAGATGTCTCACAAAAACTGTTAACACCCTACTTCTTCCTGTGAAGAATTTTCCAAGCATTAGGTTGTGTAATAACTTAATGGGGAAAAGGAAATTCCCAGGTTTCTCTCAAATCTGCATGAGCACAGAGAAAAATTAGAGGCTTAATTTACAAAGGAGTGTCCTATCACCTGCTTAGGCTTGTTAAATTATTACACTAATCTCTGGAGCCACTCACCTGACTGGATTCACCTTTTAATGCTAACCACACCTTGAGGGATTTAAGATGTTATCCCTGTTCTTAAAAGGGGGCTCAGACAGTTAAATGGCTTTGAAGAATAAGTACACCTTCCAAGGGAATAATATACCCAACTCAGAGGAGTGATGAAATCCTTCAAAATCTATAGGCAAAGAAATATCAAGGTGCAGTGATGGAAACCAAGAGAAGAATATACTCAGACGGTAAGATGCTATGAATACTTAGCCTTCTCCAACTGTTTGATTTTCTTCTATGATACCACACTTTTAACTAAGAGGGAGAAATGAGCCTAGAAAAAAGGAAAATGCAATCAGAGAGAGATAAACAACATAGAGATGAATGCAAAGAGCATCATCTCTTATGTAACGACAAAATCATCTGTTACCAGTGATTCCTCAGGGAACCGTGGCTCTCAGCAGTAAGGGCACATGGTAATTCCACACTGTCTACCTCATGCACAAATCCCATCACAGCTTCATGCTCCTGTCCTCCTTTTCTGACTTGCTACCCCTTTCCCATTGCCATACACAGACACAACTGCAGACACCTGGGTATGTTTAGCTGACAGCTGTCCTGCTTTCACACTGGCAACTTCCCAAAGGCTCTGGCATTAGTGCTGCTATCAGAAGACTCCGTAAATGATCAATGGTAGGACTCTAGCTGCTCTTATTCTCTTCTCCCCTCATTTTTGTCTAATGATGTGCAAATGTCACAGAAGTTCTGAGAGTGACAGAAGACTTCAGAGGACACTGAATGCAACTTCCTCCATTGAAAGATGGGAAGAACTCCCTATCTTCCATTAAATGGAAGAACTAAGACTAGCACTCAAGTTCCCTAATGTTCAGTCCACTGCTCCTTCTCCCCTGTGCAATCTTCAAATAACCATCCAAACTTAATGTTTCAGGCAAGGCCCGTGCGTTCTATTTTAAAAGGTCATTCATGTTATTCCTACTACAGTACTCCAACAAACAACAAAAAAAATCCTCCATCAGCACCTACCCACCACTGACTAAACCCCAACTGGGCCTTCAGTGATGCACAGCTATCACTCATCCAGGAGCACTGGGCTCCTTTTCCAAAAGTAACTGTTACTAACTTCCAGCTGTCTCCTCGAGGCCCCACACTCTCAGCGGTTTTCAACTCCTTCTTTACTGAGAATACCCAAGCTATCAGGAACAAACTTTCTCAAATTCCTTCCCTTCCACTTGCCTATTCACCTATAGCCACACATCTCTCTTCTCCCTCTTCTCCTGTCCCAATGGAATAAACGTCCCAATTCCCTTTTATAACAACCTCTTTGAGCATGCTTGTGCTCTAGAACTTGCCCCCCCCCCCATCTTTTCTGGAACTTTACTCCATTAATGATTTCCTCTTCTACTTTCAGTCACTCTCTCACCACTATTCTCAACCAAACTGTAGGCTCCAGTCACAGTCACACACACACACAATTCCTCACAGACAAATGTGTACATGTGTGCCTCTGCTCCCTCTCCTGCCCGTGCTCTCTCGCTGTCTCTCCACTTGCTGCCCCCACTTCTCCTCCTCTTTCCTCACTGGTGACAATCCAGGGTTAGGCTTTAGAACTCTTCTGATCACCCACTGAGTATCTACCTGTCAGATCCAATCTCCTATACTCAGTCTTCACCCTACTGGACCTTCCTGTGGCCTGACAGACCTGACAGCTTTTTCCCTGTTCACTCTCTTGGTAGCGTGGCAAGTTCCTCACCTGAGGTTTAGACACACTGTCTGTAAAAGACAATAACATCATGATTTCACAGGAGATTGTTCTAAGAATTGTATAAAACATAAAAACAAACACACAAACAAAAAGCACCTGGTACTCAACGTTTTCACTTTCATTTTCAGATTTTCCTCTTCTTTTGTCAGCTCAGTCTTTGATCCTTTGGCCATCCCTGTTGGGGGATGTTTCAATGACATTCACGGCTAACACAGTCAATTCTAGTCACTCTTCAACAATTGTCTCCAGCCCTCGCTTCTCTCCTGGGACTCGGGTCTCTTAAGATCAAAAGAATGCTCCACAGACACCCCAACTCCACTTCAACTTGAACTCACTATTGCCCCCAAACGTCTATGTTTTCCACCCTTACTAATGACACCTTCAGACACTGAGTCATCCAAACCAGAAGAATCAAGAATCATCTCTTTTTTTTCTTCCTCTTACACCCTTCCCACTTTCCATCTAATCAAGAATCAATTATTTCTCCTCAGCATTTCTCCAATCCAGTCTCTCCTTTCCTTTCTCACCTTCATCACCTTAGTTTAGGTCCTCATGATGTCTGCCTGGATTATTATAGCAGCCACTAGACGTCTCCCTGCTTCCTTTCCACATATCTGAAAACAGTGACTGGAGCATTTATTTTCCCTTTAATGATACCACAATGCTGTCAAGATAAAGTCCATACTTCCCGAAATGACATTCATGGCCCTAGACATGGGCTTGACCAAGAATCCAAGCCAGTAGGCACCTCCAGCCTCTTCTCCCCTCTGCACCACCACCACTCGGCGCCATTCACTCAAATTCCATGTTCAGCACTCACTAAGCCCTTTGGGGCTCTGAACCTCGGCTGTTTCCTCTGTCTGGCCTTTCTCCACCTCAGCCTGGTAAATGATCTCAGCCTCAAAATCACCTACTTCAGGAATTCCTTCCTTACAAACAAGAACAAATCTCTCCCTCCTATGTGTCCTACTCTCTATCATCATTAACATAATATATTTCTATAAAGTGCCTTAAGTTATAAAAATTAAGTTCCAGTTAAAGGTTTATGAGTCTATCTTCAGAAGTTAGGCACTATTTGATAGTTACATTGCATCCCCAGAACTTAACAAAATGACTGGTACACAGGAGGTGGGGGGAATAAGATTTAATAATTTAGAGCTCAGCAAATGTTTCCTGTTGAATGGATGAAGTAGTTTGGCTGTCAATTATATTATAATAATTGAATAAGAGGGAAGGCTGGTAGGACAGCTGCTAAAGAAAGCACAGAGGAATCTGAATGATGAATGGAGAACTTCCATACTGATAAAGTCCTCTAATGAGCATGTAAGTTTAGTCAGGTCACTAGCGAGGGCTGTTATAATCAAACTCAAGAGAATACCTAATAAATCTCATTTAAAGCACAATAGGAGAACAATTCCAACAGCCCACAGATATCAGTCTTATCTGTCTCAGTGGGTTTTAGACTCTAGAACATGCCATATTATGATTTTATCAGACTTTGTGCAAGCTTAGTAAATCTCAGCAGTTAACTAAAAAGTCTGCAACTCTCTCCTGTGTCCACAAAGCACCTGAAGAACTACAGACACAAGAAAAAAAATACAGCTGTCATCTACCTAATCCTATAACTACTGGCCAAGGGTAACATCTTTGTCTTAGCCTAACCTTGTCACACATATGTATTTTGAGACCTTAATTTGTCCCCATAATGATTTCAAATTTATTTACAATAATAAGCTATGTATGCAACATGGTTTCATCACATTTTAAAAACCAAGGGGAAAATACATCGTACTCTGCACAGGCACACAAACACCTACTTATCAAATAAAGTGACCTAGCATTCAGTGTGACCTAAATTGGAGACGGGGGGAAGAATAAAACCCAGTAAACTGAGAAGACGGGAGCAAAGTAAACTTGGACAAAATCAAGCTGAAACTGACAAAGTTTTCCCAATAATAAAGAGACATCTATAATTAAGAGACTTTCAAGAATATTCACTCAAGCAGTCAGTACAGCATCACACCACATAAAACATTCAGTGAAAAGCCAAACCAGGAATATACGTCATAGCTCTATAAGCACATACAGAGCAATGGAGGAGGACAAGCCTTTGAAGTGAGACACCACCGCCCTACACAGATGACCAAGTATGAAAGGGAGCCATAACTGCTAACGAAAGAAAGGAAAGAAAAGAGAATAAAAAAAAACAAAAACAGAAGAAAATGTAAAGTCAGCAATATTAAAATTATGTTACCAAGTAAGGAAATCAAACAATATTCCTAGATAGGTCAATACATTTCTAGAAAAACGTGTCTTTTAGAAATGTGTTTTTAGAAAATGTGTAGCTGCAAAAAGTTAACACATGCAAATAAGGGCAAGGAATCTGCCTCAAAATAGTCTTAAAGTCTTGAACTTTAAAAAATTTATATTAATGTATTAATCATGCCAATATGAACAAATTATATAAATGTCCATGTAACAAGAAGTCATGCTAATAAGTTATATAAAGATACATGGAACAATTAAAAGTGTATTCAATAGCAAAGAAACGGAGTCAACTTAAATGCCCATCAATGACAGGCTGGATAAAGGAAATGGGCTACATATACACCATGGAATACTACATAGCCATAAAGAAGAACAAGAGCATGTCCTTTGCAGGGACTTGGATGGAACTGGAGGCCATTATCCTTTGCAAAGAAACATAGGAACAGAAAACTGAATACCATGTGTTTTCACTTCTAAGTGAGAGCTAAATGATGAGAACATATGAACACGGAGGGAAATAACACACAGTGGGGCCTTTTGGACAGCAGGAGAAGGAAGAGGATCAGGAAAAATAACTAATGGGCACTAGGCTTAATATCTGGGTGATAAAATAATCTGTACAACAAACCCCCTTGACACAAGTTTATCTATGTAACAAATCTGCATTTGTACCCCTAAACTTAAAATAAATAAATAAATAAAACAGTGTATCAAAGGCCCAAGAACATACAATTAAGTCAACTGGAACCAAATAGAGATCTCAAAAAGAGGCCTTTACATATATGCACTTACATGCTACAGGTAGCACCAAAACTCTGTGGAGAAAGAATGTATTACTTGGTAAACAGTGTTGGGAAAACTGGCTCATAATATGAACCAGATTTTTAAAACTAAAAATTGGATTAATACTTCATATCTCAAATTCCAAGTGGTTTAAAAACCCAAATGATAAGAGTAAACCTCTGAAGTTAATAAAAGAAAATAAAGACACAATATTGTGAGCCTGGAATAGGGGAGGATTTCTTAAATGACTCAAAATGCACAGACCATAATATTATAAAGTTATGAGATACTACATTAAAACTAAAGATTTTATTGCTGCTATTACTGAAAGGCACCATAGACAAAGTTATTAGAAAAGTGACACACTACAAGAAAGTTACTCACAATGTCTAAAGACAATGAGGAATTAATTTCTAGAATATACAAGAAACACTAAAAAAATTATTTCAAGAAGTTCTTTTACGAAAAAGGCAAGAGACCCAACAGAAAATAAAGCATAGGCTAAAGACGTAAAAAGACAATTCATGGAAAAGGGAAATTAAATTAAGTAAATGAAGACATGTTCAGCCTCACTAGCAATCAGAAAAAGGCAAAATTAAACTATTAGATATAATCAACATCTATCAGGTTGGCAGCAATCAGGAAATTTGTTTAAGAAAAAGTCATTATGCAGTATTGGTAGAGATAGAAAGTTGACAACTACCTATAAAGTTCCCAGTAAAATTATGCAGTTCCTAGTATGCATATACCCTTTGATCCAGCAATTTTGTTTGTGGGCAATATTGTCTCAAGAAATTCTCATGAAGGCCAATAAATTCCGTATGTCTAGGTTCCTTAGGAAGCAATGAATACATACTACAAGGAAGCCAAAAATATTCATAAAAGTGTTGACCCTTACATGTCCCTATTCATACTGTCTCCATATCCTCTATAGTTTTAACTTAACCTTTGCTGAAAAGGTAAGTGAGACTAAACAAACCATGATCACTTCTTTACAGAGGCTAGTTTAAGAAAAAGGAAAGCAGGATATGCAGTGAGGGAAATGTTTCAGTGTTAGAGACTGCACAAATCTGCATCTGAGTCCAAGCCTTAGAGTTTGTCCATGTGACTTGCAGTCTCTGCCTGCCTCAGTTTGTTCACATAAAACATGGTTATTACTCTGCATACCAGGAGGATTAGAGATAACCAATATCTACTTGTCAGTGCCTGAAAACTATAGTGTTCAATAGACAGGAAGTGATTTATTTTAACCAAATAAAGCAACTTCATGAAATAACCCTACCAGATTTCCATGCCCTGCTCAACCTACCTTAAGCAGAATGACTTACATTCGTGTCATACAACACACACAGAAATCAGGGACTAATTCAATGTGAATTCACACATCAGTTTTTTTCCACTGCAGAACAGCGATAAATCATATCTCCTTTTTCTTACACTTAAACTGTAAAGGTAAAGACTGGGAAGCCTCTTTTAGCTTCTGGGAAATGAATACAAGGCTGGTAGTGGTGGTGGCTATGACTGTCATGATTCTGCAACTGGCCTCAGAGTCCTGACTCTACAAAAACGGGAAGGGATATTCACAGATGCATTGCAGGGAAAATGCTCTTAGGAGAAATCCAGTTATCCACGACTAACGGCAAAGATCTCAAAGTTGACCATGAAAAACAATTAGCTCAGAGACAAGACCAGATCCAATATCAGGGCTTACCACATCACCCATTTAATGTACAACAAAGAGGAAAAATTCCATCAGTGAACCTTTATACGCTGATGGCTAACATATTATACATTTTCAGTCTGGAGCAGTTGCTTTGCTTTGGCCTCAATTCCCAACCTATAAACTTCAGGGTGCTGGAAGAGGTCTGTAGGCTGAATCCCTATCTCGTGCATACATGCAGTGCTATTTTACAAACACAGGAAGATGCTGAAGTCATTACTTGCAATATGTACTCAGCTGAGTGATATTACATAACCCTCATGAAACATTTGCAATTATAAGAGATGCGAAGTAAAACAGTAAACCAGTTAAGATCATTGAAATATTAAATAAAAGCTTCCTGATTTTTGTAAGGGTCACGGGCCACCGCATTATAGTTTACAATTGGACTAAGAATGCTATTTTTTGCTTTATAATACACATGAAAAGAAAAAAGGTTTTGAAAAAAACGAAATCTTAACTTGCATTTATCTCCACTCCTAGTCCCCTCTTGCCCATTAACTTTTCCTTGGCATTTAACATCAAAGCTAGTTACTCTTTCATTTTTAGCCTCTCTGTTGGAAGAGATACATGGCTAGCTCACAAGCCACTGCAACTCACCAATAGACAGAAAAGGCAGTGCACTGTGTACTAAAGAACTATACATGTATCATTTCATTCCTCCCTTATAGAAGAATGATCTCTCATTTCTTCTCTTTTGCTCCTCCCCTACCTTCCCTCTCTGAGGGTTTAGACCACAGTTTTACAGAGGGAAAGTTATAGACCACTACAAATACTCTAATTATGGAAGAGAAAATGAATATTTATCCAACACTTATGAAAAATGTACTCCAAATTTTAATTTGAAGTACAACAAATTAAACCATTATTTTACAGTTTAGTTAACGGTGCAACATTAAAACCATAGTTAAAGAGAGCCTCAACTTTAAGCGCTACAAAGATAAGGAAATAAACTTACTCCCATCTAAGGAATATTACAAAAATATTTCATCTATAATTTAAAGTTACATGGGTTTGCTCACGTTGTTCTGTAACGTGACCCTCTCAGTGGATTACCTTGAGCTGGAATGAAAGCGTAGGGGATGTGCATGGTTGCAGCAGTAGTGGGGAGTGGAGTCATATACATCATTTACTAATTAATTAATTTTCTGGGACATAAACTGCTCTAGGAGTAATCCAGAAGTGGTTCTTTAATTCTAAAAAACTAAAATATGGTAATCTGGTCCCTCAGAAAGATACTTGCTCACTAAAACCTGACAAAAAATATCTGTAAATTAAAATATACTATTAGAATTTTGGCAGCAGAACACAAATCACACTGGTGCAAACACAGTTAAATCTAGTCACAGACACAGAGGAAGTGTAAATTTCAAATATTAAAAAAACTTGCCTCAAGAATAGAAACAAACCTTAAGCTCCAGACAGAGCCTGAGTGAAGAGGAGTAACGAAAAACCTGGAGATGTGGTAAGACAATCCAGCTTTCTTTTGGAATGGTAAGGACCACCTGAATCAGCACTGCCACCTCTTCCTTAGGCAGCAACTTTCCAGACTACAAAAGAGCCACGGATTACATCAAAAGACACTTGTTCAGGTCTCAACAACTCCATTTACTAATACGACCACTGACAAGTCACATCTCATCAGCCTGTCTTCTCTCTCCATAAACTAGAGAAAATGAATCCTACTTCACTACAGCATGGAAAGGAGCAAGAAGGGTTTACCTCTGTTGAAAGGAGTAAAGAAAAAATACATAATATACAGTGTGTAAATAGAAATGACAATCTAAAGGCCAGATATAATATTTGAGTTTAAGCACCAGTAGAATGGAAGGAGACTCTACCTAAATGGGAAAGAGACTTGGAGGGTCACAAAAGCTGTTCTACTCTATCTTAGAGCAGACTGACAGATGCTAAAGAAAGTCCCCAGATAAAAAACTGGGGGGCAAGGAATACACATGGGTATAAAAGTGGAGGCAAAACACTATGGTTGTACAGGTCTTTCAAGAATCTCTCGATTGGCTGAGTGCGGTGGCTCACGTTTGTAATACCAGCACTTTAGGAGGCCAAGATGGGCAGATCACTTGAGGTCAGGAGTTCGAGACCAACCTGGCCAACATGGTGAAACCCTGTCTCTACTAAAAATACAAAAATTAGCCGGGCATGGTGTTGCGTACCTGTAATTTCTTCTACTCGGGAGGCTGAGGCAGGAGAATCACCTGAACTTGGGAGGCAGAAGTTGCAGTGAGCCAAGATGGAGCCACTGAACTCCAGCCTGGGTGACAGATGGAAACTCCGTCTCAGTGAAAGCCTGGCCGCGGCGGGGGGCGGGGGGGAAAGAATCTCTCTTGATTACTTTCTTCACTTTTCATTATGTATTTGGCAAGAAGAAGCATAAACACAGCCATCTCACAATTAAATTCAGACTTAAGAAGTCCATGTCTATCTAGGAAGGATAAGTTTAATTGTTCAGTTTTTAATGTGCATTTTGGCTACTTAATGTCATGTACTTAATGAGTACATGTTTTGTACTCAGGCGGGTAAATTTGTCCCACCCTGGTAAATTTTCCTTTCAAAGCAAACTTAATTAGATAGTAAAAGTTTTATTATAAAATTTTTAGCATCAGAATGTATAGTCAGCATCCTATGTCATAAATGTAAATTCTACACCTAACCCTGACTCCTTAGATGGCTTGGCTACCCAATAAAATGAAAGCACGCAGTGTATGTGATACTGTGTTACACAGATTCACTTTTCCTCTGTGCTACAGGAAGAGACCTTCTTTGGCAGAGTCTCACTTTCCTCCCCTCTAGTCATATGCTCACATCCCTTCCTCTGAAATAAAAATTAACAAGATGCAAATGACTTTAATAGGGCTCAAATATTTAATTTGAGACCATATAATGATCTGGTCAGACTGATCCTTCTCAACCATGCCAGTCCCTTAGTGTCCACCTCAAGACTGGAGTTTCACCAGGTAGATAAATAGGCAGTAAAACAAGGCCAGGCTTTCACTGGGGGAGAAGTCAATCTGAGTTAGTCTGGAGAAAGAGGAGCTGCCCGGGAAATAAAGATGCAAAAGTCTGTAGCATTAAGACCAGCCCTAGCGTTTTATTCTCCTTCTATGAAGGAGATGGAACAGGGTGTGGATGTGAAATTATAATCTACTTGGTGAATTTGAGAAAAGTCACTCTCAATTTTCCTTTGATGACAAATGGAATTAATAAAGATGCCTGGCTCATATGTTAAAGTACCTTCTGTCTCAGCAAGGAAGGCTGGCTAAGAAACCACAGTGGAGTTAACAAGCTAGACACCAGACTAAACACCTCAGAACTCGCTGCTGTGTCTCATTCCCGGTCCCTACCTTCCTGGTGTGTGTCTGCACCACTAATTCCCTCCATTTGGCACGGCCTGGCTTTCCCAAAACAGAAAGCAAGGAACCGTGGTCCTCTGTTTCAGCAGCTGAAAAGTTGAGACTTCTGAGCATGGACACTTAGATTCTTCTCTCCTGTCCACCTTACACTTCACCCACAACTCATCTTCTTCCTCTTCCCTACGTCCCCACCCCTTGCTTTCACACCACCCTGCCTCCCAGGACATTTATGTTCATAACCTCAGACCAGCAAGCGAGGAACAAAGAGCTGCTGCTTCAGGCAGCAGCAGTTGGAGGAGAGAGTGGAGAGGGCAGCCGGGGACTCCAGGAAGACTCCCCAGGAACTGGCAGCCCCAGCGCAGCCCCGCCTGGAAAGCGCCCCAGTAGAGTCCAGGCAGGCGCGTCCATAGCACGCGCCCAGGGCCTTCCGCAGGCCCGAACCCAGGGCGGCTGCAGCCAGAGTTTGGCAGAGCCCCCAGGTGAGAAGCCAGTGGTGGGGGCGGGCGAGTGAGGCTGCAGCACTGCGCTGGAGGTGCAGATCCGAGCCCAGCAGCACTCCGTGCCGCGGACCTCCCCAACTGCGCCCCGGACCCAGACCCGACCCGCGCACCTGGACCAGGCGGCCACCCTGTTCCCTCAGGGCGCTCTCTGGGGACTCGGCTTGGGCGAGCTCCGGAGGCTGGAACCGCGGCGACGGGGACTTCACTCCTCCATCCTGGGACCCGGCAGCACGTTATCGACAGCCGTGCACTTCCTGTTTGAAAACACAGGGGAGAGAAAGAGCGAGAGATCCGAGTGTCAGCAGCGTGGAAGAAGGGACGCGGGGCAGCGGGGAGGCAGGACCAGGGGCCACCGCTTGCATAACGGCCATGGTGGGCACCCAGCGCTCCCCTGGCCGCGGCCACCCCGCACCAGCTGCCCGCGTGGTGCCGAGGTGGCGCGGCCTCGGCCCGGGCCCCCCCTGCCGGTGGCCTCGCTGCCAGCCGCCCGCTTGCTCACTCACAGCCCTTCCGTTGGCAGCTGCTGCTCAAGTTCTCCCCTCCCCACAAGTACCTAGATCAATGGACTCCACACTTCCTCCGCTGGTGCCCAGAGTGGTCCGCCTTCTTTTTCCTCCTTTCTTCTCCCCCCAGTTCCCACCCTTACCCCCAGAAAAGAATCACCTCGGGGGAAGGTGTAAAGACAAGACTGAGCCTCTGCAGGGGAGTGGGGGCTGGATTTATGCAAATTTTTAAAGTTAATAGCCACATCCCAGTTATAGCCACTACAGCTCAGCAGCTGTGAGAGATTCAGGATGGGAAATTACTTGTTGTGTGCCTCGCTGACTCAAAAAAGAAAGCGTGCACACAGCTGCCAACACTGAGCAGCCAGAAACTGCAAAACAACAGCAACAACAACACAACTACATAGTATCCTAGCTTCCTCCCAGGGTCTCTACTCCTATCAACCCGTCAACCTCATCCTCAGTCTACCAACATTTAGGTATACCCATTCCACATGGAGCATAATCGCATGGTGCATTCTTCCAGAAAACGGTTCTGTAGTTCTCTGTGCTGTGTGATCACAGAGTAGCTCTACAGTTCTGGGATTACATTCATTCATTTTGTTGAACTCTGGCTTATGTGGACTTCAGGATAGTGTTAAAAAGAGTAGACAGATGGCTTCAGAATCTGCTGTAGGCAGAGTGTACTAGCTATGGGGATTCGCATTTGTAACCTGACTACCCTTACATGCAGAATCTACCAGGTTACAAGGCACTTACAGGACTGTCTCTGACAAATGGCTCCTTTTATCATAAAGCTGTTGGCATTCAGGGTTCCATATTCAAAATGGAGAACGGAATACAAACAATAATTACTCTACATAAAAAGGTCAGTTTTGACAGAAGCAGAAAGGAACTGATGGATATTAAGCTCCTACTCAGTGCCAGACAACATCTCATTTTAAACCTCTCTTGACCCGAATATTTCCCAACAGATCTGCAAAAGCTCTATTCCTAAGTGAGAAAACAGGGTCAGAGAAATTAAGTATTCCCATGTCTCTGCTAGATAGTGGTCAAATGGAAAGCAGAATACAGGTCTTTCCTAATTATAAAATCTGCACCATTTCCCCTACACCATGAATTCCTACATTGATCATGAGTTCTAGGGGAAAAGTCCAGCACAGCAACCATTCTGTGATCCATCCCTTCATCTCTGGATGATCCTACCACTTACCAGCTATTGCTGTTGTGCTAGGCAGGTTCTTTAACTACCTGGATTATATGTACCTTAATTTTTCAGGCAGAGGACACTGGCTTTTTCTACTATCTACTGCTGGCTATCAGCCTTTTCAGAATTACTTGGTGGCAAAAGTTCAAAAGGTTCTAGAATGACTAATCGTATGCCAAGGTCCAAAGTCTGTCCAGTTCAGAACCTAACCAGCCGACTAAAATTTGCTCCCTGCACTATTTTTTCCCTAACGGGATCTTTAAGAAAGTGGCAAATGTTGTTCACAAAAACGCACACATGGCTTCAAGCTGGCATTCTCTCATTTTGCTTCCTTCTCCTTTAACACTTAGTTCACACTCACCTGTCAGTAGCATGCTGCCATGAGCCTCCTGAGGCAGGTCAAGAAACAGAACACATATGAAAACGTGATTAAGAGTCTTGTGTGCTCAAAAGGAAAAAAAAGGCAATACTGAGGCCTCCAAATGATGAACTACATCTCATCCACCCTTTCTCCCCACCTCACAGGCCTGAGTTGTAGTCGTGTACCCAGATGACTGCCGCCTTCAAGTACAAAGGCAAGGGCTGGGAAGAGGACTGCAAGGACCAGTGAGATGCATTCCTGTCCATCAGGCACTCACACTCTAATGAGGGCTTCTTACTAAAAGGCTTCCCAGGCAGATCTTAGCATCCTCTTACTAAAAGAATTCCCAGGGGATCTTAGCATGCTTTAGCTCTGTCCACCGTTTTCCTTCTCTCAGTCCTCTGCTTACCCTGGACCTGGCAACTCATCATTTCTTTTCACAAACTTAATACTTCTTCCCAAAGAGCTACCACATATTTCCCACAAAGTACTCAGTGTGGGAGTGGGGGTGTGAAGGAGGGTATTTAGCTAGAAACTTCTGTCGTTTTAAAATCCTGTCAATAATTACCATGTTTTTAAGGACACAATTATGTTTTAAAATATCTTTTGGTAACCCTCCTTCATTTCTGTTACTCATTATCTAAGAGCCCAAAGGAAAACCCCTGAATAAAAATATTTAAATTCTTACTTAAACCTGCAGAGCCTTTGTTTCTTATATTTAGGTCTCATGAGATTAGACTATATAACTTCTTAAAATCTCTCCTAGGAAAAATTCAAAGTTATTAATCTAAAAACAGTCAACAGTAGACTATTCCTATTTTGTCAAAGTACTGTACTGAGTGATAATTTAATGATACATCGGAAAGTTCGTATGATTAATAGGTAACAAAATACAGAAGAGCATTTGGTGGAAGACTAACAATCATACTCACCTGTGCTCCTGGGTCCATACCCAAATGTGTAATGCTCTCCCCTCCAGAGTAGGGGCCAGCTGTGGGGGAAGGGCAGCCACATTTCTCTCTCTTAAGCTCCTCTCTTAAGCTCCCTATAAACACAAACCCTCCTCCTGATCAAAAGTATTTATTAACATTCACTCTGTAGGACTCCTAAAGTTTACAGTTTGAAGAATACAGCACAGCTCCTGACATTTCCTAATCCTAACTACCATGAGGCTTGAACACCATTCTATACTAGCCCCCGGGGTCAGCTATTCACTTGCTCCATGTTTCATGGAGAAGTGTTTCTTTCTCATAGCCACTGTTATGCTTCTCTCTCTCTCTCTCTCTCTCTGTGTGTGTGTGTGTGTGTGTGTCTGTGTGTGTGTGTGTGTGTGTGTGTGTATTAAAATCACAACCTCATAAAAAGAAAAAAATACACTCTCAGGCTCTCAGGTAGGCATAAATGATGCCACAAAAGTTTTCTGAAAACTCGGGGGTGTTCCGTTGAAAGTCTTCACTACCTAAGCACCATAATCCCCAGATGAAGACAGCAATACTGTGAAAGTCATTTTAGAAGCTCCAAATTCAGTTTCAAGAAATAGCTTTTCTGAGGACTAATGGGTGTGGAGGAGGAGATGATAAACTCATCTTTACAAAACAATGCTGCTTATCTTTCTTCATCTTAAAAAAGAAAGATCTTAGTTTGGCAGTTAAAAATGTTGCCACAAGCACTTCTCTATGTGAATATCAGAATTCTTGGTGATTATTACATATGAATTTTGAAAAGAAGGGAATAAAAAATGACAAGCTGTCTGGTTACCTAAGAGATGACGTCTCTGCACTATCAGCCCACACAGCAGTGTCCCTACCTTGTCGTCACTTCCAGGATAGCACATACAACAGGATTTTCTGGGAAGGAGGTCTCTGGAAATCACATTCACCTCCTGGCCTCCGCAAAACTTGAACCATGGCTTTCAAGGAAGCCTTTCTCAGAGCCAACTGGCTGGCCTGATTGGCAATTACCCATTAGCCATCTTCAAGGAGCCAGAGTGTCATTTCACATGACAAAATGCAGCAAGGGGTTGCAAATCATCTTTTAAGAAATATGCCTATAAGATAGTTTCCTGGGTTTGAGCAAGCTAATAAGAAAGCACTTCTTAAAGCCCCACAGCACGACTTAGAAGATCCAGCCACGAGGCAGAAACACAGGGCCAGGATGGCTACAGGCCTGAGCTGGTATCTCTCTAAGCTCAGTGCTTCAACTTCCTCAGCTTCCAAACATATGATGAACCTACACACCTTGCACAAAATTACTAACATCCCACAGAAAAAACCCTCACAGTCCCTGCCTCAGTGAATTATCAGAACTGCCTTTGCAGGGAGGTGTCATTTATTAATGTGTTACAGAAGCAGCAGCAGGGCTCACAGATGTTAAGTGATATTCTCAAAGCCTTAGGTAATGGAGCTAAAACTCATCTGGGGTCTGTTCTTCCTTCTTTTAATTGAATAGAAATAAGTGGGTGCATTTTGGCTGTGGATATATTATTCTGCACTACATATCTTTTACTCAGAAAAAATTTCAGTTTTAAAACATAACTTGTAATGTTGTTTCTCAAGTGCATCATACACCCTCATCACCTTGCCATATTTTGGTAAAGTGTAAAGGATAAACACGTATTTTTTAATAGGCCAAATGATTTTAAGCCATAGCAATATAAATGGATATAAATTAGGTAAAATATGCCCTTGAGCTGCAGCTGGATATTATTTTATAAAATAATAAGACAGATCTACTGATCAAACTGTGATAAACAAAATCTTAATACTTTTTTTTCCAAGCTTCTGCTCTCACTTTTCAATTAGATGTAAAAACTGCATGTAAAGTGGGGCCATGTTAGTTGATATACTGGGATTTACTGAGCATGATACTGTGAAAGAAGGGTAAGATACCCCAAAATTCTGACTAAATGAAAATACCTGTATAAAAGACTGTTCAAAATGTTCCCAGCACAGATTGCTAGCAATGAATAGCCTTGGGTTATTTAATGACTGTTGATTGTTATGTGTATTATGTAGACTAAATACTGTCCTATAATTCATTCTTCTTTGGAAGGCGTGTTTTGTCTGTTAATCTTCTGTGGTAGTATCTGTTTCCTTATTTGAAACATTTTTTTAATTCTCTTTGGGCAATCTTATTTGTCTTATTTTTATTTTTGAGACAGAGTCTCACTCTGTTGCCCAGCCTGGAGTGCAGTGGCACAATCTCAGTTCACTGCAGCCTCGTTCTCCCCGGCTCAACCAATCCTCCCACCTTAGCCTCCCCAGTACCTGGGACTACAGGCAATTACCAGCACATCCAGCTAATTTTTCCCTTTTTTTTTTTAGGGACAGGCTTTTGCCACCTTATCCAGGCTAGTTTTAAACCCCTGGACTCAAATAATCCACCCATCTCATTCTCCCAAAGTGTTGGGATTACAGGTGTGAGCCACCACGCCTGGCCTGGGCAATCTTGTTTTTAAAATAACATATTAAAAAAAATCCAACAATGTAAAAGGGTTGGATCCTAAAAATACAACATATAATAAATACAATGTTTACTATTAAGCGAAGAAAAAAAATGCTCTTAAAAATGACTTTCAGAGTTCATAAAGAATAAGTCACACACACCATATCTTGAACACAATTCTCCATTATACATTATAGTGGAGTCTACATGAAGAAAAATAATTCATGAATAATTTAAAGTTACAAAACTGGATACTTTGAATTTCATCTTCTTTTCTTTGCCTATACTACAATAGCCAAGGTAAATAGCATGAAAGAGAAACAAGAGTACCTGAAAACTCCAGAAACTTTATTATGAGCTTTTACAAGCTTATTCATCAATTTTTTAACTAACCCTAGTTTAATAAATGCCAAACACTTTACATGTATTAACTCAATAATTCCTGACAACAACCCTATGAGGTAGGCATTATCATTACCTCTATATTACAGAAGAGAAAACAGATATGGAGACGTTATATAATTTGCCCAAAGTCACACTGCTAGTAAATACTAAAACTTCGGCAGCCTGACTGACCAGTCTACTTTTAACCAAAACATTTTTTTTTTACCCACAAGACACAACTGGATTGAGTTTACTTTCTCTAGTGTGAAAGTTCATGAGGTACAGTGCCACAGACACAGCAGAATAAAAGGAGTGGGGTGAGGGGCTCAGAGATTTTCCAGTTTGTAGTAAGAATGTAACCACTGGTCATAGGAGCATTGGCTGAAAGCTTCAGGAAGTCAGGCATGCAGAGCTTGGGCCACATTGCTGAATAAGTGAATATTAAGAAGAAAGGAAAGATATTTGCAAAATGAAAAAGCCAGGAGGAAGGGCTGCTTCTTCACCTTAACCAGAATCCTGGATTTCAAGGCTCCAGGACTGCCTGGCTACAGCACAACTGAATTAGCAACTGAAGGGAATGCAGTGAACCCATGTACTTTGATCTTGGTAAAGCAGTTGATAACAGTGTCCTGTGAAATCAGGATCCTAAATCAACTAAAGCTTATGTTGCTCCAAGAACCACACAAGTTAAGCAGGCTAGAAAGAAAAACACTGGCTACATCTACTAGTATGATGAAGAAAAACGCCACAAGGAACAGAATTCAATCTTTACTCAAAAGTAACTTAGAAATTACACTGTTTTGATCAAATTTGCACATAACATTAATTTGGGAGATGTGAAGAGAGCAAATGAGAGTGAGCCAATTGACTTAGTTAAATTAGCAGAGAGGTGAAGAAAAACAGAAGTTCAGTTTCATTTTTGTGTCCCCTTTAATTTGCAGGGAGTGGCTACGGATGTCCAGTGGGTAGTAACCACCTCTAGACCTAAAATGCCAAGACTGAACTAAGTAAGCAATAGCAAACAGATACATGTTTAAAATGTTAGGTCTTCAGATCTGAACTTCACAGAGCATGATCCTATTATTCCATACACTATCAGTAAAGTTCTATGGGAAATAATATTTCTTTCAACAAGACTTTGTTAGGAAAACCTAAAGAAAAGAAGGGGCTCAAAGGCTGAGTTTAGGAGGTCAGATGAAAAAGTCAGTGGCGTATGTATAATCTGGCCCCACTACAAATATGCCGCACAGGCAGAAGGTCATGAGAATGGTTTGCAAACACAGGGCAGGATAAAGAACAGCAGAGAAGGGAGAGAGAAGCAAGCTAAAATTTGAACTAACATTATTTTTTTAAGCATAAATTATAATTCTAATTTCTTTAATGTTGAGAAATAGCTTCTCCCTTGGTAGAACTATCTGTCTTCCCAGCAAAAACTGTATTTTAAATGTTATCAGTCAAAAAATGAGAGTAAGAGAGGTCTGAAACATTTGAAGAAAAAAATGACCTATATTCAGGCTGGGCCCCAGCAAATGTAAAAGTGAGCATCATTTCATGCAGCTCCTAAGAGACTGAAGAACTGCACTATTAGCTCTGCAGCCAACATGCAGGAAGAGGTTCTTGCCCAGATATGGGTTCTAAGTATATCCTAGCAGGCTTATTTATGGTAGAAAAGCATACCTTTCTAGAAAATAAAAGACTCTGAAAGGAAAGAGTGTCACTGAATAATTAAAACTTTCTTTTTTTTGAGATGGAGTCTCGCTCTGTCACCCAGGTTAGAGTGAAGTGGCATGACCTCAGTTCACTGCAACCTCTGCCTCCTAGGTTCAAGTGATTCTCCTGCCTCAGCCTTCCGAGTAGCTGGGATTACAGGTGAGTGACCACATTGGGCTACTTTTTTGTATTTTTAGTAGAGACGGGGTTTCACCATGTTTAAGCCAGGATTGTCTCGATCTCCTGGTCCTCATGATCCAACCTCCGTGGCCTCCCAAAGTGCTGGGATTATAGGCATGAGCCACTGTGCCCAGCCATGAATAATTAAAACTTTCAAATATGTTACCCTTACTACTCTCAATCATAATTTGTACAGTTATTTTATTTATTTATTTATTTAGAGATAAGAGCCTTGCTCTGTCGCCTAGGCTGGAGTGCAATGGCGTGATCTTGACTCACTGCAACCTCTGCCTCCTGGGTTCATGCAATTCTCCTGCCTCCGCCTCCCAAGTAGCTGAGACTACAGGCACCCGCCACCACAGCCGGTTAATTTTTGTATTTTTCGTAGAGTAGAGGGTTCACCATATTGGCCAGGCTGGTCTCTAACTCCTGACCTTATGATCCACCTGCGTTAGCCTCCTAAAGTGCTGGGATTACAGGCATGAGCCACTGTGCCTGGCCTGTACAGTTATTTTTTAAAGTAAACCCCTCAATATGTGAGCAATGCAGACAATGAATACCTTTGGGTATTCACAGAATTAATGACAATAATAGCAGCAGCAGCAGCTAACACCTGAGTGTTAACTATGTGCCAGGAACCGTTCTAAGCATTTTAGCCTATCCTCACAACTAACCCTAGATGGTAAGTATTGTCATATCTTCATTTCATAGAAAATTAAGTGACTTTCCCACGGTCCCATGGCTAGAAAGTCAGAGTAAAAACCTCGGCAGTAGACTCCAGAGCTCATGCTCTTCAAGAGACTGTCATTGAAGGAACAGCCCACAATAAAATCCTATATATTCTGCTGCCTTCTAAAAGAAACAGCAACAAACAGGGAGAAATCTAGCAGAGGCATTAGGATTACAGCCATCCCACATTCCAGATTTGAAAAGGAAATATATGTGAAAAACTTCAGCCAAATGACAATGCTCGGAGAAATTCTTGTTTAATACTTACAGAGGACAAAAAGCAAACCATAAAACCTACGCAGGCAGATCTACCAGAAAGTAGGATGACTGGCCCCCTCCCACAGTTTAAAAAATCATCCACGCAATGACAAACTCAAAATTAGCCTCTGCTCAGACCTTTTTCTAGAATGCCCCAGTGCTCTCCAGAATCCTTCCCTCACCAGGCTGCCCTCAGAACTACCTGCAGGGGCCTTCAAAACACAATTTCCCAGGCCCCACCCCAGATGTGCACCATTGAAATCACAGGGGTGGAGGGATGCTCCTGGAATCTGCACATTTAAGAAATTCCCAAGTGATTGTTAGATGTAGCCCAGTTGGTGAAAGCCCGCTGTAGACAGACATTCTACTCCTTCCTCCATGCTATCACCAGAATCGCTGAAGGCAGAGATCAAGGTAAAACTATTTCCCTTCTCAAGAACCTTCAATGGAATAACTCTTACTCAAAGGCAAGCAAGTAAAGTCTGAATTCCTCAGCAGGCCTTCTAGGCCCCCTGTGATCTGTTCCAAACTACTTCTCTGGCTTCCTTTCCTCCTCCAACCCTCACTCTATCCCAGCAGCATTCCCCAAACACATTCTGTACTTCTACATCTCCATGCTTTGCTGCTCCAACGTTCCCTCAGATCTCTCATCGATTCTCCACCTGTCACTATCTTTGTCATCCTTCAAGGCCCTACTCAAGGTATTTTTCCTTGTGAGACCTTCCCTGATCTTTCCAGTCAAAATCAATATCTCCTTCTGAGCAAATGTCCAAAAAATTTAGCTCTCACAAGAATGACAACATATAATGCACATTGTGCTGAATTATACTAAACCATGCAGGTCTCCTCTTCAAAGCAGGAACATTACCTTACTCATCTTTCATACTGGGGATGGAAAAGAGACCTGGGTCAAAGTGTAGCTCTCCCAGCTAGTTACTAGCACTGTAACCTTGAGTGGGTTATTTAAACACACTGAGCCTCAGTCTTGTAATCTTTGAAACGGAACACCAATGACACCAACCTTCACAGCTGATATAAGTGTAAAACATGAAAAGTGGCCCACTGTGGACCACCTGAAATGCACTAACATAATAGCTGTTGTTAATATTTAGTGTTAACTTTTGTTTCTCATCCCACTACAGTGCACTGCAGGCAAAGTCAATGCTCAAAAAGCATTTGCTTTTACTCAAAAAAAAAAAAAAAAAAAAAAAGCTTTTATTTGCTTTCAAATAAATGTTAAGTGATTTCTTAAAGTCCTTTATCCTTACCCAATCTTGTTCTGTGATAAAGAACATTTCATAATATTTCTATTCCTATTCTATCTGTACTCTCCTTTCCTTCAAAAATCGACATTCAAAATTCTAATGAACAAGCCCTGTCAGTGTCTCTCCTCCTCTAGCTTGGCTGTTAGCTTTGAACTAGAGTAACTGCCTGCAGCCACAGTGTCGGTCCTCAGAGAATTGCCTGCTTCACCCTTGCAACAAACAGCACTTTGTAGGCAAACTGGAAGAGAGCCCAAGGTAGAAGGGAGGAAAACCAAGGGAAAGGAGTTTGGGCCAAAAACTGAGCTGACACCCACACTATCATTCACACTAGAATACAGGTAAAGGAGAGAACAGGAAAGGAAAGGGGTTCAGATCAACACAAACCTTCCCCAGCCACCTACCTCACCACTCACCCACGGAAAATGCATTCCAAGACTCACAAAGGATGTGCTGGTCAGCTCACTGCCTGATACACACAGCTATTGTTGTGAATAAAATACGGTCATATATAATAGCTTTTTATCCTCACCAAACCAATCCTGTTGCTGTTACTATCCCCTCCCCCATTTACAGGAGATGAAATGCAAGGTCACACAAGTCCACAGAAGAGAGAGCTGGGACCAGAATTCAAGTCTTTTAAGCTCCAGATTCTAGGTCCTTCCCACCGCCTCCATATAGGTTGCAAAAAGCAATTTTAAAAGTGCTCTCAGAAGCTCGCCAGATCCACCAGTTGTAAAGGTAAAGGTAAAACAAGATGGGTTTTGTGCTATTAAAAACAATTCTGGCGCCAAGGATGTGTGTTGTCACAGCAACACGGCTCCAACTGCAGCCTCCGTAATGATCAGTCCAGCATTTTAGTACGCTGTTCCAGGAGGATCCTTCAGTCGGCTTTCTGTTCCTCGACGGAAACGGTCTCCACAATTTCATTTGGTCATTTGGTTTGGGGAGGCAGTATCAGGGAAGGAATATGATTTCCTTTCTTTTTTCAACCAAACTCTAATGCTGACTTTAAGACTGAGGTAATGTGGAAGGCAAAACAAGTTTCTAAAGCAAATTTGTGTTCATCATTGTGAGAGAGTTCAAGGGGCAATGACCGCAGTCCTAAAAAGCACAGATCCTGAAGCCATGGCAGCTTGGATTCAAATCACAGTTCTGCCACCTCTGATAAAGACCTGGGCTGTTCGTGGTGATCGGGAGATGCAGCCAGACTAGAGAACCCAGCTTGGTTTCCTCTACTACAAAATGGGGCTGCTCTGAGAATTAAATGAGGTAACATATGTAAAGTGCTGCAAACAGTGCCTGGCACATGGTGAAGTGTTTCCTAGTCTCACTTCCAGATTAGTCACTAGGACTGGATTCTTTTTTAAGTGTATTTTATAAGAAGGTTAAACAAGACTTCTTATACAACTTGTTAATCCATAATTCCCCAAATGAGCACAAAGATTATTTACAAGTTTCACTTCCTGATAGGATCTTCCAGGATTTCAGTCTGTAGGGTAGAGTCCCTAGAAGGCCGAGCAGTGGAATTTGAAGAATTTTTCTTCTTCCCAACAACAGTGCAAGGGCAAAACCTGAACCTATTCTCTCAGTACTACAAATGGTTTCCATAAGGGGGAAAACGATCCATAAAGATCCTTACTGCATTAAAGTGACAAACAAAAGGGAGCATTTTAAAATGTCTTTATTCTAAAAAGCAACCAAGTATTAGAAATTTAAGGTTACACCAGGCTAGAAAGACATAGTTCAGATCACACAGGGATTACAGTCCCCGGACTGGAATAAATCTGCAGATGAATCAAAAGACCCCACCCAAACGCTGAAATTCTAGGAACAAGGCAATTAGATACGTGGGATGATTAACAGCAAAATGCTTTTAAAAATCCTCTCAGACTAGGATTCTGCTAGTAGCGGAAATCTGTTCAAATATTACTCTCTTCTCTTTCAAAGAGGGTATACGTACAACAAATTGTGTTACACAAACGATGTTGATTTGCCTCAGAAAAGCAAATAAAACTAAAGACAGGAACACTATTGGGGTCACAGTAAAGGCCTGAGGTCCCGTCCTGCACCAGAATACCCAGATGGTGGAGAGGGTCTAAAACTCAGTAGACAATGTCCTCCTGGTAGTACCCTGACAGGGCAGACGCAGCCTTGCTGACACTGCTTCACACAAAGGGACCCTGGAGGCTCGCCCTTCAAAAGCAAAACAAGCTGGTGTTCCAAACCATCTTTTTCCTAGGAACTGCTGTGTATACCCCCTCAATGTCATACTTTGGGTAGGGAAAGAAAAGTGTGGCTTTGTACTCCAACACAGCCAACTTTCCACGATGCAAACATTTTCCAGCTTTCTTGATTTACTTTTTGCTATTAGCTGCTCTCTGGACCCCTCTTCTTTATTTCACTCCCTATTTCTTCTCTCTGACATAAACTCTTTCCCTTCCTTCTCATTCCAATTCCGCTTTTGGAGAAACCACATCACGCATTAACATGACACACTAGGAATGGCAAAATAGTAGCACTCTTTGCCCCCCACCAACATAAATTCTGTACTATTTCTAAATATTGGTATTTTTTCTCTTTCTTCCTCATTTACCCCAAACCCATTTTAAGATATTAACAAATCTTCCCGTATCTTCTGGGGTAGATGATCTCTTTACTCAACTCTAAGTGGCTCTTACCCTTCATTCTCTCTCTCTGTGTCCCACCTGTCTTCTCCCCACTTATATTCATACTCTACCTATTTCTCCCTAAACCTATTACTCCTCAGGCCAGACAACCTGTTCAAATGCATCCACTCCAGATATAATACACCACATTTGAAGGTGAGAAATTATTATTAAAAGTGTGGGGTTTGGGGAACAATCCAAGATGGCTGACCGCTAACATCTCAAGATTGTAGCTCCCAGTGAAAACGCAGAGAACGAGAGGACGCCACACTTTCAGACAAATTTAGGTCGCTCACGGAGCAGAAGATTCCCAGTGGAGGAGCTGCACGGGTCGCCAGCGCGACTCTTGTGGCTGGCGCAGCAGTTTTGCTGGCACCTCAGCACGGCAGCTCTTGGAGCAGAGTAAACAGGACTGGTTCCTCTTCTGACCGAAGTTTGGAGCTCTGGGAAGGCAGTCGCCTATACGGACTCAAGAAGGAAGTCAGACTGGAGATTTCTGGGCAGAAAAGCACTATCAGTCTTAACGGCACTGCTTAGGCCGGTGCAGTGGGTTGCTCATAGTTCGGCCCTGGGAATTAACAACTTGGACGTCTACTCAGAGACCTAATTTGAAAGGTGGTAATTACAAAGACAACAGGTGGATAAACTTACAACGATGGGAAGAAACCAGCGTAAAAAGGCTGAGAATACTCAAAATCAGAATGCCTCTCCCTCTAAAGAGGATCACAGTCTCTCATCAACAAGGGAACAAGGCTTGATGGAGAACGAGTGCATCCCAAAAACAGAATCAGGCTTCAGAACATGGATAATAAGAAACTTCTGTGAGTTAAAAGAACATGTTGTAGCCCAATGTAAAGAAACTAAGAACTTTGAAAAAAGGTTTGATGAAATCCTAATGAGAATAGACAACTTAGAGAGGAATATAAGTGAATTAATGGAACTGAAGAATACAATACGGGAACTCCAAGAAGTATGCACAGGTTTAAACACTCGAATTGTTCAAGCAGAAGAAAGGACATCAGAGGTCAAAGTCCAACTTAATGAAATAAAACGAGAAGACAAGCATAGAGAAAAAAGGATAAAAAGGAATGAGCAAAGTCTCCAAGAAATGTGAGACTACGTGAAAAGACCAAATTCACATTTGATAGGTGTACCTGAATGCGACGGAGAGAATGAATCCAAGCTGGAAAATATTCTTCAGGATATTATTCAGGAAAATTTACCTAAACTAGCAAAGCAGGACAACATTCAACCTCAGGTAATACAGAGAACACCACAAAGATATTCCTCAAGAAGAGCAACCCCAAGGCACATAATCACTAGATTCACCAGGGTTGAAATGAAGGAGAAAATACTAAGGGCAGCCAGAGAGAAAGGTCAGGTTACCCACAAAGGGAAGCCTATCAGACTTACAGCAGATCTCTCAGCAGAAACCCTACAAGCCAGAAGAGAGTGGGGGCCAATATTCAACAGCCTTAAAGAACAGAACTTTCAGCCCAGAATTTCATATCCAGCCACACTAAGCTTCACAAGTGAAGGAAAAATAAAATCTTTTATGAACAAACAAGTACTCAGAGATTTTATTACCACCAGGCCTGCTTTACAAGAGCTTCTGAAAGAAGCATTACACATAGAAAGAAACAACCAGTATTAGCCTTTCTAAAAATATACCAAAAAGTAAAGAGCATCAACATAAAGAAGAATTTACATCAACAAATGGATAAAACAGCCAGTTAACAACAAATGGCAGTAATCCTAAATTTAAATTGACTAAATCCCCCAATCAAAAGATACAGCCAAAACCCAACAGTATGCTACATCCAGACCCATTTCACATGCAAGGATACACAAAGACTCAAAACAAAGGGATGGAGAAAGATTTACCAACCAAATGGAGAGCATAAATAAATAAATAAATAAATAAAAAGCAGGAGTTGCAATTCTCGTATCTGATAAAATAGATTTTAAAGCAACAAAGATATAGTGGTAAAAGGATCAATGCAATAATAAGAGCTAACGATCCTAACATCCAGATACATAGAGACTTAGACTCAGTGAGGCAGAAAATTAATAAGGATATCAAGGACTTGAACTCAGATCTGGAACAAGTAAACTCAATAAATATTTATAGAGCTCTCCACTTTAAACACACAAAATATACATTCTTGTCAATACCACATCACACCTACTCATAGGTTTAAATGAAATATTGATTGCCCATTATTAATACCCATTTCTTTTAGAATAAAGCAACATTTCCATTCTCTCTCCCTCTTTTTCTTCCTCTTTCTTCCCCTCCTTCACTCTTTTTTTTCTTTCCTTCTCTCAAAAAAAAAAAAAAAAGTGTGGGGTTTGGAATTTGCTTTGCTCTGCTTTGTGTTTAGTGTTGGGGGAGAAAAGGATGAAATCAAGTTTTAATTTATGTCAATTTAATGTTTAAAGTGTAGGCCGGGAGCGGTGGCTCACACCTATAATCCCAACACTTTGGGAGGCCGAAGTGGGTGGATCACGAGGTCAAGAGATCGAGATTATCCTGGTCAACATGGTGAAACCCTGTCTCTACTAAAAACACAAAAATTAGCTGGGCATGGTGTAGTCCCAGCTACTCAGGAGGCTGAGACAGGAGAATTGCTTGAACTCAGGAGGTGGAGGTTGCAGTGAGCCGAGACTGCGCCACTGCACTCCAGCCTGGATAACAAGAGTGAAACTCCATCTCAAAAAAAAAAAAAAGTGTATTGTGGGCCAGGCATGGTGGCTTATGCCTGTAATCCTAGCACTTTGAGAGGCTGAGGCGGGCAGATCACCTGAGGTCAGGAGTTTGAGATCAGCTTGGCCAACATGGCAAACCACCTCTTGACTAAAAATACAAAAAATAGCTCTGTGTGGTGGTACGTGCCTGTAATCCCAGCTACTCAGGAGGCTGAGGTAGGAGAACAGCTTGAACCTAGGAGGTGGAGGCTGCAGGGAGCCAAGATCGCACCACTGCACTCTGGCCTGGACCACACACCAAGTCCATCTCAAAAAAAAAAAAAAAGTGTATTGTGCTTTTAACTCAAACCCTATGCTTCCATTTATTTGGCCACTAAAGGGCTATCTTCAAGGGCCTAAATTAAGAAGCTTTTTCCAGCCCACAAAGCTATTTTGTTTGGTTTACAGGAAGTTCTACAATTTTGAATTAGCCAATCTTTAAAATCAGATTTTACACAATAATGCAGATTTCTGGGTTACAGTAAAAAAATAAAATCGAAAGATCTGGCGACACAGGCCCACACGTTCCCACACAGCAACAATGCACTGCACAACAGGCCCACTTCAGACGAGCCTCCCACTCCTGATGACCCCACCCTGAGGACGAGTGCCTGCTGCCACAAATCATCTGAGGCACACTATTTGCTCAAGACCCCCAGGCTACTGCTAGTATCCAACTCTGATCAGCACAGAAATTGCAGATCTAATTTCTGCTTGGTACAGAACTTACTAGGTATAAAAACGTTGTAAGAAAAAGAATTTAAAATAGATAAAAGAGAAAATATTTTGGAATAGAAAAATATCTTGAGAGGTAAGCTAAACAAAAAATGTATCTCTCACTGTGTGTGTGTGCGCGCGCACATAGGTAGTGGGTGTTTGTGTAAGATATATAAAACTGCAGCCCACTTCCCAATTTGTACTTTATTACTGGCTAAACAGTAACACTAATAATTAAATTGTTAAAGTAAAACTTGAACAGAATAAATTCACTCCAGTGAAGAGATTATACTTCAGTATAATGAAGTATATTTTTACTGTATTTAAAAAATAAAGGAATGAATGAAACAGCCTATGACTATGATGTAGATATGTGGATATTTATTTATTCATTTACTTTGAGGATATAAATGTTTTAATTGAATGTATTTACGGCATTTGTTCAGCAAACATTTGTTATAGCAGTTTTTTTAGCTAAGACATAACAGCTTTGCAAAATTAGGTATAACTTTACATGATATATTTATGTAGAGTAGTTATTGTTGTAAGGTGAGATTTAACTAGGAGGAGGGTGCTTAAAATGTACTTTACAGCTGGGAACAGTGGCTCTTGCCTGTAATACCGGTACTTGGGGAGGCCGAGATGGTCAGATCACCTGAGCAGGAGTTCAGGAGTTTGAGACCAGCCTGACCAACATGGAGACACCACCAAAAAAATTAGCTGGGCATGGTGCCTGCACCTGTAATCCCAGCTACTTGGGAGGCTGAGGCAGGAGAATTACTTCAACCAGGAGGCAGAGGTTGCAGTGAGCCAAGATCGTGCCACTGCACTCCAGCAGCCTGAGCAACAACAGTGAAACTCCATCTCAAAAAAAAAAAAAAGATGACTTTACAAGTGGCGTTTTACTGTCAATATGGGTGACAGAAGAGAACAGGGCTAGAGAAAACGCCAACACAATTAAGTGATTTAAAGTTACCCTCTGAATTCCAGGATAAATTTTCATTGAAGTAGTTTTACCAACAGGCTGATACTTCTAAGACCAATCTGTGACAGCAAGAGCACTGGCCTGGAAGCCTACATGCTGGGGTGTCACTACAGCTCCACTCTTGAAACACACAGCATCAACTACAGGAGTTATCAGGTACCTTTAAAGCCTAAAACCTGATGCTTTTTCATGTAGCAGAAATATCAATAGGTATTACAGGTATTATAAAATAAATACAAAAATGTGCAGAAATGAGAAAGGGTACAGTAGATAATAGGTATATTTTATAAAATATTTAAAAGTTTGATTTAAAATACAAAAGTCTGATATAAAACAAGTCTGTTTTCAAATTCCACCTCTATGTGACATTGTTGCAAATTACATAACCTCTCCAGTTTTATGACCCCATCTGTAGAATGGAAATAAGTTTACCTTTCACTCAGAATTGTTTTGAGAATTACATGAGAATGCATGTAAATTCCAGGGCATAGGTCTGGACAATCATTAAGTGCCTGATAGCTATTATTAATAACTTTAGGTGTTCCGTATATTGTCCAAATACTTCTTAACGAGCTAATTAAAAACAAAAACAAAAAACTAGCCATATCTGAGAATAAACTAATTTTAAAAGCCTTTTCAGTAGAATGCCATTGCAAGCATCATGGGGATGATTTTTCCAAGAATTTTAATTTTCTAATATTTCTTAAAATTGGGTTGTAATCAATCAGTGAAAAGAATTTTGACTGACGGCATTTAATAACCAGTCTGAAGAGTTCTGTCCTGTCTCCATAGCAGATTTTGAGAAGCAGCCTTTTTTTTTTTTTTTTTTGAGAGATTTTGAGAGTCAGCTTTCTGGCGGCCAATGACCATCAGAAAAAGGTGTCTTCTTGTACATCCTTTATCCTTGTTCTGTAGAACTCATTGCAGTGCTGGCTACCTATTGTAGCAATGGGATTTATACGTTCCTGGGGAGGTGAGGCTTTCTCTGGCAATGTTCCTATTACCAGCAAGCATAAGAGGGAAAAAAAGGTTTTAAAAGAAAAATGCTTGTAATGGAACCTAACACCATATTTATGAGCACTCCCCAACAGCGGGTGTCAAGGGATAGATACAGACATCTTGAAAACCTCCGATGAGTGGCAGTTCCCAGACTTCTGACTTCACAGGCCACTAAAATTTCTGAAGAAAGACCATCATAAAATTGCCAGCTTAAAACTGGACCTAGAAATGACACCAAAAAACCACCCCATCCTTTCATAAAATGAAAAAACAAACCAATCCTCCAGTAGGAAGGACAACCCAAGATTAAACAAATTAAAACAAAAAAAGCAGACTCTTATAATTAAATAAACTTAGCACTAAAGTTGAAACAGGAAAGCTTGTTGCATTGTCTTTATACTTCTCATTTTCTCATGGGCTGGTGAAACTGTCCTCAGGGACCCACTCTGGAAATGACTGTTCAAGAATGGACTGGGAGTTGGTCCCATCATACCATCCAGCCAGGGTGCTCTATCTCATGGAGGTACCAAGGGTCATGTTGTGACCATGTGCTGTTTGGGTCACCATACCTTCCAAGAAGACTGACATATCCTTAAAGCTCCTCTTCTGTCTCAATAACCAATTATGGGCTTGCTGGCCACAAATGTTTCAAAACCATTTGAAGGTGTCTTCAGTCAGTACCCAGCCTTTGTGTACAACTACTAAGCTGTATAACTACTCAGGGTACAACTGACCGAGCTGCACAGAATTACCTGGAGGTAGGGAGAGCTCTTCTCAAAACTGAACTCCATATCTGGAGATTCTGATTCAATAGGCATGGGGAAGGGTCTGGTTATATGGTTTTGTTTGTTTTTTGTTTTTTGAGACGGAGTTTCGCTCTTGTTACCCAGGCTGGAGTGCAATGGCGCGATCTCGGCTCACCGCAACCTCCGCCTCCTGGGTTCAGGCAATTCTCCTGCCTCAGCCTCCTGAGTAGCTGGGATTACAGGCACGCACCACCATGCCCAGCTCATTTTTTGTATTTTTAGTAGAGACAGGGTTTCACCATGTTGACCAGGATGGTTTCGATCTCTCAACCTCGTGATCTACCCGCCTCGGCCTCCCAAAGGCGTGAGCCACCGTGCCTGGCCTATATGTATTTTTTAAATATTCCCCAGATTGATTTTGATGTCAGCCAGGGTTGAGAAAAACCAAATTTCTTTGCATTCATTCTGAATATGTCTTGTAAAGCTTTAAGGTATACCTCTTCATTCATTCCTCTGGGTGACAAATGCTAATAAAGGGCCTGCCATGTGCAAGGCACTAGAAAATCAGGAGAGAACAAGAGAGATAAATCCCCACCTTCACCGCACTGACAGAGTACTGGAGCACAAAAACAGGAGGCAATTAAAACAGCACACTGAGGCTTATTAGAATAAAGTGAACTATCAAGGCCGCCTATGGCCCTATCCTCACGGTTTCATAGGCCTCCATACCATCTCCTCTCAGATGACTTTTTCCACATACTAGAAATCCTAATATTTTTATCAGAAAAGCAGATGAGCAAGGACCTTGCCCTCATGAAGTTTACATTGTAGCAACAATGTCCACACACACACACACACACACACTCTCTCTATACACACACACACACACACACACACACATATACGCACATACATACATACTTTTTTTGTTTGTTTTTTTTTTTTTTGAGACAGAGGCTTGTTCTGTCACCCAGGCTGGAGTGCAATGGGGTGATCTCAGTTCACTGCAACCTCCGCCTCCCGAGTTCAAGTGATTCTCCTACCTCAGCCTCCTGAATAGCTAGGACTACAGGTGCCACCACCACACCTGGCTAATTTTTTTTTTTTTAATTTTTAGTAGAGATGGGGTTTTACCATGTTGGCCAATCTGGTCTCTAACTCCTGATCTTAGGTGATCCATCCACCTCAGCCTCCCAGAGTGCTGGTATTGCAGGCATGATCCACCACACCCAGCCCAAAAATCTTTCTGATGAAACCTAGCATTTCATGGTGTTTGTTTTTCTGCAACAGCAAGTTAGGACAACAATGTGAAGGTATTTTCAGAGCCCCTCCCTTAGTTTATCCAACAAAACACCATCCTATGGAAATTCTATAAGTTCCCCTTAGTAACCAACGTCCTATCTGCCCACAAGAAACTCACCTGCAAATCTTCTGATGACTAATACATCCTAGCGTGGTTTTCCTGAAGCAAATCCCCAGTGGTTAGACATTTCATAATCCAGAAAAGCTTACTGTCATCTGCAAACCTGGAATTCCACTGTGTGCTCCTTCTTTTAGATCAATCATGTAAATAAGACCCCAGGGACCCCACTGTTTACACACCTCTAAGCAGAGGAGAAATCCTGATCCTTAGCCTTTATTATGGTCTTTAAGGGAGACAGATTCTAATGCCTACTGTGTCACTACATGTGTAAACATACACATTACCTCCCTGTACCTGGATATGCTCAACTATAAAATTCAAGGATTGGTCCCTTCCAGCTTTAATACTCTATCTTTCCACTCAAAATGACACAACTGCATCCTTAATTCTAAGGAGACTTGAACTTTGACACAGCCTTTGAAGATATAAAAGGACAGCAATAATTTTCCCCTCAAGAAATCTCAACTATTCAGAAGACATCCCTTCTTTTCATAGGAATATCCTTCATCTCCAGAAAATACAAAGAGGTTTCACATGTGGACTGGTAGAGAAGGGAGACCAAGTAGACTGCACCACCTGGACAGGCAACGCACTAACAAAGGACTGGGACACAATGGACATGCATCACAAAGAGGTCACACACACTGGCTATGAGATCTGAAATTTTCCTCTAGCACTCCTTCAACACTGTAAGACAGCTACCACCGAAATCAAGTAATTTATTAAATGTAGTTCACTGGATAGATCTAGAGTATCTGGAGAACTTGGCACTAAGTTACCTAGGATTTCTTATCTGCCTGCTTCAGAAGACATCTGGGAATGGTAATTTCCTAATGTCTTTGCAGTGAAGACTGTAAAAGTCAAGTATGAACTTACATCAATGGCAAGTTGAAGCCCAGCTCCGAGAAAAAGGTTTGTCCTCTCTCCTTCCCTAAATATAAGGCTGTCACTAAGTATTTAAGGCATATTAGCAAAAAAGGAAACAAAGCTTAGCTGAGTGGGAACCAAGTCCATAGTTGATTTTGCCGGTTATCCTACCTCCTCACAAATTTCAAAAGCAATTCTAATCCTGCAAGCTTCAGATTTGCACAAAACATTAAAAACTCTCTTCCATGGGCCGGGTGCAGTGGCTCACGCCTGTAATCCCAGCACTGTGGGAGGCCGAGGCGGGTGGATCACGAGGTTAAGAGATCGAGACCATCCTGGTCAACATGGTGAAACCCCGTCTCTAATAAATATACAAAAAATTAGCTGGGCATGGTGGCGCGTGCCTGTAATCCCAGCTACTCAGGAGGCTGAGGGAGGAGAATTGCCTGAACCCAGGAGGCGGAGGTTGCAGTGAGCCGAGATCGCGCCATTGCACTCCAGCCTGGGTAACAGCAGCGAAACTCCGTCTCAAAAAAAAAAAATACTCTCTTCCAGATAAGCAAACAGAACTACAAAGACCCAGAGGAAGGAATACAGATTTCAGAAGCTTGGAACAGACTCAAACAACTTCAAAATGGTACCTTAGGTGCAAACATTTCAAGAGCTAAATGCCATGTGGCTTGGCATTTAGATTTCTCAGAAGCCCACAAACTAAGGGCTAATTAGCCCTAGATCTCACCTCCATCACTCAGTAATTCCAGCTCTCAAAAGGACCAGCAGTGCCCCAAACTACTGAGTTTCACATAGTACTAACTGACTACAAAGTTTTCAATAAAGTCATCCTCCATTCCTCTCTGATATAATTAGAAGACATAAATTCAAAAATGTCAAAGGCTAGAAGACAGGATCAAAATAAGTAGGCTACTATTAAAAAGGAACAACAAAAAAAAAACTTCTCCAAAAAAATCTGCTCAAAAAATACAAAATGCAGCAGCTCACAGAGCAAATGTCGAGGGGTTTTGACTATCCAAACCATGATTATCTAATGAAGAAGTCTGTGCTCAGCACTGCCTAAAAAACAACAAAGGCAGTTGTAAGCTTAAGGTGCAGTAAATAGACATTTTCGCTAGGTCTCAGCAAACAGCTGTCTCTGTTGGCCAGATCATATCTCAATTACATACTCAATTCCAGACTCTTCAGTGAGATGCTGACAAACTGAGAAGACATCTAGAAACTGCATCCCAATAAAAGGCTGTGAAAAGAATTGGGACTAGTTTGCATTAGGAAAGTTAACTGGGGGTAAGGGGACATCATACTGTCTTTGTGCATTCAAAGAGCACAGCAGCTCCAAAATAATGAAATCAATGGGAAAAAAAAATTCAAGGAGACAGTCTTCAGCTCAAGTAGTAATATAACAAACAGTCCAAAGATGTAAGAACATATCTTCAGGAGAAGTTGTTCACCGTTCCTGGTGTTATTTAAACAAAGGTTACCTAGCAATGGTTAAGAATTTACTAAAATAAATAAATTGGACAAGACCCCTCTAAAATGCCAACTCTGATTCTATGATTCCCAACTTACTCCACTATCTGTACTCATAGTTCATCTGCTACGATCTCCCTCCAGACTGCCCCTTTCTTTCAACTAGGATTTGCCCAGACCCTAATCACATCAGGCCTGAGCACAGAAGTCTCCTAGATCGGCTTCCTAAGCTCAATGTTATTATTCCTCCCATGTCAAGCACCATCTCCCTTTAAGACCTTCTGAGATCTAAGGGCAGGGTTTCTCAACCTTAGCACTATCGCCACTTAGGACAGGATCATTCTCTGTTTATGAGGAAGGGGGTTGATGTCCTGTGCACAGTAGGATGCTTATATAGCATTCCTGGCCTCTACCCACTAGGTGACAGCAGTACCTGCACCCTCGATATGATAACCGAAAATGTCTTCAGGTATTTCTCAATGTCTGTTGAGAAGCAAAATTACCTACTGCAGAGAGCCACTGGTCTTGAGGCAAATGATTAACACCACTGATTGTGGTTAAGTTTTTCACTAACTAGGTTCCCTCTACCCTCCTTTTTAACTCATATTTTCTGTTCCACTACCCTGACCACTGTCAAAAGTCAATTCAGATTTCCGTGCCTCCCTCAACATACTCCGTACACTTTCATCTGGTTCCACACACCCTGGATTTTAGACAACTGTACCTGGCTGCTTCTGCCAGCATCCTCATGTGTGCCTGTCTTACCTGCTCTCTGTGATTACTAAGAGAATCCTCTTCTGCCTTGTTAAGATCCGACAGCACTCACTCCAGTTCTCCGCTTCCTTCTGGCACTCAACAAATATTAACTGGTGTTTCTTAGAATGTCAAACACCAGCTCCAATTAAAAATAAGTGAAATCCCTTACAAGCTACCACTTCAAGAACATATAATCATGATTATAAAGTTTTGACAAACTTTTGACTTTTGTTTGTAATAGCTATTTTGTCTACAGTACTGAAAATAGAATCGAGTCTAATTTCCAAACTATAGCTACCAAAATAACTTAACTATTTGAAGAAGACAAATACGTCAGAATTTTGCAAAATTAATTTTTAAAACTCTGCATAAAAAATAAGGAAGAGGGGGCCTAGTTTTTCTCTTTTTTTTTCCATTAAACTTTAGCGATTTTGAGAAAAAAAGGCCAAGTTTTGACCACGTTTTTTAAATGCTGGAAAACACAGCAGGGAGAAAATGATATGAATATGGCTCAATACTTTAACTGTTGCATCATATGCTACTCCACATGGTAATGAAAGGCTGGGTCATCTAAGGACAGTTTCCTCTCCAACCTTCTAATCTGTTAGGTTCTAATCAACACACACACATACACCCTCAATAAAAATGAGACAAATCTATGATAAAGTGTTCAGATATATAAATAAACTGTGCCAATTCAAGATTTTAGAATTTCTCCCTGGCTCCATCGATTGCCTAATCATTTTATGAGGGGCTCCATAAATAACCTACAGAGTCCAAACGCCCCCAAATCAACTTTCTGTGACTCCTGTTTTAACCACCTAATTTTCATCTCAGATTCTTCCCTATCTTGCACTTGGATTTTAACAGGAATTTAGTTAGTTGGTGTCAAGACAGATGAAGCAAGAACCCCAACCCTGACCTAGCTGACAGTAGGTGTGTGGTCACTATTTTTGGACTGTAAAAATAAATGCTGTTTGAAGACTCCCTTTACGGGATACGGTACAGGGTTCTTCCCACAGGTCTGTAAGAGGCAGAGAGGCTCCAGATGCTTTGACGAGGAAGGTCTGAATCACTGTCATTCTTGGCACTCGGACGGGCTCCTTGGTTGTTTATAAGGTAGACAGCCCTCACCATTACTGCAAACGGGAATTCCCTGCCTGTCCAGACTCTTCCGAAGTCCAGTACAGACCACGTAATAGGTGCTCAATAAACGCTGCCTGAACGGAATTTTACTATTAAAGCTGCCAAGGAAAGTTTCCAAAAGTCAGCTCTTTAGTCCTACCTCTCTTCCAAAATATGTCCTCACAGCTTTCTTTGTCCAACAAAAAAACATTTTTCAAGATCCAAAAGCAGGAAATCTGCGAGGCAACGAGGAGCCAAATATAAGTCCAAGACGCTCCAGCTGGGTCCTACATTCCGCTAGGACTCCCCAGTATCTATTCCCTATTTCTCCCCCTTCCTCCTGAGTGTGCTCTCCCTCTCCTCTGGCTTTCTTTCTTTCTCACAACGCTACCTCTACACTTTCAGCACATACACCGCCAACTGCGCGCTCCTGGGACCTCACAGCCCACTACTCCCTCTCCAGCAGGGACCTACCTCTCTTCCCCTCGACCTGCAGCAGTTCTTCTTCGCTGCGGCTGGCTTTTTAAGAAATCAAAAAATCTCATTTATCTGCAAGGAATATCCCCCAGTAAAGAGGGACGGAAAGGGGAAGGTCCTATCAACCCTCCAGTAACCGGAGGTGCTGGTCCTCCGGGCAACCACCCCCAATTCTCCTCCTTTCCAAGCCCCTGGACAGGATTTGAGCAGAAGTCCCGCTCCCAAGAGCCCACGCCTCCAAACAAGCTAGAAGCGGATTATACCGGTACCCAACCCGGAGATGGCCCGCGGCCGGCTGGGTGCACCTGCGGGCCCCCAGCTCCCTCCCACAGGCGCGGGGGGCGGGGCGCGGGCCTTCATCTCCCCACCCCCGCCCGCCGGGTTCCCAGGGCAGCCCACCCGCCACAGGAAGGAAGTGGGGGGGAGGCGATTCTGAAGAAGTTCAAGGTTCACCTTATGGACACCGGGCCAGCAAGGCCAGACACCAAACACCTACCTCCGAGAGGAACCGGCGGAGCCGAAACCGGCTCTCCCCGCCTTTCCCCGCCTTTCCGATAGGGCGGAGGGAGGCGAGAAAAGGGAGCGCGCGCGAGGGGTCCAGGAGCCAGGCGGCCGCGCTCCCCTAGCGCAGAGCCCGCCGCCGCTAAGACAGCAGAAAGCGGAACAATCTTCCAGGCCCTGGTGACTGCAAGCGGGAGCCCACTCCGCTCGCCGCCACCTCCTCCGGACCCCCGGACGTCCCTGAATGAGTTCCCGGCCTCAGCCTCAGCTCCGGCCGCGGCGCCTGCGCCAGGGTTGCGCCCTTCGGCTCCACCTGCGCGTCGCCCTCCCTCGCAGCCCCCGGCCCCTGCCCGGAGAGGTGCGCACCAACCTTGGGAGGCAGCTCGGCCGCCGAGCCACGGCTTATGCTGAGGCCGGAGGTGGCGGCATCACCCGCGGCGGGCGGCGGCTGCACCGGGACGCGCCGGGGCGGCGAAGGCGCGCTGCGCCCTGGACCCTGCTCCCGCGGCCCCGCCCGCGGCTGCCACCTCGAAGCGCGGCGGAGGAGCCGGGGCACCACGGGCGGCGGCAGCGGCAGCGGCAGCGGCGGCGACGGGAGCAGCAGCACATGACTCTGTAACGAGGGGAATTAGACAAAGCGTAACATGGACTCCGGGCCCGTGCAGGCGCTGCAGCTCTGGGACCAACCGCAGCCGGCGAGCGCCGCGACTGGCCCGGCCGCAGCCAATGGGGCGGGCCCGGGCCTCCATGTGATTGCAAGCGCTTTCTCCGGTCGCCCTGCAGCGCCCGGCGGAGGTCGGGGCGCTTCCTCAGCCCAGCTGGCCTGTAGACCGGACGGGGTCTGTGTGGCTAGGGAGGCGGCCTGGGGTTGGGGAGTGGCGGCGAGCAACTGGTAGATGCGGAGCAGGTGCTTGGGAGGGAAAGAACAGCCGCCTACAACGCCATCGCCGAAATGCTCTCTCTAGCGCCCACCTGAGTAGGGCTCCGGGCCGGGCAGGCGCTGTTTCCAGTCAGGTGCGAGGCAACGTCAGGGACCTTCACCCGTCCTGGGCGAGGGAGTCTGTCCGGTCGCCTAAAACTCTGATAGTAAGACTTGGCACGGGGGTTGGGGGTTGAATTCCGTTAAAAAGTCACTTAAGCGCCTTCCAACCCTAAGAATACATACCTGAACTTTAGGGCACACACAACTATTTCTTTGCATGGATAGTTTCCAGCTTCATGTGTTCTGTCTGCTATTGAAGCTGTATTGGAAAGTCGGTGCTTGTTTTTATCTGACTCCGCCCCTTCCCATTCTTTTCATCAAAAATGTCATATATCTGAAACAGGCAGATGAAAAGATTGTTCTCTGCTAAGAGAGTTTTGCAGCCCTATAGGCGCTGTTGTTGTTGTAGGATCAAGGCGCGTTGGCAGTCTGTGTGGGAAGAGGCAGGGGCCAAGAAATAAATTAAGGCGGGATGTTTGGAATTATTTGGTTCTAACAAAATATGTGATTCAATCCTGTGCTTCAGTATCTTCTTTTATCTGAATCCATGTGTTTCTGTAAACCATGGAAAGTCTCATCTGTCTTCTGCCAAGATCTCTCCATGTCAGCAAATGTTCAATCAACATTTATGCAGTATCTAAATGTTCTTAATAAGAATGCTGCACAGAATCTTATGGGCACTCAGGAAGATGTTGGTTCAGAGATAGTGAGATATTAAAGAGAATGATTGTCGAGGGTTTCAGGAAAGGATTCAGAAAGGAGATGATAGAACTGACCCTTGGATAGTGAGCACTTGGCCATCAGGCATTAGACGTGAAGAAGAGCAGCCCAAACAGGAACATGAACAGAGAGATCCAGAATACACTCAGGGGAATGCCCAAGACCCTTTACAAGATGACAGCAGATTCTGAGCCCTCGGCCCTTCTCTTGCTCCCACTTTTCTTCCCCATCCCTCCTTGCCAGCAGCCTCTGGCACACACTGCCAAGAAGGAGGTATGTGGGCAAGGAGTGTGTGGCAAGTGATCTAATCAGTGTTAGGTTTGCTGATCTAAGAGATGAGAGGTCTTTTACAACTTAACAACTAGTGGACTGATATTTTGATTGAAAACAGCCCACTATTATAATGAATTTTGAATGTTTTACTGTTTGTAAAATATAATAATAAAGTCTTCTGTACTTTGCTCTTTTGATCTTCCGTGGGTTTTAAATTGTGATACTAGATTTGAAAAACATGATTTCAAGATTGGAATAAATTGAGAAAAGAAGTGATACTCAGAAAACAGTCAAATTGTGGAGAAATAGACATTCTCTCACACTTTAAATGTAAGAAGAAATTGGACAAATCCCTTTGGAGGACAGTTTGGAAATTCTTGATAAATAGGTGTGTTCTCTTTGAACAGGTAATTCCATGTCTAGGAGTTTGTACTTTAAGCATATTTGTGCAAAAATTATGTCACAAATAATTACACATGTACAAAAATATGTATATTACAAGTGTCTATCACAGCATTCTTTGTAATCGTGAGAACATGTTATAGTGTAAAAATCAAATAATAAAGTTCCAGTAGGAAACTGTTTAAGCAAATTTTGCTAGATCTGTAGAAGGAAACCTTAAGCAGCCATTAACAAAAATAAGCTAGATTTATTTGTACCTACATGAAAGGATGTCGAAAATCTACAAGTGAAAATAAAAGCAGGCTGCAGAACAATATGAATAGTATGATTCCATTTTTGGGGAGTTTTCTTGCATTAAGATATACATGTTATTAAATGTATGCTTCAGAAGAAATCTGGAAGCATATATAACAAGCTGTTAATGGTGATTATCTCTGGATGTGGGATTACTAGGGCCTTTCACTTTCTGTTACCAGGTTCTGTATGTTTGAATTGTTTTTATATTGAGCACACATTACTTTGATGATCAGAAAAATAATTCTTAAAACTTAAAGGATTGTTTTAGTATATTCAAGCTATTATAACAAAATAACATAAGCTGGGTAGCTTATAAACAACAGAAATTGACTAGGCATGGTGGCTTATGCCTGTAATCCCAGCACTTTGGGAGACTGAGGTTGGCAGATCACCTGAGGTCAGGAGTTAGAGACCAGCCTGGCCAAAATGGTGAAACACCATCTCTACTAGAAATACAAAAAATAACTAGGAGTGGTGGCAGGCACCTGTAATCCCTTGGGAGGCTGAAGCAGGAGAGCCACTTGAACCCGGGAGGTAGAGGTTGCAGTGAGCCAAGATCTTGCCACTGCACTTCAGCTTGGGTGACAGAGTGAGGCTCTGTCTCAAAAAAAAAAAAAAAGTTTTATTTCTTACAGTTGGAGGGTGGCTAGGAAGTCCAAGATCAAGGCACCAGCAGATTCCACATCTGTGTGTGTGCCTTCTCTTTGGTTCATAGAGGGTGACTTATTGCTGTGTCTTCATATAGGGAAAGGAGTGAGGGTCTCTCTCAGGCCTCCTTTTTAAGGCCATTAATCCCATTCATGAAGACTGCCATCATGACCTAATTGCCTCCCAAATGTACTACCTCCTAATCCCATCACTTCAGGGGTTAGGATTTCGACATATAAAATGGAGGGCGGGGTGAGGACACACAGTATTCAGACTATAACCTGGATAAAATTAGTAAGAAGTCTACTGTCTCTGGTCTCAGCCACAGAAGCAAGATGATGAAAGGAACATCATCATTTGGAAAGCAGGGCAATAAGATGCACACATTGTGCTGCCACTGTGTCTCTTAAGGCCTGCCACCTTCAGAAGTCAACCTGTGGCAAATGTGGCTACCCCGCCAAGCGTAAGAGAAAGTATAACTGGAGTGCCAAGGCTAAAAGACGAAATACCACCGGGACTGGTCCAGAGAGGCACCTAAAAATTGTATACCAAAGATTCAGGCGTGGATTCCATGAAGGAACAACACCTAAACCCAAGAGGGCAGCTGTTGCAGCACCCAGTTCATCTTGGAATTTCAATGTTATGTCATGTAATAAATGTTCTTGTTTAAAAAAATATACAAAAAAGTCTACCAATGATAAATAATGAAAAATAACTCTGATCATCTGCAATGTCAAAACAAAACAAAAAACCAGCAGCCCATCAGCTTCCCCATTTCCACAAAAAAAACAAACAGAACAGAGGCAGCAAAGGACAATAACTGATATCACATTGGGTTCAGAATGAAGAAATACGATGGAAAAGGAATCTGAGGCTACTCTAGACATATCTACAGAGAAACTCAGCTTCTAGAAAGTTCTATTCAACAAAAAATTTCAGAGCACTTACTATCCTACTTACAGTTAAGAATTAGCAACTGTTTCAGCACATGGTAAGTCTGTATCACAATAATAGCAACTAATACTTACATAGGTCCTCTTCCAAATACTTTACACATACTTTTAGTCTTCACAGCAACCCGATGAGATACTATTCTCATGTGATAGATGGGAAACAAGGCTTTAAAGAGACTCTGTGGCTAGCTCAATACCACACAGCCTTTAACTGACAGAGCTAGATTTTTAAGTCAGGTGGCCTGGCTCTAGAAGTCCAAGCACTTAATCACACTATTGTCTTAAAAGGACAGTGTAAGATAAATGCCATTATTTGTGCATCTTTTCTTACTAAGTACACTGATTCTAACTTGATTTATTCTTACCGAAACTATAGCATACTCCAAGACACTCAATAATACTTTTGAATAAGGGAATGAATAATTGACTTTTCTACAAAAAAAGAAGAATCTGAGCTCCTTGGAGAAGTGATTTTACATTCTTCCACTTATCACCCAGCAGAGTGCCTAACATATGGTAGGCAATATGGGTTTCAATAATCTGTAAACATGTTTTTGAAAAATTGTGCAGTAACCAAACTTTATAAATTGATCTCAAATGCACTGAGGTGGCTTATGAGTTAATGTCATGATGAATTCCTTGTGAAATGAAAAATGGCCCTGGGGAAGGGGCTAACTATGGATATATCTGCATAGTCATACACAAATAAATGTACAATATATTTGCTTGAAAGTGGTAATAATGCTGAAAAGCTTCAAATTATTTGAGCCTCTCTCACCTCTCTCAGTTTCCTCATCTCTGAAATGGGCATACTAATACATACCTCAGTTCATTATGAGGGAAAGAATGAAATGACATATGGAAAGGGCTTAGCCAAATGCCTCATAGGCATTGCTCCATAAATGTTACCCAAGTACAACCACATTGAGTGTGACAAAATTTCTTAATCTCATGTTGCTCTTAATAACATAATATGCAATATCTAGGGCAGCTTCATATCATCGGAAGACAGGAACTCAATACATATGGTGCTTTAAAATGACATGGTAGGAGTTCAGCCTAAGTAAATGGTAAAACAAATGTTTTATTTTTCTTTCCTCCCCCGTGCTACCTACTACTTTCATCTTCTTTCTATTCTTTGTATGGGTTAGACCCATTTCAATCTTTCTTTATAAGGGTTAAACCCCTTTCACTTCTCAGACTTATGTAAACTCTTGTTTTTTTGTTGTTTGTTTTTGTTTTTTCCCCTGAGACAGGTTCTTGCCCTGTGACCCCGCCCAGAGAGCAGCGGCACCATCACCGCTCTCCGTAGCCTCAACCTCCTGGGCTCAAGCACTCCTCCCACCTCAGCCTCCCAAGTAGCTAGGACCATAGCAGGCATCACCATGCCCGGCTAATTTAAAATAGAACAATTTTGTAGAGACGGGGTCTATGTTGCCCAGGCTTAAACTGTTAGCCTCATAAATAGCTGAAGAGGCTGTCTCCATTCCTAACAGCTGAGGAAATTGAAATGACAAAGACTAGCAATGAGCAGGTTGAAAGAGGAGAAGCACTGTGGAGGAAATGGAGCTGGGCAGAGTGTTGGGGGTAACGCTCCATGAGTATGACATACATCAAGTCCAAAGAGGAAGGGAAATTGCCAGACTGCTGTAATTAGAAATAATATGGTGAAACTGAAACTAGAAAAACTAAGGGTGCATGTCTTAACCAACCACAAAGAGAAGAAAGCAGTGGATCTATGCCTTCTAAAATGGATTCATAGGGCTAGTTGTGTTGGCTTACTCCTGTAATCCCAGCACTTTGGGAGGCTGAGATGGGAGGATCACTTAAGGCCAGGAGTTTGAGACCAGACTGGTCAACATAGCAAGACCCCCATCTCTATTTAAATAAAAATAAAATACGTATTTGAAGAGTGGTGAAATTAGGGTTACCTATCTAAGTGAGTGGGTGCTTCTTAATAGGTAACCATGAAATAAGTCTTTCCTTCACTAAATTTTTAAAAAAAGGAATTACACCAAATTCAACTGCCTATGAATTTGTGACCATACACTCTGCCTTTCTGCGTGCTTCTACTATGGATGGATCTCGAAAGAATCGTCTACTCATTGTCTCCAATTCATCCCCTGCTCCCATCTTAAACTTAATTGAATCAGGTTTTACTCCCAAAACGTCACTAAAACTGATCTTGCCCGGGAAACCGATGACTTCCACACTGCTAAATACAGTCAAGAATTCTTGGTCCTTACTTGGCCACTCCACAGCATTTGACACCATTGAATATTACTGCCTCTTCAAGTGGACTTCCCTTGCCTTTCAGGGCACCAGACTCATCCCCTTCAATGAGTTCATCCAGTTATATAGCTTTGAATTCCCTTTCTATGCCAACAGCTCTGCGTTTATTTCTCTTACTCAGTCCTCTTTCCTGAGCTCCAGTTTGTGTTTCTGACTGCCTAGTTGGGTTTCTTACTTACGCGTCTAATAGACATTTCAAACTCCACACGTTCAAAACTGAACTCCCGATTTCTCCCCAAAACTTGTGCATCCCACACAGCTTCCCCCCCTTACTAAATGGCAATTCCATTCTTCCAGTTGCCTGGGCTAAAAGCCCTGAGTCATCCTTGACTCTTTATCTCTTGCAACTCATATTGAAATGGGAAATTCTGTTGGCTCTACTTTCTAAGTATACACTTCCACGGCTACCACCTTGGTCCCGTCCACCATCACCTCTCCTAGATTAACTCATTAGTCATCTAATTAGTCTATGTGCTTCTGCTTCTGTCGTATCCCTCCCACACTCTATTCTCAGCAGCAGCCAGAGTGATCATTTTAGCATGTGTCTGATTGTCTCACTCCTTTGCCTAAACCCTGTGATAGCTCCCATTTTGCTCGGAATAAAGCCAAAGTGCTTATGGTGACTTGTGAGGTTCTTGTGTGATCTGCATACCACACCCCCAAATGTCACTTACTCAGAGAAGCATACCCGGACCACCAGATCTAAAATTGGAACCCACTCCCTGCCTATTTCCGTTCCCATCACCTTGCTTCATTATTTTCCTTTGGGCACTTATCACTTGCTTATTATATTTTTTGTTTATTATCTATCTCTTCCTGCTAGAATATAAGCTTTTTGCAGACAGAAAATTTTATTTTGCCCACATGTATTTAGAATAGTGTCTCGTATGTAGTACACACTGAATAATTATTTTGTAATGAACTAATGCATTTATTTCAGATTTCTAGTCAATAGTAAATGCAGGAAAATTTTTCCCAGGAAGAGATTTTCCCACATCATGCTGTTCTCTGAGTTTTGATAATCGAAAAAGGGCATTCATATTCAGAGTTTCCATCATACATACCTATTACTAAACACTCAGTCATTTACATGGCAGGAGAAGAAACTTAGTGAAAAACATAACCAATTTTTGCTCATCTCTTATACAGAAAAACAATCTAATCTGAGTTAACAAGTAAACAAAATTGCTAAATAGTAATTCCAAAGTCCTAAGTTATATTCTAATTAAGGAAAATATTAAAGCAAAGTAACACAAGAGTGAAAAGAATAAGAGCAGATTCATCATTCATTTTCCTGTAACAAATTATTTACTTTAAAACTGTCATGTTGTGCAGTGAGGCTGCTATGTATTCTAATTGGCTAAAATAAAAGAAAGGTTTAAATGAGAATAAAGAACACAGATGTGTCATAAAATAGCAAGTGGGAATCTTAGTTATAGTTTTGCCAATTGAAAGTTGAAATGGCAAAAAATAATAATAATAATAAAATCCTCGGGAACGTCACCATAAGAAAAGAATTGAGCAATTCTTAAAAAATTAAAAAGCTCCCAAGGTAAACTGATTTGTATGGTCATTTGAAAAGAGGAAGAGTAATTGCTGTTTCCAAATGGTGAGTTGAATGTTTAGAAATCCACATGTAAATTACTTCATTGGTGTGTCTCCTCAGAGCTCTTGTCTGTGGGAAGAGAAGATGAGCACAGCCAGAAACCTTAAATGTCAAGATGAGGCTGAGCAGTGCCTGTGCTGGAGACTGGAATGTAGGAACAGGAAGAGGGAAGCCAGCTTGTGGGGTTTTCTTACTCATGGTGAAATTCTGGCATTCTGGCTTTAAAAGATTATTATATCTGAGCATTGTTTGAAATTTCACCTGACAGCTTCTCAAAGCAGCAAAACCTGGAGATGATTTGAAAATCAAGTTCAGGCTGAGAGGTTGTAGCCATGTAACTAAAAGTCAGCATTATCCTAATATGAGTGGCTCCCTGGGCAACACAGATGCACAGAAGAAGGCAGCAGTCCTGTCTCCTGTTCCTGATCATTCTCGAAATCGATGCCCTTGTTCAGCTCAGGCAAGGAAATTAAACCAACGGGGAGTGTGATACTTAAATTTAGGTGTCAGTTTGATTAGGTTAAAAGATACCCAGATCATGGTAAGGCATTATTTCTGGGTATGTCTGTGAGGGTGTTTCTGGAAGACATTGACATTTGAGTCAGTGGACTGAGTAAGAAAGATCCACCTTCACCCAATGGAAGCAGCACCATCTAATCAGTTGAGTCCAGAAAGAACAAAAAGGCAAAGAAAAGGCAAATTCAAATTCCTTTCTGGAGCTGGGACACTCATCTTCTCCTGTCCTTGGACATTAGAACTCCAGGCTCTGAGGCCTTCATACTCCCAGCCTTGCACTAACGGCTCCAATAGGATGTCAGGCCTGCAGCTTCAGACAGAGCTGAAGCTGCCATTGGCTCCCTGGTTCTCAGGCCTCTGGCCTCAGACTGAATTGCACTGCTGGTTCCCCCGGTTCTCCATTTTGCAGAAGGCGGCTTGTGAAACTGCTTAGCCTCCATAATGACATGAGCCAATTCCCATCATAAATCCTCTTTTACATATCTCTCTATATATGTACAATTAGATCAATTTCTTGAGAGAACCCTTACAAATACAAGGAGCTGAGACCAAGAGTCTGAATTATCCATTCACGAGACTAGGTGACCAAGTACCTCCCATTCCTGAGCTTCTACTATATCCCCTGGAAGTTTATCTCCAGCATGTTAACAGATAGTTCTCCGGACACCTTCCTCAGTAATATTCACCTATCTCCTAAAATACGATCTTTCTTCTCTCTCAAATGGAGTTAAGAGTTTTGTGAGTTGACTACGTTAGTCTCCCTTCTCTTCTTGTGCGACACCTGGCTGACAAGCTGTAGACCCAAAGCCTACAAATGTGTTTTCACTGCACAGTGTTCTAAGAATTTTTTTAATTAGTTGCTGATATTTAGTAATCAGGAGATTTCACATAAATGCCTAGATTTCCAGCACCTTTTACCACCCAAAACAAAATGCAAAGTAGGGTGAGGAACAACCCAGAAAAGGGATTCTGACAGCTGTTTGAGTGATAAACATTGGATTGGTGTAATCCACCTGGAGAGGGGTAGAACTCAAAGCTCTGACATCTACCATCACTACTATGGTTAACTGTAAGACGCAATCACATACTGCTTTTTATGTTCCCTGCTATTTCATGTATGTTTCTTTTAACTCTCCCAATTAGGACCTAGACTCTGTTTTATGTTTCTTCAGTCTCCCCACTGCCTGGCACAGTGATGAGTCATTGATTATTAATTTATGAAATAATGCCTGTACTCAATTCTTTTTATTATTTGTTCTCCTTGTCATTGCCATATATGCATGCCTTCTAAAAGCATTTATTTATACACATGATAAATAATAACCTTTAGTGAATATTTGCTGGCTGTGAGCAAACCTTTGTGCTCAAAATACACATGTCAATAAAGCAGATTCTTGCACCTTTATGAGCCTACAGTCTGTGAGGAGAGACAGAAATCCAGATAGAAAGATTATACTTTGCCTTGGGTGTATCAAGGAAGCCTTCAGAGAGGAGGTGGTATTTTTTGCTGGGTCCCAAAAGATGAATAGAGGTTTACCTAGTGGATAAGGCAGGGAAGGTTCTACCAACAGAGGGAACAGTATGAGCACAGGCACAGACTTGTCTTCATATCCATTCTATCATGTAGTATGGGACAAGCAATGAGGCCCCTTCTAGACCTAAATCCTTGAATAAGGATTACACAATTTCTGTTTACACTGTGCATAAGGCAAAAGCCTTGGCTTAATTCTTTTGCCTCACTAGCAAACATGCAAGTAAAGAACTCAGAAAATTGCTTTTTTTGATGGGAGTTTGTTGACTTTTTAACCTCTCATCAAGAGTCTAAACACGAAACTCTTTGCCTTTTTCATTATGAGCGCTAGACTTGAGTGGCTTCTCAAAAGAATTGCTCTTCTTAGCCTGTCTCCTTTTGATTAATTAATCAAAGTTGTATACACCATGAATAAATACTTTACACTCATTTTGATCACAAGTAACTTTTTACAGTAATAAACTTAAAAATTATTCCTGTCATGTACAAATTTCTCCTTTATTTTTTAGCATCTTAAAAATCTTTTCTTTTAACCAGCACAGCCAGACAGTACTTTGTCCTGCTTTGAGCAAGCACTTTTATCTTCCGAGTTATCACAGAATTCTTGAAATAACGTAGATTTTAAAGATAAATTCTAAAGAATGGTACATTATTATAACACTAACACTGTTCAGAAAGAATGGGCTAATTATCCAAGGAGGAAGCTCTTCCTCTGATGAAGTCTATGTTCCTCCCTCTATTGTCCCCAGACCTTAGACACACCAGTCACAGTTAAATAAGGCTGGTTTGTGTGCCTCACACTGCATTCAGAAACCCCAGATAGGAGGGGGTTTATTGTAACCCCATTAGGTAAAGGCATGGCTGAGCCCCGATTTAGAAGGCCATGATCACAATAGGGAAAGTAACCAGGCGACTTTGGAAAGACCAGCATGGTTGGGTATGAGCACCAAGAAGACTGGGGCTCTACTTTCATGCCTGGAAAAACCCCCGTGTTACTTCCGCTAAAATCCAGAGGGCAAATAGTCATGTCCCAGCTGTTGTGACACGCATGAAGGCAGGGCTGGAATTTGTGACTTGGACCTCTGGCCTTGTAGGACAGCTGGGAACGTTTTCCTAGAATCAACTTTGACCCAAAGGGACTCTTGAGTTTGGATGGATGAATGACCGAAATGTTCATTGCCACAGTGTTTTATTCTCTGTAAGAGCCTGCGTTCTTTTTTCTTTGGTTAGTTGCTGGTTTTGGTAGTGGTGGTGGTGTGTGCATGCTTGTGTGTGTCAGTTTTACATGATAATGAACAAAAATCTGAAATCTTGCTTATTTCTCCCACTTGCTTCATATAATTTATACTCCTGGCTGATTTAAAGCAAAGATAAGGAATCTGGAGGTGTGAGATGCTGGAAGTAGCTTTGGGCAGCCAGGACTTCTTATTGCCCAGGAACTCGTCCCTCCTTCCCACACCTGGCCCTCTGCAACCCTGAGTTCCTTCTCTAAACCTCTCACCTAAATCTTCACTTTCATTTGAGTTCATTATAAACCCCAGTGTGACATGCTTGTGATGCTGTGTGGAGGCTGCTGTCCAAAAATAAACTATTGTATTGCACAGGCAGAAGGCTGGTGTTCAGAAGCGTGCCAGCTAACCATGGCGTTCAGTAGTACTTACTGGTTAATGTCTGCAAATTTTATTTTTCTACAAAAAGTTAAATGGGGCTTATTAAACTCCTCTGGTGTAATTTTTCAAAAGAAAGGACAAGTTAAAAATAGTCTAAGCACAAGCATTAGAGGCTTAGCATTGTTGGGAAGAGCTGCTGATGAGGTCTGGAGACATGTTTCACCACTCAAATTCACAGCCCTGCAGGAGCAGCAGAACTCCAGCAGGAGGGGAAGGCTGGAGGGCTGGGAGAGAGAAACCTTGAGGGACAGAGCAGTGGCTCCAAGGATGGACTCACATTCAGGTCCCTTTCAATGTGCATGTTATCAAGCACCTGCTAACATATAAGCTATTAAACGGTAATCATGAAATTCCTGACTCATGTCTGCTTAGGAAATCAGGATCTTGGTACAATTTCCTGAAACAGCTGAGACTGAAAAATCTAAAGGACCATCTCATTTTGAGGCTCCAGCCCTTTGAAGAAGATAGCTGTCCCTAGTCATCAAAGGAGGATAAGGCCTTCCCTGCTGTGTTGTCAGAAAAGAGAAGACAAGATAAACAGGTAACCAGTGTGTAAATACAGCGCTACCCCTCACTACTGACCGCCTGTGCTGAAAGCTGAAGTAGGAGGCTTTAAGGTGCAGTATATTGTATCAGTGAAAGGAAAGTCAAGGAGAGATTTGGAGATGAAAATTAGTCATCAATGAGTGTTCTATAGCCAAGAGCTTTACCAAGGGTTTAGATGCCAGCTCGGAGGTGTTGCTTGTGGACTGAGTGTGTACAAGTTTGTGCGTCTCTGGCATCTGAGCCAGATCTCCTCTGACAATTGCCTCCCAGGTCTCTGTGGTGATGCCAACCACACCAGTTCCTGATGACTTAGGAGACCTTTTGTTTGCATCAATGTTAATTTGGATTTCCAAATATGTGCATCTTTTCACTGCCTTCTGGAGGGACAATGAGAAAAGTGGGTTTGAAGGAATGATTCATTCTATAGGAGGGAGGGAAAAGCTCCGGCCTCTCCCTAGGTTGAGTCCCTGCCATTCCCACTCCAGGCAGGCCATGTGGAACAGTTGGGGTTGATTTAGAAGATCTTGAACGTGTCATCCAGGGATGACTTCTGGGACTTAGGCTCTATCCCCTGCCTGAGACCCATACTGAGAGGCAATCAGTGAGAGATTAAAGCAGTGGCAGTCACTTGGCAGGGATGTGGTAGAGGCACGCAGGCACCGGATTGTGGACCTGGGTGACCTGTGAGGCCTTTGTAACCCTATGATGTTAGGGTTCCACAGGTCTGGGTGGTCGCTCCTGAGTCTCAGGATGCTCAGTGCAGGAGGAGTTGCAGAAGCACTGGTGGTGGCTGAAGAGGCTCCTTTCCTGTGTCTGGCTCATGCCACAGGCTCTGGAACCTCGCCCTCCTTGCTCTCTTGCTGAGCCATCCTCATAGTAACTAACAGCAGTAATTCTGTGGGCCTGACTTATGAGTGCAATATGAACATTATAAACCATTTATTAAAACTTATTATTTGCCAGCACCATGCCAGAATTTTACCTACATTGTCTCATTTAGGTTCAAATACCAAATGTACTATTTGATATCCAGTTACTTTAGGCAAATTATTTAAGCTCTCTGAGCCATATCAGTCAACTCGGGCTGCCGTAACAGAACACCATAATCGGGGTGGATTAAACAACAGAAATTTATTTTCTTATAGTTCTGAAGACCGGAAGTCTAAGATCAAGATGCCAGGAGGGTTGGTGTCTGGTGAGTGGTCTGTCTTTAGATGGCACATGGCTGCCTTCTCACTGTGTCTTCACACAGCCTTTTTTTGGTGCAAAAGCCTCACATGACCTTTCTTGGAGGGGAGGAGGTGAAAAGGGAGAGTTTTCCCTGGGTCTCTTTTTTTTTTTTGAGGCAGGGTCTTGCCCTGTCTCCCAGACTAGAGTGCAATGGCATAATCATGGCTCTGCAATCTCCACTCCCAGGCTCAAGCAATCCTCCCACCCCAGCCTCTCAAGTAGGTGGGACTACCAGTGCCCCATCACACCCAGCTAATTTTTAAAATTTTTGTAGAGACAAGGTCTCACTATATTGTCCAGGCTGGTCTCAGACTCCTGGGCTCAGCTGATCCTCCCACCTCAGCCTCCCAAAGTACTGAGGTTACAGGTGTGTGTCAGTGTTCCTGGCTTTCTGGTGTCTCTTCTTATAAGGACACTAAATCTATTTTATCAGAGCCCCACTCTTACGACCTCATTTAACCTTAAATATGTCCTTTGAGGCCCTATCTTCAAATACAGCCACAGTAGGGGTTAGAGCTTCAACATATGAATTTTGGGGGATCACAAACCTTCAGTCTACAACAGCCAGTTTCCTCAGTAGTGAAATGTGAATAAAAGTGTTACTTAGATAGTCAAGAGGATTAAATATGATAATGCATGGAAAGTGCTTGGCAGAGTGCATGGCACAATGCTAAATCGTGCTAACCACTGCTAATATGTGGCAGAAATGGTGTTATTATTATTAGACCTACATTACACAAGCAGCGCAGGCTGCTGGTAGCATAACTAGTAAGAGGAGGCAGCTACAGTATTCAACATGGGTGTGTGGGACTTCAAAGCCTGGCTTTTTTTTTCCTATTGTGCTTCATTGCTTCTTAAGACTCACCTTACATAATGTAGCAATTATAAGACCCAGAATCATTTGAACTCTCCTCAGAGAGAAATAGCATCATCACTTGTTTCCTATTAATAGTTAAACACACTGGCATATAGATCACAAAATGGTTTCACTTTAAATCTCATACCCTCAAGTTCAGGGACTGTGTCTTACACATTTCTGATTCCCCAGTGTCCAGCATAGTGCCTTTCACATCAAAGCCTCCCCATAAATATGTATTAAGTTGAACTGTATTAGATCCACCCGGCAAATGGAGTTAGTGAAGTAACCAGGGCTCCATAGCTCCCCTTGGCCATCCCTGGGTGTCCCATTCTGAACCCAAAGGCCACTGTCCCCACAATTCACGTCTTTTATGAAATAAGGTAATTTTAAAGTGTCTCTTCTCCTGTATTTCTCTTTTTAATCATTCTTCTCAGTTTGTTCATTCACTTATCTATAAACAATCATTAAGTGCTTATCACATATCAGGCTCTGTTCCTAGAGTTGGGATAAGAAAACCAAGGTCCTATCCTCACAAAGAGGGTACAGCAAGTATCTGATAGGCGAGGCTGGATAAAGTTTCTACGGGAAGGCAAAGATGTGTGCATCGTGTGCCATGCCCTGGTGGGAGAGGTGGAGGGTGCCTTGGTAACATGCAGCAGGAGTGCATTCCTGGACTTGAGCAATAAGATTACTTGGATCCATCCAGACCGAGCCATGAAGTGGGGTAGGAGCTACACAGGTAAAGGACATGGGGAGAAAGTTGTGCTGTAGGTGAAGAGAAGTGCTGGGGATCTGCCAGCCCAATGGGGATCTGATGGCTATGACAGGGAGGAATAGGAAAGAACAGAAAATGAGGTCTCTGCCCTTTAAGAGCTTCCACCCTTGAGAGACAAAATGTATTGAAACGTGGCAACTTGAGAAAATGTTTCAAGTAATAGTAACAAATGGCAAATCCTAACATATGAGAAGAATGTAACAAGAGGTATTTTGCCAAGATGAGGTCCACAGACTACCTATGTCAGAATCAGCCAAGATGCAAGGATATTATCCCAACCCTTGGCAATCATTATTTCTTGGGGTAAGGCCTGAATGTCTTCAAGTTTGACAAGCACCCTTGGTGATTCTGATGCCTATTAAGGTTTGAGAACCACTGTCAGCCAGTATTTATCAGGCACCTACTGTGGTTCAAGAAGTCCCTACCATCAGGATCAGAGAGGAGAGGTGTAAGGGCCATAGGAGGTGCCAGTGCAGACCCTATGGCATGAAGGTTAGGTGGTCTCAGAGAAGAAGGAAGAAAAGAGGATGTTTCTAGTAAGTGAGGTTGGAATAAAGTCACTAAGAGAATGCAGAATGATATATTTATGGACAAAAAAAATTATGGGGCTGATTAGAGTGGAAGGACAAGGTTGTGCAATAACAGTTTTAACTAAAGAAATTCTAAGGAATTTTGCAAATAAAAGACATTTAATTAGACAATAGGGTGTTATTAGATGTTCTTCAGTAATCGAAGCCTTATTGCTTTGAAACTGCTATGGGTAGGCGTTAATAATACACTACTTTTGCATTTGTGACCCTGGGCACATGACTGAATTTCACTGAACCTTGGGTTCTTAATCTATGAAGTGGAGATAGTAATACCTACCTTTCAAGGTTCCGAGCATTTAATGGTATCCACATGAAAAATCAATCGTATTCTGAACTAAGGCTATATTAAAACAAGAACAAAACTAAAACCAAAATATAGAGACACACACAGACACAGACACACCCCTTTTCGTTGCCTATCGTGTGGCTTGTGACATCGGACCCATTGATATTACTGTATCTTTTTACTGTTTATTTCCTCTCTTCATGGCTTCCCTTTTGGGTCTCTAGCCGCTCCCGGAGGCTTCCTGTTTGTATAGCCAACCTTCTCACAGAGCGCTCTCTAGTGTCGGAAGCTGTAAGGAGGCATTCTGTCTCTGAACTGTTCAAGTTTCTAATTTAAGGCACGCTGGATTTTGAAGGCTATTTTGGCCTACATAAAAACATCTTTAATAGCAAGTTACACATCAACATCGAGGAAAAATTGCTTTGCGACTTTACAGACATAATATTAATTGCTGATGAACAAATTATTCTTGAAACAAAATCTTTTGGTAAATACTGTGCAGGTTGAGGTTTGAACTCAAGAACCAACAATGCTTCGTCCTGAGGCCTCCTCTTTCATGCTTCCAAAGCAACTGGCAAAATGTTTTCCTCAAATGTTTTTTATTGATTATGATTTTGCTTACAAATTTCTTCTTCTTCTTTTTTTTGGAAGAGTGACAAATATTGGGGGTCTGATTTCTGGGGCCAGTTCTGTTATTGGCTAGTTGGGTGACCTTGGTTAAGGAATTCACCCTTTCTGGATCTTAGTTTCTGCAAATTAAAAATGAGAGCTTTACACTCCATGATCACTCAGGTCTCTTTCAGCACGTGGTTCTTTGCTTATATGAAGAGGTGGTGAGAGGAATGGATCTTACACTGCGACAGGAGTGAGACCTACATTTTTATTGGTGTTCCAGTATTTACTGGTTCTGGAAACTTGGTCAATCATTTAAACTGTCTGGGCCTTAGTTTCCTCATCTGCAAAATGGAAACAAGGCCTTCTCTGCCTTATTTACAGAATTATTAAGAGATTCAAAAAAAGATATTGTTCACAAAATATTTCAAAAATTACAAAGTGCTATAAAAAATGCAAGGTTCAAAAATAAAGACCTTGGCCGGCTGTGGTGGCTCATGCCTGTGACAATCCCAGCACTCTGGGAGGCAGAGGCGGGTGGATCACCTGAGGGCAGGAGTTTGAGACCAGCCCTGCCAACATGGTGAAACCCTGTCTCTATGAAAAATATAAAAATTAGTCGGGTGTGGTGGTGCATGTCTGTAGTCCCAGCTTCTCAGGAGGCTGAGGCAGGAGAACCGCTTCAACCCAGGAAGCAGAGGTTGCAGTGAGCTGAGATCATGACACTGCACTCCAGCAAGTGACTGAGCGAGACTCCATCTCAAAATAAAATGAAATAAAATAAATAAAAAGACCCTTTCCAGTCATCTTTTTGTGAATGACATAAGGCAATTAAGGGCTTTAAACACAGATTTATGTGAGTTTTCATCCCAGTCTTACTGGTTAGTGGCTCCTGTAAATTTAGGTAAATCTAAGCCACATTTCCATTAACAGGAAGAAAAGTAAAAATTGTTGTGGAGATTTAATAAGAAATATATAAAAGGGCTTAACAGGGCTTGGCACATAGTAAGAGATCAATATACAGGTGCTATAATTTTTCTCTAATCAATTGTATTCTAGCTCTTAATGGGTAAAGTCACTAAGGAAAAAAGTTAAATGATTTTTCATTTCATCAAAACCTCATTTCTAGAAACTTGTATGAAATTGTTTTTATTTATTTATTCATTGAGAAACAGGGTCTTGATCCTTCACTGACTCTAGAGTGCAGTGGCAAAATCGTAGCTCACTGTAGCCCCAAGTTCCTAGATTCAAGGGATCCTCTTGCTTCTGCCTCCTGAGTAGCTGGGACTACAGGTATGCATCACTATAACTTGGTAGTTTTAAAATTTTTTTGTAGAGATTGGGTCTTGCTGCGTTTCCCAGGCTGGTCTCATACTCCTGGCCTCAAGCCATCCTCCTACCTTGGCCTCTGAGATCTCTGGGATTACAGGCATGAGCCACTGGGCCTGGCCTGGAATTCTTTTTAGACCTGCTATTTATCTCACATCCTTAATTCTAGAAATGTGTTATGTTAATGGGAAAATCATCAGAAAGCCTCAGACTGTGTAAGAATTGTGGGTTTAGCGGTTTTTCTGGCGATGTACTTAAATGGCCAACTCAGAAATTTAATGTTCTAATTGATTTAAGAAGTCAGTGCTACAAAAACAGGGTGATTATACATGAAGCTCCCAATATCTAGATTCTCTGGATTTGGAATACTCTGCCTGATGGACCACGGTGCTCACGGAGCTGGCACTGGCTCACCCAGCGTAGGCCCCTGTGCTCTGCCTAGTAAAGACTGAATGTTAGGACCAGTGGCAGGACAGCCACTCCTTGTCACTGGGTCCTCAACTCTGGTTGAGGACATCACATCATATCCATTAAAAATAAAAGCAAAACATAGCTGGAAGCCCAGTGAGACTCTCTGAGCCCACTGCTAGAGCAAAAAGCTGCAGGCTCTGGTAGGTTCTGCTGGGGCTGAGTAATGAAGATTTCAGTCTTTCCCAGCCATCCCTTCCATCTCTGGTAGACTTCTGTAAACAACTGAGGCAAATGCCCCATGGGAGCTAGCTGGCACCCTTTGTCAAAAGCATTTAGAGGGCTGATGGGAGAAGTACTTTCCAGATCAATGGAGGCAACTTCCCTTCAGTGCTATTTCCCCTGGCTTTTGAAAAACAACTCTCATGTTATAGCTGTGTAACCAGGAGAGCTCACGTTACCAAAAAACACAAACAAAAGCAGCTCTGGGCCTCCCTCCACTTTTTTTCCTAGCCCGGTCTCCCTGACTACACAGGAGTCCCTCAGGAGAACAATGAGGATCACATGGAAGAACAGGTGCAGAGAGTTGGGAAGTGATGGAAAGAGCCGGCTCATTCCTCCCACGTTTCTCTTGTTTTTAAAAATTAAGACTCCTGCCAGCAATACATTTAGTGTGATGTGCATTCAGTTAGAATCAGAGTGACCAGACAGTGGTGTTTTACAGCCATGCAGCTGCCAAGCCTCCACTTCCCCAGGTGAGGAAGCAGAAAAGCCACGTCCAAGCTTTCCTAAGTTCTCCCTCTCCACAAAGTGCATTGGGGATTCTTTGCGCATTGTCCCAAACAAGCCCATTGAAGAGGGCCTCTCTGCTTTCTGTGATACTTCTTGCTTCGTTTGTGACATCCCATGAGATGGGTCAGAGAGGACCCGAAAGGAGATTGTCACTGAAAGGGCCTCTTTCTGCATTTCACATCCTCTTGCTTATGTAATTAGGAAACAAAACACTTTGTAACAGTTCAAGGCTCCCCAAACTCTAGTATCTATGACATAAATAATAAGCCCCTTCATAAACAAACCTGCCTTTTCTGCAGAAATCAGCTGAAGTCAGAGAATCTAGATTCAAATCCCAGCTCAGCCACTGATCAACTCTGCTTTAGGGTAAATCCTCCAGGACTGTAAATAGAGAAAGTATCTTCTAACTTTTCTACCAACCTCAAAAGGTGGTTATGAAAATAAAATTAAAATGTAGGATGGTTTATGCAAAGGCTCTGGATATTGAATTGGATGTTTAAGAGTGCCTGCCTGGCACTTGGTGCACATCCAGTAAATACTATGAAGCTGGCTGCAGGAGTGGGAGGTGTGGGATGTCAGGCCTAAAGCAAGCAAGCTGATGGGGAGACACTTGTGGGCATCCTTGCCTACTCTCTTCAATCATTTACTTTGTTCATATGTGAAACTGGCTTCAATTCCACTCAGTTACACTATCCCCACCAAACAGTGTCCACAGAGTGAGCCACAGATCAGTCTCTAAAACCATCACAGCAGGGCCGGGAGCGGTGGTGCATGCCTGTAATCCCAGCACTGTGGGAGGCTGATGAGGTCACATCAACTGAGGTCAGGAGTTCAAGACCAGTCTGGCCAACATGATGAAACCCTGTCTCTACCAAAAATACAAAAATCAGCTGGGTGAGGTGGTATGTGCCTGTAGTCCCAGTTACTCAGGAGGCTGAGGTGGGAGAATCACTTGAACTTGGGAGGTGGAGGTTGCAGTAAGCCGAGATCATGCCACTGCTTTCCAGCCTGGGCGACAGAGCAAGACTTTGTCTCAAAAAAAAAAAGAAAAGAAAAGAAAAACAAGGGCCAGGCGCAGTGGCTAAAGCCTGTAATCCCAGCACTTTGGGAGGCCGAGGCGGGTGGATCACGAGGTCAAGAGATCGAGACCATCCTGGTCAAAATGGTGAAACCCTGTCTCTACTAAAGATACAAAAACTTAGCTGGGCATGGTGGAGCGTGCCTGTAGTCCCAGCTACTCAGGAGGCTGAGGCAGGAGAATTGCCTGAACCCAGGAGGCGGAGGTTGCGGTGAGCCGAGATCGCGCCATTGCACTCCAGCCTGGGTAACAAAAGCGAAACTCCGTCTCAAAAAAAAAAAAAAAAAGAAAGAAAAGAAAAAGAAAAACAAACAAACAACAACCAAAAATCATCACAGCAGCCTGTAAGTGGCCATGTTGCACCAGGAGGCCAGTAAACAGCCTCCTATGGACTAAAAAATAAGGAATATCCAGCTACATATAGTAACCTCACAGTGCTCCTCCCAGGCCATAGGTGGTTTGTTGCTCAAACTCTAGAGCAGAGCTGTCAAACCTCCATGTGCGTAGAACCACTTAGGTGACTTGTCGTATGCAGAATCTGATCCTGTTTGTCTACAGTGAGGCCTGACATCAAGTTCTTAGGTGATGCTGATACTGCTAGTCCTCAGCGCACACTTTGAGCAGCAAGGCTGTAGAAGACCATCAGGGACTCAATCGTTTCTCCTCACATTCCTCTGTTCATTGGGTGACCTACTGTTGTAACCCCTACCCTATGATCTCATCCCAACGAAAGGTGGTGCTCCCTCTCCTCCTCCTGGTTTCCCACTCATTTCCTCTTTCCCAAACCCTTCCACTGAGCCATCTGGATTTCCTATCTTCCAGCTCTTGCTCATGTCTGCGAAGCCCCGTTCCTTCGTGGCTCATGCACACTTCCTGATCTGCTCCTCCCTGCTCATTGATGACTACGGTCGTAGCCCTCCTCTCTGTCTCCAGCCTTACCATCACCTTGGCTAGAGTTCACCTCTCATGAGTGGCCCCCGCCCCCACCTCCTTAGTTCTCGCTCTCCAGTTTACCCTCTTCCCACTTCAGCTCACGTACCTGCTCTCTACCTGCAGGTTACCCCAAACCATTCATGTCCCATAGAGTAATTCAGAAGCCCACCCTGAGCTCAATTTCTACCCTTCCTCCTTATTTTCTCTTCACACCCACTTTGCTGCTGCTGTTGCTGCTGCAGTTCTTGAAGATTCCCCACTACCCGAAGCCCTGTCTGTGCTCCCCTTATCTCCTCCATTCAAGTCAAACTCTTTGTCATATGCACTTATAGTGCCATGTGCCTCTCTCTCATAGTGTAGTAGAAAGTGCAGAATTTGAAAAGCGCAGTCATAAAACAAACTTATTTTTCCTCATGATTGCCCCTGTAAACCACCCTAAGGGGACAGTTTTCTCTAGCAGGCACCATAGATTATCTGCTCATGAAGAGTGCTCTAGTCACTTTAGATCTTGGTAATTAATCATGTCCAGTCCAGAGGAATAATAAAAACTATGAATCATTCAATGTTGGCCCGTTATGGGCAAGAAACCTGCTGTAGGAAATGGGGACGTGATCAGCTTCTCTCTCTACAACTCCAGTTCCTCCTTTTACCGCCACACCCCTTCAGCCACCAGGTGCAACTTCTGACCGCTGTGAGTTTAGAGGGGAGGTAGGATAATGGGCTGCAAAGCTTCCACTGAGAGCTTGCATGCTGTGCTCTTTGGGCTGGCAGGTGTTCCAAGTGGGCTCTTTCTCCCACTGCCTGCTCTGAGATTCTTTGGCAACCCTGATCACAGGATCTCTCACCTGTACTTCCCTGATTCGGGTGATCCTTCACCCAAATCTCAGAGGGGATCAGGTGGCACTCGAACCTCCTCCTGTGGCCCCTGTTCTTAAGGTTTTAATGTTCTCTGTTGGAATAACTTTGAAGTGGCCCTTTGGGCAAAGCCCCTTTAAGGAGCCGCCAGGTCAACTCACAGCTTATCCTTTGGATATCTGCACTTCTGTTTCATGACAAAATGCTCCTCTGACCTGTTGTCAGTGGAGCAACCTTCCCAAATTGTACCCTCTGTGCTGTTGCCATGGGCAACTGCAGTCAAACTCCTGCCCTTTAGATTTGTCAGTCACGAAACAGATCCCAATCCAAACTCTACCTCCAGTAGCACATTCAATGGCTCCAGAAGGTCTCCTGCAGGCTTGCAGCCTCTTCTGCATTATAGGGAGGTGGGGTGAACCACAAACCCTCCACCCATCAAATCCTCATTCTTTGTTTCTAGCCTTCCTCTAAGAAACTCCAACCTCTTTCTTAGGCTGGAGAGGACAGTAAGCTAAGGTCTCAAAATCAGTTCATAGCCTCCTTTTTGCAAGGCCTGCACAGTCGAGCTAGCAATTCACTCTGGGATAAGGGAGCACTTGCCAACTATTGTCTTGTGTCCTCAGCCAAAGCACAGTCAAAACTCCATGTTAATGTTCTGCAGCAGTACTTCTTCTCATAGTAGCAAAGCTGCGTTTATTTTGTAATTAATGTTTGCTTGCCCTTCTAAAAGGTGATCTCCACGAGGTCTGGGACCATGTCCATAGCACATCAACATCGACCACAGGATCTAATAGTTCAGTAAGTGAAACTTTTTTCTTTTTTTGAGATGGAGTTTTACTCTTGTTGCCCAGGCTGGCATGCAGTGGCACAATCTCGGCTCACTGGAACCTCCACATTCTGGGTTCAAGTCATTCTCCTGCCTCAGTCTCCAAGTAGCTGGGATTACAGGCACCTGCCACCATGCCCAGCTAATTTTGTATTTTTAGTAGAGTTGGGGTTTCACTACGTTGGCCAGTGTGGTCCTGAACTCTTGACCTCAGGTGATACGCCCACCTCAGCCTCCCAAAGTGCTAGGATTACAGGTGTGAGCCACCATACCTGGCCAAAGGAAACATTTTTAAAAAGGCTTTTCTGCAACATACCTTCTCAAGTGACAGCCTTACCCTTCTCTTCCTTTTTTCAGCCAAAGGTCTACAGTCGCTTTTCCTCAATGTCCCTATTCCAAACTCCTTGCTAGGAGGAAGGTTCTAAGAACGGGGCTTGATAGCGGTTCAGGAAGACGATACTTGGTGGCCAAGCAGAGGCTTACAGGATAGGCGACACTGCCCCAGCCCTGGCCCTGCCTCAGCTGGCTGCTCTCCAGGTCCATGACCACTGCCCCGTCCTTTTCATGCCTGTTCCTGGGCCTTCAGTCAGTTTCACCGGATCAGTGCAGGCTCTCTACAGGAAGAGTTTCACCTGAGCCTGATAGGTCCACTGATTCCTAGACCTCAATAAAGTGAGGGTCAGAGACTGGTCCTCCTATCAGTTTCCTGCAGTTGTTGAAACAAAGTTCCACAAACCAGCAGGAGTTTATTCTCTCACTGTTCTGGAATCTTGAGGTCAAAAATCAAGGCATCAGGAGGCCCATGCTCCCTCAGAGGCTCCAGGGAAGAATCTTCCTTGGCTCTTCCTAGCTTTTGGTCACTGTTGGTAACTTTTGGTGTCCTTTGGCTTATACATGCATCACTCCAGTCTCTGCCCCTGTCATCACGTGGACTTCTCTGTGTATGTCTGTGACTTCACATGGCCTTCCTTTTTTTTTTTTTTTTTTTGAGACAAAGCCTCATTCTGTTGCCCAGGCTGGAGTATACTGCTGTGATCTCACTGCAGCCTCCACCTCCCGGACCCAGGGAATTCTTCCATGTCAGCCTCCCAAGTAGCTGGAACCACAGGTGGGTGCCACCATGCCTGGCCAATTTTTTGTATTTTTTTTGTGCAGATGGGTTTCACCATATTGGCCAGGCTGGTCTTGAACTCCTTGCCTCAAGCGATCTGCCTGCCTTGGCCTCCCAATGTGCTGAGGTTACATGTGTGAGCCACTGTGCCTGGTCCACATGGCCTTTTTTTAAGGATAGCAGTGACAGGATTTAGGGCCCACCCTAATCCAGTATGACATCACCTTAACTAATTCTATCTACAAAGACCCTATTTCCAAATAAATCACATTCTGAAGTCCTGGGAGGATGTGAATTTTGAAGGGGCTGCTATTCAACCTAGTATGAGGGTATTGGAGAGCAGGGACAAACCAATGAGGTAGGGAGTGTTACCCCCAAATGACAATAATGATAAAGAGCTCTTCCCCTAAAAACTCCCCTAAACCTTTTTTAGTAAAATGGATCCTAATATTGCTTTGCATTATCTTAGCCGACAAATACTCTTTAAGAAAAATAAGATCTATTTGTAACCAGTAGGGGAACCTGGTTTCATCTGCATTAAAGACCAAGTTGCCATCTGAGCTGGCCTATGTACTGGGTGCACACTGCGTGGCACACAGTTCTCCAGAGACTGGCTCAGGACTCTCTGGAACTACAGTACAGTTACAGCATTTGGGACATCAAGACATTGTTTTGGATACAGAATGAAAATGTAGTTCTTGTACCCCAAGCTTCTTGGGTGTTTGAAAACATACCTGTCTGAGTTCTTCTCCAGACATTTGACATAGCAGAGAGTGATGCTCCTTGTCATCCAGTTTCCCAGTGAGCCCACCATCCTGACCTCCCCTTCCCCAGCTGTACTCAAAAGCCCCCTCCAGGAGGTGAAGGAAAAGGACAGGTGGATACCTGCCTCCGTCTGCCAGCTTGCGTTGGGGTGTGGGGAGAAGCTGAGGGAGCCCGGGGGGCGTGGAAAGCAGCACTGACAGTTACACTGTAAGTGCCCAGGGTAGGCTCTGGGTTAGGAGTTGGAGCTGCCAGCTCTACTGCTAGTTATAAGACCAGATGTAAGTTACTGATTTTCATCATCAGTAAAATGAGCGTATTGAACTAGTCAGCAATTTCCAGTTTAAATGCTTTAGACTCAGAGGGAGTTTAGGTGTGCCTGCGAGGTATTTTAGGAATGTTTGTGAATCAAGCATTTTGTCAATGAAATGAATAATATGTCTCATACATGTGTATACTACTAATTTTCAATGTAGGCAATGTTGTAATGATTAAAATATAGCATTTAAACGTTTACTAAGTTTTAGTTAATTTTACCTCATTAAATAATTTTCTGAAAGTCTAGAATTACAATGGCTATCATATGATGGACTATGACCTTTTTTTAATATTAAAAAAAGATTTTTGTACTTGTATTTCCTGCACATAATAGGCATTCAGTAAGTATTTTGTTGACTGGATTAAATAAAACCTAGGGCACCAGTAAATAATATGATCACTTGGGTCTCTGCCAACTTTAAATTTTTATGAATTCTTTACTCTAACTCTGAGGCAATTTTCCAGGTTTAGTTTCTACTGTAATCAATCATTTCTACATAATTAAAACCAGCTCTGGTCTACTGCACCAGTTATCAAAGACTGGGAGACTTTTCCACTGCACATGCATATAATAGCACTGCTCACTTAGTATTCACGTCTTCAAAATCTTTTCTGGTAAAGATTCTTTCCCTGTTGTAAAAATGAAGTCTGCAGAACTTGCATGCCACCCTTTGAAGGTTTTGTATTATAAATTCATTCCAAAACATGGATTATGTCTGCTTGTAAGGAATATGTGGCACATCCGCAGTGGGAAGGAAGTTTCAAAGGTTCATTACAAAAACCCAATTATTTATTTTTCCATACAGTGCTATTAAGTTCTGACATAGTGACATAAGAATATAAAATAAAACAGGTTGGCTTGTAGGCTGAAAAAGCTCATGGTGCTCCCCTGACCCAACTCTGAGACTATCCAGGAGGAAGGATGTTCCCGTGGATCAGCCATGTTCAGGGACAGTCTTGAGTCATATGGTTTAGGGCATGGAGCATTACAAGTGGAGCTTGAATAAGCCTGACTTAGGGGCCTATACCACTTCTGGCTCTTGAGATGGTTTTCTTCTAGAGGGGAAAGGAAGAAGGAGAAGTCTTAGCTTCTTCATTTTATTCTCTCTTGCTTCTTCACTCTCTCCCTTTCCCATCTTCCTGGGTAAGCAAGAAGGGCTGTGCTGAGTTTATCTGAGGGCTGGGACTGGCTGCCCAGAGCAGCTCTGACCTGTACATTGGCAAACACACAAGCTCTCTCTGTCACCTCTTCTGATTATCACTGGATAATCTTACCTGACCATTGAGTGCTGGGATGAGGGGGGCTGAGACTCAGGTGGCACTTAGAGAGGAGGCTATTACCCATTTTATTTCTAGGCTCTGGGCTACATAACCTGACTTAGCCTTGCCTGCCAGTGGAGTGTAGTAGTGTTTGAGGCCAATGTCCAAGTTCTATCAAAATGTCCCTTGGCTCCACACTGCCTTCCACACATATGTTGCCCTCTGAAACTTCTCATGGAATTAGGGATACGTGGATAATAGGATTGAAGACATCTGATCTTCTGTCTAGGTCATCTATTTCTGTTTGCAACAATATATCATAAGCTATTTAAGAGGAGGAGTTTAGGTAGAGATTATAGGAAACGCACATTACGTTTGATTTCATAACAGAGAAAAATTGTTTTGAAATGTAACAAACCACAAATTTAAAGGTAGAGGGTTTGGCGCAGTGGCTCATATCTGTAATCTCAGCACTTTATGAGGCTCAGGTGGGGGCATCACTTGAGGCCAGGAGTTTGAGACCAACATGGGCAACATAGCAAGACCTCATTTCTGCAACAAATAAAAAATTTGAAAAGCCAGGTGTGGTGGTGCATACTTGTAGTCCCAGCTACTAAGAAGCTGAGGTGGAAGGATCACTTGAGCCTGGGAGGTCGAGGCTGTAGTGAGCTGTGATTATGCCACTGCACACCAGCCTGGGTGATAAAGCAAGACCCTTTCTTTAAAAAAAAATAGTTATAAATCTGGGGTTTAGATTCCACTAACTCCATGATGTTGGCTAAAATATTTAGCCTCTTAGTTTCCTGGAAGAGTGTGTGTGTGTGACATATCTTATAGGAGATGGGAGTGGATGCACTTCCAGAGATAACAATTGTCTGCTATATGCCAGTTATTTTTGTTGTTGTTGTTTGTTTTTGTTCCTTGTGAAACAGGGTCTTGCTCTGTCACCGAGGCTGAAGTGCAGTGACACGATCACGGCTCACTGAATCCTTGACCTCCTCAGCTCAAGCAATCCTTCCACTTCAGACTCCCAAGTAGCTGGGACCACAGGCATGAGCCACCATGCCTGGCTGATTTTTAAATATTTTTGTAGAGATGGGGGGGTGGGTCTCACTAAGTTGCCTAGGCTGTTCTTGAAGTCTTAGGCTCAAGCAACTCTCCTGCCTTGGCTTCTCAAAGTGTGGGAATTACAGGAGTGAGCCACTGCTCCTGGCTCTATATGCCAGTCTAAGAAAATAAAGTAAATGTTTCTTAGGAGAGCTCCATTTGTTCCATTTTTTAAAAAAGAATCTATTGTCAGAACTCAAACTAGAGGGCACTGGCTCATTCCTGTGCCTCATAATGCCCCAGGAAGGCCGAACAACTTTGCAGCTCGGATACTTTTCCCTCAGCTCCAACTTCTCGCCTCGGGTTTGAAAATGGAGAGATTTGTAAGGGAGAATCTACATTCATGGCAAAACTTCATTCTGCACTCCTGCACCCCCTTCAGCCAAGGTCAAATGGTCCAGTTGGCTTCTCAATTATAGGTCCTGATTCTTAACAAAATGAGCATTTATTCAGACATACCGTAGATAATGTTAAGTACCCTACATAATTTTCTACTTAATCTTCAAAACACCTAAGGGAGGCTCTGTTTATTTTTATCCTAATTTTACGTATGAGAAAACTGAACCTTAGACAGATGCAGTGATTTGCCCAGGGAACACAGTTAATAAGTAGGAAGCTAGTGGCCGGATTTGGCAGCCTAACCTTAAAGCCTCAACTCTGACCCACATGTCACTAGGTCCCATTATTGATGTCTCACCTGCGGTTGTAGCATGCATCTTAATTGACTTCAGCAGTCCTGGCTTCAACCATTCTGTTCCTTTAGTCCATGAAGATGCTCTAACTTGGTCAAATTCTGGGTCCCAATTTCTGGTAATGTTTTAACCGTAGGTGACAATCACGTATTCATCGAATACACACTTACATAGTGCTTACTATTGTAGCTGTTCTATTAAAGTTAATTTATTAAATTAATATTAGGGTTAATCTAATTTAATCCTTGTAACAACTGCATTAAGTACAGGCAACCCTCCATGTCTGTGGGTTCTGTATCTGTAGATGCAACTAACCTCAGACAAAAAATATTTGGGGGGAAATTGCACAAATTTCCATAGAGAAAATCTTGAATTTACCATACACTGAGTACTACATTGAATCCACATGAATAAAGTGATGTGTAAGCATTGAATCAAGGTATTGTAAGTAATCCAGCAATGCTTTAAAGAATATGAGAGGATGTGGGTAGGTTATATGCAAATACTATGCCATTTTATGAAAGAGACTAGCACATTCACAGATTTTGGTATAGGGGGCATCCTGGGACCAATCCCCAGGATGCCAAGGCTTGTCTATGTATATTAACATATTATTTGCATTTTACAGATGGAGAAATTGAAGAACAGAGAGGTTAAGTACTTGGTCAAGTTTACAGGACTAATAAATGGCAAGTGGCTGAGTTGGGATTCAAGCACAGGCTACTTGACTCCAAAGCCTAGCTAGTACCATTACGCCATGTTGCCTATATGGAATTTGTAGTATTAGTCAATGGAACATTTACCATGTGCTCAGCACTGTATTATGGGGGATATAGATGTGGACTCTTGCTGCACACAAATTGCAATACAGTATTTTCTTTCTTTTTTTTTTAGAGTTGGGGTTTCTCCATGTTAGTCAGGCTAGTCTCGAACTTCCAACCTCAAGTGATCCACTTGCCTCAGCCTTCCAAAGTGCTGGGATTACAGGCGTGAGCCACCACTCCCGGCCGCAATACAGTATTTTCTTTATCAGCAGTTTTCTTTCCATAGTTTGTTACCCATGATCAGCCATGCTGAAAATATTAAATTAAGCATTTCAGAAATAATCAATCCATAAGTTTTAAATTACATACCATTTTGAGCAGCTTTATAAAATTTCACACTGTCCCACTCTGTCCTGTGGGGATATGAATCACTCCTTTGTCCAGTGTATCCACACTGTATGTGCCACCTACCTGTTAATTATTGACATTGTCTGCTCCTGACATCCAACCATGGACACATCACAGGAAGAAGGCTGAGTACAATATAATAGGGTATTTTGAGATAGAAAGAGAGAGACTGCATTTACATAACCTTTCTTACATTATATTGTTATAAATGCTCTATTTTATTAGTTGTAATCATTAATCTCATTGTGCCTAATTTATAGGTTACACTTTGTTACAGGTATGTACATATAGGGAAAAAAAACAGTATTTATAGGGCTTGATACTATCCATGGTTTCGAGCATCCACTGGAGATCTTAGAAAGTATCCCCTCGGGATCGGGCGGGATGACTGTAAATAGTTGCTCAGAGGAGGGTAATGTTCCAATGGACTGGAATAGGCTGAAGGAGTGGTAGGCACGGCTGGTTGTTCTCTCATCTTCTACCATTTCCTCCTCCTTTCTAATAGCATGCCAATTTTGTTTGGGAAAGCCATGTGCTCGGAAAGAAGTGGTCACCCAATCGAATTCTGGCCAGTAAGATGACAGAGGAAGTCTGGTGAGTGGGGCTTCTAGGAAAGCAATTATTTTCTTGGTACAAAGCAGAACTCAGTTGGCATGCACCTTTGCCCCTTTGCCCCTGCTCCTTCTCTTTGCCTGGGCCCCAGATGCAATGCCTAGAGTAGAACAGTCATCTTACCACCAGGAAGATCAAAGGCGGTTGCTGAGGTTATCAGAGAAGGAAGTTAGAAGCAGCCTGGTCCTTGGTGATTTCTCTGAGCAGCAGTAATAGTCCTGGGCTGTCTGCTTCTGGACTTCTTGGTGCGTGAGAAAACAAACCCCTATTTGGTTAAAATAACGTAGTTGAGTTTCTGTTAACAAACAATTGAACAAATTGTTACGTGTAAGCCTTCACAGTGGAGACAGTCTCTAGCTAGGGTTTGACGGTGAGGAATATTCAGCTAGGTTGGGAGAAAGAAGAAGCTATTCCAGGTGTGCAGTATGTCCTACCTGGTGGCGGGGAAGCAGAACCAGCACGTGCATTCAGGGCAATGTCGAGAGCCAGCCGCCCTGGGCAGAGTACAGTTAACTTAATTTTGTAATGCCTAAGGGGGAAGAAGGGTAAAGGCTCTGATGCATGAAACAGCATAGAAAGGCTGGAGACTTGGTGAGAAGGTGAGAAACAAGGCTTGGGTCACATCAGAGATTTTATTTTTGTCCATTTATTTACTTTTATAGACAGCATCTCACATTGTTGCCCAGCCTGGAATATTGTGGTGTGTTCATAGCTCATTGTAACCCGGGCTCAGGTGTTCTTCCTGCCTCAGCATCCCAAGCAGCTAGGACTATAGGTGTATGCCACCATGCCGGGCTCACATTTTGGGTTTTGGACTAAACAGTTTGACTGTACTAATATAGAGTTGGAGTTTGGGGTAAGGCCGTACAGAGCCAAATAGAAACACATCCAGGCATTTTACATATGTAACTAGATCTTCACACAGTGTCCAAATATTTCCAAGCATTTCAGCATATGTAAGATGTGGTTCTAGGCCCACAGTGAAAGGTCAAGATTCTACAAAATAATGTAAGCTCAGTTTTGGACCCCTAAACAAGTATTTTTATAGAAAGGATCCATTATCATTTAAAAGTGATAAAACAGAGTGTTTTGAGGGGTTCAAATCCTGGCTTTGTCACTTATTCACTGTGTGGCCTTGGACAGGTTTCTTTACATCTTTGTGCCTCCGTCTTTTCGGTTGTATTATAAAGTTAACAAAAGTACTTTCCTCTCAGTTTAATCTTAAGGGTTAAATGAGACAGTACTGATTCAGTGTTTCCTCCCTAATCAACAGCAGGTCTAGTTTTCCATTGTTCAGTCCCTAAATCATGGAGTATCCCTGAGACCTCTTTTCTCGTCAGCAAATCCTGCTGAATCTAATTTCAAAATAGATCCATCAACAAATTGATTTGGGCCACAGCGATTACCATGTTGCTTGTTCCTCCTAAGTATCCTTTTCAGAGCCGAGGTGCCCATCCTTCACCTGCTGGGAATGTTGGCTGTGGAAGGCACACAGGTGTGTCCCTCATGGGGATTGTCTTGCTCTCCCAAGGGGCAGCCCCCCACCAAAGCCCGGCCAATGCATGGATAGAAAGACATGGCCACTTTGCCTGTGGTAGACATAGTGATAGCCTAATCCCCAGACCTGTGAACGTGTTAGGTTACATGGCAAGGGGAAGTAAGGTTAGCTCACCAGTTGATGTTCAGATGTAGAGATTGTCCTGGGTCATTTGGGTGGGCCCAATGTAATCACAAAGCTCCATATAAATGAAAGAGGGAAGCAGGAGTCAGAGTCAGAGAAGGAGATGTGATAGCAATTGCTGGGATGCAGGTGGCTTCTAAAAGGTGCAATGCAAGCAGCTTCTAACAGCTGGAAAAGGCAGGGTAACAGATTCTCCCCCTTGAGTCTCCAGCGGAATGCAGCTCTGCTGACACCTTAATATTCCCACGAGACCTATTTTGGACTCTTACAATTCTGTTATTTAGAACTGTAAAATAATACGTTTGAGTTGTTTTAAGCCACAGAGCTTGTGGTAATTTGTTATAGCAGCCACAGAAACGAATCTAATTTTGGACAACTCTGAAGGGCCATCCCAGCTCCAGGAGTCCCCATAGGATTGGCTGAGGTGTCAGATGCCACCATTTTTCAGGTCAGCTTCTCTCTCTGACCTATTATACCTTCCTCAGTTCCTTACGCCAGTATTTCCCAAAAGGACCCAGGCTCATCTCAGAGTTAGTTTCCAAGGGTCCAGATCTAAGACAATATCTCACCTGGATTGCAGTAGTTCCCTAAATGGTCTCCATGATTAAATCCTTAACTCTGCAGTCTCTGCTCAACATGGTAGCTACGAAGACTCTGTTAGAACATAAATTAGATCAAGACACTCCATAGCTTTCCTTTCCACTCAGAGTAAAGGTTAAATTACCCCTTTTTTAAAATTTAAAGACAAGATCTGGCTCTATCACCCTAGCTGGAGTGCAGTAGTGCAATTTCAGCTTGTTGCAAACTCCATCTCCCAGGCTCAAGCCATCCTTCCTCTGCCTCCTGAGTAGCTGGGACTACAAATCCATGCCATCCCTCCTGGCTACGTTTTTGTGTTTTTCATAGAGAGGGGGTTTTGCCATGTTGCCCAGGCTGATCTCAAACTCGTAAGCTCAAGCAATCCACCTGTCTTAGCCTCCCAAAGTGCTGGAATTACAGGTGTGAGCCACCACACCTGGCTGAGGTCATATTCCTTACAATGATGTAAAAGACTTCATAATCTGCTCATCCACCCTGCCCTTACTTCTCCAGCCTCACCTCCTGTGATTCTATCCATTGTTTACTCCATATGCCATCTTTCCCCAGGGGTTCCTGACCACTCTATTTGAATGGCAATTGTCCCTCATCCTACACTGGCACACCCTATCCCTGCATTGTTTTCTGTATGGACCTGTAAAGGGGCAGCTTAACCTCAAAATGCATTTTAAAACTTTTTTCCTTCCTCTTGGGTTTCAAGATGTGATCTTGAAGCAAACTGCAGAAGCCTTTTCCCTTAGCCTTAAAAAAGACTCCACATCCCTCCCTTTCTTACCATATACACACCCTTCACATTTATCTATGAGCTAGTATCTAACCATGTGTCTACTTAGAAGTTCCAGGGATAAATCTTGAGGCTGACAGATCAAGCCTGGAGACCCAGATGCAAAATTCCAGAAATTACCTCAAGGTGGCTAATCAACAACCTGGCCATTGTTGAGATGACACCAGCCTGCACTCCATGGGGACTGGGATCCAAGTTAGCCAGTGGAACAAAACTCAGTATAATTCTTGCATGACTTCCATATCAAGTTTTCCCTTTTTAAACCCTTGCCTTCTCACCTCAAAGTTCAAAGTGATTGCTTTGGATAGGAATCCAGCCACTTCCCCTTTGCCACCTCTGGAAATAAAGTCACTATTTTCCTACCGTACCTCACTCTCGTTAGTTGGACTCTGCAAGCAGTGACTGAAACTGTGTTCAGTTACAGGCTTATGATGTGTTAATATACTATTTAGTTTATTTATTTTGCTTATTGCTTTTCTTCTCACTAGACTATAAGCTCTATGAAGGCATGTATTTTTATTTATTTACTGCTCTAGCCCTAGTATTTAGGACTGTGCCTGGAAAACAGTGGCGCTCGCTAAAAACATGCTGAATGACTAAGTGCAGTGCAGTATTCTAAAGTATTTAAACAGTGTCTGACACATAGTGAATGCTCAGTAAGGGCTAGCTATTGATCTTATGTTTGTCATGAGATTCCTGGCATTGCAGAAGATACCTATATATAGCATTTGACCCCGTGATCCCGCAAGAAGTAGAAGACAAATAATATGCACATGTTAATTAGGACCTTAGTTTCCTTGCTTTTATGTGTGTGAACCAACCCCGGGATGAGTTGAATTCCCTTTAGAACGGATGTAAAACCATATATCTGAGTCTCTCACATGGACCCAGGAGGTGAGGAAGGGCAGAGAGCAGAGTATGAGCTGGAGCTGTTTGGTACCACAATTTGGGCGCAGAGATCCGAGCTCAGGGAAGTCTGCTCTGGCCCCGGGTCAGGCCTGATTGACTTCAGGACAGCTTTGGGAAATAGGGAAAGTCCAGCAGTTATACTGCAACAGAAAGGCTGATGGTAGTTTATGCTGATTCTGCAGTTTTCTTTATTGGAGGAGCTGCCTTTCTTTTTTTTTTTTTTGAGATGAAGTCTCGCTCTGTCACCCAGGCTGGAATGCAGTGGCGCGATCTTGGCTCACTGCAACCTCCACCTCCCAGGTTCAAGCAATTCTCCTGCCTCAGCCTCCTGAGTAGCTGGGATTACAGTTGGGTGCCACCACATCTGGCTAATTTTTGTATTTTTTTTTTTTTTTTTTAGTAGAGATGGTGTTTCACCATGTTGGTCAGGCTGGTCTTGAACTCCTGACTTTGTGATCTGCCCACCTCAGCCTCCCAAAGTGCTGGGATTACAGGCATGAGCCACCGTGCCCGGCCAGAGCTGCCTTTTTAAAATGAGGTGGCTATGAAGAAAGAACCCAGAGAAATTGTCTCTGGTTCCTGGCATAGAGCTCCTAAAGCCCTTATAATTCTCTGAGTGATAAGAGCATCTTTTGTTCTAATGAGGCAACTCTTGCTGGGCTCCTTTATAACTTCAGGATGGTGGTTGGTTTTCAGGAAGACCAAGTCTTGATGAGAAACTTGGAACTTTCAGTCCCATGCAATGGAGAGGAGCTAGGGCTTCAGTTACTAATCAATCATGCCTAGATGATGTAAGTTCCATAAAAACCCCTAAATGCTGAGGTTCAGAGAGCTCCCAGCTTGGTGACCACATCAACGTTCTGGGAGGGTGCTACAGGAAACTCCATGTACCGCCCCACACCTCCCCTTATGCATCTTTTCCATTTGGCTGTTTCTGAGTTTGGCTGTTACTGAGTTTATAATAAACTGGTAATCATATGTAAAGTGCTGTCTTAAGTTCTGTAAGCTATTCTAGCACATTATTGAACATGAGGAGGGGGTTGTGGGAACCCTTGATTTGTAGCTGGTGGGTCAGAAACCCAGATCTGGACTTGTGACTGGGATCCGAAGTCTGAAGTGGGGATAGTTTTGTGAAACTGAGCCCTTTCACTTGTAGGATCTGACACCAACTGTGGGTAGTTACTGAGATAATTGAATTGAATTGTACAACATCCAGCTGTTATCTGGAGAGTTGGAGAATCGGTTGGTGGGAGGAAAAAATCTCATTTGGTGTCAGATGTGCTGTAAGGAAAAAAAACAGCTCATGCACTCCACCCTGTCTTGAACTGATCGTGTCGTTACCACTCAGTAACAGTTGAAGGTGAGGTCCTTTCTTTTGGTAGGTTTTGGGGAAAACGGCTCAGAAACATACTTTGAAATGGGAAAGAGCAAGAGTATATGGATGTGTATGTGTAAGATATTCTGATTCCTAGGGAGGTACACAGCCATCTTTATTATTATATATAATTTTAGAGTTGGGGTCTCGCCATATTGCCCAGGCTGGCCTCAAACTCCTGGGCTCATGCAATTCTCCCACCTTAGCCTCCTGAATAGCTAGAACTACAGGCATGTACCATAGCCCTCAGCCACAACAATTTTAAGAAAAAAAATCTGGCCTGGCAAGGCGGCTCATGCCTGCAATTCCAGCACTTTGGGAGGTCGACGTCAAAGGATCCCTTAGGGCCAGGAGTTAAAGACCAGCTTGGGCAACATAGTGAGGCCCCATCTTTACAAAAAAAAAAAAAAAAAAAAAAAAATTAGCTGGGTGTGGTGGCATGTGCTTGGGAGGCTGAGGTGGAAGGATTGCTTGAGCACAGGAGGTCAAGTCTGCAGTGAGGCATGATGGCACCACTGCACTCCAGCCTGGGTGACAGAGTGAGATCCTGTCTCAAAAAACAAACAAACAAATGAACAAACAAACTACCCTGCTTGATATAGATCTAAATTTGTATTAATCATAGAATAACAACATAGCCAATTCTGCCATCTGTTGGTTGTATGAGCACTATGAATAGTCAATTCTGTGTGTGAGACACTTAACATCATTGAATGCTGGAATAAAAAAATCATATAATGCATAAGCTGTCAGGGACAGGTGGAGCCAATCCTACTTTTCATGATCTTTTTGAGGTAGATAGACACTTTATAACCTTTACAGCTTGTTCAATTCAAGAACAGTCAACACACTGGAATGTCTTAGTGGCACTGAAGCTCAGCTGTGTTTTGATCCCTATTGTTGAGGTTAGCACCTAGTCAGATCCCTTTATAATGACACTAGAAATCACATCTGTGGAGATATATATACAGTTACTTCTGTCATTTTTTGTTAAAGAAGGTTAATTTCTGATTTTTAAATAATTCATTTTAAAAATATGAATGGGGGTTCTTTCCTGAAATGCAGACAGTATTCAAATCATAGCACAGTGCCTCAGGACTTCCACATCCATTGCAGACTGCTTGCTGAATAAAAGTTGAATTTCTTATGGAGGAAAGCAGCAAAGCACACTGCCATGTGTGTACCTATGCAACTATCTTGCTCGTTCTGCACATGTACCCCCAAACCTATAATGCAATAAAAATTAAAAAAAAAAAAAATTAATGCTTCTTAAAGAAGAAAATATCCATCTACTCTGTGAGGAAAACATGATATATATGCTCATGGAGTATTACTTTTGACTCTTGAATACCATATATTTTTCTTTGCCATACTTCTGTTAATGTATTGCAGTATTTTGAAAACTTTTGAAAAAGCACAAATTGCTCAGGCATGTTTTTCCACTTAGAAAGCCTTACTGCTTTTTCTACTGCACTTTTACTTAGTGATTAATTTCCCATCTTGTCTCAGGACCCAAGATGAATTGAACCAAACATGCAACCCCCCATCTTTACTGTATTTCATCCTGTTTTTGGTGGGCCATTTTATAAATTTAATTTTGAATATTAGCCTAATATTCTAAGGTGTGATAATCTTGTCCAGAATTGCCTGATCTTCCCACTCACACTGCAGCCCAGGGGCTGATCATCTCCCTGCTCCTTTGACCTAGAGTGACAATTGATATTTCTGGCCACCTCGGTCTCCACCTATATTTGCTTCAAATATTCTATATGACAGAGATCATTTCCATAACTTCAATTCTTTACTCAGGAAATAGTCAGTGAACAAACTGAAGCCCAATGCTATCACTTTGTGCCTTCACAATTTCACTTCTGAATCTGTGTCAAAACAACACATACTTGAACTTATACTTGTATTTTTAAAAATTCTGCTTTAATGCTCATAATCCTTTTCAATCCCTTTTCCTGGTATCTGAAATATCTTAGCATAACTCTCATTTTTGCACAACCATCAGGATATAGTTTCAAATACTACAGCAATCAAAGCATCCTACTTCATTACTTGCTGATTTTTTCCAGGCAATCTATTTTTATTTTGTGAATAAACAATGATATAGAAGTGAATGATTTACTACTCTTCTAACTAGTTCTCAGGGAAGCTCTTCCTTCGACAAGCAAATTTCCAAGAATCTGTGACTTTTAAAGAGTTCTGTTTGCTGCTAATTTATTAAACTCAGTTATCATTTGAAAACTTCCCAAAGAAGGCAGACTACATTCTGATGAGAAAAATCACTATCATGATATACTAGCATGAACTCTGTGAACCTCGCCTTTAGCCAGAGATTTAAAAATGCTTTAAATTGAGGTATAATATATAAACAGTAAAGTGTACAAATCCTGTATAAACCTGAATTTACACACACACACACCACACCCCCACCCACCCATGTAGCCACTGCCTAGATCAAGATATAGGTTATTTCCAACAGCTCAGAAGGCTTCCTTGTCTCTCTAATGTCTCTTCTCAATATCCCACTTCATGTGATCACAGACCTGACTTCCATAATCATACATTTGTGTTGCCTGCTCTCTAACTTCATAATAAAAGGAAACACACTGTATGTGTAGTTTTGTGTCCGGCCTCTTTCCTTATCAGTCTGTCGGTGAGATTAATCCATGTTTGTACCTAAAGTAGGGCTGCACTCTTTTTTATTGTTTTTAATTGTTCCACTGTTTCAATATTCCATTGTTTGTTTATCCATTCTATTACTGATGAACATTTGGGTTATTTACAATTTTGGGCCATTGTAAATAAAGCTATTTAGTCTGAGATTTTCACATATAAAAGAACACTCCACTACACACAAATTCTGCTGTTTGGACAAATCTTTATGTGATGATACACATAGAGTAGAAAATTAAATCAAGATGCCTAAGATGCATTTTTTTTTTTTTTTTTTTGAGAAAGGGTCTCACTCTGCTGCTCAGGCTGGTGTGCCCTGGTGCAGACACAGTTCACGGCAGCCTCGGCTTCTCAGGCTCAACTGATCCTCCTGCCTCGGACTCTCTTGTAGCTGGGACCACACCCAGCTAATTTTTAAATTTTTTATAAAGATGGGGTCTCCCTTTGTTTTCCAGACTGCTAGGATGCTTTTTGTGAGACATTTAAACACAATTCATGTGTCATGCAGTTTGAAATCAAATATAGGAATACAGGAAGCAAAAGTAAAATAGATAAACTGGACTTCATCAAAAGTCTTCGTGAATCAAAGGATACAATTTTTCTTGTGTGTATCAAAGGATACTTTAAAAGCAAAAATACAACCTACCAGGTGGGGGGAAATATTTGCAAAGCACTGATAAAGTATTAATATTTGGAATATATAATGAACACCTAAAACCCAAAAATAAAACCCAATTCAAAAGTGGGCAAAAGACTTGAGTAGAAATTTCTCCAAAGAAGATATACAAATGGCCCATAAAAAGATGATTAGTATCATTAGTCATTAGATAAACGCAAATCTAAATCGCAATGAGTACCACCTCACACCTGCTAGCTATAATTAAAGAGAAAACAAGATGGAGAATAAAAAGTGTTGGTGAGGATGTGTAGAAATTGGAACCCTGCACATTACTGGTGAGAATGTAGAATGGTACAGACACTATGGAAAACAATTCGACAATTTCTCAAAAAGTTAAACATAAAACTACCATATAACCGAGTAATTCTACTTCAGGTATATACCCAAAAGAATTGAAAGCAGAAATCTAGCTACGGAAACCTATCCTCTCTCTCTCTCTCTCTCTCTCTCTCTCTCTCTCTCTCTCTCTCTCTATCTCTATCTCTCTGTCATCTATCTATCTATCTGAAATTTCAACAGAAATTTATATCTATCTATCTATCTATCTATCTATCTATCTATCTATCTATCTATCTAAATTTAGAGCTTGGAGAGGTAAAGAACAGATGTTTGCCACCAAGTTTTATAGCAGTGTTACTCACAAATGTCAAAAGGTATAAACAACCCAAGTGTCCATCAATAGATGAATGGATAAACAAAGCGTGGTTTGTACACACACACACACACACACACACACACACACACATGCACACACACACACACGAACATTATCCGTAAAAAGAAATAAAATTTTGATATATGCTACAACATGGATGAAACGACAGCACATGCTTGGGAAACAAGTCAGACACAGAAGGATGTATATGATATGATGTCACATATACGAAGTACCTAAACAGAATAAAAAATAATAAAAAAAAGCACAGAATATAAGTGTTAATCTTATCTTCCAATACTTGTATTTTGGATGTACAATAAGTTGCAACAGGATGATCATACTTAAGTCAAAAATTCTTTTATTTTTTATTTTTTGAGATAGAATCTGGCTCTTGTGGCCCAGGCTGGAGTACAGTGGCTGATCTTGGCTCACCACAACCTCTGCCTCCCAGGTTCAAGTATTCTCATGCCTCAGCCTCCTCAGCAGCTGGGATTCCAGGCATGTGCCACCATGCCCAGCTACTTTTTGTAATTTTAGTAGAGATGGGTTTTCACTATGTTGACCAGGCTGGTCTTGAACTTCTGACTTCAAGTGATCCACCTACCTTGGCCTCCCAAAGTGCTGTGAGCTGCCGTGCTCAGCCAAAAAATCATTTTAATACTCTCCCAAACAGGGTATGTGGAGGCTACATGGGAGACACTAGGGAGGCATATTGTTCTAGAATAGTGCATTTCAATCCGCTTCATTTGTATGAACTGCAAAGATCTTTTACAAGTGGGCTGCAGTCAGACATTTATAACTGCTGTTCCTGTCCTTCTTCTCCCAACCAAACTGCTTTGACCCCAAAGCCTCCAAACCTTCTGTCAGGGCCAGGTGCAAGAGGCGGAGACTAAAGAGCCCCTGGAGATAAATAAACTGTCATTTCACCAGGACCACTCATGAAATCCCCATAAGCTTTCCTTCCCCAGGATACAGCATTAGGGGAAGGATCTGGGCTAAAGTGATTACTGCTGGGCTGCTGCCAAGAGAGCATATCAAATTCCTGGCTTAATAATTAAAAAAAAGAAAATGTAAGTTGAATCTAAATGAAATATAATTCAATTCCCTTTTTAGCCTAGCGATTTAGGTGGGCAAAGGATAGGGGCTCTGCTAACAGCAAATTAAATGAATCCTCTGTCACATCACAGTGGCTTTTAGGGCAGCACTGAGGGTGGGCTCTTGAAAGGGGAGGTAAGGGCACACCCCAGCCCCTAAGGCATATATCAGAACACGCAATGAGAGAGGGAGGAGGTGAGGTAAAGCCTTACCCTACTGATATTCCTGTCTGTTGTAAGCGGTGGGGAGTCACAGAAGGTTCTTGAGTAGGGCTGCTGGACATGTCCAAAGTAGAGCTTAGGAAGCTGAACTTGTCAGATCTCAATAAATACTTGTTGGGTTAATGAATGAATGATTCAGATTAATATCAACACAGAGACATGAATCTGGCCACTTAGGAATATGGATTCCACTAAAGCCCAATGAAAAAGGATCAGAAAATGGTATCAGAACAATACCATTATTAACATTTTATTTATAGCTTTCTAACAGGTTCTTCTTAATGTAACAAATTTGACATGTGGAATGTGATAAAAACACAACTTGACTTTTGTTCTTATTGATCCTATAAAGTTTATTTCATATGGCAATCTTTCCCTGCCTTGGAGGAATACAGTTCACCCCAAGGTAATTTACAGTCTGTCCTGTGGTCATTTTAAGTCACAAACACAGCCTAAATACACACATTAGAATACCTAGCCCTGGAAAAACCTAAAACCCCACATTTTATTTAGTGTTGAATGGTCTCCCTTTCTTGGGCAGCTCCAGTGTAAGCTGGCTACCTGCAGTGAGAGAGGAAGGCTTGATTTTCATTTCTCTTCTCCTGCTCCTTCTTCCTCATTAGACTTGCCTCTAGGGTTGGGACATAAAGAGAGGAATCAAAAATAGTAGAAGGGAATTTTCTTACTCAGCTCCATCTGCCATTATTTGGCTTTGTGCTGAATGTGGCTGATGTTTAAGGCTGATATTCTCTTGAGCATTCTTTTTGGGGGTACCCCTTCTGTGGGATCTCTGGAGCTGTGTTGATGCCCCTTTTTCTGCTGGCAACTCCCACTTTAGAGGATCCACCCCCACACACCGTGGAGTCCCATTGCCCCTTCTAGGAGGTCCTCTCTGGTAGATCCTAACACAGCCTCAGGATCGCTGGTCCTTTATGGTGTCCTACATTGAGGGAACATGCCATGTCTTTCTACTGCAGGGGCTTGAGGTAGTGGGAATTTCCCAGATATAGCAGCTACTTGCTTTGGCTCCATCATCCTCAACACAACTGGTCAGCTTCTCTCTTACTCTGCAGATTTTCTGGGGCAGAAATCAGCTCTCGGCTCACTGTCTTTCGAACTTCAGGTGACACATATTAGGCTCTCAGAATGGCCATGCTGAAGGCCCTCAAAACTTGAGGGGGGCTCAGGTGTCCCCTCACTCCTTATTTTCTCTCAAGATACAGGACTTTCAGTCTTACAGCAAAAACTTCTCCAAAAAACCCTTCTCACTAGAATCTTTCCTTTTTCTTCTTACTCTCCAAAAAAACCTTTTATATTCTTGAAGAGAGAAAGAAGTCCTTGGATAAATGGCCTTAAATGTTGAAACCAAACCCAAACATCAGGGTTCGTTTTGTTTTAGATTCCTCTTACAGTGTTCTGTCTCATGCACACATTGCTACCTGAGAGCCACAATGTCAGACCCTCCGGAGAAACTGAGGTGAGAAGCGTTCTACTTTAACATTAGTTTGTGTTCACTTAACAAACTATGTAGGTATTCAGTGAAGCAGCTTCAATTCTGGTTGCTTAATATTCTTGCCCTTTTAAAGCCGAACATTGAAAGAACTTCCAGAGTAACCAGACAAATTAGTAAATATCATTTGCAGTCTTGATTGTGACTGTTGCCTGATCACCAGAGGGAGTTATGCATTGTGTAGGAGCTTACGCAGTTTGGCAGAGGCTCTCTTTAAGGAAAAGAATACAAAGTTAGGAATAAAAAATTGGTGTGTCAGAAAACAGAAAAAAAAAATTAAAAAAGAAATAAAAATTAAAACAAAAACAAAGATAAAAAAAATTGGGTATGTAAACAGCTGGAATGAGAAAAAATCACAAATTACTAATTTTAAAATGCCGATCTTTTTGTAGTTCATAAATGTGATGATTGGGTTCTCACATGTGTGAGACGTGCTTCCCTCAAACCCTGTGACAACATCTGCACATACCCTGTCTGTCATAAAGAAAAAAATTAAAAAAGAATACAATGTTGACAAATATACCACAAACATCAAAAATCCAGGAAAAATTATATAATGATTTTATTAATGAATTAATTACCTTACATATACCTTTATAATTCTTTTGAAATTTAATATGATCAATAATTCTGAATAAATACACAAAGCTATCTGAAATTAAGGCATGTAGGGGAGTAAGTAAAATAAAATGTAAATATCATTGTATTAAGCTACTTACGATTGTTCTTATACTACATACATGTACTTATTTTATAAATACATGTGGTGATTTTATCATTAGATTGTTTCTTTAGGTTGCTGTCCTCCATTGATGAATCCTTTTTCATTCTGTTTTGTCTAAAGCTGCTGTTTGTCTTCAGGATGTGATGTGATTCGACATGTTGGGCTGTGTAAAATACATGCCTAAACAAACAGACACAGTCACTGTGAACCTGGCACTGGTTTGTGTCCTACAATCAAAGGATTTCTGATAAAATCTATTTTGTGTGATTTACCTCAAAAATAAAAACTACTGGGTTTATAATTGGGCTTATAATTGCATACACTGCTTATCATGTATATTCTTGACAGGACATAACTTCCATTTTGACCAGGAGTCTTTGAGAATTAAATCATCTGCTCAGACTTTTACATAACTGAAGATTGGCAGAATTTTCCACAGGCTGGCTTCTGGCTTCATACTTTTGATAACTTTTTCTATGTGATTACCTACAGACTTCCAATGCCAAGTGTAATAGGTTACAGTCAAATCACAATGTGACCTCTAGCACTGCACTTGTCTGTCAGATATTGGTTGAGTCAGTAAAGGAGCATTGGAAATATTGCTGGAAGCCATTCCCGCACCACAATAGCTAACAATAACTTAGATATGGAAATGAACCACATAAAAATAACCTTTTTTAACCCAAACTCTATGTCTCTTCAACTCAGCTTCCGCTTAGCTGAATCCAGTCACCCCTTGCCTCTTTAAGACCACCCTTGGCCAGGTGCAGTGGCTCATGCCCGTAATTCCAGCACTTTGGGAGGCCGAGGCAGGCAGATCACCTAAGGTCAGGAGTTCAAGAACAGCCTGGCCAACATGGGGAATCCCTATCTCTGATAAAAATAAAAAAATTTTTTTAAAAATAGCTAGGCATGGTTGTGCATGCCTGTACTCCCAGCTACTTGGGAGGCTGAGGCAGGAGAACCACTTGAACCCTGGAGACAGAGGTTGCTGTAAGCCAAGATCATGCCACTGCACTCCAGCCTGGGTGGCAGAGCAAGACTCTGTCTCCAAAACAAACAAAAATACCACCCTACAGAAGAGCAAGTGTAACAGAGGGTAAGCTGGAGAGGAAAGAGACAGAGGTCTTAACCAATTGTAGTTAATGTATCTCACAAGTTTTACAAAAGCATATACTATGGGAACAGATTGCTTGGGCCCCAAGCATGAAAAGGGCTTATGTGGCCAGGCACAGTGGCTCACACCTGTAATCCCAGCACTTTGGGAGATGGAGGCATGTGGATCGAGAGGTCAAGAGATGGAGTCCCTCCTGGCCAACATGGTGAAACCCCATCTCTACTAAAAGTACAAAAATTAGCTGAGTGTGGTAGTGCATGCCTGCAGTCCCAGCTACTCAGGAGGCTGAGGCAGAAGAATTGCTTGAACCTGAGAGGTGGAGGTTGCAGTGAGCTGAGATAGCACTACTGCACTCCAACCTGGGTGACAAAGTAAGACTCCTTCTCAAAAAAAAAAAAAAGGATTTATGCAAGGGAAGGAGCCTAGAACTTCATTAAACGTCATAGTAATTTGCCTCTCAACCAGGACTGAGCCCTGCTCACCTGTTCACAGTGTATTTACATTTATAGAATTGGCACAGTGGTGTGCATGTGGGTAAATGCAGGTTAAGACATGTTACTGTCAGAGTTTAGCAATTGGTCAACCTCCAACAGGAGACAGCAACTGTGTAGAATTTCCCTGAGTTTTAAATGTATGTCTTAGCCCTAAAGGCCTTTGGAAAGTTATTGGTCTTATTAGTGAGTTCACATACCATTGAAAGATGTTTGAATAAAAAATGACATTTTAGTAAACTTGTAAGGAAGAGACTCACCAAAGGACCATGAAGACACTGGGAAAATTAAGGAGAGCACAGTAAGATGTCTTACCAGTTTATGATTCTCTTTTGCATGCTAGCACTTTATAAGGGAACAGTCACAGTTAGAAATGATTTCAGCTGCAAGTAACAGAATAATTAATAGTGGCTTAAATAATAAAGATAATTAACTTAGAACCAAAAGTCTGAAGGTAGGTGACTGATAATTCTGCTATTTGAGGACTCTGTGTCCTTACCTTTACGATTCTCAAGGTAGATATATGGTTGTCACAGCTCTGGGCATCATTTGTGCAAAGGCAGAAAACAGGAGGCAAAACAGAGTGTGTGTCTATCTTCTTTTCATTAAAGAGGAGAAATCTTTCCTAAGCAATTTCCTATCAGAATTGCTCTCTAAATCTCATTGGCCAAAACTGGGCACATGGGCTCCCCTAGCTGCAAGGAAGAGTTGGGAAAGTGAGTATCTGGCAAAGGGATATGAGAGTTTCTTGATTGGCTTAGACTAGTACTTTTTGTTGGATTTGCAATTTGTTGAATTTACATGCAAGAGTAAAATAAGGTATTTTTAGCTTTAGTAGATACTCTCTAAAAGATTTCCAAAGTACTTGTACCAAATTACACTCCTACCAGCAAATTATGAGAGATTAATTTGCCAATGGTTGGCTTCATTTTATATGTATGTGTATATATATATATATAATTTTATTTATTTATTTATTGAGACGGAATCTCCTGCTGTCGCCAGGCTGGAGTGGAGTGGCAGGATCTCAGCTCACTGCAACCTCTGCTCACTGCAACCTCTGCCTCCTGGGTTCAAGTTATTCTCCTGCCTCAGCCTCCCAAGTAGGGTGTGCCTGGAACTACAGGCACATGCCACCATGCCCAGCTAATTTTTTTTTTTTTTTTTTTTTTGAGACTGAGTTTCACTCTTGTTATGCAGGCTGGAGTGCAATGGCGCGATCTCGGCTCACCGCAACCTCCGCCTCCTGGGTTCAGGCAATTCTCCTGCCTCAGCCTCCTGAGTAGCTGGGATTACAGGCACGCACCACCATGCCCAGCTAATTTTTTGTATTTTTAGAGGAGACGGGGTTTCACCATGTTGACCAGGATGGTCTTGATCTCTTGACCTCGTGATCCACCCGTCTCGGCCTCCCAAAGTGCTGAGATTACAGGCATGAGCCACCGCACCCAGCCCATTATATATTATTTTAGAAGGTGGTAAGGAATGTGGTATATGCTATGGAAAAGAAGTTCGGCAAGATAAAGGGGATTGGAAGTACTGGGGGGAAAATAGAGCAGTTTGAAATTTTAAATACATGATCAGGATTGGTTTTTATTTGTTTTTTTTTGAGACAGGATCTTGCTCTGTTGCTGGAGTGCAGTGGCATGATCATGGCTCACATTGCCGCCTCAACCTCCTAGACTCAAGCGATCCTCCTGCCTCCCAAGTAGCTGAGACTACAGGTGTGTGCCACTAGTTCTCTACAAAAAAACCCCGTATTTTGTATTATTTACAGAGATGAGGGTTTGCCGTGTTGCCCAGGCTGGTCTGGAGCTCCTGCTGCCTTCGCCTCTGAAAGTGCTGAGATTACAGGTATCAGCTGCCAAGCCTGGCTGGCTTTTTTTTTTTGAAGGTGACAACCGAGCAAAGTCATGGAAAAGTAAGGGAAAGAGCTGCGCAGGTATGTGAGGAAAAGATTCTAGGTGGACGGAAAGCCAATATGAAGGCTATGAATTGCTGGTGTGTTCCAGCAAATGCAGTTGGTCACTGTGGAAGAAATGGTGTGAACAAGGGAGAAAGCAATGGGAAATAATATGAGGAGAAAGAGCCAGATCACGTAGAGCCTCCAGGACGTGGTAAGTGCTTCGGCTTCTCCACTGAGTGAAACGGGGGCTACAATAGATGTTTGAGCAGATGAGTGACACAATCTGACTTACATTTAAAAAGATCATAACTGTGGGCAGGAGCAGGAAGATGAATTAATCTATTGCGGGAGGTGACAGCGGCTTTGACCAAGGTGGTGAGTAGTGGACACTCAGGCAAACGGTGTCAAAAGCCAAGGTGCAGACATGGAAATTTCAGTGCAAGGCCGGTACCAGAACTATGAGCAAGCCAGTTGTCTTCCTAACCGGGGAGGGAAAATGACAGCTGCCATTTATTGAAGATTCATTATGTGGCAAGCATTGTGCTAAATTTGATATTCAGGCGACCTCGTTTAGTCTCCATAACAACCTTGTAAAGAAATTTAGAATTGAGAACCTTTCATACAGTCACATGCCTAAAACGTAGCACACCTGGCATTCCAACCCAGGCGGTCTGATTCCAGCCCTTCATTCTATGCCAGCACTAGGGCTAGAAGGGAAACTTGAGGCCGGGTTGTGGAGGGCCAAGAGGTTTTGCAGCTTTGAAATTTACCTTCTGGATCTTTCCCCCGCGTCCCCACATTGAGCGACAGGACACCTCCAGAACTGCAGCTCAGTAACAGGGGTTCAGCGAGAGCGCGGGGAGGGTTGTCTTCTCCTCCGGTGGGCGTGTGGGGAGAAACTCCGTCCGCCCAGTCTCGGGTGGCGGGCGGTGAGCCTCTCCAGGAAGGGCGTGTCTCCCCGCTTGAGGATCCTCCCTGTAGATAAAGAGAAGGCTCAGCAGGGCCTTAATTAGAGACCACAGAGGAGCGACAACTAGTGTCCTGCAGCGAGGCGCATGGATTCCACACACAAGCTGGAGGCAGAGTCCAGCTAACAGACCACTGCAGCTCGACGGAGCCACAGTGGGGCAACGAGAAGAGATGTCGGGGAGGGGAAGGGGATGGGACTTGGGGACTGAACGACTCTCTTCCTGTGTTTCCTCCCCGCGTCCGCTGGAGGAGCTGACTGGCGGCTGCACAGCCTGCGAACCCGCAGAGCTGCCGTGCAGCACCGTGGCCGCTAGGGGGCAGGCCCGCCTCATCCGGAGCCCCGGCCGCCGCTCACTCCATAGAGGGCGGAGCTGCTGCTTAAATTCCAAGTCAGGCCAGCCCCTGGAACGCTTCATGGGAGCTTGGATTTAGAACAGTTGATCTCCATTGAGACGGAAATTTGGACGGTCTCCCACTTGATTGAAAACGGCTAGAAACAGGGTTTAAGTATTGCAATGAATGCAGAGTGCAGGCGCCGGTGCCCAGGCGGCCCAGGGAACAGGAGGGCCGGAGGAGGAAACAGCTGCTTGCAAGACACCAGGAGCGGCCCTTAACGGGCGCTGGGCGGGGGAACTGTGCTTTCCGAAATTCCCAGCGTCCTTTCCCTGCTTGCCCAGGGCCATTCCGTTACACCGTTTGTTAGGTTTTTCCGAGTCCCAGGTCTGAAATGGAAAGAGGTGTTACCCTAGATGCCCTGAGAGAGCGGGGCCGCAGAGACCTCGCACAGCAGGATAGCAGCGGAGCAGGTGTGTGTGCGTGTGCACGTGTGCATGCTGTGAGAGTGTGCTGTGTGCAACACGCTCCCGTGTGTTTGTATGCCTGCTCTGCAGGGGGAATGTTAATGTTTGTTTGTTGCTGGGCTTCAGCCCAAAAGAGAAATACATAATTAGGTGAACGGAAATGAACCGGAGTCTGCCTTGACAGCTAATTGGCCCCCGGAGTCTGCCTTAACAGCTAATTAGCCCCCGTCGAATGGACGGAAGAAGAGGACATACAATAGACACAAGTGAGCAACGGATGAGAAACTCAGGGACCTAGGCTAGGGAAAGGGCGTCAGGCAGGGAGTGTGTGGGCAGGGCTAGGAAGGCAATCTCAGAAGCCCGGGTGCCTGATCAGGCCAGCAGGTCATTCCCACCCGTCGATGAAAATCTGCTTGGCTGTCATCTCTTATGGGCCGGCCTTCATCTTACTAAAGGCCATGTCACTTTTTGAAGAGTTAACAGTTACCTTCTTCACCTTCCCCGGGCAGTTCTTTGTTCTCTTTGTCAGGCTGGCCCCGTCCCTATTTCTCAGAGCCCTGGTCACAGCCCTCTTACCAGCTGCTCAGACAAACCCAGTCTTGACCTGACTCTGCACTTCAGCACGTTGCCTGCTGCTCGTTAGGCTCTTCTCTTGGTCCTTGGTTAGAAGCAGAAAGGTGAAGGCAGAAACAGACTGTTTGATGGCAGGATGAGGAAGAGCTGCTGCTTCATATCCTGTGTCTACTGCCGTGCGAGCAAGTGGGAAAGGTGGTGGGAGAAAGTAATGTCAGAGACTGCTGCGGCAGGCCCTTCACCCATCAGCAATGCCAGGGGTCCCTGTCTGTGGGACCCCCACAGGCCCAACTCACATGGACTCCAGAGACACCAGCTCGAGAATGTGTCCCCCAAGTTGCCAAAGTATGTGTCCTACCCTCAGAGAACCTGGTCTCCCCAGGGCTCTCATAGCCTTTGTGAACACAAGGCCGGGAGTGCATGCTCCTTGAACATGAATATGAGAATTCTTCACACAGAGCAAGTTCTCCTGAGACTTGTATTCTCAAGTGTGTGTATGTGAGAGGGAACTTCATTTCTTTAACACCCTAATAAACTTAGAGAATGGTCGCTTCTTAAAAATTGTTACCCACAACACTTCTGGATTGTTGCTAGTCTTTCTTCTTCTATTTTTTTTTTTTTTGTTTGCCACTGCCCCAGTCCAGGTTTTCTTCCTAATGCTGCTTTTCCTTTTTTGTTTGTTTGTTTGAGATGGACTCTCATTCTGTTGCCCAGGCTTGAGTGCTGTAATATGATCTCAGCTCACTGCAATGTCTGCCTCCTGGGTTCAAGTGATTCTCCTGCCTCAGCCTCCTGAGTAGCTGGGATTACAGGTGTGCATCACCACGCCCAGCTAATTTTCATATTTCTAATAGAGACGGGGTTTCCTCATATTGGCCAGGCTGGTCTCAAACTCCTGACCTCAAGTGATCTACCCACCTCGGCCTCCTAAAATGCTGGGATTACAGGCGTGAGCCACTGCGCTCAGCATGCTCTTCCTTTGTAATTTGGTAGATTGGACCATGGTGAGAGTTCTCAAACCTTAATAATAATTTTTTTAAAATCTCCCAAGAAGCTTGTTTTAAATGCAGATTCCTCAGGTCCTGCCCAAATCTATTGAATCAGAATTTCTGGAGTGGTACATGGGAATTGGCATTTTACCAATCCCTCTGCTCCCTCCTCCTCCCCAAAGATCCGAAGTCAGATGGTTCACAGAATACAGACCATAAAACATGGTGCTGAAGGAGGCCTTGGGCCCTTGTCTCGGTTGCTCAGGCTGCTATAACGAAATACTCTAAACTGGATGGCTTATAAACAACAGCAATTTAATTCTCACAGTTCTGGAGGCTGGAAGTGCAAGATCAGATTTGATGTCTGGTGAGTGCTCACTTTCTGTTTCCTAGAACAGTCCCTTCCCGCTGTGTCCTCACACAGTGAAAGGGGAGATAAGCTCCCCTGGGCTCTTTTATAAGGGCACTGACCTCACTCATGAGCCCTCCTCCTCATGACCTCATCACCTCCCAAAGGCCTCACCTCTTAATACCATCACCTTGGGGTTTAGATTTCAACACATGAGTTTTGGAGAGGCACAAACATTCAGATGATAGCAGTCCTTTTATTTTTTATGTTGAGTTTTAATGTTGAGAGTTCTTTATGTATTTTAGACTCAAGACCTTTCTTAGATACATGATTTCTAAATGTTTTCTTCCTGTCTGTAATGTGTCTTTTGATCCTTTTTCCAAGTTCTTTCACAGAACAAAAGTTTTTCATTTTGATGAGATGCAATTTATAAATTTTTCTTCTTATGGTTCATGCTTTTGGTTTCAAGTCTAAGAACTTTGCTTAGTCCTACACCACAATGATTTTCTCTTATATAGTTTTATATTTACATTTGACTCCATGATCCATTTTGAGTTAATTTTGGTATTGGTTTAGGTCAAATTGCTCTAACTAACAAAGGAATGTAAAGGAATGCAACTAACAAAGAATGTAAAGGACATCTTCAAGGAGAACTGCAAACCACTGCTCAATGAAATAAGAGAGGACACAAACAGTTGGAGAAACATTCCATGTTCGTGTTTAGGAAGAATCAATATCGTGAAAATGGCCATACTGCCCAAAGTAATCTATAGATTCAATGCTATCCCCATCAAGTTACCAATGACCTTCTTCACAGAACTGGAAAAAAACACCTTAAACTTCATAATGAACCAAAAGAGAGCCCGCATAGCCAAGTCAATTCTAAGCAAAAAGAACAAAGCTGGAGGCATCACACTACCTGACTTCAAACTATATTACAAGGCTACAGTAATCAAAACAGCACAGTACTGGTACCAAAGCAGAGATATAGACCAATGGAACAGAACAGAGGTCTCAGAGGCAAGACCACACATTTTCAACCATCTGATCTTTGACATACCTGACAAAAACAAGTGATGGGGAAAAGGATTCCCTGTGTAATAAATGGTGTTGGGAAAACTGGCTAGTCATGTGCAGAAAGCAGAAATGGGACCCCTTCCTGACACCTTACACTAAAATTAACTCCAGATGGATTAAAGACTTAAACATAAGACATAAGACGTAACACCATAAAAACCCTAGAAGAAAACCTAGGCAAAACCCTTCAGGATATAGGCATAGGCAAGGACTTCAGGACTAAAACACCAAAAGCATTGGTAACAAACGGGACCTAATTAAACTCCAGCGCTTCTGCACAGTAAAAGAAACAGTCATTAGAGTGAATCAGTAACCAACAAAATGGGAAAAAATTTTTGCAATCTACCCATCTGACAAAGGGCTAATATCCAGAATCTACAAAGAACTAAAACAGATTTACAAGAAAAAAACAAGCCCATTCAAAAGTGGGCAAAGGATATGAACAGACACTTTACAAAAGAAGACATACATGAGGCCAACAAACATATGGAAAAATGCTCATCATCATGAGAGAAATGCAAATCAAAACTACATTGAGATACCATCTCACACCAGTTAGAATGGTGATCATTAAAAAATCTGGAGACAACAGATGCTGGAGAGGACATGGAGAAATAGGAACACTTTCACACTGTTGGTGGGAGTGTAAATTAGTTCAACCATTATGGAACACAGAGTGGCACTTCCTCAAGGACCTAGAAATAGAAATTCCGGGGCCCGGTGCAGTGGCTCATGCCTGTCATCCCAGCACTTTGGGATGTCGAGGTGGGTGGATCATGAGGTCAACAGATCAAGACCAACCTGGTCAACATGGTGAAACCCCGTCTTTACTAAAAATACAAAAAATTAGCTGGGCAGGGTGGCGCGTGCCTGTAATCCCAGCTACTCAGGAAGGTGAGGCAGGAGAATTGCCTGAACCCAGGAGGCGGAGGTTGCGGTGAGCCGAGATTGTGCCATTGCACTCCAGCTTGGGTAACAAGAGCGAAACTCCGTCTCAAAAAATATATATAAATTCCATTTTGCCCAGCAATCCCATTACTGGGTATATATCCAAAGGATTACAAATCATTCTATTATAAGGACACATGCACACAAATGTTCACTGCGGCACTGTTTACAATAGCAAAGTCTTGGAACCAATCCAAATGCCCATCAATGACAGACTGGACAGGGAAAATGTGGCACATATACACGATGGTACACTATGCAGCCATAAACAATGATGAGTTCATGTCCTTTGTAGGGACGTGGATGAACTTGAAAACCATCATTCTCAGCAAACTGACACAAGAACAGAAAATCAAACACCGCATGTTCTCACTCATAGATGGGTGTTGAACAATGAGAACACATGGACACAGGGAGAGGAGCATCACACACTGGGGTCTGTAGGGGGGATCTAGGGGAGGGACAGTGTGGGGTGGGGAGTTGGGGAGGGATAACATGGGGAGAAATGCCAGATATAGGTGATGGGGAGGAAGGCAGGAAACCACATTGCCCTGTGTGTACCTATGCAACAATCTTACATGTTCTTCACATGTACTCCAAACCTAAAATGCAAGAAAATATATATTAAAAAGAAAAAGGCTTTTCTCCTCTATTCCATTGCTTTTACTTCATCTAAAATTAATGGGAATTTTGAGCAGATCTATATCTGGGTTCTCTATTCTGTTGCCCTGATTGCTTTGCCTGCTCCCTCTACCAGTGCCGTGCTGTCGGGGTTCTGCAGTTATATTTTGGGCCTTAACATTGGGAAGAGTAATTCTTCCCACTTTATTTTCATTTTTAAAGTTGTTTTAAAGCTTGTCTATGTCAAAAAAACTTACTTAAATTTTGATAGTAATTGCATTAACATGATCTAGTTACAGAGAAGAAACCATGTGGAAAAGTTGGGCGGCCATAGCTGCTCTGTGATTTGTTAATAAACTTTGTTCCTTCTAGAATCCTAGAACCAGAGAGGACTCAACACTGACTGGTTCCAGGGAACATTGTAGATTCTTGGGGGTTCATACACTGTCTTTAGGAAAACGGAGCTGTCTTAAGAGAAGGAAGTTGTACTTACCTCTGTGAGAACCAAATGTTTACTCAAGTAACATTGATCCTCACCTCTACTTTAGCAGGGAAGGAAATGCTGAAGGACCCAGTGGATGACTGAGCATAAAGCTGTCACCAGCTTAATCAGGAATTGTCCTGAGGGCAGCAGGAGGAGTGGCAATGCTGCCGGAGAAGGTGGCTTTGTTGAAAGCCTTTAAATTCACCCTCATTATTCGCCAGTCTCTTTTCTTCCGTTCTCCTCATATTTCTTTCTTTCTTTTTTTCTTTTGAGACAGAGTTTCACTCTTGTTACCCAGGCTGGAGTGCAATGGCGCGATCTCGGCTCACCACAACCTCCGCCTCCTGGGTTCAGGCAATTCTCCTGCCTCAGCCTCCTGAGTAGCTGTGATTACAGGCACGCGCCACCATGCCCAGCTAATTTTTTGTAGTTTTAGTAGAGACGGGTTTTCACCATGTTGACCAGGATGGTCTCGATCTTGACCTCGTGATCCACCCGCCTCGGCCTCCCACAGTGCTGGGATTACAGGTGTGAGCCACCGCACCCGGCCTCTCCTCGTATTTCTTATCTATTAGGCAGACAGCTCTTAACATAAGATCTTCCTGTTCTTGCATTCTTTTCTGCAGTGTTTTTCTAATCACACCCTTTGGTGCTCTAATCTGTGGTCTTAGTTTTAGTCAGTGATGAAGATATTTGACACATTAACTCTTATTTCAGTTAACACCAGATGAAGTGAATTCAATTCCTCTTCTGTTCTCACCCAAAAGTTGGCCCCAAACTAGTTCAAAAATATCTTTGAATTCTTTCTTGGCTAACGTGGATTATTTGTGCCCCTTTCCTGATCTGATGGATACTGGCTTTTGTGATGGGTGGCACATCCACATAGCTGCAAGCCTTGTAAAGGGGCATTTGATAAGAGGGACTACTTACCTGGAGTTCACCCTCAGACCACTGAAATCTTAACTACCGACGACAGTTTCGTGTATCCTTTAAGGAGTTCTTTAACTCTGAATTCTACAAGAAAAAAAAAAGATTTGTTGAAAATGACTGACCCCATGTGGGTTGAGAACTATATCAGTTAACTAAACTGTAAGCAGCAAACTGTATCCCGTTAACAAGTATGATATCTACAACATAAGCTTCAATTAGCACTATGTGTTGTAACTTCTTGGTGCCTCTAAGTTAGAGAATGAAACCCTTCGTCAGATCTGGCTAAGGAAATGACTTTATCCTAGCTCAAAGAAGACCTTTTCCTTACCCCTTCCTCCATCATTTGTATTCTATATTGTTTATTCATCATCTCATATGTCCTCTGTCATGTTACATTAGAATAATTTCTTCTCGATGCAAACTGCAGCTGATGTGGTCATTGGGTCTATTGCAGCTTCCACCAAGTGTTCACTTCTGGTGAGAAGCGTGTCCACGGTCCGAGCGCTGAAACCCAAAGATGACAAGGGTGGAGCATTGCTGAGTTAACCTTGCAGCTGGAGGGTCTGTGCTGCATAGCCTCCCCTTGGGCCATGAGAGCACATTCTTGAGAATTACACAAGCCTGTAGTAGGGCAAGGCTCAGGGCTATGGAATTCATAACAGCAGTGGGACTAAGGCATCCACTGTCTGTTCTTTGTCATGTTCATGCCCGTCACCCAAGTAAAAATCACCGTCATCCTCCTCTCCCTCATTTCTGTCCCAGCCAATCACTTCCTCCTAGGCTGGCCAAGCTATCTCCTCCAATTTGCCCGAGGAAGAGGGAGTGTCCTTTGGTAGGCACATTGGAGCTCTTGGCTTTCCAGTTACACTCCTACTAATTGCAGAGAGTTCTCAGTTCCTGGTATCACGGAGGCTTGCATCTTTAAGTGCTTGCTGTATGCAACAAGTGGCCCCAGCTGCTGTCTGGAGATCGCATCTCCCACTGAGATCTGCATGAACCTTGTTCCTTGCGGGCTGCAGGGGCCTGAGGAGTTTTCAAGTCCCTGGCTTTTGATAGGAAGCAAAAAGCTTCCAGACTGAGTACTGCATAGAAAAGGAGGATAAATTGTTGAAATTTCCTGTGTTGCAGTAACAAACACCACACCTAACTGCTGCCAGCTATGGGTCTGGCAGTTTAACCTCTTCATGCTCACCAGGGAGGTGGGGCAGGGTGAGTGGGAGTGAGGAGCTCCCCTTTCATGCAGGCTCCAGCCGCAGAACGCTTCCTACAGACCCCTTCCTGCCTTTGTAATGGTGGTGCCGCAGAGCTGCCCTGGCTGTGCTCTGCCTCTTCTGTGCCCTCTCTAATTGCCCTCTTCCTTACAAAATCCAGCTGCCTGTTGAGGCTTCTCTCCCTGCATTTATAGCCATCTAATCAGCTGGTAATTTACTTTCAATCAGTGCCAGATTGTATTCCTCTGATTCGTATCTCCTATTTCCTTTAGTGAGGAAATGATTGCCTTTCCTCTTTACTATTTGTTTTAAATATTAGCTGCCATGTTGTGCCGAGTAATGGTCTCTTAACTATGAAGGTATAAGCTGGTAATTCAAGACAGCATTTTGTTGAAGCCGTCTAAGCACTTACAGTGCGCTTGAGGCAAGTCCGCATGCCTGGGACGGGGGTAGTGTCTGTCATGCCCAGTCTTATTCCCAGTGACTTAAATTCTTCAGTTGTCAGTGTCAGATCTCGATTTCTAGAGGCTCCTTGTTACTGAATTCCAGCGAGGAACTGATTTCCTTGCAGGCTTCTGTGAGGCTGTCCTGAATGGCTGCAGTGGGGTGGGATGGTCCGGGGCTGTGCTGTGAGGCTCCAACCCTGAAGTTTCAGCCACACCAGCTTGAACAGTTCACCTTAGTGTGTGAAAAACTGCAGGCCAAGAACATTAACAGGTTGTTTTTGAGGCTTATGGAGCAGGTTGAGTTCCGCAGAACGGAAGCTGGGGAGATGGAGAGAGAGCAGGCAAGGGGAGAGTCAGAGACGAAATGAGTGACCGATGGGTCAGTTGAGGCTCACCCGCCCAGACCCTGCTCTCAGGCACATCTCAAATGTGTCCCTGGACATGGTCAGTAAGTCTCATTCTAGACAGGGAGTTCCTTTCTGCTGAGAAGAGCTTTCCTAGTAGGACAGGATCAGGGCTGAGGAACTTTTGACCCTCGCCCACTTTCTAGCTACTTGCTCTTATTAAAAATCTTCCTGCCGGCCAGGCACAGTGGCTCAAGCCTGTAATCCCAGCACTTTGAGAGGCTGAGGTGGGTGGATCACCGGAGCCCAGGAGTTTCAGACCAGCCTGGGCAAGATGGCAAAACCCCATCTCTACAAAAAATAGAAATATTAGCTGGGCGTGGTAGTGTGCACCTGTGGTCCTAGCTACTCAGGAGGCTGAGGTGGGAGGATCACCTGAGTCCAGGGAGGTCAAGGCTGCAATGAGCTGTGATCGTGCCACTGCACTCCAGCCTGGGTGACAGTGTGAGACTTCACAAAGAAAAAATCTTCCTGCTCTCTCTGGCTTTGGGGCCTGAGGAATCTTCCCTTTTCCCAACCCGTACTTCCTTTATTTGTTTGGTTCATTTCCAAGAGCATTCTAGAATCTCTCTAAAGGAGGGGCTTAACACTGACCAAGCAGAATGACTGGCTTAGTGGTGTTCATCTGTTTGAAGCCCTGAGGTGGGTAGGCCAATGCTAAGGACTTGTTTCAGAGCTGCCTGGCAGAGCAGATATGTTCCTTTCCTTTGCAAGAAAGGTAGGATAAGAGCACGACTCCTGCAAACGGGCTGCCTGAGTTCAAGTGCTAGCTGTCTCACTCAGCTTAGTGATCCCAGGCAAGGTTCTTAACCTCCATGTACCCCAGTCTATGGACTTAGAATGGTAATATCGGGATTCTTGTGATGATTAAATAATGACTATTAAGTTATCTTATGATAAGTGTGCTTGGTACATGGTGAATGTAGAATAAATGTTAGCTTTTACTATCAGGTTGCTGGGGTTGGGGTGCGTGGAATAACAGAAAACATAGGGAAGGCTCCAGCTCCCCCAGAGCACCCCTAGTGGTACCTTTGCTAAACACTCTTCACTGTTTTTGGTCTCAGTGGAAATGGAAGCTTCTCCACAAGGTGTTCCCTGATGTTCTCTCTACCTCCCCCACTTCAGACTCTGAGTCGGGCGTCTGTCTCTATGCTCTTTAGAACCCTGGGCTCACAGACGCTCAGCCATTTCACCTCAGTTTAACCTGTCCTCTGTAAAGACCCTATTCCCAAATAAGCTCATATTTGGAGGTACTGGGGGTTCAACATGTGTTTGTGAGGGACCACAATTTAACCATAACACTGACCAAGCAGAATAACTGGCTGAGGAGGAGTAGAAGTGGAACGGATTGTCATCTGAGAGTCTAAAATGGCTAACAACGTCTGGACTTCCGACAAGGCCTCAAAGTCCTATGAAAACATTTGGGTATTTCCGAAAAAGGGAAAGAAAAACTCACAGGTATACTCTAAAGACCTCATCTAAAGACTCATTAATGAGAAATAGATGATTTTCAAAAATAAAATTCTGATAACGTAAGTGAAAGTGATCCTGAACAAAGGGAGCATCCTGGCTGCCAGGAGAGCTCTTTGGTTAAATTAGGGTTATAAAGAACTGTAGGAAGGAGGAGTACATAATCAAGACAGAATATAACCTGCAACAAAAAGCAGAGTGTGAAATACATTTTATAAAAATTCTACAGACAACAAAATCGGCTTTGTTAGACATACACAGAGCAAGGACAGCAACGTGGAGCAGGCACCGCATGGGACAGATTTGTGTCAGCAGATCACTCTGGGCAGCAGCTGTCGCTTTTGTTCTGAATTCTTTAATAGAATAATTTTCAAATTGTAAAGGCATATCAAAGATGGGCAAAGAGGAAAAGAAGTCAAATGTAGATTAGGTGATAAAAAGAAACCACTAGCTGTCTTAAGTGAACTCAAATATTTAGACTAGGGGTCGGCATTTTTTTCTATAAAAGTGTTATTTTAGGCTTTGCTGGCCATATGGTCTTGTTTGAAACTACTCAACTCTGCTGTTATGGTGTGAAGGCAGCCATCGACAGTTTGGAAATAGGCATGGCTGTGTTCCAATAAAACTTTATTTACAAAAATAGGCTGCTGGCCAGATTTGCACTGGACTGCCCTTTGCTCATCCCTGCACTAAAGCAATGGCAACCCAGACAACTGAGAGAACTAGCTATTGCAACACAGAACCACTGTCAGTAATCTCTGAAAAATGCTGCAAGAAAGAGGAAATGCTCAGACTCTGGAGAAGGGCAAAGAACAAAAAGATTCTTTTTTTGTGGGGGGGGGAGGGGACAAAGTCTTGCTTTGTCACCTGGTGCCATGCTGGAGTGCAGTGGTGCGATCTTGGCTCACTGCAACCTCCGCCCCCCAGGTTTAAGCAATTCTCCTGCCTCAGCTTTCCGAGTAGCTGGGATTACAGGCACGCGCCACCATGCCCAGCTAATTTTTGTGTTTTTTTACTAGAGACGGGTTTCACCATGTTGGCCAGGATGGTCTTGATCTCTTGACCTCGTGATCTGCCCACCCTGGCCTCCCAAAGTGCTGGGATTACACACACATGAGCCACCATGTCCGGCCCAAAAAGATTCTTAAAATCTGTAGTTCACATGGTTTAGCACTGATTTCTGACACATTTCCAGAACAAATTATTAGATAATCCTATATAACAAATTTGAACACCTACTTTGCACTATTTTAAGTTACTAATGGTAAACACAACAGAAGTGGCCTTTGTAGTCAAGGAATTTTTAGTGTCAAAAGATAAAATGATTTTGTAAGAAGTGATTACAGTGGCATTGAATGCTCTGAAAGGGGTTGGGCAATGAAGGTTTAAGCAAGAGGATTTGCATTTTGGGGAATCAGGGGAGGCCTTCCTGAAAAAACTGAGATCTAGAGCATGAAATTAGCCTGGAAAAGGGGACAGGGTAGAAAAGCATTCTAAACAGGAGGAAGAGCCGATGCAAAGCCCAGCATCTGAGAGAATGCTTAAGACACAGAAGTAAACTGAAAAAGGTCCATGTGACTAAAGGACAGAGGAGGAGAATGGGACAGGACAAAACTGAGTGGCAGGCAAGAGCCAAGTTCACAACTGTGAACTTTGTCATTTCTCTAACACACCCGTCTAGCAACACTAGCAAAATCAAACTAGGTGACTTTGACAGAATTTTTAGTGAGCTCACATTGGCTCCAATAACCACAGTCCCCCTTTCAAATGTTCCTGAACTAGCCTCTTAGCTCTTCTCCCTGCTCCTAGTCTTAATTCCCTCCAATCACTCCACACCCAGATGTATCTTTAAAATGCATATGTGATCATAACATGCCCATACCAATAAACCTTTAGCAGATTACCATGGCTCTTGGGACTTAATGTATTTAGATTTTAACAAGGCATTTAACTAAAGTATTTTTTAAATTGATAAATAAAAAACTAGGTAGTGGCTCACGCCTGTAATCCCAGCAATTTAGGAGATAAGGGAGGTGGATTGCCTGAGGTCAGGAGTTCAAGACCAGCCTGGCCAACATGGTGAAAAACAACAACAAAATCAGCTGGGCGAGGTGGTGGGCGCCTGTAATCCCAGCTACTCAGGAGGCTGAGATAGGAGAATCATCACTTGAACCTGGGAGACAGAGGTTGCAGTGAGCAGATATCATGCCATTGGACTTCAGCCAGGGTGATAATGTAGCAGGAGCGGCCGCGGGTAAGGACCTCTCGGACACCGAACACAGGAGGAAGGACTTCATTTCAGCTGGGAGCAAGGTGGCATAGGTGCCTAACAGCCAAGCTCGTCTAACAAAGGGAGGTTCAGCCTTTATATAGGCTTATACTTTAGATGTTACACGTGGAAGACTCTTAGGTTCATAGTCTTAGGACTCACATGTGAAAAGGTTTTAGTTTACAGTTTCAGGGATTACATATGAAAGGGTTCTGGTTTACAGTTTTAGGACTCACATGTGAAAAGGTCTCTGTTTACAGTTTCAGGAATCACATATGAAAGGGTTCCGGTTTGATCTTGTTTTAAGTAAAAATAGTGCCTTCTGGAGAGTTTCCCCAAGGCCTAGCCTGTTGTTTTCAGGAAAGAGATTCAGGAGGCGCCAGCTGGCCTACTCTCTCTTCTATTGAGATGCACAGTGGAAGACAGAGAGGGAGGGAATCCCAAATGCCTGGGTCTCCCTCCTCAATAAGAGCGAAACTCTGTCTCCAACAAACAAATAAACTATATGCATACATATATGTACACACACACACACACACAGTGTATAACATGATGTTTTGATATGTATTCCTTGTGGAATGGCTAAATTATGCTAATTTGACATATTCAACATTTACCTAAATCTTTAGTGATATTTATGGGTGGAAATGAACTTGTAGCTGATACAAATTTGAATTAATAGAATACAGTCAAATATCTTTAATGTATTACCACAGGCTCATGTAAGCTCCACCTACAGTTATGTCTAGAAGATATGGTGCTCAAGGTCTTGGCATCAGGGGAATGGAGGAAAAGAAGAATCAGATTGTCTCTTAAATGCCTTGGCTCACAAGGGACATTACCTTTATTCACTGTTCATTGGCTGGAGGAAGTCACATGGCTCCAACCCAATTGCAACAGTGTCTGGGCAAAGTAAGGGAGTACATGGCATATTTTGTAAGAATTGTCTTTGCCACAGTGTGCTTATTGAATCTATGTATATCATAAACATAGATGGTTAATTAAAATGTTTGATAGAATTATAATTCAAAACTATCTCAACCAGGTAAGATATACTACATTAACAAAGAGATATTTATTGCTACAAAGAGAATAAAATACCTAGGAATACAGCTAACAAAGAACATAAAAGATCTCTTTAAAGAGGACTACAAACCACTGTTCAATGAAATAAGAGAGGACACAAATGGATGGAGAAACATTCCATGCTCATGGTTAGGAAGAATCAATATCATGAAAATAGCCATACTACCCAAGATAATTTATATTCTTTTTTTTTTTTAAAGATGGGGTTTCACCGTGATGACCAGGCTGGTCTTGAACTCCTGACCTCAGGTGATCCACCCACCTCGACCACCCAAAGTGCTAGGATTACAGGCATGAGCCACCTCACCCGGCTCCCAAAGTATTTATAGATTCAACGCTATCCCCACCAAGCTACCAATGACCTTCTTCACAGAACTGGAAAAAATCACCTTAAAATTCATATGGAACTGAAAGAGAGCCCACATAGCCAAGTCAATTCTAAGCAAGAAGAACAAAGCTGGAGGCATCACACTACCTGACTTCAAACTATACTACAAGGCTACAGTAATCAAAACAGCACAGTACTGGTACCAAAGCAGAGATATAGACCAATGGAACAGAACAGAGGCCTCAGAGGCAACACTACACATTTACAACCATCTGATCTTTGACAAACCTGACAAAAACAAGCGATGGGGAAAGGATTCCCTGTTTAATTAATGGTGTTGGTAAAACTGGCTAGCCATGTGCAGAAAGCAGAAACTGGATCAATTTCTGACACCTTACACTAAAATTAACTCCAGATGGATTAAAGACTTAACCATAAAACCTAATACCATAAAAACCCTAGAAGAAAACCTAGGCAAAACCATTCAGGATATAGGCATAGGCAAGGACTTCATGACTAAAACGCCAAAAGCACTTGCAACAAAGGTCAGAATAGACAAATGGGATCTAATTAAACTCCAGCACTTCTGCACAGTAAAAGAAACAGTCATTAGAGTGAATCAGCAACCAAAAGAATGGGAAAACATTTTTCCAATCTGCCCATCTGACAAAGGGCTAATATCCAGAATCTACAAAGAACTAAAACAGATTTATAAGAAAAAAAAAAAAAACCCATTCAAAAGTGGGTGAAGGATATGAACAGACACTTTACAAAAGAAGACATACATGAGGCCAATAAACATATGAAACAATTCTCATAATCATTGGTCATTAGAGAAATGCAAATCAAAACTACACTGAGAAACCATCTCACGCCAGTTAGAATGGTGATCATTAAAAAATCTGGAGACAAAGATGCTGGAGAGGATGTGGAGAAATAGGAACACTTTTACACTGTTGGTGGGAGTGTAAATTAGTTCAACCATTGTGGAAGACAGTGTGGTGATTCCTCAAGGACCTAGAAATATAAATTCCATTTGACCCAGCAATCCCATTACTGTGTATATATCCAAAGGATTATAAATTGGTCTACTATAAGAACACATGCACATGAATGTTCATTGCAGCACTGTTTACAATAGCAAAGACCTGGAACCAACCCAAATGCCCATCGATGATAGATTCGACAGGGAAAATGTGGCACATTTACACCATGGAATACTATGCAGCCATAAAAAACAATGAGTTCATGTCCTTTGTAGGGATATGGATGAACCTGGAAACCATCATTCTCAGCAAACTGACACAAGAACAGAAAATCAAACACCACATGTTCTCACTCATAGGTGGGTGTTGAACAATGAGAACACATGGACACAAGGAGGGGAGCATCATACACTGGGGCCTGCCCGGGGGAATTAGGGGAGGGACAGTGAGGGGTGGGGAGTTGGGTAGAGACAGCATGGGGAGAAATGCTAAATATAAGTGATGGGGAGGAAGGCAGCAAACCACATTGCCATGTGTGTACCTATGCAACAATCTTGCATGTTCCTCACATGTACCCCAAAACTTAAATTGCAATTTAAAAAAATTAAACAAGTCAAAAAATGAAAAGCATACACACACAAAAAGCAAAGAGATATTTTGGAGGATTAAGTATAAAGTTCTACACTTTGGTTAAATTAAAAATGAAACATTCTAGTACAAGGTGGAAAATATCTTGCTTGACACATTTCAAGTAAAAGAAAACCACACAAAACAAATGGTTTTAATTAACCACATGCTCAGTATGAATCACCAGAGCCTGCCGAAGAAATCTAAAGTAATCATAGCAGCATTAATGGATGTATGAAGTTTAGAATAAAATCGATAACAATCCCCTTGTTCTCTTGGTTCATTGGACCACATCTGCTGGTGGGTTCAACACAAGGGGCTACATTTAAAGAAGACTGAGAGGCTGGAATGAGTCCAGAGGAAAGTGACTGGAATCCTACAGTTTGAAAGATATGGGGGAAACACTGGATTTCAGATGAAGACATTCAGGTATGTTTTGAAATTGCCACTTCCTCGCCAGATGACATTGGGCAAAATGTACTCTCCACTTCTACCCAAAGCTGCATTTCATCTCTCTAAACCTTATCTTCCTCCTGGGCAAAGAGGGAGATCTGTACTTGAATTTCTGAGGCCTTTTCCAGCTTCAAAGTTTGAAAGGTACAAAATTACGTCATCTGAGACCAGTTGAAGGAATCAGGGGAGTTGTAGCTAGAGCAGGGAATACTGAATGGGAACATAGGAGCTGCTTTAATTATTTGAAAGGTCGTCATGAGAAAAAGAAATTTATATTTGTTCTGCATGTCATGCAAGAACAGATCTATGGCCAGTGGGAAGAGGGTGCAGAGAATATTCTGGTTGTTGGCACTTCCTAATGATGGAATGGGCTACTATGTGAGAGAGGGATGATTTAGCAGAAGCAAGACAGACGTTCCCTTCTAGCCCCTCCAAAGGCACCTGGCACAATTATATAAATCTGACAGAATCCTTAAGACACAGAAGTAAAAACTTTTATATAGTTCTCTGTGTGAGAACTATATACAAAATCTATCATAAGAACCTGCACACACCCTTAGGAATCCCTCCAAACGTGCTCACCTCTAATCTACTTCCTCCATATTCATCACCCATCAGAATCTTGGGTATCTTCTTGTTCTGGCTGTGTACACTTGATGCCCTCCTCTAACTTGCTGCTGAGATTGACAAGCTTATTTGGTGTTCACCCCTCTTTAAGACATGACTTTTTCTATCTGTTATTTGGCCCTTCAGACTGCAACTTTGGGCAATAGATGTCACAGTCGAGGGCCTTCCCTAGCCAACATAACAGTGTGCAGTTAAACTGACACTCCTCTGACATTTCCATGTGATATGGGAGGGATATAGGACATTAGACTCCCTGTCAGGACCACATAGAAGAATCCTACCGTGGGTGGGAGGTTGGACTTGATGACCACTGAAGTCCTCTACCACTCTCAGATTCTGTGACTTTTAAGATTTATATTTACTGCTGTTAGCAGAAATAGAAAGTTTCAATGATTCCTTATCATTGAAACTCAAGTAATCCACCCACCTCAGCCTCCCAAAATACTGGGATTACAGGCATGAGCCACTGCGCCCAGCCTGGTTTCATTTATTTAACAAATAGGTATTTGAGGTTTGTGCCAAGTGCTGTTCTCAATATTGAAGGTGCAGCAGGATATAAGAAAAGGTTTCTGCCCTCAACAAGTAAATATGAGGATAAGTATATGAAATAGGGCTGGAGATGTGACATTCTTTATCAGTGGTGACACTCGTCCCAGAATGTCATCATTTTAAAAGTCCCATATACGTGTACATACTTCTGCTCCTGGACTTTGCCACTGACTTACTTTTAAAGCTCTTGGAGCAGCTCATGGAGCTGAACTAATGCTTCTTCGTTTATGTGTTTCTGGTGTCCTGAATGACCAAAGGGAGCTCACCAAGTGCAGCTGGCTAGAGAAGAAGGGGAAGCAGCATCAGTCATGGAACACTGCTGATGGCCCATGTGGTCAAACCACAGCTCTGGATTCCTTGGCTCTTGAGTTACCAAGGATCCAAGGCTGTTTGAAGAATAGCAAGGAGGAAAATCTGGCCATAGCTGTCTTGACCCCCAGACTGATTAGATTCCAATGGAAAACAGCAGAAGATTAAGACCCTGGTCCACAGGTCTCCTGTACAAAGGTTCATCCTCTTCACAGTGATCTTATTAAAAACCCTGAATCTGATCATCACTCCACTAATACTCTCCAACTGTACTCATAATAATATCCAAACTCCATTTCAGGGCCTTAAGGGTCATTTCTTCTTCTCTCTCCATCCCTATTTCTTTTTTTTTTTTTTTTTGAGACGGAGTTTCGCTCATTACCCAGGCTGGAGTGCAATGGCGCAATCTCGGCTCACCGCAACCTCCACCTCCTGGGTTCAGGCAATTCTCCTGCCTCAGCCTCCTGAGTAGCTGGGATTACAGGCCCGCGCCACCATGCCCAGCTAATTTTTTTTGTATTTTTAGTAGAGACGGGGTTTCACCATGTTGACCAGGATGATCTCAATCTCTTGACCTCGTAATCCACCCACCTCGGCCTCCCAAAGTGCTGGGATTACAGGCTTGGGCCACCGCGCCCGGCCCTCTCCAGCCCTATTTCATACACTTATCCTCATATTTACTTCTTGAGGGCAGAAACCTTTTCTTATGTCCTGCTGCACCTGCAATATTGAGAACAGCACTTGGCAAAAATCTCAATACCTATTTGTTAAATAAATGAAACCAGGCTAGGTGCAGTGGCTCATGTCTGTAATCTCAGCATTTTGGGAGACCGAGGCAGGTGGATCACTTAAGGCCAGGAGTTTGAGACCAGCCTGGCCATCGTGGCGAAACCCAATCTCTACCGAAAATACAAAAAATTAGCCAGGAGTTATGGCATGCACCTGTAATCCCAGCTATTCAGGAGGCTGAGGCAGGAGAATCACTTTAACCCAGGAGGTGGAGGTTGCAGTGAGCCAAGATTGCTCCACTGCACTCCAGCCTGGGCGACAGAGTGAAACTCTGTCTCAATAAATAAATACATGAATAAAATAAATAATAAAAAAAAGAAACCAGTTTTGACTTCCAAGGAACTTTACTAAATTCATGTAATGGAACCTCTCATTACTATATTCTTAAGAATAAATCCTTGTTTGAACTCCCACCCCTATATCTCTGTGACACTTCAAGGATGAAGAGCATTCGTTTGCTTACTGAGAGGATAGCTGGAGAAGGGAAGAATAATGCGATGTTCAGTTAAAACTCCTTGGGCGAATTCAGTTGTGAGAATGGAATTACCCAAGTTGGATTACGCCCAGCATGCCAAGCTTAAGTTATTGAGTAAGTGCACATTAGAAAAATGAATTTTGGCAGCTGCCAAAATATTCTCTTTATGTGAAAGTAAGTGACCTTGGATTTAGTTTCTGCTAGCAGCTGGCTTTTTCTGGCAGAGGCAAGAGATGGATACTTTGAAGGAGCCATGGTGTTGCAATGACAGCAGCAATACCAGGAAACTTGCGGGTTGGTACAGTGCATCAATTTCTCAGCATCCATTATAGTCAGGAATGTGATGGACCAAATGTGCTTTTTATTTTGTCAGTGTTTGGACTCTTCATTTGGAGAATCACTCATGATTGTAGCTGACTGTATTCCAAGATTCATGAGCGTTGGTGCCTGAATCAGACACCTATGGAGAAAAAGAAGCCATTTATTCATTCCTTTCTTCTTTTTTTTCCCCTTTCCCGTTTAAGTGCCCCAAATGTCAGGGGATGAGTCAAATATTCAATATTTTTCCACAGGGGCTGGCTCTGGAGAAGCCAGTACAGTCCATCCTACTGGTTCTCAGCTAGTTCCTCGTGACATTCTGGGATTTTGAAAGGACACTTTTTAGTGTCAAGTCATCCTAGAATGGCTAATATGCCTTTGCTTATTTTTGACAAGGCAGAGGGAGGACAGGGTGATAACACAGCAGGATGAAAGGGAGAGACTGGCTGGATGCTGGCTGTTTATGCGTGGATGTTGACAGTGGAAAATGCAGATGGAACTGAGGGTAAGATGCCAGGGAGTTGCAAGAGGGCCCTTTCTCTGAATTCATAATCCAGCAAGCTCATAAAATTGGAAAAGAATTTTAGACAGTGGAAGCCTTTTTTTGCGGCTGTTAATAAGGTTACAAATATTCCGTGTTAATAAAGTTACAAATAATCACCTTTATTAAGAATACAAATAAAGTATATGATGCTGCTTATAGTAGGATTTGGAGAGAACCACCCAAAATACCTCCCCGACTAGCTTAGTATTGTGTCTACAAGTTCTACCCATACTCTTTCTTTGAGTAAAAGCACTAGCTCTCAAACATCCTGAGAAAATACTGGTGTTTAACTGGGAGAAGATCAGTTGACAGGGATGGGACTGGTTTATTTAGCTGTCAGCTAAGAATGCAAGGGATTTGCAACGAACTGAATGTTTATGTCTCCCCCAAATTCATGCATTGAAATCCTAATCCCAAGGCGGTAGTATTAGGAGGTGGGGCCAGTCTGCAGTAGCAAGTGCTCTCACAGTGGAGAACTCTGGGAAGGCAAAAACATCCACACTTTTGGAGGAGCCAGTGAGTCAGCAGATTAATGCCAACATAGACCTGTGTGAGCTACTTAATCGCTGTGGCTTTACTTCTTTTCTTCCACTCTCACACTGTATCTCCTGTGGTCCATGCGAATGGGAACATGCAGCAAAGGGAATTCTGGGAAATGCAGTTCAGCCTCATCAAGTTGATACTGATCAAGCCACCATACCAGGTCAGCTGATTCGAGTACGTGTGGCCTTTCTCTGACAACAAACATATTACCCCTCCCCAAATGGCTCTGTCTGATGCTTGTTCAATCTACACCCAAGAAAGGCATTCTTCCTAGGTCAGCCCAGTTTCAGTACTGACACCACAGACCTGGAATAGGGCAAGGAACGGTGGAGAAGGACCAGGAGGTAAGCATCATCCTGAGGAGAACTTACAACAATTAAGCTGCAGTTGGAAAGAAAAAGGGTCTCATCCTTGAAGTGTGCACAGTAGGGGTGAGGCATTTTGTCTTCCACATATCCCTGGCCCTTCAGTAACACTTTCTCCCATAGCCAGCTACCAGTTACAGCTGTGTCATCTCTGTACTGCGCTAAAGTGTCCAACCAAGGGAGAGGGATGAGAGTGGGCTGAAATATAGCCCTGCTTCTCTCACCAGTCTCAGAGACGTTTCAGCTCAGAGGACCAAAAGCTTTTTTCCCAATCCATGAGACTGAAGGAGCCATCTTTCTATAATTTGCACAAAGGCATTAGAGGTATAGCTGTGCCCCTTGAATCATCTGCCTATAGCTGTCTGACATAATAAAAAATGTATATTTGGTCTCTGAGCCCAGTTCCTGACACATGAGTTTTAAAACCCTCGTCATTTCCTGAATGATAGGAGTAAGAGGAGCTCCATTTGTTATATTTGGTCTTATTCTCGGTTTGCTGACACAAGAACTTCTAAGACTCTTGGAACCGCCAGAGAGATGAGTCTGTTTTTTATGTTAATGAGATGACTGGTACCTGGGGTCCCTAGCCAGCTTCAGGATGAGGGCTGGTCACCAGAAAGACCAAGCCTTGATGAGAGGGTTGGAACTTTCAGCCCCATCTCCCTTCCCCATTCCCCGCCTCAGCTTCCTAGGAGGGGAGAGGGGAATGAGTCAATCACTGTCAGGGTTTGAACCGACCATATTTACATAATGAAACCTCTATAAAAACCCTAAACAACGGGGTTCAGAGGGCTCCTGGGTTGTCGAACACATTCATGTGCTGGGAGGGTGGTGCACCCCAACTCCATGGGGACAGAAGCTCCTGCACTTGGGACTCTTCTGGACCTCCCTCCAGGTATTACTTTGTCTGTGAGCTCATTTGTATTCTTTATGTTTTCCTTTATAATAAACTAATAATGGTAAAATGTTTCTGAGTTCTGTGAGCCACTGTAGAAAATTATTGAAGCTTAGGGGATTGTGAGAGCCCCTGATCTATAGGCAAGCCAGAATTTATGAGTCACTTGGGGACCCACTACTTGCAATTGGCAAATGAAGTGGGGGCACTCTTGTGGGACTGAGCCCTTAACCTGTGGGGCTTGTGTTAACTGTTAGCATAAGCTAACCAGTGTCATAATTGAAGTAAAGTAGACATCCCGCACCCAGTTGGTGTCCCCAGAGATTGGAGAATTGCTTTATATGACCCATACATTTGGCATCAGAAGTGTGTGAGTAGAGAAAAGGGCTTTTCGTTGTGTTGTTTGTTTTTCATTAGAGAAAGCCAGGCCAGGACAGTTTGCTTGGACTTCACAGACTCTCCTCAGGCTAGCTCAGTGCTGTTTTACCTGGCTCAAGCCTGAGAGGACCTCCATGTGAGGAAAGTAGGAGCAGAGATGAAAACCAAACAAGTGATTTCACACTGGTCCCCGCGAAGCATCAGGACAATGCCACCTTCACCAGGGCTTTGAAAAGAAAACAAGTAATAGTTAACATGATCACATACTTGGTATTGTGCTGAGGACTTTATATTAATTATTCATTCAATAAGTGTTTATTGATGACCTCCTATATGCTAGAAAATGTTCCAGGTGCTGAGGATATAGAAGAAAACAGACAAAAATCCCAGCCCTCATGGAATTTACATTCCAAAGGGAGAGAGATGAGAGAATTTAAAAAGTAAAATATATGATATGGAAATGATGATAAATGTTATATAGAAAAATAAAACAAAGACGGGTGCTAGGAAATGCTGGTGAGAGTTAAGGAGAGGAAGGTGGCTCTTTTAAATCTGGTGACCTGGTAAAGATCTCACTCCAAACTGATCTGGGGCCAAGTGTGGTGGCTCACGCCTGTAATCCCAGCACTTTGGGAGGTGTGGGCTGGAGGACTTCTTGGGAACAGGACAAAGCGAGAGCCCATCTCTATTTTAAAAAACAAATACACACAAACTGATCCAGAGGACATCCTGTCAGACAGACAATATTGTTATTTTACAGATTAGAAAACCGAAGCTTAGAATATGAAAACTTTTTCTTAGGAAAAGCTCTATTATCAGCTATTCATATGTTAGAGTCTTTTTCCTCCCCAGGTATTTGCAGGGCACTTTTTCCTTAGCAGTAGAATGCAAAGCAATTTGTGCATGGGTAAGGAATTTTAACACCAAAAGTTGTGCTGAAGTTCTGAGAGAAGAGGAGAGCCTTCTTCTCTTGGGGTTCCTACAACCACAGTGCCTTGGTTGGTGGGTACTGCTCATCTAGTCTTCCCCTTGACCTAGAACAAACCACTTCTGATGCTAGGCAGGGCTCTGTGGCCATAGAACAGCCTTTTGGTGTTGTTTTCTCAGCCAATTTTTAATTAGACTTTTTGAAGAGCAGTTTTAGCAGTTTTGGGTGCACAGCAATATTGGGCAGGAAGTACAGAATGTTCCCACAAACCCCCTACCCTCACACCATACAATCTCTGCTACTATAGACCTCTAACCAGAACAGACTCATTTACAAGGTCAACTTCTTCCCTGTCCTGCTCCTTTCTCACAGATCAAATCTCGGCTACAGGTGCCATTGGTATTGGTCTCCAGGTCCTGAGTCTCCCATTGCCCACCTGGGCTGCCAAGGCTGTCAGGGCCTGCCATCCTCTCCTTGCAGATGCCCAGGATGTACAATGGTGAGCAGGGTGTATGGGCAGACAGATGGCACAGTTCCACAGTGCTTGTGGGGCTGTGAGCTGTAGGGTTGAGGGCTGTTCCTGCCTCGCCCTGTCAACTCAGAGAACCTTTTCTCATCCAAGTTTATAAATTCTTTTCTAGGAATTTCTCAGCCCTGGATTTCCCCTTTTGCTTTTTAGTTTCTCATCCTGAGTTGGCTCAGCCTGTCCTTTAGACTTGCCTAAAAACTCCCATTTAGTGTAAAGCCTTTTCATCTGCCACCGAGGCTGAGTCACCACCTCGGTGCTGGGTCCACGCTGTCTCTAAACGGCTGCCTGGCCCTGGGGCTGAGAGGAAGCAGCGTCCAGTCAGACACCCACACCTTCAGACGGAGCTGCTTCTGAGAAGCAGTAGGGTGGAAGTGTGTCATCTGCCAGAGGGCAGGACGGGGAGGCTTCAGCTGTGGGGAGAGGGAGGAGAAACTGAGATAGATGGGGGTGGAGGGGTGGGGGTAGGGGGTGACATCAGCCTTCATCTTGCCTAGACTAGGGGGAGGCCATGCGTGAGCTTGCTTTCTGAGGAAAAAAGAGGTGAGGTCATTGATGAGCTTTCCTTACTTAGAGTCAGGGGATGAGGTCACACCTGGGTTTGTGTTATTTGGAGAAGAAAGAATGAGATCATGCTGTTTCTCTTATTTTCTATCAGTAAGTGAGGGGAGGAGGTATACGGTGCCCCATATACCTGATTTAGGAGGTTGAGGTGGTTTGGAAGGCTTTTGCCTCGAAACGGAGGGTTGCCCTGACCCGGCAGAGCCTGGGAGCAGCCCCTCCCAGGGCAGCTCAGTGCTTGGCTGGTTTTGCTGTATTGCTCAGGTCACTGAGGGCTGCATATGACTTCATGAGCCTCGATGGCTTTTGCCTTCAGGACCCCTTTCCTCAATTAACATTTTTTAAAATGTTACAACTGTGTTGGTATAAAAATTAATATAATACAGGCCAGATTTATCATTATATAGGCAATTTATTTTTCATCTGATTTGAAAAAAAATGAAAATGAAAACATTTCTGTGAGCCTCTAAAAGCCCTCTGTGCCTATTGCTTCCAAGGGATGAATTGGTCCTGAGGTCACTGGGACAGACAGTCACTTTACCTGTCTGAAACATCTGCCAGGGATCTGGCTAAGAGAACTGTGCAGAACTGGCCTGCCTTCTTGTACAGTCACAGACCACATAAGGAAGTTTCAGTCAGCGGCAGATCACATACGGGCCCCTAAGATTGCCATGGAGCTGAAAAATTCCTACTGCCTGGTGATGCTGCAGCTGTTGTAACAATGCCATGCAACACTGTAGTGCAAAGTATTACTCACCTGTTTGTGGTGATGCTGGTGTAAACAAACCTATTGCTAGTCATATAAAAGCATAGCACGTGCGATTATGTACAGTTCATAATACTTGATAATGATACTACATGACTATGTTACTGGTTTGTGTGTTTACTATACTATACTTTATATTGTTATTATAGAGTATACTCCTTCTACTGGTTAAAGAAAGTTAGCTGTAAAGCAGCCTCAGGAAGGTCCTTTGGGAAGTATTCCAGAAGAAGGCATTGTTTTCATAGAAGATGACAGTTCCATGTGTGTTACTGCCCCTGAAGACCTTCCAGTGGGACAAGATGTGGAGGTTGAGGACAGCAATATTCATGATCCTGATTGTGGGTAGGCCTAGACTTACGTGGGTGTTTGTGTTTTTGTTTAAAAAGAAAAAAATTAAAATAAAGAAACTTCTAGAACAAAGATATAAATAATATTTTTGTACAGATGTATGTTTGTAGTTTAAACTATGTTATTATGAGTCAAAATGTTTAAAAAATTTTTAAATGTTTACAGTTAAAAAGTTACAGTAAACTAAGGCTAATTTATTATTGAAGGAATAAAAAATATCTGTTTATAAATTGAGTGTAGCGAAGTGTTCAGTGTTGGTGAAGTCTATGGAGATGCACGGTAATGTCTAGGCCTTCATACTCGCTCACCACTCACTCACTGACTCACCCGGAGCATCTTTCAGTCCTGAAAGTTCATTTATAGTAAGTGACTTAAACAAGTGTATGTTTTTTTTTTCTTATAACATATTTTACTGTACCATTTTTCTGGTTTTAGATACCCATATGCTTACCATTGTGTTAGAACTGCCTACAGTATTCAGTACAGTGACATGCTGTGCAGTTTTGCACCTTGGAACAATAGGCTATTCCATCCAGTCTAGGTGTACAGCAGACCGGACGACCTAGATTTGTGTAAGTGCACTCTATGATGTTCCCACAATGACGAAATCACCTAACGATGTATTTCTCAGAAGGTATTCCTGTCATTCAGCAAGATATGACTATATTAAGACGGTGCTGTGCAGAGACAGAATGATCCGTCAGGCAGCAGGCTAGCTGAGGAGGACTTGCTTAAGATGAGCTGAAGTGTTCTCTGACCAGGCACAGTGGCTCACGCCTGTAATCCTAGCACTTTGAGAGGCCAAGGCAGGCAGATCACTTGAGATCACCAGCCTGGCCAACATGGTAAAACCCCATCTCTACCAAAAATACACAAATTAGCCAGGCATGGTGGAGCATGCCTGTAGTCCCAGCTGAGGCAGGAGAATCGCTGTAACCTGGGATGTGGAGTCTGCAGTGAGATGAGACAATGCTGCTGCACTCCAGCCTGGGCAACAGAGTCAAACTCCAACTCAGAAAAAAGAAAAAGAAAGATGAAGTGTCCTCTTAGGCTAAGTAATCCATCAAAGAGCAGACACTGGCCATCTCCCCAGGCAAAGATAGAGACCAATAGTTCATTCATTCATTAAACAAATATTTATTGAACTTTTACTATGTGCTAAGCAATATTCCTTGGGGATACAGATAAGTTCTGGCTCTCATGGAACATACACACTGTACATTTGAATTCCTCAAAGTGTCTATTTATAGCCACAGAGAAATTAGAAAAAGGGGAGAGGAAAACAGAATTAAATGGTCAGAAGCCTTGTCACCTATTATTGCTAGCAGCCTGACATGCATTATGTCACTCGACCCTCCTAACAATCCTATCAGGCACATATTATTATTTGTCTCATAAATGAGGAAACAGGGGCTCACAGAGTTTAGGAAACATGTCCACAGTCTTACAGTTCACAAGCGTGGGTTGGAAAGCAGTTCTCATTTATTCCAAGGTCTGTGATATCCACCTGGTTACTCTGCCTCACTAGTTATGATTTATGTCCAAGAGGAATTGGATTACTAATAGTTTTCTCTGAGTGTTTTTTTACAATACAAAATTATATATACTGTCTTTTGGCAAAGGTGAAGGTGAATCACATCAGAAAGAAGCTAAATTCAGAAAGAATGGAAATACAGCCTAGGTTAGGAAAGGCAGAACCTTCTTAGTTCATTTGGGCTGTAGTTAGTAAAGGGTGAGGTCCTCAGTGTCTGGGGAAGACCACCGTAGTCAATGGGGAGATCACTTAGGTTTCAGGAGACATGTGTTTTCATATGAGTGAAATACTGAAGTAATGTGTCTGTTAAGGTATGTTATGCCATCTGGTTAAGATATGAGCTGCAGTTACCGTAGTTGCTGAATATACCAACATACAGACAGTAACTGGTGCAGTATGCAGTACAACATGAGAAGAAAATAGACATAAAGAAGAAAACAAAGATCACCTATAATCACACCACTAGGTAATAAATAGAGCTAACATTTTGGTGAATATCCCTCAAGTATTTTTTTCCATTCATATAATTTAAACAAATATACAACTAAAACCTTACATTCTAATAGGGGTTTGATATTTTTCTACTAAACAATGTATCATACACATTTCTTCTATACAGTTAAGTATTCATATACAACATATTTAATGGCTACGAAGTGATCAGTTGTGTAGATGCGTCATAATTTATTTAAGAAATCCCCTGTTGAGAACCACAATTAATTTGTCATTTTTCTCACTGTTGTATGTAACACAGACACAAAAAGCCTTATGTGTAAATCTTCTCAAGAATCCCTAATTACTTCCTAATGGCAAATTCCCAGAAATGGAATAGCTGACTGAGTGAGCTTAAACATTTTCAAGTCTTTTGTAAACAGAAGTCAAGCTTCAAGGAACAGACCCAATTGGGATAAAAATCCTTGGATGTACAGGACAGAATCTCAGATCAGCTGAGACTCCTTCAGGCAGGCACCAAGGCTCTAGGCACACATGATTCGGAAGCCAGGAGTCAGAGACCATGGCATTGGAGACCTAGACACAGCACGTAAATGTCAGTCCGAGAGCAGGAGTTGTTGCTGTTGACTTGTATTTGCCACATGCTGAGTGTGTGTGTCTATGTGTGTTTGTGTGTGCAGGCACACATGCATCAAGTGGGGGAGGAGGGGGCAGGAAACTGGTTTCCAGGTGTTCACAGGAGCCAGAAATCTAACGGCCTGTGGTTGAACCCTGCTGCCAACTGATGCAGGGTTAGACTTGCTGTGTGACCTTTCAGACATGTGAAATTGTTCACTCATTGTATACTGCCTCTGCCTACAGCATCTACCAATCTCAAATATTTACAATCCACTCTGAAATAATATAAGCAAATATGTTTCTTCACAGTTCTTTTCTGCTGTCCTTGTTTTCCCCTATGTACTGAGACCCACATATAATCCAATCCTGTTCCACACAGCCTTGGTCACATAATAGTAACTCTGACAGAATAATCATCTTCTGAGACCCATAGTTGCCATTGTATGTCCATCAACTATCCTCTGTCTCTGATTCTAAGCCCAAACCCCATTACCCACCCTAATCACTTTAGAAATAGAAGACTACTCTTTTCCCCCTTTGAATATGTGTTAGAACCAGGAGAAGAAGGGAAAGTCGTTAAGTTTCCCAATGCCAAAGCATAAATAATTTCAGTAACTAAAGACAATAGGAAATGAAATGTCCAAGTAGAATTTTCCAGATAGTTCATCATCTGCTCCTAGAAAAGCATCTAGGGAGATTCAGAAGCAACACTGGCAGTGAAACTAAGGTAGGTGCAACAACTGATGGGCATGAGGAATGGGAATGTCATTCAATGTCCATAAGCCTCCAAACCAGTTTGTAGAGGAAAAGGTCCTTTCCTTCTCTCTGGAGGAGGAGGGAGGCTGTGAGATAGCAGGACTCTCATTTTCCAAGGAAAATACCAAAGTGTGATGCTAAGCATCTGACCAGACTGCATAGGGTGTACCTCACCCATGGAAGCCAGATCTCTGACACAGTCTTGTGAGTTTTGGCATGGGGCCCAGTCTATATAGTCACTGTCTTTTCTTTTTTCTTTCTTTCTTCCCTCCTCCTTCCTCCTCGTCCTTTCTCTCTCCCTTCCGCTCTTTCTTCTGCATAGTAGAGTATGTAGAACATGATTTAATCTATTTTCATTGATGCTAAAAATTATGCTGGAATCTCAGATTTACCATTAGAAGTTATTTTCATTGGGGAGGGATCTAAGATGGCCGATTAGGAGCAGCTCAGGATTGCAGCTCCCAGTGAAAGCGTGGAGGTCACTCTGGGTGATCCCCAGGCAAGCAGGGCCTGGAGTGGACCTCAGCAGTCCTAGAGCAGAGAGGCCAGACTGTTAGAAGGAAAACTAAGAAACAGACAGAAAAAATTCATCATCAACAAATTGGACATCCACTCAGAGACCCAATCTGAAAGTCAACAACTACAAAGATGACAGGTGGATAAATCCACAAAGATGGGAAGAAACCAGTGCAAAAAGGATGAAAACACCCAAAACCAGAATGCTTCTCCTCCTACAAGGGATCACAACTCCTCACCAGGAAGGGAACAAGGCTGGATAGAGAATGAGTGTGATGAATTGACAGAATCAGGCTTAGGAAGTTGAGTAACAAGAAACTTCTATGAGCTAAAAGAACATATTCTAACCCAATGCAAAGAAACTAAGAACCTTGAAAAAAGGTTTGACGAAATGCTAATGAGAATAAACAACTTAGAGAGGAATATAAGTGAATTGATGGAGCTGAAAAACATGATACGAGAACTTTGCGAAGCATACACAAGTTTCAACAGCCTAATTGACCAAGCAGAAGACAGGATATCAGAGGTTGAAGATCAACTCAATGAAATAAAAGGAGAAGGCAAGATTAGAGAAAAAAGGGTAAAAAGAAATGAACAAAGTCTCCAAGAAATATGAGACTATGTGAAAAGACCTAATCTGCATTTGATAGGTGTATCTGAATGTGATGGAAAGAATGAATCCAAGCTGGAAAATACTCTTCAGGATATTGTCCAGGAAAACTTCCCCAACCTAGCAAGGCAGGCCAATATTCAAGTCCAGGAAATACAGAGAACACCACAAAGACATTCCTCAAGAAGAGCAACCCCAAGGCGCATAATCATCAGATTCACCAGAGTTGAAATGAAGGAGAAAATGCTAAGGGCAGCCAGAGAGAAAGGTCAGGTTACCCACAAAGGGAAGCCCAGCAGACTCACAGAAGATCTCTCAGCAGAAACCCTACAAGCCAGAAGAGAGTGGGGGCAAATATTCAACATCCTAAAAAAAAGAATTTCAACCCAGAATTTCATATCCAGTCAAACTAAGCTTCATAAATGAAGGAAAAATAAAATCCTTTGTGAACAAGCAAGTACTCAGAGATTTCATCACCACCAGGCCTGCTTTACAAGAGTTCCTTAAAGAGGCACTAAACATAGAAAGAAACAACCAGTACCAGACACTCCAAAAACATACCAAATGGTAAAGAGCCTCAACACAATGAAGAAACTGCATCAACTAATGGGCAAAACAGCCAACTAGCATCAAAATGGCAGTATCAAATTCACATATAACAATATTAACCCTAAATGTAAATGGGCTAACTGCACCAATCAAAAGACACAGACTGGCAAATTGAATAAAAAGCCAAACCCATCGGTGTGCTGTATCCAGAAAACCCATCTCACAGGCAAGGATACACATAGGCTCAAAATAAAGGGATGGAGGAAGATTTACCAAGGAAATGGAGAGCAAAAAAAAAAAAGCAGGAGTTGCAATTCTCATCTCTGATAAAATGGACTTTAAACCAACAAAGATCAGAAGAGACAAAGAAGAACATTATATAATGGTAAAAGGATCAATGCAACAAGAAGAGCTAACGATCCTAACTATATACACACCCAATACAGGAGCACCCAGATACATAAGGCAAGTTCTTAATGACTTACAAAGAGACTTAGACTCCCACACAATAATAGTGGGAGACTTTAACACCCCATTGTCAATATTAGACAGATCAACCAGACAGAAAATTAACAAGGATATCCAGGACTTGAACTCAGACCTGGACCAAGGAAATGTAATACACATTTACAGAACTCTCCACCCCAAATCCACAGAATATACATTCTTCTCAGCAACACATCACACCTACTCTAAAACTGACCACATAATTGGAAGTAAATCACTCCTCAGCAAATGCAAAAGAACGGAAATCATAACAAACAGTCTCTCAGACCACAGTGCAATCAAGTTAGAACTCAGAATTGAGAAACTAACTCAGAACCACACAGCTTCATGGAAACTGAACAACTGGCTCTTGAATGTTGATTGGATAAACAAGGAAATTAAGTCAGAAATAAAGATGTTCTTTGAAAGCAGCGAGAATGAAGACACAATATTCCAGAATTTCTGGGACACATTTAAAGCAGTCTCTAGAGGAAAATATATAGCAATAAATGCCCACATGAGAAGCAAGGAGAGATCTAAAATCAATACCCTATTATCAAAATTGAAAGCTGGAGGAGCAAGATCAAAAAAACTCAAAAGCTAGCATAAGACAAGAAATAACTAAGATCAGAGCAGAACTGAAGGAGATAGAGACACACACGCACCAAAAAAACCCTTCAAAAAATCAATAAATCCAGGAGCTGGTTTTTCGAAAAAATCAACAAAATAGACCACTAGCCAGATTAATAAAAAAGAAAAGAGAGAATAATGAAATAGATGCAATAAAAAACAATAAAGGGGATATCACCCCAGATTCCACAGAAATACAAACCATCATCAGAGATTATTATAAACAACTCTATGCACATACCCCAGTAAACCTGGAATAAATGGATAAATTCCTGGACACTTGCATCCTCCCAAGCCTACACCAGGAAGAAGTAAAAACCCTGAATAGACCAATAACAAGGTCTGAAGTTGAGGCAGCAATTAAGAGCTTACCACCCAAAAAAAGCCCAGGTCCAGATGGGTTCACAGCCGAATTCTACCAGACATACAAAGAGGAACTGGTACCATTCCTTCTGAAACTATTCCAAACAATCCAAAAAGAGGGAATCCTTCCCAAATCATTTTATGAGACCAACATCATCCTGATACCAAAACCTGGTGGAGACTCAGTAAGAAAAGAAAACTACAGGCCAATATCCATGATGAACATAGATGCAAAAATCTTCAATAAAATACTGGCAAACCGATTGCAAGAGCATATCAAAAAGCTTATCCACGATGATCAAGTAGGATTCATCTTGGGGATGCAAGGCTGGTTCAACATACGCAAGTCTATAAATGTAATTCACCACATCAACAGAACCAAAGACAAAAACCACATGATTATCTTAATAGATGCAGAGAAGGCCTTTGACAAAATTCAACAGCCTTTTATGCTAAAAACCCTCAATAAACTAGGTATTGACAGAACGTATCTCAAAATAATAAAAGCTATTTACAACAAACCAACAGCCAATATCACACTGAATGGTCAAAAACTGGAAGCATTCCCTTTGAAATCTGGCACTAGACAAGAATGCCCTCTTCACCACTCCTATTCAATATAGTACCGGAAGTTCTAGCCAGAGTAATCAGGCAAGAAAAAGAAATAAAGGGTAGTCAAATAGGAAAGGAGGAAGTCAAATTGTCTCTATTCTATTTGCAGACAACAGGATTGTATATCTACAAGACCCCATTGTCTCAGCCCAAAATCTCCTGAAACTGATAAGCAACTTCAGCAAAGTCTCAGCATACAAAATCAATGTGCAAAAATCACAAGCATTCTTATACATGAATAATAGACTTAAAGAGAGCCAAATCAAGAACAAACTGCCATCCACAATTGCTACAAAGAGAATAAAATACCTGGGAATACAACTAATACAACTAACATAAAGGATCTCTTCAAGGTGAACTACAAACCACTGCTCAAGGAAATAAGAGAGGACACAAACAGATGGAGAAACATTCCATGCTCATGGTTAGGAAGAATCAATATCATGAAAATGGCCATACTGCCCAAAGTAATTTACAAATTCAATGCTATCCCCATCAAGCTACCAATGACCTTCTTCACAGAACTGGAAAAACCCACCTTAAACTTTATATGGAACCAGAAGAGAAGCCCACATAGCCAATTCAATTCTAAGCAAAAAGAACAAAGCTGGAGGCATCACACTACCTGACTTCAAACTATACTACAGGGTTACAGTAATCAAAACAGCATGGTATTGGTACCAAAGCAGAGATATAGACCAATGGAAGAGAACAGAGGCCTCGGAGGCAAAACAACACATCTACAACCATCCGATCTTTGACAAACCTGACAAAAACAAGCAATGGGGAAAGGAGTCCCGGTTTAATAAATGGTGTTGGAAAAACTGCCTAGCCATGTGCAGAAAGCAGAAACCGGACCCCTTCCTGACACCTTACACTTAAAATTAACTCCAGATGGATTTAAGACTTAAACATAAGACCTAATACCATAAAAACCCTAGAAGAAAATCTAGGCAAAACCATTCAGGACATAGGAGTAGGCAAGGACTTCATGACCAAAACACCAGAAGCACTGGCAACAAAAGCCAAAATAGACAAATGGGACCTAATCAAACTCCACAGCTTCTGCATGGCAAAAGAAACAGTAATTAGAGTGAATCGGCAACCAACAGAATGGGAAAAAATTTTTGCAGTCTACCCATCTGACAAAGGGCTAATATCCAGAATCTGCAAAGAACTAAAACAGGTTTACAAGAAAAAAAAACAAACAAGCCCATTCAAAATGGGTGAAGGATATGAACAGACACTTGAAAAAAGAAGGCATACATGAGGCCAACAAATATATGAAAAAATGCTCATCATCACTGGCCATTAGAGAAATGCAAATCAAAACCACATTGAGATACCATCTCACGCCAGTTAGAATGGTGATCATTAAAAAATCTGGAGACAACAGATGCTGGAGAGGATGTGGAGAAACAGGAATACTTTTACACTGCTGGTGGGAGTGTAAATTAGTTCAGCCATTGTGGAAGACAGTGTGGTGATTCCTCAAGGACCTAGACATAGAAATTCCATTTGACCCTGCAATCCCATTACTGGGTATATATCCAAAGGACTATAAAGCGTTCTACTATAAGGACACATGCACACATGCAGCACTGTTTACAATAGCAAAGACATGGAACCAACCCAAATGCCCATCGATGATAGACTGGACTGGGAAAATGTGGCACATATACACCATGGAATATTATGCAGCCATGAAAAACGAAGAGTTCATGTACTTTGTAGGGACATGGATGAAACTGGAACCATCATTCTCAGCAAACTGACACAAGAACAGAAAATCAAACACTGCATGTTCTCACTTATAGGTGGGTGTTGAATAATGAGAACACATGGACACAGGGAGAAGAGCATCACACACTGGGGTCTGTTGGGGGGAAATAGGGGAGGGACAGTGGGTGATGGGGAGTTGGGAGAGATAGCATGGGGAGAAATGCCAGATATAGGTGATGGGGAGGAAGGCAGCAAATCACACTGCCATTTGTGCACCTATGCAACAATCTTGCATGTTCTTTACATGTACCCCAAAACCTGAAATGCAATAAAAATTAAAAAAAAAAAGATAGAAATTATTTTCATTGCATAGGGTGAGTATACTGACATAGAAAATCTGGAGACTAGTTTGACTGGTAAAATCCTGAGAAACAGCCCGAAAATTGATGATAGGCAAATCTCAATTCAGAGTTACTTTCTTGAGATCTTTTATTTTCTTCTGAAAGTCAGAGGCTGAAGAATTTCAGATTAGCTGAGGTTTTTGTTTGTTGAGTCTGGTTAAATCTTTCCTTGATACTCTCCTCTCTCCTTTTCCAGGTACTGGTCAACTTTTTGGGTTAAAATATTAGCAAGAACATAGTAAGGGGAACATTCCCTCTATTTTTGCAAACCATCTACATCTTTGGCTGCAAGATCAACTTCATATACATAATTATCTCTTGCTGAAAACATTTCATCTTGATTCATTAAAGGTCTTCTGCTGCTACTAACAGCAGGGAGGAATTTCTGGAAAGGACTCCAAAGGCACTTAGCCTCTTTAAAAGCTCTACTGCCCGCAAGTCTAGACTAGCCGATGCCTGCTGCTACTTCAATCATTTTATATAGTATGGCACTTCTGCAGGTGGCAGTTGCATACTTTCCATTACTTCTGTTACAATTTAACACTACCGACATAATCAACAACGTTAATTTTTAAAAATTGTTTTCTATTTTAAATGTCATAGATTTTTATTGTAGAACATTTAAAATACAGAGAAACACAAAGAAGAAAATAAAAGTCATCTATAATCACACCACTGAGTAATAAATGGCATTAACATTTTGGTGAATACCCCTCAAGTATTTTTTCTATTCATATCATTTAAACAAATATATAACTAAAATCGTATATTCTAATGGGGGTTGATATTTTTCTACTAAACAATATATCACACACATTTCCCCCATGCAGTTAAGTATTCATATACAATACAATATTTAATGGCTATGTAGCATTCAGTTGTGTAGATGTATCGTAATTTATTTAAGAAATCCCCTGTTGAGAACCACAATTAATTTGTTGTCATTTTTCTCACTGTTGTATGTAACACACAGACACAAAAAAATCTTATGTGCAAATCTTCTCAAGAATCCCTAATTACTTCCTAATGTCAAGTTCCCAGAAATGGAATAGCTGGCTGACAAAGTTTGAACATTTTCAAGTCTTTTGCTGTAATCTTGCCAAACTGGCCTTCAGAAGGATGCACCAGTTTATTCTCCTGAAGAGGTTTAAGGGAGTAACTGTTTATTACATTCTCAACAATACTCAGTCTTCAAAGTAAAATTTTACCAATTTGACAGTTGAAGATGAGAATCTCATTTTTACTGAAATTTCCTAGAATTGAATTGTTTCATATGTGTAATTGGCCATTTGCATGCAGGCCCTGGGGAATGGCTCCCTAATGCTGTCTTCTCAGTTTCCTACTGAGATGGCTATCTGTTATCTTTCAGTTTGCAGGTGAGCTAATTGTTTGCTAGTTTCAACTGTCAGATCATTTCTAAAAATAATTTTTTTCAACTTTTATTTTAGAATCCAGGTACACGTGCAGGTTTGTTACAAAGCTATATTACGGGATGCTGAGGGTTGGAATACCAATACATACATCACTCAGATAGTGAGCATGGCACCCAATAGGTATTTTTTTCCAACACTTACCCCACCCACTTCTTGTATTTCTCCGTGTTTATTGTTCCCATTTTTATGATCACGTGTACCCAATGTTTAGTTCCCACCTATAAGTGAGAACATGCCGTAGTTGGTTTTCTGTTTGTGTTGGTTTGCTTAGGATAATGGTTTCCAGTTCCAACCATGTTGCTACAAAGGACATGATTTCATTTCCTTATGGCTGTGGAGTATACCATGGTGTATATGAACTCCATTTTCTTTATCCAATCCAGAGTTGATGGGCACCTGGCTTGATTCCACATCTTTGCTATTGTGAAAAGCACTGTGATGAACATATGTGTGCATGTGTCTTTTTGGTAGAATGATTTATCTTCCTTTGGGTGTATATCCAGTAGTGGGATTGCTAGGTCAAGTGGTAATTCAACTCTCAGTTCTTTGGGAAATCTCCAAACTGCTCTCCACAGTGGCTGAACTAATTTACATTCCCACCAACAGTGTATAAGTGTTCCATTTTCTCCACAGCCTTGCCAACATCTATCTTTTGACTTTTAACAAAAGCCATTCTACTGGTGTGAGATGGTATCTCGCTGTGGTTTTGATTTGCATTTCTCTGATGATTAGTTATGATGAACCATTTTTCATGTTTGTTGGCCTTTACATCTTCTTTTGAGAAGTATCTGTTCATATCCTTTGCCCACTTTTTAATGGGGTTGTGTTTTGCTTATTGATTTGTTTTAGCTCCTTTTTGATTCTGGATATTAGACCTTTATTGGATGCATAATTTGTGAATATTTTCTCTCATTCTGTAGGTTGTCTTTTTACTCCCTTGATAGTTTCTCTTGCTGTGCAGAAGCTCTTTAGTTTAATTAAGTCCTTTTCATTTTTGCTCCAAAAATGAATTTTATGGCAATGTTTGTTTTATAGGTACTTCATTTTTAAAAAAAATCTTCTCTAAGAAGGTCATGGAAAGTGAATGCATCTTAAAAACAGTCCAAAGTACTCTGCTTTCAAATTTGCAAGTAATCCTTCTTTCTAACTCACTCCTATAATTACTCTGTTTTAACATTGTGTACTGACTCCTTTTCACTTTTCAAATGAAAACCAAACCTGCTTTGAAAAACCTGGGTAGAGCTACACTGTTCAGTACAGTAGCCACCAGCCACATGTGGCTATTTACATTTAAATTTAAAAAATAAAATAATTAAAATTTCACTTACTCACTTGCTCAACAGCCCCATGTGGCTAGTAACTGCCATGTTGACATCACAGATGTTGGACTTTCATAGATAGTTCTGGACAGCACTGATAACATTTTAACTGTTCCAGTCCCTGGACCTGCTCTCTCCCATATCTTCTAGCCTCTCAGAATACCCTTCTCCCTTTCTTTGGCTAATTCCCACTTGTTCCATGTGGTGAGCAGGTCTATGCAAACCTAACTCCAAAGGCCAAGGGAACTGAGAGGCCAAAGCAAGAGGTTGACAAATCCAGTTTCTTAGGAAAAAAAAAAACTTTTACTAGGGACTTAGGAACAGAAACAAGGTCTCTGGTGGCCATGAGAGAATGGATTCCTACACTTGTAGCAAGCTTTTAGAATAAAACATAGGCAGGTGATCATGGTTAAGATTTTCTTGTGAGCCGGACGCGGTGGCTCACGCCTATAATCCCAGCACTTTGGGAGGCCGAGGCGGGTAGATCACAAGGTCAAGAGATTGAGACCATCCTGGTCAACATGGTGAAACCCCGTCTCTACTAAAAATACAAAAATTAGCTGGGCACGGTGGCATGTGCCTGTGCTCCCAGCTACTCAGGAGGCTGAGGCAGGAGAATTGCCTGAACCCAGGAGGCGGAGGTTGCGGTGAGCTGAGATTGCGCCATTGCACTCTAGCCTGGGTAACAAGAGCAAAACTCCGTCTCAAAAAAAAAAAGGTTTTCTTGTGAAACTTGTGATTATTGGGAAGGTTAGGGAAGGATCTTTTTCAGGCTATCTATGCTATAACATTGTTTAAAGAGCTTGCTGCAGAAAACTTTGCTAGATAGGAGTCAAATATTAGCCATCACGGCGATTTCACCTCAAGATGGTGTCACTCTTGCTGTGCAATAGGCTGTTTTTCTGCACCACTTGTCCTTCAACATACAGCTCAGACATCACCTACTCTGGGGCAGCCTCTCCTGACTACTTTTCCCACCTGGAGTGCATGCCCTTTTTGGGCCCATTAGAGTCCTGGGTGTAGAGTACTGAGCGCAGTCCATCTTAGACATTTGTTCACTGGTTCTCATCCCCTGCCAGCTCACTGAGGGAAGAGTATGTGTCTTTACATTCTGATTCTCTAGTTCCCAGCTAAGTTCTGAAAAATAGACAGAACTTGGTGTATGCTATATAAACAGACTGCTCACCCTTTGCCCCACCCTGTACAAAGGCAATGGTTTAGGCTTCAAAATTCTCAAAAACTAAAAACATACCAAAAGAAATTCAAGGAACGACATATTTATATTAAGGATAATTTAATTATTAAGAATAATAAAATAATGAAATACACAGGTATATTTTATGAGCTGCCTCACAAAGGACAGTGACCACAGCAATACTACAACATTGCTCTTGTTTATATACATATATACACACGTATTACCTTTATGCTTGAACAAGTATTTATTATCGGAACAATTCTAAACAATATCATTCTAATTACTCTAACCATAAATAAAAGCCGTTGTGAAAGCATTTCTTTTATCTTTAGTTCTCCAGAGTCTCTCTGGGGTCTTCATCTAATTTTCCTTCTAAAGTTACAGCATATTGCTGGCAGAATGTGCTTTTGCTAGTGCCAAGCCCAGATACTTTTTCTCTTTTAAATTAAAAAAATCACAATTAATATATAATTCTTAGAGGAAAAATTTTAAAATACTGATACATATAAAGAATAAAAGAAAGCCCACTTATCATCCTGCCGCTGAATGACAATCTCTGTTTGCATTTGGATGTATATCTTCTTCCAATTTTTAAATACATGGATATATGTTTTTTCTTTCCTGCATAAGTGAGATTATACTGTGCTTAATTTTTAAACTTTACTTTTTTCAATTAACACATAATGAATTATATGTCAATAAATATATTTGTAACATTATTTTAAATGTCTACCTAGTGTTTTATTGTAAAAATATATCATTTAAAAAATGACTCTCATTTTTTAGGAGCTTAGATTGTTTTCATTTCTCCCCATCATGTTAATAGTGATATGATGGTTCTCCCTCTGCCTAAGTGTTTTCCAGGGATCTGCTGGTCTGACTCTGTTTTCTTCCAAGGAAGGAACAAGGAACGGCCTTCCTGTGGGGCCTTAGCGGGTGTCAGGGAAAGGTGATTATAAACCAGCTTAGGCCAACCCCGGAACAAACCAGCCAAATTAAGGGGTTCAGAGTGTTATTCTGAGTTCAGTGGGCCAGGGTTAGTGGATTCTCTAAAACAGAGTCTGAGGCAAAGCTTATGTGCTAATGCTTTTTCGGGAGGTGCCGTGGCAGGGTTGCAAAAATAAGAGAAAGGAAAATCCAGGCTGGGAGGAAGGAAAGTGAATACTCATTAACGAGTTGGTCACAGCTTCAGGACAAAACAGCCGGATGCTTGGTGGTATGAGACATCCCTGGCAGGACAAACCAAACCACTGAGCCTAGGAATCATCCACAGGAGGAAGGGAGGGCATAGAGTTTATTGGCAACTTCCTCAGGGTTATTTTTTTCCCCCTCTATTTGGTCCAATGTCACCCTACGGGCATAAACTGCCTTTCATTTTCAGGTTATGTCACCTGGCCCCTCTGAAGAGCCATGGTAGGGGCCACTCTCGTATTCCAAGTTGCGGCACTTCCTCTGTATCTGAAAGTGGTGGGAAGAGTCAGGGGCTCCCAGGGTGTGGTCAGGGGAGTGTGGGTGTCAGAGATGCTGTGGGTCCCTGCCCTGGCAGACAGGGTCCTGTCAGAGGCTGAGGCAGGGATTGCAAAATAACTAAGCAATGGCACCATCGGAGGAGAGGTGTGCTCGCCAGCATTTCAAGACTGTGGTTTTCCCAGTAGTATCAAAGCCCTTGGTTTGGAGAACCAAGACATTCTGCAGAGTGCTTTCTAGAAGAAACACTAAGACCCAAGCTACCCAGGAGGGTAGGGCAGGAACAGAGCATTAGAAAGAACGGGAAAATGAAACTAAGTTCTGTAGGCCGGAAAGCTCCACCTTTCCTCTGGGGACAGAAAAAGAGCAAGAGGTCTGATGGGGACACTTGGCTAAGCAAGCAACGTCTTCCAGTGCATCGCTCGCCCTGGGTTATCCAGCCCACAGGACTCCAAGCAGGCAGCCTGGACTTACCCAGGAAGCAGGCTTGAGGGGGATGGGCAGATAAAAACCTTTGCACATTCTCATATATCCTGAGAATAATGACACCTCACAAATGAGCACACCAGTACAACAAGGGGTAGAGGCAGAGGGAGGAGGAGAACTTTGCACTGAGAATGGCGCTCAGAGTTCATTCAGGTAAGCTGGGTGGTTTCCTTTTCACTTTCCAGATGTGAAACAGGGCACATTTCCTGTAATCGGCTGGAAAGCAGCAGCAAAGCAAAGGAAGAAATCAGGGTGTGAAATAAGGTGGAAGAGGCAGGGACAAAGGACAATGAGTCTGCTGGGTGGTTTTCCTGAGATCTAGTGATGCCAAGAACAAGCTGAAGCAACAAGTCGATGTTTATGAGTCTCATGCACAGTGAAATTTGCTTGGGGCATTGTTAATCAGCTGACTCTTGTCTTCTCTCTGTAGCCTTTAGTTTTCTAAAAAACCAGATGGTAGTTTTTTCTTGTTACAAGAATTTGAACACAGAGAGGAGGCTCAGACAGACTATAAGGTTGTCCTGCCGTTGAATGTAACTGAGGATGGGCTTAAATATCTTCCCATTTCCCAATGCTGGGGGATAAAATGAAGAGCTCTGTGGCGTGGGCACCCTCAAGCTGATCCTCACATCTTCCCATCTTTACCTCTCGTCCATTACAATGGCCATGACCCTGTCCTGGCACCAAGCCCTCCAAATGACACCACCTGGTCTTTCAGGCCTCTGTCCCCACCCTAAAAGCTCTTTCCCTGACGTCCTCTCATTTCTCTTCTGGGGATCATCTGCATCAAGATCCAGTTCAGGTTCATCTCCTGAAACCTTTCCCATGGCCAGGTGACTCTGGCCCACTTTCCCCGCTGCTCCTAGAGTGAACAGACTTCTAGGTTAGCTCTTACAACACATTGTAGCTATCTGAATGCATGGACGCCTTTTCCTATTATATTATGGACTTCTTGAGAACAAGGATCATAGTATTGATTTTTGGTCCTTAAGTATCTAGAACAGTATCTGCTACTTGGAAGGTTCCCAGAAAATGCTGGCTGGTTGAGAAAGCAGTAGTGTTTCCAGAGGGCTTCACCGACACACTCACTGTATCGCTCATCCTGCTGCCCAGCCATAGCTGTTTAGCTGTGACTCCTCCATGATGCTCCAGCTCCTTGATGACGAAGATACAAACTCGCTGCCTCTACAACAATGCCTAGAGCATTCTGGGTGTTAAAAATGTTGACATTAGGAAAATGTGCAGTATTGTAGGTCATTTTATATTATCCAGAGGTAGAGCTCAGACTATAGTCATCATGAGACTAGCAAGTTTTCTGAGTGCAAGCATTGAGCTAGGCACATCACAGACCTCAGACCACTGATCCTCACAGGAACTTTTGGAATAGGTTTCCATTTTGCAGATGAGGAGGATGTAGCTTGAGGAACTAAGTGATTTACTCCAAAACACATATGCAGAAAGTGGCAGAGAGGGGCTGTAAACTCTGGACCAAATGTGTAATGGCCATGCATTACATCAGGGCCTCCCAGGCTCAGATTCTCTGATGTAGCCAAATTTTTGGCTCTAGCCCTCAGTGCCTATAATGCCAGCTACCTGTCAACATCTGAACTTCAGAGAAAAGAGAACGAACCATCTTCCCCCAACTCCGCTCAGTTCTTCTCACAGCCCACCTAACTGTTCCATGATATAGCTAATCAGGCACTTGGCTGAGGGTGGGACCAGCATCAAGACATTTTAGTACTTTCTGGGAAGGGTCAATATATGGTTACAGAGGCTGGAGAGTTTAAATGAACTTGCACAAGTCATGCATCAGGCAAATGGATAGTAAGAATTGGAACTCCTTTTGGACTCCAGGGCTTGTGCTGGAAAGGCAAGTCAGGTCTATCTTGTGGTCCACCTTGAAAGTCAGGGGAAGGTCCACAGGCAATATCAAGAAGACACTGGGAAGGTTTTTGAGCAGAGGAGCAATCAGGTCAGAGTTACGGTTGGGACAGTAGTCTAGCTGTGGAGAAGAGAGAGTCTAGCATGGAGGGGGAGCAGCTGATGATGAGATTATTTAGGAGGCAGTTGCCAATATGAGAGTTGTGCCTAGAAGAGGTTTGCTTTTAAACACATGAAGCTTGAGATTACAGGACAGGAGGAAATGTCCGGAAGGCAGTTGGAGGTGGGAGGTGGAAAAGAGATGCTGAACAGAAGTAGAAATCCGGGAGATGCCACAGAAAGGTAAATGAGGCCACCAAGTGCTGGGGTAAGGGCAAAAGGGGACAACAGGCTGAGGGATAAGCTTGAAGATTTGGCTTATTCAAAGGGCAGAAGAGGAAGATTGTGAAAGACAGCAAAGAGCAGCGACTTGTGTAGCAGATGCCAGAATCCCCTCTACAGGATGGAAGTGCGTAGAGAAACACTCGGGTCAGCTGTGAGGGGGCGGGGGTGAGAGTGAGGAGGTGCCGAATGAGACCAGGAAACAAGAAAGTGAGAGGGCCCTCTGCCAGAAGTGAGGAACCTGAGATGGGGTGTGGAGCAGAGAAAAAGACGGGAGGGCTGGGAGAGGGAAGATGGGGCGGCTTTTACAAACATGGGGTTTTAGAGTAGCTTGCACTGCTCTCATGAAGGCTCAGCTGTCCCTCCAAACCTTCATTAAAGTCTCTAAAATGCACAAAAACCTGGTGCGTGAGTGTTGGGGGAAATCCAGGAAAAGGGCAGTGGCTTCAAGAGGGGTAGAACAGGGATCAAACTCTAGAATGGAGTTCTAACCTAAGCAGTGGTAAGCTGATGAATGGAAGACGTTCCATAGAGACAGAGGCTCAGAGTCAGTGGCCTGAAAATGGAAACGCACTGGAAATTTTTGAAACCTTAGAGAGGGCAATGGACTTGGGGTATGGCCATTTTCATTTAAATCTTAAGGGACATACAGATTCCAGTTCAACATCTGCACTACGACATTATCATGGATGATCATAACTATTAAATATTCTTTCTGAACAAGCAAAATGTGTTGGTGGATTTTACAAGATTAAACATGAGTGAGGCAAGCCCTCAATGAATTGCTTTGGAGATTTAGTAGGCTGGAGGGAGATCTTAATACAGCATTACATAGACATGGTTTATATCAGTCATTATAGGGCAGGCTGCCCAGCAGCGAGTCATTAGTTTGAATTGTCTGCTGGAGAACATCTCTGGGACTTTTCTGGTCCCTTTGCTCATGAGTAATTATTTCCTAGAAAACTTTTTCCAACCCAAATGTTCCTCCTGATCTAGAAGAATGATGTGACCTGAGAACGTTGCTGCAAAGCAAGGAGGCAGAAGCCTAGAAACGTGCTCTCGCTGCCTGTCCTGCAGTTACTGGGAGGGTTTGTAACTTCACTAGGGTCAGGCTGGGGAGGGCAGGAAGCTAGGGCCCTGAGCACACCCCTGTGCTGAGATAAAAACGGAAGCTCAGGGGGTTGGCTAAGGCCCCACCCCTGGACTCCACAGTTTCACCACAGAGACTGATGAGACATTTCCTCTTTTTCATTTGTGTAAGTCATAGACAAGAGGTGTGTGTGCCTGTATGTGCCCACCTGTCTCTGAGCAATTCAGGAAATTTTGGCTTACGCTAGGAGACGCATGAGTGTCAACCAAATTTTGTAAAAGTGCCTCGTTGAAATCCTGTCAAAAAGATAATGATTTTAAAGAGGCAATAAAATGAAATGATGGCTTTCTTGCAATTTTTCATAATATGCTTTCTGCCAGCCTCTCCCAGCTTGCCTAAAGAAAAGGAGAAATGAAAACACACGGTTTGTCCATTTTCTGCTTTTCTATGGTAATCACTGGATATGCTGAAAGATTGTATGAAATTCATGAGTGTTACTTGGCTACCAGGCATCCTATCTTTCTTATCTATAAATGTTACCAAACATTAAAGAGTTAGCGGTCCTTACATGTAAAACATTTAGAAGTGCTGCTCCATGGTTGAAGAATTTGGTGTGAGATCTTGTGACAGATTGTATTTTTCATAGATGGCTACAACCATATCTGCTGTTACACATATTCTTAAGATGTGACACTGGCACTTCTCCCACTGAAAGGTGGGTTCTATGTCTTCTCTGCCTCTGCTCCAATATGGGGCAAGATTTATGACTGTTTTAACTAATAGAGTATGGCAGAAGTGAGGTCTGTGACTTCAGGGGAGAGGCCATTAAAGGTGATGCAGCATCCTTTTTGTCTTTTGGAATACTTGCTTTGGAGCCCTAAGCTATCATGTAAGATGCCTGACTACCCTGCAGCTGTCATGCTGGGAGGAAGCCCAGGCTGCATGGGGAGGTCTAGTCTGGCTGATAGCCTCAGCTGAGGTTCCTGCCAACAGCTAGAATCAGATGCCAGATATGGGAGTGAAGATACCTCCAGATGATTCAAGCTCCCAGCCATTAAGTCTTTCCAACTGAGGTCCCACACATCATGGAGCATAAATAAGAGGTCTCTGCTGTGCCAAATTTCTTACCTATAGAATATGAGTGTCATAATGTGGTTGCTTTACACCACTAAGTTTTGGGCTGGTTTGTTACATGGAAATATTAATTGGAACAGATATAAAACCAGGAGCCCTGTTCACTCCCTAAGTCCTTCCAAGATACTCTGTTGGAGAGTTAGAGCTTCTTAGAACACTGTATTTGAAAACCTCTGGACTAACTACTCTCTTCAGTGGCTCTGTTTGTAATAAACCTAGAGTTTAAGAGCTTCATCAAGAAAGAGAAGAATCTTGCCTAATGTATGGATTGAATTCTGTCCCCCTAAAAGATGTTGAAGCCCTACCTCTCAGGACCTGTGAATATGACCTTATTTGAAAACAGGGTCTTAGCAGATTATCAAGTTAAGATGAAGTCATTGGGGTGTATGACTATGTTCTTATAAAAAGAGGACATTTTGACATAGAGATAGATATGCATGGGGAGAATTACCATATGAAGATAAAGGCAGAGATGGAGGTAATGCATCTACAAGTCAAGGATCATCAATGATTGCCAGCAAACTATCAAGAGAGGAGAGAGGGACAGAACAGACTCTCCCCTACAGTCCTAGGAAGGAACCAACCCTGTCGCAAATATGGTGCTTTACAACTGAGACAATAAATCTCTCTTTAAGCCATGCAGTTTGGGGTACTTTGTCATGGCAGCCCTAAGAAACTCATGTGGCTAGGAATAAATTTGAACAGAGATGATGGTCCCTCACCTTCCAAGGCCCTCAGCTAATAGAGTTAGGCCTTTTGATTGATTCAATGGGTTCTTTTTAGAGCCAACTGGGTTCAAGTCACGATGGTAAACACCACAAGGAAATATAGAGATAAAGAAGTCTTGGTTTCTGCACTCAATGGGCCTCCAACTTTGCAAGGAAAGATATGATAGGCCCTAAAACAATCCAAGTGGTAAGTGCCCTAAATAATGAGGCAGGTAGAAAGTGTCAGAGAAAGTCTAAATAAGTATTGAAAACTCTTTAAAAATCTCATGGATTTTAATGCATGCAGGGCCCTAGATTAGATTTGGATGGACAGAACTGATGATAGAAAGGGCATTTCTATGAATATCCAACACTTTGTGTGTCCCTGTCTGATCAAAGCACATAAATAGAGTAAGTATAACTCCTTTATTGTTGAATCTACTTAAAGCATTTGTAGAATCCTGGATAAATTTTTGTATAATGTTTTTTTCCTCCCTGTACACATGAGAAAAAAAATATGATTCTAAACATTTGAAAACAACCCAGAATTCAACTTTTGTCTTACAAAGTGTAGTGCACTGCTATTAAGAATGTGCACACAGGATATGGTTCAGAGGGTGGGGAATGCTGGGGGTGGGGGGGTACAGAGAACATCATTATCAGTTTTTCCTGTAAGATTTTGAAATTAACTTTCTGGCCTTTTTGATGCAAGTTCTTGATCAGATTTATAAGTGAAGCACTCACTTAGTAGTCATTAGCAGTTTCTGAGTTAGGGAAAGTACCTGGAAATAATTACCTAGCTGGTTTGCTTTACTTGAAATTTGATTATTTTAAAGTTGGTAGGATTTGAAGGGCAACAAATCATTCTGAATTTTAGAAAATGTGTTAAGCACCCTTTATCAGGAGGCTGCTTTCTAAGCTCCATTCTCCCCTTACCTCCCAACAGATGACGGCCTTCTTTAATATAAACCATGTGTTTAATCTGACATTCTTTGTATTTCCCATTTGACATGAAATCAGTTTCTTTCCTTGTTTTCTTTTTTTTTTTTGAAGAAACAGGGTTGTCACCATACTGATGCTGAACTTAGTGCAGACGCCAGATCGGCACAGCGCACTACAGCCCAGAACTCCTGGGCTCAAACGATCCTCCCACCTCAGCCTCCCGAGTAGCTGGGACTACAGGCACTCACCACCTTGCCAGGTGAAATCAGTTTCTTTAAGAGGTTATCTGGACTTAAGAAAATATTTACATAGCTAAATGTTTAGATTGCATTGTTTTTACTAAAGCTGAATCTCTAGTTTTCAATTTTACAAGTATGAATTTATTTTAAATACTTCATCACTAAAGGCTGTCAACATCCTGTCTTTGTTTCTAGATGCATAAAACTACTAAATCTGCTAGCATGCTCTTATTGTTAAGGTTCAAAGTGTGATTACCAGGAAAGTCATGAGTCACACCACCAGAGGCTACAACCTGGGGAGAGTTAAGGAAAACAGTCTTCTAATTCTGAACAAACTGACTTCCTGTTGGAAAGGGTCACAGAAAAGCCATGCACCCATGAAATAAAACTGGTTTTTATTTAGAGATCATTGTTGTACACAGCCTTTTAGAATTTTGTTGAGAGTGGCAACTCTGAAAACTAATTTTCATAAAGAAATTTAAATTACTAACATATAATTTATTCATACAGCTCAATAGACATAAAGAGAACTCATAAGCTTATGGACATTTATTGTTCAAATGCACAGGGAGTACATCTTCACATTTTTGCATGGGTTTTTGTTATTCTTGGGCAAAATAATCTTAAGATGTCCAAAGCTGTCCGAATATTAGAGTACGATTTTAACAAAATTGTCACACATAGTCTATATTAAATTACCATAAAATCCCAAGAACCTTCCCAATCCAAAGTGAAGAAATGCTATATATTTTTTGCCATATCAGCATCACTTCTGGGGAGTTGTTTTTTTTTTAATTAGAAGAACTGTGGAGGAGATAAAAAATGTAAAACTTAGAGGTTGCCTCTTTTGTGTCACTTTTCCCAAGATGTCTGTTACCTGGTAAGAATGGAACCAAACAGTATTTTTTTTTAAATGGAAGAAGTCTAGATGTAACTCAAGTTGAAATAAAATTAATTCTGTAAAGGATTAAAAAATAAGGAGAAAGCCCCTTTTCTACTTGTTCTCAAACTTTGTAACAGAAAAATCCCCGAATCCCTGAATAATCAGAATGGCCAATTTGGTATAGATGTTTGATAATATCATTGCCTACCTTGTATCTTTTATGCAAAATATTCAAACTGAAAATATTCTATCACTTATGATATGTCTGATCATATAACTATTTATTTGGACTGAAATGTGTTCAAATATGTTTAAATGTGAAATCTACAGTATAGTCTGCATTCAAATATCTATACTCACACAAAATTATGTAGCTAATGAATAGCTTTCACTTTTTTCCTACTTGGATATTTAGGATGAGGTTCAAAGTTACATTCAGAAATATGTGGGCCTTGTGCTCTGACAGTGTAAATACTCCACTGAGTCTCAAACTTCAACGACTTCCTTTTTATGCATTCACTTCTTCACCCAAACAAAACACTTACATTGCTAGCCAATAATAACTAATAACTAAACCAATTTTAAAAATTTCAGAGTTTATCTCAATACTCTGTATAAATGAAAAGACTAGAAGATGGGACGGTGGAGAATGGCAGTGGGCAGTTTTTTTCTATATGTGCTGATTGCACTGAAATCGCCAGATGTCTCTAATCCATTGCATTCCTTAGCTGTTGTCTCTGGAATTTCTCCAGAGCTCACACTATCTCTTCTAATTTCTGCTACTCACATTTACATAGCCTCTCCCATCACACTTACCACCCTTCCTTATCTCAACAATCCTCCAGAGGGCTGATGATCAGTAAAATAAACACTATTAAAATATATGTAAAGTGAAAATTTAGCTTTGAAAATTACCCATCATTTCTTATGCATAAAAGGTCACAAAGTTTCCTTGTAGAGGGCTTCCCTAAACCTGGAGTGAATGTGGTTAATTAGAGGAGGCCTCTTAGCTGTGCAGCATCATTCTGATACCTTTAAGTAATCACAGTCATTACTATAAGACTATTTACTGAAAGCTGAGCTGGACAGCCATTGTACAATCTGATCTGGCAAATGCACAGAAATTGCACTCCAGATTACATATTAAGGCACTAATTACCCAAATGAAACTCCAGGGGCACCTTAGGTAGATACAGTAGAGTGAATTAAGGAAGGAAATAATTAGTCACAATTACAGAAACTAGCTCAACACAAAGTGAAAGAATGCATGCAGCTTATTTCCTGCAGAGAAAAGGGAGCCTTAGTAATAGTTTAAGAAATGCAAACAATAAACATGATTTCTAAAAATGAGTAAGAAAGGGACAAATCTCTATTTTAAGTTACAAAAACTACTTTATTTTTCTGTTTCTATATACTACATATCCAAATAACATTAAGACATTTTATCATGAGTTTGCACTATGACAAATCAACTTTCAAGCATTTTCTTGACTGTTTTAGAGGTTTTGCCAGCATTTGACACAATCTGAATACATACAGACAGAGTAAACAGGGTCAAAAAGAAAACTGAGTGAGCACATAAGGCATGGAGTTTGAACTCCAATAAAAATATTCATTAAGTAGGCAGAATGAGGTGGGGGGAGCGAAGAGAGGTATTCTGAAGAAAGAAACACATTTATATCACATTAAAAACCATGCATAGAAACTGTTATTGAACACGGTCAAGAAATTAAGTTTTCCAAATTTATATATCCCCTTTTCAAGGTATTCTGATAAAAAAAAATTCCTTTGGGCAGGGAGAGACCCTCCTTTACCTCTCAAAAATGCACTTAAAGATGCTACCTTTATTGGTGAGTGACTTCGGGAAGATGGAAGAGTGGATGCTTAGTTTGGAAGGCTGGCAGGAAATTTTCAGAAGCATGTCACTGAGGCCTAAATCTCAAAAAATCATGGCAGGTCTGGTGAAGACTATCCAAGTTTTCTTGCAATGTTTCTAAATAGAAAGAAAAGAGAAAATCTTCTTGATCTTTTAGGCAGCCTCCTCACTGATAACCAAGCTGTTTTGCTAATTTGTTTTGCTAACTTGAGGTCAGTATGGAATGCTATCCTGAGTTACTAAGATCCTACTAAAAATGTGACTGTTTGAATCACATTATCACATTCAGAATTCATAGGAGAATGTTAATTGAATCTTAATTTAGTATTTAAAAACAAAGTGGAATTATATTGAAATTGATTTTATCTGTTCACGACTAATAATTGCTGACACATTTCATATGATGGATCAGGAATGTTTGCTGCTTAAATAAATATATCATTTCCATTGATCAGGTATTTGGTATGAAATTAGAGGGTAAAAGAAACTACTTAAAGGATGAACTTTTCTTATAATACAAAATAAAAATAAATAACAGCACAACCCTTCTTGGGGAAAGTGTCAATAAGAGATATAAAGATTTTGTCTTCTCTTTTTAAATATCAGAAATCCTGAAAGAGCATATTGTAAGAATTTGGACTTCACTTATCCCAAGCAAACAAGGAAGATTTTCATCTAAGACCCTCTCCACAAAAACGACTTAAGAGCCAGGTAAATGGCTACATCTGAACAAACTACTCATAGCAGTATGTTTTCCAAGCCTTTCTGAAAAAGCAGTACCTACTGCATAATATGCAATGCAAATTGTTAAAACTCCTTGAAATAGCTGGGAAATACAATGGCAGGGGAAGAGGTGGGTGAAGAATACACTTGAAATAAGAGATTTCACTGTACCAAGAATCTTTATATTGAAAGAGCTGTATTAAAAACAAAAGCAAATCAAACCCAACACAAAACAAGAAAATGCAGTAGTTTCTGAGGTGTGGTCTTTGGTGAGTTCCACTGGGATATACTTAAATGCTCTCTTTCAACCAGACCAACACCAAACAATTGTTTGTTCTGTACTTAACAATTAAAACTGACCAAATAGGTCAGTTGGATAAGCCTATCCATCAGGAGCTTCAAGCAGCCATAGGAGTTAAGAACACATATGGTGCTTTTATATTTATATGAAGCAATTTTTCATGAATCCTATAGAGGTTGGGGAACTAGAGCTATAATAGTTATTCCTTTTTAGAAAGAGCACTTGTAAAATACAGAAAGTGATAAGGTAAATATCCCTCTATACTGAAATGATCAGTTAAAGAACTTTAGAAAAGTCAGCAGTTCATTACCTGAGTTTCCCATTTAAAGGCTAAATAGTAATTAAATGCTTTTTACTTCAGAAAGTGAACAAAAACTTACAATATTAAAAAGGGCCAGTGTCAGAAAATTTAGACTCAAACTTAAGTTTGAGACTTTTGAAGTTTTATAAAAGCTAATAGGAATATCTACGAATTTCCCTTCTTAGTTAAAACATGAAGTCATAGAACTATACTGACTTACTGGATGTTATCAAAATTTAGGTTGGGGGTCAGCCTGCAAAATCATTAAAAAACAAATCAATATTTTTTGAAATTTTGAGCAAATTTTTACAAGTGATAAAAATAAATTATTAGTAACTTCAGTTATGAACCCATATGAGATTTTTAGTTAACCCCTAAATAAAGACTTCAGCATAAACATGATTTTTAACCTGAAGAGATCCCTTTTGAAAGGTAACATAGAAAGTATAAATTTTATCCAGAAAAATAGTGCACCCAGTGTTTTGCCAGCAGTTACCTAAGCTTATCTTTCAAAAAGGTATTTTTGTTATGCTCAACCATGGACAATCTACCAATAAATTATTTGTTTAAAACAGATAGGGCTGGGCATGGTACCTGATGCCTGTAATCCCAGCACTTTGGGAGGCCGAGGCAGATGGATCACATGAGATCAGGTATTTGAGACCAGGCTGGCCAACATGGAGAAACCCCATCTCTACTAAAAATATATAAAAAATTAGCTGGGTGTTGTGGCAGTCACCTGTAATCCCAGCTACTTGGGAGGCTGAGGCAAGAGAATTGCTTAAACCCAGGAGTCGGAGGTTACAGTGAGCCAAGATTGCGCCATTGCACTCCAGCCTGGGTAACAGAGCAGGACCCTGTCTCAACACAAAAAACAGGGCTATGTTTCTAAATACAATACATTTTTCAAACTCAGGATTCCAACAATATTCTGAAATTGAATACTTTATCATACAAGAACTATAACCATGTTATTATTCTGAACATACTATTTCAATTCCAGGTCTAAATAAATTAGCAAAATAACCATTCTAAAACATTAACACAGAGCAGAAACTGAAAGCACTTTGGTCTGTATGATTAGATTATTAAACAAATGAAAATAATCGCTTTCCCCCCTTTTTTTTTGAGATGGAGTCTTGAACTGTTGCCCAGGCTGTAGTACAGTGGTGCTATCTCTGCTCACTGAAATCTTGGCCTCCCAGGTTCAAGCAATTCTCCTGCCTCAGCCTCCCGAGTAGCTGGGACTACAGGCCCATGCCACCACACCAGCTAAATTTTTTTGTATTTTTAGTAGAGACGGGATTTAACCATGTTGGCCAGGATGATCTTGATCTCCTGACCTCGTGATCCGCCCGCCTCGGCCTCCTAAAGTGCTGGTTACAGGCGTGAGCCACCGTACCTGGCCAAGAATCTCTTTCTCTAATGCTTCCGCCCACCATGTATCATAAAGTTTAAAACACAACTTAGGCACACGTTTCTGAGGAGCAATTCTCATCATTGGCTTCTGTATATAACTCAAAGTAGCAATGGGTAAATTCACCCAAGGAGCAATTTTTTAAAACAACATTTTGAAAACCCAAAGCATCTTTCTATTTTCTTTCATTGTTAAGTCACAAAACTTACTTAAATCAGTTTAGAGCTCAGAAAATGGTCAATGTGAATTTGGTACATAAAACAAAGTTCTCATAATCAGTATTTCTGGTTCTGCATCAAGGGCACAAATAGTATATTTCATTTTCCTGTTCTACATGCTTAATAGTCAGTGAAATATTTTGCCCAAGAGCCCATGCTATGTTGGATTTTAAGTACAAAGGTGAATAAAAGCTATGCTGATGGTCAGGCAAAAATTATTGCTAAGCAACAACAACTTAGCAATTTATTCACACTTTGACAAACAATTTTCTATGAGATACGTATTTTAAGCCAGAGAGCAGACAGAGTTCCTGTGCCTGTAGCACTAGTATTCACAGCAAGGGCACGCTTAAGGGAAATTGCTCAACATCCGGCCATCCCTTGGTATCATGGGGAATTGATTCCAAGATGCCCTCGGATACCAAAATCTGAAGATGTCCAAATCCTTGATATAAAATGGTGTAGTAATTGCATATAACCTATGCATATCCTCCCATATACTTAAAATCATCTCTAGGTAAGTTATAATACCTAGAACAATGTAAATGCTATTTAAATAGTTGTTATGCTGTACTGTTTAGGGAATAATCACAAGTAAAAAAGTCTGTACATATTCAGTACAGACACAACTTTCTTTTTGAATATTTTCCATCCACAGTTGGTTGAATCCATAGATGCAGAACCCACAAGTATGGAAGGCTGACTGTATATATAAGTGGATTATTTTGTTCAACAGGCAAAATTTGAATAGATTAGCACTGCCACACTGTGCTGAGAAAAGGAGAGGGCCTCCCTGGAGCACACCAGCTCTTTAACAGGGTGCTTTAGTAAATTTTTTCCCAGCTGATGCAGCCACATATCAAGATACAAAAGTTGATTAAATTACTCAAAAAACCAGGCTTCTAATTCTATAATTTTTAAATTTAATTACCTATAAGAATATTAAAATAAATCTAGGTTTTCTAAGGTTGTTCACCAGTACTACATAGCAGTATTGAGATTAAGGTGGGAAGAGCCTCTGTATTTAGGTTTTAAATATTTTTAAAATGTTGGTAAAATGCAAATAAATTAAATGATAAATGACCAATTCAAACATATCAACCGCTAAAGATTATTTTCTTCACTCACAAAAACCTTGTCTAAGGTTAATAATAACTGTCAGGTATGTGAAATAATACAATTTCGGGTTTTGTGGGAGGCAGGGGAACATTTAAAATACTCTGATAATATGCGACAATGCACTTATGTGAAGTTCCACTGAATGAAGGTCTTGGCCAATGGAGAAGGCAGCTGGTATTAAAATAACTAGCACAGATTCCTTGATACACACACAATGAAAACAAAAATAAGGACCCTGTACAGGTGTAAACAAGTTAAAAATGGCCTTGGCAAAATATCTTCCTCTATTTAAAAAATGCCAAAAAGCATGCAACTTATAATTCCCTCCTTTCCACAAGAATGAACTAAAAAACGAAAACAAACAAACAAAAAAACACAACAAATGGAACCATCTGTCAGTAGATAATAGATACATTGTGTTTCAAGACAAATAAAACTTTAAAATATTAATATTGAAAAAATACAATTAAATTTTTATTAAAAATACATATTCCTTACTCAATCTTTGTGTACATTTTGTTTTGTGTGAAAAGGAAAAAAAAACAGGAAAGGCATTAACACTACCTAATTATTCACACTGTATTTGGTAGAAGCCTGTTTCAGTCCAATTTTAACGAAAAATAAGTTACTCTGTTTTCATTTGCTCCCGGACATCGGAAGGCAGAGTTTCAAACAGAGCATCTTCCACAACTAAACCAGCTCGCTTCAGAGCCCGACAGTCGCCCAGTTCAGGAGGGAGGATTTCAAAGTGATTGCCTTTTACATCTAAGTAGGAAAGAAATAGTAAATTTCCAATTTTCGGGGAAAGTACAGATAGGCTGTTTTTCCCAATCTTCAGAGTTTTAAGTTTCTTGCAGAAGTAGAGTTCATCTGGAAGGCTTTCCACTTTGTTACACGTGATGGAAAAATACTGTAAACTTTGTAGAACTCCGATTTCAGGTGGGATAAATCGAATGTCATTGTAGGATAAGTCCAAGTATCGGATCTTGTTGCATAGGAAGAGGTGGGAAGGCAGCACCTCTATTTTATTGTGACTAAAGGACAGGCGTTCCAGGCTGGTGAGTTTCTTTATGTGCTCTGGGATGTAGGTGATGCTGTTATGCCACAGTTTTAGCACTGTCAACTTTCTCAAGTGCTGAAAGCTAACGATTTCTTCTATAGATTTCAGATTGTTTTCCTTCAGGTCCAATTCCTGGAGGCTGAGTAGGCTGAACACAGCATGAGGAATACGCTCCAGGTCACAGTGGACGAGCTCCAGCTCTGTTAAATTGGTCATCTTCTTTAAGTTGTTGAGCATCACCAGCTTGGTGCCATCATTATGTATGCACATCTTCTGGAGATGGCTGGAAACATCAACCACTGCCTGAGGGATTTTGGAGACATTGCTTTTGATAGAGAGAATTTTAAGGCTTTTTAGATCCCGCAGAGACTCAAGGGTGACGTTTTTGGAAATATCATGACTTAGAGAGCCAACCAGGTACAGTTCTTCCAGATTTCGGAGTCCATACATCCAGGGGGGGAGCTCCCTCATGTCATCAAACTTGACGCTCAAGACCTTGAGGTTTTCCTTCAGGAAAGAGAGAGCCGCACTGTGGATTTTGACAGAGCATTGGTGGAGAGAGAGTTCTTGAAGATTGTCTAGCTGTGCAATGGTGGCTGGTATCATTACGTTCTTAATGATTTCAAGTTTTAGAGACTGCAACTCTGTGATTTCAAAAACAGTGTCTGGAAGGCCAGAGAGCATGATAAGAGGCAATTCCAGTCGATTATGGGCATTTGTCTGGAGCTTCTGTCTCAGTTTATCGGGAGTCCATTCATTATTTAAGTTCAGCTGCTTTAATTTGTTTTCACTGACTTCAGACAGAAACACTGCAAATCTCTTGGAATAAAGAGGGTCATACTGATCTATCATATGAAGCATAAAAGCAAAGTCATTTTTCACATCTGGAATATCATCAATTCCAGTCTCCTGCCGGACATACTCAAAGGAATATTCCCGTAGAGAACGGTAAAACAGCCAGTATAAGGTATAAAGGCACGTCAATCCATAGATACTAACAAAGCACAGATAGCAAAAGGAGAGTTTTGAGAACAAGTGTGCCATGGTATGATTGCAAGAGAAGTTTTTATATCCAGTCATGTCCTGAATGTCCACATTACAGTCCACCGTAAACTGGACCTTGGAAACCAGAGCACTATTATATGCAATGATGATTAGGAATTTGATAACCTTAAGTACAGTCTGGCGAACATACATGGCATATAGAATATCGCCTTCTTCCACATGCAGCCTGAACTTCTTCACCTTCTCAAATAAGGCCTTCGCCTGTTCACCTTCCTTTTTATCCAGAGCCCCTGCAGTAGATTTGTCAACCACAAACTTCTCAGGAATGGACTTTAAAGACTGAGAGTTGACCAGGCTGCCTTCCGGACCAGACTGGATGGTGTTGGACCTGTTCATGTTGTTCTTCCTGTTGTCCTTTTCTTCTGAATCCTCCCCAGACACTTCAGATAAAGCTCGTGTGGTCCAAGGAGAGTCAAAACACTTCCCCAGAATGGAGATGAAATGTTCTATTTTGGAGCTGGAGCCAGGGAATTTGAACCAAAAATTACTGCAGAGCATAAAGACGAGGGTATGGATGAGTACCAGGTAAGGGAAATACTTGGCATACCAGTGGAGGGCTCGCTCGTAACACATCTGGTTTATAAAGCTGTACTGCTGAAGGTCCAAATCCGTCTTCAGGCCTTTCATTTCCACAGTGATGGGGTTAGCAGGAGATGGTTTAGGTGGAGGCAGTGGGGTGGTACTGGCAACTGCTTGAGAGACATTCGAAAGGGAAGACTGGTTTTGAGCAGGCTGCACTCTTTTCGGAAGGCAGATTATCTTGTCTTGCATGACCTGAAACACAGAAACAATATTTTCAAATTATATTACTCAAAGAGCTTTCATAATGTCATTACTGCAAAGAAAGCAGCAATAACATCCAATAAATGTCCATTTCCTCTGCCTGGAGAATACAACGTTCAATTTCAGCACGAAGATTTTATTCTTAGTTCATACATTGGAAAAATGAAGTATCCGACTTTGTTCATCATGTCTAAGTTATGACAGAAAACAGTGGTTTTTCATATAAGAATAACCCACAAGAAAAGAAATATTTAGGGAACATTCATGTGTTTTTAAAAAAATTAGCAGCCAGCCATGGTGGTTCAAGCCTGTAATCTAAGCACTTTGGGAGGCCGAGGCAGGTGGATCACCTGAGGTCAGGAGTTCAAGACCAGCCCAGGCAACATGGTGAAACCCTGTCTCTACTAAAAATAAAAAAATTAGCTGGGTGTGGCGGCGGGCGCCTGTAATCCCAGGCAGTTGGGAGGCTGAGGCAGGAGAATTGCTTGAATGCCAGAGGTGGAGGTTACAGTGAGCCAAGATTGTGCTGTAGCATGAGGGACAAGAGTGAAACTTTGTCTCAAAAAAAAAAAAAAAAAAACAAATAGCAATTCTCTCACTGGATTCTGGAAGAATCAGTCATCGTTCTGGGAAGTACATCACCTTCTCAGACCCTGTCTTTAGTTAGATGTCCCCAAGGATTCTATCAGTCTGTGTATGAGAAGCAGAAAGATTAAAAAGGAGGAACTATGAAAGAAATTCCTGTCTTCATTGTTTTCCTTTTCTTTTTCTACCCATAGTCTAGACTATATGTATAGATTAATATAAATCAATTTAATATAATGGAAATTTTACTAAGCTTTTATAAAAACCACTCCTTCAGAGATAGAGAAGAAAATACAGAAGTGTTCAACAGCAAAATTGTCTAGATTTGCTAGCTTTTCACAAAAAATGTTACATTGAGAATGACCATCTCTCTACCAATGTTTCAGTTTGTTGAAAAGAATATTAAGCTGTAAGAATGTCCAGCAGACTCAAAAAACTGCAATTTGGGAAAGAGAGCATGAATGCATTCTTTTCGAAGATAAGGAATACACATTGAATCAACCTAGAGCAATCATCTCCAGGAGGCCCATGTACATGGAACTCTATGAAGAAAAAGTTGATAATTCAAAGGAAGAATAACCAAAGAGTATTCAGCAATGACATGTGGAATTAATAACACAGGGAAAGTCTATTTGTATCTTAAAATGTTAAATGGCTGAAAATCCACAATGTTTAGTGATTCTGCAACAGCAGTGATTAGTGATGTTGCAACATCAAAGTCCTTTATCTTGACTACAGGCATAGAAACCGAATCTGCTGTAAAGTGGTCTGCTATAGTGTGGTAAGGTGACCACAAGCTGGTGACAAGGGAACTAGCAGCACACCATATAGAAACATGAGGCTGACAACAGAGTGAAGCACCCAACACTCAGTAAAGTGCCTCGTACATGGAAGACCACCAGTGTATATTTGCTGAAAAAGGGAATGAATCCAAAATTGCCAATAGTCGTTACACTTCAGGGTTGTATCAGTCTGGGTGTGCAGGGCACCTCTTCTATGGAAGCAGATGAATATGGTGATTATAGTGATGACAGCAGCAAACTTCTGTTGTGCTTAATATGCAACTGACCGTCTTTTCACAAGTCATGAGCATTAATTCTGTTAACTGCTATCTCAATCAGATGAGAGCAAGTACTCTAATTATTTCCATTTTATAGGAGAGGAGACTGAAGCATGGACTCAGGTGAAGTAACTTGCCTGCGTCATCTAGCTTAGAATCACCTAGACCCAGAGCCCACATTCTTATTTTCCCGAATGTCTAGGATTAAACCAAAAGGATGCCAATTTGACTTTATCTGAACAAATTATTTTGCACAAACAAGTCATCTTTTACAGAAAAGGCTTACTGCTTCCCATGTCCTAGGCAGATAACAAGAAATGAGGCTATGGGAAGAGAGGAGGTTTCACTGTAAGATTTATAAAGTTCTGTCTTGGAAGATAAAGCAGGGGGCAACTACTTACTATTTAAATCAAAATAATGCAGGGCAGAACAACAAACGTGATTGCATTCAGAGGGTTTGGTGGCTACAGAGCTGTGAGAGTTCAGCTGTGGTCTTCCAACATTTCTATTACCTAGGGAAAAATGTTGAGTATGTTCACCCACTATATTTATGTCTTCCTATAATTACTGCATATCCGTATCAATCAATATGACAAATATTCAAAAAGCTAATTTATTTCAAATTTAAGATATAGGTAAAAGTTTTCACTTTTATTTCACATCTCAATGGAGCATCCATCATATTTCTTGGGATTCAAGCACTATACTTTGGAAATCCCTGGAATTAAAAAAAACACCAGGAAAAAGCCCAGACAAATGCTAGACTATCTTGAAGAAACATAAAAGAGAAACGACTATGAAATTCAGGGCTTGGGATCATGTTCCAGATGCTTTCCTGTTCATGGTCTCATTTAATGCTCCAACAACCTGGGAAGTATAGGCAGAGGGAGGGGGCCAGAGATCACCCGGAAAAGTAATGTGCTTCCTTGAGCACATTCTTCAAGAGTGGCACCCTTGAACTGATGTTATGACATTGTTAATGATATGACGAAAATACACAGGAATCAGTGCAAAAGCAAGGTTAAACAGAAGGTAAGAAGGGAGGTGTCTTCTTAAGGTGCTAAGTCCCTGCTAAGCAACCAAGTGGGCCCCATTTCTGTACCCCTGCCTGACCCCTCTCCCAGGCTTGCTCCTAATAGAAGAAGATGGTGGACTTAAGGAGCTTGGCTGCTGTATAGGATTTTACATTATGCACTGTACCAGGGTGCCCAGGTGAAGGGCAAGCATAGGCTGAAATCTAGCTTGTACACCTCTCACTCAGCTGTCTGCACCTGGGGCTATGTCCACACAGTGCAACTGCGTTCTTATATTTTGCACAAAAACATCTAATTAGCTGGAATCTGCCATGCTGGAGAAGTAGGTCACATTCTCTCCCTTTTACAGAAGAAACTGACCAAGGTTCAGAAAACTTCAGTGACCTGCACAAGTTCATGCAGCTAGGAAATGGCAGAACAGGAATGTAAACCCATCTTTTCTTTCCAGCCTAGTGTTCTTCCATACTCCCTGCCTTCTTCTCATTTCACCTAGCTCCTGCAGGATGGCTTTGTAGAGAATAGTCCAGCGTAGGAGGCTTACACCACAGGCAATCTCTAGACGTACCTTTCACTCTTCTAACTTCATATTTCTCTTTCATTCCTTCATAAAGATATTTTTTGAAGTGTGCCTATTCAAATATCAGAAGAATAAGGAAAGTGATCTATTTTCCAAAAGCTGTTAATCATCCAGAAATGAGTCTTGAGTAGAAAAAAAATACTGGAATTTAGTCACTAAGAGCAGTAGCATCTCATGTTGCTGAGGGAACATATCACAACAAGACTCCTGCAGAGAGGCAGCAGGAGTAGAATTCTGAGTAGAATTCAAAAAGAATGTAAGGGCTGGCTGTCAAATTCAGGACTACAAAAAAGAAATAGCCAGGTTAGGAGGTCCAACAGTAAACAGTATGAAGATTTAAACAGTGAAATAGCTACAAGAGAGAGGAAGTTACCTTTCATGTTAAATAGAAACTGTATTTCTGAGCACTGCAATGTTGGGAAGAACTGGGAAAAGGATCAGTATTTTCTAAGGGAAAAATAAGAAAAAAAAAAAAGGCAGGCAGGCTTTTAAAAAAATTTTTATTTTTATTTTAAAAAGATTAAATGGTGGTTTTTGCCATATCATTGTAACAGCAGCCTGTGAGAATTTGGAAGTTTTTGTTTTGTCTTTCCTATCCTTTTGAGAAGTCTGCCTAGTCAGACCTATACTTCGCATCTCTTTTTCTTTCCCCAATAGTTTAAAGAGCAGGTGCAAAACAAGCCTGAAAGAGAGGCTGCAAAACAAATTTCAAAAGAATAATTGTAGGGTTTCAGGGTGTTGGTGCAGGACTAAGAAACAGTGGTTGGAGTATGGGTAGGGAGAAAGTACCCAACCCAATCCCCTACTACAAAGCCCTGAGGCTCAGTTCATCACCAGCAGATCATCCACACACAGCATCACATGGAGGAATTCTACCATTTTCTTTCAAGGACAACCCTCAGACTGCCTTTGTGGAAAAAAGGCTTGAGAACAGAGCTAAATGGTGTCTTTATGTAGGAAGAGGGAGAGAAAAAGGGGGAAGAAATTGAGGAGAGGTGAAGAAAAAAAAAAATCAAAACGAACAAGAGAACCCAATCCAAAAAAAGCATCAAAGTGAGAAAAGTTAATATTCTAAAAGCTGCTATGAGAATTCTGAGGATTCTTAGAATGAAATGATTTATGGTAAAGAAAATGTTTAAGTGAAGGAGGAGGAGAGAGACACAGAAAAGAAGGAGACACTGAAAGCAAGGGTCAGATTAAATTAAGGTGCAAGGAGACAGCTAAACTACCTACTTTACATTGGAGCGAACAGGCTTGGAAGAAGAAGGCGGAGGTGAATCAGGAGAGCACAGAGAGGCTAGAGCAGAAGAAATTAGGTCAAGCCACCCAGCAGGTGGCTGGAATATATGCTCATTATTTCTATTTTGACATACAAATACCTTTCAATCTTTCTCAAACCTTTAGTAAAATCTGCTACACACACACACCACACACACACATGTGCACACACACCCCAAATGCACCTTTTATGAATGCATTTTGTAGAAATCACAGCAAATTTCATGCGGGGATCAAAGTTGTACAGAGTTTGCCTGGCATTGATAAAAATCTATAATCTAAATTATTTTCATGAAAGCAGAATCTGGGACCATGGGAACCTAATCCTTCCAGGAACTTGCCTGGGGGCATTAGACTGGGGTTTGACCCAATATCCTCTGGATCCTTAGGAACAACTAACATCCAGAAGCATAAAATAATCCTCAAGCCTTCTCAGTTAAAGTCCCTGGAGAAAAAAATGTACACATAAACTTCTTCCATGACTGTGATAATATCTATGCAGTACTTTTGGAAAAAAACCAAAGGGTTGTAATAATTGGTTGGATTCACTAAAATTTGATTCTTCAGTTCTGATCTGCAAATCATCATGCTGAGAACGCACAACAGCTATTTTTAAAAATATGAAAGAGGATCCTGAAGATTCTTCCTCAATTCTAAGATCAATAAAATAAACTGAATTTCTGCTTTTGCTTTCTGTGGGGCAGGGGAGAAGTTTCAAGAGCAACATAGGCCAAAATTCAAGGTTCCTTAAGAAAAGAAACAACCCACACAAACCTGCCTGAAAATGCTGTTTGAATCTAGGAAGAGAAATCAAATATTTAAAATTCAACTGTCAAATTTAGAGATGCTTTTTTTTTTTGAGACAGAGATCTCACTCTGTCACCCAAGCTGGAGTGTGAATGCACGATCTCGGCTCACTGCAACCTATGCCTCCTGGGTTCAATCGATTCTCCTGCCTCAGCCCCCACCAAGTAGTTGGGATTACAGATGCCCGCCACCATGCTCAGCTAATTTTTGTATTTTTATCAGAGAAGGGGTTTCATCATGTTGGTCAGGCTGGTCTCGAATTCTTGACCTCAGATGATCCACCCACCTTGGCTTCCCAAAGTGCTGGGATTACAGGTGTGAGCCACTGCACCTGGCCTTAGAGATGCATTTTAAATGGAGTATGTGCATATTTTATTGCATACTGAAATACCTTGAATAGTCAATGTTAAATTAGGGCCTTTTAAAAGAAATTTTCACTATTTTAAGTCATAATATTTATGGCTATATTTTTGTATGATACACCTTTGGGGATGTTATTTGAGTCTTAGTCCTTTGTTAGAATCATTAAGACACATCAGGATGACAGTTATTTAGGCAGTTACCAGAGAAGTATGGAAGTGAAAAGCAGAACCCACCTTTGAAAACCAATTGAAAAGGTACCACATTTGCATGAATGAGACACCAAGGGGCCACTAAAACCACTTAGCTTCAGAGAAACTGCCTGAAATAACAACAAACAGATAAACAAAGGCAACTTATCTATTACATGCCAGACGTGTAGAACATAAATACTGAATTCTGAGTAAGCCTCAGGAAAAGTCAGTCATTCTGGAGCAGTATCTACTATGTGTCTGTTGTTTGGCATACCAACAGGAACAAAATGCCCCTCAAAGTCAAGCACTGGAGTGAGACAACTAAATCAGTCACTAGTGTGAAAAGTGCTCAAATGTGTGCTTGTCTTTCACAATAAACTTTATCATCAAATTATGTAGACACAGGAAAAAAAAAATCTAGTAGTATTTTTGTTGGGATTGCTTTACATTTATAAGTTAATTTAAGAACTGATATGATGTTGATTCTTCCTCTTTATGATGTGTGTGCTTTCACTTGTTTGCATGTAATTTTGTGCCTTTCAGGAGTGTTTTGTAGATTTCTGACCTAGATTTTACACATTATTAAGTTATATCTACATTTTTTTTGCTACCATAAATCTTTTTTTAAAATTATTTATTTATTTATTTTTGAGACAGGGTCTTGCTCTGTTACCAGGTTGGAGTGCAGTGGCATGATCTCGGCTCACTGCAACCTCCACGTCCCAGGTTCAAGCGATTTTCCAGCCTCAGCCTCCTAAGTGGCTGGGACCACAGGCATGCACCACCATGCCTGGCTAATTTCTATATTTTTTGGTAGAGATGGGGTTTTGCCATGTTGCCCAGGCTGGTCTTGAACTCCTGTGCTCAGAACAATCTGCCCACCTTGGTTTCCCAAAGTGCTGGGATTACAGGCGTAAGCCACCACACCCGGATGAAACATTTATTTTTAACACAGAACATAGAGTCTTCCCTTTCCCTTTTTCTATCCCCATTGCCATTCTTTTGTAAGCCCTGATAAGTTTGGCGTATACTGTTTCAGATCTGTATCTGTGTATTTATGTGTATCTAACATATAAACAGATAAGATCTTCCTATATGTATTGTTCCTGTACCTTGAGTTTTTCACTTTCACATTATGTCATGGAGATGTTAATACATTGGCACCTGGAGATCTACTTCACTGTAAGTACCACAGAATTATATATTGTGGATGTGCTATAATTTACTGAAGACATTCCCATTATGACATGCATGTAGGCGGTTTTGCTACTAAAAAATGTGTTAGTCTCAAAAGGTTACATACTACCAGATTTTACATGGCATTCTGAAAAACAGGACAGTGAGATGGGGACATAGAACAGATCAGAGGTTAAAGGCTGAGGTTGGGGGATTCACTGCAAAGGTCAGCATCAGGGATCCTTTGGGGCATTGAGATCCTTCTGTATCCTGTTTGTGGTGGTGGTTACAAGAACCTGTGCATGTTAGAAAACTCAAACATATACCTTGTTTAGATAAAGGGTGTATTCTTGAAGATGGAATGGTTGAATGCTATCTACTATTAACACTGCTCTACCAGCTGTTTTGGGTATTTGTGTTATCTTTTCATCTCCATTTTTACTCATAATTATTTTAGGTTTCTGCCTTTTTAATTTTTAAAAATCGAAACCAATCACCTCTTTTTACAAGTGAACATAATCCATAATTTTGCTCACTCATATTTGGATATTTGGACTTATTTCTAGATTTTAAATTTTCATTTATACTTTTCCCTTCTCCTTCCTGCCTTCTGCAGCACTGGTAATTTTTTCTCTATCTCCTATTTCCCACCCAACCCTTTCTCATCTGGTTAGGAAGATAGTGACTGTGCTTCTGTTCTTCTAGAGGTTATCTATGCTTTCTTAGAGTGTACATTTAACATTTTTAGTATCTCCACATCACTTCCAAGAATATGTTGTAACTACCCACTGAACAATGCCAATTTGTTGTTCCCAGAGTTTGTTTTTGCTTTCTTTTGAAACATGTTGCTTTTTTTTTTTTAACAATCTGTACTTGATTGCTTCTTCACATTTCTTTTATTTTGTAACAGTCTGTACTTGATTGTGTTTTATATATTTACTAAATTACGAGTCAGAAGTTTCTCAAATTCTATAACTTCTTCAAGGTTTCATTTTCCTTTTGGTTGAAGTATATACCTTAATAAATATTTTTTTTTAATTACCTGATAGCCGGATGGCCCATTATATATATATAAAATGGCATTTTAAGTTCTGGGGTACATGTAAAGAACATGCAGGATTGTTGCATAGGTACATACATGGCAATGTAGTTTGCTGCCTCCATTCCCATTGCCTAAAGCTGGCATATCTTCCCATGTTATCCCTTCCCAACTCACTACCCTGCACTGTCTGTCCCCTCGTCCCCTCCACCACAGACCTCAGTGTGTGATGCTCCCCTCCATGTGTCCATGTGTTCTCATTGGTCAACACTCGCCTATGAGGGAGAACACACGGTGCTGGATTATATGTTCCTGGGTCAGTTTGCTGAGAATGATGGTTTCCAGTTTCATCCATGTCCCTACAAAGGACACAAACTCATCATTTTTTATGGCTGCACAGCATTCCATGCTGTATATGTGCCACATTTTCCCTGTCCAGTCTATCATCGATGGGCATTTGGGTTGGTTCCAAGTCTTTGCTATTGTAAACAGTGCTGCAATGAACATTCGTGTGCATGTGTCCTTATAACAGAATGATTTATAATCCTTTGGATATATACCCAGTAATGGGATTGCTGGGTCAAATGGAATTTCTATTTCTAGGTCCTTGAGGAAGTGCCACACTGTCTTCCACAATGGTTGAACTAATTTACACTCCCACCAACAGTGTAAGTGTTCCTATTTCTCCACATCCTCTCCAGCAGCTGTTGTCTCTGAATTTTTTAATGAACGCCATTCTAACTGGCGTGAGATGGTATCTCAATGTGGTTTTGATTTGCATTTCTCTAATGACCAGTGATGATGAGCATTTTTTAATATGTTTTTTGGCCTCATATATGTCTTCTTTTGAAAAGTGTCTGTTCATATCCTTTGCTCACTTTTGAATGGGCTTGTTTTTTTCTTTTAAATCTGTTTTAGTTCATTGTAGATTTTGGACATAAGTCCTTTGTCAGACGGGTAGTTTGCAAAAATTTTTTCCCATTCTGTTGCTTGTCGGTTTACTCTAATGATTGTTTCTTTTGCTGTGCAGAAGTTCTGGAGTTTAGTTAGATCCCCTTTGTCTATTTTTGCTTTTGTTGCCAATGCTTTTGGTGTTTCAGTCATGAAGTCCTTGCCTATGCCTATATCCTGAATGGTTTTACTTAGGTTTTTTTTCTAAGGATTTTATGGTGTTAGGTCGTATGTTTAAGTCTTTAATCCATCTGGAGTTAATTTTAAGTGTAAGGTGTCAGGAAGGGGTCCAGTTTCTGCTTTCTGCACATGGCTAGCCAGTTTTCCCAACACCATTAATTAAATAGGGATTCCTTTCCCTATCGCTTGTTTTTGTCAGGTCTGTCAAAGATCAGAGGGTTGTAGGTGTATGGCGTTGCCTCCAAGGCCTCTGTTCTGTTCCATTGGTCTATATCTCTGTTTTGGTACCAGTACCATGCTGTTTTGATTACTGTAGCCTTGTAGTATAGTTTGAAGTCAGGTAGTGTGATGCATACAGCTTTGTTCTTTTTGCTTAGAATTGGCTTGGCTATGCAGGCTCTCTTTTGGTTCCATATGAAGTTTAAGGTGGTTTTATCCAGTTCTGTGAAGAAGGTCTTTGGTAGCTTGATGGGGATAGCATTGAATCTATAAATTACTTTGGGCAGTATGACCATTTTCATGATATTGATTCTTCCTAACTATGAGCATGGAATGTTTCTCCATCTGTTTTTGTCCTCTCCTATTTCATTGAGCAGTGCTTTGTAGTTTTCCTTGAAGAAGTCCTTTACATCCCTTGTTAGTTATATTCCTAGGTATTTTATTCCCTTTGTAGCAATTGTGAATGGCAGTTCGTTCTTGATTTTTTGGCTCTCTTTAAGTCTGTTATTGGTGTATAGGAATGCCTGTGATTTTTGCACATTGATTTTGTGTCCTGAGACTTTGCTGAAGGAGATTTTGGGCTGAGACAATAGGGTCTTCTATATATACAATCATGTCATCTGTAAAAAGAGACAATTTGACTTCCTCCTTTCCTAACCGAATATCCTTTATTTCTTTTTCTTGCCTGACTGCTCTGGCTAGAACTTCCAATGCTATATGGAATAGGAGTGGTAAGAGAGGGTATCCTTGTCTAGAGTGAGATTTCAAAGGGAATGCTTCCAGTTTTTGCCCATTCAGTATGATATTGGCTGTTGGTTTGTCGTAAATAGCTTTTATTATTTTGAGATATGTTCCATCAATACCTAGTTTATTCAGTTTTTAGCATAAAAGCCTGTTGAATTTTGTCAAAGGCTTTCTCTACATCTATTGAGATAATCATGTGGTTTTTGTCTTTGGTTCTGTTTATGTGGTGAATTACATTTATAGACTTGAGTATGTTGAACCAGCCTTGTATCCCAGGGATGAAGCTTACTTGATCATGATGGATAAGCATTTTGATATGCTGTTGCAATCAGTTTGCCAGTATTCCATTGAAGATTTTTTGCTTCTATGTTCCTCATGGATATTGGCCTGAAGTTTTCTTTTCTTGTTGAGTCTCTGCCAGATTTTGGTATCAGGATGACGTTGGTCTCATAAAATGATTTGGGAAGGATTCTCTTTTTGGATTGTTTGGAATAGTTTCAGAAGGAGTGGTACCAGCTCCTCTTTATATGTCTGGTAGAATTTGGCTATGAACCAATCTGGACCTGGGCTTTTTTTGGTTGGTAGGCTATTAATTGCTGCCTCAACTTCAGCCCTTGTTATTGCCCTATTCAGGGTTTCAACTTCTTCATGGTTTAGGTTTGGGAGGGTGTAAGTTTCCAGGAATTTATCCATTTCGTCCAGGTTTACTGGTTTATATGCATAAAGTTATTCGTAGTAATCTCAGATAGTGGTTTGTATTTCTGTGGAATCTGTGATATCCCCTTTATCATTTTTTATTGAGTCTATTTGATTATTCTCTCTTTTCTTTTTTATTAATCTGGCTAGTGGTCTATTTTGTTGATCTTTTCAAAAACAAGCTCCTGGATTTATCGATTTTTTGAAGTGTTTTTTTTGTTTATCTCCTTCATTTCTGCTCTGATCTTAGTTATTTCTTGTCTTCTACTAGCTTTTGAGTTTTTTTGATCTTGCTCCTCTAGCTCTTTCAATTTTGATGATAGGGTGTCGAATTTAGATCTTTCCTTGCTTCTCGTGTGGGCATTTATTGCTATAAATTTTCCTCTACACAATACTTTGAATGTGTCCCAGAGATTCTGGTACGTTGTGTTTGTTCTCGTTGGTTTCCAAGAACATCTTTATTTTTGCCTTCATTTCACTGTTTATCCAGTCAACATTCAAGAGCCAGTTGTTCAATTTCCATGAAGTTGTGTGGTTCTAAGTTAGGTTCTGAGTTCTGAGTTCTAATTTGATTGCACTGTGGTCTGAGAGACTCTGATGATTTCCGTTCTTTTCAATTTGCTGAGGAGTGATTTACTTCCAATTATGTGGTCAGTTTTAGAGTAGGTGTGATATGGTGCTGAGAAGAATGTGTATTCTGTGGATTTGGGGTAGAGAGTTTTGTAAATTTCTATTAGGTTTGCTTGGTCCATGTCTGAGTTCAAGTCCTGGATATCCTTTTTAATTTTCAGTCTTGGTCTGTCTAATATTGACAGTGGGGTGTTAAAGTCTCCCACTGTTATTGTGTGGGAGTCTAGGTCTCTTTGTAGGTCATTAAGAACTTGCTTTATGTATCTGGGTGCTCCTGTATTTGGTGCATATATATTTAGGATCTTTAGCTCTTCTTGTTGCATTGATCCTTTTGCCATTATGTAATGCCCTTTTCTCTTTTGATCTTTGTTGTTTTAAAGTTGATTTTATCAGAGACTAGGATTACAACTCCTAATTTTGTTTTTAAATCTCCATGTGCTTGTTAGATCTTCCTTCATCCCTTTATTTTGAGCCTATGTGTATCCTTGCATGTGAGATGGGTTTCCTGGATACAGCACACTGATGGGTTTTGGCTTTTCATCCATTTTGCCAGTCTGTGTCTCTAAACTGGGCATTTGGCACATTTACATTTAAGGTTAATATAGTTATGTGTGAATTTGATCCTGCCATTTTGATGCTAGCTGGTTGTTTTGCCCATTATTGATGCAGTTTCTTTATTGTGTTGATGCTATTTAACATTTGGTACATTTTTGGAGTGGCTGGTACTGGTTGCCTTTCTGTTTAGTGCTTCTTTCAAAAGCTCTTGTAAAGCAGGCCTGGTGGTGATGAAATCTGAGCAATTGCTTGTTCATAAAGGATTTTATTTCTCCTTCGCTTATGAAGCTTAATTTGGCTGGATCTCTTCTGGCTTATAGGGTTTCTGTGGAGAGATCCGCTGTGAGTCTGATGAGCTTCCCTTTGTGGCCAACCCGACCTTACTCTCTGGCTGCCCTTAGCATTTTCTCCTTTATTTCAACCCTGGTGAATCTGATGATTATGTGCCTTGGGGTTGCTCTTCTTGAGGAACATCTTTGTGATGTTTTCTGTATTTCCTGGACTTGAATGTTGGCCTGCCTTGCTAGGTTGGTGAATTTCTCCTGCATAATATCCTGAAGAGTGTTTTCCAGCTTGGATTCATTCTCTCTGTCACATTCAGGTACACCTATCAAACGTAGATTAGGTCTTTTCACATAATCCCATATTTCTTGGAGGCTTTGTTCATTTCTTTTTACTCTTTTTCTTTAATCTTGCCTTCTTGTTTTATTTCATTGAGTTTATCTTCAATCTCTGATATTCTTTCTTCTACTTGGTTGATTCAGCTATTCAAACTTGTGTGTGCTTTGTGAAGTTCTCGTGTTGTGTTTTTCAGCTTCAACATTTCATTTATATTATTCTCTAAGCTGTTTATTCCCATTAGCATTTTGTCAAACCTTTTTTCAAGGTTCTTAGTTTCTTTGCATTGGGTTAGAACAAAATCTTTTAGCTCAGAGAAATTTGTTATTACCCACCTTCTGAAGCCTGTTTCTGTCAATTCATCAGACTCATTCTCCATCAAACATTGTTCTCTTGCTGGGAGGAGTTGTGGTCCTTTGGAGGAAGAGAGGTGTTCTGGTTTCGGATATTTCCATCTTTTTGCACTAGTTTCTTCCCATCTTAGTGGATTTATCTACCTGTGGTCTTTGTGGTTGGTGACTTTCAGATGGGGTCTCTGAATGGATGTCATTTTTATTGCTGATGAAGATCTTTCTTTCTGTTTCTTCGCTTTCCTTCTAACAGTCAGGCCCCCCCTGCTGTAGGACTCCTGGAGGTCCACTCCAGATCCTGCTTGCCTGGGGATCACCTGCAGCAGCTGCAGAACAGTAAGGGTTGCTGCCAGTTTCTTCTATTATCTTTGTCCCAGAAGGATACCTGCCAGATGTCAGCCTGGGCTCTCCTTTATGAGATGTCTCTTTGGTTATATGGGGGTTGGGGAGCTGCTTAAGGAGACAGTCTGTCCCTTATAGGAGCTCAAGTCCTGAGCTGTGAGCTCCGTTGTTCTGTTCAGAGCTGCTAGGCAGGCACGTTTAAGTCTGCTGCAGCAGAATTCATAACTGCCTTTTTTCCCCAGGTGCTCTGTCCCGAGAAGGTGGGGATTTATTTATAAGTTCCTGTCATTCTGCTGCCTTTTTTCAGAGATGCCCTGTCCAGCAAGGAGGTAACATAGTCATAGTCTGCCTGCAGAGGCATTGCTGAGCTGCCATGGGCTCTGCCCAGCTGCTGTGTGAAATTCCTTGTAGTTTTGTTTATAGGGGTATAGTTAGAACTGCCTCGGTAATGGCAGTCTGCCTCAGTAATGGTGGACTATCTCTGTAATGGCAGACTGCCTCAGTAATGGTGGACTGCCTCGGTAATGGCGGATGCCCTTCCTCCCACAGAGCTGGACCATCCTGGGTCCAGCTGTGCTTGCTATGAAACTCTCAGTCCAGAGTGTTTCAGATTGCTGGTCTTTGTGGGGGTGGGACCAGCTAAGCCAGATCACCTGGCTCCCTGTTTCGGACCCCTTTTTTTCAGTTGATCTGGTGACTCTGTCTCTGAGGTGTTCCAGTTGCTAGTTGAAATGGCACCTGGATTTATGTGAGTTTTTGTGCAGAGACCCACTGTGCCGGCTGAAACAGCCATGCTGGAGACTCAGGGTGCTCTTCCGCCCAGGAATCTCCTGGTCTGTGGGCAGTAAAAATTCATTTGGAAATGCAGTGATCACTCACCCTCTGCATTTTCTCTGGGAACTGCAATCCAGAGCTGTTCCTATTTGGCCATATTGTATCCTCCTTAATAACTCTTAATAAAAGTCTCTGGATGGAAAACTCATATATCCTTTTAGACTGACAATTTCTATATTGCTTTCATTCTTCAATAATTACTTGGAAAGTTATAAAATTCTGTTTTGATAGTAATTTCCTCTCAGCATTTAAAAATGTTATTCAATTTTCCCTGGCCTATATTTTTTTCTGATGAGAAGCTTGCTGTCAGTTTGTGTTCTTTAGTGAGCAATCTATTTTTAAGGTAGCTTTTAAGATTTTACCTGTAGTCTCAGGATTTTCTGCAGATTCACTTTAATTCTGAATGTATGTGGATTAATACATACATTCAAAGGACTAAGGACTTAACTTTCTTCAATTTTGGGAGCTAAGAACTTGACTTTCTTTAATTTCAGGAAATTTAAGCAAATATTTCTTCAAATATTGCTCCATCCTTTCTTCCATTTTCTTCTACAATTCCTATGAGATGTATGTTAGTGTCTCTCAGTCCATCTTCCATGAATGTGTGTTCTGATTCCTGTCTCTCTGGCCGGGGTCTGGGTAAATTCAGAGCTCTTGTTTAATTCATTACTTCTCTATGCTATTGAGTACAGTCCAATTATTCTATCTGTTGATATTTTATCATTTGTAGACTTTATTTCCAAGATTTCTAAATTTGTTATATCAGCTCTTAAGTCATATCTACCAACTTTGTTGATTGATTGATTGAGATAGAGTCTTGCTGTATTGCCAAGGCTGGAATGCAGTAGTGTGATCACGGCTCACAGCAGCTTCAAATTCCTGGGCTCAAGTGATCCTCCCACCTTAGCCTGCCATGTAGCTGGGACTACAGGAGTGTGCCACCATGCCTGGCTAATTAAAATTTTTTTTGTAGAAATGGGGTCTTGCAATATTGCTCAGGCTGGTATTGAACTCTTGGACTCAAGCGATCCGCCCACCTTGGCCTCCTAAAGTGCAGGGATTACAGGCGTTTGCCACTGTATCAGCTCCTACATTTTTAAATGTTATGTCTTGATCTTTTTAACCATTTTCTGTATATTTATTTTAAATTCATTGTCATCTGGTTAAAACTTAATTTCATCTTGCATGAATCTGTGTTCCACTTGTTAATTTTGCTAATAGTCTTTCTTAACATAGTTGTTTTCATGTGTTTTGGGTGGTAGACACATCCTGACTAGACATGTAAGTTTTCCACTGTTTCTCATGAGTGTCCTTTTGTGGTTTCCTGCACCCAGCCCCCAGGCCCCCAGAGTCCAACATTAGGTCTTATCATGATGTTTGATAAGACCTTTGATGTTCCACTGTTATGTCAGAATCTCAGAGTCAGTCTGGGAGACAGTGGACAGGCTGACTCAGTTTCTGGTGGGCAGGCACCTTAGTTGCACAATTTCCTCTGAAGTACTGGCTCCAGCATCCAGTTAATCAGTATATTTTTTCAGCTTCTTTTTGGGAGTGGGACTTTTGGCTTGAAACAGTGACCAGAGTCCAGTCTGTTATCTTGCTTGGTGCATTTATGGTTCCCTTTACTGGCAGGAGCTGAGCTCCTGGCTGCTACTGCTGAGTTTTGGATAAGAGCCCAGCAATTGATTCAGACTCATTCAGCATTCCATTTGTACTCCACAGAAATGTTCTTCTTGCTTTGGGGTCCATGTATGCATTTTTATTATTATTTTTATATCTATCATGACTATATACATTGCACAGAGACTGTTTTGAATTGTAACACTTGTTTTACCATCTTTTGCATATGTGTATATTTTAATATAAAAATTAGTCAAGACAAATGAACATTATGAAAAATTGCATTGCTTGGGTAGTGCCACACAAGGTAAACTTATAATGACAAACTCCCTCCCCCCAAAAAGGCTGAATTTCTTTACACATATTCTACCAACAGCATATGAAAATACTTACTTTCTTATATCCTCGACAATAAAGTCCATTGTTCTTTTTCTATGACTTATAATCCCCAAATATTTTATCCAGCTTGGACCTGTTTTTTTATTTATTATAGAGATGGGTTCTCACTATATTGCCTAGGCTGGTCTCGAACTCCAGGCTCAGGTGATCCTTTTGCCTTGGCCTCCCAAAATTCTGGGATTATAGGCAGAGCCACCAGCTTGGACTTTAAAACACAGTTATGATTATATTATTATGAGAAGAGGAAATAAGAAAATTTGCGGTGTATGATAATATAGGTGGTACCATTCTAATATGTTAACTTGTGATCCAGATATAGTCTATAGATTGTGTTTTATTTTATTATTATTATTATTATTTTTTACATGTCTCAGATTCTTTTTTTTTTTTTTTCTTTTGAGACGGAGTTTCACTCTCGTTACCCAGGCTGGAGTGCAATGGCGCGATCTCGGCTCACCGCAACCTCCGCCTCCTGGATTCAGGCAATTCTCCTGCCTCAGCCTCCTTAGTAGCTGGGATTACAGGCACGCGTCACCATGCCCGGCTAATTTTTTGTATTTTTAGTAGAGACGGGGTTTCACCATGTTGACCAGCATGGTCTCGATCTCTTGACCTCGTGATCCACCCGCCTCGGCCTCCCAAAGTGCTGGGATTACAGGCTTGAGCCACCACGCCCGGCTTTAAAGACAGTGCTTTGACTTGGTTATGGCAGGTTTGATCCAAATAGGTAGAGTGGAGCCACAAAAAGGCAAGTGTCCAATATGAGGCTGTTAACTTTATGCTTCATCCTCCTCCCACCTCATTGATTCAAATATATGTAGTACCTAAGGGTTCTACCCTGAAGTTGATAATCTAGACTTGTCCCCAGTCTGACAGAACAAACCAAGTTATCTCTGTTGACCTAAGAAGGATATAGCAAGAAACACATCCCAAAGATCTATTCTCCAGGGATTGTTCAGAGATTCCAAAAGCAGACTATCCTTTACCAACAGAAACCTATTGAATATCTACTATCTACTATTTGGTTGGCATAAAAGTAATTGCAGTTTTTGCCATTGAAATTAATGGCAAAAAAAAACACAATTACTTTTGTGGCAACAGAATACATACTAAGTATCATAGGAAAACCAAAGAGGCATAGCCAGTATTTGCTGTTCTAAAAGCACTTGCAATCTCGGTAGAGGGACATAAAAAGCCACATGAAAAATCAAATGAGAGTGCAAATAAGGTGATATGTACAGTAAGAACTCAGGCGTGGAGTAAGCAGGGAAGGCTTAGTGGAGTAGAAGGAACTTCATCTAGGACTTGAAGCTACTGGGTTAGAGTCTGTGGTTCCAGAGGCAGGAGCAAAAGGATGCATCTGGGGAGAGAAAGAGAGAATGACTGAAAAGATGGGGTGTCACTCTTCCTTTCTGTGGTAGACCCATTTCTCTCAGGCAAAGGGATAGAAATAGAAGGGAAAGGAATTAACTTTCATGTCACAAAATTATCAGTTAATGTACAAACTTGACTAAGCACTTTCCCCAAGAAACAAGATCCTAGAGGACAAAGAAAGCACTCATTGTACAAAGGCATGAGATCGACTCCCTCATCAGAGATAGAATTAACTCTGAAAATGTAGACTGTGTTTCAAGGCTGAACTATTGAAAATATTTTAAGTACAAAAAATGTTGGTGAGAATGAAAAGGAAAAGGCAAGGTAGACGGCTCTGAAGGAGTGAACATGTAAATGCTCTCATTCTTACCAAATGTCTTATTTACAAATCTCACTATGCTTTATGTCCACTATATGCATATTTGGGGGCAATCACCACAAGAGCACAGAAATTGGTATCTGTGAGAACCACACATGCTGCATCACTATTACTAGGACAAACACTATCCTTGTCTCCAGAGGAAATGGAAAAGCACAATTGCAAGTATGTGGCATTGTTTCCTGTTTGCTGTGCACATGCTCTCTTCTCTTCTCTACTTTTTAAAAAGACTTAAATTTTGTTAGAGAAGCTTTAGGTTCACAGCAAAATGGAAAGGAAGGTATAGAGATTTCTCACATGCTCCCGACCTCCACCCATGTGTAAAGCCTTCCCCATTATCACCAAGCTCAACCACAGTGGTAGTACATTTGTTACAATTGAACCGACATTGACACATCATTATCGTCCATAGTCTACATTTACCTTGGGGTTCACTCTTGGTGTTGGACGTTCTATGGATTTGGACAAATGTATAATAATATGTATTCATTGTAGTATCCTATCATTTCACTGCCCTAAAAGTCCTCTAAGCTATGCCTATTTATCCCTCCCCTCCTTTGTCCTCTCTAAGCAACCACTGATATTTTTACTGTGTCTGTAGTTTTGCCTTTTCCAGAATATAACACAGTTGGAATCATACAGCATGTATCATTTTGAGATTAGCTTCTTTCACTTAGCAATGTGCATTTAAGATTCCTCCATGTCTTTTCATGGCTTGAGAGGTTTTTGTTTGTTTGTTTGTTTTTGCACTATATAGCATTCCATTGTTTGGATCATCTCTCTCTTTTTAAAAAAATTTCTTTTTTCCTTTTTTCCCCAGGTTTGGGACTTGTAAGAATCTCCCGTACTTTTAATGATGATGATGCTTAATATTTATATCATGGCCAGGAAATAACCTACTGCACAGGGAGGAAGCTTACACTCAAATAGTAAAGTGAGAGAAAAACCAGTCTAAGGCAAACTGCCAAAGTCTAAGGTATTTATAAGAGCAGAGTAAAAGGTCTGTTTTTATTAGTTGCTTATTTCTCCAGTGGCAATAGGAAAAGGAAAATTAAAAAAAAAACCAAAAAACCTATCTTTGCGTCTTTGAGGCATGGAGTGCTTGGGGAAAAAAAAAATCCAAGGGATTGAAGAGATTAGTTCATTAAAACTTGGATTTCTGAACTTATGGATTTTCTCAGTGGTAAAGTATAATGGTACTTTTTTTTTAGACAGTTTCACTCTTGTTGCCCAGGCTGGAGTGCAATGGCATGATCTCAGCTCACAGCAACCTATGCCTCCCAGGTTCAAGTGATTCTCCTGCCTCAGCCCCCTGAGTAGCTGGGAATACAGGCTCCTGCCACCACACTCAGCTAATTTCTGTATTTTTAGTAGAGATGGAGTTTCAATGGTGCATTTTATACAAGTTTTATTAATACATAATTAAAAACTAGATAGCAAGCAAAACTTCTTGAGTTATGCATCATGAGAAACGCCTGAGGAACATTAAATGTCACTGACAGAAAGATTAAACACTGAAAAAGATACAGCAGAACACCTTAAATCATTAGACAGAATAAGTAACAGTATAAGAACCAGTAAGCTCTTTAGAGATAGGCACCATGCTTAAGTTTTCGTTGCCTGGCACAAAGTAGGTATGCAATAAATATGAAGTGAACAAATAAACACTGTCCCCCATATCCTCAAGGAAGAACAAACCGCAGCTAAGGCAAGCATATGCATTCATATATTCAGATGCCAGAGAATATCTGGAAATACATGGCCTCTAGCCACCTTCCTCTGACATGAAACAATTCATTTTGCACATCCTCCAAACTGCCAAGTGATATCAGTCTAATGATTCCTAAAGCCAGAGTTAAGTGCTGACTCATTTAAGAGACATAAAGAGTGTGTCAGATTTGGGACACACTGTCTGTTTATTCCTAGGTAAAAAACCATCATACGTACATTAGGATCATGCCTACATTTTGAAATTCTGCTTAGTAAATACAATCCTCCTATCACTGTAAATACTGACATACTAACTTTTCTGAGGGTGAGAATGACAATACATACTATTAATGTCCATTTTTTTTAAACTGTTGGTTAAACTGAGGCTTTCCAGCCATCAAGGATGCTTTTGTAACCTATATCTTGGTTGTACCTACATCAATTTTCCCCCTTTCTTTTAAAGAAAGCTGCTCTAGATGAAACAAAGAATTACAAAAAACATTTTCAAAAATGAAGGGGCGGGTAAGATTTGAAGCAGCTTCTTCTCATTCTGTTTCATGGCATTTTTCCATAAGCCATAAAGACCAGTGAATTATTTGATCCAGGGCAATTTAAGATCTATGTGGAAAACATCCATTTCAAAGTAACAACCATGTGAGAAAATTCAATGGACATATAAAAACTATAGAACATGTTTTAATTAACAGACTATTTGTTTTAGTTGTTTGAAGAATTTGAAATATTTATCTCTAATTATGCTCTTAAAATAATATGGGAAAATCTCTTTTTGAAGCAATGCCCAGGGACTGAAATCTTCATTCTGTACTCAGCTGACTTATCTCTAGAAACTCTGTAGTTCACTGATAAATCTGTAAGCAGGAGTAGAATAAAAGAAATTGGGAGAGTTCAAAGAGAAACATAAATTATCCGGATTATCTTCAATGTATGAACAGGACAAAGATAAAGAATTCTAAATATGGGAAGCAAACAAATAAAACTGCTCTAAAAGGATTTTTTTTAAATGATTATTTTAGAAATTTACTATAATAATTGAAAAACAACTTGCTATTTATTTTTAGCAAATAAAAATATCTCACCAAGTGAGATGTCATCAACTGCCAGGTTGTGGTCCAATCTATGTAAAGGAATAAACAGTATCAGCCTTAGAAGATAACAGCCATACTTTGTTACTGCATCACAGAAGGCTTGTACCTAAGGCAAAAGTCATGGCACTTGTTATCATTTATGTGTGTTGGACAGCAAGTGATTTTTTTCAATCATTATTATGCTTTTTAGAAGTTAAGATTATTTGGACTCTATAAATATCATTAATTTGGATAAGACAGGTTCCACACATCTCAGATAAATAGGTCTTTTACCTATTTAGGGAGAATTTCATCTATGTTCTTTTCAATTTTTCAGAATCATCCAGATAATGGCTGATCTCTGGAGAGAAAAGACTCTTCTTTGCTCCTCCTTACTTCTTTCTAGGTGAAAGAGGGCTTGATAGAGATGGTGACCTTTAAAAAAAAGTACTGAACCTTGGTGTCACAAGGGGTTAAGTTTCTCCCTTGGGATCTGGCTGTTTTGACTACCACTTTAGAGCTTCTAGAGGGAGTCATCATTTGGAAGTCTCCCTTTTTCCTTAAAACTGATGTGAATACAATAGGTCTAAAGCTGCCTCTCTCTGGGAAGTTGGTGGTAGCCTAGGAGGGCCTGAGGAAGATTGTTCAGATGAGCTTTAGGAAGAATCAATAATAAATCAAAATCTCTTTCGCCTCTCTCTTCTTCACTCCTCTTTTCCCCTCTCCTCTCTCCTCTCTCTCTTCTTTATCCAGATTACCTATTTTTTGACCTGAGTACAGCAGAGATTAAAGTGCAGAAAAAGAAGCTAAGGAGTTTTGTTTTGTTTTGTTTTGTTTTTCCCAGAACTCCCTGCCATGCCCCCGCCAATTTTTTCTAGGTACATAGATTTTTTCAGAGTTTAGGCAAAGAAAGTCCTTGAGATTTATCTGAAGTCTGGCCTAGCTCACCAGGAAACTGATAATGAGGTTTAGGGCCACAGCCTTAGCTTTAATTAAATGTTCTTCTGCCTGGTCTTGTCCTTTGACTATGTCTGTATAGCTCCTGCAAAGTCTTCTGGGAGATGGACGTAGGTAGCTATGGGAATTAGAGCATTTAGTCCTGGATTCCAGACCTCTTTCAATCTGTTTGTCAGAGGCCCAACTAATCACACTTATGCCTGTATGAAGATGCCCCAAATGAGGTTTTTTGTTTTGTTTTTCAATTGGGGAGGATCAGAGTAATCACCCAAGAGAATATATTTTGAGGTCTGTGATTTTTAACCACAGGCTAAAATAATACATTTCTATTTTATCATCTTTTTTTTCACAATAAGTCTGTAAAATGGAAGTGATGCCTATCCTGCTCATTTCATAAAACTGGGCCTCAGAAAAGTCATGTGTTTCACCTAAACTCATACTAAAAGCACAGGGGAGAGCCCATGTTTTCTGTTTGACATTTTGGGGATTTATTTTTTCTCTTTAAATTAACTTATTTAGCTGAAGTCATTTTTTATTAAACCCAGGTTTTCTATTTCCTGTGAGCATATAAGGTTTCTTACAAGGTAAAATGATGAGGTAGTTGATGGCCTATTTATTAGACAAAAGATCATTGCAGAATTTTAAAAGTATAAAATTAAGTGACTGATGTAATCATGCACACGAGTGTTCTACAAGGGAATATCTCTACAACACTGTCTCAGCTTGCATTAAGCATTTTCTGAGTCCAGTATCTAGCACCTATAAAATTTAATACCAATATCCTGAACAATAAGCTAACATATTGAACTTAAGGTCACATAGCCCCAGCTTTCGATATCACTGCAAAGAATCTTACCAGCTTTTAAGAACTAAAATAACTTGAGTAGGGAGATGCCAATTCTATTTTAAGATGGCTGACCCTAACACTGCCAGTAGTTCAAACACTTCTTAGGAAAGCTAATGTTTTGAACTTGTCATTACATGATGAAAAAAGTTGCTATGTATGTTTCAAAGCCTTCACGTAGGGCCAGGAGCAGTGGCTCACACCTGTAATCTCAGCACTATGGGAAGCCAAGGCAGGTGGAACACCTGAGATCATGAGTTTGAGACCAGCCTGGCCAATGTGGTGAAACCTCATCTCTACTAAAAATACAAAAATTAGCTGGACATAGTGGTGCACATCTATAGTCCCAGTTACTCAGGAGGCTGAGGCAGGAGAATTGCTTGAACCCAGGAGGCAGAAGTTGCAGTGAGCCAAGATTGCACCACTGGACTCCAGCCTGAATGACAGAGCAAGACTCCATCTCAAAGAAAAGAAAATCTTTATGCTCTTATTAGAAACAAGAAGTGCTGTTTTATCAAAAAAACTGGTCATGGACCAGGCTCCAGCACTTTGGGAGGCTGAGGTGGGCGGATCATTTGAGGTCAGAAGTTTGAGACCATTCTGGCCAACATAGTGAAACCCTGTCACTACTAAAAATAAAAAAATTAGCTGGGCATGGTGGTGCATGGATGTAATCCCAATTACTAGGGAGGCTGAGACAGGAGAACCACTTGAACCCAGGAGGTGGAGGTAGCAGTGAGATCATGCCACTGCACACACTCTATCCTGGGTGACAGAGCGAGACTCCATCCCCCACCAAAAAAAAAAAGCTGGACATGGTGGCACATGCCTGTAATCCCAGCTACTCAGGAGGGAGAGGCAGGAAGATCACTAGAGCTCAGGAGTTTCAAACCAGCCTGGGAAACATAGTGAGAATTTATCTCCGAAATAACAAAACAAAACAAAATAAAGCAAAGCTGAAAGTTCTTATTTGCTAGAAACCCCCAAGTGGATATTTACAGAATGTTACCATGCCTCACAAATGTTATCCTTTGTAATACCCCGTATCACTCTTACCCCCTGGAATATAGTTTATTCTTGTATTCCTATAACCACCCTGTATATAGAATATCAAGAACCTTAATTTTCCCAGGTAGGCTTAACTGTGCTTTCTCCTTTGTACCCACTGCACTTTATTGAAACTATAGCAATTATGTTGTTTTCAAAGGATGCATATGAATGTTTATCTTTGCAGCTGTTCAAATATCTTCAGGACCAAAGCTAAGTTTCTGTGTCATTAGAAATTAGCATAGTGCCTATAAGAGTTGCAGAATAAATTGTTGCAATGAATATGTTATTTTGCCTCTGAAACTATACTCTAAGCTCCTTTATTCTGTATTCCTCATACTACTTAACACAGTATAGGGAACCTAGTCAACATTTAGTAAGTATCTGTTGAGGCATTTACAGTTTCATAGCAAAAAAATTCATTAAACAAAACTCTTTTATCACCAAATATTCTCCAGCAATATCTAGATATTAATATGTCAAGGATGCTATAAAAGAGATTTCCATATTGGACTTAAGTCACTTATAAATTCTCTTCCAATTCTGAAAGTGTACTATTTTATAACCGGCTGTAGTGTAGGACTACAACCTTCATGGATAAAAATAAACCAGTATCATGAAGCTATCACCATTATTCAAGAAACACTACATTTTAAATGACTTTTTAAAAATTCCTAAAAGACTAAAGTATACTAAATAGTTAATGAACATAAGCAAAGTTCATTTAAAAACTGGTTGTTTAGAATGAGAAAACACTTTTTCACAGAATAACATGAAGTTTATTAGACTCTCTGGGCAGCTCATAAAATCCAATCCATGGGTACACTGTGAAGCACTGATACTCTTAAAGAACTTCATCACAATGAGTAGTAAGGTCTACATTGGGATGCTGGCAAGACACTTCATACATCGGTATGAATGGACAACCACCTGGATAGGAAAAACCTGGCTTTCACCATGACAATTATCAAAAATTTTATTATAAAAACAACCATATATGGCAAAATCCCCCAAATTTTCATTTCTGTAAAACATATTCCCATAATTTCACTGAAATAACTCTGTAACTTGCTCTAATGAGGTACCTCAATTTCTACAGTTTCTTAAGTTTCTTAGCCATAACAGCAGAAGTTTTTTCTACACAAACTGGCTGTAGTTTTCCTATATATGATGGCACATAACAAAATATACCATGATTTGTTGCTCTCTTATTAGCATGTTATTACATTATGTCATCAAAAAATTTTCTTTTCAAGTTGGTTACTCTAACACATTAGGCCCTGTCTCTCTAACACTGGGTTTATGCTAATTATTCTTCGGATGAAGCCCCAGCTTTCCCATCAGGCTCTGCAGAAGGCTATGGTAAAACTTGCACGCACCAACAAAAGATCATTTGTTACTAGCTGCTTTTTTTTTTCTGAGACAGAGTCTTGCTCTGTCGCCCATGCTGGAATGCAGTGGCGTGACCTTGGCTCACTATAACCTCTCCCTGCCGGGTTCAAGTGATTTTCGTGCCTCAGCCTCCAGAGTAGCTGGGATTACAGGCGTGTGGTACCACACCCAGCTAATTTTTTTGTATTTTAGTAGAAATGGGGTTTCAGCATCTTGGCCAGGCTGGTTTTCAACTCCTGACCTCAGGTGAACTGCCTGTGTTGGCCTCGCAAAGTGCTGGGATTACAGGCATGAGGAACCATGCCTGGCCTTACTAGCTGCTTTTGATAATTTTGGGAGACAATGGATTTTTCCAACATCCTCATTAAATATTCCACAAAAAGCTTTCCTTCACCAGTTTATGATGCATTCCTAATCTGCATTTTGTATCACTGTTATTAGTAAGATAGTTTAGTGAATTCACAAAGGTGCTAAAGCACTAATGCATTCAGTCATCCAAATATGTCTCGAGTTTGTGCTGAGTCTAAGTTACTCAGGTGAGTAAAAAAATGAATCAGATATGAATCTTGCCTGTAAGCAACTTGAAATAGTATAGGAGTAATGAAATAATACCCTTAACACTTTGTGCCATACATTGTTGCTCACTGAGTGCCAATCAAGGGGGTGATGACAACTGTTTTGGTAATTCATGTGGTTCCAGCTTCCAAGCTACTACGGGATTAAATTCTTTGTCCTAACTCTGAGAAGGCAGATGTAAAGCTGGATGTGTACATCTAAGACACCTGACATTTGTGGGGGTACAAGTGCTCTAGGACACTAGATGACTGGGCCTTAATTTGGGTCAGCTCTTGTTTCAAGCCTTACTAATTGGATCCATGTAAGAAAAAACTGAAAGGGGCCACTTGTGCCTTTACGCCATCACTGTACCTGCCACACTGGCCTCTTCTGCTCCCTCTGTGTGGAATGTTCTTCCTGCAGTTAGCCTCCCTCTCTCAGGTCCTTTTGTTCTGCCTAAACATCACCTTTTCAGAGAGGACTTCCTTGAGTACTCTATTTTGAGGGAGACCCCCTGCACACTCTCTCCTTGCACTGCTTTGTCTTTCTCAGAGTACTTATTTCTGACGTAGTATTTTAAATGTACTTATTTGTTGGCAGGGATTTTGTCATTTTTTTTTTTACTGCCTAACTCCACTGCCTAGAAATACTGTGTAAAGAACAAATAATTCTCATGTCATGACATATGGCTTCCCCTTGTAGCTTCCCCTCCACCCAGGTTATTCAATTTCTGGAAGTGTATCTCCAATAATAGAAAATTTACAACCTAACATGACATTCTCAGAAAGTCCTTAGCTTTTTAAAAGCTTGTGTTTGTATGAGCCAAAATATTCCATCCATTAAGATAACTTTTAAGATAAGATTATTAAGTTTTTCAAAAAATCTAATTGGAATTTTATTAATATTGCATTGAATTTATGAAAAAATTTGTGGAGATTAGACATTTTCGTAAAACCAATTCTCTGCCATTCAAAAACATGAAATGTCTTTACAGTCATTCAAATTGCCTTATAGGCCATTTATGTCTTTGACATTTAGAAGTTATCTATGAAGGTCTTGTGTATTCTTGGTTATTTTAATTCCTAAATACCCAATAGTTTTGTTGCTATTTTGGATAGTATCCTGCTTTTTTTTTTTTTGCTAAATATTTAAGTTGGTATCTATCTTTCCAGTTAGGATTATCTTAGTTCATATTTTTAGAAGTGGTCAGAAAACAATATCAATGGATTAAGTTGTTTTTTTTTTTCTATACGAAAACTTTCTGTTCTAAAACAATTGGAATTCTAAAACAGGTATAACAAAAATTCAGGATTTTACAAAGGAAATCAGTACATAGAAGCAGCAGCAGCATTCACTATTTACATTAAACAGAAGACTCCAGATATAACACAGAAACTTACCTACAATCAAAATGTAGTACCAATGTTAGCCTAATCCTTACCACAGGGCCCCGATATTGTTGATATTCACTCAGGGTGGCTGGTAAATTATGAATTTTAGGAAAAGTTACACATTGTAATCGCAAACCTTTCGGAAGGTCAAACGGTTTTATTGGGACAAGCTGAAGGCAGCCGTCACATTTACATAGCATAGGAAAGAGAGCAGATCAAAAGCTTTCCCAGTTTTAGTCTGTTTACCCCACATCCCTTTGTCTCCACTCTGTTTACTGATGTAAATTTTGTGCTGGGTGGCCCTCTCAGGAGGAGATCAAAGGGGAATTACCTGTCAATAGTGTTTACTCTGGGCCCAGGACCTAAAGTTTTTATTAGTCCTAAAACTATTCTCTTAACCATGTTAATTATCCACATGTGTTAACTTAGAACCTCTCTTATAAAATCATGGAATAAATGTGTGGATGAACAGGAAGTCTGGGTCGATTGGCTGCATTTCACCCTCTGAAAGCAGCTAACGGCCATCCCTAGCACACTTGTATCACTGTAACAGTGCAAGAGTGCATTCATTCACCTGTGGTTGAATCAGGGGCTGCAGGCCAGACCTCTGCAGGTGGTGGCTGACGTCTCAGGTGGTAATCATGATGTGATCGAGGTCATACTATATTGCTGAGAGTATCAGAATGCTACCAGTGCTCTCAGTGAAATGGGAAACAGAAGACTTTGAGAGGAAGAAAGTAAGGGCAGTAAGTGGTACAGTAAATCTGTTTGCTGATATGATCAGAGGACTGTGGAAAATGTCCAAGTCAAAGACCCTGATTCGAAAACAAGGCCACCTGCCTCCATGTCAAAGGGTACTTATTTAACATAGGCCTTTAAACAGAAGTTTTGAATGATTCACACACAGGATCAACAACAGAGGCTAAATCTATACCTCACATAGGAAAACAGCCTGATATTCTGCCAGTACTTTCTTATTTGATGAAAAAGATGTATTATTAAACAACAAGCAACAAGATCATAACAATCCATAATAGTGGGAAAAAAGGAAACATTCCCCATTCATTGACTGGTATTGGATTGTATCAGATAATCTAAGAAAAGCATTCAGATTCATGCCCTATCTTAAGCCCAAGACGGTAAGGTGAAAGGCACTCCTATGTTATTCTTGTGGCCAGGAATTCAGTCCATGTAAAATTATCAAGGTGATAGATAAGAAGTAAAATTCTAGGGAAGATAAAAAGTGTCAGTTCTAATAAAGCACCACAAAAAGGAGGTCCCAACTAAGGCATATTTTTGTTACTAGATGTAACAGAGGTTATTTGAAAGTGTTTCTTTCACAGCATTCACCACCATTCCCACAAGATGACAAAGGTTGCTCTTTACAATTACTTTCACCATCTAAATAGTTTTTGTTTCATATTCCCCAAAGACCCTAGTAGAATGGCTATGTATGGTGGGTACAAAGAAACTTTATACAACTGGGCTGGTGCAGTGGTTCACACCTGTAATCCCAGCACTTTGGAGAGCTGAGAAGGGCAGATCACTTAAGGCCAGAAGTTCGAGACCAACCTGGCCAACATGGTGAAATCCTGTCTCTACTAAAAATGCAAAAATTAGCTGGGTGTGATGGTGCATGCCTGTAAACCCAGTTACTGAGATGGGTGAGGTATGAGAATTGCTTGAACCTTAGAGGCAGAGGTTGCAGTGAGCTGAGATTGCACCACTGCACTCCAGCTTGGGTGACAGTGAGGCTTTGTCTCAAAAAAAAAAAAAAGAAAAGAAAAAGAAAGAAAGAAAGAAAGAAAAAAAGAAAAGAAAGAAAGGAAAAGGAACTTTATAAAACATATCTGAGATGAGGTCTTGTTTTTAAGCCCTCAGTTCTCTCTGATTTCATCAGAATTCTGATATAATCAGTATTACTGATTCTAAGTAAGAATTTCTGGGCTTCCATCTATAAAATTCAAATTTGGCAAAAGAAAAAGATCTACTACAAATCCCAGATAGTATAGAGCAGTTGACTGCATGGGGGGAGTAGAAGCAAGAATTCAGGGCACATTATCAACATGAAGTCTTCTGAAATCTTTCTGGAATCTGTAATTTTGATTGCCTGTACTTTCCAGCAAACTGCCTGTGAACATTTTCACCTGAAGGTCCTTTGTCATGGAGCTGACATTGATGGCTTTAAATCAGAGAAGCAGAAATTAATTTCAGTATCCCCTGAAGATCAGTGGGGATCAGCTCTAACCAACAAACTCACATGTCCTAAACGATTTGATAGTGTAACCCTGCTGGCCACTTTGCTCCTAGTGACTGGATTAAGTCTTCCAGGATTTTTTTTTTGTAGGTGGCTTCATCACTGAAATAATTCTTTTTTTTTTTCCCCCTTCAAATTCAGAAAGCAGGAAATGTCTTTTCTATGAAACAATCACAAGGCAGGTCCCCTAGGGCTTCCAGGGGGCTTGCATCTTCCAGTTCCTGTTTCTGGTTTCTAACTGCTAATTCTATATTTGGTAATGGTCTACCCATGGGCTGTTTTGGATTTGGTCATAATAAGATAACCTGGAGTCACTGAGCAGAGATCTAAAGCAATCTTATTTTTCCAGGAAGCAACGTGTTGACCTTTCAGGATTTGGTCTATTTTGCTGAATGTGTTGAGTTTTTGAATAGTGTTTATAGCACAAAGCTGGTGTTTACACTATTGGTCCTTGAGGGTGTATGACTGTACAGGAATAAGACAGACACATATACTCCTACACTCTCCTGGCTTACAGTGAGTTTATATTTGTTCTTATGTGGATTGATGTAATCTAAGGAATGCTCTTTATACATGCTCTTATTCCATAGCAGCCTTGAAAATAGCTACTTGCTCAGTAATGAATAAATATTTGTCAGACAAGTAAGGCAAGAGTGCTGGTTCTAATCCTTTTACATAAGGGCAAGAAAGAATCAACACCCCCTTGATAGATAAAAACCCCTTGATCCCCTAGTATCTTCCAAGCTGAGTAGTGTTAAACTTATATGAATACAATCTTTTAGGAGTAAATGAATAATCAACTGTTAACTTGACATGAAAAAAGCAACTTACAAAATAGTTACTCTAAAAACTGTTGAATTACTATTTCATCATCAACGAGTGTTCTTCCACCTTAGATTTTGCCTTGTCATGTACTCCAATCTAGGACTTAACTTTTGTTGTAAATAAGATCAGAAAGAATGATTGCACTTTTCATTTTACAAGGGGAAAATCAAAGCCTAAAAATATATTTTAACAATTTTAGCATCACCTTGGAAATGAGAAAGGAACTCAAACTTCACAGAGAATCCTTTGTTTATAAAGTTATCAGTTATTAAGTCAATTTTAGTGGATTATCATAGCAGAGCTAAAATAAGAGCTTAAATTCTTCCCCTACAGAACATTCATTTGTTATATGGATCCTAGGTGGTTTTTGCTTTAATAACATATATCATGCATTCTTTCTTGTTTGGTTAATGCTTACTATAGATTGGAAGCTCTTCTTTTTAAAATAGCAAATATATAGTGAATACTCCTTAAATATTTTAATTTAAAATTCATAAAATTGAAACTTTTTGTAACTATTTTCTCTTTTTATCATTTTGCACTTGTTTTTACACTGAAAATCCTGTTTTATAAGCCAAACGCTGCTCTCACAATCTGTGCAATTGTGATGGTTCTGTAATATTTGATAGCAATATGCACAGGGGTGACAGACATATCCTGGAAAATCAGCCTCAGATGTGAACCTCAGCTGCATCCCTCTTGGGTTTGGGGCAAGTTATTCAACATTCTGTACTCTGGAATTCTCACCTGAAAAATGGGACTAACCTACTTTCACAGGTTTGTTCTGGGAACCAAATAAAGTACAAACAGATTCTAGCACAGGCTCTCTTGCCAGTGTTACTCAATGTATGTGCTATTAGCATTCTGGATAAAACAATTCTTATGCTTTATGGGAATGTCCCACCAAGGCCTCTGGTCACTGTGCCAATCCGTGAAGGCTTTGTAAAATGATCACACTAAGTATTCTGTTAATGCTGAGTTTCCCCTCTTCATTCCTCTTATTAAAATATATATTCTGGTTTTGTATATTCATTCTTTGAGACTTCACTCAATTATCTTCTCCCTGAGTCCCTAACTTCCAGTGGCTGAGAGACAACATTGTATTTGATGCTCTTGAGGCACCATTAAGGCACTTAGACATTGGAAGACATTGCTTATCTGTTTCTATGGTCTTCAGACTATTAGCAGTCTAAGGGTATAGGCTGTGCTGTTTTCTTTTCAGCATCTAGCACCCAGCACAGTGCCTGATGTAGTGCTGGTACCCAGGATTGTTTGTTGAATTGAGTAGTCCATCGCATATGAATTCTGTGCCCTGCAGCCTTCATATTCTTATGCAATGTTTCTTTGGGCATCTCATTTTTTCTCAGAACCTTGTCACCTCAGACACTTCCTGTACGCAGTCAACTGGCATCAGATTTCTTTGTAATGGCTGCAGAGATGAAAGAGGCCTATGTGTGAAGGGCCCGGGTTAGTTAACCTATCTGAGCAGGAGCCACTGATCGTGGGAGGTAACAGTGGTGGTGCTGAATGGGCTGGTCAGTGAGGAGCCCAAAAGGCTTCTGGACTGTACAGACACATTACGGGGCTGTGTTGCAGGAAGATGATTCTGACCATCACACAAGAACAGAGGTTTAGCTTGCAGATGAATCCCCTCTTGAACTTACTGCAGGCACATCTACTAAATGATGCTCATTATAGACATTTTCTTTTCTTTTTTTTTTTTAATTTGAGACGCAGTTTCACTCTTGTTGCCCAGGCTGGAGTGCAATGGCGCGATCTCGGCTCACCGCAACCTCCGCCTCCTGGGTTCAGGCAATTCTCCTGCCTCAGCCTCCCGAGTAGCTGGGATTACAGGCACGCGCCACCATGCCCAGCTAATTTTTAAAATATTTTTAGTAGAGACGGGGTTTCACCATGTTGACCAGGATGGTCTCGATCTCTTGACCTCGTGATCCACCCGCCTCGGCCTCCCAAAGTGCTGGGATTACAGGCGTGAGCCACCACGCCCGGCTGACATTTTCATAGGTACACTTTTTTTTTGTTTAGATGAAGTTTCACTCTGTCACCAGGCTGGAGTGCAGAAGTGAGACCTTGGTTCACTGCAAGCTCTACCTCCTGGGTTCAAGAGATTCTCCTGCCTCAGCCTCCCGAGTAGCTGGGACTACAGGCATGTGCTACCATGCCCAGCTAATTTTTGTATTTTTAGTAGAGGTTGGGTTTCACCATGTTGGCCAGGACGGTCTCAATCTCTTGACCTTGTGATCCATCTGCCTTGGACTCCCAAAGTGCTGGGATTACAGGCATGAGCCACTGAGCCCGGCCCCAGGTACACTCTTATTTTCATTTATTTCATTGCAAGTTAACTAATTATTCTAAAAGATTTTCTGTGTCCTTTCTTTTTTCTGCACTTTGACCTGCCATGGAACATATAAATAAGAGAAACAGTTCCCTGTGCTTGTTAGGCAGATCCTGCAGCAGCGCCATGAGCCATGGCACAGTAATAAAGACAGGTTTCTAGTGCTCTGTTGATCTATGTCGCCTCTCTCTACTAATTCCCAAACTAGGCATCCCAAATCTGCCATTCTTGAGACCCCCACTCTACTGCCTTCCTTGTTGCCACTTCCTGCTACATCCCTCACCCACACAATCTCTCAGCAAATGTGTTGTTTTCTCCACCACAGAGAAACAACAAGCCATAAGGCACAGACTCCCATCTTTGTCTCCATACCAAATAAAAATGCATCTGTAGCTGTCATTCCCATTCTGGTGGAAGATGCCTCCTGCACTCAAATCAAGGGTAATCCTTTCACCTAGATCCCAGATCTTCACCTCCTTCCTCCTGAAAATTACTATTACGAACCCCAAACTCCTGGGTTTTACATCCGACTGATTACTTAATATCTCCATGTCGATGTTTAACATATGTCACAAACTTAACATGTTTAAAAACAAATTTTTCTAGTTGCTGAGGTCTAAAAATCTTGCTCATCCTCGATTTGACTTTTTTTTGAGATGGAGTCTTGCCTTGTCACCCAGGCTCGAGTGCAAAGGTGTGATCTCGGCTCACTGCAATCTCCACCTCTTGGGTTTAAGCAATTCTCCTGCCCTGGCCTCCCAAGTAGCTGGGATGACAGGCATGAGCCATCATGGCCAGCTGATTTTTGTATTTTTAGTAGAGATGGGGGTTTCACCATGTTGGCCAGGCTGGTCTTGAACTCCTAACCCCAGGTGATCCACCTGCCTCGGTCTCCCAAAGTGCTGGGATTACAGGTATGAGCTACCGTGCCCGGCCAATTTCTCTTTTTCTCTTATATTTCACATTTAATCTTCCAGCAAGGTGGATTTTCCTTCAAAATTCATGAAGAACAACTGCTTGCTTTCACCCTACTGCAAACCATGTAATTATTTTCTTGCCTGGATTACTGCACTAGCCTTCCAAATACCACCTCCACTTCATCCTTAGCCCCCTACAATGTATTCTCAACAGCTGTAGTGATCTTGTTAAACATAAATCATGCCAATCTTTTGCTCATAATTCCTCCAAACATGTTCTGTCTCACTCAGAACAAAGCCCAGCCCTCCAGGAGCCTACAAGGCCCTACATGATCTGGCACCCACTGTGTCTTGGGCCTCACCCTCTACTGCACTTCCCCTCACTCACATTTCTCTGGCACACTGGCCTGGCTTTTCTTGAACCAGTATCTCCTGTAACTCAATAGGTCGATCTCTGATGTGTCAAGGAGGCTGCTGAATCACAGGTTTCAGCACAGTCACAGAAGTCCAATGATACAGCTTCCTACAGGGCATTTATCACTCTTCCAGGCCAGATACAGCTGACCAATCAGCAGTCATTTATGCCATAATGTTGCCTAGTAACACAGCTAACATTCCACCTTTATCGGGTCTCCAGGGAAACAGAACTAGAAAACTGAAAAAATCATAAAACCAAATTCTTCTGCAGAAAAGGAAGGGCCCTGAGGCTTCCTTTCACTATGTGCCTATTGCTCTTGCTGTTCCCTCTGCCTGGAAGCCTCCTTCCAGCACATCTGTGTGGCTTGCTCCTGTACCTCCTTTAATTCTTCGGCCAAAAGTCACCTTTTCAATGAGGCCTTCCCAGGCCATCTTATTTGAGGACTGCAGCTTCTATCTTACCTGCAGGAAGCTTCTACTGTCTTGGCATGCTTTATTTTTTCCATTGCCTTTATCATCTTCTAACATATTTATGAATTGATTTTGCTTAATTTGCTCATTTTCCCCATAGAATTTAAAGTCCATAAAGCTGGGATTTTTGTCATTTTTTTCCTTCATTGATAATTCTTAGAACAGTGCCTGATATATAGCAGGTTCTTCAACAACTATTTTATTTATGAATGGATTCATTGGCACCCTTTGTTGGAGGGAAGGAGGGCAAAATATTTTTAGTGACCAAATAAAAGACAGCATGATGTGAAGGACTAAGAACTGGAACTTGGGAACCAAATTGCCTGGATTGAATAAAGGCTTTCACGTTCACATTGGGAGGATCCTTAACCTCTCTGTGCCTCACGTGTCTAATTTGTAAGTGGGAATAGTAACAGAACCTATACCTTAGAGTTATTATGAGGATGACATTTGTTAAAATACATGTAAAGTGTTCAAAAGAGCTCCTGACACATAGAAAGCAGGATGTGTTCACTATTTTTAAGGCCAACTTTTCGAAGTCCTTTATTTTCACTCCATACCACTTCTAGTAATTTCTCTCTCTGCATAAACCCCCTCTTCCAGCTGACCTACCTGAAAATCACATCTACCCCATAGTTTCTATTAATATGTTGATTTCCATTGACTTTTCCAACCACTGACATAAGATTTCTAATGACGTAGTTGCTACTTTCCTCTTCTTAGTCCATGAGTTAGTTGTGTGGCCTGCCATCACTGTCCATAGCTTCCTTTGAATTCTGACACGTCTCTCTCCTGGTTTCCACCTGTCCTTATGGCTGCCCCTCCTCAGTCTTCTTCAAGGGCCCCGCTTCCTTCTCCATTTACTCTTTAATGTTATTACTGACATTGTCTTCCTCATCGCATTCTCCCTGGGTGATTCCATTCGCAAGCATGGCTTCAGCCCTCATGTCAACACCCCATATGTGCCAGTCCTACTGATGGTTTCCCAAAGATGGCATGTTCTTTCTCACATCTGTGACTTAGAGCTTTCTTTTCTCCTCTTGGTGTTCTCTTACTTTCAGCTAAGAAGAGGTTCTTAACTAACTTTAGCTGGTTCTCCAAGTTTTAATTCAACCATCACCTTTTCTCTTATTCACAAACCAAAGTGAGGGCTTTTCTTCAGCACTCTCTTAGTGCTTTTTGGACACCTCTATCATAGTATAATACAATTTATTTTGATTGCTAGTTTATTTATTTCTTCCCTAGAAATGAACTACTTATATGTTTCTATGTCTTCAAAGTATGGTACCTGGAACAAAGCAGTTATGCAAAAAAAAAAAAAACAAAAAAAAAAACAAAAAAAACAAAAAACCGGATTCAATACATGAATACCTAGCATCTATATAATTTTTAATTGGGTTTTTTATAAATTCAGAACTAAACATTCAGTAAAATAATGATATCTCATCAAAATGTTAGTTTTTCCAGAAAATCTTATTGGGGTAATGGTAAAAGATGGAGAAAAGCAAAAAGTTCCACTTGGGCAATATAAATGGTGCTGGATAAATGCTATATTTCACTGTGAAGCCAATTTTGAAAGATAAGGGTCCCCCTTTAATGTTAGTGACATCAGATGTTATTTGACTACAGTCAATTGATCTTTGGACTCATTAAAATCTTTCAAGTACCACATTTACCTTATTAGAAAAACCCAGTAAATAGGTGTTTCAGGCTTCCTGATATAATTACAAATACACTTACAGAGAACACAGTGACTAATACTTAACACAGTTAAAAATTACACAGCCAGTTCTCTAAGGATGTTTCTTTGACTTGTTTCTTGTTCTGGCCCTCATTTTGCCAGGGGTCTAGGCACCTACCTGTAAAGTACATCCAAACACGCCGATCATGAGCATGGCTACTGACAGGTAATCCGTAAACACATCCCACCATGGCTTCAGTACTCGGAAGGCAGGCTGCTGCTCAGAGAACTGCCGGAATTCTGTCACAGGAATCATGTTTCTGAGAAAGGAGAGATTACTCATGAATTAATTTATCTTCAAGTACAACATACTGCATTGTTAACAAATGTGGGTCCAACTCCTCACAACAGAGGTCTGAATTAGTGCAAGAGCTGTCAAGACTCATTAGTGTTCCAATGAGCCACTGAATAAACCACCAGTTGAGGAAACAAGGAGACCCCAATGGAAAAGGCAAGTACCTTTACTTGTCTTTTATTGTCCAATAACAAGGTTCCCTTTGTGCTTTAGGTGGGACAGAAAGAACGTGGCCAGACACTTGCAAGTATCAGTTATTTACTGGACCCTCATTTCTCTTAAACAGAACATGAACAGGCCAGGAAGACTAGAGCCCATTCTTTGAAATGTTTTTGCTATTTATCCTGCCATCTTAGGTTATTGCTTTAAGCTTTTTCTTTTTTGCTTTAAACTATTTTTAAGTGTAATTTTAGCACTTATTTGTATTAATTCTTTATTGAGACCTATTTATAAAGCATTCTGCTTGTTCCATGAGGAAGGAAAACAATGTTTCCATGTGGTCCTTGTCTTTTAAGAAGAAAGATCTTATTGATGGTGGGTTGAGGCCCCAATTTTTCTTCCTTGTTTCCTTTTTGTCTCTGTGCTTGTATCTTTTTTTGTATGATTTTTTTCCCTCTGCTTCCTGTACTTCTCACATTTCACTGAGAACCCCAAACGTATCCCATATCCTAATTTTCTCCTCTGAGACATCAGTTTATTCTGGAAACTCCTATCTCTAACCAAATGACAGAAGGTAAATGAAAAGGGCACACTCAAGGCTCTGGGAAAAGAGGAAAGAGGCACATTCTTTTCTTCTTGTCCTGCCTCCTCCTTTTTTCTCTGCCTTTAGTGTGACCCAGGAATTGAGGTTAATCATCCTGCTACTGTGAGAATAAAAATTCTTTCTTTATCTTATGGCAAGGAATAAGGGTGGCCAAGGAGGGCCAAAAAAATTTTCACCTTCCTTCCCTAATACTGATTTAAGAACTAGATAGACAATAAACATCCCAGATAAAAGCAAAGCCTCTTCTTTGATTCCAGCTTTGGCAACGATTACAACGTTATCTATTCTGTCTTGCTGCTTTGTGACTTTTTCTTAAACAATAATTTGTCTTCTTTTTTAATCTGTTCTTTAACACAATGTTAAAAATTTCAACTGCCTGGCAGTGTTCTCCCCTACGACCTACCTACTTGACTTCTGTGCAGAATACAGTTCCCTCATTTTTGAAACATAACTTTTCTTAACTCCTTTCTGTTACCACCACTAGGCTGCAGTTTCTTGATGGTAGAATCTACATGTTCTGCCTATGCATGTCCTTAAAACGTATTGGAGGCAAACGCACAAGCTCAATAAATTACTTTGTAACTTTCTAGTGTCCTTAAAATTTTAGACTAGTCCAAACTTGGATTTTCCTGACACTTTATGGCCTCTTTTTTTCTCAGTAAATTATTACAGTCCCACTGTTCCAAATATTCAATAGTCACAGTTGTCTCAATGGCAGTAAGAACGGCATATACTCATCTTGACTTCCAACTTCCACTTCAGAAGCTACTGTTTTAATCTATTTTGCATCCCCATTACTTGCCATACTGCCTGAAAAACAAGAAACTGAACAACTGTCTGTTGACTAAATGAATAAATTCAGATGCTTATTCATGAAGCAATGCTATTCCAACTCAGATTTGGGGTGACCCTAATCAGCTGCAGTGACAGGGATAATTAGCAAACCACCTGTGTTATAGTCTATTTTTCCTTCATAGATTTGGTTGTTGTCTCCTCCATGATAAGTTTCATTACATCATAGAGGAAATTGGACTTATTTATAAAAGTGAGCAACAATTTCAGAAATAATATGCACCCATATAGAGCAGTGGCTCTCAAACTTTTTGGTCTCAGGATCCCCTTATACTCTAAAACAATGAGGAGAAACCCAAAGTGTTTATATGAGTTATACCTATACATATTTACCATACTAGAAGGGAAAACCAATAAATTTAAAATATATATAATTCATTGAAAAGTAAACTCATTCACTAACATATATCATTATGAAAAATAACCATATTTTCTAAAACAAAAGTAGAACAATGGAATTGTTCTACATTTTTGTAAATTCCTGTAATGCCTGATTAATATAAAAGACAGCTGAATAGAAGATACATCTGCTTCTGTATTCAATCTAGTGTGCTATGATACACTCTTTTGTCTGGAATTTCAGTCTATTGTGATTTGTTTTATCTGAAATTTACACACAAAACATGGCCTCACAAAGACATGTGGTTGGAAAAGGGAAGAGTGTTCTTTATATAGCATTGTAGATATTTATTTTTGAGAGTATACTAAACCTTGACTAATTTAGTTGCAATATGAAATCTGGAAACTATACCTAAGAGCTTTTTAAACTTCATTATATTAAAATTAATTATTCTATCTTATACTTTGAATGGATTTTTTTACATATTCATCATTTTGTAACATCATGCATTGGTAATTTGGAAAATATTGGATCACTGAGTTATGCAGATCTTCCAAATGTTGACACATTTCATCATAATAAAATATTAAGACATATTCTAGTAATAATATTTAAAAATCACATTCATTAATATCACTACTGCTATCATCAGAAAAATGTTTAAGTTTTGGGAAGCTGTCAGGCTCATGATAGTGATCACAAGTTTTCCAAAATTCTAATTATCACTTGAAAGTTTGAATTTTATTGCTGTCAACAAATACTATTAGTTGTTCTCCTTGAAGTGTCAGGATCACTTCATTCATTTTGAGGATATATATGTCACATACTCGAGTCTCAATAATCAGTTGTTTTATTCAAGTAAAAGTAGTAAAATGTAATAAATTAAGCTCATTCTACTTTCAACTCCATTACAAAAGAGCTTTCTCTTGGGACAACCATTGTACTTTAGAATGCAGCAGAAGTGCTTTGTGCATTATTCCCATTTCATCATGCAGTTTATTAATAAAACATGCAGTCAGAGGTTGAGAATTATTAAAACAATAATTTTTGCTGCATCAATAAGGACAGTAGGTGAACCTGGTTTTTTAGTTGCAAGTGTGTACCAGTGAAGAACACTATTCCTTCAGCATAGTCTCATGCCTCTATCTTGAGTAATGTGAAGATGCCTTACTAACAATAGCTTTTGCACCCCATCAATGAAACAGGTAAAAAAAAACCCTTAGCATTATAAAATAGTTTTGACCTCATAGGGTCCCTTAGAAAGGTCTAGGTTGCCAGGCTTCCATGGACCACACTTTGAGAACCACTGAGGCAGAGGGTCACTGTTCCTTTCTTTATCTAAGCCTGGCTTTGAAAAAGCAAAGAACTGGATACTCACAATAGGTGAGGTTCTCTGAGTCCTTGACTGAGTTGCCTCACAGGCCTCATGCTTTTAATATGAGAAATAAACTAAGGCATCTAAGAAATGTAAGTATTATTTATTGCTTCTTAATATTGGTATAGTCTAGATAAGATGGAATATAAGACTTGATAGGGAATCAGCTGGTCAAGATGGCAAAGTTTAATGCTGCAACACAACTTAATTATCTCACTTAAACTCTTTTGAGTAAATGTGTATGTGTATGTATTCTACATGTCCACATATATATATACATGTATCCTACATATAAATATGTATACAGATTGATATGGTTTGGCTGTATCTCCACCCAAATCTTGTCTTGGATTGTAGCTCCCATAATCCCTCTGTGTCATGGGAGGGACCTGGTGGGAGGTAATTGAATCATGGGGGAAGGTTTTTCCCATGCTGTTCTCATGATAGTGAATGTCTCACAAGATCTGATGGTTTTATCAAGGGCAGTTCCCCTGCACACACTCTCTTGCCTGCCACCATGTAAGATGTGCCTTTTCTCCTACCTTCCACCATGATTGTGGGGCCTCCCCAGCCATATGGAACTGTGAGTCCCTTAAACTTCCTTTTCTTTATAAATTACCCAGTCTCGGGTATGTCTATTAGCAACGTGAGAACAGACTAATACACAGATGTGTAATACATACAGATTTTATTAAATCAACATATTATAAGGCCCAAACCAATATCTAAAACAGCATTAATCCTTAATGTGTTTGATGCAAAAGGTGAGTAAGCGAGGACTTGAATAAAAAACTACAAATCTAAAGACAGGGTAGGTAGACCCTTTGCTTGCTTAGCGAAAACATCTTTTTGTACTCCTCTTTCACAACTTTCAGTTCCTCTGAAAAATCTATGCATTCCAGTGACAGCCACACTTGATCAATTTTTCTTTCATTCCCACTGTCATTTCCAAGTGATTTGTGACAATTTCAAGAGTTGTCATTTTAAGCTAAGGGAGCCACTTCTGAATAAACTACTGGGTTTAAATAGTTAGGGAGCTAAAGATCGATCAGCATAATTTTATTTCTAGTTAAAAATTTTTCTTTTTTTAGAAATATAAATGATTACCTTTATACCTCCTCCAACCTTGATTTTCAACTTACTACAAAAGATTTTAATTTATCTTATTAGTAATGTCTTTGGAAGTACAACATTTTAAATTAAATCAAGAGATTCTGGTATCCTAATTTTTAAAAGGAAAAATATTAAATCTCTATTTCTATAACCTTTTGCAGACATTCATACGCATTTCCTTATTTAAAATTCTTATCATAGGCTGGGTGCGGTGGCTCACGCCTGTAATCTCAGCATTTGGGGAGGCCAAGGCAGGTGGATCACACTTGAGGTCTGTAGTTTAAGACTAGCCTGACCAACATGGTAAAACCCCATCTCTACTAAAAATACAAACATTAGCCAGATCTGGTAGTGTGTACCTGTAATCCTACCTACCCAGGTGGCTGAGGCAGGAGACTCGCTTGAACCTGGGAGGCAGAGGTTGCAGTGAGATCGCACCACTGCACTCCAGCCTGGGCGACAGAGTGAGACTCCGTCTCAAAGAAAAAAAAGAAAAGTATAAAACACCTGACACTAATCAACTACCAAGTCAAATGTCCTGTGGCCATCTCCAGACTTAAAAAAAATTATTAGAAAACTATTTTAAAAACTATTTTAGTGGATCCATATTCAACATAACTTTATTCTCAAAGATATATAATATTTTGGTAAAGAATATTGGTAAAGTTAGGTATAAACATAGAGTTTATTTATATGGCTCTTCATAAAATAACATGTCCTCATCCCTGCCCAGGATAATTTTAGTATTTCTTGTCTAGAATTAATATCCTAGAATATATTCTGCTCTGTCAATCCATGACCTAACTAATATGAAACTTATTCTAGCATGATTCCAACATGACTACTAACACTCTTCTACGGCTATCAGGTGGGTAGAACTAACATTTGTTTTGTTCCACATTTTTCTGACATCAGATAAACAACATTATTCAAGGAAACAAGAACCAATTTCAAATGACGATAGGTACCCTGTGAGTAACCCAGTGAGTGGCCTCATCAAAATGAATATAGAACAATTTAATAATTCCTGAGCACATGAAATAAGAATTCAACAGAAAAGAAACCCATGTGTGTTGCTCATCTATGTTGTTAAATCCAGTGGTCAGTTCTCATTCCTTATTGTTTTGTTGTTGTCGTTTTTGAAGACAGGGTCTGGTTCTGTCACCCAGCCTGGAGTGCAGTGGTGCAATCTTGGCTCACTGTAACCTCTACCTCTGGGTTCAAGTGATTCTCATGTCTTAGCTTCCCGGGTAGCTGGGACTACAGGCGTGCACCACCATGCCCGGTTCATTTTTATATTTTAGTAGAGACGAGGTTTCACCATGTTGGCCAGGTCTTGAACTTCTAGCCTCAAGTGATCCACCCACCTCGGCCTCCCAAAAGCATGAGCCACTGCACCAGGCCTTTCATTCCTCATCTTATTATGAGCAACATCTGACATAATTTGACCATGCCTCTCTTGGCTTTTAAAGGACACCACAACCTTTTGGTTTTCCTTCTACTTCCCTGGATGTTCCTTCATTGTTTCCTCCTCTTCTCCCTGAACTCTTATTTTGGAGCATCCCAATGCTTAGTCTTAGGGCCTTTTGTCTTCTCTAATGAATTCACTCCCTGGTGATTGCATCTGACCTCAATGTTTCAATACCATCTATACTTAACACTTGACAAATTCGTATCTCCATCCAGACTCACAGATCACTACCTATTCGAAATCTCCTCTTGGATATCCACGACACACATCAAACTCAGTCTGTCCAAATCCTTCTTTTGTCCCAGTCCCCTATTCCCCATCCCCACAGCAAAGCCCTTCTCCACTTACAGCTCTCCTATTCAGTAAATAGCAACTCTATCTTTTCAGTTGCTTAGGCCACAAATCTTGGAGTCATCTTTTACTGCTTTCTGTCTCATAAAATCACATGCAGTCCATCAAAAAACACTTATGTATTTCCTTTCTCTCTTTGCGCTCTCTCTCTCTCTTTCTTTCTTTGAAGTTTCACACTTGTTGCCCAGCCTGGAGTGCAATGGTGCCATCTTGGCTTATTACAACCACCGCCTCCTGAGTTCAAGTGATTCTCCTGCCCCTCCCTCCTGAATATCTGGGATTACATGCATGCACCAACACGCCTGGCTAATTTTGTATTTTTAGTAGAGATGGGGTTTCTCCATGTTGGTTAGGCAGATCTTGAACTCCCAACCTCAAGTGATCCACCCGCCACGGCCTCCCAAAGTGCTGGGATTACAGGCGTGAGCCTGTAAGAAACACTGCGCCCAGCCTTGTGTTTCCTAATGTATTGCATCTCTACTTCCACAAGAATGCAAGTTTCACAATGGCAGCTTCGCTTTTCAGTTCTATTGTGTTCATCAGTGTATTACAAGTACCTAGAGAAAATAATGCTTAGCATGTATTAGATACTCAGTGTTTGATAAATAAATGAGTGAATATGTAGTAATTTTAGTTAAGAAAGCAGTATATAATTGCTTTTAGCTTTAGAAATAATAATTGCAAAAAGCAAAGTATATGTCTGAGCACTGTCATGGTAGGAGAATCCCACATGCAGGGCCAGGATATTAGCACAGCTGAAGCCAGTGTGAAGGGCAAAAAAGGTAAGGAATAGAAATGCCATGATTTTAAATGTATGGGTTCTTTTCAATTGTACCCAAAGGCTCCACAAATCAAAATAAAGTAATCATCATATGCTGAAAACATCAGTTATAAAACAAATTGCTTTTCCTTTGGCAGTGGAAAGATGGAAATAAAAAGCAGGAGAAAAAAGGCAAAATTTCCCAATTACAAAAAAATTATACCTTTCTCCCTTAAGAGAGCATGACTGTAGATTGTGTTTTATTGTAAGTTGTGGCATTAATGACAAATTATTTCTAGAAAAATCCACTAAAGCAGAACATAATTATATGGCTCTGTAGAAATGTATTTAATTAAAAGAGAAATCATAAATGGGTTATATTCAGTCCAGACCCCTTACTTTATGGGTAAAAAACCAGAGCCAAGAGAGATCAGGTGACTTGCCCAAGGAACACATCTAGTGGTGAACTATAACTTTTAACCAACTCTTTTTCTTTCTCTCTAGATCTCTTTGCTCATACCACATGATGCTGACTGGCACTGAAAGAAGTTAAAATGTACTAAGAAACAAACAGCTTAAATAGAATATTTGTTGCACTCAAATTTCTCTTTTCATGTTTGTTATTTGACAATATAAAAGAAAAAAGAAATGAACATTAACACGTTTAAATGATTCTTAAGATATACTGTCCTCATAGCATCATAAAATGATAGAACTTTTGACTTAAAGGAATCTTAAGAGGTAAGTGGAACTTGCAACCCGATGAATACTTCTATCTTATCTCTTCCTTGGATATCTCCATGCTACTGTATGTTCAATTAACAGACCAATTACATTATTTGGAAAGTCTTCAAGTTGAGCTTAGCCTATTTTTCTAAGGGTGTTGGTGGGGGTGACAAAGTACTTCTAACTAGCAATTTTAGTTCTCTCTTACACAATGAAGATATTATTCCTTTGTGATTATACTCTTCACATATTTAAAGAAGAATCCTTTTAATTGTGGGTACTTCAGGCTGTACATCTCAAGGCCTTTGCTTTACATGATAGTTTCCATAGTTATCTATATTACTGTAGTCATAGACCTTTGAATCCACTAAAAATTTATGATCAGTAGCTGCTTTCTTCCTCTCAGAAGCATAATTCGCTTTCATTCACTCATGTGCTTGCTATAAATTATGAGAGGGAATTGTATGTCAGGCTCTGTGCTAGGTGCTGAGAGAATCCTTCACCCACATGTACACTCATGGGAGAATATTCATTAAAGAAATTCCTATAAAAACTAGAATTGAAATTCCTTTGTAAATGGGATTATTGTTTCCTGTGCCAATGGTGCATCTACAGAAGTTGTTACAGTATTTTTATTTCGCCAAGGATAGAATTTATATCTTATCTTTGTATCTTCAAGAAAGCAGCACAGTGTCTAAGAAGCAGCACTCAAACAAATTTGTTATGCTGAAATCAACTTATCCATGCTTATCATCCACATGGATAAACAAACACTCAATTGAGCATTGTAGTAAAGACCAACTCTTTCATTATATTATCATCCCCCAGGACAGACCCTGACATTGCAATAAATAAAGGAGAGACTATTACCGAATAGCTCCAGGTTGTAAATAATGATTATTCAAAGAACATCCCCTACTGAAGAGAATGTTTGAGATGAGAAAAGAAGTCAGGAATAATTTATAATTTCAAAGTTAAAGATCACTGAATTTTTAATGCATAATGTTCTGTCACTAGAGCTAAAGAAGATGTGTTGATCAATAATGTCTTCTAAGGTCTTAGCTTGTACCCAAGAAAATGGCCAAATGTTGTGACTCCCTTGTCAGAATAGGTGATAGAAAACAAATCCAAACATTGAAGTGTTATTAACAAAGTAATGGTTTGGAATATTGCATTTCTAAATCTCACTGGGATCTTAAAAGAAAGCTGTAATTTCTTTGGGATTTTTGTCAAATAGCTTCAGCTATATGTATATGATACTAATAATTATTTAATGCCTATTCTGCACCATTCAGTATATTAAATATAATTCAAGTATATTAAAATTCAGAAATCCTTTCTGAAATGAGGCTAAGCTGAGATCTAACATCCCTTTAAAAGCTGTTCACAAAAGATGATAATCAAATCTCAGTCATTTCTTTCCTTAGCTCTGATATTGTGAGTATACCTACAGTCTCTCTCAGAAATGGCTCAGCTCTCTGCATTTTACTGCCTTCATAGTCACCTCTTCATTCCAGTTCTTTTTCTGTCTCCTTTAAACTAGGAAGTCTTCCATTTGATAGTGTGGAGACACCCCCCCACCCACCCCAATCAGATTCTAAACCTTTGAAAAGGCTGCATGTTTCCCCTTGAACTCTCAATATTGTTGACTGTGGTTTAGACCAGATTTTCAAACACCTTATCAGCCTCAACATCCAAAAGCTAAGTTGAATTCAACTGGGGAAATCTGTAATGATTGGTTTGAAGATTACTGATCTCTTCCTTCAAAGTACAGAAAGAGACTGAGGTTTATCTCCAATCCAGTTTTACCCCTTGAACAAAGCGGGCACAGGGTTCTAAGCAGTAGGCACAGCATGAACACACAGTAGAGCCCAGAAAATCCAGGCATGACGAGTGCTGGCGAGGCCATCTGTGGGGAATGCTGCTTTCCTTCTGATGAAGGGCAGCAACAGAGGAGGGTGCAGAAGGCAAGAAGACCCCTTCCCTCAAGAACATTAAAACGAAAGTTTCTCGTTTATTTTGTAACTTCTAGAATTTAGAGTTATCTGAAAAGGCAAGGGGTCACCTTTTATTTTATGTTCGTTGCTCTGGGGTTTAAAATACTCAAAAAGAAAAAAAAAGAAAAGAAAAAAACTTTTGAGTTGAACTCTTAATGATTTTATAAGAAGAAAGTTGTCTTTTCTGTTCTGACAAGAAATTTAGCTTGTTTTTCAAATACTTTTCATAAACATAGATGGTAGACTGGTACTTATACAAACTGTCAACAAAAAGTGTGACAGGGAAGCTAACGCAACTTTCTGTCCAACACTTTTCAGCTTTTTTTTAAAATAGGGGTAAAATTTAAAATTTTCAGCTATGTTAAATATGAAAAACTAGGAAACAAAGTACATTGCTCAGAAACCAAGAGACTGGTGTTCAAAGTAAAAGACTGAAAGACTAACGGGTTTAGAATATGATCATTTTTATTGTCCTTTCCAATTAAGCTAATTTTACAGGAATCTACCATTTAAAATGTGCCATCTAGGATCAGAGACCATGAACGGTTTGATAATTGCATAAAAACACTAACTGTTGACTAATTATCTTTGGGGCTTATTAAGAAGGCTGCCCTCCACCTCATGCCAGCCGTTGATTGGTCTTTCCTGTTGGATGAGCTCAGTAAAGTCCGTGATGGAAGGAAAATATTCAGATCCTCCAGCCTCCAGAGAAAATAGCTCTGTAGGAGCATTAAAACTGATATGAATGTACCTAAAAATCAGAGTGTTAGGTTTTGTCTATCCAGCTAATGAATATTTAATGCAAGGCTTTGTATCTAAAACAGAAATAATTGTTGGGTTTGGCTCTACATTTAACATTGATTTAATAGCCATTTTTTCCAAGTTAGGCATTTTATGAGTTCCCTCTTCTAAGTTTTCTTTTCTCACAGCAGAGCTAAATATCTAATGCAAAGACATTTGATACTCGCAGAGTCTCACATTCTAGAAGCTGAGAAAGGGCATGAAAAGTTTCTTTATAGAAGGCTCTAGGTAGATACAGCCGAACGTAACTGGTCTCTCAAATCTAGGCTGTGCCTAATATCTATATGAAAAAGATTCTTAGAAAACATGAATATTTAATTAAAATACACTGTTTCTGAAGATAGATATATTATTTAATTTAAAAAGATAAAAAGCTTACCCTCCCTCAAAAAGAAATAGTGAAATTAGGTAACACATATTATACGATAACAAAGGCCAAGAATCTATGCAGATCCTGCAAAGACATTACAACGAAGACATAAATAATAGTGACAGGGGCCTTGTGGCACTAATCCTACAACTGGAATGTTCTTTCAATACCCACCCACCTTACTTGGTTAACTCCTATGCATACTGCAGACCTAGGCTCTAGCACCACTTGCTCAGGGAAGCTGTCCCCAGTCTGACTCTGTCGCATCCAGAGTTTCAGGCTCTAGTGGACATCCCTTGATGACACCTGTCACAGAGGAGCTTTCCATTCATTTGTGCTCTTGGATTTACATTGGCCTGCCCTAGGCTATAAGCTCCATGAAAGCAGAAATCATCTGTTTTGTTCACCACTGTTTTCCCAACAGTTCACAGTATTTGGCATGTAGTAGGCACTCAATATAGATTTATTGGGTAAATAAATGAGTAATTATAAAGAAAATTACAAGAATGGTCTAAGTGTAATATCTTGGATTTATTAGCTTGTATCCTCTGTCAGAAAAAAAAAAATAGAGGAAAAAATATAAAGCTCATCAGCTAACTTAGAACAAGACCAAAAGCAGTGCCAGCTTCATTGACAATGGTACAGTATTTTGAAATGGCTTACTTGGAGTTGCTATTATTAGTAAGAAAGCTGGCCTGGAGCCAGATGAGGTCTTCCTGAGAAAACAAATATATATTTTTAAATGGTTGAAAAACCTAGAAGACAAGCCATGGAAGTCTAGTAATGTATTAACTTGCATGGTGACATCCCAAGCTAATTTCAGAACCAATTTTGCTCAGCAACTTCATCAGGAGGATTAAAAAGGCAGACTGAGGGGGCTTGAAAAGAGCAAAACTGGCTCAAAAGTTGCTAACTTGGGAGGTTTAAATATATTAATCACAAATGCTAAAAAATAAAAAATTGCATAGAAAGGTCACAGGAATGCAATGAAAACTTTAGGACAAGTAGAAAAAAAGTATGGAAGAAAGAAGAAAAAACTTACTTTTAAAAGTCCAACATTTCAGAGAAGAGAGATCTTTGGAAGTTCTGAAGGAGAACTTCGGATGAAGTGGATGATGTTTTGGGCAGTGGAAAATAGGCACAGGGCCAAGGGAAAAGACAAGGTTTGTGAAACAACTATGGGGATGTTTGTTTTTACTTGTCTTGTAATGTTTGATCTTCTTTTCTGATGACCCATCTTAAAAACTCAACACAGACTAATATTTTAGAAACCTAAAACATTAGGTAACACAGACATAAATTAAAATTGTTTCTATAAAAATAAATAAATATCCACTCAACAGAGAAATGGAAATTGGTGGAAAGATAAGTTGGTTCATTTCTATTCAACATCTTTGAATACAAGCAGGGCCAGTCTTGGGATTCTTGTGAGAAAGAAGTGGGAGTTAAGGGAATGGGGGTGAAGAAAGTTCTAGGATCTTGATGGTCGTTCCACTTCTGGAGGCTAAACGAATTATCAATGGAGACAGCTACTGGAGTACAAAGTTTCCAAGAGATAGATTCAGTGTCTTTGAAAGTTTCATAGTCCTAGCACTTACCACAATGCCTCTAACCTTATTAATTCTTTCTGTAAGTAATAGAATAGCTTTATCTGCAAGGTATTGAGCTCATTAATGTGAATAAAGTACTGAGTAAGACAGACATAGTCCCTGTCTTTATGAACCAAGCATTATGGTTAAAAGACAGACTAGTAAACAATGACACAAAACCATTTCATCACAATTGTGACAAGCGTGATAAAGTAGACATTTAGGACACTCTGACAGTATACATTAGGACCTGAGCTACTGGGGGTTTAGGAAGTGACGCTTACATGGAAATACGAAGTATAGTATAAGTAGTAACAGTTAGCTAGGTAAAACTGGAGGCCAGGGCCAGGAGAACATTCCAGACAGTGAAGGGTCTGCAATGTAACCGCTGTTTTTTGTTTGTTTGTTTGTTTTCCCTCTCTTAAAATGTTTCACTTTGCTATCCATTACTCATAAATGTTTCATTTCTGTTTATCTTGAATAAGGTTGGACCCTGTCATTTTCTATCTGTAGAGACATAAGGATAGGGGTAGCCTGGGCTGGTCCAGATGATCTGAGACAAGGAGGGAAACACATGATATGTTCTTAGATGGAACTGGCAAAAAGTCACCAGACTCACTCACTCACCAAAAATTGTTTTGTATGATATGTGTGAAACCTACCCATGCTTCTTGTAGACTCATGTAAAGCTTCACAGCTTCACCTTCCATCTGGCTGTTAAATAGAGAAACTGCCTTCCAGAATATGCAAACTGACTCTGACTTATACTGGGTCATCCTCCACATAATGGCTCAACATTAATGCCTCAACGTAAACATCAATTCCATGTTAAAATCTGGCTCAGTAGCCCATGTTTGTACCAAGCTCACAGAATTCTCATGACAGGCATTGAAGGCTGTTATAATCTCACTGGGCCGGTCATCACCAGTCACGGGCTGCTCAACAATCTCCTGAGACTGAACACATGCAGCAACATGAGGGTCAACCATGTATTTACTCCCCTGAATCTGTCCAATTGTGTGCCAGCCCACCATAATGGCCCCTCACTCAAAATCTATCTAGAATACCTCCTTAGGAACTGGCTTCTAAACTACACACAAGGATTGCCTTTGGTCAGAAGATAGTCTCATCTGAGCTGTTTTTTACTTTTCTCTTTTTCTTCTTCCCTTCCTTGAACATGCCCTTCCTCTTTCCTTTTCTCCCTTCCTCCTCGCTAGCCTTCTTCCCTCTCTAACCTCTTTCAACACATTTTACCTAACTACTAAGTGCCAAGCACTGGAGCAAGAAGATAAATAAAAAGCTGTAGTAGAATATTTGACTACTTGGGTGGCTGAGGCAGGAGAATCATTTGAGACCAGGAGTTCAAGGGTGCAGTGAGCTATGATGGTGCCCATGAACAGCCACTGCACCCCAGCCTCGGTGACAGAGTCAGACTCTATCTGTAAAAAATAGAAAGAAAGAAAAAAAAAAGAGAATATGTGGGTAGCAGATCTATAAACAAGAAAACTAAAAAATGTATTATCCCCCCGTTTTCTTTTTTTACTCTTCAGCTCTTTATATTGATTTAAACCCAAAGGGCTTGTATGAGCCAGGCCAGCACAGAAAAGATGCTTACCAACTAGCTTTTTAACTCCTGCAGGTGGTTTGCCAAGAGACCTGCCAGAGACAAACAGGGTATAAAACCAAGCATGAGCCTGCCCTGGGATGAAGATATAAAAACAGAAATAAATAGTACCTTCACTTTCACAATCTAAGTTTTAAGATGCAATAGATTCAGATAGATTTTTTGACAAATTCCATGCTGAATAAACTCTTGCAACTTGCTATTCAAAAGCTAAGAACTAAATAGACTGGTATAAGAGACACTTGAATAAACTTCTATATGTTCAGTATTTTCACCCATTATTTCTCAAACTGACGTTTTTCTGATGAGAATGTCCACAGCTCTTTTTCAGTCTTCAGCAGGATTTGTAATCCCCCAAATACTTAACCACGACACCAACAATGCATTAACTGTTATGATTATAGAAAGAAAAGCAGAAAACATATGTTGTAAAGAAAGTAGTTACCAGAATTAAACGAGAAAAAAAAAAAAAAAAGGCAAGAACATGAATGAGTCAGCATGAGGCTATAACAGGCTAAGGGCATCAACTTCAAAGAGAAAATGAAATTATTTGGGTTGCCCTAGTAACACCAAGATAAAATGCGGAAATGAAAACGCAGGGTTTAACACTAAGGAAACCTTCAGCACTAGAGTCCCTCACATCATGGAATGAGTTTTACCATGGCAACATGCAAAAAACATATAAACGGATTAAATACAGAAAATATCCAAGAGAGTGAAAGCATGGTATTAATAATAAGGACTAAGCAGATCTAATAAATATCCCAGACCTTTCTTTTCTTTGACTCACAGAATTAAGTAAGGGGAATGGCAAAGGGTTTGTAGGGATCAAATGAGATTTCCTTCAGTGATATATAATCTTAAATAATTAAAAAAGTTCGGTCCATTTTTCCATCAGTCTGGAAGGACGTTGGTGTTGAGGTAGGGGTACGTATCAAGGACAGTAACTACCATGGCTTCTGAAGTTTTGGCAAAACCTCAGATGCGTGGCCTTCTGGCCAGGCGGCTGCGAATTCATATGGTTGGAGCATTCCTGGTATCCCTGGGGGTTGCAGCTCTCTATAAGTTTGCTGTGGCTGAACCAAGAAAGAAGGCATACGCAGATTTCTATAAAAATTACAGTCCTGAGAAAGATTTTGAGGAGATGAAGAAGGCTGGTATCTTTCGTAGTATAAAGTGATCTTGGAATAGAAAGAATTTCTTCAGGTTGAATTACCTAGAAGTTTGTCACTGACTTGGGTTCCTGAACTATGACACATGAATATGTGGGCTAAGAAATAGTTTCTCTTGATAAATAAACAGTTAACAAAAAAAAAAAAAAGAAAAAAAAAAGTTCAACATTATGGATTATTTCCACCCATTCAATTTTCTACAAATGACACAGAATCTCCATTCATTCTAAAGATCTGGTTCTATTATAGGAAAAGGCAAAAGAAAAAACAAACTTAAGAAATAGAAACATCTTCCTAGGTTACATTTTCCATGTCTGAGCTCTACTTTTTAGAGGAAATCTGTCATTGATTATTAAGGCAATAAATGACTCCTCTCAAGGGCAATCATATTAATATAGTACTAGAGTATAAAAATAATACTTTAGAATCCTAGTGGTTGGAAGCATGCACTGAAGTCAGGGTACCTGAGTCTGAATCCTGGCTCTGTCACTCATAAGCTGGGTGACCACAAGAAACTTACTTAATCCTTCTGTTTCCTATCTTGAAAATAGGGAAAAGAATAGTATCTTGCTTGATAGGATTGCTGGGGAAGCATGTAAGAGCTATAACTGTGGCAAATACTAATCGTGGTACTAGGCGGGAATGAGCACTCAATAGATGACAGCTACTAATATTAGCAATAGAGATGACAATCAAATTTGATAATTATGATAGGGAGTTTACCATATTTAAACATTTTATTTTGGTAAGAGCATAAGATCTACTCGCTTAAAATTGTAAGCATACAATACCGTTTGGGTAATTGTGGGTACAATGTTGTACAGCAGATCTTTAAAGCTTACTCATGTTGCAAACAGCAACTTTATGACCATTGATTAGTATTAATAGCTCCCCATTTCCCACTCCCTGCAGCCCCTGGCAACCACTAGTGTTCTCTTTGATTTTATTAATTTGACTATTTTAGATACTTCATATATGGAATCATGCAATGTTTATCTTTCTGTGACTGGCTTATTTGACTTATTATAATGTCCTCATTTATCCATGTTGTCACATATGGCAGAATTTCCTGTTTTTATAAGGCTGAAAAGTATTCCATCGTGGGTATATACTACATTTTCTTTTTCTATACATCTGTCAACGGATATTTTGGTTGTTTTTACATCTTGGCTGTTGTGAAAAACGAAGTTTACTTTTAAGAATAAGAATTTCTTGGTGTTTAGAGACTTCTGTCCTCACTTGAGGTACCACACTAAAATAGAATTCTTTATATAAACAGAAGAAAGAAACTTTAAAAAGTTGTTTTGGTTAAATAGGAAAGAAAAAGTATATAATGTTATCATGCTTACTAACTGCCAGGCATTAAAAATGTTATCTGTTGAATCTCCATATTAAATCCATGAGGTAGGTACTATCTTTGCTGTGTAGAAGAGGAAACATACAAAGAGAGATTAAATAATTTCTCTAAGATTAGAAAGCCTGTGAATGGCAGAGCAAAAATTTCAACTCAGGGCTTTCAGATTCCAATGTCCAGGCTCATTTCACTTAACGAGGGAAATTATTTTAGTCTCTAACAATCTTCTTTATGGGAAATTCAGACTTGACATCCATTGGCAAAGGACCTATTTGGAAACTCACCTTTTTCAGTATTGCATTCAAGGCAATCATATTTGTGACTTGAACACTGTAGCCTAAAATCTGACACTGAGAGAAAGCCAGTCTGATGAATGATCTTTTTAGAAGTTATAAGAGATTCAGCTTTTGTCCATGAAGGAGTCACTAGTGTGAAACTTATGCTTCCATAATAAATAGCTAAGACAATAAATTTTACCAGAACCACTGAAGCTGTTTTGTGTAGTGTTCTTGGTTATACCTGTTTTTTGTTTGATTTAGCATCAAATGAAAAATAGGTAGAGAATGCAGTCCCCAAATATTGCCCTGTTCCTGTCTCCTTTAGGGGAATCTGTATGTGATTTCCAGGAACTTGGTGCAGCAAAACAGCTAGAACCTTCTGTACTGAGAATTTGAATACTGGGAAACATATACCAAATTGAAACAGAAGGACAGTGACTTCTTACTTCCTTTTCATTGTTCAACTTAATGTAGTCAAGACACTTAACAATTTAACCATCTCTTATCCCAAGAAATGTATCAGGATCCTCCCTTCCCTGATGTTTCAGCTAAGTGTTTTGCTTTATTGCGGATATGCCAACAAAGAACATTCATTTTTTTAGGACTAGTTCAAATGCTCACTATTTTTTAAAATTATTCTTATGACTTTGCACTTCTGGCTTCTGTACCCAGGTTCCACAATGTTTCCAGAAGCAGAAAATGAAAAATACTTTAGGTAAATGTTATGTAAAATATTCTCATGGGTACCTAAAGTCTCTTTCTAATCCATGGGTTGACAGTCTGAGTTTTGCCAACTAACTCACTCTTGATGTTAAGGGATATCAAAACATAGCAAACCGCTTAAAAATTTTAGCTCTTTTTAAGGGAATAAGGCTTATGATATGATTTCCCAGCAACCTGAGTTCCAAGGCTCTAATGCCCTCAGCTTAGATTGTCCTCATCCCGTCAAACACTGCCCTGCAGGTAACTCTATTATTGCTTTGCTTTGTATTTTACTTTAATTTCTTCCTTCCACTGCCCCATGTTTCCTCCTTTAGTTTTTCCCAATATAAGTAACTCATGCTCTGGCTGATGCATTGGGTGTGAGATTTGAGAAAGAAGAATCAATATGAGTCCAAGATTTTGAAGTTGAAAAGCTGAAATAATGGAATTGCCATTTAATAAAGGGAGTGAGAGGCTACAGAAAGAGTAGGTTTAGCGAGCGGGATAAGGAGTTTGGATAGAGACATCTGAAATCTGAGATGTCTACTAGACATCCAAGTAGAGGGGCTCCACAAACAGCTGGATACAGTAGACTAGAGATAGGAAAGATCTGGGATAGAGACAGAAGTTTGGGAGTAAGTAGGGTTATAAAAAGTGGTAGGATGAAACCACCTATGGAGTATATAGAAAAGGAAAAGCTATCTAAGGACTTCCTGCAGAAAGGAGCATTCTGCCACCAGATATTGGCATGAATATTGTTTTCTCACCTCCTTCAGGTCTCTGCACATATATCATTATTGGAGACACCTTATCTGGCCACCTATTGAAAATATTAATACAATTCACCAGCAGCAAGAGCATGCCATCCCAGCACTGCCTTTTTCATTCCCTAAGTGCTTTCCTCAATAGCATCATCTTTATCAGATGTACTATACAGGTATTATTTATTTATTTCTCTATCTATCTCTCCACTGCATCATAAGGTAAGCTCCCTAAGAAATGGGGATTTTGTTTGGTTCACTTCTGTGTCTCACTGCCTAGAACAGTACCTGGCACATAAAAAGTACTCAATAAGTAATTGCTGAATCAATGAAATGAGAAATGATCATCTACTTAATCTGAAATTATCCCAGTTATTAAAAATTAATAACAGAAATGTTTATGGGACTACCAAAAATTACAGTAAGGTACATTTAGTTTTGGGAAAGAGAACACCAGATTTCTCTTGTACCACTTTGCATTTTCTCATGACACCTACACTCTGTTTAGGGGCAAAGAGGAAGCAAAGAAGTCCTAAGAGGTCACCTAAGAGATCTGCAAGGAGGTAGAAAAGGAAGATTCTATCTTATTTAGAGAGTTGGGAGAAGGAACAAAGGAGAGGAGTGGGACAAAAGGTTCCCTGGTCCTCATTTGTTTTGAGCCATGGGATCCTTTATAGTATTATGAACAGTATCATGTATTTTCCTCTACTCACATTGCCAGCCTCTGTCAACTTCCAGGTACCTACCATGGAATAAGGTAAAGACTGCAAGAAGGGAATATAAGTTTTTATCAAGCAACAGCAGAGTTCAATAGTGATCATTGATTGTTTGGGTCAAAATGCAGTCATATATTGATTAACAATGGATATATGTTCTGAGAAATGCATCAGCATCACTGGGCAGTTCTGTCTTGTGAACGCCATAGAGTGTACTGTTACAAACCTAGACGGTATAGCCTACTACACACTTGGGCTATATGGTTTGGCCTCTTGCTTCCTAGGCTATAAATCTGTACAGCATTTTACTGTACTGAATCCTGCAGGTAACTGCAACACAATAGTAAACATTTGTGTATCTAAATATAGAAAAAGCATTTGTGTATCTAAATATAGAAAAATATTTTATATATAATATAAAAATTTAATATAATATAAAATATATAAAATATTTTTAATCTTTTATACAATAAAAATGTATGAAAGATTAAAAATAGTACACCTGTATAAAGTACTTACTACGAATGGAGTTTGCAGGACTGGATGTTATTCTGGATGAGTCAGCAAGTGGTGAGTGAATGTGAAGGCCGAGGACGTTACTTTGCACTGCTACAGACTTTATAAACACTGTATACTTAGGCTACACTAAATTCATACACAAATATTTTTCTTTCTTCAATAATAAGCTGGTTATTGCAACTTTTCTACTTCACAAATATTATTTTTAACTTTTTGACTCATAATAACATTTGGCTTAAAACACAAATACATTTTATATCTGCACAAAAATATTTTTTATTCCTTATTCTATAAGCTTTTTGTTATTAAATTACTATTTTTTGCTTTTTAAACTTTTAAACTAAAAATGAAGACACAAATATGTATATTGACCTAGGCCTACACAGGGTCAAGAACATCAAGGTCACTGTCTTCTTCCTCCACATTGTATCCCACCTGATGGTCTTCAGGAACATAATAATAACACACATAGAACTCTCATCTCCTATGAGAACAGTAACTTCCTCTGGAATAGCTCCTACAGGACCCACCTGAGGCTGTTTTACAGGTAACTTTTTAAAAAATATGAGTACAAGAGTATACTCTAAAATAATGATAAAAATTATGATACAGTAAATACATAAACCGTTATCGTGGTTGTTTATCATTATCAAGAATTATATCCTATGTGTAATTGTATATGCTATACTTTTACATGACTGGCAATGCAGTAGGTTTGTTTACAACAGCATTACTACCACCGTGTGAGTGATGTGTTGTGCTACAACATTATGATGACTATGAGGTGATGGGAATTTTTCAGCTTCATTACAATCCTATGGGACCGTCACTGTATGTGCCATCCGTGGCTGACTGAAATGTCAATACATGGTGCATGATTGCACTCAATGGCAAGTGACCAGGAATGCACCAGCACTGAAAAATGGGAGCGTGAGAGCTGTGGGAAACAATGATGGGCCAGAAGTGGGGCAAGTCAGCCATCATGTTGTTCTTTAAAAAGACAACACAATACTAATTTGTGGTATTTAAGAGTCAGACAGTTAACCTTTTGCTATAGCTAGCATTATTCAGGTCCTTACTAGAGTTTAGGGCTCTATTTTAAGAGGAATATAGAAAAATATTACATAGACATTTATTTAAGGGCTAAAAATTTTACCTACAAAAATATATTTAGATTCCAACGATGGCTGACCCATCTTAGCTATTGCCTTGATTTAAGCCACCATCGTCTCTCAATTAGATTACTACAGTATCTTCCTGACCAGTCTCTCCACTTCTACCAATGACCCCTATAGAGTCGTCTAAAGTTAGCAACCAGAATGATCCTGGGTTTCTTCTCCACTCAAAATTCTCTAATAATTCTCCATCTCGCTCAGTGAAAAAGCCAAAATGTTTACTAAAGTCCTGAAAGGCCCTCTGTAATCTATCTCCCACCCTACAGCAGTCTCATAGCCCTCTCCTGCACACTCACTTTGCTCCAGCCACACTGGGCCTTTAGTACAAGCTCGTCTAATCTGCAGCCTGTAGACCACATGTGGCCCAGGATGGCTTTGAATACGACCCAACAGAAATTTGTAAGCTTTCCTAAAACATAAGAGATTTTGTGATTTTTTTTATAGCTCATCAGCTATCGTTAGTGTATTTTATGTGTGGCCCAAGACAATTCTTCTTCCAATGTGGCCCAGGGAGGCCAAAAGATTGGACACCTCTATTGTAGTGGTTTCTTGACACCCCAGGTTAATTCCTGCTTTTGCACGTGCAGCACTTTTGCTTGGAATTCTCATCTTCGTGGTATGTGCAGGGCTCAACCCTTCACCTTCTTTAGGCCTTGCTGAAACTTACTCAATTTCAACCACTTTTTACCATTTCTATCACTGCCCCTCTGGTCCAAGCCTTCACCCTCTTGTTTGGATGATACTGTAGAGCTGATTTAATATCCCACCCTATCTTAGCCACACCACTCCCTTTCCTCCTGCCTTGTCTTATTTTTCTCCATAGCACTTAACACCCTTGAACATACTATGTATATTTTAGCTAATTATGCATTTCCTTTTCTGTCTTCTCCCATTTGAATGCAAGTCTCATGAGGGCAGAAATTTTTGCCCAATTTGGAAAATGTTTTGTCCCTAATGCCCAGAAGAGTACCTGGCCCTTATTTATCACTCAATAGATATCTGTTAATTAAAAGAGTAAAGTAGTAGAAACAGAACCTATAAAGAAACACTAGGGAGACACTACTTAGCCCAGAGGCTGGTGGCTAAGGTGGCTCTCTCCTTTACTGTCGGAGGTCTCTGCCGAAAGCATGTTCCACCAGATCATCATTCGGTCCAAAAAGCATCCAAGCTTGATCTCCCTCTTTGTATTTATCGGAGCTGGAGGTACTGGAGCAGCCCTCTACTTCTTGTGTTTGGCACTGTTCAATCCAGATGTTAGTTGGGACAGAAAAAATAACCCAGAGCTCTGGAACAAACTGGGTCTCAATGATCAATACAAGTTCTACTCAGTGAATGTGGATTACAGCAAACTGAAGAAAGAAGGTCTAGATTTCTAACGGAAATGTTTCACTATAAGGCTGCTTTAGAATGAAGGTCTTCCAGAAGCCATCCCCACAATTTTCTACTTAGCCAAGAAATATTTCTTCCCTAAATGCATAAAATCATGTTGATAAAATTTTTGGTGATTACACTATTAGTAAGTAATGGAAACTTGGGGAAAAAAAAAAGAAACACTACATAAATGGAGACAAACAAAGGAATACAAAAGGCTAACAGAGGAGTCCAGAGCGTGGAGGTCCATGTTTAGACTGCAGTGCCAAGAACAAAATGCTTCAGCTCTGCACATTACAGGCTTTCAACTGCTGCATGAGAGATTTAGGAAGAAACAACCCATTGTTAAATGACCAAATAAATGGTTGTAGGACAAAATCTGAGGGTTGGTCATGCCAAGGAGATGTGAAAAATAGGACAGTGAATCATGTTCTGGTGGTGAGCCTGCTGTCTGGAGTCAGGGTGCTGGATGAGAAAGGTTCTGTTGCTCCACTAGGAGCTTCAGATGAGTATTTCCCCAGGAGCCAACATTACTTACTGAAACGCAGAAAATGCACATTTTCGAAGGGAAAACACATGGACTAGTATCAAATTAATAACTTCTGATTGGAAAACCTGCTGACAGAATTTGGCTGGGCTAGTCTCCTGAAATTTGTTAGAGAACACCTGGGGGGAAATAAAACCTAGGATAGGGAGGAAGAGTGGCTCGCAACCTTGACTGCACATTGGAATCACCTGGAGAGTTCTCAAACACTGATGCCTGGGTGTGGTTAAAACAGAGCCCCTGATGGGGGCCTAGGCATGAGGTTTTTGGCTTTTTTTTTTTAAAGATCATCAAGTGATTCCAACATGTAGCCGAGGTTGAGACCTTTTCTCCAGAAACATCTGTTTCTTCTGTTTGTGATAAAAAGTTGAGCTATGCACTAAGTGAGGTCTTAGGGAAAAACCAGCTTTATCCGGGCCTACCAAAGGCAAGGTTTGCTCACTTAAAATGATTTCAGTACTCTATGAATTTATATTTTAATATCACATTTTTGGTTAATACTTACCCGGACACCACCCCTTCCCAGATCACCACGTCAGGACTGTCAGGCTTCCCCACACAGCCCACCCTCTCTCAGGAAGAGCATGCTGCTTGTACAATATTTGAAGGGGTCTCAGACCATGGCTGCAGTATCCTCTTTTGGAAGCCTGTGGCTGAGTATTTTCATAAGCACTCCAAAATCAACACTTTCCTACTTGCTCTGTTCACTCCTTCGCTCCCCTGGGTTATTTATATTCTCAACTATTTCCACTCCCACACTGTAAATTCTGTAAGGGCAGAGACCAGGTTGCTCATTTTGGCATGGCCAGCCCCTGACCTAGTTGACTGAGGAGTAACAGTTTTGCATGACACAGAGCTATATACATGTGTACATAGCTCCACATGTACAGCAATGATTTACCCCTCAGAACAGTTTCTCAATGTATATGATGCTTTGAACATTAAAACTGTAGTTCTGATGGGGTCCATGTTTATGTGTTTTATTTTAGAATAATAGTTCGTTACCATTTTATTGACAGTTTTATTAACAGCAACAGTTAATTACTGTTACTATAAAATGAACTTTTCTTTATATATAAAGGAAAACCCCACCTCCATCATAACATGAGCTAAGGTTTACTATGTACCTAGAAGTGTCAAGCACATCATACATATTTCATTACTTAACCCCCAAATATCTCTGGGCTCCAGGTACTATAAGCCTACACTTACTGAAGAAATGGAGGCTTAGGAAGGTCAATATCCTGCCTGGGGTTATACAGCAGTAAGGAGAGAGTCCCTGTGTATAACCCAGGAAATCTGTTTTTAGAACAGGTTAGTCTAAGTCACTAAACCTAACATTCCATGGACAACAGAACAAAGCAGAATTGAAAATGGAGTTGAATTCCTTCTTGAATGAATTTAGGAATTAGTTAATAGGAAAGGGTATTTTCCTTTACAGAAGTGTTTCATAAAAACTGGGATAGCAGGGCTTGGTGACACAGTCTAGCTACTTGGGAGGCTAGTGGGAGGAGTGCTTGAGCACCAGAGTTTGAGACCAGCCTGGGAAACATAGTAAGACTTCATCACAGACAGACAGACACACACACACACACACACACACACACACACACACACACACACACGAGAAGATACTACCTAAAATTTCCTATTAACTCACATTATAATATCAGAGACACTTTTCAATGTATATCATACTTAGAGTGTAATGTATACATACTCAGATACATTTTCTTCTTTTAAATTTGTTTGCTTTTCTACTAGCTGTGGCTAATTTTTTGGCTATAAATTTTTTAGCTCTACAGCCTTTTGGTCAGGCACTTAGAACTTTAAAGAATTTAAAGAGTGGAATCTACACTTCACCCAACAGCTAAATAAGAGTATAGGTAGTCCATTTCCCTGTGAGAAATATGCCCATTTTCAGCATATGGTACATACATATTTTCAAGAAACATTTTATACTTTATCACTCAAAATGAAAAATAATGATACACAAGTTAAATTTTATATCAATTGTTTAGTTTTGGAAAGGTAATGAGGATTTCCTTTATCCTGTTCATAGGTGATTCTGATATAAAAACAGAAATGATACTTAGGTATAATATTCCTTAAAATGAGGACATAGCTGCTTATTTTTAAAATGTAGTGTTCGGCCACCTTCCCCACTTCTGCTATAGAAAATGCCTTAGAGTATGAGATGCTGAGATATGAATAATTACTATTTTAAAATCTGACTGAGCCTCAGAATTTTTAAAGCCCTTTTCAGATTACATTCTAAAAACATATTTTCAAACAGGCTTCATTCCAGGTTTCCAAGCAAACATACCCTAATTGGTTAATTAATATTTCAGACCCTTAGACTGTTTTCAAATGCTATTCTTAACACTGCTAATGATGATCACCCAAATAATTTTGATTCAGTTTGAATATGTCAACAGGAAGAGGTCTGGCAGAAGTATAAAAGTTCTATGCAAAGTCATTCTGAGACTCAAACAACTCTAATACCAGAAACGCTAGTTAAACCAAACAGTAGTGTGGCCAAGGAACATCAAGGAAAACTGCTGTTTTCAAGATTTGTGGTTTCCTTATAAAAGGAACCTATTCTGCTCTTGGATGTGGCACAAGAGGGCTTTTTGAAAGCATAGTATATTTCAATTAAAAAAAAATTTTAGTCCAGCTGAGTAAATGTAAAGTTACATACAGTCAGTCATACACTCACATTCCTGAGATCCTCTGGAAGCAAATCTGCTGCTTGACATTAATAACACATCTTATCGACTATGTTTTTGTCTATAAAATGCTCTAATACGTACACGACCCCAGTTCAGGTTTAAAATGTTTTCCCCTTCTATTGAAGAATAGGTCTCCTGAAGACTTTTTCAGAAATTTTTAGTAATTTTTCATCATATTAAGTATCTACTAAGCCACAATGGCCACTACACTCCCTGGGCCCACTACCACGTTAGGAAAACCATTCATAAAGAAGGATGTGCTCCTGTTTAGGCTACCAACAACACAGTAATAGCGTTTTAATACAAAATTTACAGGTAGTTTGTACAAATTCTCTTCCTATGAATTGATTACACTTTTGTACATTTAGGATGATATGAAGTCCTTAGTCCACGGCAATACATGTCAACAGTAAAACAAACAAAAAATACTCCTGTTATTACCTAGATGTATATAATACTACCTCACTGAAAATCTACACTCTCAGAACTCTAAGTTTGGTCATAAGTGGCCACATTAATCTAAAAAATAAAAATAAAAATCAGCCATCTCTACTCACCATTTTGTATAATATAACGAAATAGTTACAATGTAAGTTTCGTAGCCAGAAAGACCTAAGTTTGAAATCTAGCTCTATGGCTACTAGCTAGTGGCCTTGGCAGGTCATTTAACCTCTTTGAATCATGCGCACTTGGAAAAGTACCTGGCAGTAAATGTGAAAATTGTCAATTACATTTTTTTAAATATACATTTTATTGCATTTTAGGTTTGGGGGTACATGTGAAGAACATGCAAGATTGTTGCATAGGTACATACATGGCAATGTGGTTTGCTGCCTTCCTCCCCATCACCTATATCTGGCATTTCTCTCCATGTTATCCCTCCCCAACTCCCCACCCCATGCTGTCCTTCCCCTAGTTCCCCGCTACAGACCCCAGTGTGTGATGCTCCCCTCCCTGTGTCCATGTGTTCTAATTGTTCAACACCTGCCTATGAGTGAGAACATGTGGTGTTTGATTTTCTGTTCTTGTGTCAGTTTGCTGAGAATGATGGTTTCCAGGTTCATCCATGTCCCTACAAAGGACATGAACTCATCATTTTTAAGAAAATATTTTCTGACTTCTTGCTTTTAGAACAGTGTATTATTTAATCAACTTTGAATTAAAAAAAGAAAATTAGCTAGGCTTCTCTTTTGGGAATCTTCTGGATTCTGAAAAATCCAATTTACCGTATGTTCCCCTATATCTGGTGTTCATGGAAAGTGCCTAAAAGTACTCCCAAATTGTGATGTCCTCTGAAAATATTTGCTATTTTTTCCACTGCCTCAAGACAGGTCAATTTCTCCCAGTCAATTATCTCTAACTGCATGTGTTACCTATGTTTGTTTCATGGATATAAAGAAACAAAACTCTGTGAAATGAATTACATGCCTGGGAACCCAGAGGTCCCAAATGTGCAATTCTACTAGAGTCCCCACTGACAATGTGACTGAGCTTATCCAGCACCTAGCATCTCTGGAGCATGACCCAACTTTTTAAGAAAGCCTTGGTAACTAAGACTAATAATGATAAAGTTAATGAACAGATGCTTAAGAGCAAGGGCCCATCCCCATCTCACACCTGACAGGCAGTTAGATCTGATGATATGGAGATTGTATGGAAGGGCTGTTCCTCTGACCACTGCCATCAGAAACACAGTTGCCTTTACAGGGTCTACAGGATGGTCAGCAGCTGAGGTTGAGGAAACTAGCTGCAGTCTATGGGATCAACATGTCCCCTCAAGGGAGAGTTCACAGAATGTGAGTCATATGCTCTTCAGGACATGTCACTGAAAGAGCCCTTATGTTGAATCTTTGTTGTAAGCTACTACAATGTCCCTGTGCTCTTTGTGCCTCTAGCTGTAAGATGGCAGCATCACAGTGAGACACAGCTGCTTGCTTTCCAGTATTCAGCCTCTCCTTTTTGCATAATAATAAAGTAAATGTTCCAGCACCTTTGAAGGCAGGTATGACTGTGGGACTTAGTCCTAGCCAATGGCATATAAACAGAAAAGATGCACTCAACTTGGAGTTGTATCCTTAAAGAAGCCCTCCACATACCCTCCTCCCCACCTCTGAGATGGGATGCAGGGTTAGTATTAATTAATCATCTTCAACAGCCGAGTAAGGGATACATGTTAGCAAGGGTAGAATACCAAGACATAAGGAGGCCAAGTCCTCAACATCACAGATCCACATGACTATGTTAAAACTATTACGAGAGACAGAAAGGATGTCCTTTCTTCAAGTCACCATTGTGTGTGTTGGGTGAGTGTGTGTGGAGAGGAGATGGAGAATCTCTCTGACAGCATTTGAATTCTTCACCTAACTCTTAGTCACACAGGCAGAGGTTTCCCACTGGAGTAGGTGAATGATGTCACATGGAGGAAGGGGAGAATATTTTCCTGGTACACTGACTTTACTCAAAAATTAGATTTAAAAAAATGCTGGCCAGGCTGATGCCTCATGCCTGTAATCCTAGCACTTTGGGAGGTCAAGGTGGGAGGATGGCTTGAGCTCAGTAGTTTGACACCCATGTGGGCAACACATTGAGACCTTGTCTCTACAAAAAATCAAAAAATCAGCCAGGTGTGGTGGTATGTGCCTGTAGTCCCAGCTACTTGCAGTGCTGAGGCAGATTGCTTGAGCCCAGGGGTTTGAAGCTGCAGTGAGCTGTGATCATGCCACTGCACTCCACCTTTAGCCAGGGCAACAGAGCAAGACCTTCTCTCAAAAAAAAAAAAAAAAAGTTACAATGAAACAAACCAGGATATAGAATCAAAGGCAAAATTCATGTGCTTTTTAAAAGTTAAAATATAAGATATTAAACAAAATTTTGGTCCTTCAAGCAGAGTACTTTAAACTCTACTACCAGATTCCTGAAATATGCACAAAATCTGTTTCCTGCCGATAAAGGCACTGATGGAAAGCAGGAGGAGCATCAGTTGTGGAAAGATCATTAAAAGTCCAATGCTCTAGAACCAACTCAACTTTTGACTATAATATATTGGGCAAGTCTTACTACCCTAGTGCCTTTCAGCACTACGACACCTGTACGTGTCCAATCAGTACACTTACAGACACACACACACACCTTTGGTTGCATGGGGGACAAAGATGACTTAGATGTGCTCTTAGATTGGAAGGCAGTGAGATACTAGGAGTTGTAACCCTATCCAGGTTAAGTATCCCTTATCCAAAATGCTTGGAATGAGATATTTTTGAATTTTTTCAAATTTTGGAATATCTGCATTATTATACTTACTGATTGAGCATCCCAAATCTGAAAATCTAAAACCCAAAATGTTCTAATGAACAATGCCTTCGAACAGCATATTGGCACTCAAAAAGTTTTGGATTGTAAGGCATTTCAGATTTTAGATTTTTGATTTTTGAATACTCAATGTGTAGCGATGACATCCTAGTGGAAGTTATACAACGAAAAGGCTGCTTATGACCTGATAACCCTATTGTGAAGCCCTTCAGTGGACAAGTTCTACAATTCACAAAGAACTCCAGTCAGCTTTCTATGCTTCACTATTAAATATGATGGCATGGTTTGAATGCTTGCGTCCTTAAAACTCATGCTGAAATTTAATTGCCATCATAACAGTATTAAGAGGTGAGATCTTTAAGAGTTGTTTAGGTCATTAGGGCTCTGCCCTCATACATGGATTAATGTTATCTTGGGAGTGGATTTGCCCCCTCTGGCTCTTGCTCTCTCTAGCCCTCTCTTTGCCATTCCACCACGTGATGCCTTCTGCCATGTGATAATGCTGCAAGAAGGCCCTCGCCACATGCCTGCACCTTGATATTGGAGTCCCAGCCTTCAGAACTGTGAGCCCAAAAACTTATTTTCATTATAAATTACCCAGTCTTGATATTCTGTGATAGCAGCACAAAACAGACTAAGACATATGAAGACACAGTTATAGATCATCAGTCACTTGAGGAATGCCCCCAACTGAAAGACAGATAAAATAAGACAAATACACAAAGGAACAAATAAAAGATACATTAAAACCAAAAGTAAAGCAGAGAGCAGGAGTTCACATTTAAAAACTTCCTAACTGGCCGGACGCGGTGGCTCAAGCCTGTAATCGCAGCACTTTGGGAGGTCGAGGAGGGTGGATCATGAGGTCAAGAGATCGAGACCATCCTGGCCAACATGGTGAAACCCCGTCTCTACTAAAAAATACAAAAATTAGCTGGGTGTGATGACGTGTGCCTGTAGTCCCAGCTACTCGGGAGGCTGGCAGGAGAATTGCTTGAACACAGGAGGCAGAGGTTGCAGTGAGCCGAGATTGTACCAATGCACTCCAGCCTAGTGCCTGGCCACAGAGTGAGACTCTATCTCAAAAAAAAAAAAAAAAAAAAAGCAAACTTCCTAAGTATAGTTAATATTCTCAGAGAGCTAGCAGGAGATATTGTATTTATAAAATAAACACACCAGAAAAAAACTTGGAAATTAAAAATAAGATAAAAAAATCGACATAAGGTTAGATGATAATGTTGATGAAATTCATCTTAAAGTAGAAAAACAACAAATGGCGAAATATAATATGCAGACTCCAGAAATTAACTAAAGAGTGAAAGAAGAAAATGAACGCAGAGATTATCAAGAAAAGAGCACAATAAAATTTTCCCAAATTGTAGGACATGAGACTTCACATTAAAAAGGCTGACTAGCTGGGCATGATGGCTCATGCCTGTAACCCCAGATACTCAAGAGGCTGAGGAAGGAGGATTACTTGGGCCTAGGAGTTCAAATATAGTCTGGGCAACATAGCAAGACTCTGTCTCAAAAAACACAAAAAAACAAAAAATGCTTACTAAATGCTAGCACATAATTAATTTAAAAAGACTCATACTTTAAAATAAATGTTTCCTTTAATCTAAAAAAAAAAAAAAAAAAGACTCATACTATCACGAACATTGGGGATGATGAGCAGATCCTAAAAGCTTGGAGGAGGCAGTGAATAGAGGGTAAAAGGCACATACAAAGAAACAATCAGATCAGTATTACACTTTTCACCGACAATATTGTATGCTAGAAAACAGTGGTAAAAGGCCTCCAAACTTTTAGTGAAAGTGGTTGTCAATGTAGTTTAGTCCCCAATCAAACTCACTTTCAAATTTAAGAGTAGAATAGTGTATTTCAGACCCAGAAGGACACGGAAAATTTACTTTTATGTATTCTTTTCTTAAAAAGTTTTGAGGAATATAAAAGCAGTAAGATGTCCATCCCCTGAATTGCAACTTAAATATACAGTTGCTGACTTGACATTTCCAACTGGGTGTTTCATAGACGTTTATTTCGTTATATAAATTTAAAGGGTACAAGTGCAATTTTGCTACATGGCTATATTGTGCAGCGGTGAAGTCTGGGATTTTAGTGTAACCATCACCTGAATAATGTACATGGTCCTTATTAATAATTTCGCATTCCTTACCAGCCTCCCCACTTCTACCCTTCCAAGCCTCAAGTGTCTATTATTCTACACTCTATGTCCTTGTGTTTACATTATTTAGCTCCTACTTCTCAGTGAAAACATGCAGTTTTGTCTGTTTCTGAGTTGTTTCACTTAAGAAAACAGCCTCCAGTTCTATCCATGTTGCTGCAAAAGATGTGATTTCATCCTTTTCTGTGGCTGAATAGTATTCCATTGTGTATATATACCAGTTTTCTTCATCCAGTCATCCACTGATGGACACTTAGATTGATTCCATATATTTGCTGTTGTGAATGGTACTGCTATAAACATATGAGTGCAGGTAGCTTTTTGATAGAATGATTTCTTTTCCTTTGGGTAAATATCCAGTAATGATACTGCTGGATTGAAATTAACAAGTCCAAAGCAATTCTTCATTTCACCTCAAATCTGCTATTTCCACAACCTTGCATATTTCAGTAAATAGGAAATCCATCTTTGCAATTCCTCTGTTCAAAACCTTGGAGTTGATTTTTAATTTTTTTCTCTTACATTCAGGTCTATTCTGTCAGCAAAGACTGTAGGCTCAATATTTAAAATCTATCTAGAATCTAACCAGTTCTCCCTACCTCTCCTGCTATAACTCAAGGCATCAGCATGTCTCATTTGGTTTGTTACAATAGGTTCCTTCTTTGTCTCTCACAGTGAGTCTACTCTTTACCACTGTTTCTCAAAGTGTGCCTTCTTGGGGAATCAGTGAAGTCAGACTATTTTCACAAGAATATTAAACATTATTGGCCTTTTAAACTCATTTTCTTCTGAGTGCACAGTGAAGACTTCTAGAGGCTGCATGATACATGACAGTGAACAGCTTGAATGCTAGACATTAAAGACATCTGCAAAAACTTAAACACTGACATCTTTTTGTTCTTTTGTTTTGGAAAACATAGTTATTTCAAAAAATAAGTGACTTGTGTTAACATGCATTGGCTTTATTATTGTTATTTTAAAATAAATAGATAAATGTTTATCAGATTTACATGTCTGAGCTCTTTGGGGTTAGAGCTCTTTGGGGTTTTCAATAATTTCTTGAGTACAAATGCCCTGAGCCCAAAGGTGGGCTAAGGATTGCTCTTTACCATGGCCAGAGTGATCCTTTGAAAACTCAAGTCAGATTAAGAACCCTTTAATGTTCCTTATCTCATTCAGAGTAGAGGTGGACAAGACACTTCATGAGCCTACAGCACCCCCTCTTAATGACCACTCTCCCCATTGCTCAGAGCTCTGCACTCACACTGGCCTTCTTGCTGTTCCACCATCATGCCATGGGGACATGTTTATATTTGCTGTCCCCTATTCTCAGACCTCTCCTCCGCAAATATGGGTGTCTCTTCACCTCCTCCAGGTCTTTGCCTTATGAGCTGTATTTTTAGTTGTGTCCCTTTCCAGATGTTTATACAGTTGCAACAATTTCCCTGTTCTCCTGTGATACTGCAATCCCATAACTTGCCACTTGTATATTTGTTTACCCTATCCTTCTGTTATAGATTAAGTCCTCAGGGACAGTGGCTTTCTTTTTAATCCCCTAGAAAGGCAGTGGATCTAGTGATCTGTAGCCAGTGTAGGCCTCTTTGATTTTTCCTTTGATTCAATGCTGAGAGTCTCGTACCTAGTGTGGTCTTAAATGATAACACAAGGCTGATCATAAGGGGTTATCTGACTAAACCTTCAGGCAAGACCACACTAAATCCATGGCAGGCAGCCCAAATTCTGATCTATTTTTAAGATACCCTAGAGACCCAGCCACTATGAAAATTTGTAAAAAGGTTGTTTATTTGAAGCTTGAAAATTACTCTTCTTAACTACCAAAATCTTTGTGCAGCTGGTTAAACTTTTATCTCTTTTCAGAAGAGATGTAAGACTGCTCTCCAGATTCTATTAGAGACCCTTTCACACCCCTGAAAGTAATTACTAACTTTTTCCTGGACCCCATGTTAGCAGCAATATCTCAGTTCCTTTCATCTTTCCCACATAGATTCTGTTTTCAATGCTCTAACCCACTTTGTGATGGTCTTCTGATTCTTTTCCCAGTGTTTTATCTTCATATTTCATTGTGTGTCTAACTTTCAAGGTATGAGTTAGTGTGGCATCAAAAGATTCCTACAGTTTTACTGTACCCCAGCACTCCAGTGTATGCTTTCAAAAATATGCTACATTGCCTTGAAAAAAGAAATCATCCCAAACCTGTTTGTGTGATATTACTTACAACTTCCTCTCAGAAAGAAATGAGTATTCCTGATAAAATGCTACAGTAATTGATTCTCATGAACTTTAATGACACTAGGACTTATTTTGGGAAATTAGATTCCACCCATGTAGTTGACCAGCTGTCAACCAAGAATTTACTGACCTTTAACCACACATTGTGTCCTTTGATGTCAAATCTAGTGATTTTTCTAACCATTCTCTTTTGCTAGAAAATGTTCCTAACAAAAGCAAATCTCTGAATTAGCCTAGTAACAAACTCTTCCCTTACAGCAAGTTTGTTGTAAAGCTTTTAACGCACACTAACAAGTAAACTGTCAATCTTTTCTAAAATGCAAGGATCCAGAGCCTTTTTCCTATCAAAGGAGGGAAAGCAAATGCCTAGAGTTTGTAAATCATATGTGGTCTATGTTGCATATTGTTTTTTAAAAATTTAAACAATCCTTTAAAAATGGAAAAGCCAATCTCAGCGAGTGGGCCATACCAAAACAGGATGCACTGACCCAAACTACATGGGCCACAGCTTGTCAATTCCTGCTGCAATGGTTCTCTGAACTCCCTTGGAGACTTGCTCACCTCAAGAGAAACAGAGTTGTTGTCAGCTTCTGGATCAAGGTACTTCATGGCATATATGCTATTGTCACCCACTGTGTTACTCTTCTTAATTGCTGGATTTTTTTTTTTTTTTTTTTTTTGGAGATGGAGTCTTGCTCTGTCACCAGGCTGGAATACATTCACGCCATCTCCGCTCACTGTAACCTCTGCCTCCCAGTTAAAAGGATTCTCCTGCCTCAGCCTCCCAAGCAGCTGGGACTACAGGTGCATGACATCTGGCTAACTTTTTGTATTTTAGTAGAAATGGATTTCACCATGTTGGCCAGGATAGTCTCAATCTCCAGCCTCCTGATCCACCTGCCTCAGCCTCCCAAAGTGCTGGCATTACAGGTGTGAGCCACTGTGCCTGGCCTTTTTTTTTCTTCTTCTTTCTGCTGAATTATGGCAATTTGAGCATTTGAATGTCAATGTCTAATGGCCATCTGAAAGGACTCCCATTCTACTGGGCTTAAAATAAATTGCCATCTAAGTTGAGAGCTTGGAGAGCTGTTTGAGACCCAAGAAGTAGTTGAACTCAGGGTTGGAGTTAAAACAGGACTCTTCCTGCAGGGTGAAATCAGAGCAGTATTTCACATTGGAGGGATGTAAGTATACAAGTGTAGAACCCAAAACTTCTGTTCCTAGAACCCATCTTCTAAATTTGAGGATTTCCATGGCCAGTGTTTTGTATTTGACACATTCCATGGTTTAATGCTTATTATATTACTAAGAAACAACTAAAGCCCTTAAAAAGAACATTTAGGATGAGCAGGTATACATTGTTTCAAAAAGTATCAAAAACTTGGAAATAAGGCAAAGATAGAGCAATATATGCTTTCAAATGTAATACTGAATAATTATTTAATTGGCCCACTCATGGATTACTTGGGGAAATATAATTTTTTTTTTTTTTTTTTTTTTTTTGCTTGCTAATTTCCACTGATTGAATTCCAGACTTGTAGATTTTTGGTCAGTAGAAAACTCAAAACATTACAGGTTTTATTTCCCTGAAGGACATTACCTAGTTTTATATCTAGTAATGTTATTCTAACATTCCTTTCAAAAATAATTCCTTGCATACTCTGTACCAGTTTTGCCATCCTGCTGGCTCCCTCATTTATAAGTTAAATAAATCTTTGACATGTTCATTTTATATTTATTTAAGAATCATGTTTAACTTTTTGAAAATTATCCTATTACAACTTTCACAGAAATCTTAAGTTATTCTGTTTTGCCTGCAGTGGGTTTGTGTATATATTTGTATCAGTATTTACATTTGTCAAACAGTTAAAAGTGTATCCTACAGGAATAGGTTCAGAGGTTTCCTGTACATTTGCCTGTGTCTGTAAACAGTTATTTATAGTGTTCTGTATTTTTGGTCAGTGAGTCCTTTGAGTACATAGGACTCAACTACTAGAATGAGAGCTGCTCACTTGCTTAGAATGCCTCTTAAGAATGAAGGTTAAGGGGTCACAGAAGTTTGTCCTGTGTTTTGGGGAACACCTCATTAAACAAACGAATTGACTTTGAAACAAAGAGAAGGGGAAATCTGCCTGGGTGATTTCACAAGAGTGTGATGAGAAAGAGATAAAGGAAATTTCTGCCAAGTCTAGGTGACAGTGAATTAAAAGAATATCTCTAAACAGATGAAAACAGATAAAATCTACAACCTGTGAAGACAGTTCCTCCACCACCACCCTGGGCAAAAGAGTAGTGCCCGAAAGAATGTTTCAAGGAAAGGTGTTTTATTTTTCAAAAGTTATTTTACCTCCTTCCAGAGAGAAATTAGCATGACAATGAAGTCTTTCAAATAGATGGAGTTCATATTTTCTAAACAGAAGCTAATAGCAGTTATTCACATCTAGAATAATAAAATCTTAAATCTCTTTTCCTGGACATACAACAAAAAGAGGGGAAAAATGCACAGAAGGAATATTTGGAGTTAATGGACGGTTTACAGGTCACTAAGGATAAGGAACAACAAAAATGCAAATAGCCTTTCTGTCAGCTTTCAGCAGCTCTTTCCATATTTAACTAGAACTTTTAATCCAAAATGTAAAGATATTTACTAGTGCTTTAATACTACTTTGTGCACAACTATGAATTAATTATATAAAATTTGAAGTTGATATTCTAGTAATGATTAATGCTTACACAAATTAGTTTGTTAAACGTCATTAAAAAGACAGCTAAATGCCTCAACATTGATTTTATTCTAGTTAGGGATAGGATGCAAAAATTAAACCTCATTTACATCACAATGTCAAACACAGAGTTATCATATTATCCATAAATTCTACTCCTAGGGAAATATCCAAAGGAATTGAAAACGAGTACTCACATACCTATACATGAATGTTCATAAAAGAATGATTTACAAATGATAAAGGTAAAAACTACCAAAATGCCCATTAACTGATGGATGGATAAATAAAATGTGGTATGTTGATACTATGAAATATTATTTGACAATGAAAAGAAATGGGATACTGATATATGCTACAACATGGATGAACCTTAAATATATGATAAGTAAAAGAAACTAGTCCCAAAAAAACAGTTTTTTGTTTGTTTTTTTTTTTTTGCTGTTAATAGTAATTTTCTTTTATTATTATACTTTAAGTTCTGGGGTACATGTGCAGAACACGCAGGTTTGTTATGTAGGTATACATGTGCCATGGTTTGCTGCATCCATCACCCTGTCATCTACATTAGGTATTTCTCCTAATGCTATTCCTCCCCTAGCCCCCTACCCTCGACGGGCCCTGGTGTATGACGTTCTCCTCCCTGTGTTCATGTGTTCTTATCGTTCAACACCCACTTATGAGTTAGAATACTTGGTGTTTGTTTTTCTGTTCTTATGTCAGTTTGCTGCAAATAATGGTGTCCAGCTTTATTCATGTCTCCGCAAAGGACATGAACTCATCCTTTTTTATGGCTACATGGTGTATATGTGCCACATTTTATTTATCCAGTCTATCACTGATGGGCATTTGGGTTGGTTCCAAGTCTTTGCTATTGTGAATGGTGCTGCAATAAACATACAAAACCATGTATTTTTGATACCACTTATGTGAGCTGTCCAGAATAGGCAAATCTATTGTGACAAAAATAGGGTAATGGCTGTCTAGAGGTTGGGAGAAGTAGAGGATGGGAAGCAGGGGTAAGAGCTAATGCATAAATGTTTCTTTTTGGGGTGATAAAAATGTTTTAAAATTAGATTATGGTGATAGTTACACAATTCTATAATTATATTAAAAGCTATTGAATTGTATACTGTAAATAAATATATGATATGTGTATTATATCTCAATAAAGCTGTTAAAAATGTATTTTAGTTTGCACAATGTATTCATGTATTTTGTTTTGCCCTATCTGTTCTCTGATAGAATGTATATTGAACTGGAAGATACTAACTTCCTTATATTTGTCTCATAGGTCAGATGGTTGGTTATTAATCACATTAAAAATGTAGGACTGTAAGATGTACTCAACAACATTGAATTATAACTAGTGTTTGTTCTTTAATGGTTGTAAATTTTAGACAACGTTGCAGTAATGTTAAATCATGGGATGTTGTATTTCTCTTATAGGTTTTGAATATGAACAGTAATGGTATTATTTGAAATGGTAATTTGAATTGTAATTTAAGATAATTAATTTTTAAGATGGGAGCTCATACTAAAATTAGAAATTTAATGAATAATCTTTGGCAAAATAGTTATACAATAGTTTTAACCTATGTATCAGATTTATTAACATATTTTGCTCTTTATAATATTCAAGTACGACTATAATCTTATTTCATAACACACTTTATAAAATTAATTTTACTTATTTTTGAGTCAGGGTCTTGCTCTGTCACTCAGGTTGGAGTGCAGTGTTGCAAACACAGTTCACTGCAGCGTCAGTCTCCTGGGCTCGAACCATCCTCCTGCCTCAGCCTCCAGACTAGTTGGAACCGCAGGCATGCGCTACCATGCCTGGCTAATTATTTTTTAATTTTTGTAGAGATCAGGTTTCACCATGTTGCCCAGGCTGGTGTTGAACTCCTGGGCTCCAGTGATCCTGCCACTTTAGTAATTTTACTTTAAAAACTAAAGTTCAACACTAAAAATGGTCACACGCCATTGTTTGGCCTGTGTGATCTGTATGAAAAATAACACATATTGAGATAAAATTATGTTTTAAAGTAGCTAAGTAGGATAGATAATGGTAACTCAAAAACAAAAATTATTTCTGAGATGATCTTTTCTGAAAATAAATCTGTAAAGTTATTTACTTACTGTATATTGTACCCAGAGAGGAAAAGTTATATATGTTTTTCTCACCCAACCCAAATGTGTTCTTTCTGAAGGGGCAAGTAGATTTCATGCTTTTGTGCTGCTTTTTAGTATTTCAAAACTATGAATACTGAAAATAAACAAGAATAATAATAAGGAATGCTGGCCTCTAGAGAAATTAAAATTCTAACACTTCTTATGTACTTTCTGATATAGTTATTAGTTAATAATCTAGACAATACTATGACCTTTTCTTATCCCTGGGCATCTGTATTCTTAACTGACAACATTTTTAAATGTTGCCTTCCTTTAAGATTATGTTCCTAATTTGGAGCTATATAAAAGAAAGCAGATGATTTTATAACCCAATTCATATTTGATACATAATAGACAGCATCCAGGTAGCACCAAAGATTTGCTCTGTCTCCTATAATTCAGGATATGGCACTTAAAAGAAAGAGAGGCTAGAAATAACTAGCTTTTATTGATTTATTCCTTAATTCCTTAATTAGGTCAACAGTAGGCAGCCCTGTTTACTGCACTCACATTATGGGGAAAGCTGTCAGGTAAAAATAAATTAGCAGACAAAATATTACTAATGTTATTATGTAATTAAATACTCTTACAGAGTAAGTAAAATCATATTCATGTTCACATACAAGGGTTGACTGACATGGTGATTGTCAACAGATTTACTGGTACGATTGTTTGGTAAATTTTAAATATCTGCATGTCAATTAGAAGTTAGTGTGGCAAACTTACTATTTTTAGTTGTTACTTTGTAGATTCCTTAGAATATGGAATCCCAATTTCTAACCACAAAGCTTACAGTTTTACTTCTTTTTTTTAATCTTTAATTTTTTCATCCTTATTGCACTGGCCAGCCTCCTATATAATGCTAAATGGAAGTGATGAGAGCAGATATCATTGTTTAGTTCTGATCTCAAGGGAAAGGCATTCAACACTTTACCATTAAGTATGATGTTAGCTATAGGTTATTTTTAAATAAAATATGCTTATGAGATTTATAGAAAATCTTTGAGAATTAAATTAATAGATGTTGAAAATATTGAATGCATCTACTGAGATAATAAAGGAGAAAAATCATATGTCCATTTAATATGATGAATTATAGTGAATGATTTTTGAATGTTAAAGCAACCTTGCATTCTTGGGCTTAAATCCCCTTTGTATGAATTTACCTCATGGGAAGTTTTTGGTTATGAATAAAATTTCTGTCAGGCTTTGTAACTGTGCTTTTCAATAATTTTTTCCCATTTCATTTAAGTTGTCAAATGTATTGGCATATAGTTTTCACAATATTTCCTTGCTATACTTTTAATGTCAGAGGGTCTGCAGTGATATCCTTTTTTCATTCCTGATATTGGTAATTTGGGTTATCCATCTCCCACTCTCCATCACCTCTTTAATGTTTTTGCTAGATTCATTAATCTTTTCAAAGTACCAACATTTGTCTTATTTAATTTTTTTCTATCATTCATCTAATTTCTGTTTCATTTATTCTGTTCTTAAATCTAGTATTTCCTTCTATGTTTTTGGGAATTTAATCCAGATTCTTGTGGTGGAAACTAAGATCATTGATATTAAATGTTTCCTAATATAAGAATACCAAGTTCTAGATAACCATATAACCATATCTATCCATCTATCTATCTAGTCATCTTCCTACCAACCTACCTATATGCCCTGCTTTAGCTATGTCTCATTATTTCTTCCCATTAATTTCAATGTTATGTTTTTATCATTCAGTTTGAAATATTTTTAAGCTTTTTTGAATTTTTCTTAGAAGTTTCTTATTTTATTTACAAATATTTGGGGCTCTTCTAGATATCATATTATTGTTCCTGATTTCTTTTTTTTTTTTTTTTTTTTTTTTTTTTTTGAGACGGAGTTTCGCTCTTGTTACCCAGGCTGGAGTGCAATGGTGCGATCTCGGCTCACTGCAACCTCCGCCTCCTGGGTTCAGGCAATTCTCCTGCCTCAGCCTCCTGAGTAGCTGGGATTACAGGCACCCGCCACTGTGCCCAGCTAATTTTTTGTATCTTTAGTAGAGATGGGGTTTCACCATGTTGACCTGGATGGTCTCGATCTCTTGACCTCGTGATCCACCCGCCTCGGCCTACCAAAGTGCTGGGATTACAGGCTTGAGCCACCGCGCCCGGCCTGATTTCTAATTTAATTCTATTGGGTTCAAAGAAAACACTCTAACATTTCAATAGTAATGTTTTGTTTTATCCTTTTTTTTTTTTTTTTCTTTTTTTTTTTTGAGACGGAGTTTTGCTCTTGTTACCCAGGCTGGAGTGCAATGGCGCGATCTCGGCTCACTGCAACCTCCGCCTCCTGGGTTCAGGCAATTCTCCTGCCTCAGTCTCCTAAGTAGCTGGGATTACAGGCACGGGCCACCATGCGAGCTAATTTTTTTTTATTTTTAGTAGAGACGGGGTTTCACCATGTTGACCAGGATGGTCTTGATCTCTTGACCTCGTGATCCACCCGCCTCGGCCTCCCAAAGTGCTGGGATTACAGGCTTGAGCCACTGCGCCCGGCCTGTTTTATGTTTTTTTGAGAAAAAATTCAGTCATCATTCATATTGTTATACTGTATGACATGTATTTTAATTTTCTCTGGGTGCTTCTATAGTTTTCTCCTTGTCTTTGGTGCAAAGTGTATTGCCATTCTTTCTTCACTTTTTTCTCTTTTTTCCTCCATTTTTTCCTCTTTCTTCTCCTCCAGGACATTCTTAAGCTCTTGACATTTTCCCACATGTCATTATGGCTCTATGCAATTTTTTTTTTCAATCATTTTCCTCTCTATTCTTCAGATGATTTCTATTGGTACATGTTTAAATTCTCTCTTCCTTACTTTGCTATCTCCAATCTGCTATTAAGCTCATCCAGTGGAATTTTCATTCTGGAATTTCTATTTCACTGTTTGTTTTTTTTTATAATTTCCATTTCTTTCCTGAGACTTCTCATCTGTTAATTCATTATAACTATATTCTCTTTTCACAATACTATAATAGCAGTTTTGAAATTATTATTTGCTAATTCTAACATCTGTATCACCTTGGAGTAATAGTCTGTTGACTATATTTTATCTGGATAATGAATTATATCTCCTGTGCACTTTCATGCCTACTAGTCTGACTTTATCCTGGATATTCTGGATGACATATTATGGAAGCTCTGTAGTCTATTCTCTCCCTTTGAAAAGTATTGAGTTATAGCTTTAGCAGGCTATTAACCTGGTTATACTAAAACTAAACTGTCTTCTGTAAGGTAGTCAACAGCTAAAATACCTGCTCAAGCATTTTAGGCTTCCTGCTGCTCAGGTGTTTTAGGCTTACATGGAGCCTAACTCCTCTTAAGAGCATTTCTGGGGTCAGGCCAAGATTTGGTAAGAGTTTATAGGCAGATTTGGGGCAATCTCTTTTATGTGACTTCCCCCACCCCCTAGGATTTCCCCTTCACTTTCCAGCCACAGAGCATGGCTCAAATTCCACCTTCTGACTTTTCAAGTCAGTACAACTTTAGTGTTAGGTGTGAGATTTAGTAGCTCTAGACCATATGGACTGGGTAGTGGTTTCAGGAGAAAAGCCATAATTCAAATCTCACCCAATGCGGTCTCTTTCTCTCAAAGATCAGTTCCCCTCCATTTCTACTTGCTTTGGTTGCAGTCCCATGCCTTCAAATAGTGGGGTTTTGTCTGGGCACTGTGGCTCATGCCTGTAATCTCAGCACTTTAAGAGGAAGCAGCAGGCAGCCAGCATAGGCTAATATGGTAAAACCCTGTCTCTACTAAACATACAAAAAAATTAGTCAGGTACGGTGGCACATGCCTGCAGTCCCAGATGCTCAGGAAGCTGAGGTGGGAGAACTGCCTGAGCCCAGGAGGTGAAGGTTGCAATCGTGCCCCTGCACTCCAGCCTGGGCAATAGAGTGAGACCCTGTTCCAAATAAATAAATAAATAAAATGTAAAAATAGTGAGGTTTTATATTTTGGTCAGTTTATAATTGTTATAAACTCAAGAGTTAATTGATACAAAGCTATCCTACCATTGATGTTTTATTTTTTGAAAGATATTTGAAAAAGTCCCTGTTTTTCTTCGTAGATTATCACTAACTCTTAATTAAGCAGGTTATTTCATAGTACATTTGTAGGTTATCTTTTTTTAAAAACTTGAAACAAAAGAATTGTAATTTAAACATCTCTGATTATTGGCTATGCCTGCAGCTACATCAAAATTCAAATGTTTGGCATATTCTCAAATAGCACTGTAGGTATCAGAGGCCCAGTTTAAGAGAGTAAGGGACTATATTCCTCAGAATACTATACAGCACAAGCACACACTTCAGAATTCTGGAACTCACAAATTTTCTAGTATTTTATCACTATGAAGGAAAACATCCTGTATGAAATGACAACAAGAAAAGCTGTGAAAATAAACTAGTGACTACCCAGAAGAATATAATAATCCTTTCAAAAGTGAATTTTAAAGACATAAACTCAGAAAAACACAACTCATTTTTATTAATGATCATTTAGATAAACTTTACTTATTCTAACCATACTTAAAAGCAATAAAACTTTTTGACGATAACTCCACTATCATGGAATCTATAATTCTGTAAAAAATGTGACATAGATAGGTTTGCCTAGTCCACAAAACTATGTAGGATGACAGTCATTACTATACACATTGAGACCCTTTACTGCTCCTGGCATTTGTATGCTACTACATACAAATGTAGCTATTTGTATAGGTTCATTAAGAATATGTCCTCCCAGTCAGACACGGTGGCTCACTCCTGTAACTCCAGCACTTTGGGAGGTGGGACAGGTGGATCACTTGAGCTCAGGGCTTTGAGAACAGCTTGGGCAACATGATGAAACCCTGTCTCTACAAAAAACAGCTGGGCATGGGGGTTTGTGCCTGTGCTCCTAGGTACTCTGGAGGCTGAGGCAGAAGGATGGCTTGAGCTTTGGAGGTAGAGGTTGAAGTGAGCCAAAATGGTGTCACTGCACTCCAGCCTGGATGACAGAGCAAGACCCTATCTCAAAAACAAAAACAAACAAAAAAGAATAGAATATATCCTCCTTCCCTACTCGTATATAATTAAATAAACCTTTTTTTTTTTTTTTTAGACAGAGGCTCACTCTCACCCAGGCTGCAGTACAGTGGCGTGATCTCAGCTCACTGCAACCTCTGCCTCCCAGGTTCAAGTGATTCTCATGTCTCAGCCTCCCAAGTATCTAGGATTACAGGCACATAGCAACATGTTCAGTTAATTTTTGTATTTTTAATAGAGATGGGATTTCACCATCTTGGCCAGGCTGGTCTTGAACTCCCGACCTCAGGTTATCTGCTTGCCTCAGCCTCCTAAAGTGCTGGGATTACAGGCATGAGCCACCATGCCCGGTCATGAATAAACCTAATTTCTAACATGCTGTTCCCAAAGTGTCACATTTAGAGATAAATTTAGTTTGACATTGCATTCTTGGGATTAAATCCCCTTTCTATGAAATTTTTGCATTTGCAATCTTGGGATTAAATCCCCTATGTATAAAATACTAGTAAGGTACTACTGCTACACTTCATAAATGGTAGAAATGCACAGAACACTTCCCCCGCACCCTGATACTTGTCTGGTATCTACTCTGTGGCCAACAGAATCTCAATTTTTTAGGGAGTAAGGAATATAACTTTCTAATAGGACAAGAATCTGACTGGGAAAAGGGGTCCTCAAGAAAATAGGGATACCACAGTTACAAGTACTAGAGGCAAAATCTGATAGCAATAAATTAAATACTCTCTGAGTTCTAGCCTTGGAGTAGACAAGCTGAGAGGAAAGTACTATAAAAAGTATTTCTAGTGTGAAAGAAGTAATAAAAAAAACATAACTTCAAGGATTTTACAAAGCTTCCACAAAGATGTTAACTCATTGGCCTTACTTGTTGTGCAATATTACATGGCAATGAATGCGTTGATCACACAAGATCCTTTAAGTGGATTACTAAACACTTCTTGTGGTACCTTTTAAAAGAAAGCATGCGAAGTAGAACAGAGCACAGAAATATAGAAGCCCAGGTCCGTAAACTATGTAAAGTAGATAACGATGAAACTATCTTAATTTAGATTATGCTTTGAAATCTGCCCTGGCATAGAAAACCAGTTCAAAGTATTATCCATGTTTATATAAACAGTGCTTGTAATTGACTCTGGATGTAACGTATAACTAAAGAAACCTAAAAAGTTAATGAGTAGGTAACAAATTCAACGACCCTAATGCAAAAATGGAATGAGATGGATAGACTTTTCCTTGACTAAGACAGACCTGCAAAGACTAAGTTGAGTGACTATTAAAAAAAAAAAGTTTCAAACTTGATCAGGAACAAAATCTATTTGCAAAGTAGAATTCACAATCTCCTTCTATGAAAAAAAAATATTCCTAATGAAACGATTAAGCAAGTTTCTGATGAAGTTTAATAGGGAAATACTTGTTCTTAGAAACCAGCTACCTAGCCATCCAGTTAATTGTTAAGTGTCATTGAAGAGTCTAGTGACCTTCAACCCACATTTTTTGTCTACGTTAACTATATCTGACCGTTCACTTTTCTTATCAAATGTCCCTAAGAATGATTTTTTGAATCCATCTACCAGAAACATTTTACATGTAAGACAAATAAAACTTTAAAACACACCCATAAATTATTTGTCCAAAAGGTTTTTCTAACAGTTTAGTAGTTACTCATTTCCATCCCCTTAAGAATAATTTTACTTTTGCCCTAATTGCACACTGTCTTCCTCCATCTTACATTTTACTCACATATTCACTCAGCAACTATTTATTAAATCTCTGCTTCATGTTGTACACTATTCTAAATACTGGAAACGACAGTAACAAATTTAACAAAACAAACACAAACCTAGTATATTTATGTCATTTGCTTAGTTTTCTTCAAGGTACCACCCTGTACTTTCCTTAAATGAATTTAATTGCTTGTCTTTGATTATTTCTTTTCACTTTAATTTTATATTTTTAATTGTATTTTGCCAAACCCATTTCAAATTCTTACTTTAACACCAAGGCACTCTATCCACCACAAAGTCACTTATGTAAGCATCACCTGCATTGTTTTCTATCATGCCATTCAGATCCTCAGATAAAATTTTAAAACACTCAACTCAGATCCAAACTCTGGACATACCTCCAGCTGCTACTTCCTCAGCTGATAATCACTTTCTGGTCACAGTTATCCACACAGCAGTGCACTAACTAGAAAGTTATGTGTGCTGGATAGTATCTCCTAACTTTACTGATAAGAACATTATAATCAGCCTTGCTAATGTCAACAGAGATAATATAAATTAGCCTGAAGATGTTTTGCTAATGAAGTCATTCTCACAGTTATTTAATTCTCACAGTATTTTCCCAGGAGTTAGATTTATAGGTTAATTGTATTTTGCCAAACCCATTTCAAATTCTTACTTTAACACCAAGGCACTCTATCCACCACAAAGTCACTTATGTAAGATTTATAGATATAGGTTATATCTTTCATATTAAAAAGATACTTAAACCAGTTTCTAGTTTTCATAAATCTCTAAGATATTTGAAAAAGGGTAGTTAGCAATTTTTGTTGATTTTGATAACTTCTTAAAATACATAAGGAGAATTCACAAGATGCATGAGTTTTCATAATTTTAGTTTATTTAATGACTTTTATCTAGGATTTACATTGATGTTTTAACTCATGTTTTATATGCTTGCTCCTAATTTATAATTATTTATATATTTTTGCCTGCTTTTCAATCACATATAGAAATATTTACATGTCTCTTAATATCCCTATTAAGAAGTATGACTTCTAAGTATACTTTCAAATTTCATCATCAGAATCTAAAATAATAGAAAAGACAATGGATATACTCCAAATAGTAGGTAAGAAATGTTACTGTAAATTGTGTCATTAAATATTTATAACATGACTATTTCTTAAGCAGCTATGCCCCAGACACTTTGCAAGTGCTGTAAATACAGCAGTATACAAGACAGATATGGTCTCTGCCCTTATAGCAGTTTCAGTGTAGCTCCAAAAATCAAGCAGAGAATTGAAAAACAAATACATTTCTGGAGGTCTGAGGGAAAAGGAAAAGAATATGATTTAAATAAAAGATGGAGGAGATGAAGGATGAGTTGTTTGGGGGGAAGGGAACATGCCAGGGCATGACAGGCTCCAGATGCAGAAAGCAGCCAATATATAAAGGAGACAGGCTCCTCTAGTCTGTGCAGCTGCCATGATAGGCTCATGCGACCTGAAGAACCTGAGCAAGGCACGAAACATGAGAAAGCCATGAACTTCTTCAGGGGCCTTCTCTTGCCCCCGAATCTAATTGTTGTGAACTGAAATCTCATAGCTATAGAACACAGTGTTTCATAATTATAAATAAGTAGGTTGGGCACACCTGTAATCCCAGCACTTTGGGAGGCCAAGGAGGGCGGATAACAAGGTCAAGAGATAGAGACCATCCTGGCCAACATGGTGAAACCCATCTCTACTAAAAATGCAAACAAATTAGCTGGGCGTGGTGGCATGCGCCCGTAGTTCCAGCAACTTGGGAGGCTGAAGCAGGAGAATCACTTGAACCTGAGAGGCAGAGGTTGTAGTGAGCTGAGATCACACCACTGCACTCCAGCCTGGCAAGAGAGTAAGACTCCGTCTCAAAAAAAAAATCCAAAAATTTATATATAAGTAGTTTAAAACATATTCTCTAATAGAGACAAACTAATTTATACTGACATACAATTGATCAGTCAAAAGAATGAATGGCTAATATCACAGCATTCCAGCATAACAGAAACGTATAAAGGATGTTGAATGTCTGAAGTTTGGGGAGGGCTTCCCATCCAGGAAACAAAAGAATGCAGGTAGAGAAGGCTTTGGGAGACATCTTTATGACTTAATAATTTTGCCAATGTAAAATTGGGACTAAAAGCCTGACATTTTTACATATAGATTTCAGTTGAAGGGTCAATAAAGTAGCCTTTATTTATAGATGCAAAAAAAGTAATTAATTTCAGAGGACGTGTAAATTAAGGTATTGTATTATACTCGCACAAAACTATATAGATATGTTGACTATTTTTCATGTTTTTAAGTTTTATATGGCTCTTTAGTGATTTTAAAAATCATACAGAATCATGTTACACCATATATTCTCAATTCAGAGGACAATCTTGACCCTAGCAAAAATTGGTTGATGGGAAGGCGGGGTAACAAAGCTTTAAATAATGTGGTCCACGGAAGAGTCACAGTACATAAACAGATACAGAGTATATCTGTATTTTTACAACTTATCGAAAAAAGGTTCACAGACTGAAGTTAATAATCAATAAAAGGTTGAGAAATGAAATTAGCTCCACTATGTTCTCTCTAGTGTTTCCAGCCCTTGGGTAGTTTTTCGTTTCAGACAAACTAATTTCCTTCTTGTTTTAACTTCATAACCTCTTCTGGTATGGAAAGAGCTTTTATTCTTCTGAGTCCTTAGAATGGTTCTTTAAAAAACATATAGCTCTCCTAAATGACTCAAAATATTCTGGTCATCTGGAACATTTTCAGTTACTTTCCTAAGCTTTAACATATTTTTCTTAAAATTGATTTTTGAATGTTGCCAATTCTTCCTTTACTTTTCTGAATTCTATTTTCTGAACCCGTGTCACCTTGTCTCTTTCAATTGATGTTTGGTTAGATACACCTCAGACTATAGAGCCATATTTTAAAAGAAGACCCATCCAATACCAGAAAATGATCCTAAATTCACTCCTCAAATTTGTGATGATATGTTATACTCCTAAATAGATAGTCTAGGGTTTTTTGTTGTTGTTTGTTTTATGCCTGATACTGGAAAAGAGCTTAGTCATTCTCTATCTTGTAATCATTAGGAATATATTCCTGCCAAACTATGTATTTCAAACAAAGCTCTGAGATTACACTCCTGTCGTTCTGTGCTGGACCTGGAGCAAGTGTTCAAGGCAACATTAGTTTCTCTTTCTGGCCTATCTTGACCCCACAGTCACTTTCCTATTTTAATAGTCCAAGAATGACCAATATCTAACAGGCCTCAGTCATGAAGTATTACAGTTATGCTTAATTTATTTTACCTCTTCCTTTTTATTTTCTACCCCTCATATTCGGGGTGAGAGTGGGTCTTTGTGCTAATTTTCTCTCTGAAGGTCACTTCTGGTTGCAGCCTCCACATCGTGCCATGATTAGTTTTACCTTCAGTGGAAGTGGTCTGAAATCCTCCTGCTCATTACCTCAATCTCCTCTCTGAGGTAGGTGTTCCTTCCTCTCAAGTAAATCCTATTCTTAATTAAAGCAATACATTTGAACCATTAGCCATCTAAACTATCAAACTACTCAAATACCATTGACGTGCTCGATATATTTGCAACCTAATGAGGTTATTATATCACCATAGAAGCAATTTTTTAATGAAACATAGCTATCTTAGATGGTACTTAACGCCCAAAGCTTTGTTTAAGAATGATAGCTTTCCAGTAAGTGTAATACCAGTCACATCAGTGGAGAAGCCTGGGTTTCACAAGTCTCAAGGCAACAAGGAAGGTGCCACCAACAATTTGGATATCTTTCCTAATTATTGTAAAAATCTCAGAATGTCTGATTTGTCTCTCATTCAGGAAATAGAAACCATATATGTATTATCCCAAGCAAATAATATAAATAATTTTTTAAAAAATCCCTGGCCTCTAAGAGTTTCTGGTCTTTCAAATATATTACCTGGAAAAATAACAATTAAAAAAAAATTTAAGAATCATTAGTGGTGGGGTTGGCATGGTGGCTCACACCTATTATCCCAGCACTTTGGGAGGGGTATGTGTTGTCTGAATTGTAACTGAACTGACAAAGGATCTGGAGGAAAACATGCAGGCTCATGAAGGAGTAGCTTTTAGCTGAGCCTTACAGGAGATGCAAAATTTCAGCTGGTGAAGGCTTGGTCTAGGGTGAGGTGTGTGGTGGGGAGAGACTGGCATTGTCATGGTACCCTGAGTGATATACAAGGCTAAGATGTTAGGAGAGGCAGAAAACAGGAAAGTATGTTTGCCAAAACTATAAATTCCAATCTACTGACATACTGTTAGTAAAGTTAAAATAAAATAAAATAAAAGACTAAGAGCAAAGGAAAAACTACAGAATCTGAGTAGATGTTTCTGACTTGACAACAAAAATGGATGTGATTCAAAAGTTAAAGATGCAAAGAACCATATTAGACCTTTGTGTAATTATATAAAGAGTGAATCACTGATAGCAATGACTGATCACTACATGCACATAAAATATATATAAAGTAAAATACAGCAGAAATTTCTACTAGTGCTAGGATATACTACTGTTAATCCTTACTGAGCACTGACTAGGTGACAGGAGCTGCCCTTTACATGCATTGTTACAAGTAATCCGCACAGTGATCCAGCTAGGCAGGCTTTATTAACCCCATTATACAAGAGGAAGCCAGGGTTCAAAGAAGTTAAATAATCTGAGCTCATTTGCACTCCTACTGTGCAGTAGAGTCTGAATTTGATAGCAGCTTTTTCTGGAGGCCATTCTCTTGACCCCATGCCAAATCAGAATGATGTATGTTTCAAAAGGAATTCAAGTGGATTCAAGGATACCTCTATGGTAACGTAACAGTCATTAGTTGTAATATGCTTTCATGAGTGATCTGGAACTGGAGATACAGCCAACACTCCATAAATGAGGTATAAAATCTTGGGAGTGTGTTACAGCCCATGAGACCATCATTGGCATGTTAGTGATAATAGCTGATGGGCAGGAGTAAATTGTCCATAAGGTTAAGCTCTGGATCAGTCATTTAATAGAAATCAGTGGCAAGACCATGGAATTTAGAAACAGATGGTCTTGATTCAAAAATTGGAATTCTGTTATGTACTAGTTATATGGAAAACCCTGGACAGATGACTTTACAATCTCTGTTTCCTCATATAGTCGTTATGGCAAGTTAGCAATAAATTTATACAGGAAAAAAAAGAAAGAATTAGCTTTGGATAATGAAAAAGGTATATCATTAAGACTAAGGAGGCTGATTTCATTCAGGTACTAACTTAGCTGTATAGTCTTTGGCAAGTCAGGAACTCAAAACTTTCCTTTTCTGTAAAATATGGATGGCACCATCTACCTTAGAGGTTTGTTGCAAGAACCTGAGATAATGCGTATTAGTTATTTAGTATGCAGCTAGACTATGTTATAGGAATGTATCATTAAATCATTAACATATTTCTTGGAAAAATAAGTATAGTTTCTACCTCACTTCATTTTAAACTTGGGCTCACTCTATTATAATGCTATAGGTGACTATAACTTAAGAAAACTATAGACTATTAAAAAATCATAACAATTTGGCAAAAATTGAACACTTGGGAATTAAACATATTTCTAACTTCGTATTGTTTCTAAAAGATAAACTTCATGGAAATAAAGTGCAACATTTTCATTCATTTATCTTACAGCTCCCAATGCATTATTTTCACTAAAAGCATTCCCTTTTAAAAACACATTTCATTAAAATTCTTACTCAGAAATAATAGATTAGTACTATTAATAAAGGCTTTGATGATTTTATTAATAAGAAAATTGTTAAATATGCTTGTATCTCTGATACAATTGTTGGGTTGATGAGCCCTATCTGTGGCCAATCTATTATGTGAACCACGGAAAACACTTACCTTTGCAAAACTGCCCTACATCCCCCTCAAAGGAAACAAACTGACCCCAAGACAGAAATTCAGTTAATCACTCCAGAGTAAAGCAAATCAGCTATACCCTTGGCCTTCCCTATTTAAGCAAGTCATAAGAAATACAAATATCATAGACTAGAGCTGTATAAATTTAATGTATCTTTGTTCACACACTCAACACATTGTTTATGAATCTGAGCAAGTTTTGTGTAGTTCTGATTACGTTTTGGGTTTTCAACAAATTATTTAAAAATAAACAGAATGTATAAATGTATAAAACTGATGGACTCTGGCGAATTTGTGGCGTTGTGCTAACCAAGAGGACTACTCCACTTTTACTCCTTTTTCGTCTAAATGGCATCTTAATGACCTGCCCACGCTGAGCCTCATCCACGCTTTGAGAAACCACCACGTACCTACCCGGAAACGTGACTGTTGGTTAAGGCAACATTTCTCACCATACCGTGAAAGAAGTATGTGACTTAAATTGGGCTGCGATTTCCTTTACCTATTCCTTCCCTCAAAGGCTGTTTTAAATGGAGGTAATTGAAGCCTCCCCGTGCCAAATGCCGGGACTCCCACAAAGATGAATTGGTTCTTGTTTTCTACTTTAAGGAGGATGGGAACCTGAAAATGTTTCCTAACGTTTACTGGGGCTTTAGCATGCTTAAGGAATTTGAAACCAAGGCAAGTTTAGCCCTAACACTGAAATATCCGCATTAGGATGCGGGCTAGGTGTCCAGCTATTGCAAAACTACGGAGGGTGCGAGGTTTGGAAGAAAGTGTTTGGACTCTGCTGTATACCGGGCAGGCGTGGGGGGTTGGGGTGGGGAGGGAATAATTGGCTGAGGGAGAAAAGAAAGGCATTCGCGTCCACAGAACACATCCTAAGGCTCCTGAGTTGCTAACTCCATCCCTAATCATCCCGTTGGTGGGAACCGGCTGGAAAGGAAAAGATCAGCGAGCCTCGGTGTGAGATGAAGGCAGCGGTCTTGGCCTCAACCGCTGGCGTACACACCTGGGTTCTGGGGCCCGCCCGATGGAGCTAAACCCCCTCCCCTCCGGTCCTGCAGGTGAGCACACGGTGCTCTCTCGTTTCTTCCAGAGACCTTCGAACTCCTCTCCCTCCCCAAAAGTCCTAACTTCCAGGGTTCGGAGGTGGCAGCGGGGTGAGAGACCGGAAAGGACAGGCCCCGGGGTCTCAGGGATTTTCGAGGTAGGAAAGAACGACGATCGCCCCGGCCACGGACACATTTCTCTCTCGCAAACCGCCCCCCGCCTCCGTGCCCAGTGCGCAGGACCTGGCGCGGCCGCGCGGTGCTGGGCTCCAGGCTGGGGTCCTCGCGCGGCTGCTGGGGCTAGCGGGGATTGGGTGGGGTAGGGGTTGGCGGGCTCCTGAGCCGCAGCCGCGGATGGTTCCCGGCCTCACAAGCCGGGCGGGGAACCACATTCTGCCTGTCTGAGAGCCGGGAGAGGGCAGGGACGCAAGCAAGCGGGGGCGAGTCCCGGTCCGGCGCGCCCAGAGGACCGAGCGGGTGGCCCTCTGCGGGCTGCCCCTCTCCATCCCTCCGCGGATCCCCCGCCCTTACCTCCGGGCGCGAGGGTGCCGGCTGGAGAGGGTGCTGGGGAGCGATGAGCTGCCCGGGAGTCGGGCTCAGCGGCTGCCAGTGACGGCGGGGTCGCCCGCGGGGCCGCTGCTCATGGCTTGTGGCGCCCAAGCACTGCGGCCGCGGCCACGGCGGCGCCCTCCTCCTCGTCCTCTTCGCGGGCTTCCAGCCGGGACGCAGCTAACGCCCCAGCCCCGCAAGCCCTCCTCCCCTCCACCTCCCCGGCCGCGGACGGAGCCGCCTCCAGCGCCGCCCAGCGCGCAGCCGGGCCAGCGGCAGCCAGCGCCGCCCAGCGCTGGGCCCCGGGGTCGCCGCCGCCCGCCGAGCCGGCTCCGCGGTGCCAGCCCCGCTGTGACGCAGGCCGCGGTGCCCGGGAACTTCCTCTCCTGTAGAGACCACCCCGCACCCAGGACCCGCCAGCGAGGGCTGCCGCCAGCCGCCACGGGCTTTCTCCCGGACCTGGAGAGAAATCCTCTCTCGGCTTCGCGACGCGGCCACTCCCACCCCTGAGAAGCCCACCTGGCGGGCTCTGCGTGGGGGAGGGGGATTCGGCTGCGTCTACACCACCTCCACCCCTCATCCCTAACAATGCACGGAAAACCACAGGTTCCTGTGCGTGCCGCGTCGGCTCAGCCACCGCAGCTCCTCCCCTGGGTAAGTTAGAGGGGAGCGCCACCACTAAAAATAGCCCTTTTGGGAACTCCTCCGAAGGCCAGGGTCAGGATGAAGGTAACCCCTCCACGTGAGAAGCGAAGGCCTCCTCAGAGAAAGGGTGGGGAGGGGACGGCGGGGTACACTGAGGAAGATGGAGAAGGAAAGCAAAACCCAATGTACTTGGATCATGAAGCCCTTGAGCTCCTTGACAACAGAGTCTCCTTTCAGGCCGGAATCCCCAACTGCACCGCCCCTGCAAGACGGGCTAAGCAGCGGATTCCAGGGAGACTCAGTTGGAATGCCCTGCCTACAGCTCCCGCATAAAGGAGTTGATGGTGCACAGCAAAACCACCTGTTGTTTAACGAGTATGAGGGAGGGGTTTTCCCTCATTGATCTGAACCGTGCTTTTCTTCTCCCCATTTTCCCACCCAATTTCAGGATGAAAAGCAAACTCTGACGTCTTGAAAGCTGGCAGCTTTCTGTATGGAAAACCTCTGCCAGTGAAAAAAATGTACAGACAAGATTACCAAGTAACACAATATTCTGGGAATGCCTTATCAATGCCAGCTATTTGAAGAGCACCCAAAGTCAAACTAGTGCCCAGCCCTGGCAGTCTGGAAAAGACAGATGTATGTGAGTAGAGAAACTGATAGACAACCAGTTGCCGGCCAGTTGGCCTGTTTTCATACTACAAGCCTTCAGAAAGCAGTTGCCGCCTTTTACTATGTTCTATTTCTAAACATAAATGAAAAGGACTTGTTCAAAAGATGTTCTCAGGCTTTACATTGCTTTCCCCTGCTCACTCAACAGAATCCTACCCTTTTCTCCAATTCCAGTGCTGCTGCTGGATGTCCTTCCCCGAAGACAACCTTAACTCTCTTAGGCCTTAGGAGCTGAATCTAACACCAATCTTAATTAACCTAGAACAAGGCAAAAATTTAGGTCGGGACACACCTTCTAGTCAGCAGATGGATAAATTCCTAGAGAGTGTCTGGGAAAAAGGCAAAGGCTATTCTTCAGCAGTTTGCTTAAAAAAATAAAATAAAATAAAATGCAGGTACCTTGTAAGTCACCAGGGTAGATGCAGCAATACTCTCTGAAGTAGCTTTATCTCTTCAAGTCTTTTACCTTGCCTGAGGCAAGTACCAAGGTCACAACCCTCCTGTGGAGGGCCTTATTCTGCAAGAGCTCTCTGATACACTTCTGTCTTTGTACCATTGGCACCTGACCACAAGCTTAGGCATCCCTGAAATGCTTCCTTGCTACCCAGTGTCAAGGAACCATTGAACCTTAAACTTTTAGGTGAACCAGGATTATATCTCTGCTCTTCCAGTTTAAACTTAGGAAATGTACTGTTCTTTATCTGCCCCCTCCATCCCTTTATCATCAGTATAGGTATAGTACTACAGGGTACTGTGAGAATTAGCTAACATGCTCAAAGCACCCTGAAGAGTGTCAAGCACTTTATAAGTACTCAGTAAATAAGAGCTACTGTTGTGCTTATTACTCTTCATTGAAAGCAAAGAACCAGGAATAGCAAAAGGTTTGGAAATCTGGGATCTGAATTCCCTGCAAGTTGAGTCCACCCCAGGTTGCTTTATTGCAATACTTTTGGCTAATTCTAATAGGATCAACTGGATAGTTCTTCACGTGTAGGTCGGTGATTCACAAGTACATTAATGCTTCAAAGCTACTAATCTAAAAACTGCTATGCTACACTATTTAGTTCACCTTTTCTTATTTTGTAGCATGTAAACCTTAAATCTAGTCATCTCACCTTGGTCTACCTAATTCACATCAACACCCCCATGTATCAAGCTCTCTGTAAAGAACTGGGCCAATTAGCAATCAGTCAACTTAAGTGAGGGTCTTAAAGAAGTACAAGGCTTATTCTCTGACTTCAGGGTGTTTATAGTTCATGGGTGAGGAAATCAGGCAAACACACGAACCAAAATAAATCATTTTGAACCAAATGTGCTTGAAGTTCAGCACATCTCCAGAAGGGAGAGGGCACTGTAAGCTAGATAAACTGGGTGCACAGTCTCCGTCTTGACCTTTCACTTTATCCCCAATCTTTAGGCTAAATTTTGACATTCTAGCTTGACTTCCAGAGTGTGTAGTTCCCACACTAAAGACTCTGCGTAATTACAAGTTAACCATGTACAGGTTGGTGAAAGGGAGCAGAAGTAGATCTTTCTGGGCCGTGCAGAGCCATGGTAAGGGATTTGGAATGAAATAGGTCTGGGCTTAAATCTTGCTTCGCTAGCTATGAACTTCAGTTTCCTCATCTGTCTATTGGAATATAGCTACTTTTTAGGGTTGTGGTGAGACTTAGAATATCTGTAATCCCTCTAGTGGGTTGTATGGAAACAGCAATTATGTTACATTGTTTTGTTGTTAGCTGCAAAAAAACACAGGCTGGGCTGAGCTGTTCTTTGAAGGCATAATTAATTTCTTTTTTTTTTTTCTGAGAGGAAGTCTCACTCTGTCACTCCACTCTGAGTGGAGTGCAGTGGCACCATCTCTACTCACTGCAACATCTGCCTCCTGGGTTCAAGCAGTTCTCCAACCTCAGCCTCCTGAGTAGCTGGGATTATAGGTGCCTGCCACCACACCCGCTAATTTAAAAATTTTTGTAAATAGAGATGGGTTTTTGCCATGTTAGCCACAAGCTGCTCTCAAACTCCTGACCTCGGGTGATCCACCTGCCTTGGTCTTCCAAAGTGGAAGGCTCATGCTCATAGGCATGAGCCACCATGCCCAACCTGAAGGCACAATTTAAGACACTGTCTCTGTGAAGCCTCCACAGGTTCTAGGCACCTGTAACTCTTCCTTCCTTGTGTGACCACAGCACTTACCATGGTTTGCTCCCATTTGTCTCCTTCCATGCCTCTTCACTACAGAATCTGGGAGCCTGTCCAGGGCAGAGCTGTATCTTGATTCACTTTTATGTCTGTTATCAACACCCTGCATACCTGATATTAAATATTGAAAGAATGAGTTTTTAAATGTTTCAATTTCTTGTACTGGCTCTGACTTTCAATATAAGTCTTATTATGCTACAAGCTCTAAAACCTGAACCCTTTAGCTCATAAAGAATTCATACTAAATTTATGTATTATGTATATGTATCTACTTAAACCTTGATGTTGTCAATGCTGGGATTGTTCTTTCAGACCAACCTGCTATTCTTGTTTTGTTTTACATTTGATTCCAGTTGATCCTGCCTGGTAAGAATGCAAGTAAAATCTACATTCTAAACTAAAACCACCAGCAGGATATTACGCTGCTGTGTTATCTATCCACCCTGTGCACATCTGCTCCCCAGACCATTTCTGAACTTTGTGAAAAGAAATTGAGCTAAAAGAAACCAGTGCTGTTTTAAGTTTCAGCTGTTTACCCTGTTGCAACCATTAGCACTTTCTGAATTAATACCTGCAAAATAAATGCTACCTTTAGCAACAGTTTTGAAATCCTTGACTCTATGCTATTAAAAATGCTAAGTTGGGGAGAATAAAACCTTCCTTAGAAAATGTCCTTTGTGCAGAAAGTTGCCTGAGAGATAATGTTGTCAAATATGAACTTGACCCTAAAATGGCAGTTGAATTTGTACCAGAGGAGATGATGGTCTACTGGGGCTAAAAATGGTACCCCAAAGTGAAGGACTAAAAAGCAGCCTCAGAAGCAAAGTCTCTCTCTGACTTTCTCCTGCCCTCCTGTCTTTCATTCGCTTATTCTCCCTTGAAGCAAGCTGTAGAAACTGGATTCCTTCTTCCCTGAGGTGGGGCATATAAACCAGAACCTTTTGCCCAAAACAAGCCTTAAAGCCTAAAAATTTTACTCTAAACTTCTCCTTCCCTTCCCTTTCCCTTTCCCTTTCTTGCTAACCGCTGACCATAAAGAAATTAAGACCCTCATTCCAGGGGGATTCTACCCCATACCTGGGAGGAAGAAATATCATACAGAAAGGCCAAGAAGAATCTGAATAGACAGGCCTTGCTGGGTTTCCCCATTCAGTCTATTAGCACTGGATCCTACCCTTTTTGTCTAATCATATTTCTACACAGCTTTCCATACTTCATTGAACCTAAGCATAAAAATGGGCTGAGAGTAGGTGGCTCATACCTGTAACCCCAGCATTTTGGGAGGCTGAGGGGGAACATCGCTTGAGCCCAGAAGCTACAGGTTACAGTGAGCTATGATCATGTCATTGCACTCCAGCCTGTGCTACATAGTGAGACCCTGAATCGAAAATAATAATAATAATTAATACTAATAAAGGAATAGTTGCCCCTGTATCTTTGGGTCTTCATTCTGAAGACTCCGGAGTCACATAAAACTATCATCAACTAAATTTGTTGTGCTTTTCTGTTGTTAATTTGCCTTTGTTAGAGGGTGTCAGCTGTTATGATAGGAAAGGATCACCCCTTTTTGCTCCCTACAGTATCAAGGACCTAAAAATAGGATTCTATAAAACTTTAAATCGGATTATTCTAAAACCAACCTTATTTATTTTACTACCCTAAGACTGAATTGTTTGGTTCCACTAACTTGTGAAATTTTCTTTGGAAATAGTAAAGAAATAACATTTATGAGATACACACTATGTGCTAAATGCAGGTTGAATATCTGTTATCCAAAATGCTTGGGACCAGAAGTGTTTTAGATTTCAGATTTTGAATATTTGCACTATACTAAGTTACCAGTTGAGCATCCCAAATTTAAAAATCTAAAATGCTCCAATGAGAATTTCCTTTAAGCATCATGTCAGTGTTCAGAAAATTTGGAGCACCTCAGATTTGGGATGCTCAATTTGTACTAGTTTTATATACATTGTCTCATTTATTCACCATAGTTATCTATTACATAGGCAGTATTATTTTCTCCTATTGACAGATAAGAAAAACAGAAGCCCATTGTAATCCAGTAGATAGCCAAAGGTCACATGACCAGTGAGAAGAAGAGTTGGGATTTGGGCGAAGGCAAGTCTAATTTCAGAGTTCTCATGCTTGCTTACTCTTTAATCCTATAGGAAAGGGGTATTTATTTTTAAATGGAACCCATCAGTTATTTCAGTAAGGTTAATAATGTACTTTTTCTGTATTTCAAAATTGTATTCTTTTGTGCTTTTTCCACTAGTGCACTTGTATGCCATATGTGCCTTCATGAGTTGGCTTTACAGCTTATTGTAATTGAAAAGCACTTTATGACTGAAAGCAAACTTTTTAATGAAAGATCATAATGTGTCTATGGCTCTGAGTTAAGGCAACATGAACTATACCAGACAGGGAATCTCGTTCTTAGAATTACTGTTCAGATGGGCCAAGGATAGATAAGTAACTTTCATATGAGAAATATTATCATATTGTGATATAATAAGAAATATGTATTTTGGTCTTTGTCTATGGTTCCTAGCTTACAGCTTCTAAAAGTCTGATAATTTCCTCAGTGATTAGAGCCATAGGATCATTTTTTATTATGTTTGAATTTTGTTTTAGTTCCTGAAATAGCTCCAAATAAAGATCAAAATGGTGTTTTCTGTTACTCATAGGAAGTCCCCTTCAACCACACCTGGGTTTATGTTAATGAAGCAATTTTTGGAAAGTCCCTAGATAACTGCAGGATGGGAGCTGGTTGCCATGGAAACTTAAACATATGTGTGTGTGTGTGTGTGTGTGTGTGTGTGTGTGTGTGTCTCTAGACTAGAGGGTTGGAATTTTTAGCCCTACCTGGACCTTTGACCGTTTGGGAGGGAAGAGGAACTGGAAACTGACTGAATTACCAATGCTAGTGATTTAATCAATCAGGCCTATGTAAAAGAATATATAATATATATTAAATATATATATGTACATTATTTATATACATATATTAAATATATATATATAAATTATTTATTTATATCCTTTGTAATAAACTAGTAATCTAGAAAGTAAACTTTTCCTGAGCTCTGTAGGTTATTCTAGTAAATGATTAAACCTGAGGAGGGGTTGTGGGAACCTTTGATTTGTAGCCAAGTTGGACAGAAGTGGTATATATCCTAATATAACCTGGGAACCTGCCACTTATGATTGGCATGTGAAATTGGGGGATAGGGAAGCAGTCTTGTGGGACTGAGCCCTTAGCTCATGGGGTCTAATGCTGTCTTCAGGTAGTATCAGAACTGAGTTAAATTATAGGTCACCCAGTCAGTGTCCATTGGGGAATTGAATTGTTGTGAGGAAAACCCCACACAATTGGTGGCTAAAAGTATTGATGTAAGTAGTAGCATATAGGAGTGTTTTCCTATACACATATGTAGTGTAAGTTTAAAGTAAAAAGTCAGTTTTATATTGTCAGGAGTGACTTTTTTGCCACAAATATTACTGCTATAACTGCTTTACTAAGGAATAGTTGCTTGCTTTTATGTATTCGGCACCTGCAGCTACTGTTCTAAAAAGTAAGTATTCACTTATTAGTTAAATTAAATCTACAAATGACTGACTGTATCCATGAAGTGAGTTATTCTAAAGATAATGGAACACTTAAATGGTCTAGAAATTTGTTATGAAAAATACATTAATATATATCTCCTAAAGAATCTGACTGGTTTTTCCCAGGACTCAAATTTTTCAGTCTTTTCCTAACACCGTATTTTATTATGCATAAACAGTATGCCATAGAACCTCTCAGATCACACCTTAACATTGAATTACTTCAAATTTCAGTGGTATCAACCCAGAGAAAGCATCTAATTTTAAGCCTAAGCAATTGTTTCTTTCTTTTGAATAAAAAGTCTTCCCTTTGAGGCATGAAGGTCTATGGCTCAAGAAACCTTATCAGGGTAGTGAAATGGAAGATGCTCTTCTTACTCACATAAACATGATTCTCTCTTTGGAAAATTACTGTGGATGGTGCTTAGAAAATGCCATGGCCATGCACACATGCTCTCTCCATGAAAGCCACCACCCATCCTGAGGTGTACTTTTTTTTTTTTTTTAGCCTTTCTGGAGTTTATTTCTTAGTTTTCTGAATTCACTTATATTTTTGTCTTTTTAGTAAACAGCACTAGTAACAACAAAGCCTGATTTCCCTTCTGATTATCAGTGACAGTATTAATGGCCACTTTTGCTGTTAGTAAAAAGAACATATGCTGGAATTGATGAGACCTGGACTCCAGTCATACTTCTTTCATTGACTAACTTTGTGACTTGGGACAAATCTCTTAATATCTTTGCATCCTCAGTCCCCATCTGAAAATGAGGGGATTGGGAAAGATGACTTCTTAGAGCTTGTGTGATGTGAGACTCTCATACATAGATCTTAAAATTGCACGTTTATCCTCCTTAGATTTTTTCATTCAGTAATGGATATTATCACTAGCATTTAATCAAGGAAGCAGGAAGTTATCCATTGTTGCTAGCTGCTCTCTACAGGAATTCTGTCTAGAAGCAGGGCAGACTGGTCAGCCAGTGTCTTCATGAAGTACCTTTGTCTTCCACCATCCATTCCCACTGCGAGAGTTGTTCCTCTAGTGAGGCATTTCTAAGCAGCTGTCCAGAGAACTCTACCCCTTGAGATATCCTGAGTGATAGGAATATATGGTCAAATTTGTTTGGGAAGTACTATATCCTTTTTGAAGATTCACAGTGCATGTCAATATGCTTAGGACTCTGAGAAGTTCTGTATTCAAAATGCTTGTTAAGCTTTGCTGAACCTAGCACTTCTTTAACTTCATTTGATCGTGGAACTATTTCCTTTATCACACCTATCAACATTCTAAAAGAATAAAATTCCTCAGAATAGAATATTTTGTTATTTGTGAGTTAAAAACTGCAGAGCCTTCATAAGATTTTTCTTGTTGGAAAAGGAAGGGAATTGTAGGCTCTACAACTCATTTAATGAATGTCTGTCAAGATAAGCCCTCTTGGTAGATGTTTTCTTCAGCTATTTTCCTTACAAACATCAACCATAATAGAGTGCCTGTCATCTTTAATAGGACAAAGAGCACCCATTCTCATTGGTAATAGTGCAGCTTTGTTCCTCTACACTGAGGACTAGTTCCCTGACTTTACATATTTTTGTTAGCCTCTGGGTTTCATGACATTTTTCAGAAATAGCTGAAACTGATATAGAACATGCACATATTCTGAGCACAAGAAAGATGACATAGAATAGTCTATTATTGGTGACTGTTGGAAGACAGTTCTCTATGGGTCTCTAGTGTTTCTGTATCCTTTCTTCAAAAATAAATGTTCGAGGATATTTGTACAGTGAACAGCCTTAAAAGATAGAGATAATATCTTTCTCTGGAGCAAAAGACAGACATGTTTACGGTCCAGTATAATAAATATAATGTTTCTCTCCAAAGCAAATGGCAAGCATACTCACTGCTCATAAAAGGTTGACATTCCCTAAGCTCAGGATTCCTCTTCTATAACACAATCCACTGTGGATTTAGGTGCTTTCTGGCTCTCTTTGCATCTCCCTGTGGGAGGTGGGATGCCAGAAACTGAAAGAAAAATGCTGATATTTTGGATACTGCTATTGAAGTGAGTAGTAAACTTTCTTTTGTCTCTGACCCAGGAGTTTTCATGTCTTATACCACCATCCAAGAAAGTGTAGCAGGCTAATATTTTAGTTTCCAAGAATAAGAAAATGTCAGAGCCTCCACATTTCTTTACAACAACTAGCATTTTCCTCTACACTAGGTAGAAATTGATGGGATAACTTGATATCCTTATCTGTTCTCCCTCTCTGAATCATTCCTGGTCTAATGAATATTCTCTCCTGGGAATGCTTTTCTAGGTCTGTTGTAGCATTTATGATAGCCTTCCATACTTGTTTCTGAGGAAGATTGAATAGAGAGCTATTAGAAGTGATATACTCTGATTATAGAATTTCAAAGAAAAGGCATCATTAATTTAAAGTTCATCATGATGACATTTCATTACAATGGTGAGACAATATTTTATATTCTCTTTTATTTTAAAAAATTATTTAAAAATCAGTTCTCAGTGAAAAGGAATTATCATGTTACATTAAAGAACGTGTGTGTGTGTGTGTGTGTGTGTGTGTGTGTGTGTGTGTGTGTGAATTAGTTGCATTGATAGCTTCCAAAAGAAAAATAGAGGAAAATTCTAGGGTTCAGATAAAATGAACTGCTTCCAGTGACCAAAGGGAGGAGCATTTAACCACAACATGAGAACAGCATATGCTCTCATTTAGGAGACTGAAAACATCTCTTATCTCTTAAGTGTCTCCAATATTCTTTAGCTTGTGAAATACTCCAGATAATCTCTATTTACATCAGATCTGATATTATTTTATACTGACTATGCATTTTATTGGCTTAACCAGAATTCAAAATTATACCTTTTATAATAATGCTTCTGATCACTTGCTTTGAAACAAATGCTTTATAGTTGACAAATTATCAGCGACTTTAAAGTATAATAGTATTGATTTGGGAGCAACCAGGTCTGCACATTTATTTATTTTATTTATTTTTTTTTTTGTGTGTGTCGCCAGGCACCAGGCTGGAGTGCAGTGGCACAATCTCGGCTCACTGCAACCTCCGCCTCCCAGATTCAAGCAATTCTCCTGCCTCAGCCTCCCGAGTAGCTGGGACTACAGGCGCACGCCACCACACCCAGCTAATTTTTGTATTTTTAGTAGAGACGGGGTTTCACCATGTTGGCCAGGATGATCTCGATCTCTTGACCTCGTGATCCGCCCACCTCGGCCTCCCAAAGTGCTGGGATTACAGGCTTGAGCCAAAGGTAGGCTGACAGCTTGCTGCAGTGATTTGAATGATATAGACCAAATAGCTGATTAACATTTGTTGAGGATTTACTCTATTCCAGGCTTGCTTTTAAACATTTTACATGTAATATTTCATTTCATCCACATAACAGCAGGATAACAGAGGTAATTCACTATTCCCACTTCACAGATAGGGAGTCTGAGGCACATACAGCTAATGTCACCTGCCCAACCTCATGCTGCTAGTAAGTGGCACAGCCAGGAGTACAACCCAGACAGCCTGATTCTAAAGCCCATACTCTTATCCCACCCTTTCTGTCTTAAAACATCACAGTATTTTAAACTGCTGGAAAATGTCATCTTTTCCCCCTAGAGTGCTAAAGAGAAATAAACAGTGTTGCTTATCTGGAGTTTCATACCGAATTATCTTCACATATACAGTGTTTTTGATCTTCATTTCTCCACAGTGAATACATCTCAGGATCATTAAGGATAAACTGGTATCCATCAGCTCATGTTGACTGAGAAAAAAGGATACTGTATAGTCCATTTTGAGTAGAAAGACATTCTGGTTTTGCCACTTTGAAATGTTTCACATATAGTTTTGGTGTATCCCAAACTCCTAACATAGATGCATTTGAAGAATCATTTAGTAACCTAAAATAAATACCAATAGATGTTGAGTGTCTTTAAGTCTATATCCAAAGAGGGAGGAAAGAGCAACAATCTTTTAAAAGTTACTAATTCTCTACCTAGACATGTTTCCATTTTTCATGGTTGTACAGAGTATTACTCCCAGCCCCAAACTGCCCAAATTTCCACAGTCCCCAGATGGGCACATTGTGATGCTGCCTAGGCTATAAGTCACATCACAATACTTTTCCTCAGATCAGCCTGGCAGCTCAGCCTGTCCAGTTTCCCAAGGATGGTGAGGTGGGGAGTGGTGCGAGACTTCTCAGTACTTTAAGAGGAAATGAATTTTTAAAATCTTGTATGACTATTTCTTAGGATGATGAGGAAATCATTTAATATGCAACCTTTATAGATTGCTGCCCAGCCTCTGAAACTCCAAAATGATTTCTAAAAAATATCAACAGAAAAGATTTCATGCAAAGTTCCTGCAATGTTAGATCCACTCAGCATCCTGGCTACTGAAGACAGAGTCTGACACACAGTGCAGATGCAAAAGCCAGTTTCACTTCTAGCCTTCCCTGTCACCGTTTTCACAAGAAAATGAGGAGTCACCATGGTCTTTGCTGAAAAACGTTTGTGAAGATTGGTGGATATTTTTCTCTCTTTCTGTTTAAACCTTGAAGAACAGAGTTGAGTGGAACTTACTTTCTGTTTCTGTTATCTAGAGTGAATTAAGAGGTTTAAGAGAAGCAAGTATGAATCTCTTGATCTTGTGAAATCTCAAGTAGCTAAAAGAAGTATTGACATTTTTAAACTGGAAGTATTTGAATTTACCTGGATTTAAACCAGCATTGGCATTTTTTATAACATATATGACGACTGAATTTCTGTAGATCCAGTAGGAAATAGCCTATTTTTTTGGGAAAAATCATCTTCCTGAACTTTGCAGTTATTTAATCAAATCTGCATATGGTTCTGGTGGATTTATAGTTCTTTACTGCCTCCCTGACTTTGCATGTGTCTTCATACCACTTTCCAATTTCTTACTTCCTTTTTCTCCTTATCACGATACTCTCTTCCTCTCCAAATTCCATCAGTCTTTAAATGTTTACTTCAGATTCTGTCTTCATAAAGTTTTCTCATACTTTCTTTTCTGTAAACTCTTTCCTATGGCTTGAATGCTTGTGTCCCCTCGAAATTCATATGTTGAAACCTAATTCCCAATGTGATAGTATTAAGAGGTGGGGCCTTTGAGAAGTGATTAGGCCAGATTTCCACCATCATGAATGGGATTAACGCCCTCATGATAGAGGCTTTTGGGAGCTTATCCCTTTTGCCATTTGAAGATGCAGCAAAGAGACAGCAAACAGGTACCATCTGTGAAGCAGAGAAGAAGCCCTTACCAGCCACCAAATATGCTGGCGCCTTGACCTGAACTTCTCAGCCTCCAGAACTATGAGAAATAAATGTTTATAAATGGCTCAGTCTAAAGTATTTTTTCACAGTAGTCAAAAGGGACTAAAACACTCTATAGTCATTAATCATCTTTCTTAGGTTCTGTACCTATGAGAACTTAAGTAAGTTGCTTAACTTCTCTAAGCCTCAGTTTCCCAAGAGATAAATGGAGATAATTATAGTGCCTACTTTGTAGTGTGATCATGAGGGTTAGATTATTAAATACATTAAAAAATATTATAAGGGAGTCTGACACATTATAATCATGTGACAAATATTCATTTTTATTCACATTTAATAGCTAATTGTATCCTTATTTTAAACACTTTTCAATTTTTTTCTATTTCCCACATGGTAGAGGTTAAAATTTATAGATTTATTTATAATATAATGCCAAAGATAATCTTTCTTCTAATTTTCAATTATATTGAAAAGAGTTGCCAATTGACAGTTTTCTTAAAAGTCAGCTTAATTACAATAAAATGTTTATTATAATTAAGCTGTATAAGTATAATAAAATTAAAACAAAAACATAAACTTAATTATAATAAAATGTTTTAAAATTACCCAAATTAATTACTTACATTTAATTTACATAATATATAATTATGTATTTACTATACATAAATTGTATTTAATTATTTAAATTTATATTTAAATTTTTATTTTTGTTAAATTAATATAACTTAAATATATTTCTACATTTTAATTTCAATTTAGTATATCACCCATGATACACTAAAATAATCATTTATTTCCCTCACCCCAAATTTAAATCCATGAAATTGTGTTTTTGAGAAATTCTTATCTAAAATATCTGTCATATTGTAGAAATTCTATGGATATGAATGAATCAATATCCTAGTTACTGATATAGACAAATGATTACGCACCAAGAATTTTGAAGTATGACTTTATTGTTTACTGAAATTGTATGCAGGAAGAAATAGCTAGTTTTAACACACTAGTGTTATGTGTTCTTTTTTACATGATTTATACAGGGGTACATCTTAAGATCTCTCCAAATCCCTCATAAATTTGTGATCTACAGGGGAGGGAGGGCCTCGTATTCTAAAGCAAACAAACTTCAAAAGGTTGTTTGAAAGGTAAAATGGGGCAATATTAATTTGAAAGCAGGAACAGTTCAGCCATTTGTAGACAGTCAGTATGTCTGTCCAGAAACCAATGGTAGTATGCAACCAAAGATTAAGACAGGGTCCCAAAGTTTGTTCGAGAGATAAAATACTAAGGTCTTGTAAATCACAGAGGAGCCACTTTATCTGTATTACTTCGTTATCTTTAGAAAGTAGTTTTACCTCTTCAAGCAGTTTTAAACGATTGTGTAGTATTTTGCAATGGAGAAAAAACTTTAGATAAGATGGAAATATCTCTTTTTTTGTTTTTTTGAGACGGAGTTTCGCTCTTGTTACCCAGGCTGGAGTGCAATGGCACGATCTTGGCTCACCGCAACCTCCGCCTCCTGGGTTCAGGCAATTCTCCTGCCTCAGCCTCCCGAGTAGCTGGGACTACAGGCCCGCGCCACCGTGCCCAGCTAATTTTTTGTATTTTTAGTAGAGACGGGGTTTCACCATGTTGACCAGGATGGTCTCGATCTCTTGACCTCGTGATCCACCTGCCTCGGCCTCCCAAAGTGCTGGGATTACAGGCACCAGCACTGTAATCCAGCGCTCCGGCCTGGAAATATCTCTTAAACCCTTCCTTTCCTCCCTTTGCATTTCCACGTCTCTTCTCTAGTTTTGCTCTTATCACTTTATGCCTAACTAGTAGGACTATTTCCTTCCCAGTCTTCCTGTTTTAGTTTTATCCAAACAACTTTCCATGCAATTGTCTGATTTATATTCCCAACATGCTGCTTTCAGCACATATATAATGAATGGCTGGTCCATAGTAGCTGCTCAATAAACAGTTTCCCCTTGCTTTAAGTAACTTCCCACTGTCCCAAGGGAAAAACTTAAAATCACATCCTGCATGGTTTGTAAATCTCAGTAGGAAACTGTGGTATAATCAAAATTGTATTTGGTCTTTTTTCCTGGTTTCTACTATAGAGCTTCTAAAACCCTCTGCATTCCCTAAGTTATAGAGGTCTCTTTGTTATGAAAATGCAGTGGCTGACCATAGCCTCCTATGTAGTTTCAGGATGGAGGCTGGTCACCAGAAAGACCAATCATGGGATTTGAGCACTCAAACTTTGGACTAGCCTGATCTGAGTTAAAAAGTCAACTAACCAGGAGGGGAAGGGGGCTGGAGACTGAGTTCAATCATTTGGCCAATAATTTAATCAGTCATATGTATATGGTGAAAACCCCCACAAAATATGGACTCTAAGGCTCAGGGGAGCTTCCTGGTGGATGAACATATAGCTATACCAAGAGAGTGTGTGCACTGAGTCCACAGGGTGAGGGTGTGGAAGTTGTGTGGTCTCTCCCTGACCTTGCCCTATGTATGTCTTCATTTGGCTCTTTTTGAGATGTAGCCTTTATAAAAAAAAGAAAAGCTGTGATCAAACCTGTGCTTTCTTGAGTTCTGTGAGTTGTTCTAGTGAATACTAAACCTGGGAGGGTCATAGGAGTCACTAAATTTGAAGCCAGTTGGGCAGAAGTGTGAGTTGCCTGGGACCTCCTGAGATTTTTGACTGGCATCCTAAGTGAGGGCAGTCTCATCAAGGACACTGCCCCTCAACCTGTGGAATCTGGGCCAATTCTGGTAGTTAGTGTCATCACTGAGTTGAGGTGGAAGCAGAACAGAGACATTTAAATAGCTATTACTAGAATCTATAGAAGTAGATCAAGTCACCAGAGCATGAATATGTATAGCATTGCTGCAATGGAAAAACTGGTTTACTAATGGCCTGCTCAGGACCACAAAATGATAAAACTGCTTCCTCTAATATGGCTTACCTAGAACATGTTAGGATAGCCTCATGCTAAGGAAGGAATCATGCCCATGAGTCATGTGAAGACAGGAGTAGTCAACATATTTTGACTAGCCTAGGTCAAGGCATTTGGACTGTATTGTGAACCATGGTCTTAATTTTCCAGGGTCTTCCACTGTTTTATTTACGCAGAAAACATGAGTGTCCTTTATCACTTAGTTTCTCTAAAAAATATTCTACCTAGGCCAAAAAAAAAAAAAAAAAGAAAGAAAGAAAGAAAAGGAAAACCAAGCCTATGATAAATTATAAGTAAGTGGATATGCTACGTGTGAAGATTTGGATTTATTTGCTCTTTCTATATCCCAGATAGTAATTCTGAGAAAAATCAAGTTGCTGGTACTGCTGATAGTGGTGTATGGGGGAGGGAGGGCCCTGTCTATTTATTGCTCAGTAAGCTATCTGTTTCCAATTTTGACAGTAAAACATAGCAACGGGGGAAAGAAAGGAGAAATCACAAAGCAAGTATCCACTGCCTAGTAGGCTCAGAACAAATGCTTTTAACTTATGTTAGCTTATTTAACATAAGCTTATGAAGACATATGTAAAAGTTATGAAGACATAACCTCCCTGAGGGGTGGGTATTAATATCCTCACCTTGTAGGCACTCAAAGTGGCTCAGAATTCCCTGAGATCTCATAGTAAGTTAAAGAACAAGCATTATCATTCAGGGTTGTCTGAACCCAAATTTAAACCTGCGCTCTCCTTTACAGCCTAGTTTGCAGCTTTGAGCCTCATTATGGCATGCACGAGTCACACCCTGGTTTAATAAAGCCAAGAAAGGTTGTCTTTTCCCCCTACATTTGCAAGAGGTGGGATGAGATTTAGTAACACTCATGTTAGACTGGAGTAAGCTCCTGAACCAATTTTCTTGAGACAAATCAGAGATTTTCACTGTCAAGACAATAATGAAAACTCTTTGCAGCCTCCTCCCTCAATGTTATCTCTTTCAGGCAAATTGGTGCTAATTCTGGGGCAAGCAGGAACAAGTAATCATCACAGCCTCCTAGAGATATCCTTGGCACAGTTGCCCGGGGCACACTTGGCTGTGTTTTACAGAACGCTGTTCCCACGCCCTAGAATTAACTCTGTCTAGTTGTAGATAGCCAGAAGTGACCCTTCTAGCAAGAATCCTTGATGGTACATCCCCCCTGTCTTCCAGAAGACCTGCTAAAAGGCTCAAAATATGCTGAACTCACACTGGGTAGATGAGGTTGGGACCCTGCATTACTGTCTCTTTGTCATTAGTAAATCTTCCTGGCATGGTTAGCTGGGACCTAACATGAAGGGCCTGGCACATAGTGCCCAGCCCCTGGTGGTGAAGGTACAAGGGAGTAGGACAGGGCACAGTGATCTCCACAGTCTCACTTGGCCACCAGTAGGGTGGGCAGCTCAGGACGGTATCTCACCTGTTCCAAAATTTTGAGCAGTCTGTGGACTGGTACCTGGGTTGCAAGCAGAGTGCACGTACTCACCAGAGAACACCTTTGGCTGAACACACTCTTCCTCTCATTTTCTCAGGGCTCCCAGCAGTTGATTTCCCTTGGAAACAAGCAGAAATCTGTTTTAATCATCTGGCATTTTTAGTATCCTAATTTGTATGGGAACCTGGAGATAGAGACATATGGCACATTCATTATCTGAGAAAGCTACAGCTGAAAGAAAAGTAGTGGAAGCCAGTCTTAAAACTGGAAAGTTTCAGCAGATGCCCTCAAATTACTTTCCTTCATCTCAGGGACTGTCAACAATGCTGCCAAAAGTGTTCTGTTTTAGCTCAGTATTTCCAGCAAGATTTACACTTGAACCTTGGTGTGTGCTTCCCCCATGGCCCTTTACAGCCTGTCAGCTCTTGCAGTTGGATATTGGAGCCCCCCATTAATCTCCTGAACCAGATACAGAGGTGGAATGAGCACAAGCTTAGGAGGAGTCTGTCAGACCTGAGTTCTAATCTTGACTCCTGACCTTACTAGTTCATTGGTGTTGGGCTAAAACTGAACTTCCCCATGCTTCATTTTTCTTTTTCTTTCTTGCATTTTTAAATTTTTTTTTACTTTTTTGGAGACAGGGTCTCGCTCTGTCACCCAGGCTGGAGTGCAATGTTGTGATCTCAGCTCACTGCGACCTCCGCCTCCCAGGTTCAAACAGTTCTTCTGCCTCAGCCTCCTGAGTAGCTGGGATTACAGGTGCACACTATCATGCCTGGCTAATATTTGTATTTTTAGTAGAGATGGAGTTTTGCTGTGTGGGCCAGGCTGGCCTTGAAATTCTAATCTCAAGTGATCTGCCCACCTTAGTCTCCCAAAGTGCTGGGATTACAGTTGTAAGCCACCAGGCCCTGCCCATTTTTCTCATCTGAAAATTTCATTCATTCCTTTAATAAATATTTACTGATCATATATTTTGAGCCAGGTACTATTTTAGGAACTACAGAGATAGCAATGAATAAATACAATCCTCACCTTTGTGGGGTTTATATTCTATTTTGGAGGACAGAAACTTTAAGAAATGAGTAGAAGAAATACTATGCCAGCTGGTGATAAATGTTATAAAGAATAATAATGCAGAGACAGGGATTATTTGGACAAGGCAATGTCAGATTTTAAAAGGCTGATCAGGGAAATGTCCTCACTGTGAAGAGGCAGTCAAGGAAAGGCTTGAAGGAGGTGTGAGGGTGGGCTTGTGGCTACTGAAGAAAGAGCATTTTGGGAGAGGCCCTAGGGTTAAGAGATTACCAGGTGTTTTTGACGAACAGCAAGGAGTTCAGTATGGCTGGAGTCAGTGCAGAGCTTTGGGCAACACCAAAGAAAATTTGGCTGTGATCACTGTCACTCTCATACTGGAAGGGTTTGAGGAGAGGTGACGTGATCTAAGATGTATCAGGGTTATTCTAGCTGCTGTGGTAAGAGCAGACTGCAGGGGACAAGTTTAGAATGTTATCAGTCATCAAAGGGAGACTCCATGATGGTTTGCACCAGGGTAATTGATGTCAGGTGGTGAGAAGTGGCTGAATTCTGGTCAACACATTCTTTTGAAAGTACAGTTTTAAGAATATGCAACAGATTGGATGTGGGGTAAGAGAAAGGGAGAGGAGTCAGAAATAACTCCAAAGCTTTTAGCCTGGTTACTGAGAAGAAAGGAGTGTCCATTTTCTGACATGCAAAATAGTTTAAGAGGAACAGGTGGAAGGGATGGGAAATCTGGAATTCTGTTTTGAACATGTTAAGTTTGAGGTGCCAATTAGAAATCCAGACTGGGTGCGATGGCTCGTGCCTGTAATCTCAACACTTTGGGAGGCTGAGGCAGGTGGAATGCTTGAGCCCCGGAGTTGGAGAGCAGCTGGGCAACATGGCAAAATCTTGTCTTTCCTAAATATGCAAAAAATTAGCCAGGTGTGGTGGCACATGCCTGTAGTCCCAGCTACACTAGGGTCTGAGGTGGAAGAATCATCGAGCCTGGGAAATTGAGGCTGCAGTGAGCAGTGATCATGCCACTACAGCCTGGGTGACAGAAGTGAGACTCTGATTTTGTCTTTGAGAAACAAGAGTAATCTCTCCTGATGCTTTACGGTGAGAAGCTGAGCTGATTGAGAAGAAAATAACTCAGTTTCTGTGCTTTCCCAACTTGGGCACTATTATTTCCTTGTAGTCGATCTAATGGGATTTCAGGGTCCTGGCACTGGAATAAATAATACAGAAAGTACACATCCCACCCCCAGCACCACCTCCCATTTACCTTTTTTTTTTTTTTTTTTAGGATAGTTACAGGCTAGAGTTGGAAAGAGGGTACTTAAGACTAAGGGTGTAGAGAAGGCCATGGAAAAGAGAATGTTTGTGCTTATATTAGTTTCAGGAAGGTTTTCGGGTCCTGAATGGAGGATGCATTAAAGGCTAGAGGTGAGTTGTACAGTGGAAATTATAATACTAACTTGCAGGGATGCTCACATCCTGGCTCAAAGTCGGGTTCTATGAATCTCAGTTCACTTTCTTAAAGACAAGAACTCTGCATTATTAATCTTTGTACTCTTAGTTGGTACATAGTAAACGTCCCTATTTCCAGACTTGAATTTAGTCACTTTATGTCTTTATGTTTCTAAGGTACTGAAGATTTAAGGGTCAGGTCTAGGTAAAGTTTAGACTTTATTCTAGAGCAGTACTGCCTGGTAAAAATAAGATGCAAGCCACAGAGGCAATTTAAAATTTTCTAGTAACCACCTTTTAAAAAGTAAAAAGAAATCAATGAAATTAATTTTAATAATATATATAATTTAACCCACATTGGACAGGGCAGCAATTGGGGTGTATTTTCCTCTCTTGCTCTATATGTTTGAGCCTGATATTTGCTGACAGATGGTGTGTTTTCTGTCCATTTGGTTCAGATACTACTTGTTCTTTTGCTTTATATAGGAAGCAAATTTTTTTGTGCATCTACTGGAGATACTCTGTGACTATCCAAGCTCACACACATTCATCTTAATATGTGGCCACTATTCCTGTATATGTTGGAGAAAGAGGATCAAAAATGTTTTTTAGTGCTCCACCTGCTTTTACCTCCCACAGGTGGAAACATCACTCAATAAAAACCACCAATAAAAGACCCAATAATACCAACAATATTGTACCTACAAATGTTTGCTTGAATGGGTGGTCATTCTAATGGCTACATTTAAAAACATTACCTTTCTCTGATTTTTATGTTAAAAATCTCTATGACAAAAAAGCATAAAAAAGCTGAAAGTAGGACACAGACAACTTGGAATTGGTGGCAGAATGTCTTCTATGAAATGGCACACATAGAAAATAAAAACAGAAACAACAACAACAAAATAAAAACAAGGGAAAACTAACTTGAAAAATGTATAGCCTTTATTCACAGAATAAATAGAGGCTTAATTTACAATTCGGTTTATTAAAATTACCTCTTGGTACTTTTACTGACTCAATTATGTTTCTAACGTATAAAGTCCCTCCCTGACTCCAGGAATACTAATGCTGGTCCTTAATAGGGAAGGCACCACAACCAGTGCTGTTCTAAGCACTTTATATGTATGAATTTATTTAGTTTAAATAACAATCTATGCCTGTTTTTAACAACCCTATACAGTAACAGCTCTTAATCTCAGCTCTGTCACTCACTAGTTAGGAGACTCTCTGAGACTCAATGTTTAAAAATGTAAAATATAGATAAAAATACAACTTACCTCACAAGATTGGTGTAATAATTAACTCGAGGTAATTGTGAAGCTACACAGTACAGTGCTTGACACATAGTAAGCTCTCAATATAGATCACTACTATTATTGATGACAAATACAAGATTTACTTTGCAAATCTCGAGGGAAGAGATTACAAACATTCTATGGCAAGGAAGCCACAGAGTTAAGAACCTCCTCTCCTGGCTCAGACAGTGATTTTCTGCTTCAAGAACTACAGCTTTTCTTCTCTGTATACTAGAAAGTTGTGGAGCCTATATTAACAGGTTCCAGGTCATTAGGGAGCTCCTACTACAATGCCTGGCAAAAGCATACTTCAACATCACTAGCATTTTAAAAATTATTATTATATACTCTAAGTTCTGGGTGCGGAATATGCAGGTTTGTTACATTGGTATACACATGCCATGGTGGTTTGCTGCACCCATCAACCTGTCATCTACATTAGGTATTTCTCCTAATGTTATCCTCCCATAGCTTTTAGCCCCCAACAGGCCCCAGTGTGTGATGTATGTTCCCCTCCCTGTGTCCACGTGTTCTCCTTATTCAACTCCCACTTATAGTGAGAACTTGTGGTGTTTGGTTTTCTGTTCTTGTGTCAGTTTGCTGAGTATGATGGTTTCCAGCTTCATCCATGTCCCTGCAAAGGACATGAACTTATCAGTTTTTATGGCTGCATAGTATTCTGTGATGTATATATGCTACATTTCCTTTATCCAGTCTATCGTTGATGGGCATTTGGGTTGGTTCAAAGTCTTTGGTATTGTGAACAGTGCCTCAGTAAATGTACGTGTGCATGTGTCTTTATAGTAGAATGATTTATAATCCTTTGGGTGTATACTAAGTAATGAGATTGCTGGGTCAAATAGTATTTCTAGTTCTAGAATAGGAATACATGCACATGGTACAAAATTCGAAAAAATACAAAAAGATAAGCAGAGAAAATATACACGGTGTTACCAGGTATTTTTTTGTGCATCTACTGGGACATTCTGTGACTATCCAAGTTCACACACATGCACTTTAAGATATTAAATTAGCAAATATATCTAGTAGGAGTCTATTGTTTTTACTGGAATGTCCAAAAGCCCAAGAGTTTATAAGACCTGGAAGAAGAATCTTAGTTTAGAAATTTGATTGTTTCCCAGGGACGCTTTCTTACAGGCTAATATTAGCCATTGATTGTGTTAGTGATCATCTCACCAAGGACTCCAGGGAGGGCTCAATAATCAGGCATAGGGAGTTAGAAGTGGGCAAGAAGAAGATTCAAGGGAAGGAAGATAAGGTGACAGGTGACTACTAGGTGTCAGATATGACTAAGAATTTTATATGTGTTGTTTCAATTTTTTTAATCACCCTGAAACATGGCTATTATTATTCCCCATTTTGCAGATGAGAAAACTGGGCTGTATAGAAAGGTTGTCTGATGTGTCTAAGATAACACAGCTGGAAAGTTGATGAGTCAGAATTCAAATTTAAGTCTGGCTGGTGTCAAAATCCCCAGCCCAGTGACTTCCATACTACAAAATGGACAAAAGAGATGATCAGGTACCCAGAAGGGCAGAAAGTAGCTCGATTGCTAGTTGTTTTGAATGCGCTAGGAAGGGTAGAGAGATACAATCTGCAAAACTAACATTTACCACATCAAAACAACAGCCAGTAGGAAAGTTGACAGCCCTTTTCTGTCTTACCACTGATGGCAGTGGTGGGCCATCCCAAGCAGCTGCTGCCGTTGCACCACCGGCTGCAGCCAGGCGGGACCCGCCTCAGGCCCGGAGCCTCTGCCACTCTGTACCCTGGTGCTGTGTCATCGTTCTTGCCCACTGCCGCTGTGGGGAGGTGTGGGAGGTGGTGGACAGTCCCTGGAGCCTGTCCCTGGAGCCTGTCCCTGGGAGCCTCCACGATGGGGCCAAGCTGAGTTGCCTTCTGGTGTGGGGGCAGTGTGGTTGGGCACAGGGGCATGCAGAGAGGGGCCCCGAGGTGGAGCTGGACCAAGGGTGGTGCTGCGTTCCAGGGAGCTGGCAGGAGCGAGGAGAAGGCAGGAGCCCCACCCTCCCAGGCACCTCTACAGCCACCTGGGTTGGCATCTCTGCATTCTCAGGGGTCTGGGAAGCCCCCCTCTTACCCTCCTTAGGCTTGAAGGTGTCTGCTCCTACTGCCTGGCCTTTCCCTGCTGTTGGCTCCAATCCCAGAGTGGAGTTGAGGCCAAATATGGGCACTGTCACAGCCAAGATGGGTATACACACACTTGGGGCAGTGCTGACATGCCAGCTCCCTGGCACCCCAGTCCCCTCTGGACTCTGGGCATTGACAAGCACAGGAGGGAGGCAAAGGAGGGTGCTGAGAACAGCCCAGTGCTGGCCCTGCCCATGCTTCTTGACATGAACAGCCTGGGTGTCATGAACAGTAGCAGGAGGCAGACAGGCTCCTGGGTAGAAGGGGACTGGTCCCTAGTGAAGCCCTACTCTCAAACCAGGGAGGACCTGAAGCCTGGGGGCCAGGGTCCCAGTCCTAGGGACTGGAGGGAGAACTTGTGCTTTTCCCTGGGCCCGCCCATGGCCACCCATGGACCAATCAGCACATACTTCCTCCCCTCTGAGGCCCATAAAAACCCTGGATTCAGCCAGACTCTGGCAGAGGACAGAGAAAAGATAAAGAGGGTGAGATGATGGGACCACCAGCTGCAGAGAGGAGCTGCCCACCCTAGGGACTCTTGTCCACTGAGAGCTGAGAAGACAATGGGATGACCAGCTGCAGAGAGGAACTACCCTCTCTGCCGACAGCTGGATACTTGTTGGGATGACCTGCCCAGCAGAGAGGAGCTTCCCTCTCTGATGACAGCTGAACATTCTTTGAGATACCCTGGCTATGGAGAGGAGCGGCCCACTACAGGTCTCCTCTGAGCTATTCTATTGCTCAATAAAGCTCCTTTTTGTCTTGCTCACCCTCCACTTCTCTGTGCACCTCATTCTTCCTGGCACAGGTCAAGAACTCAGGACCTGCCAAATGGCAAAACTAAAAGAACTGTAATCCAAACAGGGCTGAAACTTGCCCCCTGCTTGCCACATTGTGGGTGAAAAGGAGAGAAGAGCTGTGGCCCTTCAGGGAGCCCAGGTCTGAGAGCTCCCTGAGCCAGGGCTTTGACTCTCTCTTTGGGGTTCTGCAGTTCCTGGTGTCTCCAAGTTTCTGAGTTCAGCTACATTCCTTGATGCTAGCTGGGGAAGCTGCTTGTGGTGCACCTGATCCAGATGCAACCTCACAGAGAACTAGTGCCTGTGCCAGCACCTGGAGCTGCCTGTTCTGTGGCAGTAGCCAGCATGTCTAACAGCGCAGTGGCCAGACCCCACACTCGCTTACACACCCCTTGCCACTCCACGCCTAACTCATAGTCTCCCTTCGAGGGCATGGGATCCAGGCTGGTAGTGTGAGCTGGGTGCAGCCTGCCAGACTGAGTGGGTGGAACAAGCCTAGAGCACCAAGCAAAACTCGGCAAAGGCTCCACCAGCCACAGAGGTTTCTAGCCAGAAAAGTGACACCCAAAGATCCCAAAACACCACCTTTCAGATATATTGGCAATTGACCAGGACACATTTTTAAAAATGTTCTCTTAATTTCCTTATAGTTTTTCCTGACCCATCACTGACAGAAAGGACACATTTTAAACATTCAGAGAGACCAGGTTTAAGGTGAGTATACGGAGCTTTGTTGGGAAAAGCAGATGTTCTGTACCTGATGCTACCTTAGTCCATGCAGAGTCCTCATTTCTGTGACTAAGTAGAAATCAGCTATAGTTACTTGAGCACATCACTAAGGCTTTTATAAATAAAAATTCCTGAATAAGAAAATTAGATACATTCTTCAGTTCTGGTGTTGTTACCAATGGTCTTAGTCAGTTTGAGCTGTGATAATAAGTATCCTAGACTGGGTGGCTTAAGCAACAGACACTTTGTTTCTCACAGTTCCAGAGGCTAGGAAGTCCAAGATCAAGGCGTTGGCAGATTCAGTTCTTGGTGGTGGCCCTCTTCCTGGCTTGTAGACGGCTTTTTGCTGTATCCTCACATGACACACACAGACAGAGAGTGAGCTGTTAGTCACTTCTTGTAAGGGTTCTAATTCTAACATGGGGCTCCACCCTGTGACCTCATCTAAACCTAACTAGCCCTAAAGCCCCACCTCCTGATACCCTCACATTGTGGCTTAGAGATTTAATATATAAATTCTGGGGGAAGATACAAACATTCGGCCCATAACACTAACAATCACCAAATAATGCATACATACAGAGTTTAGAAGTTGGCAAAGGAAATTCACATAAATCACCTTATTTGAACCTCACAGTTGTTAACTGTGAGGTAGCTATTTTTATTTTCCCTGTTTTACAGATGAGGAAGCTAAGTTGAGAAGCATTCAGTGATTTCCCCAGGGTCATCTGACTAGTCAGTGGCAATGGTAGAGTGCAAATTCAGGTTTTCTAATTCCAAATCCTGTGTTCATTTAGCCACATCAGGAATCAGGCCATTCTGCTCCTAGTGTTAACAACAGCAATAACAAAACAGGAACAGCAGCTGATGTTTATTTGTTGCTGCACCATGGGCCAGTCTCTTTAAAAATATTCTCTCTCAGGGTAGATGCTAGCATTTTATTTTACATCCCTGAGAAAACCTAAAATTATGAGGGTTAAATCACTTTCCAAGATCACACAGCCAGTATATCACAGAACAAGTATTTGAACCAGGTTTGGCTGAGTCTAGAGACTATGTTCTTAATGAGCCACTTTGCTATAGTGTCCTTTGAAATGCTCTTTGAAAGACAGTATATAAGATGAAAATATTCTGTTAGATATATTTATTGAGATTTTAGTCAGAAATGGATCTCTTGCCCATTAAAAGCACTAGCATCCTACACAGTGCTCTATTGGAAGTCCTATTTTTCAGGCACCACAGATGGAGGACAGATATTTCTTTATGCTCTGAAAGGTCCACTTTATGTAGCTGACTATAATGAGATTGTATCTGGCTCTGAATGTTGCAGGAAAATGGTATCAGGCAGATCATTCCAAGTGAAAGCCAAATCAAAGGCATTATTGCACAGATTTGATAGAAAAAAGAAAAGCCAAAACAACAGGATGTTATTCAGTGGTATGGGTGGAAAGTTTTGAGAGTTCATTCTAAACCACACAGACATTTTCAGATGTGTCCCACCCTACAATTCAGCCTGAAGTCAGAGAAGTGCATGTATGCTTGATTGAGACATGTGTGACAGGGCGAGGTGGCAGGCGGATTGGAGGTTGGGTGCCACAGGTGTGGGTAATGTAATTCTGAACTTCATTTCAGTGTGATTTGGAATAACACAGAAAGCATGGAGAATGAGTGGAAACTGCTGTGACTTAAGTAGACTTCGGATAAACAGGAACTTTCTGTGAGTTCAGAAAACGTAGATGCCTGAGTGTATTCTGAATACTCATTTGGGAAGAATGATTATACTTCTAAGATAATAGTTCACAGCTTTCTTTGTGTATATTAGAATCATAACTGCAACACCTGAGAAGGATTTTCAGGCTCAATACACAAGTGCACTTATGTTTTGACCAAGCTGACCTCCAGATTAGAAAGTCCATTTGCTTTCCACAGAGAATCATAGCATCTCAGAGCCTAAAAGTGGCCTTAGAATCACTTAGCTCAATTCTCCTTATTTTACTGAAGAGGAAGCTGAGGCCCAATGAGGTCTAGTGATATAATGGCATCAAACTTAACAGTTAAGAATTCCCTGAAGATCCAAGGACACTAGTCAAGGCAGTGTATGCAGATTTGGTTGAGTTTTTGCATACTATTTAAGAGGGCAAACTTTGAAACCAGATCTAGATTCTAAACGAGTTTCCTTTGCTTACTAGCTGTGTGTCCTTTAGAAAATCACTTAACTTCCCTAAGCCTCAGTTTTACCATCTATAGAATGAATGTAAGTTTTCTTCCTTCGACATCGTTATACCCCAGGCCCTCGAAGAATATATCCAAAGTACTACTTCCTCATGCCATTTCCTCACCACGAGGCTTTAACAACCTTTCACTGTTTCAATAGTTCGGCCACAAAAGTCTCCACTAGTGGTTTCTGGCACGTGACTTTGCCTGTAGGCATCCTGGCTGACCCACTGGCCAGCAGACGCCTTGCAAATGCCCAGCTTTCAGCTATTTATTCATTATACACCTACAGTCTAGAATACTATAGCAAATCATAGGTGCAGATACTATATTAGTAGAAAGGGACATAAATATGAACAAGATTTTGTTTCTGTCTTCAGTGGACTGAACGGGAAATCCATAAATAACCTCACTACATTGGTATAAGGGTTAGGAATAACCAACTCCAATGTGGGGGAAATAGGTGGTCAGGGGAGTGATAGACTGGTATTTTATCTTAGTCTTGAAGAATGAACTGAAGTGTATTAATATGTGTATATATAGACAAAAGGAACTTCTGGTTAAGGGAACAGCCTGGGCAAAGGCATAGAGGTTAGAAATGCTTGGCAGGGAGGACTGCCCTATAGTTACATATGGTGGGCTGGCAGGAATGCATGTGGGAAGTCCAGCACTGCCCGGGGGTCTTGGATTCTGGCCAGAAGAAAACCACTGGGGTCAGGTCACATTGCTGCTTTGTTAAATCCCACAGGGCACAAAAGGGCAAGAAAGTTCACATTTCTGGTGAGTCACATTTTAACGGTTGTATGATTGCCAAGGTCTCATCCAAAAGGTACAGAGGCTGGGGGCATCTTTCACATCAGGTGACAGAGACATTTCTGCTGTTGACACCATTCCAGTCTTATGACCTTAGATTTCATTTTTTCAAGCTTCTGCTATCTATAGTTACAAGAGACAAGACTTTCTTTAAGTCATGCTACCAGGCTCTGGTGAGGACAAAGGGTGTGACTGTGGCAGATGGTATCAAAGATGACCTTTATTGCCCCATTCACAGTAGGTCCCTGAATGGGTGCTGGGTAAGTTCTGGTGAACAATGGGGAGCCCAACTCTTCGTCCTATGTTCCCTGACTAACTGCTGCTTCTAGGAGATGGGGGTACCACCCAGGGAATGGCCTTTCTTAAGCCATTTCTTGGCCATCCCTCCTCTTCATGGTAAGAGAAAGAAAGAGAGAAGAAAGGACTCATGTGCTCCTGGTGGGCCAGATTCTTCTTTTTGGGTCCAGTGCAATTTTCTCATTTGAAAGGGAACATTCCCTTCAAATATCAGCCAGTTGGTCAGATGTTTATGCAGACTCTCAAAGCTGGGCATCAACATTTCTGGTCCACATGGATGCTGTTTACACTAGATTTACAGTTTAGTCAGGGAAACAGACACTAAACAATCATAGTTATCAAGAGGATGGATACCTCAAAGTATAGTACCACTTGCCCTGGGAACAAACAACAGGGGGATCTAAGAGTGGACTGGTCAGAAAAATACCACCTTGAAGAAGTGACCATTTATACAAGAACTGGATGAACAGGAGTTAGCTAGGCACAGGAATTAAGGAAGAGCATTTTAGGCAGAGAGAAATGCATGTGCACAGACCAAGGCAGGAAAGGACATGCTTTGAAATATTTTCTACCATCTTTGGAGGAAAACTCATTAAAGCTAACATGTCAAAAGCAGCCCCGAGGGTCAGACAAGATGCTAACATTTTGCACACATTATCTCATGGAATCCTCCTAAGATCTTATGAGGTTTGTTTCTATGAGGAGTGAGTCTTGTTTGTCCCTGCTGTCACCTACTGTGTTCACAATACCTTAGGCAGTACCTGGGTAAGTAGCACACACTCAATATTTATAAAATAAAGCTTACACTTTACGGATGAGGGAGCTAAGGCTCAGAGATACAAGATTAGTCAAGAGTTACTGTCAAAAATAGGATCCAGGTTGGAGATGAGTGGCTTCTGGGCTGTCAGTCCAAGACAGTGGTCTTGTCTTCTTCCAGATAAAGCAGAGACTAGGCCTCACCTTGGACAGTCTTAGACTGGGCACGAGAGCACAGAACAGGTGAACAGCACATAGCTTCATCTGCCTGCTGCATATCAGATGAACTTGGTGGGCACACAGTATGCCCTGGGAGCTGGCATCCAAGTGGGGCTGTACCCTAAGATCAGGTGGAAGTTAACATCTCTCAGCGCAATGAAACCTAGAGCCATGTGCTGACCTGACACTCAGGTCTCAGCTGAACAGAAACCAGATAACTTAAAACCATCAGTCCTGTTTGCCCCAGGTCAGACTCTGGGAGGAAAGCCAGTGATAAAGGGTCAGCCTCAGCTTTCAAATTTTGGTGTTAAAGCCCAAGAGAACCAAGTACCTCACAGGTCACCTTTATACCTGTGCAACCTCAGGACATTGCTCTTAACTGGGAACTGTAACCTGTGAAGGCCCTGCTGGGAACGTTCCTATCTCTCCTGCCCTAAATAGCTTCTCTTCACTGCCTACTTGGCTCTCTTGATGGGGAGGCACTGCAGAACAGCCCTTCAAGATAATTCCATCCTCCTTCACTTGCTATTATGCTTGAGGTTCTTTAGTGAATAAAAGTCTTGTTCATGTGTCATAAAAGTGAATCATTTCCAAAGCTGAAAAAAGAAATGTATGAGACATGCTCAAGTTCTTAAAAAAATTACTCAGTATTAAACGTGATCAACACTTCCCACTCACTCAGCACTTTATGTAGTTTAGAATATTGGAGCTGGAAGGCCGGCTAGCCAGCATCCAAGCCCACCCACTCAGGAGGCTCAGTTAGGCTGGGACCCTGTGCATGCTGCCATAAGGCAGATCACACTGGAAATGTCAGGATCACAAGGGTTGGTGCTGAAGCCCAGAAGTTACAAGAACCCTATTTTCTCTCCCTCTCTTAGACAGCCTCCAGCATCCTCAACATCACCAGCTTCCCCAAACCACAGCTTACCCTGAGAAGCTTGTTAATTTCTTCCAGGCCCTTCTAGTCATTAGCTTAGCTGGGGCCTTCGCTGATGATATGAGACAATACCCAAGCCATCTGCCTTATTTCCAGCATGCAAAAAAATCTCTGTGGACACTCTGCTCTTCAGGAGAAATTATTATGTTCACTACCAGGAAGAAATAAAAAGGGAGAAGGTCCAATTTCTTTTATCTTTTAGAAGAAAATTTAAAAATAGTGCTAAGCCCAGTAACGTAATTTGATAAGTCATCTTCCTTTCATAGAAGAGCTCAGTGGAAAGTGCCTGGGAGCCCTTAGAGTTGCAGTCCCACTGTGTAATGGGCCTTGGGGACAGCTGAGCAGGTGACTCACATGTACCTGACATGCCAAACATGCCAAATTTGAAGAATGGCATGTGGAAATGCCAAGTGAACCAGTACTAATTGGCAGTGGATTGTTGAAGTCGAGACTTTCTTCCTGCTTAGTAGTGCATTCAGCCAGAAGGCAAAGCCAGGGTTACAGCATCATCCAGGGCAAGGAAGGCAGCGTCTTATCTGGAACATGGCATTAATTCAATAAGGACAGAATAACTTGTCCCTCCTCCTCACTCTTCTCACTCTCCAACATTCTAAATCAGCTGAATGAATTTAGCCTGAACTGTGAGTAGAAGTCATTTTGCAAGTCTAAAATGTCTGCCAGCATTTTCTTATAATAAATCAGCACTCTCAGGGAGTTAAACTGGAATTCCCATTCTCTAATAAAACCCAAACTGACAGTGAGCTTCACTTGCAAACTGAAACAAAAAACGCAAAATGTTAACAACTCTTTTTAAGGGGTTGGGATCCAATATCCAACATCACCCACGGGGTCAGAAATCCAGCATGACACTCCATTCTTCTAATGAGAGCAAATAGACTCATAGATTTAGGTTAAAACATTAAAATATAAACTATGCACTTTAAAAATAATCACACAAAGTTTATGAATAAATGGGTTATTTGGAAGAAATTATACTAAGCTGTTTAAAACTGTGTAGGTGTGCATGTGTCTATATGTCTATCAATCAATCCTTTTCAACATTCAGAATATTCAGAGCCTGCACATTACAAAGAATAGAATACTGAATTAGATGTTAAAATCCTAGACTGTGTTCACAACCCTACCACTTACTAGCGATTTGACCACGGCAGTGTGTAGAGCAGAGTCTATGGTGCTATGGAGTCTCCAGTTTAAAACCTGACTCTTCCATGTGCTAGCTATATAATCTAGTATGTTAGTTAAGCTACCTGAACCTGTAAAATAGAGATAACGCCTACTTGATACTCTTTAAGAATTAATGCTTATAAAGTCCATGGCAGGAGTTCCCAATAATGGTAACTACTGAAGGTGTCTCTTTCAGAGCCTAGTTTGCTTATATGTGAAATGGGGACAATGGCCTAAAGTTCTCTGGTAGAGTGATGCACTGTGCATGGGAAGGGATTATCATTAAGATGCAGCCTATATTTAAAATGAATGCAGCTTGTTAGAGAATACACAGACTCCAGAGTTAGGTAGGAGACACAGGTGCTGGTCTGGCTCTTCCGCTAGGTTTTGGTTAAATGAGGATTATCTGTGCTCTTCGGAGCCAGCCCAGCAGAGCGAAAAGAGCACCCAACAGGTATCATCTTCCTGAGCCACTGGGGTTGTGATCTCCAGTGAGCCACTTAACTCTTCCTTCTCAGCAAATTCTCCATGGTTTCTTTTTACTGGGAAGTTCTATGATTCCAGAATTACATTAGAGGATAAGGAGGAAAATAAAACATACAGGAAGTGACTCTGGCTCAGAAGTAGATAGAAACTAGGATATGGAGCAAGGAGGAGGCCCTAGGATCAAAGCAGACTGGATGAGACCACAGAGCTCTGAAAACCAGAGTTTTCAAAACGCCAAGGTGCATGTGAGAGGATAAAGTTGACATTTAATGGTCAGCTAAATCTCTGTAGAAACAGGCTGTGCAGACCTATAGGTTGAATATGGTTCCTCTTCTGAACAGTCATGAGACATTGTGATGGTTATAATTTTTTCATGAGACCTCGGGATGGTGATAAATTTAAAGTCTTCTTTTTCATCTGTAAAATCAAAACAACATACCAAATAGGGCTGTTGGCTGGATTGAGATAGTGTGCGTGAAAAACCTAGTAGAGTGCCTGGCACACAGTAGGTACTAAACAAAGATTGTCATATCTCACCTCAATACTTCTTCCTACAGCTATGCTCTCCGACTCAAGGAGCAGGAACTAAATAGTTATTGTCTTGTCTCAATGTGAAGCCAGCAGTGTGGTTCCTGATGTGCACTGTGCCTCTCTGATACCACAAGCCAAGCAAATTTTCCTCAGGCCGCTTAATGCCGGTTGAATCAATTCTTCACTTAGCTACTTCTTTAGGCTTTCCCTTTTCATGGAATAATTGCCAGAGGAAGGCTCACTCTATTATGAAAAGGGGGGTTTAATCCACTTGAAAAAGAGAACTGTTCTTTTCTCTCCTTGGGGATCTGAGAAGTTTCTCTATGTATTACTATAGACAAAGGTGTAAATCCAACCCCACCTTGGGAAAAGGCTAAAAGGAAACTCCCTTCACCCAGGTGGTATTTAGTCCCGCCAGCTGTGCAGTTTCAGAAACTCCAGAAGGGAAACCTTCCCACCTACTCCTTAATGACTGAGAAGCATTTCAAGGGAGAGATGGTTTTTCACACCACAATGGTAACTCACTGATTTCTGTTGAGAAGAAAATAATCATGGCCATATACTAGGTACTCGCATGCTAGGCTGTGCTGAACTAAGGGTACATGCACTTAAATAGGTGTCTGGGGTATTAAATTTACAAGGAGCAACTACATGTCATTGGAGTAATTGGAAATTTGGTGCCCATTAACTCAGGTTTCCACATGTAATTCCTTATGTTAGCAGCCTGACAAATGAAAATTGGCCCTTAGCCCATTCAACATATGGAATAAGTCTTTTATTTTGAGTTTGAAACAGTGGCAAGAAACTACGTTCTAGAAAGAGAACCTTGGTAACTGGGAGACATGTATTTTGGTGAGCACAAGCTAAAGCAACGTCCTTGGAATAATAGAATCAAATACTCTTTAAGATGGGAGTTAGTCACAGGTGAGGACATGTAAGCTTGGAGTGTGGTGGTTGGGGCAATGCTGAGCAGCACAATCCGAGAGCAAGAGAGAGAGCCCAGAGAAGTGGTTGGAGGGAGTAGATCTGGGAGAGATAAGGGTGGCAGATGAGAGAGTAGGATGCTTTGAAAGGGAACAAGAAGGGAGACTTAGCAGCTGACAGGCCTGCTCACAAGGCCTGGGAGGCTGATTGTGGGATATTTGACAGAAATGCCATGAGCTGTGAAAACTCTCATATTCCCTCCAGCCCCTAGGCCCACTTGTCTTTCTGCTAAAGTATCTTTAAACGCTATCTCATTCTTGCTAGATAGAGTTTAAGTTTTCAAAAAAGGAATATGAAGATAGTTAAAAGGTTCATGACTTTTTTTTTCCAACAGAAAGCCAGTTTTCCTATCTCTACTAAACACATGTTGAATAAACATTCTAAGTATGTTCTTATAAAGGGGTACCAAATTCTTACCTGCCTAGAGTGCCCACACAGTATGATCTGTTCTTGGCACCAGGCACCGCATGGGGCTTTCTACGTGCATCTCATTTGAGATGGAGTTACTAAGTGAGGGCCAATGAATTCTCAAGATCTTTCCTTGGGGGCTGCATTTGATAAAGGCAAAGTAAAGAGAAACTGAGCATAGCTGTAAGAAACTGGATGCTGTGGTTTAAGGACCATGTCAGGAAGGAGGGTAGGCTCTGAAACAATGATTCAGGGTCAGTGCTGATTCATAACTTTGTAAATCTTTCACACCTGAAATTGTAAGGCCCTCACTCCATGAGCAAGAGGGTTGGCCAAGATTTACAAATGTTGATAAACCTAAAACAGCATTTTCCCTCTACCTACAGAGGCAAGGACCGAGAAAGGTCACTGCCCTTGGCAAATATGTGATTGGTAATCTGTGTAAGAGAAATTACCTGGAGGGGCAGAACCTGGGACATGTGAAGAGCCAGAGAGAAGTGGGTTAAGAAGTGAATAGTCAGTGAGGAAATAGGGTTGACCAGGTTTAGTGTTAAAGGAAGGCAGAGAGAATCTGTGATGGCTTCGCAGGTAAGATAGGCATCAATCTTTTCTTCCAAAAGAAAGAATCTGGAGTTATATTTACTTGCAGGTGGCTGTTGCTGATGTGCTTCTATTTGACATTTTCTCCTCTCAGCAGTAGAGGGAAGTAGAGAGTAAAAAATGACGTGGGTTGAGCCCTATAAGAATACAAAGGCATCCAAAATGGAAGGTATTTATCATAAGGAAATAATTTGAAAATCACACGAGCAGACAGGCAGCTCTATAGAATCTGCTATTTAGGAGGCAGACAGACTTACGACTGCAGTCTAGTGGAAGATGAGATAACAAGGGGTAAAGAAAGGGATTTGCATTTTTAAAAGACTATGCATGTTAAAAGCAGCTTTTCCTGATCCTTCTTTAGCATGTCAATGTAGGATGTTATGTAAATATAGGACTTGAATTTGAGGTCTGGCTTCCTGCCTTTTGGATAAACTGCTTTTCTCTAGACCTCAGGGATGAGAGGGACAAATAACACCAGGTGGGACCAGAGGAAAAGGAAACAAACCCGTAACAAAGTTGCAGCTCCGGAGAATGGAACCCTGCTCTCCACTGCACCGGAGTCTCTCCCTTCCACAGTCAAGCCCTTTACCACTTTTTCAAAAAGCCATTTTAAAATGTGGAAGTGGCCAGGCGCGGTGGCTCACGCCTGTAATCCCAGCACTGTGGGAGGCCGAGGCGGGTGGATCACGAGGTCAAGAGATCGAGACCATCCTGGTCAACATGGTGAAACCCCGTCTCTACTAAAAACACAAAAAATTAGCTGGGCATGGTGGCACATGCCTGTAATCCCATTTACTCAGGAGGCTGAGGCAGGAGAGTTACCTGAACCCAGGAGGCGGAGGTTGCGGTGAGCCGAGATCGCGCCATTGCACTCCAGCCTGGGTAACAAGAGCGAAACTCTGCCTCAAAAAAAAAAAAAAAAAAAAAAAAAGTGGAAGTGAATGCTGAAGTACATGAAGCCACAATTATTGCTGTGTTTAGGGGGGCACGTCACTGCCCTGCAGACTGTTAGCACGTAACTCCAGCATCTAAAAGAACCTAGCAGTCCCTGAAAAGCTGCTAATGCCTGGAGGCAAGCACTCTCTTCGTTTCAGTAGACATCTTCCTGAAGCACTTAGAGATGGGGAAGCCTTTCTTGAATGACTTACTGCATTTTCAGAGAATATGGCCAGGGAACAATTATTTTCCTTCGTAATCTGATTCAGTCAGTCTATATATATTCCAGCACAGTTCTGGCTATCAGTTTTCTAATGTGGTTCTGAAACTGTGTGTGTGCGTGGAGGGTGGAGGGCGGGGGGAAGAGACTGTTTTCTATCCGAAAGTTCAAATTATCATGTACATATTTTATCCAATTCACTTTTTTTCTCCTTTGACTAAACCATCTCAGAATTGCCTGTCATGCAGTTCTTTTTGCTTACCTGGTTCACAATTCAAAGTTAATGTTAAACTAGTAGGAAATGGAGACACAGACACCAAGAAGATAGGCGAGAGATGAGGTGTTCTAGAAGCATCTGTTCCTGAGTAATTCCAAGAAAAGATGGGCCCGCTCATGAGAGACCTACTGCCCCCAACCCATGTATTCTAGGCTCCATGCAGCTCTTCTCAGGTGCTTGTTATTCTGTGGTCATGGTAGTGAAAAGGGAGACCCAGGCATCTGAGATCAACTTCCCCTTTGACTATCACACTGCATTTCAATAGAAGAAAAGGCTGACCGACTGGCGCCTCCTGATTCACCTTCCTGTAGGTGGCAGGCTTGGTTCTTGGGGAAACTCCGGAAGACACTGTTTTTACTTAAAACAAGATCAAACCAGAAACCTTTTCACGTGTGAGTCCTAAAACTGTAAAGCGGAACCCTTTCATATGTGATTCCTGAAACTGTAACCTTTTCACGTGATTCCTGAAACTATGAATCGAAACCTTTTCAGTATGTGATTCCTGAAACTGTAAACCAAGACCCTTTTCATATGTGATTTCTAAAGCTATAAACCTAAGATTCTTCCACGTGTAATATCTAAAGTATAAGCCTATACAAAGGCAGAACCTTCCTTTGTTAGATCAGCTGAATTTGAACAGGTCATTTCCTCAGCTCCTGGCTGTAATAAACTTTCTTCCTGTATTCAGTGTTTGGGAAATCCATTTCCCATGGCCCTTCCTGATACAGTAGCATATTTTGAAAACATACCACTGTTACAGGATTCACATGTAAATCTGAAATATATCACTTGGTGAATAATATAACAGTACGACTGTACGCGAAGCATAAGAGAAAAGGAGTCACTTTTGGAACTTGGGAAAAATTAGTAGTCAACTTCTTCCAGCATTTAGTGTTTTTATTTGCCATTTGTTATAAAAATTGAATCTTTATTTTACACAAAAGTTACTTTAAAAACAGTGAAGTTTACCAAAAGCTACTGAATCTGAGGCAAAGGGATTTACCACCAAAATGCAGATTTACACGGTAAACCTGAGGGCCAAAAACAATGAACAAAATCTTCCATTTTCTAATAATTCATTACCAGCAGCAAAAAACTGCACACATTTCTAAATATGTGACAGATAACAAATGCTAGCTCTCACTCTTGCACTAACAACAGAAAATGTCTGTACTCCTGATTGGCCCTTTATTTCACTGAGTGAAATGTTTGAAGAATTTTTAAAAATCTTCTTGTAAACGTTAATATTTAGGCTTAAACACAACATATATATGCACAAACACATCCATTCTAACTCTATGCCCCTTTGTATTCTTAAAATTGCACCATCTCTGTTAGAGATAATGTACAACATGCAGAAGGCATTCATAATTGTTTTTTCAGCAGTAGTATATTATACAACTCAAATGCAAAAGTTAAATATGAAATTAAGCTCAACTGAAAGCCATCTCAACTCAGTACTTTGGCTTATTATTTTATGTTAATGATTTAGTGTTGATGAAATTACTCAAATAAAAAATTTGAAGAGAATGTAGTCTGTTACCAAATGTATATAGTAGATAGCTCCCTGTGGATACAGAAGTGATGGACAAGAAACAGAAGGAAACTGATTAAACAGGACTGCAGGTTTTCACTGCTTCAGCTTTTCATATCCAGCTGAAAAGAAATAATTATATCTGAGGGCATTCTGCAAGAGTTATTAGTTTATATCATTTCATATATATAATGACTTCATAATACATACTAGGATACAAAATAACTCCTTCCGTCTCCCACCAGTTTTTCTGTTTCCAGAAAGAAATAAACATAGATTCTGATGCAAAATAGTTACTGAAAAAGCAGATCTACATGACATTGTCCTGCTTTTGGTAGAGATCCGTTCTAAATACTGCAGGATGGGTAAAGTAAAACTACTCAATGAGGCATAATTATAGGTAGTGGCTTCCTCCTAAATAAATACATGCTCAAGTATCATTGCAAATATTCTAGCACAAATATATTGTTACTGTACAAGTGCTGATCAAATTTAGTGTGGTCAGAGAGTGGAGAAGAAAAACAAGATACATTATGTGCATAGGATTATGCTAAGAGAATGTGAACATGGAAAGATGAAAAGAAAATTTCATTGAAAACACGAGAAAATAATGTTAAGGCCACAGAATAATTGTTTGATTATTTTAATGGTTTTTTTAACCCATCAATAGTATGCAATATTTTAATTAAACATAAAATTTTAATCACAAAACAAACAGAAAAAAATTTTCACTATCATACAATGTTATGCAAATACATCACTGCAGCACACCTACTGGAGCTTTGCCACAGCACTGAGCTACTCAGGACCTCTGTTTACCCTGTTTAACATAATGTGAAGTCACATAAAATACAGTGACATACGTACAGGGGAAAGAAATTAAGACTGGGAGTGAAGAATGAAAATATAGTAGTATCTATGTGCCACACAGATGTACCCTGAAGTAGGTTAGGAAAAGAACACCACACCTTTACTGGAATGCTCAAAAACACTTAGGTTCTCAGATCAAGGTTGAACATGTGGTTTCTTTTAAATGTCATAACTTAGGAAATAGAGCACTTCATGATTAATGGATTAAAAAACTTGCTATCCTAGTATTTAATCTATAACCTCTTGTAATTTTGGAAAAAACACTAGATATATAAAAAACTAATAAGTTATAATTTGCATACATGAAGTATGTGCCTGTACGTGCATGCAAATAAAATCAACGCATGCCAGTACTACCATAAGACATGAATTTTGTTCTGAATAACCTCCACATTTATATTTTGGAAAATGCATATGTATTTTTGGAAATCAAATGCCAACAAAAGTCTCATAATTTAACACTTAATTTTCTTCATTTAAAATTCTCTTAAGTGAATATGAACACTTGTAAAATAAAGATCTGCTCCAACAGCACAGTAAAGGTGGTATAAACACCACATCTTTTACGTGAAGTAGTAGCCTCATTGTTCCTTGTATCAGTGCTATCTTGTCTCAAAAGCTACCTAAACACTGGTATATTACGTTTAAATTAAAAGATGTAAAACCATGGCATCAGGAACAACACAGATTGCACCAATAACTATACCCTCGTGTGTGGAAAGCAGTTTGTAATATTCATTATTAATTCTGCTAGTCTATTCCTCCAGAAATTTATGTAGGCGATAAGGAAAATTCAGCCAATGACTTTTGCAGTTGAACCAAACCAGTGATGAGCCATGGAGAAGTTCGTCAGGTGGACCGTAGCAAATCTGAAGGTTGTTTTGAAAATTCTTCTTATAAAAGAGGGTAAGATTTTTTCATACAAATTCTAGCTAGTTATGTGGCCAAAAACACTTAAGCACTTTTGGCATATCCATGTCCAAAACTTAACCATATACCACACTGGAATCAGTATACACGGTAATTCTATTGTGAAACACTAAAATAACCATCAACTCACATTTAAAAAAATGAAAACAACAAAAAACATGGATATAATTAGAATCTGTTTTCTGAAGTCCTAGAAGTCAGTTTCATCAGTTACATCTGCTTCCCTGAGAGCTTGAATGTTCAGACTAAAGGCAAGTTTTGGTAAGTAGTTTGTTTTTACACTGTTCCTTTCCATTCAGAATAAACAATGTGTGAGGCAGTGTTTGGTGTCCTATATTCCTTATAGCTAATATTATTCAAATTTCATTTGATTTGAATAAATCTTTTCTCTGAACGTTAGTGTAGGGGAGTGTGGCAGGTGAGGGAAGCTCTACTTTAAAGACCCACTTTCATCTTTCTGGAACAAAGTAAGAGAAAACATACCACACACCACAATTCCATACACAGTACACTTGGCCCATAATGTTTTCCACTTTTGTCTAGGTGCAGTTAATAGATTTCTTTAAAGTTATATCCAAGATGAAGAGGTGGCATCCTAATGCCTAGACCGAATGTGTGTTAGGGAAAAACACACTAAAAATGTACATTTCCCCAAAATGAGTAAGTTGTTTTTATTCATTTAACAATATGCATAATAAAAGGCCAAACACAAAGCTCTTTATCAAAAGAAGCAAAATGTATTTTCCAGAAGAGTTAGATAAAGGCATGAGATGGATTTCAGTTAAATGGATCTATTTCTTTGTGGGTTTTGAGAACTCAATTTAGACACTGAATAGAGGCTGTTTGACATTATAATCAAGCTAGAGATTACGCAGATGGATTGCTTTAACTCTTACTAAATTACTACAAAGTATTTTAAAATCAACTTAAAAGCCAAATCGGCACCTCTCTCGTCTATCACAGTTTTTGTAAGTAATTAAGAATTGTTACCCGTACAATGCACAGCGACTAGGGAAGAGAGAGGTAGACGATTCAGCCACTCTCTCACAAGGAAACTCCCAAATACTTTAGGGCATTAAACACAAGGCTTTTGTTATCCAAAGTAATTAGTTGCAGAGTACAAAAACGTTTTGGAGCAGAATATACACAAACATGAGAGTTATAAACAGCTAAAATCAAGTACACTAAGTTCATAAAGAAATGCATAAATTCTATGTATCATACAAAAATTATCCTCACAGATGTTGAATCCAAGATTATACAATAGAAAATATTTATATGTTTTACATTTACTATAAAAATTCTTAACAAATAAGAAAAGGCCTTGATGATAGACAAGAAGAAATTTTAGGGAATAGATTAATTTTCAGGATGTCCCAAGGATCATATGTCTTAAATACTCGGCTCCTGTGCTAGGCAAAGACCAAATGCTGGCATTTTCTCAGGGTTCATCATTGTTGTTAAGAGAAAATCAGATTAAGGAAGACTCAAGCAATCTGGGAAAGGAAGTAAAAATTAAGCCAAAAAGGAATTCTGCCAAGCACAATACACCCTGACTAAAAAAATTTACGAAGAACATAAATCAAAGACAGTGGTGAGTAGACATCAAGAAAATTCGTATCTGATGAGTTTATGGTCTTGGTGATAAATATCAAAACAGGGAAGTCAGTTCAAACAAGTGTGCAAATAAGTAACTGGGACTAGGGGAAGAAGAGGAGAGAACACCTATGCAATTTTCAAGGTAAACACTGCAAGGAGGAATTCAGTCATTTCATGCCCCCATTCTACCCTCAATGTGCATTTCTTTTAACATCTCAATAAGTTAAAGAACAATTATTCACAAAACTTCAGGTTAGTGTTAACATTTTTTACCTGGTTAATTTAGGGCTAGTCACTGAGTTGCTTTAATAAGACATTTAGTTATGGTTCATCATAATAGTCACCCATTCTTCATCTTTATTAACTTAGAAAATTTTACTTCTCATTTAAAGCCCTGAAGCTTTTTTTTTTTTTGAGATGGAGTCTTGCTCTGTCGCCCAGGCTGGAATGCAGTAGCAATCTCCACCTCCCTGGTTCAAACAATTCCCCTGCTTCAGCCTCCCAAGTAGCTGCGATTACAGGTGCGTACCACCATGCCTGGCTGATTTTTAAAATATGTTTAGTAGAGATGGAGTTTCACCACGTTGACCAGACTGGTCTTGAACTCCTGGCCTTAGGCAATCCACCCGCCTCGGCCTTCCAAGTGTTGGCATTACAGGCGGGAGCCACTGCGTCCGGCCAAGCATACTTTTAAAAATGATTTTGACACATGGGTCTCTTTTCTTTAAGTCAACATTTGTCTAAGCATGTCTGTAAACGTTCTGTTACAGGGAGAGGAAGAGTATTAAGCAAATTCTCCTCAACAATTAGACAGCTCCGTTTTAGGGACTGACATCCTTCCAGCTCAGGAGGAAGTGTTTCCAGGTAATTACCAATGAGCTCCAGATGAGTAAGGTTTGACAGCTCACCCACATGAGGGGACAAATTCATCAAGCTATTTTTCCCCAAAAGTAAACATTGCAGCTTTTTGCACTGAAACAGCCCATCTGGTAGCATCTCAATCTGGAAAGGGAAGAAAAAAGAAGCTGGTAAAATTGGTTTTTGATGGCTTCTGATAAGACATTTACTTTTTTATACTGCTAGCTACCTTTTTCCAAAAAAACATTTCTAGAGGTTTATAAGTGATGCATATACTACAGTGATGATAAATTTGAAGTAGATGAAAAAATAAAGGGAAAATAAAGACAGGAGTATCATGAGGAGTGAGGACTCCTGCTACCTTGGACACCTACATCCCTGCTGTATATGGGTGGGCAATGAATTTGGTTTTAAAACACTCTAACAGGCAATTCTTAAAGACAATGTAGTTATACATACATTGTCTTTAAGATAAAAAACAAACCGGGCAATGAATTTGGTTTTAAAACACTCTAACAGGCAATTCTTAAAGACAATGTAGTTATACATACATTGTCTTTAAGATAAAAAACAAACCAGTAAGAAGAATCATAATTACTCTTGAGTCCTGAATCAGAAATAAATTACCCTCAAGAGTCTTCATAAAAAGTTTACTGTGTAATGTAATGAACAATACCCTTAAAAAATCCTAAGATCCTGAGAGCAGACTGAAAACTTTATTCTCTTTTTTAAAAAAGTCTACAAAGCAGAGCAAAAAATTATGATTATATATATACGTGTAAATTTCATTCCCCTCTACATACACATACACCAGAATATTTACCCTTGTTCCTTCCCTCTGGCATGGTTTCAATTAAATAATTTATAACAAAGAGAGATATTTTTAAATATGATAAATACTCTGCAAATTAGGTCAACTCCTAAAGCTGCTCACATTGACTGCTCCCCTATATGGTGGATAGGTTGTACGTCAATTTCTAAGGGAGCCACAGTACATTCAAGAAATAGGGTTTATTGAGGAAAGACCTCCAGAGAAGTTGAACACATACACAATCCCTGCAACACATCACTTCACTGAGGGGCAAGTCTGGCCTCAGCATAGACAGACTGCACATACTGCGCCCCCCCCCCCATTAATACTCTACATATTGGCTGGGGACAGGAAACATCTACAAACTATGAAATAATGTAGGTTCCTTGGTTCAGAAAGTGGCTTTGTTAGAAACAGGGATAAAAAGGGCACTCAGGGACTTGACCTATATCCTCTGATGGGCTAACGCAGACCTGCTGGGAGACAGTTTCTAGGGTGGTCCTGAACTGTCTTTCCTCAAAAGGATAAATAGCCTTTATATAAACTAAAAAATGACCAAATTCCATTAAAAAATGTTCATGATGTTATAAACTCCATTCTCCTACATCACTCATTTTTTTAGTTTATATAAGCATATTCAGTGCTGTATATCTTTAAAAATAAATCTAATGCTAAGAATATTCCATATAGATAATTGTATACCAAAATATTAGATATAAACAAAAGGAAAAATATCTACCCTTTAATTTCACTTTCTTGTCAAGAACAGATGCAAACATATGCAGACTTGTATTGAGAGATGAGGCAGAGAGATAAGAAGAAACGCAACCTCGTTGAAAGGCAACCCCTTCTACACAGAGACATCTGCGGCTCAGAAATAGGGTCAGTGATGTCCAAGTGGAGGAAAAAATCAGTCCTGTTCAGTGTGCCCATTGTTAGGAGTGCTTGTTGGTGCTTATAAAATAACTCAGGCAAACTAGCTAAAATAGAAATCAGGCTTGGCTCATTTATATTCAGTGAGCACGTGCTGAGTGCCTTCTGATGTGCCAGTCTCCCAGCTAGCTGCTGGGATAAAGTGCTGAGTTAAAAAAACTGCCTTTGAGAACTGTGGCTTAACACAGGTCACCATGGACATCTCAGCCTCGGCACTGTTGACATTCTGGGTGGAAAACTCTTGCTGTGGGGCTGTTCTGTCAGTGTAGGATGTTTAGCAACATCCTCAGCCTCTACCCACCAGTTAGTTGCCAGTGCCACTCCCCTTCCCAGTTGTGACAACCAAAAGTTTCCAGACAAATGTGTCCTGGGAGGCAGAATCATTCCCAGTTGAGAGAAACATTAAACGATTACACAATTGTCTGTAATGAGCGGTATGAAGAAAAGTGCCATGCCCTAACCTGAGCTGCATTAGGGAATTCTATATTCCTCTTCAGTCAGCTTCAGATTCCATGTGTACCTCGTTTAACTGAACTGATTTCCTACTGGGTGATGATCCTGAAGCCACTGCCCTCACTCTCTTGTCTGGCTATCAGCACTCCCACATTCCCACCAATCTCCTTTCAAATCTCTCAATCTGATTTTAGTGGACTTCTCAGGCTCCAGGAGAGGAGAGGGATTTCCCAAGCTAGTGGGAGTAAGCCTCCAGGCCAGCCCCTTAGCATTGTTGTTTTGAAAGTGAGTCAACTGCTGTGCTGGTGTTAACTCTCCTGTGTGTGAGAGTCCATCTCTGGGGCTTTCTCTCCAGCTCTCTGGCCAGTTAAGGCACAGGATCACCTAGTGTCATTCAATTTTTCTAAAGGAGGCTGGGGAGTTTTGTTAAAGACTCAAGACATTCCTTCAACTCAGCAATTTTATCCTGAAAAATCTACTTAGAGCTTTAAAAATAGTTTGCCTTGAAGCTTACAAGAACCCCAATTTTGCCTGGTCCAACAAATTTTTTAAAAACAAATTTTATTTATAAAGTTAGAAAACATTTATTTAAAACTAATTTATTTAGCATGCCCTTTCTTAGACTGTATGACACATGAGCCAGAGAGCAAAAAATTACCTTAGTGAACTACTAATTTCTTCTAAAAAACCAGTGGGAAAACTTAGTATTACAGGGATGATAGACTCCCTAAATAAAATGGTTTTATGGAATAAACTAGAACATATAATACATACATACATAAAACAAACTATATAATAAACTACAAAATAGACAAGAACAAAAAGAAAAACTAATGGATATATAATTACTCTACATCCTAGAATTCTCTGACAACCAAATGCCTTCAGCAAAATGAACCAAAGTTACCCAGAACAGGATGGTTTTCTTTTACATCTGTGGCTGACACTGTTAATTAAATACCTCCACTTTTTCCCAGAGGCTAGGATCTTACTTTAGAATCCTTCTAAATGCCAGATGTTTTTTTCTAGCCAATGATACATGCTATCTCAGGATATACTTACCAAGCCCTAAAGTCCAATCCTTTCAAGAAACAAAGCTGAATATTTCTGTTTCTAAGTAATGATGCCAAAAATAACAACATGCACTATAACATAAATGATCTTCAGAAGGAATTTCTACATTATTCACTTTCTGGCTAAAAGTCTTCAAGCTAGCATCAGAAAAAAAAAAAAAAAAAAAGGACAAGAGTGGAAGTCAAAAGACCTAGGTGTCAACTGGACTAGTCTAAGATTTCAGCAAACCTAGTTCAATCCTTTCCCATGCCTTGTGCTTCTCTTCATTACAATCAATGCTGTCATAATCCAGTTACTCTCTGGCATTGTGACAGGAATGGATTTTGCCTCCTCTTCTCCCACTTTCCATGCCCACCCGCACGGACCACTGTTCCCCATGTAGAATCACTTGGATGTCTGTGTAGGAGACATAGTAGAAGAACAGTAGAGAAGTCAGATGTTTGGGTTCCATCCTAGCCCCCTTGCCAGGAAACTTCACACCTCAGGTGAGAATTGCTGTGAGCCTCAGTAAAATAAGGGCAGTGGACTAGAGTAGGGGTTGGCAAAGGTTTTCTCCAAAGGACCATAAGAATAAGTATTTAGGGTTTCTGGGCCAAAAGGCAAAACTGAAAATATTATGTAGGTCCTCATATAATAAGAGAAAAAAATTCCATATTTTTAAGTGATGAAATTTAAAATATATTAATTGAGTATAATTTTGGCCCACTATGAAGTACAGGCCCACTAATGAAAAGAATGGTATTCATGGAAATTAAAATTTGAATTACATATAATTTTCATGTGTCACAAAATAATTCTTTTGATTTTCTTCCCCCAACCACCTAAAAATGTAAAACCAAATAGAAACAGGCAGTGGGTAGACTTGACCCGCAGGCTGCAGTCTGTGGACCCCTGGACTAGACGACTCAGGGTTCCTTTCAGGAATGAGAGTCTTTTGTCTCTTGTTTTAAATCGATATTCCTACTTGTCAATCTTAACTGATTCAACCTTTCCATGGGGTTTTGTTTCCTGGCTGTCCTCTCCCAAGCCTTTTATATGCTACAGTCAGAGCCTCTGAAGGTACCAGTTCAGGATACTAGCACTTTCAAGCTGAAGTCTCACCCTAGTCACTATCCAGTGACTCAAACATGAATTTGACTGGCAGATGTGCAGGCACTCTTCATTCTGACCCACCTTGCTAAATGGTCTAATCTCTTACTACATTGGGGCATGCTTATTTCAATCCTCTGTGGATGACCCCTATCTTTTAACACTTAAGGTGTACTTCACAGAACACAAGAGCCACTCTATAAAAAAGGTATTTTGCTCAAACACATTTGGCAAATAATGCATATCATCTCTCCTTGGAGAAGAACAATGCGTATTCATATATTAAAGGCTCTGAAGAATCCTGCAGCAAAAATATGATCAAAAGAAACATTTAATGCTTTTTGTGGTGGCATCTATTACTGTCCCATGGAAGACACACTGAAGTGCCCGCTCAGTGAATATTCATCACTGGGGACTGCCCAACACCTTCCCACATCCAGGGAATTCCCTATCTTGTAACTCTTGGTGGGTAGTTGAGCTCACTTCCTATTAGAGAAAATACCACCACCAGATTCTTGTGTTCTCAGCTCTCTTACAGCTGCAATGTGGACATTCATTAACTATACCCATCAGCTGTTCAGACTTGGACTTTGAATTGGGACTAACATCACAAAGAAGTGGAAGCCATGAAGAATCTATTTTGGGGGAGGCCCAGGGTTACAACAGTAGCAATGTCAAGTTTTCAGGAACAGAACTGGTGCTCTGTGCTGGTACCTCGACAGTGTATCCTCATCATTTTGCTTTTCCGCTCTGATTCTGGCTGACTGCTGCCTGACTGACTTTGTAACTGATTGTTTCCCAAGCTTGGTTTTGCAGTCTTTTCAGTGGTAATATGAGATATCTAACATTCTTTCAACTGATGTCTTTTCTGCTTAAGAGGTAGTATTCGTTGCCTCCATCTATAAACCTGATACACTGCCCAAGTCTTGAGAACAGAAGTTTAAAATGCCTCTTACAGGAATCTTTACTAACCACTATTCCACATGGACTAATTGGCTTAAGTTTCTGAGTATACATATATCTAACTATGTATGCAGCCACTGTGATATTTTCTCTTTTTTTTTTTTTTTTTTTTTTGAGATGGAGTCTCGCTCTATCGCCCAGGCTGGAGTGCAGTGGTGCAATCTCAGCTCATTACAACTTCCACCTCCCGGGTTCAAGCAATTCTTCTGATTCAACCACCTGAGCAGCTGAGATTATAGGCGGGCACCACCATGCCCGGCTACTTTTTGTATTTTTAGTAGAAACAGGTTTCCCGATATTGGTCAGGCTAGTCTCGAACTCCTGATCTTGTGATTCAGTATTTTGATCTAACTTAGAATCATAAGACTCTCAAGGTTGGAAATAATCTTGAAATTAGTTAAATCCCCACACAAAACATGAATTCCCTGATGCCCTTTAACGACATTCCTACTGAGTATCCAGTCCCTGCCTGGAGAGTTTTATTAATAAGAAAATTACTTTTCCCTCCTCAAATGCTCAATCTTTAAATAGCTACATCGGAAAGATGAGAAATCTTCCCCTGCTGGCCCCAGTTCTCCTCACTTGCCCTAAGTTTGAACACTGTGGCTATTCACAAGTTTTGTTCTCTATGTAAATTTTTCAAATATCTGAAGACCAATACTGTGGACAATTCTCCCTTCCCACCCACCCATACTTCCCATCATGAGGCTAAACTATTCTATCAGAGTTTTCATCTTCCTGGTGGCTGTCCTCTGAGGAGTTTCAGTTTCTTTATATTATTACATAGTCTCTGCACAGTGCTTCTTTGACCCTAAGTTCACGAATTCAAAGATGTCATGTTCATCATTTTGGCTCCAAAGATGCTCAGCAACTACTTTTTCTCAGGTTTCTGGGACAATGCACTCAAAAAGATACCATTCTACTTTGTTTATAAAGTATTTTCAGCATAAGACTTTTCATGTATCCAAAGTATTCTTTCTTATTCAAGAAAGCATGTGTCTGATATTCACAGTTATGCTCTGTTTCGGATATGGTCTAGGATTCCATAAACTTGGTGTCAAAAATACTAATGGTCTCAAGGTTTCTTCATTACATTAGCTTGGTGAAAACGATCACCTGCTCATACATTTAAATAATGCATGGCCAGCTAACAGCTGAATAAGCTATGACTTTCGAAAATCCATTTTTGAAAGTGATTTAACTGTGTGTAACTGCTTAGTGGAACCAATGCCTTTCAAAATAATTATTTACATTTTTAGTTATAGATTTAACAATGGAAAAAATGTGACCAAAATATTAATATTAATCAGATGCATAATTAAATGGCACTAATGATATACTTCTAGACCTATAATTTTCAGAGTGCAGTCACTAGGCCAGCATCATCAGATCCACCTGGGAACTTTTTAGAAATGTAAAATCTTGGGTCCTACCTCTGGCCTACTGAATCGGAAACCCTGGGAGCGGGGCCCAGTAATCTGTTTCAGCAAGCCCTTTGGGTAATTCTGAATCACACTGCTAGTCTAGATCAATCCTAATGTAGTTTTTAAATCTCATAAACCTTTAAGATCTGAAGATGTCTCATTTGCCTTACAATGGGCTCTTTTAATATATGAATAAAGTCCCAGAGTTCTAAAAATCAGCATGAATTTTGTTCTCATCCCTCAATTTTCTGGTATTTCTCTAAAACCCATGGTTTTCAAAAATAATGTCTGATGATTCATATGTTTATTAGACAACACCATGCTCATAGCTATATTTACCATGAAATACGAACTACAGAAAGTCATAAGAGATAATACATTTTCAAGTGTGGTAGAATAGCTGTACCCATATTCATGTAGAGAAATGTCAGTTTCATCCCTTGGCAGATTTGATTTTTGATCGGGTTTTCCCTCTTTTGTCCCAAATGGACACTGGACTCACTCTCTTACCTTTTGTCTACAGTGAGTTTTTACTTTTTTTCTTTTTCCTCCTCCTCCATATCTTAACCTAGGAAACTACTCATTTATTTTGCTTTTTCATGTTTTGGTAAAGTTAAATTTTCTTTAACTTGGCTTTAATATTACAAATTATGGTTCATTCTAAAGCATGGATCCTGGAAAAAGCTTCCAAGAAGCCCTAGTATATTATAGAGCCAGGTCTTTCATTTTGAATCATTTTTCTAGACATGCACACAGATTTCAAATCTTTCTTGTCACATCACAAAAAGAATTTATGAATAATTCATAATCCCAGCATTTTAAAAACTTATTTTATTATGACAGATTTGGAAAACTGAAAAGTTTTACCAAACTCCCTAAATACCTAACACCTTTATAAAACAAAAAGCTGTACTGTAACAAATTAAATAGTTTAAAATACTTTGTGATGTTTATGTAGGAAATTGGGAAGGAAAACAAAGAGAAAAACATTTGCTGAGCAACTATTATGTGCCAGGAACTGTGCCAGAGGCTTATATATTTTTTCATAAAATCTCCACGACAACTTGTAAGTTAGACTGAAAATAGATGCTCAGTGTTTTGGTAATTTATGCAAGATGGATTGGGCTTGGCTTGAGAATACATAATATGATTTGAAGTGTGTTTTCTTTCCCTGTGTGACACACTACAAGTATGGCAGATACTGAATAAAGAATGGATTTACTTACATTGTTGTTGGTCACAGCAAAGTACTGCAAATTACTCAGATACTGGATTTCTTCTGGAATGAAGGTCAAGTGGTTATAGCTTAGATCCAGATAATGTAGTTTGGTGCATAGGAATAGCTGCAAGGGCAGATTCTCAATATTATTATGGTCCAAAGAGAGCTGCTCCAGGTTAGATAATGCCCCAATCTGTGCAGGAATATAAGCAATATTATTGTGCCATAACTTTAAGGAGGAAAGATTCTGAAGATGCTGAAAGCTAATGATCTCTTCCACAGTTTTAAGGTTATTTTCCTTTAGGTCTAACTCATGCAAATTATTCAGGCTGAAAATGGAGTGTGGAATGCGTTCCAGGTCACAGCTGATCAATTCTAGGCTTTTCAGATTGACCATCTTTTTCAAGTTGTTCAACACAACCAGTTTGCTTCCCTCATTATCAAGGGACAGTTTCTGCAGTGAAGGCAGGAGGTCTGTAACCACTTGTGGGATCCGGGAGAGGCTGCTCTTCAAGTAGAGGGTCCTCAGATTTTTTAAGTCCTGAAAGCCCTCCAACTGCATAGTACTCAACTGTTCAGGAAGAACACAGCCGGAGAGATAAAGTTCCTTGAGATTCTTGAGGTGAAATACCCAGCGTGGGATTTTTCCCATTTCAGTAAATTTCAGGCGGAGAATTTTTAAATTCTCCTCTAGAAAGGCCAGTGCAGGATGGTCTACTATCAGAGACGAATGGTACACACGAAGCTCCTTGAGGTTGACCAGCTGTGAGACTGCAGAGGGCAGCTTCACCTCCGGGATAAGCTCCAGGCTTAGCACTTCCATTTCAGTTAACTCAAAGACATTGTCTGGAAGACCGCTGAGCATAAAAAGATGCAGTTCTATCTTGTCCTGGGCATTTTTCACAAGCTTACTCTTCAGTTTCTCAACTGTCCATTCATTATTGAGGTTGATCTGTTTCAGTTTGTTCTCGCTGACCTCTGATAGGAATATGGAGAAGCGTTTGGAATAAAGAGGATCATATTGATCAGCAAGATGAAGGATGAAGGCAAAGTCATTCTTGACATCAGGGATGTCACTGTAGTTGCTTTTTTCTCTTAACGCCTCAAAGGAATATTGCTTCAGGGAACTCCTCAACATCCACCACAGGCTGTAAGAGGAGGTCAGACCATAAAGTATAACCAAAATAACATAAAATGAAGCCAGGACTTTAAAGATTTCTGCCAAGGAATAGACACACTGGTAGCGCTTATATCCTGTAAAAGCCTGCACATCAACTGAACAGTCGATTTCCAGAGTGATGTAGGTTAAAAAATATGGAACATAAGTTATGATGAGCACAAACAAAATGACCTTGACGATTATCTGTTTCAGATATACTCTATAAATGATGTCCTTCTGCTCCACATGCATGCGGAATCTTTTCACTTTTTCAAAGATGGCTTTGGCCTGTTCACCCTCCTTCTTGTCCAGGACACTGGAAGTTGGGCTTTCTATGCCAGCTGACTCCAAACCTGGCTGCGGGTAGGGTAATGACTGTTTGTTGGAATCTATGTCAGCTGAACACCCTGAAGACGAAAGCAAAATCTTGGACTTGGAGAGTTTCAGAGGCCTCACTGACTGCTCGGCCACTGTTTCTGACAGGGCACGGGTGGTCCATGGAGAATCAAAGCACTTGTGAAGGATGGCCACAAAATGCTCGAGCCTGGAACTGGTACTGGGGTAGTGAAGCCAAAAGTTGCTGCAGGCTGCAAAGATGAGCGTGTGCAAGAGCACCAGGTAGGGGAAAAACTTTGCAAACCAATGGAGCTGTTTCTCATAACAGACGGCATCGATATAGGAGTACTGCTGTCGGTGGAGGTCATTCTGGATTCGGAGGGGGAGCGGAAGTGGTGTCCCAGGATTAGAGGATGTGTTCATGCTGGCTTTCAGGATGTCCCAAGGCACAGCACAGTGATTGTCAAATTCCACTTTGCATGGAAGACAGCACAGAACCCTGCTCTGCGTTAGCTGGAGAGCTCCAGCCAGCACGGCCACCAGCAGCATGATCAGTGTGATGTAATACCAGAACACGTCCCACCATGGTTTTAAGATGTGATAAGATGACTGGGCATCTGCTAAACATTTTAGCTCGGTTAGTGTAATCATGACTTTCCCTTGGAGGAGTGCAGAAACTGGAAGAGGAAAATAAAAGAAATACTACTGAAGCAAGTACTCAAATAAGCATTTAACTCTAATGCTAATACACACATACTCTCCTTCCCAAGTAGGATTTAGCTCTGGGATAAAACCTAAAAGGGAGAGCTGATCAAGGGGTACCTAAGTCTTCTGGTTTCATTTGAAACCATAGGTCATGACAACTCTGAACCACAGTCTCTTAGATGGTGACTAGAAAGAAATTAAGGGGTAGCCTTTGAGGTCATTATCTTGTTACCTCTTGTATCTCAACTCCAGGCTAGGCTACTAAAAACCAGGAACCAATTTTTCTTCAACTGACATTGAAAAAACTTGTTTTGATGCTACTAATTTATCCTTCCTTCCTCCCTTTCTTTCCTTCCTTCCCTCCCTCTGCCTCCCTTCCTTCCTCCCTCAAGTGACACTGAAAAAACTTGTTTTTATGCTAATTTCTCTCTCCCTCCTTCCTTCCCTCCTTCCCTCCTTCCCTTTTCTTTCCTTCCTTCCTTTCTTTCTCTTCCTTCCTTCCTCTCTCTCCTCTCTCTTTCCTTTCTTTCTTTTTCCTTCTTTCTGGGTCTCACAGGCCTCAGACTGTTGGCCTCAGGTGATCCTCCCCACTTGGCCTCTGAAAGTGCTAGAATTACAGCTGTGAGCCACCACACCTGCCCCCTGTTTTCTAATGGTCACATTATACCTTCCAGAATGTCTGAGTAAGCTCCCTTCCATTATCTCGTCCCACGTCTGGAGCATCAGTTACAGCTCGAGAGTTGTTTTGATCACCATGAGGAGCCTCTTTTAAGCAAGCTTTACTTTATAAAATTACCCCTTAGACTTAGAGGGATCTACGATTCTATGCCCAAAACAGCCTGACACTGAATGCATTATCTCCCTTCTGCATGAGCTTTTGCTTTATAATTTAAGTACATGAGTATTAAAAAACTTAAGAGTATTTAAAAGTTGGGAAGCAACAGTTAGGGCTTAAAAAAGAATAAGGAAGAAAAGCTCTCCTAGAATACTGTATCAAGGGGACTCCTTCTCATATTTAACCTTGTGATGGCAAAGTAGTGAAAGGACAAATGATTAAGGCAGATCCTATTATTAAATTATTTTTGCCTTCAGGAAAACAAGATTATCTTGTATTTTTATACTGAAAAGTATTCAGACAACATTCCTGAGAATTTCTTTTTTTTTTTTTTTTTTTTTAATTTTTATTGCATTATAGGTTTTGGGGTACATGTGCAGAACGTGCAAGATAGTTGCATAGGTCATTCCTGAGAATTTCTATGTTGAACCTTAAACATACATCAGCAAAAACTGCTTATCAGTCAAATCCAGATCATCTATAAGATGGCACAGAGTAAGGTAAAAAGGAAATATATGGGTCTTAGAAAATATCTGGTAAGAAAAAGAAGAAAAATAATAACAGTAGCACGGTCCCCCTTTGCTGGGTCCAGCTCTAACCTATGCACCAGGGCTTCTCCTGGATTTTCTTGGTCTGAAGTCTTATGTATTCTGGGCCTGCTGAGTTTCTCTCTAGACACCCTAGTATTGGTAGCATCCCCAAGGAAGACCTTTTTACTCTCATTTGCTCTCTTTCTGGGGTCTGGTATCCTGAGTTGAACCTTAGAGTAGCATTACAGAGTCCCTGCTCCCTGTTAATAAGTCTCATCTTCAGCATATTCCTGACCATCTGACCCTGAACCCTACAGCTTCATGCTCTTGTACCTGTTAGGGCATTCCACAATTTCTGTGCTTAATTGCTGGACTGGAGCACTATTTTCTCCTTGTGTCCTTTCTGGGCATCACATTACAGAAACTCAACTTCTTCCTAGGACCTGCAGGTGGATTATATACCCCTCCAGGGCTTCTCTCCTTCACTCTAGTTTAGTGGGTCTATTTCTTACTCTCAATCCTTCTCATTCTGCTTCACCTCTCTGCCTTACATACTTGTGTGCCAAGGTAAGACAGAAACCAAAATGAGAGGATTACATGAGATAAATAGAAAGTCCTGGGCTTAGACCTCAAAATACTATAAATATGATATGGCCAGGGGTGTGAGGGATGGTAGAAAACACTGCTGGATGAAAGCAAGAACATGTGAAAAATACTTTAGGATTTTAGTGAACATGTATGCAGACTTTCAGCTAATCATGTGATAGCTGTTGTGCTGAAATATTGATTACAACCTCTGGCCATATTAATAGGTGAAACCAGATAAACGAGGAGAAGTCCTTCTGTGCCTGCCTAGTGAGATTACAATACTGAAACCCAATACTCAGTTATAGGTTAAAGACAAAATGGGCAAAAAAAGCAACAAGAAGCTGTTGTTTACAAACCACTTCCTACAGAGGAACACAGGCACCTGATGGTATTCAGCTGAGATAATAGATGACTAGGTGAGACCAAGAATTTATCTTTACATTTTTGTGTGACAACCTCACAGGTGAAAGAACAGTAGATTTTCTCCCCAGGTAGGACTAGGTAGGTGGAAGCTTTAGAATATCACATTTTGATTCAATCTGTGGTGGAAAGTTATCGAACTGGCTGCTCTGAGAAACAGTTCAGCTCCGTGTCCTGAGCAGGATCTTGATAAATAAAATGACCAGCCATCAGGGAAGTTGCAAAGGAATTGCTTGTAACGGATAAAAACAGTGAAGCAGATAATCTCAAAGGGTTCTTTCAGCTTTAAGTTCATGTTTTATTTGTCCCCTCAAAGGTCCTGAAAATTAAATTCATTTAAGATATGCAACTGAAATTGCAGAAGAATGAAAACAACAATAGCTCTAACAATGAAAATGGGTATTTGACAGAGTGAATACTTATTCAACAAGAGTATAAGTCAATATTGACCAAAATAATGTTTTTAATATTTATACTTACTATAATGAAAAAAATTAAATAAATCCGATATGCTTCAGTCAGGAGGTCTACACCTTTTGAAGTTTCTTAGACACACCATCTCTGTGTTTGTCTTCATTCTATGAGAAAACATAAATATCTTGAAACAGCTGTAGTCATTTAAACAAACAAACTGGCGATACTGTCTCCAGAAACCCTCTCTGTCATAAGACATGATATGGCAAATCAAACCCCTGGCCTCAAGCAATCCTTGCACCTTGGCTTCGCTAATGCTGGGAACACAGGTGTGAGCCACTGTGCCTGGCTTAGATTTTCACAGATCAGTTTACTTTTCACACTGGGGCACATGCTGGCAAAGCTGTATTACAGGGCCCCACCCACGTTGATTAAACCATATTCACTCCCTGAACTTCCTTTCAGTTACAGGGAAGTTCCTACAGAAATTTAAATACAACATATTTTAAAATTCTGTATCTGCAACACTTAGATGAACACTTAGCTTTTCTAAGTAGTCAACATATGTTAATTTCTCTCACTCATTCCTCATACACAGTTGTTCTTATTTGCATTTTTCAGATGGGTTGTCACACCATGTGATTTCTGTACCCGTATTTAAAACCGAACATCTATCCAAACAAGTCTCAGGGCTCCTAAAATTCAGCCTACCAATCTCATTAGAAAAAGTGACAAGTTAATATACTTTTTCAGATACAGCTCAGAAATATGGCTGAAATTACTTGAAATTATGTAATTATTAAACATAGCTAAGTTTTATATTAGATTTAATTTAGAGGTTAATAAAAGCCATTTATAACGTTTATACTTCAAAAATTTGTGACAGTTAAATTACATATATGTTGATAATTTAAACTGTAAGAAAATTGTAAAATGTTAGAATTTGTTTTTAATTCAGTGTAAAAATTGTATCTTTTAGTGCCTATGAAACTTAAAGTTTCTAGGGAGGTTTTAATTTTCTCTGAAGATATGATCCTTTTTAAAAAGTAATTCAAATCTTGCTAAAGTACTGACCACAAATTGTATTTAACGAAAAAGTAATTCAAATCTTGCTAAAGTACTGACCACAAATTGTATTTAACATATTTTTAGCAATAACCTTGTAAACTTGTCATTTCAAATATCAGAAAGTTAGGCATAAATTTATTTTGGGTTTACCAAGTCATGTGCAAAGCCCAATTTACAAGTAATCACCATCCAGCATCAAATTCTTTTGCAGGTTAGAAAGCACAGTTAGTGTGTATAACAACCTAGCTGTACACTAATTCATAATTACATTGCACCAGTGGAGTATAAATTTCTTATTCGCAAGTCACAAACCTTTATAAAAGTCTTACAACATATAATACACAACTGTATTTATGTGTACTGACCATGATAAAGACATGTGATGTGTGAAACATTTTACACATTTTTCTATGGTGACTGCATTTGTAACATGCCAGAAAAGAATTTATTGCATAATTCAAAAATGCTACTTAGCCATGATGGTTCTTCTTATATAGTTCTCCTTAAATATTAGAAATACACTTGCTACTTTATTATTAATAATTTAATATCTGTTTTTCTATATTCAAAGCATGTTTCATTTACATTAATTTGTTTTATACTTACAACAAGACATTGATATAAATAGTACTACTATTTATGTTTATATGCATAGAAATTAAGGCAGGCCCAAAGAATTTGCCTCGCCAAAGGTAACAAAACCGGCAAGAAATAAAGTTGCAACTGGAACCTAAGTCCTCAGACTCAAATCCCAACCTCATGTACACCAGACCACATGGCCTCAGTCAATTCAATTAACTATGCCACAGTCTTAGATCTCTCAAAAGCTGAAGAAAAAGCTATGTAGCGCTCTTTCCCAACTCACCCCAATATCTGCATTACAACTGGGTTCTATTATAATCTTTTGAATAAAGATGCAAAGGTAGTTTCCTATAATGTCTTCCATTACATATAATATAATCTACTTTCTCAGCTAAACATTTTCCTACTAAATATTTTCTACTGAACTAAAACTTAATATTTAAATATATAGCATCTGGATTTAAGTATACATAAAATGTCTCAGCATTCCTATATATAAAATGATGCTAATTTTCCTATATGAAGTACTTAACTAGAGAGTTTGAGCATAGCTATCCTTTGTCATTATGCCATTTAATACTGCCTTGTGTCCAGGAAATTGTTTCCAGACCATATTTCAGTAAACGATGGTGATTCAATCGAAATAAGATCTCTATTTCTAATATACAAACACACCAAATCAATTCAAAGACATGTTAAGAGTAATGGATTTTACAGTTCTAATCCCATTCTCACAGTTTTTAAACCTCATTAAGAAGTCATAAAAGCTTTTTCAAAACACATGAATTCACTTGACAATTTCACTCCAAAGTCTCTAAGACTGTAACATCAACATTCAAGTTAGGCATCTTTACTTTGCAGTAAGTAGTCCTTATTTTACTTAGAAAGCATTTACAGAATAACAAGTGAAAAAATAAAACAAATGATGATCAGATGGTATTTAGAGTCATTATATACTAAGGAGTGGATGCTACTTCAAACATCTGTCTCTGACCCCAGGCAGGGGTTATCCCGGAACAATTCCAAACAGTGGTTAAAATGCCAGATACAGGCGAAGGGGAGGAAGGCAGCAAATCACACTGCCACGTGTGTACCTATGCAACTATCTTGCATGTTCTTTACATGTACCCCAAAACCTAAAACGCAATAAAAAACCAACAACAACAACAATAAAAACAATGCTTCTCTACACTACTCTCATTGAAAACTGATTTAAAAATCACCTTATATCCTTTCAAAATGTTTAGTGCTACTTCCCATCAAGATGCTTCTTGGGACTAACATATCTAGCTGAGATTTAAATTTACCTTTGAGTTCTCTCTCTAGGAAACAATGCTACAGTATCTCTGATTAATGTGCCCCTTTTGTTTATACTAAGTAACTCATTTAACAACTCTTGAGAGATTTAATGACAAGCATTAAACATTTTTCAAGTACTTAAATGATCACCAGCAATAACACCCGATATACCAGTTTCCTTATGTCCCTTTCGAGTTCTTTCAGATCTTGTCAGTACAGTGATTTTCTTGTCAGTACAGTGATTTTCAAGTAACAAACACATTTCCCAAACTCAGTTGTAGTTTTAAGACCTAGAAAGAAAGATTTTTTCTAGTGATTCTCTGGTATTAATGTACATAAAAATCACCAAGAGCTTATTAAAACATGAAGTGATGGGTCCATCCCTCAGAGCTGATTTGTAAGGTAAGCAGTAGGTCTCAAGAACTGCATAGCTAACAAGTTCATAGTTCATGTTGACGCTGCGGGTCCAAGGACCACTTTTCAAGAATCACAAATCTGAGACAGTGATTTTCAATCTCAGCTTCACCTTAGAACCTCCTGGGGCACTTTTAAAAGCAACCTAAACCCAGGCCCTACTCCCACAGAGCAAGTCAATTGGTCTAGGAGAGTCCAGAAATCTTCCCCCGCCCCCAAATCTCCCCAGGAGGAGAAAGCTTACAGGATAGATTGGCAATAAAGTGTCTGAGAAAAGTGCCTATCTTTTAAGTCTTCTTGAAAGTTGTACTAGACATCTAGGATGCTCTCTCCCCTCTGCAGACTACAAAGTAACAGCTACCATCTCGCTTTAGAGACTCAGGAACGTGAGGCAGTAGGACAGTGAGTCACTGAGCTATGGATCATGCAGGATGGATTGCAGGAGGAGGGATTAGAAACAATGGGAACAGCTGAAAGGCTATTTCAATCAAGTGGGTGAAAAATAACATGGGCAAATTTTACAATATGTTTAAAAAGAAAGCAAAGAATAAAATAGTCAAAGGAGGCCAGGCGTGGTGGCTCACGCCTGTAATCCCAGCATTTTGGGAGGCTGAGGCGGGTGGATCACGAGGTCAAGATATCAAGACCATCCTGGTCAACACTGTGAAACTCCATCTCTAGTAAAAACACAGAAAAATTAGCTGGGCATGGTGGCGCATGCCTGTAATCCCAGCTACTCAGGAGGCTGAGACAGGAGAATTGCCTGAACCCAGGAGGCGGAGGTTGTGGTGACCCGAGATCGCACCATTGCACTCCAGCCTGGGTAACAACAGTGAAACTCCGCCTCAAAATAAATAAATAAATAAAATAATCAAAGGAAATTAAAATTCATTACCACCTAGCAACAGCAGATAAAGAGGTCCACAGAGAGGCAGAAGTCAAGTGGATTCATTTTGCCCCTATGATACTATAGTATCTTACACAGTTTCTAGCACATGGTGCACAATATAGATTTATATAATAATTAAATGTACAAAAATGAAAGAGTCAGCAACAACAAAAAAATCTCCAACCATTCAAACTTTTAGGGTATATTCAGGGTGATAAGAGCCTATCCTAGGGAGAGGCAAGAACTCAGCAGCAATAGAGAAGGAAGGGTTTTTACTAACTGCTCTGCATATTCCAAGCCTTAATGGCTTAAGAAAAGGTTTTCTTTCTTGAGATTCTGTGGGAGGTTCTTTTACTTCATAGTGTTGGCTGGCATACCTTCCAGATGGTTGGAAGGTACAAAATGTCCTAATTCCTTAGGCTGGTAGTTGGTGCTAACTGCTGGCTGGTAATTCCTTCATGTGAGACTCCATGTGGCTCTTTGAGTGTCTTCACACAGCATAGTGGGTGGGTTGTAAGATGATACATTCCAAGCACAAAAGTAAAACCTGCAGCTCTTCTAAGGCATAGGCTTGAAGCTACACAGTGACACATCCACCAAAATCTATTGGCCAAAGGAGTCAAAGGCTAGTCTAGATTCAAGGGGAAGGGAAGCGGACTCCACCTTTCAATGGGAGGAGTGGCAAAGAGTCCCCAGCCATGCTTAATCCACCAGAGTTTACTCTCTAGCCACAAATGATTTACATTCCTCTTATATGCAAACACATTAACCCTCTCTGAAAAACTTCATCCCACTGTGGCATCAAATTCAGGCTTGAAGTCCAGGATCTTGTCATCTAAATCAGTTTCAGGATGCTGTGGGACAAGGCCCTTGAAATCATTAGAAGTCCTGCCATCTAGCTGAGATGTTCTATGAGGCACTGCCTTAAATCTTTCTGAAGTTTTAATAAAGGGTCTTACAGCTATGCCTTTGCTTTCATTTTCACCTTGAGAGAAAGTTTTAGTGGGAGTAATGTTCTGGATCTGATCTTTGGACCTGAGGCCATTTCTTTCTTTGAGTACTTTTGCTGGGTAGAGGAGCTGGGGATGAGACTCAGATTTACCATCTGAGAAAATTCAGGATTGGAAAGATTTCCTCTAAAGTCTACTTAAAATCAAAATAGCTTCTTTAATTGGTCTCTTTCTTGAAATACTTTGATCACAGTATCAAAAAAAAAAAAAAGGAGTTAAAAAAGAAGTTAAAGGAATCACTTGGAGCCCTTCTGATATTTTGCTGGAAAATCTCCTAAGCTAAATCCACAAGTTCATTAAGTTCATTTTCTATGTTCCATGTTACTGTAGGTTATGGTCTTGCTGACTTTTCTCTCAATATAAAACAATAGCAATAGTATTTTTACATCCTCCAATAGCAATAGTATTCTAGCTGCCCTTCAGGCCTTCACTGACACCTGGTCTCAAAGCCAAAATGCCAGAGTTTTTGTTATGGTAGCATCTCACTTCCAGGTACAAATTTTTGTTTTGGTTCTTTATTCTGTGTAAGAAGTCACATCAAAACTTAGTGGCTAAAGTAACGAGTCATAATTTCTCATGATTCTATGGGATGATATGGCAGTTCACATGGTATCAGCTGGAATGCTGGAATACTTAGAAGGTCCAAAGTGCCTCAGTCACAACACTTGTGCTTCTACTGGTTGTTGGCTGCGAGCCCAGCTTGGGCTGTCAACCAGGAGCCTTGCCAGACCTCTCTATGGCTAATCTGGCTTTCTCACGGCGAAGAGACTAAAATCTTAGAAGGAATGTTTCAAGCACACAAAAGCAGAAGCTACAAGTCTCTTAAAGCCCAGCCTTGGAAATTACTCCCTACCATTTCTGCCATATTCTATTGATTAAAAAACCTACCACGGGCAACCAGATTCAAAGGGTGGGGAAATCAACTCCACCTCTTGATGGGCAGAGTTGCTAAGCCTTAGCAGCCATCTTTAGCCCACTGTAGGAAGTCATGAAGATTTAAGTGGTGGTCAGTGCCATAGAAATGTATTCTTTGAGAGAAAGAATTTAGTGAGTGAAGGACACAATTACTCTCCCCTCTATAAAACAGACAAGGAAGAGTGAAAATGGATAGGGAAGCAGGGTCAGTGAGGTAAAGGAGAAACAAAGTATTTCTATAACACAGAAATCAGAATTCAAGGAAAGAAGCTGACATCATCGTAAAATAATACAGAGAAACCAAAGGAGAAGAGAGATGCATAACTACCATTCCAGAGCTTCTGACCCAAAGCTGTACTGAGATAATGGGTCTGGGAAACAATTACGAATACTCTAAACATTAAGAGAATTACCTTAATCATCTAAAGCTCTTGAAGAAAGTTATTAAATAAATGAAATAAATAATTATAAATAGCAAGTAATAGATTAAATTAAAAAGTGACTGAGTTAAAACCATGGGAAAAATTACATAAATCCTAATGAAATCTGTTGTTCTAAACTTTAAGGAATAATGCTTCACTTTTACTTATTTCTGGCAGTTACAGAATATATCATATATTTAATGTAGATATTTTTCTTTTTAGGAAAAGATCTCTTAGTTTTTTGATGTTTTTAGTAAGCTACCATATTTTCTATAATCTATTTAAAATAAAAGAAGTTACAGCCATATTCTTGTAATATTAATACAAGCATAAGCCACCAGTGGCTGGATAATTCTTACAGAGAAGGTATAAACAGAAGGCAGCTCAAATCCTTCTCCATCACCTTTTGTTGTTTCTAAGAATATTTTCCTGACCACCCCCCACCCCACAGTAAGCAAGCCATGATATATAGCACAAAACTAGTCCCTATGCAGTCTCTTGTGAATCACACTCGCTCCTTTCAAATGACAGAAAGAGAGCAGACACCAAGTGGAGGAAAGAATCTCCAAACTGGAAGATAGCCTTTCTGAATGAATAAGGCCTCCAAGAAATGTGGGATTATACAAAGGACTCAATTTATGGCTGATTTGTTTACCTGAAAGAGATGGGGAGAAATGGTACTAACCTGGAAAACATTTCAGGGTATCATCCATGAAAACTTCCCTAAGGTAGCTAGAGAGGTCAACATTCAAATTCAGTAAGTCCAGGATACATAATCAACAGATTCTCTAAGGTTGAAATGAAAGACTTCAAACTATACTACTGGGCTACAGTGACCAAAAATAGCATGGTACTGGTACAAAATGGACACAAAGACCAATGGCACAGAATAGAGAACCCAGAAATAAGACCGCATACCTACAACCATCTGATCTTCAACGAGACAAAAATAAGCAATGGGGAAAGGATTCCCTATTTGATCAATGGTGCTGGGATAACTGGCTAGCCATATACAGAAGATTAAAACTTCTTCCTTACGCCGTATACATAAAAGGACCCCTTCCTTACACCATATACAAAAACTTAATTCAAGATGGATTAAAGACTTAAACATAAAACCCCAAATTATAAAAGCCCTGGAAGACAACCTAGGCAATATCATTCAGGACAATAAGCAGGGGCAAAGATTTTATAATAAAGATGCCAAAAGCAACTGGAACAAAAGCAAAACTTGACAAGTGGATCTAATTAAACTAAAGAGTTTCTGCACATCAAAAGAAGCTATCAACAGAGTAAACAGCTACAGAATGGGAAAAAATTTTGCAAATTATGCATCCAATGAAGGTCTAATAAGGAACTTAAACAAATTTACAATAAAAAACAACCCCATAAAAAAGTGGGCAAAGGACATGAACAGACATTACTCAAAAGAAGACATACACACGGCCAAGAAGCATATGAAGAAATGATCAGCATCACTGATCATTAGAGAAATGCAAATCAAACCACAAGGAGATAGCATCTCGCATCAGCCAGAAAGGCCATTGTTAAAAAGTCAAAAAACAGATGCTGGCGAGGTTGTGGAGAAAAATGAATGCTTATACACTGTTGGTGAGAGTGTAAATTAGTTCAACCATTGTGGAAGACGATGTGGCAATTCCTCAAAGACCTGAAGACAGAAATACCATTCAACCAGCAATCCCATTATTGGGCACATACCCAAAGGAATATAAATCATTCTATTATAAAGACACATACGTGTGTATATTCACTGCAGCACTATTCACAATATCAAAGACATCAAATCAACCTAAATGTCCATCAGTGATAGACTGGATAAAGAAAATGTGGTACATATACACCATGGAATACTATGCAGTTATAAAAAAAGAATGAAATGATGTCCTTTGAAGGGACATGGATGGAGCTGAAGGCCATTATCCTTAGCACACTAATGCAGGAACAGAAAACCAAGTGTTCTGTAAGCCACGTGTTCTTATTTATAAGTAGGAGCTAAATGATGAGAACACATGGACACACAGAGGGGAACAACACTATTGGGGCCTATCAAAGGCTGGAGGGTGGGAGAAGAAAGAGGACCAGGGAAAATAACTAACAGGTACTCAGCTTAATACCTGGGTGATAAAATAGTATGTACCACAAACGCCCATGACACAAGTTTACCTATGTAATAAACTTGCACATGTAGCCTTGAACTTCATATAAAAGTTAAAAAAAAAGAAAAAATAATAGAAAATGTGTTACATATACGCCATGGAATACCACATAGCTATAAAAAAGAATAAAATCATGTCCTTCGCAGCAACATGGATGAAGCTGGAGGCCATTATCCTACGTGAACTAAAGCAAAAACAGGAAACTAAATACATTTTTTCACTTATAAGAGAGAGCTAAGCATTGGATATGCAAAGATATCAAGATGGGATCAACAGACACTGGGTACTCCAAAAGGAGAAAGGAAGGGAGGGAGGCAAGGGCTGAAAGTTTTCCTGTCGTATACTATGCTTACTACCTGGGTGACGGGATAATTCTTACTCCCAACCTCAGTGTCATGCAATAATATACGCTTGTAACAAACCTGATCATGTATCCCTGAATCTAAAATAAAAGTCGAAATTATAAAATTTAAAAAAGTTTATAGTTAAATGGAAACAGGAATATACCTAAGACATCAAAGGATCTTCACCTTCATCTGTAAAAAAGAAGGGTATTTATAATGTGGTAGGTGACAGACCCCCTGTCCTCACCACTGATTCACCTAGACTGTATGTTCAGAGCTGGGTGACACTTTCAAGCTGTATTCAGAACATTAGAGAGTTGTGCTATTTAATATAGTGTACAAATTCTTCATTCATGTGTCAAAGCTAAAAGCAATGCTATAAGCTTACAAGATTAATCTTCTACAATTACAAAAAGAATGATGTTTGCAGGAAGCAACAGAGTATAGGGCTTGTTTATTTCTGACGTACCTACTCAAAGAAAGTATGGCCATCTTTTACTTAACAGAAACAGGGCAAACCAAATCTATGCATTAAAAATCCTATCTTAAACAAAAATCAGGAAAATACAGACATGGACTCTAAGTCTACCATGGACATTTATTATATTCCTTAGATTTTACTGTTAAAAAATGACAAATATCATATACACATATACTTTCCTGTATACACAATCCACAAAAGGTAGGAAGGTGGCATTTTACTAAAAGGTATACAGATCTAATTTTCTGTTTATTAAGTGGTTTAAAAACCTCAGAAAGATTTTACTCAAAACATCTGTAAGAACAGTAATTTATTTTACATACTAAGTATTCAGTATTTATCTGCCCCAAGCTACTAACTTAATTGTAATTATCTTTACCATGTGTTTACAATTCAAGATGTTACTTACCCTATGAATGCTGGTCAACGGGAACCTCTGCAATTAGTCTCAATTTGAAAAATTCCTAAGGAGAAATCACAAGCATACTGTTATATTTTATGCATCACAAGACTGCAAGATAATTTATCCACTGATATGGTTCTAAAATTTCCAACATATATAATAATTTTATGAAATACACAAAAGATAACTTATTTAAAAAGAAAGCATTAAAGATACCACCTTCTGACTTCTCACAGAAGTGGTTAACTATTACCCGGGAGAGAAACAAATCACTTTCACAAACTACACATTTTACTTCATCACAACTGTAGCTTACAAGGCACAAAATATAAACATTGAATTTCTGATGGAGAATAAGATAGCATTATATGTGAGTACCACTGATATAAGAGAGAAATATGAGAGAAAAACAAATTGAAAGTATGTTTCTTAAACAGGAGAAACATGGTGAAAGACTTAACATTTGGGATATTTTGTCCAGTTTTTAATTTTTGCTGACCTACCAGTTTTATACAGTTATGCCATTGTAAAATTCAATGGCACAATATTGAGATCTGTTTTTGCCTCATATATCATAGGCTTTTTTGATATTGTTATGAAGTTTCTTTAAGTATTATTTTTGATGGAAGCATATAGTTCACACATGGGTATGTCCTAGTTTACAAAATAATTCCCCTACTAAATTTTCAATTTTCCTTTTTTATTACTAATAATGTTGTAAACATCTCTGTACTCTTCATATGATTTTTTTTTTTTTTTTTTGCATGTACTTTCAAAATGAAGGAATTAGGTCAAAAGAGCATAAACACTTTAAGGCCTCTGATACACAGCATCAAATTATTTCTCAGAAAGGTTATACCAATTTCCTTGGTATGTATACATATATATATACACACACACACCAATATATATATATTAAGTAACACCTCACCAGATTTAGAAATCATCATAAAAAATATTTACTAATTCCATACGTGAATCTTAGTGTTGCTTTATTTGGCATCTCTTTGAGTTGGATTGAACATTTTTCAGCATACTTACTAATGCATATCATTCCTCTCTCCTATTTAACATTTACCTAAACCAGATGAATATTTTGCTGAGAAGATATAAATAAATGTAGAACTCAATGACAGCTGTCTCATAATGACAATTTGTCATCTCAGGGTGAAGCCACTGCTGTCAAATAAAATAATAACAAAATGTAGCCAAGTTTCTTTATTCAGGATAAAACCAAATCATTCAAACTAATTTTAGATAGTAAAACTAAAGTTAGCACCTTTCTTCCTCCTCGGCAGAACACAAAAGTACCAAGTTGGAAGAATGAAATGTGAAATACTAAATGACAGTGCTTCTTAGAATAGCATAAATAGTCCTTATTAGGCAGGATAAAAGGAGGACAAAGACTGTTACAGCAATTCTGACCAACCCAGCTGCTGAGGCAGGCGGCCTGCGTCAGTGTGTCCGCCAGCTTGCTATGCTAATGAGTGTTACACAACTAGCTGATCTACCCCCTCAAAAACATTCTCTCTCCAGAGAAAGGACACTTAGAAGTCAACTTTGAGATAATCTAAAAATAAAAGTGTATTCTGGAAGACTTGGAGGTAAGTAAAACACTGAGAATTCTCTCAAATAAGAACTTCCTCCTGAAAGGAAGTCTTCCAATGAAGGACATATAAGGAATGGCTCCCAAGTGACTGAGGATTAAGGAACCATACAGCAGCAATCAGCTTTCTGATAGAAAAACAGAAAGGCCCCAGAGGATCTTACTCTTGACGTTCTTGTCTCATTCTGGTCAGAAGAGATGACGGATTTGATAAACTTTTTTTTTTTTTTTTTTTTTTTTTTTTTTGTTAGTGCAGCAAAGAACTACTATACAATTTTGGAATTTGAGCATGATTTTCCATTTGGGCATATTTAGCTTGTAGGGATAGTTAAATCTTAGGAAAGATCTAGCAAGATGTCAAGAATCTCTGGTCAAAGGGCCTGAATTGGGTTAAAGGTGTAGTCTCACTGGGACCTCGTTTGGCAGGTATGGCAGGAATCACTGCAGTATCATGCTCATTCACCCTGACTTGGGCAATTGTTTAAGGCTTTAGCCTATGTAAAATTAAAGCCTCCCATTTCATCAGTTTGAAAAGTTCAAAATCATAAATGACAGATAGATTTAAAAGAAGAACTGCATCATCTGTCCCATTCTGGATCAACTGGAATCACTTCTATGAGCCATCCAGACAAGCACAGGCTGAATTTGCTGCTCCTTCATCTGTGTCCAGGAAGACATTTACTAATATTTCTTTTACGTTGTTTATTAACATATGTGAAGCTATTGCCTCCAATTCTTTGAGGGCTGGGACAGTATCTCATTTATCAGTATCCCAGGGATCTATCCCAATGTCTTTCATGGACTACATTAAGGTCCTGGATGTTATAGCAGCTACCATGTATGGATTCATCAATGGGATATTTAAAAGATCTCTGGAATCTCTGGAAACTTAAGTAGATTGAACAAAAATAGTACCTACTGAACCTTTCTCAAGGATGGTATTAAATGTGGTTCGAAGAAAATATCACAAGTCTATTTCCTTCGGGTCAGAAACTGGCAAAAGAAGGACCCAGAGGGCTCTTTTGCTACTCTTTTTCCAGAGAGTGCTTTGCTACTCCACTTAAAAACATTGTGAATAAATAATTAATGGATAACAATGTGAAGTGGCATCAAATCCTTAGCCTGAGCCCACTCCTCCTGGGTCAGTCTTGTCTCTTTCTGCACCAAGAATATTTAGCAAATCACTGTTGAATAAATGAAGGATAGCAGGATCAGGTTTCACCACCCATTTAGGAACCAAGGGTACAAAGAAGGCCTAGCTCTCAGAAAGATCTATGAACACCACTGGTGCACACACACAGTTGGTGTGGAAGGGTGGCAAAGCAAATGACAGGGACAGAGCCTCAGGCATTTCCATCACCCCATGGCAGGGGCAGAAATTTAGAAGCAGAGGCCAAGTCTTCATCCCTCAGGGAGAAAGGAGAAATATTTATATTTGCCAACGTACTCACCAAATGGGACACTTCACAAATCTGAATGGAGAACTGCTGTCAAATTCAGCAGGAGTGGCTGCATTATAATGACTGAGAGTCATTCTGAATCAGTGCTGGATCGCTGGATAAATGCCACAGCATTCCAAAATGACCTTAATATCTTATCAAATTATGATTTCACAATTATTCCCTTTTTCACAAGTTAACTTTAGTATAATGCCACAAGAACAATACTGGGACCAATGATATTATCAAGGTATCACCCAAACAAGGATGCTGCACATCATATCATTCTGTGCCCACTTGTCCTGAACTCCGGCAAGGACCTTTCTAGTCTCCTGAGAGCCTATCACATATAAGGTGTTTCATACATGTCATAATTCCACAATGCTGTGAGCTATGATTGAGCTGACAATATTACATGTCCTTAGATAGCTTTAGTCTCATAGAACCAATAACTTCTGATAATGATCATTGTATATCTGCTATAACATACTCTTAACTCAAAGACAAAATCAAATTGTCATGCATTGCAAATCAGCCTAGTGCTTGAGCTAATTTCTAACCACAAAATACAAAGGTTTAATGTTCAGTGTTAAGTAACTATTAAAAACAAAAGATGTTTAAAACAAACACTGCTACCCTACTTGTGGCCCTAAACAAGTAGTTAGTTTTTCATGCTTCTTCAGCATTTAGGGAATACTGATAGTTCTATTATTCTTCCATTAAACTGTATCACAAATATCTGGTTTGATACCAGCCTTTGAGCTCTTAGAAGAGTCTGGTGTGTAGGACAGAACCTGACACTAACAGTCTCAGTAATTATCTGCTGAATGGAAAGGGGAGGTAGAGATAGGGGAAGGCTAACATTTACTGTGTACCTGGTGAGGAAGGTATTATTAGCTAACTGTAAAGGTAAAAAAGTTGAGGTTCAGAAAAACAAACTTGCTCAAGCTCATAAGCAGACCCAGCATTCACAACAGAGCTAAGAGCCATCTGCTACACAGCCTCTCCAAGGAACTATATAAAAAGGAGTTTTATATAGAATGTGACAGCTCTCTCCTTTTCTCAAAGCTACAATCTATGTTTTAGAAAAACTAAAAGAGACAATTTAAAAATGAGATCTATTTTGTTTTCCTAGCTCATTGCTCAGTATTCCATCTAGTGAAACAGAATCAACAAGTGCTTCCTCCATCCTGCCTGCCTATTAAATAAAGTTGACATGATAGATAGCCAGAGCAAGGGTACATCCTGCTTGCACAGCCTCTTATGAAGAAACATTTACCAACAATTTAATAATGAGATGAATAACCCAAGTTCAATCTGCATTTAAATGATAGTGTTTTACATGGCTTTTTTCCCAGACATACCTATTAAAACATGGTTAAAATAAATCAAAACCATACTACCATATATGACCTTCTTTTTGAATGACTTAAAAAAGGAGTATCACGTTTTCAATGCGTTACTTTGTTAGGCCTAATTCTTACCCTAAAACTGATGAAAATGTGAGAAACTTGGAAGGAAAGGTAGCAGAATGGTTAAGACTGAGTTGTATCTTTGTCATTTACCATCTGCTTGATCTTAGATAAGCTAAGCATCACTTTTCTCATCTGTAAAATAGGGATAATAACCTTAATGATTTCTACCTAATGGAGTTAAGAATTAAATGAAGCAACTACAAATCAAATGCTTAGCACAGCAGCAGGTACAAAGTAAGCACTAAACATGGTAATTTATTAACAAAGTAGTAGCTTTATCTAAAATCAGTCCTTTAAAGGTTGCCTTTAAAGTATGAGCCTATAAACAAATACCAGATTTGATATTAGGAGGTTTGGTTTTAAACCATAGTTAGTGATTTCCATGCCAGTTCTCACCATGTATCACATGACTTGTTACTAGAAAGTATAGTGAAATAGAAATGTAGCTTTCCTTAATCATTTACTATATGGCCCATAGGGAAGGCAAAAAGGGCTGTGAAGCCAAAATAATATACCTTGATGCAACATTTTTAAAAAGTTAACCTGTGCAGGTAACTTCTACTTTTTTATGCAATGTCTTATCATCCCAGTCAAGATTTATGATGTAGACAGGTCTGATATGACTGTCATCCAAGAAGAGGGTCATGACTTAAAATCTATACTCATAGTTGTACAACAATATAAATAAACTTAATGCCACAGAATTAAAAATAATTAAAATACTTAAAAAAGTAAAAAGTACTTAAAATAGTTTAAAAAGTAAATTTTGTTACACACACACACACACACACATATATATAACCACAAAAAACTATACTCATGTAAAACAGAAAAACTGTTCTTACTGCTTTAAAATGAACATAAAGGGAGTACACAAATTAAATATACTGTTGGTCTCAATAAACTAGAAAACATACCAACACAAAAAATATAATGTGTCAAATTTGCTTTGTTCATAATTCATGTTACTATAATAAATATTAAATATTTAAGTATCAATTTTGCTTGTTACCTTGAATTCCTCTATCCTGCCTGCCTGTTAAATACTTAAGGTTGACATGATAGCCAGAACAAGGGTACATCCTGCCCTGGGTGGGAAAGAGAATATGATCCCCCAGATTGTCTAGAAAAGGTTTAGCTTGTCTTTATTAAATAGCAATATGGGCAGGCATGGCTCATGCCTGTAATCCCAGCATTTTGGGAGGTCAAGATGGGAAGATACTTGAGCCCAAAAGTTTGAGACTAGCCAGGGCAACAAGGTGAGATCCTGTCTCTACAATAAATTTACAAATTAGCTGGGCATGGTGGCACCTGCCTGTACTCCCAGCTACTCAGGAGGATGGGACAGGAGGACTGCTTGAGTCTAGGAGGCTAAGGCTGCAGTGAGCCATGACTGCACGCCACTGAGCTCCAACCTGTGTGACAAAGTGAGACCAAGTCTCTGAAAAAAAAAAAAGGGGGATAAACAGCAAAATATGAAGTTAAGATATTTAAAAAATTCTGGTGACTATTAAGTGAATATAAGATATCTTTTTTTCTAAAATAATAATTGAAGCAGCCACATGTTTACAAAATTCACTAATAATTTAATGGATATGCAAAGTATTTGATCCTCTTGTTAATCTTTTATTAAGAGGTCAATCCACCAGAAGGCATCAAGGACAGGAATAATAGGGTAGGTGAAGGCGGGGAGGAAAAGGGAAGGATAAGAAGGTGAGAGGATGGGTGTGTGTGTGTTGGGAAGTGGTTATAAGAGCAATAGCAATCCTTGGCCTTAGGCCTTAGTGATAGCAGACACGCTTACTGGGTGCCTATATGTAATAAATACATCAGTCCATCTGTCGATCGATCCATCCATCCCATCCATCCCATCCATCCCATCCATCCATCCATCCATCCATCCATCCAAGCATCCCTAAGACTTCCATAATAAATTCACTTTTGCATGATTGTCTTGTTATTTTCATAGTCTCTGGATATGAGGTCGAGCTGTTCACCTAAAGCATGAGTGGATAAAGGTATATCAAATGAGACAAACATATTAAAAGATAGATCAAATGAAATAGATATATTTAAAGCCATATCAAATGAGTTAATAACAGAAATAGCTGCTCTGCCTCTCTGTAGAACTACATTGGTAGATGAGGGGAATGTAGTAATGTGATTAGATGTTCAAATGAAGGAAAGTAACCATAACTGAGATACAGGGAAGGATCAGCACTATGAGGCAGCATGACCTGATCAAATGAATACTCAACTAGGTGTTAGGAAACCCAAGTTCTACTCCTCTGTTTACATCTAACTGACAGCATAATGTTGGCCTTGTCACCTCACTTAACCTAACTTTCCTCACACATGTAATGTTAGAGAAAACAAATGATTGATAGAGTCTCTACCACTTCCAGTTTCCCACAGTGCTTTGAGCTTATTAACTGTGGCTGGAGCTAAAGGATATCTAGTCTGAAAGACCCCTCTGGAGTGGTGAGGATTGAGAAGGTGTTTAAAAGTTACAACCCAGGAAAAGCAATGTTGTATGTTTTCTTTGAAAGAGAGGACACTGGTCTACAACTGTCAACTCATAAATTGGCCTCACTGAAAAAGAGAGTAAAAATTGGTTATAGCAAGGAAAGGTCATCAAGCCAAGCAAATAAAAGAAGTACTAATTTTTAATACTGATTTATGTTTATAAATAAATAGGACTACAGGATGCTTCACCATGCTGCTTGCTATGGGCACTCACTGTGCCTCACATATATGCAAAAATGTGTGTGTATGTAACTTGTGTGTGTGTATTTTTTTTTGAGACAGGGTCTCACTCTGTCATTTAGCTGAGTGCAGTGATATAGTCATAGCTCAGTGCAACCCACCTCAGCCTCCTGAGTAGCTGGGACTACAGGCACGTGCCACCACACCAAGCTAATTTTTTATTTTTTATTTTTTGTGGAGACAGAGTCTCACAGTGTTGCCTAGGCTGGTCTTAAACTCCTGGACACAAGTGATTATCCCACCTCAGCCTCCCAAAGTGCTGGGATTACAGGCATGAGCCACTGCATCCAGCAGGGAAGTACTCATTTTAACCGAAGATAAAAGGTATTAGGACCATGGAAGACTCCTAATACTAGCTTACCTCTTAAGCATAGGGGTTCAGTCTTGGCCCTGTACCTTCTCTAATCAAGTGTATGCTGTGCTCGGGTGACATCCTGAGCATCATGCTTAAGGTTTCATCCACCACCTCTGTGTATATATATGGTGAGCCCAGCTCCTTAACTCCAAGCTGCAGAATCATCTCCCCAACATCTTCCTGGGTATAAACCAAGACGTGTGGAAGCAACTCAAACAGCATGTCCCAAACTGCATCTACCATTTCCTCCAGCACCTAGATACCATACCTGCTCTTCCTGGATCCCTGAGTCTCAGGCTGATAGCAACATCAAGAGCTAGGGCATTGTTTGCTATGGTTTGAATGTTTGTGTCCCCTTCAGAGTTCATGTTGAGGCTTAATCCTTAGTGCAACAATATTAAGAAACAGATCCTTTAGGAGGGGATTATGCTGTGAGGGCTCTGCCCCCAAGGATGGGATGTAGTGCCTTATAAAAGGGCTTGAAGGGGTAGGTTCTCTCCTTCTATCCCTTTTGCTCTTCTACTCCTATACTGTGTTCAAAGTCCAGAAACCAAATCTATAGTGCCTTGATCTTGAACCTTCCAGCCTCCAGAATTGTGAGAAATACACTTAGGTTATTTATAAATTACCCAGTTTTAGGTATTTTGTCACAGCAGCACAAACAGACTAAGGCTGGCATCTAACCCATAAACTTTCTCTTCCTCTGTTTCCTCAAATCCAATGGTCTCTTAAACTAGACCCTTCTACAATCCTGCTACCACTGTCTTGGTGGAGCCCATGTCATCTTTGGGCAGGAGGACTCTGAAATCACCTATCTTGCCCTTCTTAGTCCCATTTCCATACTGTAGCCAGAGAGCTCTTTCTAAAATATATCACCTCTTGACTTGTTGCTTTGTTATTATAAAGACAAAACAATGTCTCAGGGAGGGTTGGGGAGGCTTGACAAGGGGAAGGAATGATCTCCAGCTTCTCTTCCTTTGTTTTATTGGCTCTTGTTGTTTCCTTCCCAGGAGTGCTAAGTTTGACCCCAAAAAGCAAGGCAGATTGGATTATGAAGTGTGTGATCACAGTGATCACTGATCATTTGAGAACACAGCAAACAGGACAACAGAATGCTTCACCCTGTGGCTTGCTGTGGGCACTCACTTGACCTCACAGTTAGCTGTGGCCACCTCTTGCTGTATCATACATACTGCCTATCTCACAGATTCCAATCAGTTTGGAACCCTATTGTGAGGGCAAGGGATTTTTTAAAGCCTCTGATTTTATTTCTATCTATACTTCTCTGGAGTCTATGCTCATAGATACTGGACATTTTTACAGAAGTTTTCTTGACTTACTGGTCAGCAGCAGTCACTGCTGAGAGAGTTAACCCTGCACTTGTTAGAGCAGTTGCTCTATTTGCTGATCTGTTACTGTGTAAATGTTCTAGAGCTGTTTTAGTAAGTGCAAATTTCCTAATTTCAATGTTCTACAAGCTCTAGCAGGGGAGAACATGACATAAAAACACATAAGTAACAGTTTTCTAATTAGAATATTTTTATTTCTGTGTGTGCTGCTGACTGAGTACAGTCTCATTTTGCTTCTCCACTCCTTGCACTAGTGAGAGTGAGAGGTAAGGGATGGTTTTCCATGGCAGCAGTATGGGAAATGAACACTGGACTGAGTCCCAGGCCTGCCTCCACCATCATCTGCATGGGCTTAAATCACTCACCCAATAGAGGCCTTCATCTCCTCAGCTTTAAAATACAATCATTCTGGCTCAAGAATTGATGTTAGTGGTAAAATATGGTGGAAGCACTCTGAAATCATTACAGTAGCAAATAAATGCAAAAGAGAACTCTTATAAAGAAAGCTAATTCTTTTACTAGCAAAGTGATTTACAAAGAGGATGTTTTTGGCCTTGGGACAGTATCTTTGATTGAAACCAAACAACCCAGGAAGTGAGCTTTATTTACATCACTGTGGTTCCAAGGAAACAAAATAGCAAGTGTTGCAAAGACACTGATATTCCATCACATTTAGGTCCTATTGTGAAGTCAAAAAGAGTTCTTCAAAGGCATTGAGGCCCTGGGGTCCAGAACTATGTGGCCAGACACAGAATGTCAGTCATTTGTTTCACTGTGACAAAACAACCTCAGTAGAAAATTCTTCTCCAAATCTACCTTGCAATAATGGACTGATTGTGGATCACCTAAGGTCTGTCAACTGGGGATTTCGCAAAAGACAAAGAGAACACACACAATCTCTGGTTCACTGTGCCAATGGAATGCACATGCCTAACTGCCCAACCCAGAGAAGGCCTTTTAAAAGACGCCAGTCAGCCCACACTGCATATCTGTTCCAGCTCCTGTTTTCCATGGAAGAAGGTGTAGGGAATGAAGCATTGGGCAAGAGCATTAAGAAAGAAACCAGTCTGTTTTTGAAAGAGCAAGATCTTACGTCATTATGATTCAGGTAAAATGTCCATTTTTACCTTGCTGTTAAATTAATGCTTCAAATATTTCTAAGTTGGTTGGTTAATGGCTCCTGGTAGTCAAAATCACTGGTTGCCACTTGCTCCTCAGCTGGAGAGGGAAAATGTCTGGTTTACATTCCGCCCTTATCCTTACAAGACTGTCCTTACTTCAGACTCAATCACAAGTCCCAGGAATCCAGGCTAACTGTGCTTCTGTTTGACTTGACTATAAATTTGAGGGTTCCCATAACCTTCTCTTCAAATTTCATAATTTACTAGAATAACTCATAGAACTAAGGAAAGCACTTTACTGATTATTATTGATTTATTATAAAGGATACAACTCAGGAACAGTCAGGGGGAGGATGAAGCTTCTCTGCTCTTTCCAACCTCACCACCCTCCCAGCAGTTTGATGTGTTCACCAACCTGGAAGCTACCTTAATGAACCCCATTGTCAGAGGTTATATGAAAGTTTCATTATGTAGGAATCAGTGATTAAATAACATTGGCCATTAGTGATTGAAAATCTCCACTTCCTCTCCCCTGAGGTTGATGATGAGAATAAAAGTCCCAATGCTGGAATCACATGGTTGGATCCTCCGGTGACCATGCCCCACATCCTGAAGCTATCCAGGTACCTATAATGAGTTACCTCATTAGAACAAATATAGGTATGGTTGATAGGAGCTCACTATGAATAACAGAGTACACTCTTATAGGGAATTTCAAGGGTCTTAGGAGCTCTGTGATGTGATGTGGGGGCAAAGGCTAAATATGAATTTATTTTACACATAACATGATGCTGTATAAAAAAAGTCTCATAGGAGAGCTAATTCTTAGTCCAAATGGCTGCTACAATTTGAAACAGTGCCAGATAGTTCACTTAAAAGGTCAAACTCACCTTCAAGGCCAAAACAAGGCAGTCGTTTAAGTCACTGAGTCAATGACTAATAAAGTTATTTCCTAAGGGACACCTTCTTAACACAATGACAGGTCACTTCACAACATGCTCCTGTAGTTCTCTATCCCTTCCTTTCATAACATTTATCACACACCTATAAGTAATTGTTTGATTAAAGGTCTATTTCTCTCATACGTCTGGTCTACATGTATCATGCTTATCATTGTATCCCAGGGCTTAGCATGTAGAAGCTTCTCTTAAATATTAATTGAACAGATACAAAGGTTTTAGTTAGACCTCCTTGCTTGGAAACAAAAACTGCAAAAATATCTTACAATCTTCATACCTTCCTACCTTCAATTTACATCCCAAATTCTTTGTGACACGCAAGGCTTCCTGAATCCTTTAGCAGAGACTAAAGACTCCATTTGAGCCCCATCAGCAGAAAGACAAATTTAGCTCAGTCATGGTATTCAGAGTAAGCTGGGCCAGCTCTGGGTACTCTGAAGTGATAGAGTAAGGTTATTCTATAACAACCCCCAAATAACTAACAGTAATAATCACATAGAATGCCTACATTCCAAAAAAGGTGATACGTCATTTCTGCACATTAGGTTGGCTTCACACTTCGTAACTCAGCAGGATTCTTCTGCAGCTTCACTTGGTCTTAGCAAAGGGGAGAAACATGCACTCTCTGGGAACTTTAGAGTCTCAATGGCTTTCTAGGAGACAAAAGGTATACTCCCCATCTGGAAGTCTGACACATGACTTCTAAGTCAGGGTAGGGCTTTGTCACAGCTAAGTGACAAAATCAGCTGCACGACACACAGTCTCTAGTCAGTGACCTATGCTCCACCACTGTACACACCAGATGAACCTATGGGTATTTCTTAGCAACCAAATTTGAGAGACAAAAAGATTGTGCCAAGAAAGCTAAGAGTGTGGTTTTTTTAATGTCTACATTTTTTTCTCTCACCCACACATAAAAAATATTTACCTATTTATATTTGACAATACCATCTGTTTTTATTATGTGGAGAGTCTTATCCATGTAAGGAAGGCAACAACTTAGTCACTGTCAGTTGAAGAGACGCAGAAACAAAGAGGGCCTTATGTAACACCAACTTGTGTCATAGGCCACCAAGAGAAGGTGGTTGTATCTCACACATGCTCTGATGCTAGGTGTACTTGACAATCATGATTAGGTTTCTGCTGGATGCAAAGAACTGGCCAAGACAATGAAGGCAATAGAAAGGTGTCACACTCAGAGCTCAATCTCAAAAGGAGCTTCTGCATTGGCGAAAGAAGGCACAAGCACAAGACAAGACAAAACAAATGAATTACAGAGTTACATCTTAAGGCAATACATGCTAGAAGAACCACAGTCACTGCACAGGGCTTACAAGTTGGACCAAGAAAGATGCATAAGATTTGCATAGTCAGGGAGTGACGGGGTAAGGGGTAAAGGGGGTGGTTAACAACAGGGCACATAATATTTTATGTGGAGGAATGGAACAAATAAGGCAAAAGAAAGCCAAGGTGAATTTAATTAATTAGTGAGCAGATACATAGATGGAGTGGAATTTATGAGCCAGAAAAGATGGAGAAGAGGGTGGAAAGGTGATTAGGATCAAATGCTAAGTAAGTCTCAAATGCCACACTAAAAAATTTTCAAGATATAACTCAGGACCAGAATGTAACAGGCACCTCAGAAATTATTGCTTTAGGTGTAAAAATATCACTTTTAGAATATTCAAATATTTTTACAAGCAGAGAGCAATTTAGGCTTGATATAAGTAGTAGGAAGTGACTGGTGGTATCTGAGCAAGGGAATAGAAAAATACATTTAGGGACATACTATTATACATCAGGAAAATTAATTTGAAAGCATCAGAAACAATTCATTGGAAAGTGTTTGAGATTCACAGCAAGAAGCCTAATTTTATATTAGGGTATATATCTGGGTACTTTGAGAAATAAAACATAAATGGACTTAAAAATTAAAATTCTGAGTAGAAAAATAGTTATGCTTTAAAAATTTAAATGTTCACAATGATTTCATATGCTAAGACTTTGCTGAAGTTGCTTATCATCTTAAGGAGATTTTGGGCTGAGACGATAGGGTCTTCTAAATATACAATCATGTCATCTGCAAATAGACAATTTGACTTTCTCCTTTCCTAATTGAATACCCTTTATTTCTTTTTCTTGCCTGATTACTTTAAAACTTCCAATACTATGTTGAATAGGAATGGTGAAACAGGGTACGCTTGTCTAGTACCACTTTTCAAAGGGAATGCTTCCAGTTTTTGCCCATTCAGTTTCATATTGGCTGTGCGTTTGTCATAAATAGCTTTTATTATTTTGAGATACGTTCCATCGATATCTAGTTTATTGAGAGTTTTTAGCATAAAGGGCTGTGGAATTTTGTCGAAGCCTTCTCTCCATCTATTGAGATAATCATGTGGTTTTTGTCTTTGGTTCTGTTGCCGCATGTATTATGTTTATAGATTTGCGTATGTTGAACCAGCCTTGCATCCCCCGGTTGAAGCCTACTTGATCATGATGGATACGCTTTTAGATGTGCTGTTGCTTTCTGTTTGCCGGTATTTTATTGAAGACATTTGCATTGATGTGCATCATGAATATTGGCCTGTAATTTTCTTTTTTAGTTGTATCTCTGCCTGGTTTTGGTATCAGGATGATGTTGGTCTCATGAGTTAGGCAGGATTCCCTCTTTTTGTATTGTTTGGAATAGTTTCAGAAGCAATGGTACCAGCTCCTCTTTGTACGTCTGGTAGAATTCGGCTGTGAACCTGTCTGGACCTGGACTTTTTTTGGTAGTTAGGCTAATAATTGCTGCCTCAACTTCAGACCTTGTGACTGGTCTATTCAGAGATTCAACTTCTTCCTAGTTTAGTCTTGGGAGGGTGTAAGTGTCCAGGAATTTATCCATTTCTTCTAGATTTACTGGTTTATGTGCATAGAGGTGTCTGTAGTAATCGCTGATGGTAGTTTGTATTTCTATGGAACTGGTGGTAATATCCCTTTATCATTTTTTTATTGCATCTATTTGATTCTTCTCTTCTCTTTTTTATTAGTCTGTCTAGCAGTCTATCTATTTTGTTGATCTTTTTTTAAAAAAAACCCAGCTTCTGGATTTATTGATTTTTTAAAGGGTTTTTTGTGCCTCTATCGCTTTCAGTTCTGCTCTGATCTAAGTTATTTCTTGTCTTCTGCTGGCTTTTAAATGTTTGATCTTGCTCCTCTACACCAATAACACAAACAGAGCCAAATCATGAGCGAACTCCCATTCACAATTGCTACAAAGGGAATAAAATACCTAAAAATACAACTAACAAAGGATGTGAAGGATCTCTTCAAGGAGAAGTACAAATCACTGCTCAAAGAAATAAGAGGACACAGACAGACAGAAAAACATTCCATGTTCATGGTTAGGAAGAATCATTATTGTGAAAAATGGCCATACTGCCCAAAGTAATTTACAGATTCAATGCTATCCCCATCAAGCTACCATTGACCTTCTTCACAGAACTGGAAAAAACCACCTTAAACTTCATATGAAACCAAAAAGACAATCCTAAGTAAAAAAAACAAAGCTGGAGGCATCACACTCCCTGACTTCAAAATATACCACAAGGCTACAGTAATCAAAACAGTATGGTACTGGTACCAAAACAGAGATATAGACCAAAGGAACAGAACAGAGGCCTCGGAAGTAACACCACACATCTACAACCATCTGATCTTTGACAAACCTCTCAAAAACAAGCAATGGGGAAAGGACTCCTTGTTTAATAAATGGTGTTAGAAAACTGGCTAGCCAGGTGCAGAAAGCTGAAACTGGTCCCCTTCCTTACACCTTATACAAAAATTAACTCCAGATGGATTAAATATTTAAACATAAGACCTAACACTATAAAAACCCTAGAAGAAAATCTAAGCAAAACCATTCAGGACATAGGCATAGGCAAGGACTTCATGACTAAAACACCAAAAGCAATGACAACAAAAGCCAAAATAGACAAATGGGATATAATTAAACTTAAGAGCTTCTGCACAGCAAAAGAAACTATCATTAGAGTGAACTGCCAACCAACAGAATGGGAAAAAATTTTTGCAAGCTACCCATCTGACAAAGGGCTAATATCCAGAATCTACAAAGAACTAAAACAAATTTACAAGAAAGAAACAACCCCATCAAAAAGTGGGCAAAGATATGAACAGACACTTTTCAAAAGAAGACATTTATGTGGCCAAAATACCTATGAAAAAATGGTCATCATCACTGGTCATTAGAGAAATGCAAATCAAAACCACTTTGAGACACCATCTCACTCCAGTCAGAATGGCAATCATTTAAAAATCAGGAGACAACAGATGGGGGAAAGGATGTGGAGAAATAGGAAGGCTTTTACACTATTGGTGAGAGTGTAAATTAGTTCAACCATTGTGGAAGACAGTGTGGTGATTCCTCAAGGATCTAGAACTAGAAATACCATTTGACCCAGCAATCCCATTACTGGGTATATACCCAAAGGATTATAAATCATTCCATTATAAATACACATGCACACATATATTCATTATGGCACTATTTACAATAGCAAAGATCTGGAACCAACCCAAATGCCCATCAACAATAGACTGGATAAAGAAAATGTGACACATATATACCATGGAATACTATGCAGCTATGAAAAAGGATGAGTTCATGTCCTTTGCAGGGACATGGATGTATCTGGAAACCATCATTCTTAGAAAACTGACACAAGAACAGAAAATCAAACACCACATGTTCTCACTCATAGGCAGGTGTTGAACAATGAGAAAACATGGACACATGGAGGGGAACATCATGCATGGGGTCTGTTGGGGGTTGGGGGGCTAGGCTATGGATAGCAGGGGGTGGGGAAGATTGGGGAGGGATAACACTGGGAGAAATGGAGGCAGCAAACCAACATGGCACATGTATACCTATGGAACAATCCTGCAAGATCCGCACATATACCCCAGAAAATAAAGTATAATAATAAAAAAATTTAACTATCAGATTTAGCCAGTAAACTGATGCAAATGTCCAAAGCAATTAGATTTTGAGGAAGCAGACGTCTCTTCAAAGTCTTAACTGACTTTTTCAAAAGAGAAATAAATTTGATTTGTACTTTTTTAGACTAGGTAATACCTGAGTGCTCTGGTGGAATTAAATGCTTAATGGTAAAAATACTACTCTTAGAATTAATAGGCAAAGATTTTCTATGAAGTTGTAACACAGAAGAACAGTCATTTACAACACACACAAAAGGTTGCCTGAGAGAGATATTCTGGCCAGGTTAAACACACTGTGAGGAAATTATCAACTTAAGAATACACTGGACCCTTAATCAATGGAAAAATCTTTGGCATTATGACACTCACCATGCCATCAAACCTATGTTTAAAATCAAATTACAATTACTCTAATTATGGGCAAACATTTCATTTATTACACAACTGGTACCTAATCAAACAGTTCTGTAGAAGAGATGATTTCACACAGTAACTTAATTTCATTGCCAAATGAGTCTTTTAAATTATTTTTAAAGAGTGTTTTTAACCAATTTCCGTGTCAGAAATTTTATTTCTATAAAAATTACTACATGAACTAGGTCTAAATCAAACGAACATGCTTTCCTCTGCTGTGAAACAATAGTCTTCTCTCATCAACACTTTATTTAAATATTTCCCAGCAACAGGCTTGTGTGCACTAACCAGGAAGTGAAACCAAATATGAGTATATTGTGAAAGCCAAGTAAAATGAAAGAACACAATTGGAATTATCTGAAGTACTCTTAAAATTTCATCTAAAAATCCATTTCCTTGGAAACATCAATTTAATCAAGGCAGTAATAAAAGGAATTTCGAAAGCATAATTCTTCACTTTGTTGTTTGGCAGTCTCCCCAATCTTCTATGCAAATGTCTTTTCCTGTAGCCAGGCTTGCTCATCTAGAACACAAGCATTCACTCAACCCAATCATTTTCATGCTAGTAAATCGACTCTGGTACAAACAATTGCAATCTTTAATGACTTACTTTGGGGAAAAAATTATGTACCTTTTGCTTCTTACGTAACATGTATATTGCATTTCTTTTAATTATTTTGCTGGGCTCACTGTCATTCCCTTTAAGCTACTGTAAATTATAAGCTCTTTAAACCCAGAAAATGTATCTTACTGATTAGTCCACTTTTTAACTGACTTAGTAACCTAAACATAGTAAGAGTACCTTGTAATAAGTACCTAACAATCATTCTTATTGTCCAAGGATAGTGTTAGCAGATAAAACTCACTATTGTTTACATTTTTCTGCTAAGATGGATACTAAGTAGGATCATCAATTTCCAGGCTCTATTACCATATGTCTTCTTATGCCAAGGAGCTTGGGTGTGGGAGAAGGGGCTAGAAGACACCATGCAAAAATAAAATAAATTCTCATTTTCTAATTATTATTCTCTATACTTATTTTTGATCTTAAGCAGAATTTGTTTATTAAATACAGTACAATATTTTTATGAAAACTTCCTAGCAATCTAAATAAGAAGGTAGTTCCTGAACTACCTATGACCTTAGCTAGTGATCAGGCAGCCCCTATTAGACACTGCACAAACACAGTGCAAATCTGAATATTAGTGCTACTCTGCAAAGCTGCTCCTCTGGGTAAGAATGAAATTTAAAAGGAAAAAAAACCTGTTAATAAGCAGTGACAGACAAATCTATTGGCATGGTATATGCAAGTGTATACATATATATAATATGCAAATCATGTGGTTAGTGAATTCTAGAAACACTTGAGAGCCTACTATGTGCTAGGAACAGTGTCACACTTAAGAAAGTGAGCCAATTCTATTGCCATGATGTTAAGAGGTTAAAGAGCCTGGCTAGTAGTTCTCATTCAGGGTTTGTCTGCAGATGCACCAAAAAGTACTGAGGCAGGCCAATCCCCTAGTCAGTCCCCTTTTCTTTGGGCACCCTCTTTTCTTCTTGTTACTTCCTCACTCACTTTGTCAAATATTGTACTTTCACCACAGAACCTGATCCTTTATGAATATAGTTACATTCATTGAATTCTCTTGGCAGGGAGAATTCATTGAGCATTTGCTGTGTTATGAGCCGAATAAGACAGGAAAGTATATTTCATTATATATATATATATATCCTTAAAACACTATAAAGTTAGGAAAATGGGAACTTTATACACAAAATGAACAAAAAAATCAAGGATTAAATAGTAGAGTTGAACAACTCTGAACATCTATATAATGCTCGAAAGTTTATGGAGCATTTTTTTTTTCATAGTCATTTCAATCATACAGTTGACTTTAGGATAAGGATACCAGCTCAGTAAGAAAAAAAAAATAGTTGCTGAAGACACATGGCTAGTGAGCAAGAGCTTGATCCCATCACTGACACCAAACATGGTGCTCTTCCAACCATCCAAAGCTTCCTTTCACAAGGTGAACAGGTATGGCTCAGGGAATGGAGAAGGCAACATAGATAAGGTGTCTCTGAGCCCTTAGGGATATGCAGGGGCTGGAGCGGGAAAAAGATCTCCAGCGGGTAGTGGGGAGGGCAAGAGCAGAGGGGTGTTGCCTGAGGAAGAGCAGCAAGGCAGCAGACGATCTTCACAGCGAAAAGGAGATGACTTCACAAATAAATGAAGTAGTGAGGACATTAGGGTTGAAGATTCTAAACTATGAGAATGGCTTGAACTGACTCACAAAAGAGAACAATTATAGATTCTGAAATAGAATACAAGGAATATTTGAGGAAAATTAACCTGATGAGGCATGAGAAATACAGGGCAGGATCAGGGGCTGGGGGAAATGAAGGTGAGGGAACCAGGCAGACTCCCACCACAGTAACTCAGTGCTGAAGCAGTGAGAGTCCAGACCACGGTGTTATCGGTGAGACTGACCAGGAATGAAGGAATGTAGGCATGACTGTGGGTTGTGGCTGATGAGAGAGATGAGAAAAGGGAAGAGCAGTAAAGTTGGGATGGTGAAAGGCTCTGTCATAAAGTGCTAGTTAATATTCCAATATTCAGTGGAAGACCAAGGAGCTCTCTGGTGAATTTTGCTCTTTCATTTCAAATCAAGGCTAATTATTAACATAATTAAGGTTTTATACTAAATTTAAAAAGATATAATCTGCCACTTTGGTAGCAGCATGAACAACTCGTTAGAAAGGAGGTATGTACATAGGGAGGGACCAGGATAAATCAATGGTCCAGAGGATAAACAGGAAAGGAAGCTTGAACTAAGATGCGACTGAGTGTAAAGAGAAGATGGGATAGAAGCAAACGCACTACTATTGAGCACTTTCAAGCAGGTGCTCTGCTAATTAGCTTATGGGCATAGACACTAGATCTCCTGAGACATCCATGAGAAGGACTTGGTAGCAGATTAGATGTTAAGGAGGGCCAGGACTCAAGGACAAGTGACTTACTCTCACTTTGGCCACAGGGTCAATGACAGAGAAGGCTAATGAGTCCGTATTTAAAACACTGAGTTTGCAGCACCTGTGGGCCATCCAGGTAGTGAGGTCTAGCAGGCAGCTGGAAACACAAGCTGGAGTCCTAGGAAGAGGAAAAAATGTAAATGAATTTGATAGGTTGGTTGTTTTTGCTGAACATCCAGACTGATGTTGGATTTAAAGACCTGCACTTCGTAATTTTTTTTAAGTTATTTAAAATAAAGAACTCTATGCAGCCTCAGTCCATCTCCCATATAAAAGAATTCGTTTAAGACCTTCCTTTCATAATATTTCCATTTAAAGTTGGGCCAATTTAGTTTTTTACAAAGATGACTGAATTGATTAAAATGCAAAGTCTATATGTTTGAAAACACCCACATATGCACACCCGCATGCACATAACTACAAAACATCTCTTCAAATGGCTTCTACTTGATTGTCCAACTGGAGAGAAATAGAATTGGAAGCAATCAAAGACATTCTTTTTAAAAATAACCTCCAGCCTCCCTATTGTAGGTGCTCATTGTCTTCCCCATCATGCACTGCCAACTCACTAACAAAACGTAAGGGCAGATTTTTCATTTCCCTTCAGTGTTAAAAAGCCACTACCTCTCCCAAGCTACTTACTCTTAAATTTTTTCTCTAATGGTTGTAGAGATAGTGAATATATTTAGCATATCAACAGGGTTAATAGAAACATGAAGGAATTTCTGATGTGGTATGTTTTATATTTTTATAAATATCAATCTTCTTTCTTTGCTAGCTTTGATAGAGTTGGAAAACATATCCCTTGGGAATTTAATTGTGAAGACTTGCTCTGGCTTTGTTTTTCCTATAGAGTCTGTCTCCGTTTAATGTACTATATACTTATTTTGTTTATCACTTGTCTCCGCAAAGTAAGCAGTAAGCTCTGGTAGCACAGGGCTTCTATATGTAGGGCTCACTAAGGCATCCCATCACCTAGCCCAGATAGTAGGGGCTCAGTAAATAGTTTGAGTGGATAATCATAAGCCTGTGATTATCTCACTTCAAAAACTTAATACGTGCTTTTTTTCTTTGCAATCACACCCAATCTCCATGCTCCAACTTAATTTCAAACTATGATTTCTATTGTATTTATATGTCCCAAAGAAATTTTCAGGATGTATGTTGTGGTGACACCCTGCAGAGCCCTGAAGGGTATCGGTACAAAGGAATTAACATGGGAAAAAGGGCAGCGAAGTGTCAACAAAGGCTCTCAGTTTCTCTAGGTGGTTTTTCTGTCCAGTTCTGCCTTATGAGAAGAAGTTATAATGATTTTTCTCCTACCCACACTCTTCTGACTTCTGGCTTCCCCGATTTCAATTCCTATTTGCAGTATCTGTTTCAGACCAGGGTGAAACAAAACTGAGGGGTCAAAACAAACCTGAGTTTGCACCTGTTGTTTTCATAAGAGAATGGTCTAAGCCTGTATTTCTTCTACACACACCAGAAACTCCCATTAACTTAAAATTACAAGACAGAATAGACTACTTTCCCCCTCAAGGTTCTGATTGTCTTTCTCTGTCCCCATTATAAAACCTAATCATTTCCTCACTACCCTGTTTGATGGGATAATCATAGTGACCACCTGCATTCATTACTCAACATAAATTTTTTTTCTTGGTCAACTGGATTTAGTTTGTATTACTGCATAATCAAATCCAAGGAGAAACTACTACCATACTCCAAATTTATATTAAGAAGGAAATAAAGACTTCAAACTTAGGGAAAAAATTGATGTATTCTGACTAATTCAGGCTATAACTTTTCCATTTGATGTCTAAATATATGCTAGAAAAAAATATTGGTCTTTTGTGCTCTTTGTGAAATGTAATCAGTATATAATCTAAGCTAGAACTTTTAAAATCATTTGGATTAGGACAATTTAATTCATAGGCCAACAATTCCAAACACATCACTTATATCAGCAAGGCAATATTTATTTTTAGAAAGGCTGTCATCATCTGCATAAAAGACAATTCACTTGACAGCACTCCTTTTTTGGGCAATGACTCAAATCAGCTAGACTGAAAATAAATCTAAAGGGTACACAGCTGTCATGTAGCCGCAAGTAGCCTTCTGAGCAATTACTTGATTCATTTTTCCCTATTCATACAACTGGTTTTGCAAACAGGATTGCAATCCAACAAATGCATGCCCCCACCCGAAGCACATTGAAGAGAGCTTTTCGCTGTCCTAGGGAAGGCTCTAGTGGATTTTTTTGCCTTGATAGGCATGATAAACCTCATTTTAATTTTATTTAATGAGGAACAGATTTTTTTTTTTGAGACGGAGTTTTGCTCTTGTTACTCAGGCTGGAGTGCAATGGCGTGATCTCGGCTCACGGCAACCTCTGCCTCCTGGGTTCAGGCAATTCTCCTGCCTCAGCCTCCTGAGTAGCTGGGATTACAGGCACACGCCACCACGCCCAGCTAATTTTTAGTATTTTTAGTAGAGACGGGATTTCACCATGTTGACCAGGATGGTCTCAATCTGTTGACCAGGATGGTCTCAATCTCTTGACCTTGCAATCCACCCGCCTTGGCCTCCCAAAGTGCTGGGATTACAGGTTTGAGCCACCGCGCCCGGCCCCCCCGACTTTTTTTTTTAAGATGGAGTCTTGCTCTGTCGCCCAGGCTGTAGTGCAGTGGCATGATGTCAGCTCACGGCATCCTCCGCCACCCGGGTTCAAGCAATTTCCCGGCCTTAGCCTCCTGAGCAGCTGGGACTATAGGTGCATGCCACCACGACCAGCTAACTTTTTTGTATTTTAGTAGAGATGGGGTTTCACCATGTTGGCCAGGATGGTTTCGATTTTCTGACCTCGTGATCCGCCTGCTTCAGCCTCTCGAAGTGCTGGGATTACAGGTGTGAGCACCATGCCCAGCAGAGAAACAGTCTTTAAAATCAACTTACAAAATATGTGAACCATTTACAAAATAAGTGCTCCAAACTTTGAGAATAAGATTTTATCAAAGAAATGTTGGCATCAAAATTTGAAGGACCGACAGGTGCCAGTCTGGGTTGCTATCTATGTCTACTAGGTACAGGCAACTTATTTTCATGGTAACATTCCATAATTGCTGTTTTAACTTTTTATTATGGAAAATTTTAAACATATACAAAAGTTGGGAGAGTGGTACAATGAAACCCATCTGCCCAACACTCTGATTCAACAATGACAATATCCACCCTCACTGGAGTATTTGGAGACAGATTCTAGATATATTCTGTCTTATTTCAATATGGATCTCTAAAACAGAAGTCTTTAAGACAAAACCACAGTATCATAATTATATCTAGTGTCATGCTGGTAAATATTTAACAACCAGTTTTCGGAGAGAAAACAAGGGCCCTACTAGTTCTTTGCCATTTTCCATGATTCCCACTATGGCCAATTTCAAATTACCAACATGATGTTACTAAATGTGGAGTTGAGAAGAGCTGTGTCGCACATTATTATATAGAACTTCTACTCTGCAGCCAGCTTAGACACAAACTTAGGAGCACAGATAGCAACAAATTAAAACAAAATAATTAGGGAATGAAAGTTTTGAGTATTTCTTTTACTTTTAATGCTTTAGTTGTAAGTTTGTACAATTCAGTTTTTATGACTATGTTTAACCAGCTTGTTAAATTCCTGTAACACAACAGTTTTCACAAGCCTGTGTGTGTCAATTCTAGCATTACTACTGAATCATATCCAAATAATTAACAATTCCTTAATATTATCAATTACCTAAACTTTTATGATACATCTCTTCTCTTTTTTATTTAGCAATAGAGAAATATTTTCAGCAGGAAGGAGGAGGAACTTTGCTTCAGAAAGCTACAGCAAGGGCTCCATTCTGTGTGTAGCTCAGTCGGCTGTTGAAGTCTGTTTCCAGGAGGTTGAGTCAGATGCCATTGTGATTATGTACCTTCATAACACTCAGGAATCATAGTAATGTGCTTAATTTGCTTTTTATTGCCCATTCTTTGGCTCTCAAAAGAAAAAGAGTTTGAAAGGGAGTAGTAGAGAGGCTTGGAAGAAGGGGAAATATGTGTATTCCAGGTAGACAACCACGAGCTGATGGAGTGTTCTGAGAGAAAGAAGATTGCTAAGAAGATGTGAGTTACTTTTCTGTGCTTGATGTATCTCACCATTGAAACCTGGTTCACAAAAAGTCCTCTTTAAATGTGCCTTCCAGAACGGAATATGGCACATTAGATGTGACAGTCCTTAAGCAGATGGTGAAGTGGAGTTACTGCAATCGTTGATAAGATGCCAACACTGGACTGCAACTCCACCTCGGGCTCACAGTTAAGTAGAACTCAAGTCCAACCAATGAACCAGTGCATACTAGCACTCACCAAGACTCCACAGCACACATTCACAAATCCTCCCCCACCATCAAATTTGGTGCCAGGCTGCTTTTCCACCTTGTCCCACTATGCCTTATTTCCAGATCGGCTAGGCTACCTACTGTCCAAAAAGCACGTAATATACCATTTTTATTTTTTAAAATCCTTATGAAAATTTTCTAATGTATATAGAAGTATGAATAAGGGTCCCCCATATACCATTTACCCAGCCCCAACGATCAACTCCTATCATACCCATGCCAAGTGTTTTGAAGCACATCCTGAATGTATCATTTCATCTGCAATGATTTCAGTACTGCATACATTCTTTCCTACGCACCTCTGCTCAAATATTTCCCGTCCACCCCCTTCTTCATCTTTCCAAATGCTATCACATCCTGCAGGCCTCACCTCCTACGATGTTTCCACTGAACTTGTGAGTCATACGCCTCCTTGGGACATCTGTCTTATTGTTGTCCTCTCGCTCATTTTTACTTCTGAAGTTAGACACTATGTCATTGGCCTTGAAAGCAGGAAACCTCTCTCACCATACATATAGTGCAAGAATTCACACTTAATAGGGAATGAACTGAAGGATACCCACTTGGTTTTATAGAGTTTATTAAAATTTGACACAACAATTTTATTCAGCGTATTACCCAAATTCCGTATGGGAAATGTTTTGGTAAATGCCTTGGAGAGGGCATACGCAGTATAACAGGGTGGAAAGAACACTGAACACAGAGCTAAAAGGCCTGGTTCTTGTTCTGCCCTCTGATTACATACAATTTTGAGTATATTATGTGACTTCTCTGAGGAATAGGAATTAATTGCAGTCATTTTTCCACTCTCACTCTCTAAATTGTCAGAATCAAATGTGATTATTTATGAAAAGATAATTTTATAATTGTTTATCAATTATAAACAGAAATCATTGACCATATCACTAGACAACAAGGAAAGCTATAGCTTTGAATCCTAAACGTATAAGGAGAATAAATTTAAACTCCCAAAAGGGAACAAGGGCATGCAATAATGCAGAGATCAGATGGGATTAAGAACCAACAAAACTCATCCTGGGAGGAATGTAACAGCATACCTAGTATCTTTCTTAGACCTAAAAAACTACTGCCTTATAATTAAAACAAACAAATTGAGGGAACCCTAAACAGAAATTACAAAGAAAGCAATGTCTGTTTTCAACTGTGTAAGAAAACTTCCTATTACGTTAAAAAATTAATTTAAAAGGCAAAATTCAACATCTGATTGCTTCTTCAAATAAAACTCCCAATTGTATACAAAAAAATGGTTATAATTTTGAGTTTATGCTCTCCTAGGACATTCTCAATGTCTTTGACTTTTCAACTTTGCATTCTGCTTTGCCAAAGGAAGATCATTAATGTCAAACTGCAAACATTTACCATGTTATACCCAACAGTACTTAAATTCAATGTAATTGAGGTTTTTTTCTTCCTCTAGTAGAAAAGAATAGATGGATTCATCAGGAAAGCACTGTTCTACAAACCATCCTGCAACCTTCACTACGATCCTGTGAGAGATCTGCAAATAGGCTCAGCCTATCTAAAGTACCCACAGAGATATTATTATTGTATTATTGTAAGGTTTCCTACAAGCAAACAAAAATCACAGGTATTGGAGAAAAGACTTAAATGTTATAAAACTCTGAATAATCTAGGCCAACACAGAAAAAGGATTTTTCAACTCTGAACATTAATACAACTTAGGGATAGTCGATAAAAACAACAGCTGCTGAGCCTGGTAAATCCAAATGAGATTATTAGGTCAAAATCATGGAAATACATAGAGAACATTCCAAAATTCCCAGCACACTGACAGTAAAGCACCAAAACTGGAATCTCATTAGGGCAAAAGCATTTTGTTTAGAAATAATTTTTTTTAATATGACTTAATATCTTTGGGATGTTACTGGAGAGGAAAACAAGAAGAATCAAAAGTGTAAACTGCACAATAGCTTCCTTCCCTTTATTTCCGTTCCCTTCTCATGAAACCCTACTGTACACACGGAGTAACTATGTATTCTTACATCTTGTTCTGCAAAAACATAGAGATTTAAAAAATCATCTGGGCACACTGGCTCCTGCCTGTAATCTCAGCACTTTGGAAGACCAAGGAGGAAGAATCACTTAAGTCCAAGAGTTCAAAACCAGCCTGGGCAACATAGCAAGACCTCATTTCTACAAATAATAATAATAATAATAATAATGAGCCAGGCTTGGTGGCACGCAACTGTGGTCCCAGCTACTCAGGAAGCTGAGGCAGAAAGATAGCCTGAGCCTGGGAGGTTGAGGCTGCAGTGAGCCATGACAATGCCACTGCATTCCAGCCTGAAACAGAGCAAGAGCCCATCTCAAAAAACAAAACAAAAACAAAAAGGCGGGGGTGCGGGGGGTCAGGCACAGTGGCTCACGCTTGTCATCCCAGCACTTTGGGAAGCTGAGGTGGGTGGACTGACTGAGGTCAGGAGTTCGAGACCAGCCTAGCCAACATGGTGAAATCCCATCTCTACTAAAAATACAAAAAAAAAAAAAAAAAAAAATTAGCTGGGTGTGGTGGCGCACACCTATAATCCTAGCTACAAAGGAGGCTGAGGCAGAAGAATCACTTGAACCTAGGAGGCAGAAGTTGCAGTGAGCCAAGATCGCTGCACTCCAGCCTGGGTGACAGAGCAAGACTCCATCTTTTAAAAAAAGTTTTTCAAAACTTAGATAATATTAGAATACATTTTCTCTTGTATAGATTGCTTTACAAAAAGGAAAATACCACTCACTGGTTTTTGTTACCTTCATGCACAACAGAAAAAGAATCAAAGAAGTTCTGACGCTCCTAACAAATAAAAATGGGAATTGGCCGGGTACGGTGGCTCATGCCTATAATCCCAGCACTTTGGGAGGCCGAGGCAGGTGGATCATGAGGTCAAGAAATCGAGACCATCTGGTCAACAAGGTGAAACCCCGTCTCTACTAAAAATACAAAAATTAGCTGGGCATGGTGGTGCGCGCGTATAGTCCCAGCTACTTGGGAGGCTGAGGCAGGAGAATTGCTTGAACCCAGAAGGTAGAGGTTGTGGTGAGCCGAGATTGTGCCATTGCACTCCAGTCTGGGTAACAACAGCTAAAAACTCCGTCTCAAAAATAAATAAATAAAATAAAATTGGAATTTATACCTTCGACTTGTTACTTTGAATACTTTGAGTATTGTTATCCATGATGATCAATTAGCATAAAAGACTTTCCAAGGTTATAGTCTACATGTTTCAAAATATGCATTAGAAATGTGAAGGACCATAGTTTTCTCTTACTTGTGTATTTACTGAATTAGGCTGAATTTCAGAAAATGTGAAGACTGAACAAGTTTCAGGCTCTATAACAAAAATTTAGAGGCTTTTACAATGTGGTTCTGAGATAGCTGTAATTTTTTATATTTTGTCAACAGTGTTTTTATTAGATCAACAACTATGCAAGCCTAATTTTTCAGCATTAAGTAATTTGACTCTACTTTAAAAATCAGCAGGAAAAAGTAGATTTAAGCCTAGTTAACTGAACTGACAAGTTATAGAAGATAAATCAGGTGGAGCTTTCCTTAACAGTTCCCCCCAGTACATAAGACAAACAAGTCCAGTGTGAGGACTGATAGGCCCTAACAAGTAGCTGATGTGAGACTGAAGTAGTTGAATATGCTTGTATATTATATGCCAATACTCATGATGAGATAACTTTATGTTAAATATTTTTATAAGTGCTTATATAAATTATTTAAAGCTCTCAACAACCTCATGAGATTTTTCTCCACTTCACAGATTAGGCAACTGAGACAGTTATGCAACTTACCTAAACATGCATAACTAGTAAATTCATAATAGAAAAACAAGCATCAATATGAATATTCTTCAAAGAGATCTCTGAGAAAAATAAAAAGCAGCTCAGCTCAGTGGAATGAACAACAGACTAAACGTGTATTCATTCATTTATTCACTCACTCATTCATTCAGTAACTATTTAGTGGCCATTATGTGGTAAATGGCACTGGAGAAGCAACAAAATAAACAAAACCAATGATATCCTCAAACCAGTGCTATCTCTACCTCATGGAATTTATAGTCTGGTGATAGAGACAAAGATTAAACAAATACTCAGTTATTTTATTATATTCATAGTAAGTGCTTCAGATGGGGCGGGGCAGATGTAAGAACCACCTTGACTCTGAAGCTCGTAGGAGACTGAGCCACTGTGAGAATTGAACCAGAGAGCTCAAAAGCTTGCCCTAACAGATGACACTTTCTCTAGTCCCTTAGCTAAAGGTAGGTGCAGGTTCAAGAAATAAGTAATAACCAAGATGTCATGGTTTCATGACAAGGAGGTTTCATGATCAAGGCCAGGAGGTCTCTGTCTAGTTCCATATTTTTGGTACATGAGAGTAGCCTTGGGTTTGTGTTCAAGTTTCAAATGCTCCCAGGATTTTACAACTTTTAAAGGTAAAACCCATATATCACATTAAAAAATTTAATCCACAAATTTATTTAAATAATATAATTTATAGATTATATCAAGAGAATAGTTACTAAAATTATCAGGAAAATTTGATTCTTGGTATAGTCAATGCTTTCTATTCCAAAGAATGTATGAAAGTGGCTACTTCAGGCACATGGTATAGTAGAAGTCAGCAATAAGACAGAGGAGCCTGAACTCTTATCCTGCCTATCATCTGCCTTAACTTTAACCAAGTTATGCGGACTCTCAGAAAGCCAGTTTTTAAATTGATAAAAATAGATATAATTCTGCCTGGTCCACTTTCTACTTTCACAGTGATGACAACATCAAGTGATGGGAACTCTCTCCACCCAGGAGGTTTTAGAGAACAGCAGTCCATGAATGAATAAGCTCCTCACAAATACAGCCTCTATTCTCTCTAGGCCAGGAAACCCTACCCAGTGAGCCCAAAGACTTAGCTTTCTGGAAGACAAGGAGCTCAACAATGAGCTACACTGCTTGGAGGGATTACCTGGTTTCGGCAAACCTTTCCTGTACAAAATGCCATTATTCTTCCAAAGAACAAGTAGTACTTCTCCCATATCTTTTCCCATTTCCAGACACAAGACATCCAGCTTTAGATGTTACGATTTTTAAAGTTTTGCTAATATAAAGTACACTCACTGGTAACCTGAAATTTAACAATTTAGGAGACCCCAAATCATTTGGTTCAAAACTTAATCTACTCCTTCTCTGAAAAAGGTTTGAAAAGTTAGAAGTTACAGTAAAACTAGTAAAATGTCAGTAATCACAGTTTGACTTAAGTAATTACCATAGGATCTTGTGATAAAGGAAATAGAATATTTAATCCTGTGGCTTTTTTCTAAACTAACTTTCATATTAGTCTCTTCTACTTCATCCCACTGCCCTACTTGGTCTCACAATATGATCTGTCTCATCTTCAGCACACCCTCCATACAGTTGCAGTGTTACTTCCCAAAACTAATCTGATATAATCTCTTAAAACCTTCCTTGGGGCTCCTGGGCTGTTCCTGGTGAAGCTGTATGCTGTGTATAGGTTATAAATGTATCTCCAAACCCACCCCGGGCAAAGGCTGTGCCATGGTCAGCACTGGGTGTTCCAACTCCCACTCCAATGCTCTTGTTCTTTCATTCATGCCACAAAGGGGAAAAGCTGACAGGAGTGGGGAAGGTTACTGTGTGGGTTTTTTAAAACTCAAGGTGTGGGGTTGATTCAAGCGATTTCCACATCACTGTTAGAGTCATTATAACAGATAACAAAATTGACAAAGTATACTTTTTTGCTCATCAAGCAAAAAGAAAAGAGCCAGGCAGGCAAAGAAGGAAGACTTTTGGAGGCAGAAGGAGCTTCAGGCCTTCATACCACAATGCAACAGGCACATAGATCATTCAGCTTCTACAGTTCCAAACATTTGATTCATGTACCACAACTTTATATTCAAAACATATTATTATTTTAAAACTATACAGGTCCCCAAACATAAAAATATAAGCAACATGAAACTTAAAAAATAACAAAATTAAACATCATTGTCCAAGATGCCCAAGATGATAGAATTGAGTAACTGGAACAATTTATTTAATCTTTAGGTAATTGATTAGCGATATCCAAAAACATGATGGATGAAGATGTAATAAATAAAAGAATAAACATGCACGTAGAAGGTTAAAAACAATTTATGGACAATTTCTCCTGGATCTTATGGAAAACAGTAACTTTCGCAATATCTGCTGAATATTTAATTATAATTCTAAAACAAGCACAAAATAAGCATGCATTAGTTGTTTAACTACTTATTTTTTAAAATTCAGTGGCCACAATGGTGAGGAGCAAATATTGCAAGTTATTAGTAAGCCAGATTTATTTTTCTTTGTACTTAAAAAAATATAATATAGGCTAAGTACCTTAAAGTGGGAGAAACCTAAGCTGGTAAACTTTCTATTGAAAGGTTAAGTTGAAGAATGCAAAATCAAGCAAAAGAATCAATGACTAGAGAACATTACAGCTGGTTCAAGATTCTCTCACATGGAATATACTTCAGCAGAAGTATCTGTCCTTTTTGACTGTTGACATCAGAAGTAACTGTCCTTGTTGACTGTTTTTGTGGCCCCGATTTTTATATTACACTTTCCATGCAGACTTCCATTAGTCTTTACCTTCATGACTCCTGGGTAGAAAAAGGACTGATAAAATAAAGGATAATCCGAATTGTAGGGTCCAAATCAGCCCTTTACCCCAGCGCCTGTACCCCTACAATGTTGGGCTGGTCCATTTCTACCATCAGTGAAGAAAAAGCAATGCCTGAAAATTCTAGATCTCTTTTTAGCATTGTGAACCATGTAGTAGATGCTTATTACATCTGCTTTGTTCTCTTATTTCTACGGTGCATGTCACCATAGTAACAAGGCACACAGATGAAAAAGTAGGCTAGAAATACCCAAAAATGGGGAGCGGAGAGGGCAATATGGGGGAAAGGGCTTTTTACTGATTAAGAGAGAAAGGCTAGAATTTCTTATCAGAGTTGTCAATGCATTAAGGGGCACTTCTAACTAGAAAAATAGGTTTTCTTTGCCTTTAAGAAAGCAACAATGGAAAACAGCCTAAAATTTCAATAAATATCAATGTTTCTAGGAGGTAGTATTGCTAGGCTTCTGAGATTTTAAAGCCAGATGTATTAAAAAAAAAAAACAAAAAAAAAAACAAACTTGACGGGACTGGGTGCGATGACACACGCCAGTAATCCCAACAACCTTTGGGAGGTCAAGGTGGGTGGATCACCTGAGGTCAGGTGTTCAAGACCAGCCTGGCCAAAATGGCAAAACCCCATCTCTATTAAAAAATACAAAAATTAGCTGGGTGTGGTGGTGTGTGCCTGTAGTCCCAGCTGCTTGGGAGGGTGAGGCAGGAAAATCGCTTGAATCTGAGGGGTGGAGTTGCAGTGAGCTGAGATCATGCCACTGCATTTCAGCCTAGGCAACAAAGTGAGGCTCTGTCTCAAAATAAAATAAAATAAAATAAAAAAATCTTGAAGATGCTAATGGAAACATTTAAACAGCATCCAATTTTGGAAATGACATACTAATGTGGCAGTGTGGATGGCTGCTACTTAAAATGTTTAGTTATTTTGTACTACTAGAAGTTGAGACATCTGTTAGGGAAGTGTGGTTGGGAAGATAACTTACTACAATGAATATTTTCCTGAAAGTGACAAGTTTATCTTCCAAGTGTCGTATAAAATGTCCCCAAAGGAAATCACTGGGGTGGAGGTGGGGGATGGCTGTCGTTTCACTCTAAGGTGGTCACTGCTTCTATGAAAGAAAGAGGGAGATTCTCTGTTGTCCATTGGTTCAGACCTTCAAAGGCACTATCAGTTCCTAACTGTTCTTTGTCATGCCAAAATTTCATCTGTAAGTAAAGAGAAATCTTCCTACTATAAGATCTCCATTTCTTATTTAGCCTTTTTCTCTCCTTCCACCAGCCAGAGTTCTCCTTGCTCACAATATTCTAGGACATCTGGAATAATTGAAATGTTATTTATCTTGTGATACTGGTCAGGAAATAGGACAAGGAACCCTACCAGTCACATAAACTACTTGGGAAGGTTTTACTCTGCATAAATAAAAATGATTCATGTCTTAAGCCATTCAGATTCCTATAACAAAATACTGGGGTGGCTTATAAACAACAAACATTTATTTCTCACAGCTCCAGAGGTTAGGAATTCCAAGATCAACAGGCCAGCAGACTTGGTGTCTGGTGAGGGCTGGTTCCTCATAGATGGTGTCCTATTGGTGTATCCTCACACGGTGGAAGAGGCAAATAAGCTCCCTCCACCTCCTTTATAAGAACATCAATCCTAGCTGGGCGCAGTGGCTCACGCCTGTAATCCCACACTTTGGAAGGCCAAGGCGGGTGGATCGCTTGAGGTCAGGAGTTCGAGACCAGACTTGGGAGGCTGAGGCAGAAGAATCACTTGAACCCAGGCAGTGGAGTTTACAGTGAGCCAAGATCATGCCACTGCACTCAAGCATGGGCAACAGAGCGAAACCCTGTCTCAAAATTAAACAAACAAACCAAAAAAAAAAAAAAAAAAAAAAACCCAATCCCATTCATGAGAGAGAGCTTTGCCTTTGCAATCCAGTCATCTTCCAAATCATCTACCTGTCACCACTGTCACCTTGGGATTAGGTTTCAACACATGAATTCTGCTGGAACACCAACACTCAGACCATAATAATGCATATACAAAATAATCAGGAGAAACACTCCAGCTACTTGCAAATTTTTTTCTTAAAAGACAGGGTCTTGCTACGTTGCCCAGGCTGGAATGTAGTGGCTATTTATAGCATGATCATAGTGTCACAGCCTTGAACTCAAGCCTCAAGCCTCTCCTACCAGACCTGGCATTCGTTACACTTTCTAGTGGAAAAAGCAATAAATGACTTTGTGGGAGTCTTAGGTTGATTTAGTCACTAATTAGTTGTAACACTGTGGACAATTTTTACTTTGCCTTTCTCAATCTTAGTATCTTACCCATAAAATGAAATGACTGAAATAGAACAGGAGTATGAGCTTGAGGATTCTAAGTATGATTTCAAGGCATGTTGAAATTGTATGAATGTGAGTATGTGTGTATTCTAGGGAAGATCCCCAAGAATATGTATAATATAAAAAAGTTAAAAATTGAAAGTACCCTCTGAGGTCTCTTCCACATGACTCTACAATACCATGACTTGAATCAACTTACCCAAATAAACTCAAAGCTTCAACTCAGACTCAGGTGAGCATGATACTCAGTATCAAAACTCCCCACTGCAGAAACGCTATCCCTGACCATGCTACCTAATCCCCACCAAGAACCACTCTCTAGTCCTTCACCGTGTTTTGCTGTTCTTCATAGCACTTTATTGCATGACATTATACCTTGCATTTGCCTATTTTCCCTCCTCTACCATGCATGCTTCCTGTAAAAAGGGTTTTTCCTGTTTTCTCTGTTGGATTTATTCCCCGTGTCTGTTATAGTGCCTAGCACATATTAAGTGCTCAAAAAAAATCTATTGAATTAATTTTTTAAAAATCTGTAAAATGAAACATGTCAGAACAAAGACTCAAATACATTATTATTATTTTTTAAACTCTAGGGCCTGCTAGGAGCCATGCACTCTACTAAGCACTTTATGAACTTACCTAACTCAGTCTTCATAATATCACTTTAAGACAAGTTTCCCAATCCTTAGAGATTTTTCTAAAATAATACACCTGGAAAAGGAGCCAGGCAATATATTATAGAAAAAGCTGCTTTGTCAGGATTCAAGTGCCAGATCAGCTGGTAACAGTGTAGTTCACTTACATAAGCCACATATCCCCTGAGGAACTCAGTTTCCACATATGTATCATGGAGATAATGCTTGCCCCTCCTACTGCAGGTCATTAGGAGAATAAATGTGAATATAAACACTTAATATGTTAGCAGTGGTGGACAAATGTTTATTATAGTAAGTGATGTGCTGAGGGCGGTTTCTGCAAAGATTTGCTATGTAAGTTGTTTTGCTATATGAAGGCAATAGAGCAGGGGACAGCTAGCTATACAGTACCCTCTTACACAGGACCAGAACGTCTAGAAAGCCAGAGGGCCCCAGGAAAGGCTCCCAACTCAACGAGGTGATAGCCAGGCCCAACTCCAAACTGCTGTCCACTCCTCTCCCTCTCAATTGCATTTATCTGTAGAGAAAAAAACATGTCCCAAATCTAGCCTAGGACCAAACCTTTTGGCATGCTGGAATTCACAAACTCCTCCAAGAAATTAGCTTTCTTGATAAAATGCTTAAGCATTTTTTTTCAGATGGGATTAAGACTTGTTTAGAAACCAGTCACTGACTCACCCAGATGACTGCCAGTCAAATGTCTGGTTATCTTTAACCAATGTTCTTTGTGTATCTAGAATAATGGATATCAAACAATTGTGTATAATTTCTTACTATTCTAGGTAAGTTTGTTCATTCATTCTTAAAATGAATGATGGTAATTAAATCACTTTGGTTCAAGTTTCTATTAAGTATATTTATAAGGGTGATATGTTCTTTTCAGTTGTTTTTTATAGAAGAGGGTCTTGCTCTGTTACCTTGGCTGGAGTGCAGTGGTGCTATCATAGCTCACTGCATATTCCACCTCAGTCTCCTGAATAGGTGGGATTACAGGCTCCAGCCACCATGCCTGGCTCCAAAAGAGTGATGTGTTCTAACCATGCTCTTTCCCTATTGGATATCCCTGTGTATACCAAGTGGGAATCTTTAAATTGGCCTACTAGGGACCTAAGAGTTGATAGCTAACTTGACTGAAAATTTTTCTTTAGCATGCAAACCAGTGATCTTCAATCTGGGGGTATGGGGTTTGGGAGTCTTATTTGGAGTGAGTGACAATCTGGTGGAATCTACTTCCAGATCAATTAGCCCTGCCTAAGAGGACTTCCTTCAAAATACATACTGCCCTGCTGGCTCTTTCCCGCCATATTCTTTTTCCCTTTTTCAAAGTCACCCTTTTACTAAAGTATAAAAGAAAGGCAAATATCTTATTTCTCAGGAGTCTGCTTATGGTGCACTGCCTTGGGGTATAAAAATCTCCAGGGCCCCAAGCAGAAGGCCATATTTGAAATACCCATAGGATTACAGATACTGACAAAGTGAAAGACTTTCATGCCTGAGAAAAATCTTTTTTGGGAGTCAGAGGAAAATTTCTATTTCTTTGCTTAGATCAACACTGGAAGAAGACTTAATCAAACTGTCAAGAATAGAACATTGAAAAATAATTTTTGTGATCAATCACTAGCTATCTTTTGGCATATAACTCAGGAGTTTAGAAGATAGAATGGAATTATACTGACTTCATTTCCATAAATTTATATGGCAAGATTTCTTAAGCACTTCCATTTAAAGAGAAACAATTGCTTTGATTATATGTGCTGTTCTGGTCAATTGCGTACTAGTGAAAAATCATAACACTTCAAAAGAAATGTTATTCAACATTTAGAGCCTTATTGGCACACAAGTATTTTTTAAAAAACAAATATACTGAGTGTGTGTGTGTGTGTGTGTGTGTGTGTGTGTGTGTATGTGTGTTACAAAAGTAAGACATGGTAACGAAAAACTTTCAAATATAACAGTGTTACATTGGGATTAAGTTTTCTAGATGAGGAATAAAATGAGCTCCATGAGAAAAAAACGATCTATGTAAAATTCCTGACTTTTACAGAAGAGCTTATTTATATGTTTCTTAAATGGATGATGAGAGATATCAAATTACTTTGGTATTTAATTTAACTTCCATTGGGTACATTTAAAAGAGTGATTTTTAAAACCCAGTAGTGACAGTATTAGAAACGTAACCATCTGCAACTGTTCAAAATGATGATGAAAAATTTCAGACATTAACTTAAAAAATGTATGAGAACAAATCATTTTTCAAAATCCTCTTATAGGATACTCAAAAACATTCAGAGATACTGTTATACACTACCTGTAAGCCAAGCGCCTGTGTTAACCACCTAAAATTTTGACTTCTAATACAAAGCCAAAGTCAGGATTATTTCATTAAAGTACAAAAGCCATCTCAAGCATCCCCTACAAGTTGCTAAATCCGGAATTCTGAACACAGTAAATGTTCAACAAACACTGGCTCATAGACAAAGTACTTTAGCTATTCAACTGATATCTATTAATAGCACGTATAATGTACCCTGTTACTTCCGACCCTCAAGGAGACATTCTTTAAGATTTTAGCCAAATACCAGTCAAAAGCACATTATTGAAATGAAGCTCTAGACTAAGTAATAATTATGTTAAGTTTTATTCCCTAATTCTCTCCTGGATATCCGCTGCATGCCCACAGTATGCCATGTATGACATCTCGCCCAGGAATCCAAGGAAATGAACAAAATACATTGGTTATCATGAAGGAGCACCCAGGAGGCCAACCTGTTCTCTAGCCTAGGTACAATGACAGGTATAGCTCAGAAGTGGCACAGAAAAGTGAGGAGCTGTAAGGATGAGAGGCAGAGAGAAGGTGTCAGGAAGGGTCTTTCAGAAGAGGTATGCTTTAACTGAGCCTTGAAAGATGGTCATGTGCTTGTCAAGAGGATCCCAAATAAAGAAAAGGAACAAAACTATGGAATTAAGCCATCTGGCTACCTAGAACCTTCCTCCCTGTACCGCAAATAGTTTAAGACAGCTGGTGTATGGGGGTGGGACTGCACACTGTGTCCATGGTGAATGCACTGGGGACAAAGAGATGACAGAGTGGCAAGAGATGAAGCTGAAGAGCCGCAGAAGCCAGACAAAGGAAGATTTTCTCACATGGCACACCATGGTGTTTGGACTTAATCCTGGGGCAAAGGGAGCCATTAAAGGGTTATTAAACCAGGCCATGATGGGATGCCATAGCCCCTCTATAGCCATCCTCTAGCTATCACAGGTCTGTGATAGAAGGACCTGAAGGATATAGACTCTAGACACATTGGTTACCAATCCTGTAAGAGGAGAATAAAGCAAGAAGCCCAGAATGAATTCCAAGTTTCTTGGGATACATAACTGGGTAAATAGTATTGCTGCTGGCAAAAAATACAGAATCTAACGGTGAACAGCAAATTCTGAGGAAAGTATCTTTAATCCACTAATTCCAGGCCCTCAATTGTTCTGTGAGGTAGGTGACCTGGATATTATTATCCCCATTTTATGCTTAATTGGTGTATTAGTCCATTCTCACACTGCTAATAAAGACTTACCTGAGACTGGGTAATTTATAAAGAAAAGAGGTTTAACTGACTTAAGAGTTCTGCTTGGCTGGGAAGGCCTCAGGAAACTTACAATCATGATGGAATGCATCTCTCAGATCTTGTGAGAACTAGCTCACTATCACGAGAAGAGGATAGGGGAACGGCCCTCGTGATTCAATTACCTCTACGTGGTCCCTCCCATGACACGTGGGGATTATACAAACTACAATTCAGGATGAGATTTGGGTGGGGACACAGCCAAATCATATCAACAAGGCAATACTATTTGTCCACTATCACATGCAGCAGTTTTGACAACAGGCTTAAGAGCAGTTAAACAAGGGAGACCAAGTTCTTGCTTTCACAGAAACTATATTCTGGTGGGGGTGAGGGGAAGAGAGCATAAATAAGCAAGCAAACAATAAACTAAGGTCTAAAAGTCTATGATGGGAACATGGGTAGGGGGTATGGGTACTTTCCCTAAGGTGGTTGGGGAAGGTATTTTTGAGGTCACATTTGAGCTGACTCTTGAGCAGGAAGTAGTTGTGAAATTCAAAAGGAAAGAGCATTCCAGGCAGAAAGAACAGCAACTGAGAAGGCCCTGAGGTAGGAAGGAGCTTGCTGTGCCACTGAGGGAGGAACTGCAAATACCCAGTTCAGGCAAATTCAAAGCAGGAAGTCCAAGTTACAAGGAGATTCCAGGGAGAGGGTGTGCGAAAGACTCTGGCACCTCAGGGCACCACTGGCCAGCATAAACTCTTGAGATTGCCTATGAACCTGACTACCATGCAGAACACTGTGCCTCTGGGAAACTGCATTATGATGGAAGGAAACCAAAATATTGGACCCTAAAATATACTTCTTTGACATATTTTGAGATGGCTGCTCAGAGGGCCTGCAAAAGGAAGTAGGCCTGTAACGCTGTCTTTTGTGGGGGAGATTTGTATCCACAGAGTATCTGCATTGATGCAGCCAGGCTTTCTCTGAGGCTCCACCTTCTCTGTCTGGATCTAGGAGAGATTAACTGAGAGTCTGAGAGCTTCAAAGGTCTGAAAGAAACATTTACCATCTATTCCACCTGAGGGCTACTATCAGAGAGGTTCATCTAAATAACAAGACCACCTTTGCTAGCCGGGCCTCTTCTCTCCTTCCCATAACCTGTCTTGCCACCATAACCTGATTTACCACCATTACCTGCTCTCAGCCCCTGTTCTTTCTGTTACCTCAACATGGTATAAAAACATTATCCATCTGGCCATTTCTTTAAGTTTTAAAAATATTTTATATGACTTCTGTGCATACATATGCACATAATAAAATTTATAAACCTTTTTTTTCCTGTGAAGCTGTGTATTAACACTTTGTTTCATAGACTCAAATTATCAAACCTTCAGGGAAAAATTTAAACTTCCCCATATGATCCACAAATACTTCTGAAAGACAAGTCATTGCTTAGTTGAGGACTGCTTATTTTAGCATTGAAATAGGGCCAGGAATAAACTCAGTTTTGCTAAGAGAAATGAATTTAAATCTTTAGATGAACAGAATTTACCTTAAATTCGGAGAGCAAGGAACAATCTACAGTGCAGTAGCTGATGGCTTCATCCCCAAGGCCTGGTCACACCATACCACAATACGTGGAAGGTACCACAATATGTGGAAGATACATGGAGTAGAGTGTTCTCTGCCGTCTTCCAAGGCTGTTACAGGGATTAGAGAGGCATTATTTCCCCCACAAACTCCCCTAATAGCTCTGGAGGACACGGCAAGGAGAAATGGTACCTTCTAATGCACCAATAGCACTCCCTGCCATGCTGGCTCCTGTCCATGCAAATTTGAAAGGCACAGAGGGACTGGCTGTTGGGGCTGTCCCCTGGCTTTGAGAAGGCCATCCCATGCACAGTCCAGACACCCAGCCCTCTGAAACACACTGCTCATAATTCGCATCCTGTGGTCATTTTCCACAATGGGTTTATGGGCTACTGATTTTTTTGCCAACAGTCTTTCCCCATTCAGCCACATGGTTTCAAATTCCATTTGCTAAGGATGAGACAGATCAATCCTCTGACCTTCTATGAAAATATCTTACTTTGCAGCACCCTGTCTCAGATGAATCTGCTTGTTGTAAGGCAGCAACTGTATTTGAAGTTTGCTAATATAGCCCAAAGAAACTGTATAAGAATGAGATTATTCCTGACTGAGTCTCACTTTGAGAAGTTATATATCATTTTTAAAGATGGCTTCGGCCGGGCGCGGTGGCTCAAGCCTGTAATCTCAGCACTTTGGGAGGCCGACACGGGTGGATCACGAGGTCAGGAGATCGAGACCATCCTGGTCAGCATGGTGAAACCCTGTCTCTACTAAAAATACAAAAAATTAGCTGGGCATGGTGGCGCGTGCCTATAATCCCAGCTACTCAGGAAGCTGAGGCAGGAGAATTGCCTGAACCCAGGAGGCGGAGGTTGCGGTGAGCCGAGATCGCGCCGTTGCACTCCAGCCTGGGTAACAAGAGCGAAACGCCACCTCAAAATAAATAAATAAATAAATAAATAAAATAAAATAAAATAAAGATGGCTTCAAACATTTTGAAATGTCTCCTTTGGAATGGAAACCTGTGGCACATTCTGGTCCCTGCCTAAAGGTAGGCACATGTCATGTCTGAGCTCATTTCAAGATATACTTCTCTTTCCGTTACTTCAGCTCACTAGCCAAATTTTGTTCCCAGTGTCATCATTCAGCTTCCAGGCAGAAGACATTTGCACATGGCTTCACAGTGAGTATATGTCTCCTTTATAACAACCTCACAGTGACAACTTTTCATCTGTTTGTAGTGAGTGAATGATTCACCTGTCCTCCTCAGTATGGTCCCAGATCTCCATGAGGGTGGGGACCATATGCATTTTTGTTCACCATCACTGCATCCCCAAATATAGCACAGTGCCTGGCACAAACTAGATGCTTAATAGCTACTGAAAAAAAAAATACTGTTACATATTTTAAATGGTAGTCATGTTTAGCTTCTGAGAGTGGATCAGCCAAGAAATAATTTAAGGCTGAAGAAGGTTAAGGCTTGACCATTCTGTATCATTAACCATTCTGTATTTTGATATTTTATATTATGTACTTTTCTTCATTCAATCCTCATAGCCAGTTATTATCATTTACACTGAGAATGAGAAAGACTATGGTTGCATACTGAGGGAGGATTTGTGTCCAGATCTAGTTGATTTCACTGGCTATGGTTTTAAGCTAAGAATAAATGCTGACATTGAGTAATAATGTCTTGCTCCCTGACACTCAAAAACCCCATCTCCCTCCCATGACAAGGCAGAACATAGCAGTCAGGTAACACCAAGTGCCCAGTGTTTAAAATATTAATAGGATTTGGGGGCCAGTGATGAAGTAGCAGGGAAACTAGATGATTCAAGGAAAAGAAATAAGGAGGAATATAAACAGCATTATGCCAGATACTATATTAGATGCTTTAATGTAGCATATTTATTTTAATTCTAAGAATACTGTGAGAAAGACAGTATCAGTCAAGAAAAAAGAGGTTTAGGATAGCTATGGTGTTTGGATATCTCCAAAACTCCCCACTTTTTTCTAAGGATTTGAGCCCCCTCTTTCTTTAATTTAGCTAGGAATTAGACTATCTGGAATAAGGATAGTATTTCCCAGTCTCTATTCCAGCTACCTGAGGTCATGTCACTAAGTTCTAGGCAATGACGTGTAACAAGAACTATATGACGGCATCCAGGAATTTTCCTTCAGAGACTATGGGCTCTTGCCTTTCCTCTCCTTCTGTTTTCCTTCTTTCCTTCTTTCTGCTACCTGGATCTTGGGGGTGATGGCTGAAGCACCATTTTGGGATCATGAAGCTGAGGGTCTCATCTTATACATGATAGATGATCCAAAAGGTAGAATCAGCCTAGTTCTCAGAAGACTGTAGAACCACCATACCAGCCATACATTACCACTCTGCAAGTTTTTTTTTAATGTGAAAGAAAAACAAACATCATTTTGACCAAGCCATTGTTATTTGCAGTCTCTGTAACTGGCAACTAATTTTAACTAATCCACAACTCATCCAAAGTTATGGCAAAGAGTTCGGAATCAGGCCTGTCAGTCTGCGAAGTTTGTTCTCTTAGGTAAAATCTTGAAAAACTCTTGCTTATAATTTGCAAGAGATTTTGGGGGAAAAAAAAAGTGTTTCAAAATGCTGAAAAGTAATTTGACAGAAGAAAATAAGGAAGGTTTGAATATGCTCTTAAATCTGCTACCTGAGAAAGAATCAACCATATCTGCTACTTGACAATAAAGAATGTGGTCTCTATCAGAGATGAGCAGAGGAAGATCTCAGTCACCTATATGGAGCTGGATACACAAAAGAAATAGAAGCTGTGCAGCTGGCAGCTTCTGTGAAAGATGCTGTGCTTGTTAGTTGAAGAATAGACATTGCAGAATGGAGACCTGGAAATGGCCACAGGATGACAGACACGAAGAAATAATTTAAAGGGATTTAAAAAAGCAAGAGATGAAGTTTAAATATAGACAGTCTAGGAAGAAAGAATCAGAATTATATGACCCATATCAAAAACAGCAAAAAAGGTCAAAAAGGCGAAAAGGAAAGGTCAAGGTTGAAACCCTGACAACTCATTTTTATTCATTTCCTTTACTCAGGTTCAAAGCAGCGTTGAAAGAGTAAATGTAAATTGTGTTGCAATTGAGTAGAATCCTAAAGGAAAGGCAGTCATAGAACAGGGAGTTTATTGTTACCCTTTATTCAATTTCTAAATGAACCACATTGATAAGAACTTAGGAGAGAGATCACTGATTGGAGCTAAGCCTAATTTTATTTAAGATCAATCTTAATGATCAGAAAAACAGGTTATTATGTCTGCCAAAGGGATTATTTTAAACACCAGAGAAATAAAGGCATGTAGGAAGTTTAGAAAATCCAGATGGGGAATAAAATGAAAGTAAGCCATAGCAATAAAAGGCAGCAATATGAAAACAGACATGACACAAATTAGAAGGCATTTTACAAATGGTTAAATAAATTCCACGCTATTATTGGGTCTCCTAAATTCCTCTTGAATGATCAGAGGTCAACTGTTTACTGATGTACCCAGTGCTCTGGGAGTCAGAGAGCAATGGGGAACTGCTCCATGCAAAAGGATGCAAATCATTCCACCAAGTGTGTAGTAACATGACAGAATCCGAATGCCTTCGTTTCTAATATCAGTGTATGGTAGAAGCATGCTGAGAAGGAGAAATAAGAGTAAAATTAGATAATTCAACTTTAGAGACACCAAATGAAAAAATCAGGGACTGGATTAAATAGACCTTGAATAGTAAAAAATCCAGAAAACATAAAAGAGATACTATTAGAAGAATTTGAAAACTAAAACAAAAACCCTTGTTTATAAGAAAAACCTTGGCTAAAGCAAGGATGTTCTAAATTTTAAAATATTTTCCCCCTTCAACTTCAAAAAAACAACAAAAAACGACAAATTGCAGGCCACTGCAGGAAAATACTCAGATAGATTAGTCTAAAAAACTTGAAGGGCTTAGTATCCTTTAAGTTTTATTAAGCCCCTTTTCATTTTAATTACTGTTGGTGTTTTCTCTCTGAGGATTCTGATAATTAAAATAGCAATGGGGAATGGTGATAGTGGTAGAGAAGAGGTTTAAAAAAGCAAATCTCAACTAGTCAAATGAAATAATTGAAAATGTGGAAAGATTCATAATAGGCTGAACATGTTGGAACACCTTACCAATTAAAGAAAAAGAGAACATGTTTCAAAGAACAGTAAACGTAATTCCGACATGCAGATTTAAAAATATTTTTGGGGATACTAGGTATAAGGAAAATGCCATGACCCAAGGGTGCACTCAATGACAACATCACCCTCATTCTCTACCAGAATGAAAAGACCTCTTTTTAGCTTACAGAAATATCAGACATGTTAGGGCTTATATTCTAAAATTACACAGACCCAATTACCTGGGGGGTTGGCTGTCATTTTATATTCTCTGAGTAGAGCTGCTGACAAGGAAAGCCAGGAGAAAAAGAAAATCACCCCAGCACCCACAAGTCAAAGAACATTTGGGTTCACGCCTGTAATCCCAGCAATTTGGGAGGCAGAGATGGGTGGATCATTTGAGGTCAAGAGTTCCAGACCAGCCTGGCCAAGATGGTGAAACCCCGCCTCTACTAAAAATATAAAAATGAGTCACACGTGGCGGCGGGCACCTGTAGTCCCAGCTACTTGGGAGGCTGAAGCAGGAGAATCACTTCAACCCAGGAGGTGGAGGTTGTAGTGAGCTAAGATCACACCACTGCACTCCAGCCTGGGCGATACAGCGAGACTGTTTCAAACACACACACACACACACACACACACACACCCCAAAAACAAAGAGCATTTGGGCTGCTCAGGAGTAGTAACCCGTACACATAGAGGGTACTGGAATTGTTCAAAAAATTATACTGCAGTTTGACTTCTTTTCCATGCTCACTCCTATACTTAGGTTTAAGGGACAGAACCATCTGATAAAGATACGTTTTTAGATTTCTGGGGTGTTCTGTAAAGACCTTATATCATTTCCAAATAGGTTAAGTCTCTTAAAAAAGGATCATGCTATTTAATATCTTCTTAATATACTCTGAACTAACTACCTCTTTTAATTTGGCTACGTATTTACAATTTAAAATGTTCATACTGATATTTTACCAGTGGGGTGTTTTGTTTGTTTTAAGCCTTTAGGCGACGTGAATTTATTCAAGGAAGTTCACATGTCGGTTTTGTTCTTTTAGAGGGGAGTCTTTTTGACCACAAAGAAAAAAGTCTTCCATAAATGTCATCTGACTAAAGGCAATCTATGGACTTTAGGAAGTCAGTTGAGGACACAGATTAATGAGCCAACACTGAGCCTCCTCCCTTCTGACCTCTCAGCACCTGCTCAACTAAGCTCAGGGAAAACTCTCGAGTCTTCTTTTTAAATTGGGATCGCTTGCCCCTTCTCTAACAAATCAACACCACCACCAAATTACAGGCAAACAACGAGTATCCAGAGGCATAAACTATTTCCCAACAAACAGCGCCAGGGCAGGGGGCAAAAGAGAGCGACCAAATGGGGGCACCCTCTGGGGAGTTGCGCTCACCTGGAGCTAGACGCCAGCGTGGGAAAGCGGAACCCCTTTCCCGCCCGGCCCGGAGGACTCATGCTCAGGTGCAGCGCGGAGACTGCCGGGGAGAGAGAGGACCCGCCTCGGCACGACCGTCCACTCCTCTTGCCCTAAAAGACCCCCAGCACACAGGAGAGGTCCTCTCAGCGTAGGGCTCCCTTTCTCCCGGAGGCAGGGAGCAGAGCGAAGCCGCCACTCGTCTCTCCAGCCGCGTAGCCGGCCCGCAACTACCTCACAGGTGAGGCATGGACAGGTAACAGCACCTGCTCGGCCAGCCCTACCTGCGGCGCCCCCGTACCCCTCCACCATCTCTGTCGGCGCGACTCCCTCTCCTGGAACCGGGGTGTCACGCTCCGACCTACCTGCGCGACTCCAGCCCCCGGCGCCCGCGCTCCCTGCGGCTTGCTCCCGGGCCGCTCCGAGCGCGCAGGCGGCGGCCCCGCGCCCGCACTTTCCTGGCTGCAGGCGGCTGCGGGCTCAGCGGGAAGCCTCGGCGCTGCCCTGCTCGCCGCCTCCGACCGGCTCCATTGTGACGCGGCGCGTTCCGCCGGCCAATGGGCGCGCGGCGGCGCGAACCGCTGACTAAGTTCGCGGGTGGAGGAGGAGGGGACTGGGCGGAGGCAGGACGCGGAGGCGGCAACCGAGGCGGTGGCGGTAGCAGCGGCGGAGGAGGAGGAGGAAGAGGAGGAAGAGGTTGCAGCAGCTTTGGTAGCTGCTCCCGCTGTGAATTTTCCAGCTGTCTGGGCCGGAGCGTTTGTTCAACCCTGGGGCTGCGCGAGCCAGTGACTCACCTCTCACTGCTGGAAACAAAGCGCAGCTGCCATCTCCCCGAGAGCGCCATGTGGCCGCCGCGGCCCCCTTGCCCAGCCTGGGGTCCGCAGGAAGCAGCGCGCAGCCACATGCCCCGCGGAGGAGCTGGAAAGAGAGGGGGCTGCTTTCCAGAGGCGGGAGGGAGAGGGGCTTCGGGGTGTCCCCCAAGCGCGCCACCCTGGTGACTTCGGCAGTACACCGCGTGTGTCGGGCCCCCGCCTTCTCACGTGTGCGCCTCTGAGTAACTTGGCATTTATATTACGCGTGTTGGGTCCTGAGGAAAAGCTCGGCACTTCTTCGACATGGAAGTCCCCTTACCTTTCTTTACCCTGCTTAGAAAGGTTGCAGGGCCCAGCCTCTGTGAGGGAGGGTTTACAGTTGAACCAACTAAGCGGCTTAAGTTGGATTCTGGGCCTCCAATACCATTGGCTTCTCTCAAATGTTCTTATTCTCAGGATAGGGAGGGGACTACATGGCAGAGAGGCTGTCCCTATACTTGTAACCTACCTTTCACTGCGAATCAACTGCCAAGACACCTCAGCTACTGCCCCACCTGCTTCTCTCCCAAGTGGCCCTGCATTTCAACAGTATTCCTTACGAAACAGAGTTAATCCAAACCCAGACATTCTAGGGACATAAATAGTTTTATTCTCATCCATTTCCCCACTCTAACCCTCACCCCAGTTTTAACTCAGTCTCTGCCCTGGCCATTATCTCGAGCACAATGATTCAATTAGGCACGATTTATATCTTTTAGTTGCTATGGCAATTACATCTCCATTAAAAAAAGAAAGAAAAAACAACTTTGTACTGACATCTCCCAAAGGAATAGAATGAAGACGAACAGACTCAGCATTTGGAGCATCTGAGCAGTTTGTGTAAATGGGAGTATAGCAAATGCACTATCAAGTTATATGAGATGGAGTTGTGTTTCAGACTGTTCGGATTAGGACTACAATTTGAGTCACCCCGAAAAGGAAAAAGAAGGCTGTCTTTGTGTCACTGATCTGTTCTTTACTTGTTCACTCAGTCCGTTCTGGGATTGCAGATTCCTTCTTTCTGAGTCTCGAAGGAAAACCTGAAAGAACATTTCTTCACTTGGTCATTCTATATATTTTTATTGAGTTTATATGTGTGAGACACTGGACATGCACAGATCTACCAGTCAGTCTAATTTAAATTAGGGTTTGATCCTTACAGGAGTATCTGAAATTCTCTCAGGGACTTTCTGATTAATTCTGATATAAGAAAATTCTAAAAGACTCTGTTACTACTTCCACAGTCAGATTCACCCAAGTCTAAAATAGTGAATAAAGATTCCGTAATGGATTTTAAGCACTGTAAACCAAAAAATGACAGGCAGGTCTCAACTGTTTTAGAGGTTTATTTTGCAAAGGTTGAGAACATTCCCCAAGAAAAAGCACAAATACGGTAACATCTGTGGTTTGTGCCTTTAACAAAGAGCTTTTTTGAGGACTTCAGTATTTAAAGGGAAAAGAGCTAGCCGGAGGGGAAGGAGAAAAGAAAAAAAAAAAAGGAAGTGGGAGAGTAGGCAGTGAGGCAAGTGGTTACATTCTTGTGAGGCTTTGATTAGTGCCCAGTAAATTCACATTTTACATGTGAAAGCAGGGGGTAGTAGGGGGTGGTAGAGGAACAGTGATTATGTCTCCCTCTCATGCTCAGTAAATCTACATTTTACATAAAATAAAGGCCAGGCGCGGTGGCTCAAGCCTGTAATCCCAGCACTTTGGGAGGCCGAGGTGGGTGGATCACGAGGTCAAGAGATCGAGACCATCCTGGTCAACATGGTGAAACCCCGTCTCCACTAAAAATACAAAAAATTAGCTGGGCGTGGTGGCGCGTGCCTGTAATCCCAGCTACTCAGGAGGCTGAGGCAGGAGAATTGCTTGAACCCAGGAGGTGGAGGTTGCGGTGAGCCGAGATGGCGCCATTGCACTCCGGTCTGGGTAACAAGAACAAAACTCCGTCTCAAAAAAAAAAAATAATAATAAAATAAACATGAAAATTGGGGGGGGAAGTCAATTATGAATTTGTCTTGGAGTGGGCAGAGGGATGATTTCTAGTCTGGTCCTTATACCACACCTGTGAAGATGAGTTGTTAACTTATTGTCAGAGTGAGATTCAACAGAACTCTGCTTTAGGGCTCATTTATAGGAGGGATATGCATTCTGTGAAAGATTTGGGGATCCACAAGAAATTTCACTGTAAGCAATTTGTGAGGGAGGCTATCTGGGGCCTTCTATTTTTGCAGCTACCTTGTAACAAAAGGAGGCATTTTTTTGAGTGACTCAGTTCTTAAGCTTAACTTTCCCTTTGGCATAGTGATTTTGGGATCCAGAGATTCTGTTTTGTTTTGTTTTTTCCCCCCACAATACTTATTATGTGCCCAGCAGTGTGCTAGACATCATAGGTGATACCAAAGAAGTATAAAACTCGGTCCCTGATTCCAGTAGCCTACAACTTGGATGAACACAAAAAACCATCAAGGGTATCGTCTGTCTGCTCAAAGGACATGAAGATTGAACAACATGGGTGAAATTAGTCAGAAAATGGGTTATGAAGAGAAGGAAACTTAAACTTTTGAAACAGGAGCAGGATTTATAAGGAATATATCTTTTACCTTTGCCTTATCTGTCCCAAACTCTATCTTAAAATAACCAATCCACCTTCCTGGCTCTTTTTGGCAAACAGAATCTGGTGAAGAAGCCAGTATGAAAATATTATGTTTCTACAACAATTCAAGAATACCTCAGGGTAGGGTCTTTATACTCAGGTGATAAAGGGGATGAGAATGAACAGCAACTGTGGCTAGTTCCTCTATGCAGTGACACGAGCAAAGTCACAAATAATAGAAAATGAAACAGTCACTACAATTTGGTCATCTGGTGGTTGAATTCCATGACCCACATGAAATAAACACCTAACTCTTGGGTTTGGCAGATGTCTTCTGGGCTGATTCCCTGAAAAGCAACCAAAATTTAAAGAAGATCCCTTGTTGACATCAACATTAAGCTATATGCTCCGTGTGGCCACCTTGGTAAGAGTTTGGTTTTCTCTGAGTCTTGAGAAAATTTTTAGGATTATTGGAAGACAGTATTATCCAGCACTAAAGTTCTTTTCCAATTCAGTATTTGAAAAATACTTTATGATAATGAAAATCCTCTATTTATTTAAAGAAACTGATTTATTAAACATTGAATTTATGTCTGTTAATTAAACATTGAATGCCTACAACACATTAAAAAAAGCACTGAGTACCTGATAGAGGTGAGGGAGAATGCTAAGATAAATATAGTAATTTCTCTTCTTAAAGATACTGTACTCTAGTGGAGAAGGCATAACCAGAGAGAACACAGCCTCCTAGAGTGGAGTTGAGGTTGGTGCAGGACTGAGGGAGAATCACACTAAGCAGAGGTCTGAGGAAGTTCACCTTCAGGGTTCTAAATTAAAATGTTTCTTTAATGGTATACCCTTTTTTTTTAACTTTTTTTTTTTAAACAGGGTCTTGCTCTGTCATCCAGGCTAGTGTGTACTGGTGCAATCATGGCTCACTGTAGCCTCAACTTCCCGAGCTCCAGTGATGCTCTCACTTCAACTTCCCAAGTAGCTGGGATCACAGATGCTTGCCACCACACTTGGTTAATTTTTGCATTTTTGGTAGAGGCAGGGTTTCACCATGTTAGCCAGGATGGTCTCAAACTCCTAAGCCCAAGCAATCCACCTGCCTCAGCCTCCCGAAGTGCTGGGATTATAGGTGTGAGCCACCATGCCCTGCCATGGTATGTTTAAATTTTGCCTCAGCATCATGGTTCAAGTTTGTTCTAATGAAGTGTTAGATCAGAAAATAAAGAACCAAAGTCTATGAATCAAGGCCACCCATAATTTTGCATTCTCAGGAAGTTGGCCAGAATACCCCTGTTTCAGCTGTATATGATTGAGCATGTTATTATTGATGAGGAATTTTTAGTTATTTGTTTTTGGTTAAACAGTTTGTCATGTTTTTCTGACATGTTGTGGAGACTTGAAATAAGTTTTCTTTGGGCTTGGGACAAATTCTGACAATAACCTTGGAGAATGAGCTCAATGGTGAGAATTTGAAGATGGGGTGAGTTGGATATTGCCGATGTGTTCAGATTAAGGTAGCTTGATCTAGAAATTCAAACTGCAATTGTTCAAGACTAGCTGAACAAGAACACAGACTGCAAGAGCACAGAGTAACCAGTTGTGACTCTTTCACATTGGGACCTTGATTGGGGATCAATTAACACAGAATTGATCTCTACCCACTGTGCTGACTGCTCACTCTGCCTGAACTGTACTATGCCCTTCCTTATGAAGTACTGTGAAGGTGACCTTCCAGACCTTCTCCTAGAAAAAACACCAATTCCTGCAGCGGGTGCCTGACATCCTCAGTTGATCTGTCTTCTGGGAAGTTGTCCAAAAATTTCTTTGAAAATTTCCCATGCTTCCCATTTAAAGAAAGAATATATGCTGTCATCTGGGTCACATATGGGAATCCACCACAGAGCAGCCAGGCAGTTATTGACTTTTGTCCTTTTCCTATCTGTAAAAAGGAAATGACTTCCAAGAAAATATTTGTCATAAACCCAGGCTGCAAGTCCACAATTAAAGCAGAACTGGTGCTCCTCTGCTCCTGTGAGGTGGTCTAAAAAAAGCCCTGATGAGTTCTGCTAGTGACTGAGATATTTGCTGGGATCCCTGGGATGATTCAATCTGTGTTCCCTGAACTCTGTTGAAATCTGGGCAAGAGGTTTCCTGGTGCTGTGAAAGCAGCTGGCTTCTGAGGTTCCTCATACTGAATTCTTCCATTTCTTGGGTTTGGAGTAACTCAGATCTAACACCAGCTAGACCTTGATTTCCCCCCCTTTTTTTTTCTCAGCAGCTGTAGAGTTTTCCTTTTCTGTTCTCAGCCTAATAAAAAGCCATCTGTTAATTATAATACATATAGAATACTGGATTTCATTCTCAAACTGATTCTCTAAGAATAGGAGCTAATAGATCTCTGTGGCTTATTAAGAATTTGGAAAAACTCACAATAAGTTATAAAAGAACATGATGCAGAATTTTATAGAGCTGGAAAGGAAAAGACGTATGCCAGAAAGAGCACTGGACATGGGGTCTTCTCTTGGGTTCAACTGGTGGCTCTTTTGGCCATGAGACCTGGGATAAGCCATTAACAGTCTAGATAGGAGTTTCTTTTTCTCAATGCGTTTTTTATATCTATCCTGGACTATATAAGAAGATGGGTATAGTCCATTTTTCAGAATTCTCAGAATTCATTTTGTTTCATTTATTCATTTACCATTCCACAAATATTTATTCTATGCCTACAATGTGCAAAGCACTGAAGGAATTTTGGGAGATACCTTAGTCCACATGATTTATGTGGTCTTTGCTCTCCTGTACAGTTCTACAGATTTCTAAGAAGGATGTGAGGGTTGAATGTGATGAACTGATAGGCTGTGACTAACAAAACTTTCAGTCTGTTTCACAATACCAGCCTCATTGACCTTGTTCCTGAATCTTACATACCTAAATGCAAACACGCTTTCCAATTATCTGCTTATTCTTCTACTAACTTATCTCTGCATCCTTCTTTATATCTGATTCTTCGTCTCCATCGAGATTTCTGTTTCTGGAGCATATAAAGGCAATAGGACACTCTCTCATAAGAAGCTTGAAATTGTTAAAACTTAAAATGTACAGGTAAATATGTAACCAGATATGTGAGCAAATACGGGGGTCCAGTAGAATCCCCTAATACAAGCTATGTACAAGATATGTAGACTTATACCTATAACTCAAATGTGCTTTTTGATAGCTGAATGCAGCCTGGTTACCTTATGACAAAGGGTATTAAAATAATGTGTTTTGTTTACCTCATTACAAAATTGAGGGACAAAGGTAATTAATTAGGTCTTATATTGATAAAGGATAGAGTGGGTTAAAGTGGGAAAAACATTTTTAGAAATAATGGCATGCTGAGTGAATTAAAGAACTTAGGGCTTCAGAGGAAGCCTGCTGTTTTAGTAAACAAAACAGATTTTGGTGGCTGACAAAGACCTCAGTGTAGGTGGGGAATTACAGGTAGCTTGATTACAAGGAAAGAAGTGGGGACTCATACTGAAGGATGAAAATAGATGTATAGGTGACGGAAATTTTGCAGTTTCGTATTCATCTTTGAGTGAACTCAATTTCCAAAATTTCTGGAATTAGTTTATTAATTCAAAAAGCAGATATCATATTTTACTAGTCAGGGTCCCCAAGGACAAAAAGGGTATGTGCATGCTGACAAAATACAATTACAATTTTTACTTATAAACTAGTTTGTAGTTCATACAAATCACTAAAATAATGTATTATAGCCATTTCTAAGCAACGTGCTCTTACCCCTATGGCCCATATACTTAAGAGTGACTAATAATCTATTAACAGTCCCTTGCCTTGCTGAGTTCACTCCGTTTAACTTCCTGCAGCTCAGGCACCATTCAGAGGTCCACAAGGTTGAAAGATGACACTTGCTTGACTGCAGATCTCTTACCTCCTCTGGAGGAATGCTGTGACACTGTGTGTGGGAGGAAGGAAAAGGCCAAATTCATCACGTGGACTGGTCTATCTCTAGTAACTGGGTCTGTGTTTTAGTGGGCACAGAATAAATATTCATTGCTGAGTGAATGTATATAATGAAATGAGGTCTGAGACTGCTGAAACACAGATTTTCTCTATCTTGGATATTCCAAGGTTATCCCAGGATTTAACCCCAACTCCATCTACTTTAGGTTTTACAGCTTAACCTGTTCTTACTTGATTGAAAACACATATAGAAGACCAGGGTTTGGAAGTAGGAGGGAGTACATGGGGGTGATTAGGGATGACAAAGGAATCATATACAAGTGGCAATATTTACCAAAGTTAGTTTATTACAAATATATTTGTCATGACTTTGGATGTCTTCAATTCCTTCTCCTGGTAGCATCCACGTCCACATTGGCAATCACACCACTCTTTTCAACTTGTGTGTTTTGTGACTTTTAAGTATAATATCATGATATTTCCTTGGTAATTCCTGACCAATTGGGTTTGGAGATGCTGGAAACAACCATGATGATTAGTATCAAATAGCAGGCCAGTGTATGAACATGTATCAGAAATTCAGGCCTACCTTTAGAAATAGCTACCTAAACATAGCATGGATTTTGAAGCAAAACTACTGGGTTCAAATCTTGGTTTTGTCCTTATGAACTTTTTGGTCTTTGTCAAGTTACTCAATTTCTCTGTGCCTTAGTTTGCTGCTCGAGGAATAGATTGTGGTGAGGATTGAATGTATAATGCAGTCAAGGCAGTTCTGGGAACATCATAAGTCCCATATTAGTATTATAACTTACCTGCGATAACAAACTCGGGTAAGTCACTTACCTGCTTTGTGTTTAGAATTTTCATCTTTAAAATGAGAGACTTTGATTAGTTTGTCTCTAAGGCCCTTGTTTTAGTCCATTTGTTTTTTGATAAGGTAACAGCAGAGGCTGGGTAACTTAGAAGACAAAGAAGTTTCTTAAACTCACAGTTCTGCAGACTGTGCTGGAAGCAGGGTGCCAGCATCTGCTCAGCTTCTGCTAAGGGACTCAGGCTACTTTCACTCATGGCAGAAAGTGAAGGGGAGCCAGAATATAGGAATTAGATAATGAGAGAGGAGGCAAGAGAGAGGGGAGGGAGGTGCTAGGCTGTTTATAACAATTGGCTTTTGCAGGAACTAATAAGAGTGACAGCTTACTTACCTCCCCAGCTCCAAGGAGGACATTAATCTATTTATGAGGGATTCATTTCCATGAACCACACATGTCTCGTTAGACCCCACCTCCAACATTATAGATCAAATTTTAACCTGAGTTTTTGGGGAACAAACATCCAAAGTATAGCAACCTCCTGAACCTACTGTTTTCAAACAAGGACAGTTAATCCATACATTTTTTTATACATGTATGTGTGTGGTTAGCGATAGAGAAGGGGATGATTAGTTACTAGATACTTCCTTGATTGACGAGAGAAAGCAGGTGATTAGGAAATTGAGGCAAACTTCTTAACTAGTCTCTAAATTCCTTGAGTATGTCTTTCCCCCCCGCTTTGTACTCCAATGCCTAACATGGTACCTGGGGATAGTGCGTGGTCAATAAAGTGTTAATTAACATGGAATAAATGCCGTTTTATTTTATATGCCTAGGTGTGTGGCAGTGGGAAAGTGTGGTAACTGCTTCCTTCCTAAGCCTTTTCTGAGTTAAGAGCCACTAACACAAAATATTTAAAACAGCATTAGTCCTCTCTGCTGGAGATGTTCACACTGTAGTCAATTCTTAGTTGATTGGTTTTTTGAAGGCAGATTCTGATTGGTGTTCAGAAATCCTGGACTTTAGGAATAGAATAGAGATATTTTGCCATGTTGCAAGTTAAGATTTGTTTCACTATGGCAGATGACATGATTGTCACTCATGCCAAGTTTCATTTATTTGCCTTGTATTTCTGCCATTCCTTCAGAGCTCTTGCATCTATAGATTTGTACAAATGTGATATCTTTCTTGTTCTTTGTAAGTAGAGAGGGACATTAGTTAAAAGTTCAATGTTAAGGTAGAAGATAGGCCACAGAAGGGTAGAAAATATTTCCAAATCATGTATCTGATAATGGAGTTGTATCCAGAATGTATAAAAATTGATATAGTTTGGATGTTTGCCCCCTCCAAATGTCATTTTGAAATGTAATTTGCAACGTTGGAGGCGGGTCCTGGTGGGAGGTGTTTGGGTCATGGAGGTGGATCCCTAATGATTAGCTTGGTGTTATCCTTGTGATAGTGAGTGAGTTCTCATGAGATCTAGATGTTTAAAAGCATGTGGCACCTCCCCTATTGCTTTCTGGCTCCTGCTCTTGCCATGTGACATGCTTGCTCCCACTCTCCCTTCTACCATGAGTAAAAGTTCCCTGAAGCTGTCACAAGAAGCTGAGCAGATGCTGGTGCCATCCTTATACAATTGGTGGAACTGTGAGCCAATTAAACCTCTTTCTTTATAAATTACTCAGTCTCGAATATTTCTTCATAGGAACACAAGAATAGCCTAATAAAAAACACAATTAAAAAAAAGTCAAATAACTCAACTAAAAGAATGGATAAAGGGAGAGGGTTCTGGGAACAGGGGAAGCAGAGTAGGAAGCATCTTTGTCTTACCTAGGCAACAATTACACTGTCTAATCTAACTATTTTTAAACTCTGGAGTCTATTGAAGGCTTGTGGGTTTCAGGGGAAGGCTTGGACAATAAATTGCTGTTAATTTTAGTTATTTCGATTCTTAGCACAGTAGCAGTTATACCACCCCTATTCCTACCCCTCCTCCATGGCAGATAGCTGTTAATTTGTTTCAGGAGCAGTTTACACACAGCTGGGGAGAGCCAAGGTGAGCAAAAGGAACCCTGCCCTCCAAATGTTGGGCATATGTGTTGTGATCCCTGATTGGTCCTTCTGAAGACAGAGGTGCAGACAAAGAGTCAGGTGGTCATTGGTATTACATCTCCCCCATTGTTTCTAGCCCCTCTACTTCTAGCAGAAGTGAATTACAGGTGCTTTAAGGAGCCATGCTGTTTTCCCATTTCATTTTATTTTCTTCCCTTTTGGGAGCCAGATGTTAAAGGCTGGAAGATTCAAAAGGAATTGTATATACAGGGAATACGGGAAATTCAAAAGTGACCACACATGCCCAGGGAAAGGGGCATGCCTAGCAAAGACCCGAAGGACTTTGATTTTATACCTCAGGCTAATTCTTGGCACAGAAACAGCCTGCAAGAACATGAAAACAAAATCAATATCAAAGCCCAACAAATCTTAGGAAAGGAAATAATTTTATTTCCAAAGTGGCCACATTATTAAATTCAAATGTTCAGTTTTCAACAACAACAACATTACATGGCATACAAAGAAATAGGAAAGTATAGGCTATTCAAAGGAAAAAAAGTCCACAAAACCTTTTTCTAAAAAAGACCTGATGTTGGATCTACTAGAAAAAGACTTTAAAACAATTGTCTTCCAGATGCTTAAATAACTAAAGGAAGTTTTGCAGAAAGTCAAGAAGACAATGTATGAATAAAATGGAAGTATTATTTATTAAAGGATAGAAAATTACAAAAAAAAAGTGAAGCTGAAAACTACTATAAAATAAAAAAATTATTAGAGAGATTTAAAGGCAAATTTGAGCAGGCAGAAGTAAATGAAGATAGGACAATGGAAAATATTGAATCTGTAGAACAGAAAGAAAAATAATTGAAGAAAACCCTATGTAACTTGTGGGATAACCTCAAACAGACCAATATATGTATTCTGAGGGTGCCATAATGAGAGGGAAAAAGGGTAGAGAGACTATTTGAAGAAATGATGGCAGGAAACTTCCTATTTGAAACAAAGACATGAATATAAACATTAAAGATGCTAAGTGAATTCCAAGTAAGATAAACTCAAGGAAACCCACACCAGGACACATTACAATCAAACTTTTGAAAGTCAAAGATAATGAGAGTATCTTTAGAACAGCAACAGAGAAGTGACTCTTAAGATTATAGACAGATTTTTTTTTTTTTATTAAAAATTTGGAGGCCAGAAGACAATTGATATATTCAAAGTGTTAAAAGAGAAAAAAAAACCCAAAACCTGTCAACCAGATTTTTTTGGGGGGTTGTTGTTGTTTTTTGAGATGGAGTCTTGCTCTGTCACCAGGCTAGAGTGCAGTAGCATGGTCTCGGCTCACTACAACCTTTGCCTCCCCGGTTTAAGCAATCTCCTGTCTCAGCCTCCCGAGTAGCTGGTGCATTCCACCATGCCCACCTAATTGTTGTATTTTTAGTAAAGATGGGGCTTTACCATGTTGGCCAGGATGGTCTTGATCTCTTGACCTCATGATTGGCCCGCCTTGGTCTCCCAAAGTGCTGGGATCAGGCATGCCTATTAACGAGTTTTTATCAACCAAGAGTTCTGTATTTGGTAAAATGGTTTTTCAAAAAGGGAGAAATTAAGATATTCCCAGACAAGCAACAGCTGAGGGGTGTTGTTACCACTAGTCCTACCCATGCAACAAATGCTCAAGGGAACCTGAAGAGTAAAATTAAAATTTACTGGTCAGTAACTTGGAGCTGTAACAAGAAATAAAGACCTCAGTAAAGGTAAATACATGAGCATTAATAAAAGCAAATTTATTATAATGGTGATTTGTACTGTTCTTTTTGTTCCTTATACAATTTAAGAGACTAATAACTTTAAAAAAAATACTGGTCTAAAGCTAGGTGGAGTGGCATGTGCCTGTATCCCTTCTACTCAGGAGACTGAGGTAGGAGGATCATTTGAGCCCAGGAGTTCAAGGCCAGCCTGGGCAACATAGTGAGACCTCATCTCTTAAACAAAAATTGGTCTAAAAGCTAGCAAATTGTAGTTTTGGTTTGTAACTCCACATTCTGTTCTCTATGTGATTCAAGAGACTAATACATTTAAAAAAAAATATTAGTTTATGTTTGGGTTATACAATATATAAAGAGGTAATTTTGTGACATCACAAATAAAATGGGCAAGGATGGGACTGTTAAAAGAACAGATTTTTTTTGTATATTATTGAATTATGCTACTTTAAGTGCAAATTAGAATGTTCTAATTTGATGAAGTTAAATGTAATTCCCATGGTGATCACAAAAATATATCTATAAAATATATAAAGAATGAAACTATTAGGGAATTTAATGTTTCACTACAAAAAAACACAATGAAACACAAAAGAAAACAGTAATGCAGAAAATGAAGAAAAAGCAAGCTATCAGCCATATAGAAAAGCAACAGCAAAATGATAGAATTAAGTTCTTCTCAGTTAGTAATTACTTTAAAAGTAAATGGGATATACTTTCAGTCAAAACACAGAGATTGGCAGAACGGATTAACGAACAGAATTCAAATATATGCTGTCTATAAGAGACTCACTTTAGATCTAAAGACAAAAGTAGATCGAAAGTGAAAGATGGAAAAAGATGATCCATGCAAACTATAACGAAAAGATAGTAGAGATAGCTATTATCATATGAGACAAATAAGTCAAAAGATAACAAAAGACAAAGGAAGATATTATATATGAATAAAATATTCAATATAGCTAGAAGATATAACATTACAAATATTTACACACTTAATGGCAATCTATCAAAATTTACGAAGCAAAAACTCATTGAACTGAAGGGAAATATAGGGAATTCTACAATAATAATTGGAGACTCCAATATGCCACTCTAAAAAATGGATAGAACAACTAGACAAAGAAAATAGAGGACTTGAACAACACATAAAAAAGGGTCTTTCTGAAACTTTTTCAAAAAATTGAATAGAAGAAAATGAACAATTTAAAACTCATTCTATGAGGCCTACATTACCTTGATACCAAAGCCAAAGATGCTACAAGAAAAAGAATAAAACCTTCAGACAAACATTACTTATTAACATTGATGCAAATATTTTCAACAAAATAGTAGCAAATTGAATTCTGCAGCATATTACAAAGATTATACATCATGACTAATTAGAGTTTATTTCCGGTGCAAGGATATTTCAACATAAGAATACTGATCAATGTAATACACAGTATCAATAAACCGAAGGAAAAAAGTCATAAGATTACCTCAATTAATGCAGAAAAAGTATTTGACAAAATTTAACACACTTTTATGATAAGAACATTTAGCACATTTGGAATAGAAAGAAATGCCCATATAATAAAAGCCATAAATAGAAACCCACAGTGAACATCATATTCAATAGTGAAAGAATAAAAGCATTCTTCGAAGATCAGCACCAAAACAAGGACACAGACTTTTGCCAGTTGTATTTTACCTAGTACTTGAAGTTCTAGCCAGAGGAATTAAGCAAGAAAATGAAATTTTAAAAGTAAAATAAAATTGAAAAAGAATAAAGTAAAAATTACTCTGCTCTTAAATGATAAGATCTTATATATGGAAAAAACTAAAGATTTCACAAAAAAACTGTTAGCATTAATAAATGATTTCTTTTTTCTTTCTTTTTTTTTTTTTTTTGATATGGAGTTTCCCTCTTGTTACCCAGGCTGGAGTGCAATGGCACGATCTCGGCTCACTGCAACCTCCGCCTCCTGGGTTCAAGCAATTCTCCTACCTCAGCCTTCTGAGTAGCTGGGATTACAGGCACCTGCCACCATGCCCAGCTAATTTTTTCTATTTTTAGTAGAGACAGGGTTTCACCGTGTTGACCAGGATGGTCTCGATCTCTTTGACCTCGTGATCCACTCGCCTCGGCCTCCCAAAGTGCTGGGATTACAAGCGTGAGCCACCATGCCCGTCCAATAAATGATTTCTATTGTTAAGCAGCAGAAGACAAAATTACTCAAAAATGAGGAGGGGCATTCCTACATCCTAACAATGAGCAATCTGCAAAGGAAATTACAAAAGGAATTCCTTTGAAAATAGCATCAAAAGAATAAAATGCTTATGAAAACTACAAAGCATTGCTAAAGGAAATTAAAGAAGCAATAAATAAATGGAAACATATCTGATGTTCATGGATTGGAAGACATAATATTGTTAAGATGTCAATACTACCCAAAGCAATCAACAAATTCAATGCAATCTCTATCTAAATCCCAAAGATTTCCTTTTTTTGCAACAATAGAAAAAAATCCTCAAATTTGTATGAAATAGCAAGGGAAACCAAATAGCATAAATTATCTTGCAAAAGAAGAACAAAGCTGGAGAACTCACACTTTCTGATTTCATATCTTACTATAAATCTTTAATAATCAGACGGGCACGGTGGCTTACCCCTATAATCCCAGCACTTTGGGAGGCTGAGGTGGGTGGATCAGGAGGTCAAGAGATCAAGAACATCCTGGTCAACAAGATGAACTCCTGTCTCTACTAAAAATACAAAAATTAGCTGGGCATGGTGGTGCGCGCCTGTAGTCCCAGCTACTTGGAAGGCTGAGGCAGGAGAATTGCTTGAACCCAGGAGGCGGAGGTTGCGGTGAGCCGAGATCGTGCCATTGCACTCCAGCCTGGGTAACAACAGCGAAACTCCGTCTCAAAAAAGAAAAAAAATCTATAATAATTAAAACAATGTGGCACTGGCATAAAGACAGACAGGGAGTCTAATGGAATAGAATGAAGAGTTCAGAAATAAACTCTCACAAATATGATCAAAGGATTTTCGACAAGGATGTTAAGACCATTCAGTGTGGAATGAACCGTCTTTTCTACAAATGGTGCTGATAAAATTGGATATCCACATACAAAAACATGAAGTTGAACCCTTACCTGACACCATATACCATATACAAAAATTAACTCAAAAGGAATCAAAGTAAATGTAAGGCCTAAAATGATGCCACCATTAAGAAGACATAAGGTAAAAACTTCAAGACATTGTATTTGGCTGTGATTTCTTAGATATGACACCAATGGCACAGGCAACAAAAGAATAAGTAAACAAATAGAACAGTAAGAAAGTAAATAGTTTTGTGTATCAAAAAGACACTATCATTAGAGTTTGAAAGCACAGCATGGAATGGGAGAAACTATTTGCAATCATATATCTGTTAAGGGATTGATATCCAGCATATAGAGAATTCCTGAATCTCAAAAACAGAAAAACAAGCTGATTTAAAAATAGGCAAAGTACTCAAATAGACATTTCTCCAAATAATTTATTCAAATGGCCAGTAAACACATAAAGAGATGCTCAACATCACCCAATCATTAGGGAAATGCAAATCAAAACTGCAATGAGATAACATATCATGCCCATTGGGACAACTACTATTGAAAAAAAAAAGTTACAGGTAGTAGATAAGCCAGCTCTGCAAAAATTATGACAGTAAGAAAAATCTGACATAGCTGACACCAGTTTGCCCTTAACTTCACAAGCTAACAACTCCCCTTGCCCATTTTTGGCCATAGGGCAAACTAACTATGGGAGGAATTTGTTTCTTTTTAAAAAATTTTTTTTTATTTTTTCTTTCTTTCTTTTTTTTTTTTTTTTTGACAAAGAATGTGGCTAAATTGGGGAAAAGTAAAAAGTAAATTGAGGGCAAACCACAGAGGCAGTAAATGGGGATTCTCAAGCATGACTTGGAAGGATGAACTTGAATAATTTTATCCTTGTTGACCCAGAACCTACATCAGGAAAACAGGTGCTATCCAAGCAATGCATAAATAACAGGTAAAAATGCATGGTTAGGAAATTTCTATTTGTAACAGATGGTGAAGATTTACAATACAGAAGAAAAAAATGACATTCTTCTTCACTGCGACAAGTACTCGTTTTTTTTTTTTTTTTTTTTTTGAGAAGGAAAGAAAAAAAAGGAGTGAAGGAGAGGAACAAAGAGGAAGAAAAAGAGGGAGAGAGAATGGAAATGTTGCTTTATTCTAAAAAATGGGTATTAATAATGGCCAATCAATATTTCATTTAAACCTATAAGTAGGTGTGATGTGGTATTGACAAGAATGTATATTTTGTGTATTTAAAGTAGAGAGCTCTATAAATATTTATTAAGTTTACTTGTTCCGGATCTGAGTTCGAGTCCTGGATATCCTTATTAATTTTCTGTCTCATTGAGTCTAAGTCTCTATGTATCTGGGTGTTAGGATCGATAGCTCTTATTGTTGCTTCGATCCTTTTACCACTATATCTTTGTTGCTTTAAAATCTATTTTATCAGATGTGAGAATTGCAACTCCTGCTTTTTATTTATTTATTTATTTTTGCTCTACATTTGGTTGGTAAATCTTTCTCCATCCCTTTGTTTTGAGTCTTTGTGTATCTTTGCATGTGAAATGGGTCTGGATGTAGCATACCGTTGGGTTTTGGCTGTACCTTTTGATTGGGGGATTTAGTCGATTTAAATTTAGGATTACTGCCATTTGATGTTAACTGGTAGTTTTATCCATTCATTGATGTAAATTCTTCTTTATGTTGATGCTCTTTACTTTTTGGTATATTTTTAGAAAGGCTAATACTGGTTGTTTCTTTCTATGTGTAATGCTTCTTTCAGAAGCTCTTGTAAAGCAGGCCTGGTGGTAATAAAATCTCTGAGTACTTGCTCGTTCATAAAAGATTTTATTTTTCCTTCAGTTGTGAAGCTTTAGTTTGGCAGGATATGAAATTCTGGGCTGAAAGTTCTGTTCTTTAAGGATGTTGAATATTGGCCCCCACTCTCTTCTGGCTTGTAGAGTTTCTGCTGAGAGATCTGCTGTAAGTCTGATAGGCTTCCCTTTGTGGGTAACCTGACCTTTCTCTCTGGCTGCCCTTAGTATTTTCTCCTTCATTTCAACCCTAGTGAATCTAACGATTATGTGCCTTGGGGTTGCTCTTCTTGAGGAATATCTTTGTGGTGTTCTCTGTATTACCTGGGGTTGAATATTGTCCTGCTTTGCTAGGTTAGGAAAATTTTCCTGAATAATATCCTGAAGAATGTTTTCCAGCTTGAGAATGATCCATGATGGCTGATCGCTAGCATCTCGAGATTGCAGCTCCCAGTCAAAGCTCAGAGAATGAGAGGACACCACACTTTCAGACAAATTTTTGTCGCTCACGGAGCAGAAGATTCCCAGTGGAGGAGCCCCACGGGTCGCCAGTGCGACTCTTGTGGCCGGTGCAGCGGTTTTGCTGGCACCTCAGCGTGGCAGGTCTTGGTGCAGAGTAAACGGGACTGGTTCCCCTTCTGACCGAGGTTTGGAGCTCCGGGAAGGCAGAGTCGCCTATTATGGACTCAAGAAGGAAAGCAGACTGGAGATTCCTGGGCAGAAAAGCACCATCAGTCTTAATGCTGCTGTTTTGGCTGGCGCAGCGGTTGTTGCTCATATTTTGGCCCTGGAAATTAACAACTTGGACGTCCACTCAGAGACCTAATTTGAAAGTTGGTAATTACAAAGCCGACAGGTGGATAAATTTACAATGATGGGAAGAAACCAGCGTAAAAAGGCTGAGAATACTCAAAATCAGAATTCCTCTTCCTCTAAAGAGGATCACAGTTCCTCATCAACAAGGGAACAAGGATTGATGGAGAATGAGTGCATCCCATTAACAGAAACAGGCTTCAGAAGATGGATAATAAGAAACTTCTGTGAGCTAAAAGAACATGTTGTAGCCCAATGTAAAGAAACTAAGAACTTTGAAAAATGGTTTAATGAAATCCTAGTGAGAATAGACAATTTAGAGAGGAATATAAGTAAATTAATGGAACTGAAGAATACAATACGGGAACTCCGAGAAGTATGCACAGGTTTAAACACTCGAATTGATCAAGCAGAAGAAAGGATATCAGAGGTTGAAGACCAACTGAATGAAACAAAACGAGAAGACAAGAATAGAGAAAAAAGGATAAAAAGGAAAGAGCAAAGTCTTCAAGAAATATGAGACTATGTGAAAAGACCTAATTTACGTTTGATAGGTGTACCTGAATGCGACGGAGAGAATGAATCCAAGCTGGGAGAAATTAGTTTCTAATCTAATCTTAAAGCAGGGATGATGATAGCCCTTCCCAAAACTACCCCCTCATTGTTTGGGGACTAAAACCACCTTTGCAAAACTAATGAAAGACAACTAAATTAGAATTATGGGAGATGCCTGAATTCTGCTGAGATGTAGCCATAAACAATAACCAGCCACTGTTCCAAAGGTCAGATTTGTATCTTTCCCCTTACTCCTATAGATAACATCCCTATTGTTAAATCCTGAGATTGGTCTTTGAAGTACTTTTTACATCTTTGCATTTGGAGAGACCAGCGGATGTCATCTAGACCTATAAGCAATACCAAGGAACTGGCTCCACTGATCCTGTGATTCCCCACCCAGAAACTGACTCAGCAAATGAAGACCAATTTGGACACTCCTATAATTTCATTCCCAACCAATCAGCAACACCCATTCCTCAGCTCCTTGTCCACCAAATTATCCTCAAAAACTTGCCTTTGAGATTTTGGGTAGATGGATTTGAGAATTATCTCCCATTCTTCTGCTTGGTTGGTCCTGAGATTATTAAACTCTTTCTTTGTGGCAAAAACCTGTTCTTCTCAGTGCATTGGCATTTCTAGGCAGTGGGCAAGATGAACCTGTAGGGCAATTACATTGGCAAGGATATGGAGAAATTGGAACCCTTGTGCATTCTTGGTGGGAATGTAAAATGGTAGAGCCACTGTGGATAACAGTGTGGCAGTTCCTAAACAAATTACAAATAGAATTATTGTATGATCTAACAGTTCCACTGCTGGGTAAATATCTGAAAGAACGGGAAGTATGGTCTCAAAGAGATATTTTTTTTTTTTGAGACGGTGTTTTGCCCTTGTTACCCAGACTGGAGTGCAATGGCGCGATCTCGGCTCACCGCAACCTCCGCCTCCTGGGTTCAGGCAATTCTCCTGCCTCAGCCTCCTAAGTAGCTGGGATTACAGGCATGCGCCACCATGCCCAGCTGATTTTCTGTATTTTTAGTAGAGACGGGGTTTCACCATGTTGACCAGGATGGTCTCGATCTCTTGACCTCGTGATCCACCCGCCTCGGCCTCCCAAAGTGCTGGGATTACAGGCTTGAGCCACTGTGCCTGGCCCCTCAAAGAGATATTTTTATACCCATGTTCATAACAGCATTATTTGCAATAGCTAAAACATAGAAGCAACACAAATATCCACTGATAAATAAATGGAAAAGCAATCTGGGATACATATAATGGAATATTGTTCTGCCTAGAAAGAAAATTCTGAAATATGCCATATTATGGATGAATCTTGAGGACATTATGCTAAGTGAAGTTAGTCATAAAGAGAAAAATAATGTAGGATTCCACTTCTGTGAGGTATTTAGCATAGTCAAAATTATAGAGACCCAAAATAAAATGGTAGATGTCAGGGACTGCAGAGACAGGGGAACAGGGGCTTATTAATTAATGAGTATAGAGTTTGAGTTTTATAAAATAAAAAGATTTATGGAGATGGATGGTTTAGATGGTTGCACAACATTGTGAATCAAATGTACTCAGCATTATAAGGACATTTTATACCACTAAAATACACTTTGAAATGGCTAAGATGGTAAATTTTATTACCAAACTAAAATATTGGGGGAAAATGTGCAAAGGATTTGAATAGATATTTTTCCCAAAACAGATATATAAATGACAACAGGCACATGGAAAGACACTCAACATTATTAATCATTAGGGAAATGCAAATCCGTGACAGATTTGGAAAAGGAAATGTGGTTCATATACACCATGGAATACTATGTAGCCATAAAAAAAGATAATATCGTTTTCAATAACATGGATGGAACTGGAGGCCATTATCATTAGCAAACTATTGCAGGAACGGACTTGGTTTATGAAATAATTTGTACAACAAACTCCCTTGATATGAGTTGACCTACGTAACAAACTTTCACTCGTACCCCCAAACCAAAAATAAATGTTTAAAAAAAAATCTCGTAACAAGATACTACTTCAAATTCATTAGGATGACTCAAATGAAAAGACAATGGCAAGTCTCAGTGAATATAAGGAGAAAATGGAACCGTTATCCATTGTAGTGGGGGGAATTATATAATGGTGTATCCAGTCTGGAAAACAGAAGAGCAATTTCTCAAAATTTTGAACATAGAGTTACCATACAATATGTAGATATCTCCCAGGTAATTTCTTGGAGTTGTCCTCAGAAGAAGAAACCAGAAGTCTTCTGGGCCTGTGGCAAAGACATTTTTCTTCTTTCCACTAGTTAATTATTTCTGGTTATTTGATGAGAATCCCAGGGAGTGGGTCTTATGACAATTGCATATCTCTGTAAAGAAATTTTTCTCAGTCTGGTAAAGAAACTTTCAGAGAGACCCTCCCCACCTTCGCTGGGAGATGCAGTGAAGGGAGAAACAAGTGAATGTTAGGTAGTCTTTGTTCCTGAGGTGACTTCTAAAGTCTTCTACTTTCCTTTAGTTAATAAGTCCTCAGTATGCCAAAGCTCCATACCTTGTTACCTGAGGACACACATTTGTGAAGTGCCACTAATTGCTGCTTGATTGTGTTATTGCTTGCAATAATGTTTCAGGGCATAAGTTGCTTCACACACAAATCCAATTAAATTAATCTTCTTTGAAGGGATGGTTCCCGTGATTAGTGTTTGAGGTTTATTCAGACTCTAGAAGGGTTCTTCTAAGGCTTTCCTCATTTTTCTCTAGGAACTGGAGGGCTTAGAGTTTAGCCCATACCTCCAATACATTTATTCATCATTCTTTTCCCAATTACCTTTCACCAACTTACACTGTTTTTGAGAAAACTCTTAGGCTCGAATTTTACATTCTGTCACAAAGTCGGTTTCTTTGGGGAGAGATTTCAAGCAGAGATATGGCCTGCTTCTCCCAGGCAAACTGTCTGACCTACACCTCATGCTGAGGGAGGGACAATTGTGCATCTCTCTGTGAGTGACACTCAGTTTAAAGAACTAAGTGTTCAGTGGATGCAGGTGTCCTTGGCTTGTCTCTCTTTGTGTAGAACCTCTGTCCCAGGAATCAGGGTAAGGGCAGTGGGGCCCCTAGTGTTTTAAGTGACCCTGTGGCCAATTTGCAGCCTTGATCCCATGAGTGGCAGCTAAGTGGGAGAATGGAGCTCCCCTCTTTTGGTTGTATTTGCCAGGAAGCTTGCCTAGCAACACGTAACTGGGGACAGTCAGGAAAATGTGGATGTCCCACTTCTCCCAGGAATGTAACTCTCCAGATGGGAGCTGGGGGAGGCAGAACCTTGTGTTCTTGGCTATACTAGTGTTACAGGAAAGGGGTCTCAATCCAGACCCCAAAAGAGGATTCTTGGATCTCGCACAAGAAAGAATTTAGGGAGTGTCCACAGTGCAAAGCAAAAGCAAGTTTATTAAGAAAGTAAAGTGGTGAAGGTACAACTATTCCATAGACAAAGCAGGATGTTCCCAGCAGTGAGAGGAAGAATGCGTCCACCCTCGGCACAATACTTGTTTATATGCAGGATAAAAAAAGATCATGGGAAGATGTGCTACACTACATGGGTTTGTGATAAAGGATTAATTTTCTTAGTGACTATATTTTGCAAGAATCAATATTATTATCTCTAAAGCAAAATTAGAAATGTGTCTGTTCTCAAGATATCAGGTTATCAGGATACTTCTAAGTCTGGGTCTGCTTAGTAAATATTAAAACATTATTAATCTGTTCCCTTAACTGCTAACTTCTAGAGGCTAGGAATACCTTTCTGGGAATGTAGCCCAGCAAGTCCCGGCCTCATTTTTCCTAGTCCTCACTCAAGATGGAGTCACTTTGGTTGGAATCCCTTGGACACTAGTGTAGAGTGAAGTTGTCATCATACTGAGCTGGGAATGAGGAGGGAGGTTATGAGTTTTGGTTCAAATACCACAGACTCTCACAGATTGATGTAGTTTTAGTGCACTTTCTCAAATAAATGTTTCCTTATTTGCTGTATGCACACAGGACTGTTTTTCAGAGACTTTAAGTGACTGTTTTAAAATTAATTTTCACCAGTTTTACTGAAGTGTATACCATTGAGATTCTCATATAGTCATGCCAGAAGTAGAACTGGAAAGGGGGCAATTTCGATTCAGAAGAAATTAGCATTGTCTTCAGCTGAGTGCTTGAAGTATTTTTGGTTACTAGAAAGGCCTAAGATGTATTTGTAATAATAATAATAATAATTTTCTTAGGTTAGTGTGTCAGAAGCAAATCCCAACAGGTGAATTCTTCTGTAGATGATCTACTGAGGGAGTCCTATCGGAAGAAAGCTTTACAGGAGTGGTGATGTTGGGGGCATAAGTTGCCAAGCATCTCTTGAAGAAACTAGTGTGAGTCTAGAGCAGCCAACACCCACAGTGGCTACATATGGATACTGTAGCCTGGTAAAGACCCTTAGAATGGAGCTCAAAAACAGCTGTTGCAAGAATCTAATCCTACTCATAATAATACTTGTCATAATAACATAACTGTTTATTGTATAATAGCAAAGTAATGTAATGGCTACTTTCATTTGCCACTTTCTGTTTAGGAACTTTATACTTATTAATTCATATTATTGTAATAACATCATAAGCTAGATGTCACCCCTTTATTTAGGTGAAGAGAATAAAATGTTAATTATTCCAGATCGTTGAGGTTGGTGCTCAAGTTGGTCTCAGATGCAGCCTGTCTGACTCTAAGGCCTACCTTTGTCTGTTACCCACACAAAGGCTTCCAGGAAGAGGTGAAAGAGAGAAATGAAAAGAATGAAGAAAAGGAAATAGATGAGAGAATAAAATAGTGAGCAAAAAACAAGGGCATGCATGGGAGTTCTGGGGCAGGACCAGTGATTGTCCCAGTGGCCCTTCAGTAGCACAAATGCCCTTGGTTTTGGCCTCAGCCTTCTGAGGTCAGCCTTGTCACAGCTCAACAATTTGAGATCTCTTGGTCATTATCATTCAAGAAATTAGAATTTTGGCAGCATTGCATATAGGTCCATTTCCATACAAGATGCTTAAATTATTTTGTTTAGAAATGAGTGGGGGCTGTTTCCTCAAAGCAAGAATGCTTGCATGGCAAATATTCTTCTTCAAACTAAATGGCAGTGGAGAGATTCCAAGTGGTGCTACATGCCTCTAAGTCAAGTGCTAGATATTGCGGTGCTACATAAACAGCAATTTCAACAGCACCCTACAGGGATTTCTTCAGGAGGAGCTTTATTGTGCATAGAGCATACGCCTGCTTTCTCTTAAAAAGTGACAATATGATGTAGTTAATATGAAGAAAATGAAGGATGACTTGCAGACTGAACTATTGGTTGTTGTGTGGGATAAGCATTTGCTTTCTTCTTTCATTGAAGAGGTTTCGTGAAGTAGATCTTAGAGACCATTTCAGAACTTTGCCTTTTAAGATTAGATTTAAGAGAAATAGCCATTCAGTAAGAATAAGACTTCAATGAAATAAGAACTTAGGTACCTAACTAAGTTGATATACTTCAGTGAACATGTAATTAAAGTTAGAAATCTCTTTCTCGGCCGGGCGCGGTGGCTCACACCTATAATCCCAGCACTTTGGGAGGCTGAGGTGGGTGGATCATGAGGTCAAGAGATTGGGACCATCCTGGTCAACGAGGTGAAACCCGTCTCTACTAAAAATACAAAAATTAGCTGGGCATGGTGGTGCATGTCTGTAGTCCCAGCTACTCAGGAGGCTGAGGTAGGAAAATTGCTTGAACCCAGGAGGCGGAGGTTGCGGTGAGCCGAGATCACACCATTGCACTCCAGCCTGGGTAACAACAGTGAAACCCCATCTCAACAAAAGAAAGAAAAAGAAATCTCTTTCTCACTTTGTTTTGCTCATTCAAAATGTATTATCAAATAAGTAATTCTCAAGCAGTTTTCAAGTATGGTAGCCACAACTCCAAATGATGTACCACTTAAACATCATAGAAATATTTGAAAGTGATGATTTTAATCATGAAACAATAACTCTTCTATTCTCCTAAAACAGAATGTATGATTTTAGACCCGGAAAAAACAGAGCAATCTGACAAGTTAATAACTCCGATAACAAAATCACAAAGACCCCATTGGAATGTGAATATTCTGGGAGTTATAACAAGGACATTTAAGACCTGTTACGCTCAAATGGAATACTTTTCAGTTTCCTATAACATCTGCTTTCTCAATGCCAGCCGAAGAATGGTAATGTGATTGAACTACATTTTTAATCTCTGGGTTTCACATTGTTTAAATTTGTCATGCCAGAATATTTTTTAGCAGATGGCATTTCAATCTTTCTTTAAGGTTTTTTAGAACAGATTCTAGAAGAACTGAAAACTAAATTCTCCTTAGGAAGTGATTCTTTATCTGTACCAGTGGAAATAGATTCAGATGACAACTGGCTTAAGCTTACGTGAAAAGCAGTGGTTTTTTTTTTTTTTTTTGCCAATCATTGAGAGCTTGTAAGGTTGCGGAGGTTGGTTGGCCTTGAACTCTTGGCCTCGCCTTCGCAAGCGCCACGACATCCGGCCGGAGCCACTTTGGGCCCAGCAGTGGTATTAATGATTGGTATCTGCCACTAGATGACCACTTACGAAATTTAATTCCCTACAATATCACACTAGCCTGTAGTTTACTGTTATTATTTTGATGTGTGTGTGTGTGTGTGTGTGTGTGTGTGTGTGTGTGTGTGTGTGTGTGTGTGTGTGTGTGTGTGGTGAGGGGCAGATAGGGTCTCTCTCTGCTGCCCAGGCTGGAGTGAAGTGGTGTGATCATGGCTCACTGCAGTCTTGACTTCCCAGCCTCAAGCAGTTCTCCTGCCTCAGCCTTCAAGTGTACATCCACTATGCTCAGCTAACTTTTAAAATTTTTTAGTAGAAACAAGGTCTTACTATATTTCCCAGGCTGGTCTGGAATGCAGGGATCAAGCAATCTTCCTGCCACGGCCTCCCAAAGTGCTGGGATTACATGCATGAGTGACTGCACCCAGTCTACTTTGATTTTTTATTACAACTAGAACAATCTAGCCTGTATTTTGCATATACCAATGTCTAATGTTTCTATGTTTCCTTTTTAGATGTATTCATTTTGCAGTGAATCTGTCTTTATAACCGTTTCTTTCCTTCAGTGCCCACACAAGTCAAGATAAAGTTATCTCTCCAAAACCCAAATATAAATTTCCAGGAGAGAGACTGGGTGCTTTGGTTTAGGTTCTGTTAGTGCTTGCATGAAAGCATCCTGGGGGAGCCTAGGCTGCAGCCCAGTGTGTATGTTGGGGCAGGGAAAAAACTAGTAAGAGAGTTGGAGGAGGACAACTGCACATCTCCAGAGAGAAGCAGAGATGAGAGACAGTTGAATTTTGGAGAGAAGAGAGTAAGCCAGGTCCCTGGTAGCTTTCGGGTCCCATCCTTTTAAGAGGATTAATTATCTTTCCTACTTTTGAGTTTCATGAGACGTCCCTTTATTCTTCTTGTAATTTATATAAGCAAGTCTGAATTGTATTTTGTTACCTATAGCCAAATATCCATAATAAAAAAAATGTAGATTTTTTTCTGTTAATTATGTGTATCTTTCAGGATTGTTTTTTAGTAAAATTTCTTGCTGGTTACCAAACCATAAGTGTTAACGTAATACCAGATAACTAAAAATGTAGAATTTGCAGATTGCAGTTAAAACTATAAACTCTGGCTCCGGCCGGATGTCGTGGCGCTTGCGAAGGCGAGGCCAAGAGTTCAAGGCCAACCAACCTCAGCAACCTTACAACCTCTCAATGATTGGCAAAAAAAAAAAAAAAAAAAAAAAAAAAAAAAAAAAAACTATAAACTCTGTGTTTAGATTTTTTAAGAAAAGATGAAGTTACCTCTCAATAAAGGGGACCAGATGCTTTTGATGCATTCAGTGTCACTTTTCCTCTTGATAATTCTTGATGCTCTGCCATAGTTGTGATATATGTAACACATATTATAACACAAACATACCCTAGGCAGACCTTGGAATATCGAAATGTAGCAATGGTCCCATGATTTTGAATAAATCAAATCTTATTTTCTTCCTGATAATAGCTTATTTTCAGATATGAATTCCAATAAACATTATAGAATGCTATTTTGCAAAGTCTACTGCCATTGATGGATGCATATAAAATTATTGGCTTACAGAAAACTAAGAGGAGATGTATCTCATTTTAAGCAAACTATTAATATGGAGATCACAAATCTAAAATTATAAAAATGACTAATTAGGAGTGGGTATTTATTCTATGCAAGGATAATTCACAGGATTCTTTTAAATTGTGAACTGTGATTTAAACATAATTAATAATTAGATTTTAAACACTTACTTTGTGTGCTAGCTTTAGCTAGCAGACATACCATCTGCTACCATTACAACTGAGCCACTTCCTAAAAAAATATATCCATTTGGATGTAGTGCTAAATTTAGATCATTACTTTTTAAATTTCAAAAATATTATATTTTCTTCTCTTGGAACATGGAGAGTAGAAGAAAGAAACACAAATAACTAATATTTACTTAATACATAGTTTTTAAAGACTCTTTCCTAAGTGCTCTCCCAGCAACCCATTTAGCCTCAGAGCAATTTTTTGCGATGGATGTTCCTATCCTTATTTTGCAGATCAGAAACAGAGGCTTAGAGGTAACTACAGCGATACAGCTAATCAGTATTAAGGAATTAAGGTCCATATGACTCCAAAGTGCATGCTTTCCTTAAAAGAATCATCTTGCCAACCATAAAAAGTACAACTAAAAAAAAAGGTTTCCCACTCCAGCCTGGGTAACAACAGCGAAATTCCGTCTCAAAAAAAAAAAAAAAATACCAGCATATAACAAAAATGACTATAAAAGTCGTGTGGTTCCTATTGGTTATGTTAAATTATACTTGAAGACTTTTGCTTCTCTAGCTGCAAATAATTGGAAAAAGAGTGTACTTGAGAGCAAGATGAAAATTTAAATAAACTGTAAATTTCTCAAAAAAAAAAAAAAAAGGTTTCCCCTTCTATATCACAGACTATGGATATTTTGGAAGGAAATAATGAATATATATATATATATATGTAGTAAAAAGGGCCAGCTTGTTATACTCCAGTACATGTAAAATAGTTTTTCTTTTCTAGTTAGCTACCTTTAAGCTAAAACAATTTAGGCCCTTCCAAATTGTGGATTTAGGCTCTTGAAAAACACTAAAACTGCTTGTAAGAAAATGATTCGTTGTATACATTGTAGCCTACGGGCATATTTAATGCTCAGTTTTTATAAGTAAACCATACCATATTTAAGATCATATTAGCCATTGAAGTCTGTCTTTATGTAAATGAAAATCAGTTCTCATTGGTGCTATCTCTAGCAATACAAATGGGCTATTTGTTGCATGGTGCCGGCCTGTAGAAGGAAAGATCTTAGAGTGCCAAAGGTTGGTTTGACGTTTGACTTAGATTTGAACCAACTACCATATGATGACTCAAGTCATTTATTTTGATCATCAGTTTTTTGCATTAGCATTTATTACTGCTGTAGAGATTCAACCATCACACAAAGGGTACGTTCCTGAAGGCATCTAGGTTCCCCTTCTATATCACAGACCCTGGAGATTTTATTAATTTTTAGTATGTATTGGTATCATTCAGTGGTCTCAAATATTTTTGAAATGCCATAAATACAAATAATTGTTTGTTCTCTGTTTATGAAAGCATCACAAGATTCAAAATCTCTGGCCCGTTATGATGTATTTTATTTCATTATTAATGTGGAGCAAGCATAGCCCATCTCTCAGAATGTGGGGAACGATTTTTACCACATGACTACCGCATTTTTATTGTATGATTTCATTCTATACTAACTTTCCTTTTATCTACCCTGCCTATTCCTGGCACTCCTTGAGTTGCTTCCCCACAGCTTTCAATTCTTCTTCAAGATAATGGATGTCACATTTTTACTACTCCAGAATATCTTGTGTTTGTTTTCAATAATGCCCTTTACCACCCTTTTCCCACTACTTGAATACAGACCAGGAGGTTAGACAGGCAGTTGAGGGATCTAGGCTTTTGAATGACTGGTTTATCCTTTTCTTGACCCACTCCTCCTCCAGGGTAAAAGTAGAGCCTTAAAAGACACTAATCAGACACATGAGAGTTATGAGGTGATGTAGGTGTGACATCTCTTACTTTGAATGAATCCTATATGCTGAAGAAAAGCATGAGAACATCCTACAACAGCCCAGTGTGGCAGCAGCCCTGGATCCTGCCTCAGAACCGGCAGGACCTGGAAACCTCATGAGACACAGAGAAGGACAGAACTTTGGGTGACACATCAAGTGTCAGCATGTATTTTGCCTTCTCTTTGCAAGTAGCTGTATACTGAGCCATAGAGGTGAAGTCACTAGAATTCATTAATTCCTTGCTTTACTCCTTCATTCATTCAGCAGATATTGTTGATTGCCTGCTATGTGCCAGGAACTTTGCCAGGAGCTGGAAATATGACGGTTAAAAAAATAGATTACCTATAGAGAGCTCACAGTCTTTTTCTTGGCATCATGATCATCTTTCCACTTCTCCCCTCACAAATCACAATGATATGATTGTTAAGTATTTGTTAAGCATTTATGCTGGTCTAAGGCACTGTGGTGATTATTTACATAGATATTTTTCATCTTCTTCATGATCTTAGATAGTAGATACTAATATCCTCATTTTATAATTGAGAAAAGTGAGACAGATGAAATAATTGGTCTCAAAGTAAACTGTTAAGCTGGGATTCTGTGGACCCTAGTTCGACTGGACTCCAAACTGAGACACGACACTTTATTTTCTCATGAGGTAGTGAGAAACCTTCCTGGATAGACAGCTAAAGTGCCCGGGGTACACTTCCCGCAGCTCTCTGGAGCAGGTCCAGCTCCTGTTCAACTAGGACTGAGTTCAAGCTCCTTGCCTCTTTAGGGTTTTGGCAATCAACGGTCCTTCCTCAGAGGCCAGTCTTTTTCTCTTATGTCACATCAAATACTGTCTAGTTGCCAAGTCTGCATATTCAACTGAAAGAAGCTTTTTATTTCTCTTTCCAGCTCTTCTCACCTGTGTATCAACAGTTGTAGAGCCATTTGTTGTTAACTGTCTTTCCTTTTTCTAAAGGGCATTTAGCCTTTCTGCATACATAGTTTAAGTTTTTCAATGTCATTTCTTGAATTACTTTAATTCTTTTTCCCCTGGTGAATGTGTGTGCATTAAATGAGCAGTTGTACTAAAACCCACAACATGGCTCATTCAAGCCTTGTCTCTACTAGCTATAAACAATTAATATTAGGCAAATTATATAACCAGTATGTATCTCAATTTCCTCATTTGTAAAAGGCAATAATATGTACTTTACAGGGTTGTTGTAAAAACAAACAAATAATACAATACGCAGTGACTGAAACTTATTAAGATATTAATACATGCATACTCTTTATTATTGGGATTCAGAAGAGCATATTAGCTATTTCCATGATAACAGGCTCATAGGCAGGGCTATGACCTGTCAATAAACTGCTAAAGGGGAGCTGCAACTGGATGTTGTGTACTGGGGTGGATATGTAGGCAAGCCACAGAGGTAGATGCCAAAGCTTGGTGATGCAGCAAAGTCCCACTTATCAGAAATGGGGCCCGGAACCAAGGTCAGATTAAGAGTGAAGGTGGCCACAAGGAGCTCTGAGATGATGTGGGATGGGGAAGTCTCAAGCCAGGCCTAGGGAAGGAACTGACTGGTGTGAACCTGGATACAGATCCAGTGATTATGGGTGGGGGGAAATATAGAGGTCAGGAACTGGGCTGAGCTAGATCCAAGGCCCTTTATAAATCTAATTTTATTAGTCTATATTAGATTATAAGCTATGAGTGTTCTGTGGTAAAGGGTCTATGCAAACATACTTCCAAAGGCTAGAGAGCTGAAGGATACAGAAAATGGTGGACAGATCTGATTTCTTAGAAAGAAAAAAATATTTAATAGGGACTTAGAAGAAGAAGGGATGTCTCAGGTGGCTGTGACAAACAGATTATCTTTCCATGCCACATGGCTGCTGCTGGGGAGAGGAGCGGGGTTGTGTCAGCAACTGAAGACTGTCTTTTCTACTCTCTTCAGTGCCTCTTTCTATGATACGATGTTACTGTGATTGCTCACCTGATTTTTGGTTCCTATGAAAGTGCATTCTTGCATAGATAGTTGTTCAATTTGGTGTTCTCATGAGGGGAAATGATAGCTGGGGGCTTCTATTCAGCCATCTGGCTCCTTTCCATCCAGAGAGTATCCTTTCTATAGCAAGCTTTTAGGGTAAAACATACGCAGCTGGTCATATCTTCAGACTTTCTTGCAAAGACTCATGACCACCTAGGAGGTTAGGGAATCATCTTTATGAGGAATTATTCTGTGCTATAGAAATGGTTTAAACACCTTACTGCAGAACATGTAAGTATGTGGGGTCAATCATCAGTTTTTCTTCAAGATGGCATCACTCTTACCATGGAACATGGTGCTTCCTTACACTCCACCCTCCACCACCCCTCCCCAACAAACTGGCCCTTACAGTCTTACTGTTTTACCTCTTCCTCACTAGTCCCTCGGTCTAGGGGAAATGTCCCTAACATTGTACAGCTTAACAGCAGTGCATTGGCTCCACTGGAGGCTGATTCCACAGTAACAGTAAAGGCAAAAACAAGACCATAAACAACATACGAGTATAGTGTCTAAACCACCATGCAGCTTCTGCTATCAGGTCCCCCAGGCAAATCACCAAATGTTCCCCAAACCTACCCTCAAATGCTGAGGGAGCTGACAGGCTGAAGAAAGAGGCTGACAAGTCCAGTTTCTCAGAAAGAAACATTTAATAGGGATATACAGATAGAAGCAATGTCTTGAGCAGTCACTAGTTGGTGGATCTGCATACCTGCCCTCTAGAAAGTATTCTTTACAAAGCAAGATTTTAGGGTAAAACATGTGTAGTTAGTCAGGTTTCAGACTTTCTTGCCAAAACTTGTGGAGAGATTAGAGAAGCATCTTGATAAGAAGTTATCTATGCTGCAGGCATTATGTAAAGAACTTACTGCAGAACACCTTGGTATGTAGAGGTCAAACATTGGCCATTGCGGTGGTTTTGCTTCAAGACAGCATCACTCTTGATGTGCAACGGACTGTTTTCCTTGACGAGTTTTGTTGACTATGTGCATGTGGATCTCTGTGTGGTGCTTAATATATTCCACACTGTGAAGTGTTGTAGAGATAATGAAAATATAGATGTAAAAGTGACTTTTAAGTTTTTGAAAAGTTTTTTAGATTTAAGGCATTGTGGCTTGTATTTTTGTCTTTATTTAAGAGACTGAGTATTGTTCTATCGACTAGGCTAGAGTGTAATGGCGCCGTCATGGCTCACTGCAGCCTTGACATTCTGGGCTCAAGCAATTCTCCCACCTCAGCCTCCTGAGTAGCTGGGACTACAGGCACATGCCACTATGCCCAACTATTTATTTTTAAATTGTTTTTTCTGGAGACAAGTTCCCACTTTGCTGCCCAAACTAGTCTCAGACTCCTGGGCTCAAGCAATCCTCCTGACTTGGCTTCTGAAAGTGCTGGGATTAAGGCAACAGCCTCCTGGCCTGTGGCTGTTATTTATATCATATTTTTTTCATGATAGTAGTAAAGTATTTCATTTAAATTATTGTTTTTATTCATATGCTAACCTATATAATATTTCCATTAATGTAAATAGAACTGATATCTTGGCTAAGCATGGGTTTTGCAATGTAATAAGGAAAACAATTTTAATTTAGTCCCAATGTTACTTTCAAGTGTCTTTAGTAGGATAAATGTTTTTCCTACTGTTGGATAAAAGCCAAGGGGAATTTGAAAAAAAACAAAAAAAAAACAAAAAAAACAAAAAACCATGGTTGGTTTAAGTTGCAAAACACAATTTGATTCAGAAATTAGAAATTCTAGTCCAAATTTTAATCTTTATTTAAGGTAAGACTTCCTTCCTCTCCTGCCCTGTTCTATTCCTTACTGCTTTCTAACCTGCCTTGGCAGAGAGGGCAGAGGGTTGGTTTTCCCACTTAAGCACCTTCAGGTCTCTCCAAGTATAGAGCTTAGGGAAGGATAAGAGGAAAGGGACTAGAAGGTTCTCACTTGACTGACACTTTAATTCTGTCATTTTACTCTCTGAGCCTCACTGATGTTTAAAGGTAAACTTTTCTCTGTGGGGCCTTTTCTCTGTGGGAGTCTTTGACAGCTCCCCTGCTGGGCCCCTCTGACCATACCTGACACAGCATGAGCAGCGTCCTCATTCTACTGATCGCCACCACTCCCTCTTATCTTCTGGATTTTAAGAAGCCCATGCCAAGCCCAGACTCTGCTAGAATCCTCCTGCCATCTACACAAAGCCCTGGTTGACCCGGCAGGATCACTGCCATAATGATTCCAGGTAGATATCCTCCCAGATATCGTTTCCTGAAAAGCCAACAGCAGCAGATGACTTAAATGTTTCTGGATCTCTCAGGCAAACAGTCACAACATCCTGCCACAGAGAGCTCAGACTTGCGTCCCACACCAGTCCAGTGTGCTCCCTAACTGCAGGCAACACTGATTAAGTTCTCCAAGGGTCTCCTGAAACACTTCCTAGACCTATTTGAACGACAGCGCTCTTTTCAAGAGGTAAGTTTCTTTGTAATTCTACCCTCTATGTCTATTCTCAACCTTTTATGTCTTTGATCTGCATGACAGGTTTTAAATGTATCAAAACTGGTTCTCAAAATTTTATTTGAAAACATAGAGTCTGACACTTACTTTGGGATTCAATATCTATTGTATCTTGATGTGTGAGATAAAAATTCCTCTCTGATAGCTTATCATACAACAAAATATATCAATCAAAGGGGTTCTCATAGCAAAATGAGAATTAGGATACAGGTAATTTAGAGTTCATTGGGATACAAAAGAAATAGGAAAAATAAGTATCCTTATTCATCATTAGAAACTCAAGCCCAGGTATCATCCCCTGATTATAAGAAAATATGGATAGAGCTCCTCCTCGTTGGTTCCACTGTACTTTATATATTGCTATTATCATAGCTCTTACCATTTGCTTTTAAATTTACTAGATTTTAAGCTTCTGGATTAAATGAGATACACTTATTTTTATTTGTACTTCCTGTGCCTAGCACAGTGTCTAGAATATTGTGGAAACTCAATAAATGCTTGTTAATCTAAATTAAAGAGATATGGATTTCTACCTGAATTCTCATATTTGATTGGCTTAGGAATGTAGTGTTTCTCTTTCCCAGGCTCTTTATTAGTAAAATGGGAAAAACACCAATTATCCTAATAAAGATGAAAACTAGTAAAGATGATTTAAAAACCACTCTTAAAAGGATTTATAAGCACCGGTCATCGGTTCTATCATGCTTCATGTCTGGCACTACCATATCCCCGCATATGGGCTGTCAAAATGACCTAGAATCATAAATTTTGTCAGTCTATTAGATAGGGAGGTGAACTCTGTGTTCCTCTATGGGATTTATTGCCCTCATAGTCCTTGAAAATTCTTAATTTATTATATGGATACAAAAATAAAGTTAAGCTAAGAAAACTTTTGAATTGTACCTTTTGTTTTGTTAGCCATGAACAGTCATAGAACAATAGCAGTAGTAACAGAAAAAGCATTTGGTCTATTTTTGTAACATCTTTTTGCTAAACATCTGAAAAAACAAGAGGGGCTCAATCTGTTGTTCACTTAAGTTTCTGTGAAATTTGTCCATCTAATCAGCATATGTCAATATATTTCTCATTTATTGCTGTGTAAAGATCACCTAAAACTTATCAGCTGAAAATAAAAATATTTATTGCCTCAGAGTTTCTGTGGGTCAGGAATCTGACAGAGGCTTAGGTGGATAGTTGTGGTTCAAGGTTTCTCACGTGACTTCAGTCAAGGTATCTTCCAGGGCTGGTGTCATCTGAGTCTTAACTGAGTCTGGAGGAGGTACTTGACTGTCAGCTATGGCTGTTGGCAGGAGGCTTCAGTTCCTTTTCACACTGGGCATCTTCATAAGTCTCCTGACATGGCTTCCCCCAGGGACAAAGAAAGCGGATTCTAAGGGTAAAAACTGTAGATTTGTAATAACCTAGTCTTAGAAGTAAATACTGTTGCTTTCGGTGTATTCAAATTGTTAGGAATTAGTCATTAAAACCAACCTCTACTGAAGGGGAGGGGAATTAGGTTATATCTCTTAAAGGGAGGAGAGTCAAATAATTTGTGGACATACTTTCTAAACCACCACAGGCAACATACTGACTGAAGAAAATAGTTTTAACATCTTTGTTTTCCAGTGTGACTTTAAGATGTACAATATAAAATTTTATATAAAAATATCTTAAAGCAACCCAACTTCCCCCAAAAGTAAATAATTAAGTAGTAGCATTATATGAAGGTAGTAAAGGAAAAGGTCATAAAGTTTTATACTACAGCTCAGGTGAAAAGGAAAATATCTTGCATCTGTGGGTAGGTTATAAAGTAGTGATATCAGTTAGCCTGTTTTTGCCGTAGTGTGAAAATGGACAACTCTTACTGATGGCTTTATCTTAAAGTGTCTTCAGATTAGTGGTTAAGTATGTGATCAAAGGATTTTCATCATCTACCTTGTCATTGTAAATACTTCTTTTGTTGACTTCTAGTTAACTTTGAACAGCCAATTCATTTCAACCTAAATAAGTATTTTATAAAGAAAATTCACAAATTTATAAAATAAAAAGCTGCCATTAAATATTATTACAGACATAATGTAGTTGTACCTCTTAGAGATATATGTAGTTGTTATAGAACCTTGCCAACTTTCATTTTCATTACCCCTTTATTTTGTTCTTCACGTAGATGTAGAGCAGAATATTAGTCTTAGTATTAGTCTAGTAGTACTAGTATCAGTATCAGTCTAATAGTATTAGACTAATTAGTATTAACTATTAGACTAGTATTAGTCAAAAATCAGTGTTAGTCTAATAAATATAGGTAACTTACAATGGTATAAAATGATGGAATGGTTCTGGAACAGTTCTGTTGTCATATGTTATTCTGGTAGGAATAGAATTAAGTTTACTAGGAGAACTGAGGATGGAAGAGGAGCTTATTGAATTTTCCCTAATATATGAGCTATTTGAATTGAATGTTCAAGAACAGGTTCCTAAACATGGAAGAAGTCTATTATGAGTACAATCAAGAAGCAGGAAAAAGAACTGCCACTGAGTACTTTTATCCTCCTTGGACAAGAGCAGAAAACTGCACAGGATTTGGAATGGATACAGCTAGTGATTAAGGTGATGTTATTGATTTGTATTGTAGTACCTGGTGGCCATAGGTCTCACAGCCTAGGAATTAGTGTGCTTCACACCTCATATCGCCCTCTCGTGGCCAGAATTCATCTCCTTACAGAATTCTGTTTCTCACAGATTCCTCTTCTAGAGTTACATCAAAAATAAAGGATTATTTCTTACTGCTTTCTTACTCCTATAAGAAACTCATTAGAAGTGGGAACCTTATTTATCATGAATTTATCTTCTTTATGTGATTACCAGTAGTAAGAATCAAGACATCCTTTTCATCACCGACTGGTTGGAGACTGTTATTGCTACTTTCTTGTACCAGAGTCCATATAGAATTCCAAACTTGTTCCATTTTCATTTTGTCCCAATGTATGATTATTACAAGCAGAAATATAAGAAATGCCTATATATGTATGTTGACAATTATAACTTTGTAGGAGATATTAATAAAAACAATAATTGCATATATCATTCAATTGTCATATTGAGATAAAGCAACTTATATTAATATATATCAGAAGGCAATAATACAATTAGAAAAGTAATGCTATATCTGATGGTGATTTGTAATGTTGATGAAAGAGACAATTCCTGAACATCAAACTTAGATGTTTGTAATGTCCTTATTTGCTAATGAGTTTTTAAGATCATCACAGCAGGTGCTACATATCATCATCACACTTTTGTCAACTCAAAATAATTTTTACCAACTTCTAGTTTCCACTGTAGAGTATAATAAACAAAATAAAGATTTTTTTAATATTCCTATTTTTAAAATTGAAAAAATTAGAATTAAGTATGTCAATCCAGAAAAATGAGCAAATTATGTGTTCAGCTCAATAAACTGTCAGTGCCACCTACTGGATCACACCCCAAAGCTTCAACACCAGAAATACCTCGGTAACATACTCCTCTGTGAAACTAAAAACAAGAAGTCAGCTACAACTAAAGATCCTGCACGAGGTCTCAGAATACATTATTCTGACTTCTTGTGCCGTTTTGGCAGCTTTTAATCTTTATGTGAACGGAACCACACAGAACGTATTCTTTAGCATTTGGTTTCGTTTGATCATCATTGTGTTTGTGAGATTCATCTATGTTGCGAGGAGCTACAGTTATTCTATTTTAATTGCTCCATCGTATTTCATTTTGTGAATATGCACGAATTACTTATTTAATGTTATAAACCTTTAAATTATTTCCGGTTTAGGGCTATTAGGTATAGTGATATTATGAATACTGTCAGACAAATCCTTTGGTACACATATGTATGCATTTCTGTTCCTACATATTTAGGTGTATATCTGCTGGGCAGGGCTGGCTTCATGGCCTTGCAACCTTTATAGGCACACAGCTCCCTCTGCTCAGAAGGGCCCTGCAGTTGGTTTAAAGCTCTCTCGTCTATTGCTCTCTTGAAATTATTTATTTTAAATTTATATTTTGTAACTAAAGTCTGATGGGAAATGAGCACACACATGAAGAGAGGAGAAAGGCATGATATGCATGTTCATGTTCACAGTTCCTGGTGGCTTCATTTGCATATGGCAAATGTCCCACAGGCACAGAATTCTTATAGATCCTGTTCATAGAAGTTCATGAAGAACTTTAAGCAAGTTTAAGATAAACGTATGTTACATACGGAATAAGTGGGGGCACTGACAGCCTTGAGAGACCATGCCTTCATTGGAATCAGAACTTGCATCAAGTGCAGAATGAACACAATGCATTTTAAGAAATATGACTTCTTGGACATGGATGAATCTGGAGAACATCATTCTCAGCAAACTGACACAAGAACAGAAAATGAAATACCGCATATTCTCACTCATAGGTGGGTGATGAACAATGAGAACACATGGACACAGGGAGGGGAGTGCTACACACTGGGGTCTATTGGGGGGAACAGGGGAGGGACGGGGGGGTGTAGCTGGGGAGGGATAGCATGGGGAGAAATGCCAGATGTGGGTGAAGGGGAGGAAGACAGCAAATCACACTGCCACGTGTGTACCTATGCAACTATCTTGCATGTTCTGTACATGTACGCCAAAACCTAAAATGCAATAAAAAAAAAATTTGTTAAAATAACTACTACAAAAAAAAAAAAATGACTTCTTTTATTAGCCAACCACTTAACAATGAAAATGATAATATAGGCCGGGAGCGGTGGCTCAAGCCTGTAATCCCAGCACTTTGGGAGGCCGAGGTGGGTGGATCACGATGTCAAGAGATCGAGACCATCCTGGTCAACATGGTGAACCCCCGTCTCTACTAAAAATACAAAAAATTAGCTGGGCATGGTGGCACGTGCCTGTAATCCCATCTACTCGGGAGGCTGAGGCAGAATTGCCTGAACCCAGGAGGCGGAGGTTGTGGTGAGCCGAGATCGCGCCATTGCACTCCAGCCTGGGTAACAAGAGCGAAACTCTGTCTCGGGAAAAAGAAAAAAAGAAAGAAAATGATAATATAGAAGAAAAGGGAGTTATGAGGCAAACTCTAGTTTCTTTTCCTTTTAGTCCCTAACTCATCAGTAAGCCAAAGGTAGAGAATGCTGATAGGTTGTGAGCATATCAAGAAGTGAGATAATAACAGGAGAGTTAATTTTGTGTGATGTTTTGACTGTTTTGGTAGAGTAAAATGTATATCCATGTGTGAACTATGAAACCCAAATTGTGTAATTTTGGTGATTCTACATATGAGTTAAATTTGTTTATATTTGCCCTTAAAGCTGGCATTGCATAATATAGAGATGAATAATAAAATTTATGCTATTAATTTAAAACTTATTCTTCTCTTGGAATGACATAAACAGCAAATAAACATCATGACACATTACCTACAGACTGGGGGTCTCAGTCTCTTTATATTTCAGTACCTTTAACAGCACTTTCTCCTTCCTTTTGAAAAACCAGTCCTGTATTTTTTATTTTTCATTGAACATCCAAATTCTATAACGGGTCCTGCTGTTAAGAGTTATAGGGAATGCATGCTATTTTTAAAAATTGTTTTTAAAAGTTGTACTAATTTGTACTCCACCTGAAGGGGATAAAACATTCCTATTGTACTATATTTTTCTCAGCAGTTAATATCATTAATCTTATAATTTTAGATATTCTGGTGGATATGTTGCATTTCTTTGATGACTTGTGACATTAAGAAGTCACAAGTTTCATACGTTTATTAGCTATTTGGATATTTTCTTTTGTGAAGATTCTCCTTAAGAGAACCATTTTTAAATTGATTTATTTTATTTTTCTTTTTCATATGAATTTGTAGGATTCTTCATAAGTCCTGGGTGTGCACTCATTTTGGTGGTCAGAGTTGAAAATTATCCCACTTTTTGTAGTGTTAATGGAGTCTTCTTATGAACTTAGATTCATAATTTCAATCTATTCTAATTTATTAATATCTTCCTTTATGGTTTTGTTTTTTAGGTCCTGTTTAAAATATCTTTCCCTACCCCCAAATTCAGATATTCTCCCATGGTATCTTCTGTCAATCATGTTACTTTGTTGTTTTACCTTCCACATTTAAATCTACAAACCAACTGGAATTGATTTTTGTTTACAGTGGAAAGCAGAGTAATGCTTCATTTTTCTTCTATGTCAATATTTAACTAACCCAGCGCCAGCCTTTCATAGGTTCTCTACAGTGCTATCTTTTAAACAAAATCAATATCAGCATATGTGGGTCTGTTTTCTGTGCCCTCTGATTTGGGGCACTGTTTTGTCCATTGGTTGGTCTATCCTTGCTCCAGTATCATCTAACTATGGTATCTCAGTTACTGTGGCTTTATAATAAATAATTCTCGATAGCTGATGGAGCAGGTCATCTCAATTGTTCTTTCAAAATGTCTGTACAAAGAATTCATTTGAAAAGTAACACACATATACAAATCTGCCATAATTTTTGTTAAGATTGCAATTACTTTATAAATCTTTTTGGTGCTTTCATCTTTACAATATTGAGACTTTCAGAACTTTAATATAGTTTATATAGTTTCTTTTAATTTCTCCCTATATTGTCTTATAATTTTCCCTGTAGATACCTTGCATACTTAAAAACATTAAAATTATATTAGATTTATTTTCAATTATTTAATACTTATTTATACCAATATAAGTATGTGTTGTCAAATTTTAATTATCTATTTTTTTCACATACATACATGCATATAATATAAATAGAAAAACACTTTATTTTTGTAATGTAGACCTTGTATATGTAATCTTGCCAAACTCAGATTGTTAAATAATTATCTGATTTTTTGTATATATTTTTATATCAATTACAAATAATAAAAAGTTTTCAATTATTAATCATTTCATCTTTTTTACTTAATTTATTTTGCTGGTTAGGATTTCCAATGTGTAAAATAGAAGCTGTTATGAAGTATCCTTATCTCTTTTCTGTTCTTGAAGGCTCTTGAAGACTCCAATATTAGTATTTAATTGATAGGTCTGATATTTTCTGCAATCACTTTATGGGTGCCCTTTGAAAATTAAGAAATATACACTCTCTTTATAGTTTATGTTTAATTATAAATGCATCAACATTTCTGGATTTAATAAGATTTTCTATGTTTTCTCTTTTATTTTGTTAATGTGAAGAATTTTATCAATTGATTTTAAAATTTTAACCAATTTTTCTTAATTTGAATAATCTCAAATTGGTTGTAATGCATCATCCTTTTTATATATTGTTCTATTCATTTTACTGTTATTTTGTTTGGGATATTTCCATGAGTCACAAATAAGAAAGACCTATACTTTTTTTTCTTAGCATATTTGGTAGAATTTTATTTTTCTAGCTCTTTAAACCTGGGGATTTCTCTGTGGAATGCATTTTAATTATGGACTCAATTCCTTTAATTATTATATGGCTACTTCGATTTTCCATTTCTTCTCTTGTCAGTTCTAAGATGATATGGTTTGGCTCTGTGTCTTCACCCAAATCTCATCTCAAATTGTAATCCCCACCTCTTCAGGGAGGAACCTGTAATCCCTACATTGAGGGAGGGATTGGATCATGGGGATGGTTTCCCCGTGCTGTTCTCATGAAGTGAGTAAGTTCTCACAAGGTCAGATGGTTTTGTAAGTGGTTGGAATTTCCTCCTTTGTAACACTTTTCTCTCCTGTCATCTTGTGAAGAAGGTGCTTGCTGCTCCTTCTCTTTCTGCCATGGTTATGGGTTTCCTGAGGCCTTCCCAGGCATGTGGATATGACAGTCAATTAAACCTCTTTTCTTTGTAAATTAATTACCCAATCTCAGGTGGTATGCATTATAGCAGTGTGAAAGTGATCTAATATATAGGAGGTTATGTTTTTTTAAAGAAATGTATTGATTGCATGCAAAATTTCAAATTTATTTGGATACTATTTATTATAATATTTTCTTATAATGTTTCTAATAGCTTTGTGATCCAGAGAGATGTCACCTTTTAAATTCTCAACATAATTTATTTTATATCTTCTTTCTCTCTTTTTTTGATCAGTCTTGACAGGGATCAATCAGTATTTTTCTGTTTCCAATAATAATTTTTAGCCTTGCTCAATCTTTTTTACCATGTTTATTTTTCATTTTATTATTTTGGGCCACTTTTTGTTCTCTTGTAATTGCTTTGACTTCAGTTTGCTATGCTTTTTCCTTTGGTAATTGAGCTTAAGTCATTGATTTTTTATCTTTCTTTTTTCTCAATATATATATATTTTAAGAGTATTAAAGATTGGCTTTTGCAGCCTAAATATTTTAGGATTTACTATTTCCTTTGCCACTCAGACAAAATATGTTTATAATTTTCATCACAATTTTCTTAACTTATGAATTATTTATAAATTGCATTTTGAGATTTTCAAATATATGAGGATTTTATCTTTGCTCTACTGATTTCTGGCTTAATTCCATTGTGGTGAGAGAATATCCTCTGCATCACTGCAACTTTTGAAATTTGTGACTTGTTTTATAGCCCAGAAAGTGTTCAAAGAGGCTGGGCGTGGTGGCTGAGACCTATAATCCCAGAACTTTGGGAGGCCGAGGTGGGTTGATCATGAGGTCAAGAGATCGAGACCATCCTGGTCAACATGGTGAACCTCCGTCTCTACTAAAAATACAAAAATTAGCTGGGCATGGTGGCGTGTGCCTGTAGTCCCAGTTACTTGGGAGGCTGAGGCAGGAGAATTGCTCGAACCCAGGAGGCGGAGGTTGCGGTGAGCCAAGATCATGCCGTTGCACTCCAGCCTGGGTAACAAGAGTGAAACTCTGTCTCAAAAAAAAGGAAAGTGTTCAATGATTGTGTTTTTTAAGTGAAGTGTTTTATATATCAATTAGGTCATTCCCATTTGTATTGTTCAAAACTTCTCTAGACTTACTAATATTATAGTCTAATTGTTCTAGTTAGTGAAGAAGACATAGTGAAGTTTCTTGCTGTGTTTACATATGAATTATAAATAATTATAAATATATGTATTTCTCTCTGAATTCTGGTGAATTTTTGCTTTATATCTTTTGAGACTATATTTTTAGATATCAAAATTTATAATTATTATAATTTCTTGGTGACTCAACATTTTTACCATGATGTGGACCTTTTTTTTTTCTTTTTGAGACAGACTCTCACTCTCTCACCCAGCCTGGAGTACAGTGGCATGATCTCAGCTCACTTCAGCCTCTGCCTCCCAGATTCAAGAAATTCTCATGCCTCACACTCCTGAGTAGCTGTGACCACAAGCACATGCCACCATGCCTCACTAAGTTTTGTGTTTGCAGTAGAGACAGGGTTTCACCCTGTTGGCCAAGCTGGTCTCTAACACCTGACCTCAAGTGATCTGCCTGCCTCAACCTTCCAAGGTGCTGGCATTACAGGGATGAACTACCATGTCTGGCCTATATTGCCCTCTTTATCTTTAAAAAATGTTCTGTATTTTAAAGCCTAGCTTCTAATTTTAATAAATCTATATCAGTTTTATTTTGGTTAAAATTTTTATGGTATATTATTTTTCTATTATTTGAATTTCAATGTTGCATTCTAATATTTTACAATGTGTCTCTTGTAAGCAGAATACAGATGGGTTTATAATATTATTATCCAGTGTGGTAATCTTTGTCTTTTATTTGGGACACTTAATCCATTTATATTTTGATATGGTTTGGCTGTGTCCCACCCAAATCTCATCTTGAATTCTAGCTCCCCTGATTCCTGCATGTTGTGGGAGGGACCAAGTGGAAGATAATTGAACTTGGAAGCAGTTTCCCCTATACTGTTCTTGTGGTACTGAATAAGTGTCATGAGATCTGATGGTTTTATGAGGGGAAACTTTATGCTTGGCTCTCATTCTCTTCTCTTGCCTGCCACCAGGTGAGATGTGACTTTTGCCTTCCACCATGATTGTGAGGCCTCCTCAGCCATGTGGAACTATGAGTCCACTAAATCTTTCTTTCATAAATTTCCCAGTCTTGGGTATATCTTTATCAGCAGCATGAAAATGGACAAATATATTTTAATATAATTGCTGATATATTTATGTATATTCACATTGTTGTGCAAATATTACCTCCATCCATCTCTAGAACATTTTTATTTTCCAAAACTGAAACTTCATACCTATTAAACAATGACACCGTAACCCCTGGGAATCACCAGTCCATCTTCTGTCTCTGTGAATTTTGAGTACTAAAGGTATGCCATATAAGTAGGATCAGACAATATTTATCCTTTTTTCTTGGCTTATTTCACTTAGCATAATGTCTTCAGGATTCATCCATGTTGTATCATATGACAGAATTTTATTATTTTTTCTAGAGATCTCTTTAATTAAAAAAATGTTTTGAGTTTTTGAATATCTTTTAAATATTTTTTAATGTTACTATTTATTTTCTTATTTTTTGATTTCCAACTTTTATTTTAAGTTTAGGGGTACATGTACAGGATGCACAGGTTTGTTACATAGGTAAACATGTGCCATGGTAGTTTGGTGCACAGATCACTCAATCGCCTATGTATTAAACCCAGCATCCATTAGCTATTTTTTCTGACGCTCTCCCTCCTCCTACCCTGTACCCTCCAAGAAGCCCCAATGTATACTGTTCCCCCCAATATGTCCATATGTTCTCCTCATTCAGCTCCCACTTATAAATGAGAACATGTGGTATTTGATTTTCTGTTCCTTTGTTAGGTTGCTGAGGATAACGATGTCCAGCTCCATCCATGTTCCTGCAAAGGACATGATCTCATTTTTTATAGCTGCATAGTGTTCCATGGTGTATATGTATCACATTTTCTTTATCTAGTCTATTATTGATGGGGATTTAGGTTGATTCCATGTATTTGCTATTGTGAATAGTGCTGCAATAAACATATATGTGCATGTGTCTTTATAACAATAATGTATATTCCTTTAGGTATGTACTCAGCAATCCCATTGCTGGGTCAAAAGTATTTGTGCCACTGAGTCTTTGAGGAATTACCACACTGCCTTCCACAATGGTTGAACTAATTTACACTTTCATCAATAGTGTAAAAGCATTTTTTTCCCTCCACAACCTCACCAGCATTTGTTTTCTGACTTTTTAATAATAGCCATTCTGAGTGGAGTGAGATGGTATCTCATTGTGGTTTGATTTGTGTTTCTCTAATGATTAGTGATGTTGAGCTTTTTTTCATATGTTTGTTGGCTGCATGTATGTCTTCTTTTGAGAAGTGTCTGTTTATGTTCTTTGCCCAGTTTTTAATGGGGTTGTTTGTTTTCTCATATGTTTGTTTAAGTTTCTAGTAGATGGTGGATATTAGGCCTTTTTAAGATGGATAGATTGTAAAATTTTCTCCCATTCTGTAGGTTGTCTGTTCATTCTAATGATAATTTCTGGTTGTCTGTTCATTCTAATGATAGTTGCTTTTGCTGTGCAGAAACTCTTTCATTGAATTAGATTGCGCATGTCAATCTTTGCTTTCGGTGTATATATCATTGAAATCTATACCTATGCCTATCTCCTGAATGGTATTGCCTAGATTTTCTTCCAGGTTTTTTATAGTTTTTGGTTGGTTTGCATTTATATCTTTTTTTTTTAGAGTTATAATCCAATAGAGTTATAATCCAATCTTTATTTAAAAATCTAATCTGCCAGCTTAGCGTTTTCCACCAACTCGGGGAGCTGAAAGTTTCATAGGCTTCACAATCTTTTGCTTAGGTGCTGCCTTTGTAGTTGCCTTAGCAGCAGCCATTGCAGTCTTTTTCGATGCTTGCTTAGCCTTTTTTGCTTCCTTGGCAGCCCTGATAGCTTGTTCTCGTTGAGCCTTTCAAAATTCAGGTTTCTGATTCCTCTTGGCCATTATATCAGCAAGAGAAGCACCAGTAATGGCCCTCTGGAATTCGACTGCTTGGCGCGTTCGTTTCTTTTGAATTTCTTCCAACTGTCCCTTTTTGTGCTTTCTTCTGTAGAGGACAGTCTAGTTTATCTGCTGAGGATTCCTCTTGGAAAGGAATGCCAACTCGCATTTTGCAGTAAGAAACTGGAAAACCTTCCTGTCGGTCCTGGCATAGTGCCTCCTGTGTCTGGGGTAGATCTTGTACCAGCTGAAACTGCACAGCTCGACCTTCATGATGGCGGCTCCATGGAGGAGAAAAGATCACATTTATATCTTTAATCCATCTTGAGTTGATTTTTGTATATGGTGTAAAGAAGGGGTCCAGTTTTAATTTTCTGCATATGGCTAGCCAGTTCTCCTAGCATTATTTATTAAATAGGGACTCCTTTCTCCATTGCTTGTTTTTGTCAGGTTTGTCAAAGATCAAATAATTGCAGATGTGTGGTCTTATTTCTGGGTTCTCTATTCTGTGCCATTGGTCTATGTGTCTGTTTTTGTACCAATACCATACTGTTTTTGTTACTGTAGCTTTATAGAATAGTTTGAAGTCAGGTATCATGATGCCTCCTGGTTTGTTCCTTTTGCTTAGGATTCTCTTGTCTATTCAGGCTCTATGTTGGTTCCATATGAATTTTAAAATAGCTTTTTCTAATTCTGTGGAAAATGTCAATGGTGGTTTAATGAGAATAGTATTGAATTTGTAAATTACTCTGGGTGGCATGGCAATTTTAATAATATTTATTCTTCCTATCCATGAGCATGGAATATTTTTTCATTTCTTTGTATAATCTCAGATTGTTTTGTGCAGTGGTTTGTAGTTCTCCTTGAAAAGGTCATTTACTTGTTAGTTGTATTTCTAAGTATTTTATTCTCTGTAGCAATTGTAAATGGAAGTTCATTCCTGGTTTGGCTCTTGGTTCACCTGTGGTGGTGTCTAGAAATGCTAGTAATTTTTGTACACTGATTTGTATCTTAAGACTTTGCTGAAGTTGCTTATCAGCTTAATTAGCTTTTGGACTGAGACAATGAAGTTTTCTAGATATGGGATCATGTTATCTGCAAACAAAGTAATTTTGCTTCCTCTCTTCCTATTTGGATACCCTTTATTTCCTTCTCTTGCCTGATTGTTCTGGCCAGGACTTTCAATATTATGTTTAATAGGAGTGCTGAGAGAGGGAATCCTTGTCTTGTGCCAGTTTTCAAGAGGATGCTTCCAGTTTTTGCTCATTCAGTATAATATTGGCCGTGGGTGTGTCATATATGTCTCTTATTATTTTGGGGTATGCTTTTTCAATACCTACTTTATTAGAGTTTTTAACATGAAGGAATGTTGAATTTTATTGAGGGCCTTTTTTGTATCTATTGAGATAATTATGTGTTTTTTTCTTTAGCTTTGTGTATGTGATGAATCACATTTATTGATTTGTGTACTGGGAACCAGCCTTGCATCCCAGGGATAAGCCTACTTGATTGTAGTGGATAAGCCTTTTGATGTGCTGCTGGATTTAGTTTGAAAGTATTTTATTGAAGATTTTTGCATCAATGTTTGTCAAAGATAATGGCCCGAATTTTTCTTTTTTTGTTATATCTCTGCCAGGTTTTGGTATCAGGATCATGCTGTCCTCATAGAATGAGTTAGGGTAAAGTCCTCCCTTTTCAGTTTTTTGGAATAGTTTCAGTAGAAATGGTACCAGCTCTTCTTTGTATCTCTGGTAGAACCAGCTGTGAACCTGTCTGGTTCTGGGCTTTTCTTTTTGGTTGGTAGGCTATTAATTACTGCCTCAATTTCAGAACTCATTATTCGTCTATTTAGGAATTCAATTTCATCCTGGTTCAGTCTTGAGAGGGTGTATATGTCTAGGAATTTATCAGTTTCTTCTGATTTTCTAGTTTATGTGCATCAAGGTGTTTATAGTATTCTCTGATGATTGTATTTCTGTTGGTCAGTGGTGATACCCCCAAATTATTTCTTATTGTGTTTATTTGAATCTTTTATCTTTTCTTCTTTATTAGTCTAGTTAGTAGTCTATCTATTTCATTAATAATTTCAAAAAACCATCTCCAGGATTTGTTGATTTTTTTGAAGAGGTTTTTTTGTCTGTGCGTCTCTGTCTCCTTCAGTTCAGCTCTGATTTTGGTTATTTCTTGTCTTCTGTTAGCATTGGCCTTTGTTTGCTCTTAGTTCTCTAATTCTTTTAGTTGTGATGTTAGGTTGTTAACTTGAGACCTTTCTAGCTTTTTAATGCAGACAAAGCTTTTTGATATCTCTGCATTTAGTTCTATAACTTTCCCTCTTAACATTGCTTTAGCTGTGTCCCAGGAATTCTAGTATGTTGTCTCTTTGTTCTCATTGGTTTCAAAAACTTACTGAGTTTTGCTTTATTTTCATCATTTGCCCAAGAGTCATTCTGAAGCAGGTTGTTTAATTTCCATGTGGTTGTGCTATTTTGAGTGAATTCCTTAATATTGGTTTCTAATTTGACTGTGCTGTATCTGAAGGACTATTTATGATTTCAGTTCATTTGCATTTGCTGAGGAGTATTTTACTTCTGATTATGTGATCAATGTTAATGTAAGTGCCTTGTAGGGATGAGAAGAATGCATATTCTGTTGTTTTTCAGTAAAGAGTTCTGTAGACATATGTCAGGTCCACTTCATCCAGAGCTGAATTCAGGTCCTGAAAATCTTTGTTAATTTTCTCTCTCAATTATCTGTTTAATATTGTCATTGGGGTGTTAAAGTCTCCTATTATTATTGTGTCGAGTCTAAGTCTCTATAAAAGCCCCTAAGAACTTGTTTTATGAATCTGGGTTCTCTTTGTTGGGTGCATATGTATATTTAGGATTGTGAGATTTTCTTGTTGAATCGAAACCTTTACCATTATGTAATGTCCTTCTTTGTCTTCTTTGATCTTTGTTGTTTTAACATCTGTTTTGTCAGAAACTAGGATTGCAACTAATGCTTTTTTTCTTTTTGTCATTTGCTTGGTAGATTTTTCCTCCATCCCTTTATTTTGAACCTATGTGTGTCTTTGCATATGAGATGGATCTCTTGAAGACAGCCTATGAATGGATCTTGGTTCTTTATCCAGCTTGCAACTTTGTGTCTTTTAATTGGGGCATTTAGCCCATTTATATTTAAGACTAGTATTGCTGTATATGGATTTGATCCTATCATGTTGGTAGCTGGTTATTTTGTAGACATGTTTATGTGGTTGCTTCATAAGTCACTAATCAGTGTACTTCAATGTGTTTTTGTAGTCACTGGTAACAGTTTTTCCTTTCCATATTTAGTACTTTCTTCTGGAGTTCTTGCAAGGCAGCGTTGGGGGCAATGAACTCACTCAACATTTGCTTGTCTGAAAAGCATCTTATTTCTCCTTCACTTATGGAGCTTAGTTTGGCTAGATATGAAATTCTGGGTTGGAAATTCTTTTCTTTAAGAATTTCTTTAAGAATTATGTAGTAATTAAAAATTGGTCCCCAATTTCTTCTAGCTTGTGGGGTTTCCATTGAGAGGTCCACTGTTATTCTGATGGGCTGCCCCTTATAGGTGACCTGGCTTTTCTCTCTAGCTGCCCTTAACATTTTTTCTTTTATTTCTACCTTGGAGAATCTGATGGTTATGTGTCTTGGTGATGATCTTACCAGGATCTCTGCATTTCCTGGATTTGGATGATGGCCTAACTTGCTAGGTTAGGGTGTTCTCCGGAATGGTGTCCTGAAGTATGTTTTCCAGCTTGGTTCTATTCTCCCCAATCAGTTGTAGATTTGGTCTCCTTACATATTCCCATATTTCTCAGATGTTTTGTTCATTCCTTTTCATTCTTTTTCTGTATTTTTTCCTTCCTGTCTTATTTCAGAAAGATACTCTTTAAGCTCTGGGATTCTTTTCTCTGTTTTGTCTATTCTGTATTAATACTCATGATTGCATTGTGAAGTTCTTGCAGTGTGTTTCCAGCTCTAACAAGTTGGTTATATTCCTCTCTAACCTGGCTATTTGGTTATCAGTTCCTGTGTTGTTTTATCATGATTCTTAATTTCTTTACATTGAGTTACAACATGCTTCTTTACTCAGTGAAGTCAGTTATTACCAACATTCTGAAGCCTAATTCTGTCATTTCAGCCATCTCAGCCTCAGCCCAATTCTGAGCCCTTGGTGGAGAGGTGTTGCAGTCATTTGGAAGAAAAGGGGCCCTCTGGCTTTTTGGGTTTTTGGCATTTATACATTGATTCTTTCTTATCTTTGTGGGCTTATCCGCCTTTGATCTTTGAGGTTGATGGATGGTTTTGTGTGTGTGTGTGTGTGTGTGTGTGTGGTGGTTGTTTTCTGTTTGTTTTTCTTTTAACGGTCTGGCCACTCTTCCATAGTTCTGCTGCGATTTGCTGGGGTCCTGCTCCCAACCCTAGTTGCCTTAGTTTTCCCCATATGTAGGGGTATCACCAGTAAAGACTGTAAAACAGCAAAAATGGCAGCCTTCTCCTTCCTCTGGAAGCTCTGTCTCAGGTGGGACTGACCTATTGCTGGCCCAAGGGTGCCTGTAGGAAGTGGTTGGAGACCATGGTTGGCAGGTCTCACCCAGTTAGGTGGAAAAGGATTAGGAACTCCTTTAATGAAGCAGACTGGCTGCTTTTTGGTAGAGCAGCTATGCTGTGTTGGGGATCACTTCAGCTCCTGATTGGCTTTCGCTCTCCGAGGGCCACAGTCTGAACTGGCTGAGAAGCCTAAGTGGCCAAGCCTTCTCAGCCACTGCCCTTACCCTCAGGCACTCTGTCCCAGGGAGAAAGTAGGGCTCCGTTGGTTGGTAGAATATGGGTGGGGCTGGCTAGAGGCCCTGGCAGGGAGAACCCCACTGGGAGTACCTAACCTGTAATAAGTCAATCAGGGTCCCAATTAAAGAATCAATCTAGTCATGCCTCAACAAAACAGTTGTGTTGTGTTTGGGAGCTGCCTCTGACCCTATCTACTTGGATTCTCCAAAGCCCACAGGCTGGAATGGCTGAATTGTCCAACCAACCCAGGTGGTGGCCCTCCCTTCCCCCTGGGTACTCCATCTTAGTGGAGATCAGAGCTCTGTCCATAATAGGTGAAGGTAGCCTGGCTGGAGGACCTGGCTGGTTGGTCCTGACCATTGAGGAGGAATGGATTAGGCCCTAGTTCAAGAAGCAGTCTGGCCACAATCTGGCAAAGCCACTATGCTGTGCTGCTGGGGGACCATTACTTGTTCCAACTGTTTGTATTCTCTCTGGAACAGCTGTTGACTAAACAGCAGAGATTGTGCCTGCCCCTCCCCACCCTGGGGGCTCCATCTGATCTCAGGCAGGCTACACCCTGTTGCTGGTGGCTGGCTGGAATTCCAAGCCAGTGAGTCTTACTTTTTTACATGCCCTGAAAGTGTGGCCTGTGGAACAATGCTGCTCAGCTCTCTGGGATTCTGCCCACTTCTTGTCTTGCCTGAGTTGCAAACATGTTTGTTGGGAATCTTGGGGCCAGAGTATGTAAAACACCTGGGCCTCTGCATGGCTGAACAGCTGCTCTGCCAAGACTCCACACAGCTCAGTGTGTTGGACCTGAGGTCTTGGTCGTATGGGCTCACACGGGGATCTCCTGATCCAGGAGTTGCAAAGATCCATGAGAGAAGCCTGGTTTCCTGTGCTTGCACAATCACTCACAGCTTCCCTTGGCTCTGTGTCACTCCCTCATGGGCCTTTGCCCCATCGTGCTTTTCTTCGTTCTCTGTGGGTGGAGTTGTTTCCCTAATCAGTCCCAGTACAAGAACCTGGATATTTCAGTTGAAGGTGCTGTCTTCACTCACCCTTTTTGTTCCTCTCTGTGAACGATGTGGACTGCAGCTGCTTCTAATTGGCCATCTTGGTCCCTCCCTGATGTTCTACCCTCCAAATCTTAAAAAAATTTTCTTAACTATATTCATCATGGTTTTTAAAAAAGTACATTTTGATACCATGAGATACCACTATTTGTATCTCATGTAAGTCTACTTTCTCATTTGGTGTATCTATGTCTTGCCTCATATGTCTTATTACTTTTGATCATTGGTCATTCAAAATTGTATTTGAAAATTATAGATAGTTAGAAGTTTAGGATGATGTCATATTCTGCTAGAAATGATTTATGTTTACAAATCCAGATACATAATCAGGAATTAGTGTATTAAGCTGAATATCAGTCCCTGAAAAGCCCTGTCAAATTCTAGTATTACCTTCATCCTACTATAGTGTCCTTTGGGCACTATAGTAGTTTTTGTTCAATCCCTGGCAGGTCTTGAACCCCAGTGATGTTCTATTAACCATGAAATCTGTCTACATCCATACTCAGCTTCTCAGTCCCCCACTGTGTCTTCTGGAATTGGCAGATATCCCTAGGGGAAAAGCAGCCAGATATGCCTGGTTTTAACTCTGGGTTTCTCCCAGAATTTGGCCACCTAATTTTTCTCTATATTTTTAGTGCTTTGATGCTGTGAGATCCATGTTTGCATATATATGTTTTTTCACTTCTTTGGACCTGTTCTCAGTGGAAGGATGGGTCTGATTACTTTGTTTGCCATTATTAGAAGATGAGTATGTTTTTACTTTTTTATTGAATGCCCAAAGTATGCTATACTCTATATAAAAAATCCATATTTATCACTAAACATGTGATTCTGATTTTGAATCAGGGAAGACTATTGAATGAATTAATGAAGTGTGGAGGTTTCACATTTTATATCTCTGGACAATGTTTTACTTACTTAAAGCCCTCTGCTTTGTATATAACAGTCTGCAAACAAACACATTTTAATTATATAGATATGTTTAAATGTTTTCTATTCTATTTGTAGTTTAATGCTTGACAAAAATATTATTTTCACCATGAACCTTTTTTGATGTCTTCAGGCAAAATAGTTGTTTTCTCCTTAGGATCTCCGCATTTATTTTTTGGTCCTAAAATCACTGTAACTATATGTTGTTTGTATCTGTTTTGTTTCTGCTATGCAATTAAGCTTAGGAAGAAGAAATTGTGTCTCACCAAAATATACATATTTCAAATTACCTAACATAATTTTTTGCATAGAATGAGAGCTTAGTATATATTTGGAAAATAAATAGATAGATGAATGAATAAACACTAAAGTGCAGGGAAAGGAATGTTGATTGGAATAAGAAGAGGTAGATTTGTTGTCTCTGCCTGTGGGCAAGTGTTTTAATGTTTTCTCAGTGCCCTTATTTGTGAAATGGAAATAAATGGCTACCTCAAGGAGTGTTGATGTCTGCCTGTGGACAAATGTTTTAAGTGTTTTCTCAGTGTCTTTATTTGTAAAATTGGAACAAATGACTACCTCAAGGAGATCGGAACTTGAAGACATAAGTGTACATTTATCTTAATATGCATTGTAGAATAATATACAAATTTAAGATAGCCGCTTATATTTTAAAAACCTGTGGTGGTAAGGGTGGGGAATATATGCCTATAAAGGCATAAAATATGTTGAGAAGAGCACACAAGTAACTGTAGGCAGAGAAACTGGATAGTGAGAAAACAGGTTAGAAATTTGACTTTTTATAGTCTATACCATTTGAATTTTGAACCACATGCATATATTAACTACTTAAAACAAATTAGAATTTAAGAAAAATATAGTATATTATTAGTATTTCATTTTGTATCAGAGAACTCCATTCAGCAGAATCATTTTTGTGCTGATTGTAATGATTGAGACTCTTATCTAAATAATTTTACAGATAATGATTTATAGTTTGTAAATTTCTTTGCTTTTCTTTATTTTTTAGAAACTTCTTTACTTTTAACATTTGTTTTGTAGCTCAGAGCTTAGGGCATGTATCGATCATTTCTTAAAATTGTTATATCACCTAGGTTGTTAGGTTAATGCATAAATAGGTTTGGAAGGGTCGAAAAGCTAGAGATTTTTGGAATGTGAGGTTCCTTGTCATTTATTGGAATTTCAAGATATTTTCTGAATATTCTCATACAAATAGATCTTTTTTAGGGAAGAAAATTTTGTAGAAAAGTGCAGTTACTCATGTATACTTGGAGAGGAATATTGTCCTCATAGGTTGACCTCAGATCAGTGGCAAGAATACATGAGACTTAGAGAAGATGGGACTCTCAACCACCCTCGTTACCCATCAGCTCTAAAGATAAATTGAGTGACAAATGAGGCAGACAGAAGGCATTTATTTCCAGAATTTCTGCAGAGGTTTTTTGAGTCAACATTTTGTGCATTTAAAATATCTCTTGATATTCAGGAATCTTTCTTAGCCTTTGGTTTTGTCTATATTCTGGCCATTTCCAATTTCACCAGATGACCATGAAAGGGTGGTTGGAATCTGGAATGCAGCCCAGGGAAACACTGCTGACCTAAGTAGCTCTTGTTTAACTTTAGTGGAGGAGAAGGTAAAAGCAAATGTCCTCTATGTGGTTGAAGGTAGGCTTTGGAGCTCATTTTTTCATCTCTTTCCCAGGTTGGCAAGAATTAAAAGAAAAAAATTAACCTCACTCTGTCTCCAGGTATTGTAAAATAATTTCTGATTCTTGTTTGGCTTTTCTTATTCTTTTTCTCAAGCTCTCCAGCTTCACTAAATTTAATTTATGATGTTTTTAACCAAATAAACTGAAAAAGGCCTTGAGATTAATCATTTTCTATTTATAATTTGCTTAGGTATCCCAGTTTTTAAATCATATCTCTTGAAAGACTCAGGATTTTTATCATAGCCTTTTAAAATCTGGTATATTACCCTTGAGGGGTAAGTGGGACGTTTGCTTAGAATCCTGCAATTCACAAATTTAAATAGGAAAAATAAATCACTACCGGCATTATATTAACAAAAGATTTATAGTCACCACCAAGCTGCAAGCAACAAGAAGTTGTTATTTAGCTTCAACTTGATTAAAAAACTAAGCAAGTCATTTTATGTTCATGGCTTTTGCTTCTGTGGCTTAATGTGAAATGTAGTATGAACCAGTAGTTCTATGTGGTTTGTTACCACCCCATCAGCATTGTTCTGAAGCTGAAATGAGATGGGCAGTATAAGCTCTATAAGCATTCAATCGTTATGAACTATTATTATTATCTTCCCTTAGGATTTCAAGCATATTTATAACATAATGCTTATTTTAACTTGTATTTTCCCAGTTTAAACAGCCAGGTTGATGATGATGCCCTTTACTGAGATAGGAGGAATCAGACAAAAATATGTAATTTTGTAAAGAACAATTGAATATATTCAATTGTTCCTTGAATGTGAACAATTGAATATATGCTCATACATATTCTTAGTCTTTACATATTCTTAACAGCTTCTAGAAGGCTATTAAGAGTATGTGTGAGCATATGTTCAATTGTTCATGTACACATGCATAGATTTAATATATGCAGATGTATAGCAAGAGAGAGAGACAATCAGAGAGCGATAAGGGGTAAATAATTTTGGCGGCAACAATTCCCGCTAATTATGGATAGCTAAGACTTTTATTACTCTTTGCTCTTAAAGACAGAAATTTTTCCTTACTCATCTTTACAGTCTCTCTAACACACAACATTATCTGTCAACTTCATGTGGCAGGGCATTTATAATTTTTTTGCTAAATTGCATTAACATATTCCATCTGGAGTTAGCATGAGAAATAATCTAGAGACAATTTTTGAAGTTCCCCATTACTTCACAGATTCAGTTATTCCAGGTTAAATCATGCCTTTCATTAACTGAGTGTTCTGATCTTTGCTTTTTCAATATGGTAGCAGAACACAGAAAACTTACAATCTGAGTATTATCTTTGTTTTCTAAGGTCAATAACTTCTTTTAGTACTTGAAACAAACATATCTGTTTTGTCATTTATTAGTGTTCAGTACTAGTTTACATTTATAATTCATAAGATGTTTTATTAGTCATTTCAGAATTTGATAAAAAATAAACTTTTTAGGTATCACCATTATACCCACACAATCAGTAAGGAAGCCTGCTCAGAGTTTAACCATTCAGCTAGAGCCTGGTAGAATTAGGACTCAAACTCTTGTCTTCCAAAGCCAGGACTTATGCATGACAAAGGCTTGATCAGGAAAAGAAGCAATTTTAGGCATGTGTATGAATTTAAATCATTCCTATTACCTTAAATAAGTTGAAATGATTCTTCAGATTTCAAAATGTCTAGTTAAAAGATTTTAGAAACATCTTTTTAAAATGTACCATCTGTGATTCTTCAGCAACATTTATGGTTGTGGTTCATTTTAAATACATTTTATTAATTCATAATAAAACTGAACTATAATGCTAGAATAAAAAATTATCAACAAATAAATCTATCATTAAAGGACATTTTTAAAAAGTTGTTCCTTTGGGGCTGGTTACTATTTAACATTTTGAAAGTAAAATTATTTTAAGTCTAGCAAGCTAACAGTAGTATATCAGGTTGAGAAACTATTTTGACTACAATATTGTCTTTACTCATAAACACCTATAGAAAATTTCATTTAAAAGACCTTTTTTTCTTCAGCAGTTGGTAACCACAGTACAAAGCTTTCTTCCCTTGTTATTTTAAAATACAAACCTGTCATGTAGCCAACAACAACGAACTTGAGACAGACTGGTAGATTATTCATGTTAAGCAAGTGGAGATTCTGTTTGGAAAAGATCTGCCCCTGTTAGAAAGCCGGCCCAGACAACCAGCCACCCTGGCCACATGGGAAAAATCTAACTTCCCGATGAGGAAGTTCGCCCCCCCACTTAACTTCCCGATGAGGAAGTTCGCCCTCTACATACCGTTCTGGCCTTCCCACCTGACTACAGCCACCTCCCGCCTAGCGACCGGCTGAACCAATCACCATCTGCCCTATCAGCTCTCTAATGACTTCCTGCCCAACAAGCTCTTCCCCCCCGAAGACTTCCTGCCCGACCACCGGCCTGACCAACCACCACCCGCCGAGTCAGCACCCCGCCAAGCCCTCCTGTTCCCACCCCTATAAAAAGCTCTAACCCTCTAGGCTCGGCGCGGCCATCTTTCTGCTTTCCCCTCTGGTCCGCCCAGAGGCTCTTTCTTCTCAATAAAGCCTGAACTTAAGGACTTTCTTCCAGCCTGCAATCCGGTTTATTCCAGCGAACTCTGTCTCTCCGTGGACAGTGGGTCGGACAGATTCAATCCTGATTTTCAGAACGTGTTTCTCTAAAGCAGAGAATTATGTATGCTCAGTATGAAAGTACCATCCTGGCTTTTTTTTTCAACCAAGCAGAGATATGCCCAGCATTTTAGAAACCACAAAATAAGCACAGAAACTTCTGCACAAATTAAGGAATGATATATATCCATTTATCATTGCAAAGAAGGGTTTAAAATATTTTTTAATTCTCATTGTGACTTCTTTGTAACGTGGGTCATTTAAAATATGTGGCTTTTTTTCAAGCTCCTTTTCATTACTGATTTTTTAATTTATTGTGGCCAAAGATGTACTCCATAGGATTTTGCCTCTTTGAAATTTGTTGAGAATTTATTTTGAGGCTCTGTTATTACATACATAACAATTTAGAGCCAGAGGAGGGAGAGGATCAAAAAACTACTTATCACGTACTATGCTTATTGCCTGGGTGATGAAATAATTTGCACATAAAACCCCTGTGATAGGCAATTTACCTATGTAATAAAACTGCACATGTACCCCTGAAACCTAAAATAAAAGTTAAAAAAGATTTAGAAATATTTTGTCTTTCACTTGAATTAAAACATTTATTTCACAATGACCATTTTTATCTCCTTTCCCTTTTGCTCAACTTCTTCCCCTCCTGCTTCTCCTTTTTCCCCTTCTCCTTCTCCTCCCAAATGCTATGCGTACATTGTCCTAAACAAACCAGATGAAGTTACCTTTTTACTTACAAAAGAGGTAATCCAATTACTCTGAAAGACAGTTTAATGATTTACAAGAACCAGGTCAATCTCAAACAAAGAATAACCCTTGTTATAGTTTATATGACTCCACATGATGGGTGCATTCAGGTAGGAGGAACTTAATGGTACTACTGGTTTGGCATGGCACACAGCTCCTTCTTTGTGGTTGATGATGTGTCTGCTAACCACATGATATCTTCATTACCAGTATCACAGGGGATCTCACCAGGGAAACTGCTTTAATGACCTGTCCTAGCACAATTTTTTTTTTATTTGTTCTGGATTTTACCCTTCTCACAGAAGTTTCTATATTACACTGAACTTCATTCAGGACAAAGGATTCTTCCCTATCACAGCAGGGATGTGGTACTGTGGTTTCAACATGCGTTGATAGACTGGCTATTATTCTAGATGCCGTTATCCATGATCGGGATTTGCTATAGTTGTCATTCTGAACAGCTATTGATTAAAGTCTCTTTTCTTACCAACAATAGAAAACACACATTTATTGAGTCTTTATCCTGTGCCAGGCCTTATAGAAATGTATATCACAGAGGTATTTCGTCCCCAGTTTGTTTTAATAGTTCTGTCTAAACTTTTAAAGAAGGAGCTAATTTAGATAACACAAATGGTCATTGCTCAAGGAAAGCCGAAACACTCCTGTCATTTGTGTGTTCATAAACACTTGCAAAATACTTTCCATGACTTCCCTAACCCTCAGGATGATGTCGGGGCAGGTATGATAATTGAGAGCTTCTAGTAAAGGGAGTTGAAGTTTAAAGATGTTAAGTGATTTGTCCAAAGTCCCTTTGGTGGTGGTAGAGTAGGATGCTGAGGCATACTGGAAAGGGCATGGCAGCCGAAAGACCTGAATTCAACTTCCACCATCTCCATCATTTCCTGTGTTACCTTGGGCACATTTCTGAAATACATCTGATTCTGTTTCTCATATTCCTTGGCTTTGACAAGGGGTTCTTGATGGGTTTAAATTAGCTAATGAGCGTGAAAGTGTCTGCAACCTGAAAAGTATTGTCAGAGTGTGAGTTGCTATTATTTCATCTTTAGGTAAGTGATGACGGTATCACAGACCACATTTCAAGTCAGATAGAACTAGTTCTGACTAGCATGTGCTGCATGAATTTGAGTGTGTTACTTGAGCTCTCTGGGTATCTGTCTCCTCAGTTGTAAACTATGTGTCATAATGCAACCTTATGTATTGTGAATATTGACTGAAGCAACAGAAGTGAGGTGTGGAGCACAGCTTACAGGAGGCACTTAGTGAATCTCAGGGCTCCTCTTTCTAGATTCAGACCAGTGTTTGTACTGGGACAGTACCATCTCCGTAGGAGAGCACTTCCTGCTTTAGTCTAGCACATGAGATCTATAGTGGACCATGCAGGTCATTCTATGGATAACTAATCTGACATAGAAAGGTGAACTGACTTTGTCAGGTCGTAGAGGTAATGGCAGAGTTGAGAGCTGAACTGCATCCTGATCTCAAATCCAGTGCTTTTTTTTTTTTTTAACATTATTAGATTAATCTCAACAGCATTTAAAAAATTGTCCTTGCCCTACAAAAGTGATTTGTAGCTTGATAAGGATAGCATTGAATCTATAAATTACTTTGGGCAGTATAACCATTTTCACAATATTGATTCTTCCTATCTATGAGGATGGAATGTTTTTCCATTTGTTTGTGTCCTCTCTTATTTCCTTAAACAGTAGTTTTAGTTCTCCTTCAAGAGGTCCTTCAAATTCCTTGTAAGTTGTTTTCCTAGGTATTTTATTCTCTTGTAGCAATTGTGAATGGGAGTTCACTCATGATTTGGCTCTCTGTCTATCACTGGTATATTAGAAGCTACCATTGACTTTGTTCACAGAATTAGAAAAAACTACTTTAAATTTCATATAGAACCAAAAAAGAGCCCACATGGCCAACACAATCCTAAGCAAAAAAAATAAAGCTGGAGGCATCACACTACCTGATTTCAAACTATACTATAAGGCTACAGTAACAAAAACAGCATGGTATTGGTACCAAAAACAGATATATAGACCAATGGAACAGAGCAGAGGCCTCAGAAATAATGGCAAACATCTACAACCATCTGATCTTTGATAAACCTGACAAAAACAAGCAATGGGGAAAGGATGACTTACTTAATAAATGGTGTTCGGAAAACTGGTTAGCCATATGCAGAAAACTGAAACTGGACCTCTTCCTTTCACCTCATATAAAAATTAACTCCAGATGGATTAAAGGCTTAAACATAATACCTAAAACCATAAAAACCCTAGAAGAAAACCTAGGCAATACCATTCAGAACATAGTGTGGACAAAGATTTTACACCTAGAACACAAAAAGCAATGATAGCAAAAGCCAAAATTGACGGATGAAATCAAATTAAGCTAAAGAGCTTCTGCACAGCAAAAGAAACTATCATCAGAGTGAAGAGGAAACTGATAGAATGGGAAAAAATTTTTGCAATCTATCCATCTGATAAAGGGCTAACATCCAGAGTCTGTACGGAATACAAACAAAATTACAAGAAAAACCCCATAAAAATGTAGGTGAAGGATATGAACAGACACTTCTCAAAAGAAAACATTTATGCAATCAGCAAACATACAAAGAAAGCTTATCATTACTGGTCATTAGAGAAATGCAAATAAAAACCACAATCAGATACCATCTCATGTCAGTTAGAATGGTGATCATCAAAAAGTCAGGAAACAGATGCTGGAGAGGATTTAAAGAAATAGAAATGCCTTTACACTGTTGGTGGGAGTGTAAATTAGTTTAACCATTGTGGAAGACAGTGTGGTGATTCCTCTAGGATCTAGAACCAGAAATACCATTTTTACCCAGCAATCCATTACTGGGTGTATTCCCAAAGGATTATAAATCATTCTACTATAAAGACACATGCACATGTATGTTTCTTGCAGCACTATTCACAATAGCAAAGACTTAGAACCAACCCAAATGCCCATCAATGATAGACTGGATAAAGAAAATGTGACACATATATACCATGGAATACTATGCAGCCATGAAAAAGGATGAGTTTATGTCTTTTGCAGGGACATGGATGAAGCTGGAAACCATCACTCTCAGGAAACTAACACAGTAAGAGAAAACCAAACACCACATGTGCTCACTCATAAGTGGGAGTTGAACAATGAGAACCCATGGACACAGGGAGGGGAACATCATACACTGGGACATGTCAGGGTGTAGGGGGCTAGGGGAGGGATAGCATCAGGAGAAATACCTAATGTAGATGACAGGTTGATGGGTGCAGCAAACCACCATGGCACATGTCTACCTATGTAACAAACCTGCATGTTCTACACATGTATCTCAGAACTTAAAGTATAATAATAATAAAAAGAAATATTAAATAAATAAAAATTAGAAAAAATGTGATTTGTATTGAGCACATTCGTGTAGGTAGATGTGTTGCTGGTGCAGTTGAATCAAACCTAAATTGTTCTACATCACAAATAGCCTATACAGGAAATTAAGCTCAGAAAGGTTTCTTTGTACATCCTGGACTGTTCTCTGTAGCAGAACCACAGTGCTCCCTCGGAAACAAGGAATCTACTTTTAATGTCTACATTTTACTTGATTTTAAATTTCCTGAAGCTATTACTTCAGAGTCGTACACTTGTTGACTGTGAGGTGTGGTGGAAAGACCTAGCACTGAGGCAGTCAAGAGATCTGGATTCTAGTTCCAGATCTGGCATTACTCAGCTATTGTACTTTGTTGGAAACATAACTACGACTCCTATCACAGCCTGAAATATCTTGAAGTCATCTGAATTACTTCTAATTATATTAGTTTTCTGTTGATACTATAACAAATTACCACAAATTTAGTGGTTTAAAGAAAACAATATAAACTCTTGCAGTTCTGGAGGGAGGCCAGAAGTCCAGAATGGGTCTCATGGGGCTAAAATCAAGGTGTTGGGTCCTTCTGGAGACTCTAGGGAAAACTTCATTTCCTCACCACTTTCAGCTCTTAGAAATGCAGTGCATTTCCCCTGCACTCCTTGGTCACGTCCCCTTCCTGGTATCCCTTTTACCTCTTGCTTCCATCATCTTGTCTTCTACTCCTCTGACTCTCCTATGTCATTTGTATAAATACCCCTGTGACTTTATTGCCCATCCTTGGGTAATGCAGGAGAATCCTTTCATCTCAAGATCCTTATCTGGGTCACACATGCAAAGGTTCTTTTTCCATACCAGGAAACATTCAGAGTTTAGGATGTGGGCATATCTAAGGGGCCATTATTCAGGCTCCCAAAGAAACCAAAGTGGTCAATGATAGAGGACTGGGGAATGGGGTCAGAAAGAATGAACTTATTTTTGGTACCTTCACTTATTTCTTCAGTATATGAACAGATAGCAGATAAAACAGTGTATGAGATTCAGAGTCATGTAGACCTGCCTTCAAATCCCAGCTATACCACTTACCAGCTGTTTGACCCCAGGCAAATAATATAACTTCTCTGAGTTTCTGCTTCTTCATCTGTAAAATGGGAATAATAATATGAGTTCTATATGTTTGTGTGTGTTTTTGTGTGAGGAGTAAATAAGATAACATATGTAAGGCTATCAGCACAATAACTAGTACAGATCAAGATCTCAGTAAATGAGACTATCATGACCGAGGCTACTAAGCCTTGCTTCCAACTCAGTATTTATCTGTGCAAGGGACCAGTTTTGTTTAATGTTACCTTAATTTTAATATTTTTATCTTCTCCCTCCAGTTTTCATTTCCTTTCTTCTGTTTCCTTTGCAATAAGTCCTGTTTAATGCTATGTGTCTTTGGATATACATATATAAAATCATATCGCATTATTTTATACATGCGTGTTTCTAATTCAATGGGATGTAAAATGCGTTTAACGTTTATTTTTTTCCACTCATTTTTGTGTTGTTCAAGATTTGTCCATCCAGCATGTTAGTTTTCCACCCTGGCTATGGTCATCTAGGGTGCTTCAGTACTCCCTGCCACAGATGTGTATGCATTTCCATGTCCCTTTAGGGAAGTTGGAAAGAGTTGCTCTGAGATATACATCCAGCAGTTGGAAGCAGGCTTATGGTGCAAGTATGGCCAGATTGCTCTGTAGAAACACTATACCATTTCTTCTTCCACCCGGAGAACAGATGTTCTTGTTTAACATCGTTTGCTGACATTTAGTGTTTTCTGACTCTGATTTTGTTTTACAGGTGATAGTTACAAAGTGGTGTCAGATTTATTTATTTTTTTAATAGTAGTAGGGTTGAACACTATATATTTACTAGTTTTCAGGTTTTTCCGTTCTGTGGATACAAATAGTATAGTTTATATGGCTATAAATTCTTTGCTCATTATTGGCTTAACTAGCTTTTTGTTTTTGTTGCTTGTTAATTTGTTGGTATGTCTTGAATGCTCTATATAGTACTTCTTTGTTGGGTTAATACATTTAAAATTTCTTGATGAAACCTCTCAGCCTTTTGCTAACTTTATCACATATATATGTGTCTATATATCATAATGTTATATATTCTACATATACCCAGTTGTAGACATTACATCAATTTTAGGTGCTGTAACTAAGCTTTGCCAAATCACCTGTGTTTTATGGATTTTGGGGTTCCCTTAATGAAAAGAAATTCAATGATTTTCCTTCTATGATGTGTGATTTCTTTGGAATCATCTTAAAAAGATATTTCCCACCCACGATAACAAAGATTTTTTCTTATATGGTCTCATTTGGCCTTTCTAAAAAGTAACCAGTTGCAGAAGAGGTTCAATCAGGAGAAATCAGTAAATTATAGAAGAAGCATCAGTTGATTACTATAGCAGCTCAGCAGTAAGGAATATGATGGTTAGTTTGGTTAAATTTTACTCAAAGTGATTCAACTAAAACTTTGGGGAAAAAAACTTGGGTCAACAGTTAGTCGGTACCTAGTCTCTGCCAGGTGTGGACTGAACTCTTCAAAGCATGTTGAAGTTGGAAAGAGCCAATGGGAGAAATGAGGCAAGGGTCATGCTGAGTTCAGCTCAGGATTTGGGGCATGTTCTACAAAACCCTGCTGTCTGGGGCTGGCCACAGAGTCACTGGGGCAAAAGGACTAACAAAACTGTAAAAGTGTGTCTTGGGTTAACAGCCATTTTGAACATGTTTTAATGGTGATAAGAACACATGTGTCAACCATGGATTAAGAGAATGATCACACTTTGCAGCAGATTTTAGACACACACTGCTTGCTTATGGCGAAAGTCCTAGAAAGGTACCCGTGGAACTTAATAACTTCTACTTTGTCATGTCCTAGTTACCAAGAACCTTTTTAAAGGTAGAGATAATGGAAGACTTGTTTGACTTCCTAACATGCAGTACAATGCCCAGCACACAGTAAATGCTTAGCTAACATTTGCTAATGGGATAACAGCAGCAGATTAGTGCAGGGAGCAGCTTCATCATCTGACTCTGCTGCAAGGCCCCTCAGTCTGGAAGACCCTGTAGAAATAAATTCACTGGAAAAAACCTAAGGCCTTCCAATGAATACTTAGTCACTTCCATGCTTAAAACCAGAGAAGAGTGCAAGCACCTAAACCCATAGATGAGTTTATCAGCTTGGGTAGCTGTCACCTAGCATTGGCTTCAAAGGAATGACATTATGTAAGACAGTAGAAATAGGGGAAGGGGGTGTGAGCCTAAAGGCAAAGGTAAAGGAAAGAGGAACCTTAAAGGAAAAGAAATTAGAGTGCCTTGAAGGACAACACAAAAGATAGTTCTGTATCAGTGGATATTCAGACTTCTGAGCCTGTTGGACTATGAGAGCATTTCCTTTACATCTATCACATATGGTAGTTCAGAAGCAGTAAGTAAAAGATCTTTGTTGTTTTTTTTTAAATATACTTTATTTTTATTTTATTTTATTTTTATTTATTGCATTTTAGGTTTTGGGGTACATGTGAAGAATACACTTTATTTTTAGAGCAGTTTTAGATTCACAGCAATACTGAGCAGAAGGTACAGAGATTTCCCATATACCTGCTGCTCCTATGCAAATATAACCTCCCCCACTGTTCATATCCTGCTCTAGGTACTTGTGTGACAATTTATGGACCTCCATTGACATATCATTATCACACAAAGTTCATAGTTTACATTAGAGCCACCCTTGCTGTTGTGCATTCTGTGGGGCAAATGCATGATGTCAGGTATCCATCATTATAGCATCATCCAGAATAGTTTCACTGCTCTAACAATCCTCTGTATTCTGCCTGTTCATGTCCCCTGTCCCTCAACCCCTAGAAATCATTATCCTTTTACTGTCTTCATGGTTTTGCACTTTCCACAATGTCATATAGTTGAAATCTCATATATCCAGCCTTCTCAAATTGGCTTATTTCACTTAGTAATATTCGGGTTCTGGTGGATTCAGATTTCCTTACCTCTTCCTTCTGCTGCTTTTGGCTTATCTGCCTGGAATCTCTTCCTATAAACTGTCACCTTTATAAACTTTTTTCTGCAGGGAAAATCTTTCACCTCTGGAAGAACAGTGTGTTGCTTCTTGGAAATCAAGTCTTGTTCCACAGAAGAGAAGTATGTAAATATAGCTGTTTATTAATTCTCTCTTTTTTTCCTCTCTTTGTCCTCCTCCCCTCCTCCCTCCCTCTCTCTGTCTCATCTCCCACTATACCTCTGTGTTTCTGTCTCTCAGTTCTGTAAGGATGCTGTAAGGATCAATTCAACGCTTTTAAAATCCCTCTGCTGCCCTCATGTGGACATCTGCTGAGAAGCAGGATGATCCTCGAAACTGAAGGCCAAGTAGTTAAAAAGGAATTGTTGGGATTTTCACCTGTCTCCCACCAATGGACTCCTTGCGAGTTGCCTCTATCTCTGGCTGCAGCTAGGCCTTTGATCCACAGTCACGAATTTACCAGGTCTTCGGTTTAGTTTGATAGACTTCGCTAGTTTCCTGGTGCTGGTAGCACATGAGTAGTTGTTCCTTATTTTCTTGTCTCAGCACCAGGGTCTGTAGTCAAAGGAAAAAAGCAAAAGCAATTTCTCTCATGAGATTGCAGCATTTCAGTCACTTCTCCAGTTGCCCACAACTCATTAATTCACCGTTTTGACCTCGTGCGTGTCTTACTCTCCCTTTCCCTGGCTTCCTGTCACCATTTCCCACATAAACTATACAGATCCAAGTCTTTTCTTCTTGGAGAGAGAAACCAAACAAAAACACATTATCCCCATGGAAACTTAAGACCTTACCATTTCTTTCATCATTTCAATTAACCTTATAGAAACCTCCATCATAGCCAATGTTAACATTAGAAAATGCATAGAGACTGTGTTCTCAATGTATGAATTTGATTTATTTATATAGCTGGATTTCTACTTTATTATAACTGAAGTTTCATGAATTAAAAAAATTATATTTCAAATATGTTTGTTAATATGTATTTTATAATTAATATATGACCACATTCATTTTATAATATTTATATAAGTATCATTATGTATAACACATTTATTAATAATTTATAATGTTAATATTACAGTAAACTTTAATATATATAATTTATTTCAAATATTTGAAAAGTAAATTTTATTTAACTATAATTTTATTTTATTATAAAAATATATAAACTCTATATTGCCATCAATAAATTTCTATAAATTCTATATTGATATCTATATATTCTATATTGATATCACTTTCCACAGGAAAATTCATAGATTGCCAAATAAATTACCAAACATAGCCACACGATGGCAGTGCCTGCAAGCTTTTTTCTCTTCAGTCTAAGTATGCTACATCCATGATAATAGTGCTTGCTGTTCTTTAATCTGTGCTTGAGGTGAACAGGCCATATCTAGCAAACACAAGCAGAAATATTAATCTGTGCTTGAGGTAAACAGGCCATATCTAGCAAACACAATCAGAAATATATCTGCAAAATCTGTATTCATAACCTTCATCATTTCCCACCTCACTAGGACTAGCCGGAGTCATCATGACATAGGTTCAAATGTTAGGCTTCCTTGCTCACTCACAGGGGCCTGCAAACCTGGGCAGGTGTCCCCTTAGACAGACCAGGTTCTCCTTATTACCACTGATTATGTTCCATCACCACCTGTTAATCTATGGCTTATGTAGGAGCTGTGGGCAGTGCTATGCTGTTGGGAGTTAGACAATTAGTTGAGCAGACATGTCAATTCACTGCTCAGGAATCCAGGCAGAAACTCACTTGACTGATACTCGACAGAATGAACACATTTTTTGTCGGTATCTCTGCTCTGATGAGAATTTTTATATGCTGTCTGATCCAAATCACCTTAGAAGTAGACACTCAAATTGAGAGTCTATTACTAATCCACTGACTTGTAAGATATCTGGGCTGGTGATAATCCCTTGCATATTGTTCCATTACCTTTACCTAATCCAGGGGTCAGCAAATTAGAGCCCATGGGTCAAATTTATCCCACTGTCTATTTTTGTAAATAAAGTTTTATTGGAACACAGCCATACTCATTTGTTACATATTGTCTATGGTTGCTCTGGAAGAATAGATTTGACAGCGACCTATGGTATGCAAATCCTAAAATATTACCACTGGCTTTTAAATTGTTTCAGAGATGGAGTTGCCTACATCTGGAGTGTAGTTACTATTCCCAGGTGAGATCACAGAGCACGATGGCCTCAAACTCCTGGCCTCAAGCAATCTTCCTGCCTCAACCTGTAGAGTAGTTATTACCATTGGTGCATGATAACATGCTTGCCTTATTTAGCCTTTCATGAAAAAAGTGCAACAAGTTGAGCGAAATGTTAAGGATGAGCATCTTTAGATAATGCCATTAAGGATTAGTCATTTTTTTGTCTTTACTTGTCTTTATTTTCTAATTATTTTATTGAGAAATGATTACTTGCTTAACTATTCATATATATGAGTGTATACATTTATATTTACATATTGGTATATTATATATAATTAGCTCTGAACAAGAGAGTTCGCTTGACCCTTGAAGCTTTGAAGCCATGCATTGACTTCTCTTCTCTACCTATGAAAGATTTTATATATATATATATATATATATAATATTATATCCTAAAATAGTACTACATAAAATATATATGTTATGATATATATATATCATAACACACACATATATATATAACTATATATATAACATATATATATATATATATAAAACACAAACACACGAATTTGGACCATATAGTTATTTTTAAGTAATAATGATCAGCCACATAGGAACTAATTTTATTTCCACATAGAAGTGTATACAGCTCTTACTCTGAAGCTTTCCAAAGTGTGACTACTAGAAAGATAGAACAGAAACTCTCTCTTTAGGTTTTAATTGCCTGAAAGCTCCTTGATGGGGATGGTTTTGCTTTCTGCAGTTTTGGGCCAGCCGCAGGGCCTGATTGAGGTAGTTAGGCAGGCACCAACCAGAGCTCTTTCCGGGCCACTCACTGCTGCCCTGAGTTGATGTTCAGGGAGCAGCTCATCCAGGGGGACGCAGCCTGTCTGGCTGTCTCTGCTCAGCTGTCACTGGTTCAAGTGGAGAAGCTGAGCTTCCCCAGAACTACAGCCAGCCACAGACTCCTGTGTGCCAGGGAGCAGGCACCCTGCCTTTCCTGTCCATTCCTCAGTTGCCACTCTGAATGAGAAACCAAGTCTTGAGTTAGGGACTAACTTGCCTGTAAAAGAAAGTGAACATACCTGCTCTACAGCGCCACAGGTCCAAGAACAGTTTTCAGTTGCCTCACTCACCTCTTGGTCTCTTTCCTTTTTCTAATTTCCTTTTCTGTTCCCCATTTAAGAAAGAAAAACAAAGCTGAGGGAGCTAGTTATTCTCACAAATGAGATGGTGCAACAAAACTAAACTTGAGTCTAAAATTAATCCACATTATTGTTAGTCATCGGAGACATGCCTGAATCATCTGATATGAGTTTGAGGATGGGTGTTGGGATGAGAGGAGGTCAGAAAAAGCCACAATTCTGCACAGTCACACCTTAGGCACAGTCCTGCCAGCTTTCTTTTGTCTTCCCCATCTTGGAAGGCTTCACAGGCTTTCTTCTTGATACTGCTCTCAATTGGCTTTGGCTTTAGTGTTTCTTTCTTCCTTTTTTTTTTTTTTTTTTTGCACAGAAGATAAAGAAAATCCACAGTAGAAACATAAACAAAGCTTAAGAAACCAAGAATATTTTTAAGCATTTTCCTCCTAGTTAGAATTCCTGGGTTCATTTTTTAGTGAACAGCTTTTGACATTTTAAATATGTTCCCCCCATCTCCATGACTCTTGCCCCCACCACAGGCATACCTAAAGATATTGCAGGTTTGCACCAGACCACTGCAATTAAGTGAATATTGCAATAAAGTGTGTCTCACAAAACTTTGGTTTCTCAGTGCACACGGAACTTATGTTCACACTATAGTCTACTAAGTGTGCAATAGCATTATGTCTAGAAACAAAATTACATACCTTAATTTAAAAATACTTTATTGCTGAAAAATGTTAATAATGGCCTGAGCCTTCAGCGAGTTGTAATCTTTTTGCTGGTGGAGAGTCTTGCCTCAATGTCGACGGCTGCTGAGTGATTGGAGTGGTGGTCACTGAAGGTTAGGGTGGCTGTGGCAATTTCTTAACATAAGATGACAGTGAAGTTTGATGCATTGATTTATACTTCCATTAAAAATTATTTATCTGTATCATGAGATGCTATTTGATATTATTTTATGCAGTTTTAAAAAAATTGGTAGTCGGTTCTCTGAAACCCTGCCACTACTTTATCAACTAAGTTGATGTAATATTCTAAACTCTGTGTTGTCATTGTCACATGTTCTTAGCATCTTCACCAGGAGCAGATTCCATCTCAAAAAACCACTTTCTTTTCTCATCCATAAGAATCAACTCCTCATCCATTCAAGTTCTCTCATGAGATTGTAGCATTTCAGTCACTTCTTCAGGCTCCACTTACAATTCTAGTTCTCTTGCGATTTCCGTCAGATCTCCAGTTACGTCCTCCACCTGTGTCTTGAATCCCTCAAAGTCATCTATGGAGGTTGGGAACAACTTCTTCTAAGCTGCAGTTAATGTTCATATTTTGACCTCCTCTCATGCATCACAAATGTTCTTAAAGGTGCCTTGGTGGATACATTTCTTCAGAAGGTTGTCAATTTACTTTGCCCAGATTTAACAGGAGAATTACCATGGCAGCTATAACTTCACAAAATGTATTTTTTTTTCTGTTTTTTTCTTTTTTGAGACGGAGTTTTGCTGTTGTTACCCAGACTGGAGTGCAATGGCACGATCTCGGCTCACTGCAACCTCCGCCTTCTGGGTTCAAGCAATTCTCCTGCTTCAGACTCCCAAGTAGCTGAGACTACAGGCGCGCACCATCACGCCCAGCTAATTTTTGTATTTTTAGTAGAGACGAGGTTTCACCTTGCTGACCAGGATGGTCTCGATCTCTTGACCTCGTGATCCACCCACCTTGGCCTCCCAAAGTGCTGGGATTATAGGCGTGAGCCACCGCACCTGGCCAATGTATTTGTTAAGTAATGAGAATTGAAAGTTGAAATTATTTCTTGATCCATGGGCTACAAAACGCATGTTGTGTCAACAGTCATGAAAACGACATTAATTTCCCTGTGTATCTCCACTGGAGCTCTAAGGTGACCAGATATATGGTCAATGAGCAGTAATAATTTGAAAGATATATATTTTTTCTGAATAGTATGTATTAACACTGGGCTTCAAATATTCATCAAACCATGCTGTACACAAATGTGCTGTCATATAGGCTTTGTTGCTCCATTTATAGAGCACAGGCCTGCTGCCTGACCTGCAGTAGTACATTTAGTATAATTTTTAGGGGGCCTAGTAATTTTCAAAATAGTAAACAGTTGTTGGATTCAATTTAAAGTTACCAACTGCGTTATCCCCTAACAAGAGAGTCAGCTAGTTCTTTAAAGTTTTGAAGCCAGGCATTGACTTCCTTCTCAACCTGTGAAAGTCCTAAGTGGCATCTTCTAGAAGAAACAAGGGTGTTTCTTCTACCTTGAAAATCTGTTGTTAATGCAGCTACCCTCATCAGTTATCTTAGTTAGATCTTCTGGACAACTTGCTGCAGCTTCTACATCAACACTTGCTACTTCATCTTGCACTTTTCTGTTATAGATACAACTTCTTTTCTTGAACATCATGAACCAATCTCTGCTAGCTTCCAAGTTTTCTTCAGCAGCTTCCTCACCTCTCTCAGCCTTCACAGAATTGAAGAAAGCTATGGGCTTGCTCTGGATTACAGTTGGGCTTCAGGGAATTTTGTGGCTGCTTTGATCACTAAACTTTTCACTGTTACTAAAGCTGTCTCAACTTAAATGTTAGTAATAAAACACCACTAAAACTTCCTTGCTATTCACAGTCAGGCTGTCTCACTTTCTCATCATTTCATGTGTTCACTGGAGTAGCCCTGCTAATTTCCTTCAAGAACTTTTCTTTTTCATTCACAACTTGGCTAACAACCTCATGAGGCCTATCTCGGCTTTCTACATGCCTTCTTCACTAAGATTTCTCATATCTAGCTTTTGATTTAAAATAAAGGATTTCCAACTTTTTCTTTCACTTGAGCACTTGGAGGTCACTATAGCCTTATAACTATTCTAATTTCAATATTGTTGTGTCCTAGGAAATATGGATGCCCAAAAAGAGGGAGAATATCAGGGGAATAACTGGTGGATACAGCAGTCAGAACACACACATTTTTAAAGTTTCTGTTTGTGGTGCACCAAAACAATTCCAATAGTAATGTCAAAGGTCATTGGTTGCACGTCACCATAGCAGGTATAATAATAGGAAAAAATTTCAAATATTGCGATAATTACCGAAGTGTGACACAGAAACTTGAAGTGGGCACATGCTGTTGAAAAGAAACGGATAGACTTGCTCAACATAGGGTTGCCAGAAACCTTTAATCTATAAACACACACTGTCTAAAAAGTGCAATAAAATGAGGTCTACCTGTATGTTTATATTCATATATATGTATACACGCATATAAATCTATGGGACGATGAATGTTTAGAGTTTATTTAAGAAAGAGAAAATTCATGAATTGGGAAGCACCAAATGCAAGGAGGTTTAGTGTTAGGATGACAAAGTGCCAGAGGCAAGTATTTATAAAGCAAAACAAATAAATTACCAGTTACAATATTGCCTTTTTTAGTTTACTTTGTTGGAAAGTCTCTAATTATATAATCACAGTTTATTTCGCTGCTTATGGCTGAGTCGGGGCAGAAAACTTCTACCTCCATCTCTTAGAGTCTTTGCTAGGCACAAAAATTGACGTAAGAAAGATAAACAGGAGAGACACATAGGATGTCTTACATGTCATGAGAGCCATGTAAAGAAATGAAGACCCCAAGAAGCGGTTAGAATTAGTTACTTATATAGTGGATTAAACAAAGAACAATTGGCAGTGAGGAAGTAGCTTAATTATTTGGGGAAGCTTAAAAGATAAAACCATTTTTAACAAGGTCTATACAGAATTCTCTTGGTTTCAACTTCTCATTTTAAATACAAGGATGTTGCCTTTCCTTCTAGTATAGAGAGTGCATCTTTTACATGGGAGTTTCATATTCTGCTTTTATGAAACAGCATTATGATCAAATCCTGCTGGTGTTCTGGTGTCGTTAGCGTAAACATTCAATATGCCAGAACAGCATATGTTAACTCTTTCAACTGGCTGAGTTTAAGCTTTTTTTCTAACGTAAACATTTGCCAGAAATTACCCGTTAACTTTTCATTTATATTTGCAGTTTAAGTAAGGTTAAGGCTATTTTTAAGCCCAGTTAATTTGTTTGCTTAGGGATTTTTCATGTCCAGTCTCCATTTTATTTTATTTATTTTTAAATTTTTGTAGGTATGTAACAGTAATGTATATTTACGGGGAACATGAGCTACTTTGATATAAGCATGCGATGTGTAATAATCACCTCTTGAGAAACTACGTATTCATTTTCTCAAGAATTGATCATTTTTGTTTTAAACAATCCAGTTACATCCTTGTAGTTATTTTAAAATGTACAATCAAATTATTATTGACTATAGTGCCTGTGCCTGTGGTGTATTACTTAAGAAATCTTTGCCCAGTCCAATGTCCTTGAGAATTTCCCCAAAGTTTTCTCATAGTAGTTTCATAGTTTGAGCTTTTAAATTTAAATCTTAATCCATTTTGATCTGATTTTTCTAGAGAACAAGAGTAGGTCTCTAATTTCATTCTTCTGCATATGGATTTCCAGTTTCTCCATCACCGTTTATTGAAGGGAGTGTCCTTTCCCCAGTGTATATTCTTGATACCTTTGCTGAAAATGTGTTCACTGCAGATGTATAAATTCATTTCTAGATTCTCTCTCCTCTTCCACTGGTCTCTGTGTATATTTTTATGCTAGTACCATGCCATTTTGGTTGTATAGCTCTGTACTATAATTTGAAGTCAGGTGATGTAGTTCCTCCAGTTTTGTTCTTTTTGCTCAGGATAGCTTAGTCCCTTTTAGATTTTTTTGTTGTCTCATATAAATTTTAGAATTGTTTTTTCTATTTCTGTAAAGAATGTCCTTAGCATTTTGATAAAGAGTCTATTCAATCTGTAAGTTGCTTTAGGTAGTATGGACAGTTAAAAATGTTGATTCTTTAAATCCATGAACATGGAATATCTTTCTATTTTTTGAGTCCTCCTCAATTTCTTACATCAATGTTTTATGGTTTGTCTTTTAGAGACTTTTTACTTCTTGGATTAAGTTTATTCTTATGTATATTATTTTATTTGTAGCAATTGTAAATGGGATTACATTTATAACTTTTTTCAGGTTGTTTGCTATTGGCATATACACATGCTACACATTTTATATGTTTATATTCTGCAAACTTATTAAATATGTTTATTAGTTCTAAGAATGTTTTTGTGGAGTCTTTAGGTTTTTCCAAATATAAGACTGTATCAACTGTAAACAAACATAATTTGATGTCTTCCTTTTTTTTTTTTTAATTCTAAGAATATAAGTCATTTAATACTGTTAATTTTATAGCACAAAATAAAACAAGCTATGATCCCCAAAAATAATTTTAAAAGCTTACACAGAAAATATTATTGCTTGAAGTTTATGATCTTTAAGTTACAGGTCAAAAGAGTTTTACGTTGTTGATGCTGTTTTAAAACACACAGTGAAGACTGTCTAAGAAGCAAGGCCACTGTTCCTCCTGCAGGGACAACAATCCTCTCAGAGACGTGTCCTTCTACTCCTTTAGAAAATAAAACCAGCCCAGTGTCCACACCAACAGCAGTTACCAGGGGCATAGTTCTCCAGTCCCAAAGGGTGGAGTTGAGGCAGAGCTCAGTGGTGTCCACAGAAAGCATTAGTCTTAGGTACTGTGTTAAAACAACTGAGATTTCATCCATGTTTAAGAGGTTAATAACCATAATATTAAATGATTAAATTATAAATACCTGGCACAAAACCACATCATCCCTTTTCAGAAATAAAATGTTCATATTCCTCTGAGCAAACATAACAAGAGCAGTGGCCATCGCCTCCGGCCCGCCTTGTCTGTAAACAGCTGTAAAGGAAAGCTAGCACAGTGCCAAGGACATGTAAGCTCCCAGGGGGGCACAGCTGTCCTTCCCTTTCAGTTTGCCAAACACAAGCACAGAAGGTGTCTAGTCTGGGTGACCAAAGTCCTCAAATGGCAGCCGGTCAATGCATCCTCTTCCTTGTTAACCATGTAGTTAGGTGGTTCCACACAGCATAGACATGTCTAACTCCTGCACTGCAGGTCCTTCCCAGGATACACAAGTTTTTAACCAGTCAATGCCCTCTAGTATGTAATTTGTTTCCTTCCCAGGTGAAAAACCATAGTGAGTTAATTTAACATCCAAATATTTCTTTAAACATGGTAGAGCAGAGCAAGTAGCTGTTATAAACACCCACCTTCTGGGTCAGATTTGCAGTGCTCTGTGGAGCACAACAGTCATCCCAGACCAGTAGGGAACCCAGGCGTGAAGCTGAGGCAGGGGTGCTGCTTTCATATGTTTAGCGTGAAAAAGAGAATATCCCTGTCTGATTAAAAAAACTGGTAAGGTTGTAAGTCAAAAAGTTTACTACTTTTGGCACATATCTGGAGTTCAAAACTCAAGGCTCATCTTATTTTGAGCTCTGAATCTCCTGGCAGCCCTGGATGTCATTTTCATGGGTCGAAGTAATGAGCTGATTAATTAGAAAACCATAGGCACACCCTAGGTATATTTGATTCTGAAGTGTGCCACACAAGGTGGGTAGGGGTACTGGTCAGTAGACAGGGCTGAAAGGAAAACTTCTTTTCCAAAATGGCCAGACTTCTTGTGCTTGGAGTCATCTGCTGTTATTCAAAGGTGTCAAGCCCTTCAGGTAAATCTGGTTGAAAAGGCCTAAGGGTCTGTGCTCTCCTTGAACAGGGCACACATTCCTGCCTCTGCTAAACTTCACTCAGGTTTCAACATGGGCAAAGATGAACCAGGTCACTGGCCAAAAGGCAAACACGGTTTCTAGGCAGAGCTTGGGGACTCTGTGATGTCTGCCATTTGTGGGTGCTATGTCAGGCCCGAATCCAAAATTAGCCAACCTGACACACCCAATCAGAAGCAGCAACTGCCGCAGATCATGCAGAACAGGAGGTGGCCACCGTTCTCACTGGCAAGGAAGAGCTGATCTCCAAGCCTTTTCAAGGAAAGCCACAGACGGGAAGCCACGGTGATAATTTTCCCAACTGACCATTAATTCTCTTCACACTCTCAAGATTCATTAATATGGCAGTTATCTGCCTGACAGAATAATTATTTAAAGAAAAATTGAGAAATGGTTGTTTTGCTGGTTCTGTCTCCAGAATGCACTGCTTTAAATCTCAAAAACTAGGAACCTCCACAGACAGGGCCACAGTCACAGCAGATGCTCAGTAAGTGACAGTCATTAAGCTGTTGCTACATTTCTAGGTCTGCTGTGTTTACTATGAACTGAGGTCTGTCTTTACCAGGGTCCGGAAGGGAGAGCAGACTGAACTGCACAGGGATCCCAGAATTCTAATCTGTTATGATGTGCAGCAGATGACAGATGAACCACATGTGTATACCAACTGACTTGTATGAACAGGCCTCTTTTAGCTGACAGGGAAATGCTTTAACATCAATACACTGATAAGTAATTAATGGTAAACTGGTTAATGGTCTCCCTGGTCACTAAAACGTTCAGACATCAAACAGATTAACCATTTCCAGAGCTTGCATTTCCTTTGCTTGGGAGCACCACAGACACTTAGACTATGAGACCAGTATCAGTAGCACCAACTTTCTCTGGAAGCCTGGTGAGACTGGGCCTGGTCACGGAGGTCTGGGCTTCAGTGAGTGGAATTTAATGATTCATTAGTGAGTCCAATGATTCTATGAACAACCCAATTTTTTTTTTTTTTTGGAATGTTAGAAATTTCTTTATTATTACTTATTCTTATTAAGCGCCAGCTTAATACTGCAGAAAATTTCAAATCACCCTTGATAACACACTTTCTTTTCTCCTACCCGAATTCTTGATCAAGAGTTTCTCAAGTAAAGACATGCTCTTCTCTCTTCTGTATAAAACTTTATGAAATAAAGGCAAAAGATTGTGTACATCTTGCTGGAAAATGCTGCCCAGGAATCTGGAGATGGTGGCTGCCCGAGCTCCCTTCACTGTCCAGGTCCTGAAAGACTCTTGTTCATGAACTGTCTCTTCACAAAGCAAGTCCACCACTTGCTGGGTTTATCATTCTGAGGGTCGAAAACTTTCTCATAAAGTCTCAGTCCAGTCTCTTGCCTTAGCTGTTGTAAATAGGCTCTCATCACTTCATCTTCCTGTTTGTTTGCAGGTTTGGCATAAATCGCATTAAGTGGAAAACCAGGCTCTCCAGGAATGGGAAAATTAGTGATTCCCAGTGTATACATTTCTTTCTCACCTTGGCTTTTGGAATTGCACTTTTGGAGTTTCTTCAGACACTCAGAAATGTAGAGAGTTATATATATCAAGGTCCTATCAGCTTCATTCTTAATTTCATAGTTCTTGAAGAAGACATTGGCCTTGAAGTAATAGATGGCTTCATCCACAATATCTGTATCTTTTGTCTCTCTGGGGGCAGGTCCTTTGAATTGACTTCTGATAGGTAACAGTGCCATGTTTCCAATGAGTTTGGTGTCAGGATCCATGAGAGAAGAGTGGTAAGCCGGCATCTTGGCGACGCCCAAGTTTCAACCCAGAGGAGCAGGATCTAGCTCCAGCGGTGCGCTTCCGGTCTCGAACAACCCAATTTTTTAAAGAAATTTAGGTCTTAACCTTAAAGGGGTACATTCACTGAAAAGCTGGAGAGAAAACTGGCCAAGTGCCCACCAACCCACTGCTCTTACCACTGGCAAACAAGGTAAGCAAAGGTTTCACTAAAGGACTCCCCAACTCTGATGCTTTTGAGAACAAAGTAAACCAAGGGGCTGTGCACATAGCCTGGCACACCACAAATGCATTATTTTTTGTGTCGTCTGCTGCATGGCAAAACAAGGTGCTACTGGCAACCAAGACAATAAAGGCCTCTGCTTCAGGGTTGTTCTTTTCAGATTCCTTTAGTTACAGCAGCTTCAGTTTAGAAGCTCAGAGGCATGTGTCATTCCTTGCACCATCATGAAAACGCAACCTGCTACTTAACCTGTTTCGAACACACAAGTCTAGGCTGGGCATGGTGGCTCAGGCCTGTAATCTCAGCACTTTGGGAGGCTGAGGTGGGGGGGATCACCTGAGGTCAGGAGTTTGAGTTCGAGACCAGCCTGGCCAACATGATGACACCCCATCTCTACTAGAAACATAAAAATTTGCTGGGCATGGTGTGCACGCCTGTAATCCCAGCTATTTGGGAGGCTGAGGCAGAGGAATTACTTGAATCTGAGTGGCAGAGGTTGCAGTGAGCTGAGATCACACCACTGCACTCTAGCCAGGGCAACAGAGCACGACTCTGTCTCAAAACAAACAAACACATACAAAAAAACCACACACACACACACACACATCTAATTAATTAGTCTTCCAAAACCAAACCAAACCAAACCAAAAGGAAATAAAAAGCCAAATTTTGGAGTTTTAGGACAGAATTCTCTCTTCCTTACTAAGGTTCACTTCCTGTTGTCCAAAGAAAAGCAAGATGGCAGCAGAGCCACTGCTTTGTGAAACAGAAAACATGCAGCGTCTCCCCATGGCCTCAAGCTTTCTCTGATGAACATGACAGAATCAGTCCCACGTACAAACAGGCAGCGATGAGAAGGAAGACCCTTTCCTCGTCAACTTCTCTCCACTTGTGTGCTTCATCAGTATTTCCAGTTTATGATCCAAAAGAACCCTAAAATCAGATACTCTTTGACAATACAACTATGGTACAAACATCAGGAGGCAGCCGCTGTGTGCATTGCAAATGTGTGTGCTACTGTCAGTCTGCAGAAAGCTGGACTTCAGCAATGCAGTGTGACTTGCCTATGAGAGAGAATGCTTTCCCACTTCAAAGGAGACTAGGACAGGAAGAACAACAAAGCAGCAGGAAACAGGGCAATGGCAATCGCTGGTTTTCATCTGGGTTTTGAGGGTCAAAGATTTTGAGGTGCGTAAAGGGGAAAAGACCTTTGCGCCCATTCACCTCGCCTTCCCACTGGCTATTTATATTCATCCTTGTGACTTTCACAATGTCACCAACCTCTAATGCCAAGGCAGTCTTGTCATAAGCACAGGGTACTCTTTTCTGGATTGCTTTCGCAAAGACAGGTCCATTCTGAGTGGATGGCAAAGGGGCGATTGCTGCCCCAGGAGAACTGGAAACTGCGGGTAGAGAAGTTGTGGTCTGAGGTTGGGCGTATGCATGAGCAAGTTCTGGGATCCCATAACTGTTGGAATTCCAATTTCCATGCTGTCCGTGTGGTGAGGATCTCACAAGCTTTTCGACATAAGGGACAGGAATCATCCCAACCCGGCCATCCTTGTTCCGGGCACTCCACCATTGTTCTTCAGGCTTCTCTATTATCACTAGGATCTCACCCTTTTTAAAGGGCAAGTCTTCTGCATCATTTCCAGGAAAATCATACAGAGTCCGTACATATTCCAGGTTTTCCTCTGCTGTAGGCAGGCTGGGTGCTGAGACAGATCCCATTGGTGGGCTTGGATACCTGGGTGTGGGCTCGATGAGCGTGGTGGTGTCCAGGTAGTGGATCTTCTAAAACTCCAGGAGGGCCGGCAAATGGTCAAACTCCTGGTCCCCGATCTTAAAACGGCGGTTGGGCAGCGAGTTGATGATGTAGTGGGAGACCCGCGAGTTCTCGGACACCGACAGCACATAGTCCCCAGGGCAGGTGGAAGAGTCGCGGACGAGGAACACACCGTGGCGCTGGCCCTGGAGCCAGGTCTGCGCCTCCTGGCGAGACACCGGCCCCATGTACCAGGCAGAGCGGTCCGAGGAGTCGAACCTGGCGGAGGACATGGTGCCGGGCCAGGGGCTCTGCGGCGGTCGGGACGGCGGCTCGCCTGCTCTGCACGACTTAGCCCGGCAGACGGCTTTGGGGCCGAGGAAGGGCGGCCTCTCACACACCTCGAGGCTCGCTCAGAGGGCTGGTCCAACACTTTCCTCTCGGCTCCGGGCCCGCAACATCCTCCGCCCCCGCCCGCCTGCTCCGAGGCCGCCTCACGGAGAGAGCCGCCAGGGAATGCAGGGCAGAGCCGGCGGTTCGGGGTAGGCAAAGCAGAGCCGCAGCGGAGGCCACCGCGGGGTTCTAAGGCTGCTCCGGGTCCCAGGGGTGCCTCCACTGACTCCCGGCCCTGGAATGCGCTGGCGCCGGAGCTCCACGGGTCTTCACCGACCCCCGCCGTTACACGAGGCACCGAACTCGCGGGAGCGTCGCGCCTCGGGGATGGTTTTGCCCTGCTCATTCCCTATAGCCACAGCAACAAAATGCGATGTCTTCCTTTTCAAATTGAATGCCTTTATTTCTTTACTTATCTGAATGCTCTAGCTAGGACTTCCAGTACTATGTTGAATAGCAGTTGTAAAAGTGGGTATGCTTCTCAAGTTCCACGTATTGGAGGATAGGCTTTCAGTTTCTCCTGTTCAGTATGATACTAACTGTAAATCTGTTATATGTGAATTTTATTGTGTTGATATATGTTCCATCTATACTCAGTTTTTTTTTTTTTTTTTTTAGTTGTGAAGGGAAGTTGAATTTTATTAAATGCTTTTCCAGGATCAGTTGAAATGATTATTTGCTTTTCGTTCTTCATGTTGTAGATATGATGTTTAACATTGATTGCTTTGCATATGTTGAACCATCCTTGCATCTCTGGGTTAAATCCCACTTAGTCATGATAATTTTTTTTTGATATATTGTTGAATTTGGTTTACTAGTATTTTGTTGAGGATTTTAGGATCAATTCATCAGGGTATTTAAAAAGTGGCAGAGCCACATGGCTGAATAGAACTCTCCATTTATTGTCCCCACTGCAGGAACAACCATATTTTATCAACGACACACAAAAACACCATCATAAGAACTAGAACTCAGGTAAGCAATCATAATACCGGGTTTTAGCTTCATATTACTAAAACAGGAACTGAAGAAGGTAGGAAAGACAGTCTTGAATCATCAACGCCATACTTCCTCTACTGTGGAGAGAGAATCTGTGTACTTGAAGGAGGGCAAGTACAGTGATTAAGGGACTTGGCATTAAATTCAGTGCTGCTTTGTCATAGTGGAAAGTAAAATCATGCTGAACTCAGCTGAGGCCTGCCCCATGGAGGGAATATTTGGATAAGCCCTACCTAGAGGGAAATTGCCTATCCCAGCAGCTGAAACTTGAGTTTCTTGGCAAGCCTCACCACTGTGGGCTAAAGGGCTCTGGGGTCCAAAGAAACCTGAAAGGCCGTCCAGGACACAAGGGCTACAATTTCTAGGCAAGTCTTAGTACTCGGCTTGGCTTAGAGTAGGTGGACTGGAGTGGCATGTGATCCAAGCAGATACCAGTCAGGCAGCTAAGGGAGTGTTTGTACTTCCCCTACTCCAACCCCAGGCAGCTCAGCTCACAGCAATGAAAGGACTCCTTCCTTCTCCTTGAGGAGAGGAGAGCAAAGAGTAAAGATGGTATTATTTTTTCATTTTGCAACTCCCCTCGCCCCTACCCTGAGACAGAGTCTTCCTCTGTAACCTAGGCTAGAGTGCAATGTTGTGATCTCAGCTCAGGGCAACTTCTGCCTCTTGGGTTCAACCAATTCTTCTGCATCAGCCTCCTGAGTAGCTGGGGTTTCAGGTGCCCACCACCACACTGGCTAATTTTTGTATTTTTAGTAGAGATGGGGTTTCACTATGTTGGCCAGGCTGGTCTTGATCTTCTAACCTCATGATCCATCCACCTCAGCCTCTGAAAGTGCAGGGATTACAGGCACGAGCCACTGCGCCCAGCCCATTTTGCCTCTTTTAATACCAGGTCAGCACAATAGGAGAGGACACAGAGCAGAGTCTCAAGACCTATATTTCAGGCCCTAGCTCCCAGACTACCTTTCTAGGTATACCCTGGTCTAAAAGGAAACCTGCTTCCCTGAAGGATATGACCCAGTCCTGGTAGGATTCATCAGCTGCTGACTAAAGAGCCCTTGGGCCCTGAATAACCAAGAGTGATACCCAGGTAGTATGTCATGGGCCTTGGGTAAGACTGAGATGTGCTGGCTTTAGGTGAGACACAGCATATTCCTAGCTGTGGTGGCTATAGTGAAAGACTCCTCTTGAGAAAACAGAGGGAAAAGCAAAGAGGACTTTGTCTTACCTGAAGTACAGCTTGACCCCAGTGGGGCAGAGCACCTAGAGGGCTGTGGGGATCTCTGAATCTAGGCCTAAGTTTTTAGACAGCATTTCTGGACCTGCCCTAGACAAGAAGATGGGAGCACATTGCACTGAAGGGTGAGTCTCAGGCCTGGCATTCACTACAAGCTGACTGAAGAGCCCTTGGACTTTAAGTGAATATTGGCAGTGGTGTGGAAGAACTGCCCATGGGCTAGTGGTGGTGGTGGCCATTGAGAGAGGCTCCTCTGCTTATGGAAAGGAAGGGAAGAGTGGGAAGGATTTTGTCTTGTGTTTTGAAGGCTAGCTTAGCCTCAGTAGAATGGAACACCAGGTAAATTTCTAAGATTTCAGATACGAATCCCTGGCTCCCAGACAGCATCTCTGGACTCTCCCAGGACCTGAGGGAACTTGTTGCCCTAAAGGGAAGGACAGAAATCTGACTGGCTTCACCACCTATTGACCATAGAGCCCCAGTCCTGTAAGTGAACATGACAGTCACCAGGCAGTGGTCACAGTGGGCCTTGGTCAAGACCCAGTGCTATTCTGGCTTTAGGTATAACTCAGGGCAGTCGCTGTGGTGGTAGCTACAGGGGTACTTATGTCACCTCAACCCTAGCTCAGTGTGGCTTAGCACAGAGAAAGACATGATCCATTTGTTTGGGAGAAAGTAAGAGAAGAGAACAAGATTATCTGTCTGGCAATCCAGATAACTCTTCTGGATATAATCCATGACCTTCAAGATTGTATCTTGGAGTACTAAAAAACCACAGTATAATTGGGGCTGGGGCCCATATTTCCCTGATTTCTGGAAAGCCTTCCAAAGAAAAATGGGCACAAACAAGCCCAGACTATGAAGATTACAATAAATACCTAACTCTTCAAAGCCCAGACACTGGCAGACATCCGCAAGCAGCAAGATCATCCAGGAAAACATGGCCTCACCAAATGAAATATGTAAGGCCCCAGAGACCAATTCTGGGGAAAGAGATATGTGACTGTTGAGACAGAGAATAAAAAATAACAGTTTTGAGAAAACTCAGATAAATTCAAGATAACACAGAGAAGGAATTGAGAACTCCACCACAGAAATTTAACAAAGAGGTTGAAATATTTGAAAGGATCTACCAGAAATTCTAGAGTTGAAAAATGCAATTGACATACTGAAGAATGTATCAGTCTCTTAATAGCAGAACTGATCAAATGGAAGAATGAATGAACTTGAAGAGAGACTAATTGAAAATACACAGCCAGAGGAGATACAGGAAAAAGGAATGCAAAATAATAAAGCATGCCTACTAAATCTACAAAATAGCTTCCAAGAGGCACATCTAAGAATTATTGGCCTTAAAGAGGAGGTAGAGATAGAATTAGAAAGTTTATTTAAAGGGATAATATTGAAGAACTTCCCAAACCTGGAGAAAAATATTGAAGTCAAGTACAAGAAGTTTGTAGAACACCAGGCAGATTTAGTTCAAAGAGGACTACCTCAAGGTACTTGATAATCAGACTCCTAAAGGACAAGGATAAAGAAAGAATCCTAAAGGAAGCAAGAGAAAGGAAACAAGCATCATATAGTAGAGCTCCAATACATAAGTCAGCAGACTTTTCAGTGGAAATTTTTTTCAGTGGAAATTTTATAGGCTAAGAGAGAGTAACATGACATATTTAAAGTGCTGAAGGTGGGGAAGAAACCACTTTTACCCAAAATAGTGTATCTGGTAAAAATATCCTTTGAGCATAAAGGAGAAACACAAACTCCCAAAGAAACAAAAGCTGAAAGACTTTGCCAACATCAGACCTGTTCTACAAGAAATTCTAAAGGGAGTTCTTCAATCTGAAAGAAATGGTGGTATTGACCAATAAGAAATCATCTGATGTTTAAAAAAAACTCACTAGTAATATGAAGTTCTTTCTTTGTTTATGCAATCAATGTTACATAGTCATCAATTTAAAATAATGAGCTGTAAGCTAGTACTAGCAAGCCTCATAGTAAGCTTAAATTAAAAAAAATATGATGGATACACAAAAAATATAAACCAAGAAATTAAATTTTACCATCAGAGAAAATAACTTCCAGTAAAAGGAAGACAGGAATAAAGTGAGGAAGAGAAGAAAAGACTACAAAACAACCAGAAAAAAATTACAAAATTTAGGAGTAGGTCCTTACTTATTAGTAATAACATTGAATGTAAATGGACTAAACTCTCCAATCAAAAGATAGAATACCTGAATGGATTAAAAAAAAAAAAATAAGACCCAATGATCTGTTTTCTACAAGAAACATACTTCAACTACAAAGACACACATAGAATGAAAGTAAGGGAATAGAAAAAGATATCCCATGCTAACAGAAACTGAAAAAGAGCAGGAATAGCTACACTTACTGTGATGGCTAATACTGAGTATCAACCTGATTGGATCGAAGGATGCAAAGTCTTAATTCTGGGTGTGTCTGTGAGGGTTTTGTCAAGGGAGAGTAACATTTGAGTCAGCTGGGAAAGGCAGTCCCACTCTCTTTCTTTCTTTCTTTTTTTTTTAAATATATATGTTATTGCACTTTATGTTCTGGGGTGCATGTGAAGAACATGCAGTATTGTTGCATAGGTACATACATGGCAGTGTGGTTTGCTGCCTTCCTCCCCATCACCTGTATCGGCATTTCTCCCCATGTTATCCCTCCCCAACTCTCAACCCCCCACTGTCTCTCCGCTCGTCCCCTTCAACAGACCTCAGTGTGTGATGCTACCCTCCCTGTGTCCATGTGTTCTTATTGTTCAATAGCTGCCTATGAGTGAGAACATGTGGTGTTTGATTTTCTGTTCTTGTGTCAGTTTGCTGAGAATGATGGTTTCCAGGTTCATCCATGTCCCTACAAAGATATGAACTTACCATTTTTTATGGCTGCATAGTATTCCATGGTGTATATGTGCCACATTTTCCCTGTCCAGTCTATCATCGATGGGCATTTGGGTTGGTTCCAGGTCTTTGCTATTGTAAACAGTGCTGCAATGAACATATGTGTGCATGTGTCTTTACAATCCTTTGGATATATACTCAGTAATGGGATTGCTGTGTCAAATGGAATTTCTATTTCTAGGTCCTTGAGGAATCGCCACACTGTCTTCCACAATGGTTGAACTAATTTACACTCCCACCAACAGTGTAAAAGTGTTCATATTTCTCCACAACCTCTCCAGCATCTGTCATCTCCAGATTTTTTAACGATCACCATTCTAACTGACATGAGATGGTATCTCAATGTAGTTTTGATTTGTATTTCTCTAATGACCAGTGATGATGAGCATTTTACCATATGTTTGTTGGCCTCATATATGTCTTCTTTTGAAAAGTGTCTGTTCATATTCTTCACCCAATTTTGAATGTTTTTTTTTTCTTGTAAATTTGTTTTAGTTCTTTGTAGATTCTGGATGTAAGTCCTTTGTCAGATGGGTAAATTGCAAAAATTTTTCCCCATTCTGTTGGTTGGCAGTTCACTCTAATGATTGTTTCTCTTGCTGTGCAGAGAAATATTTGTTGCCAATGCTTTCGGTGTTTTAGTCATAAAGTCCTTGCCTATGCCTATATCCTGAATGGTTTTGCCTAGGTTTTCTTCTAGGGTTTTTATGGTGGGAGGTCTTATGTTTAAGTCTTTAATCCATCTGGAGTTAATTTTAATGTAAGGTGTCAGGAAGGGCTCCAGTTTCTGCTTTCTGCACATGGCTAGCCAGTTTTCCCAACACCATTTATTAAACAGGGAATCCTTCACCCATTGCTTGTTTTTGTCAGGTTTGTCAAAGATCGGATGGTTGTAGATGTGTGGTGTTGCCACCAAGGGCTCTGTTCTGTTCCATTGGTCTATATCTCTGTTTTGGTACCAGTAGCATGCTGTTTTGATTACTGTGGCCTTGTAGTATAGTTTAAAGTCACATAATGTGATGTCTCCAGCTTTGTTCTTTTTGTTTGGAATTGACTTGGCAATGCAGGCTCTCTTTTGGTTCTATATGAAGTTTAAGGTGTTTTTTGCAGTTCTGTGAAGAGGGTCATACGTAGCTTGATGGGGATAGCATCGAATCTATAAATTACTTTGGGCAGTATGGCCATTTTCACAGTATTGATTCTTCCTAACTGTGAGCATGGAATGTATTTTTCCATGTGTTTGTGTCTTTTCTTATTTCCTTGAGCAGTGGTTTGTAGTTCTCCTTGAAGAGGTCATTTATATCCTTTATTTAGTTGTATTTTTAGGTATTTTATTCTCTTTGTAGCAATTGTGAATGGCAGTTTGTTCTTGATTTGGCTCTCTTTAAGTCTGTTCTTGGTGTATAGGATGCTTGTGATTTTTGCACAATGATTTTGTATCCTGAGACTTTGCTGAAGTTGCTTATCAGTTTAAGGAGATTTTGGGCTGAGATGATGGGGTCTTCTAAATATACAATCATGTTTTCTGCAAATAGAGACAATTTGACTTTCTCCTTTCCTAATTGAATACCCTTTATTTCTTTTTCTTGCCTGATTGCTCTGGCTAGAACTTCCAATACTATATTGAATAGGAATGGTGAGAGAGGGCATCTTTGTCTAGTGCCAGAGTTCAAAGGGAATGCTTCCAGTTTTTGCCCATTCAGTATGACATTGGCTGTTGGTTTGTCGTAAATAGCTTTTATTAATTTGCAATACATTCTGTCGATACCTAGTTTATTGAGCATTTTTAGCACAAAGGGCTGTTGAATTTTGTCGAAGGCCTTCTCTGCATCTATTGAGATAATCATGTGGTTTTTGTTTTTGTTTCTATTATGTTGTGGATTATGTTTATAGACTTGTGTCTGTTGAACCAGCCTTACATTCCCAGGATGAAGCCTACTTGCTCATGGTGGATAAGCTTTTTGATGTGCTGTTGCAGTTGGTTTGCCAGTATTTCACTGAAGATTTTTGCATCTATGTTCATCATGGATATTGGGTGAAGTTTTCTTTTGTTGTTGAGTATCTGCTGGGTTTTGGTATCAGGATGATGTTGGTCTCATAAAATGATTTGGCTAATATTCCCTCATTTTGGATTGTTTGAAATAGTTTCAGAAGGAGTGGTACCAGCTCCTTTTTGTATTTCTGGTAGAATTCAGCTGTGAACCCATCTGGACCTGGGCTTTTTTTGGTTGGTTGGCTATTAATTGCTGCCTCAACTTCATCCCTTGTTATTGATCTATTCTGGGTTTTGACTTCTTTCTGGTTTATACTTGGGAGGCAGCAAGTGTTGAGGAATTTATCCATTACTTCCAGGTTTACTGGTTTATGTGCATAAAGTTGTTTGTAGTAATCTCCGATGGTGGTTTGTATTTCTGTGGAATTGGTGGTGATATCCCCTTTATTGTTTTTTTTTGCTTCTATTTGATTATTCTCTTTTCTTTTTTATCAATCTGGCTAGTGGTCTGTCTATTTTGTTGATCTTTTCAAAAAACCAGCTCCTGGATTTATTGTTTTTTTTTTTTTTAAGGTTTTTTTGGTGTCTCTATCTCCTTCATTTCTGCTCTGATCTTAAGTTATTTCTTGTCTTCTGCTAGCTTTTGAGTTTTTTTGATCTTGCTTCTCTAGCTCTTTCAATTTTAATGATAGGGTGTCGATTTTAGATCTTTCCTTGCTTCTCATGTGGGCATTTATTGCTATATATTTTCCTCTAGACGCTGCTTTAAATGTGTCCCAGAGATTCTGATATGTCGTGTCTTCATTCTCATCTGTTGTGAAGAACATCTTTATTTCTGCATTCATTTCTTTGATTATCCAGTCAACATTCAAGAGCTAGTTGTTCAGTTTCCATGAAGTTGTGTGGTTCTGAGTTAGTTTCTTAATCCTGAGTTCTAATTTGATTGCTCTATGGGCTGAGAGACTGTTTGTTATGATTTCCATTCTACTGCATTTGCTGAGGAATGATTTACTTCCAATAATGTGGTCAATTTTAGAGTAGGTGTGATGTGGTGCTGAGAAGAATGTATATTCCATGGATTTGGGGTGGAGAGTTCTGTAAATGCCTATTAGGTTTGCTTGGTTTAAGTCCTGAATATCCTTATTAATTTTCTATCTCGTTGATCTCTCTAATATTGATAGTGGAGTGTTAAAGTCTCCCAATATGGTTGTGTGGGAGTCTAAGTCTCTTTGTAGGTCGTTAAGAACTTGCTTTATGTATCTAGGTGCTCCTGTATTGGGTGTGTATATATTTAGGATCGTTAGCTCTTCTTGTTGCATTAATTCCTTTTACCATTTTGTAATGCCCTTTTTTGTCTCTTTTGATATTTGTTGGTTTAAAGTCTATTTTATCAGAGACTAGGATTGCAACTCCTGCTTTTCTTTGCTCTCCATTTGCTTGGTAAATCTTTCTCCATTCCTTTATTTTGAGCCTATGTATGTTTTTGCATGTTAGATGGGTCTCCTGAACACAGTACACCAATATGGGTCTTGATTCTATCCAATTTGCCAGTCTGTGTCTTTTAATTAGGGCATTTAGCCCATTTACATTTAAGTTTAATATTGTTATGTGTGAATTCGATCCTGTCATTATGATGCTACCTGGTTATTTTGTCCATCAGTTGATGCAGTTTCTTCCCAGCATTTATGGTCCGTACAATTTGGTACGTTTTTGCAGTGGCTAGTACTGGTCATTTCTCTTTATGTTTAGTGCTTCCTTCAGGAGTTCTTGTTGGGCAGGCTTGGTGGTGACAAAATTCCTCAGCAATTGCTTGTTCATAAAGGATTTTATTTCTCCTTCATTTATGAAGCTTAGTTTGGCTGTATGTGAAATTCTGGTTGAAAATTCTTTTCTTTAGGAATGTTGAATATTTGTCCCTACTCTCTTCTGGCTTATAAGGTTTCTGCTGAGAGATCTGCTGTTAATCTGATGGGATTTAGACTTTGTGGGTAAGCTGACCTTTCTCTCTGGCTGCCCTTAGCATTTTTTCCTTCATTTCAATCTTGGTGAATCTGATTGTTATGTGTCTTGGGGTTGCTCTTCTCAAGGAGTATCTTTGTGGTGTTCTCTGTATTCCCTGTGTTTGAATGTTGGCCTGCCTTGCTAGGTTGGGGATGTTCTCCTGGATAATATCCTGAAGAGTGTCTTTCAACATGGTTTCATTCTCCCCTGCACTTTCATGTACACCAATCAAATGTAGATTTGGTCTTTTCATGTAATCCCATATTTCTTGGAGGCTTTGTTCATTTCTTTTTACTCTTTTTTCTCTAATCTTGCTTTCTTGCTTTATTTCATTGAGTTGATCTTCAATCTCTGATATCCTTTCTTCTGCTTGATCAATTTGGCTATTGAAATTTGAGTATACTTCACAAATTTCTCGTGCTGTGTTTTTCAGCTTCATCAGGTCATTTATGTTCTTCTCTAAACTGGTTATTCTAGTTAGCATTTCATCTAACCTTTTTTCAAAGTTCTTAGCTTCCTTGCATTGGGTTAGAACATGCTTGGAAAAGTTTGTTATTACCCACCTTCTGAAGCCTGGTTCTGTCAATTTGTCAAACACATTCTTCATCCAGTTTTATTCCCTTGCTGGTGAGGAGCTGTGATCCCTTAAAGGAGAAGAACTGTTTTGGTTTTAGGAGTTTTCAGGCTTTTTGCACTGGTTCCCATTTTCATGGATTTATCTACCTTTGGTCTTTGAGATTGGTGACCTTAGGATGGGGTCTCTGAGTGCACGTTCTTTTTGTTGATGTTAAAACTATTTCTTTCTGTTTGTTAGTTTTCCCTCTAACATTCAGGCCCCTCTGCTGCAGGTCTGCTGTAGTTTGCTGGGGTCAGCTCTAGACCCTGCTTGCCTGGGAATCACCAGCAGAGGCTGCATAACAGCAAAGATTACTGCCTGTTTCTTCCTCTGGTAGCTTCATCCCAGAGGGGTACCTGCCAAATGCCAGCCAGAACTCTCCTGTATGAGGTTTCTGTCGGCCCCTATGGGGAGGTCTCCCAGTCAGAATACATAGGGGTCAGGGAACCACTTGAGGAGGCAGTCTGTCCCTTATCAGAGCTCAAATGCTGTGTTGGAGATCTGCTGCTCTCTTCAGAGCTGCCAGGCAGGGACATTTAAGTCTGTTGAAGCTGTGCCCACTACCACCCCTTTTCCCAGGTGCACTATCCCAGGAAGGTGGGGCTTTAATTATAAGTCCTTGATGGTCTACAGCCTTTTTTCAGAGATACCCTGCCCAGTGAGGACACCTAATGAGACAGTCTGTCTACAATTGCTGAGCTGTGTTGAGCTCCACCCATTTTGAACTTTCCAGAAGCTTTGCTTACACTGAGGGGTTGTAACTGCCTACTCGAGCCTCAGCTTGATGGATGCCCCTCCCCCATCAAGCTCAAACGTCCCAAGTCGAGCTCAGACTATGTGCTGGCTGTGAGAATTGCAAGCCAGTGGATCTTAGCTTGCAGGTCTCCATGGCAGGGGAACCTGCTGAGCCAGACCACTTTGCTCCCTGTCTTCATCCCCCTTTCTAGAGGAGTGAACGATTCTGTTTTTCTGGTGTTCCAGGAGCCACTGGGGTATGAAAAAAAACCTGCTATGGCTAGCTTGGTTTCTGCCCAAACAGCTGCCCAGTTTTGTGCTGGAAACCCAGGGTGCTGGTGGTTGTGTAGGTACTAGAGGGAATCTCTTGGTCTGTGGGTTGCGATGACTGTTGGAAAAGCACAGTGTCTGGGCTGGAGTGCAGAGAACAGTCCGTAATGACTTCCCTTGGCTAGAAGAGGGAGTTCTCCAGCCCTTTGTGTTTCCTGGGTGGGGCGATGCTCCATCCTGCTTTGGCTTCCCCTCCTTGGGCTGCACCCATTGTCCAACCAGTCCCAGTGAGATGAACCAGGTACCTCAGTTGGAAATGTGGAAATCACCCACCTGCATTGATCTCCCTGGGAGCTGCTCACTGGGGCTGCTCTGATTCAGTCATCTAGCATGGGGACCTAAATCCTACAATTTATATGGAACCACTGAAGACCCAGAATAGCCTAAGCTGTCCTGAACAAAAAGAACAAAACTGGAGGAATCACATTACCTGACTCCAAATTATACTACAGAGCTATATAACCCAAATAGCATGGTATTGGCACAAGAACTTACATGGAGACAATGGAACAGAATAGGGAACCCAGAAACAAATCTATACACCTACAGAGCACTCTTCTTTGACAAAAGTGCCAAGAACATACGTGAGGGAAAGAAAAATCTCTTCAACTAATGGTGCTGGAAAAACTGCATACTCATATACAGAAGAATGAAAGTAGACCCTTATCTATCACCATATATAAAAATCAAATCAAAATGGATTAAAGTCTTAAATCTAAGAGCTCAAACTATAAAGCTACAAAAAGAAAACATTGGGAAAATAATTGAGGACATTGGAATGGGAAAATCTTTCCTGAGTAATAGGTAACCAAAGCAAAAATGGACAAATCAGATGACGTTAAGTTAAAAAGCTTCTGCATGGCAAAGGAAAAAGTTAACAAAGTGAAGAGACAACCAACAGAATAAGAGAAAATATTTTCAAACTATCCATATGACAAGGGATTAATAACCAGAATATATAAGGAACTCAGATCACAAGTTTCCTCAAAAAGCTAAAAATAGAGCTACCATATGACCCAGTAATTCCACAGCTGGGCATATACCCCCCAAAAAGGAAAGAAGCATATCAAAGGGATATCTGCACTCCCACATTTGTTGCAGCACTCTTCACAATAGCCAAGATTTAGAAATAACCTAAGTGTTAACAGATGAATAGATGAGGAAAATGTGGTACATATACACAATGGAGTACTATTTAGCCCTCAAAAAGAATGAGATTCTGTCATTTGCAACAACTTAGGTTGAAATCGTGATCATTATGTTGAGTGAAATAAGCCAGGCACAGAAAGACAAACTTCACATGTTCTCATCTACAAGTAGGAGCCAATAGTTAAAACAGTTGAACTTATGGAAATAGAGAGTAGAAAGATGGTTACCAGAGGCTGTGAAGGGTAGTGGGGTGGTGTGAAGGGAAGTGGGAATGATTAATGGGTAGGAAAAGTCATTAGAAAAGATGAATAAGACCAACTTTTTTATAGCACAAGAGGGATACTACAGTCAATAATAATTTAATTGTACATTTAAAAATAACTAAAATAATGTTATCGGATTGTTTGGAAGACAAAGGACAAACGCTTGAGGGGATGGATACTGCATTTACTGTGATGTGATTATTACTCATTGCATGCCTGTATTAAAGCATCTAATATTCCCCATAAATATATACACCTACTTAGTATCCACAAAAATGAAAAAATAAAATTAAAAATATAGGCCAGATGCAGTGGCTCATCCCTGTAATCCAAGCACTTTGAGAGGCCATGGAAGGTGGATCACGAGGTCAGGAGATCAAAACCATCCTGGCTAACGTGGTGAAACCCCATCTCTACTAAAATACAAAAATTAGCTGGGTCTGGTGGCACACGCCTGTAGTCCCAGCTACTTGGGAGGCTGAGGCATAAGAATCGCTTGAACCCGGGAGGCGGAGGTTACAGTGAGCTGAGATTGTGCCACTGCACTCCAGCCTGGGCGGCAGAGCAAGGCTCAGTCTCAAAAAAAAAAAAAAAAATTAAAAATATGTATTTATCAGGGATATTGGCCTGTAGATTTCTGTTTTTGATGTATTTTTCTCTTTCTATTTTTGATGTCTTTCATCTGGTATCATGATTTGTGGTAATACCAGCTTTGTAGAATGCATTTGAAGTGTTTCCATTTCTTCTATTTTTGGAATCATTTGAGTAGGATTGGTATTAGTGTTTCTTTTAATGTTCGGTAAAATTAAGCAGTGAAGCTATTGAATGCCAGGCTTTATTTGCTGGGAGACTCTTTATTATGGCTTCAATCTCCTTACTTGTTATTGGCTTATTTGGGTTTTAGATTTCTTCATGGTTCAATCTTGGTAGGTTGTATTTTTGTCTAGGAATTTATCCATTTGTTTTAGGCTTTCCAAGTTATTGGCATATAGCTCCTCATTGTAGTCTTTCATGATCTTCTAAATTTCTGTGGTGTCTATGTCATGTCTCTTTTTTCATGTCTGATTTCATTTATTTGCACCTTCTCTCTGTTTTTATTAGGCTAATGGTTTGTCAATTTTGTTTATCTTGAAAAAATCAACTTCGTTTGGTTGATTTTTTGTATATTTTTCATTTTCACTTCATTTATATTTGCTCTGATCTTTTTTTTTTTGAGACGGAGTTTCACTCTTGTTACCCAAGCTGGAGTGCAATGGCGCGATCTTGGCTCACTGCAACCTCCGCCTCCTGGGTTCAAGCAATTCTCCTGCCTCAGCCTCCTGAGTAGCTGGGACTACAGGCATACGCCACCATGATCTTTCTTATATCTTTATGTCTACTCATTTTGTATTTGATTTGCTTTTGCTTTTCTAGTTTTTTAACATGCATTATTAGGTTGTTCGTCATTTTTATACTTTTTTGGTATAGGTTTGGTTTTCAATGATTGTCTTCTTATTCATTTCTAGTTATAATTTCAATTTTTACACTGTTTTATGGCCTTACATATGGTCTATTCCTGAGAATGATCCATGTGCTAAAGAGAAGAATATGCATTGTATAGCCATTGGATGAAATGCTTTTAAGTATCAGTTTGGTCTATAGTGCATTTGTTTTCTAGTGAAGATTAAGTCTGATTTTTTTGTTGTTACAGATTTTTTGTCTAGAAGATCTGTCCAATGCTGAAAGTGGGGTGTTGAAGTCTTCAGCTATTATCTCTTTAGAGCCAAAGAGAGAGACCCCAATATATGAATAGCTGCCAGTGTTGGGTGCATACATATTTACAGTTGTGCTATTCTTTTGCTGAATTGACTCCATTATCATTATATAATTACCATCTCTGTCTCTTCTTACAGTTTTTGTCTTGAAATCAGTTTTGTCTGAGTATAGCTACTCTTACTTTTTATTGCTTTCCATTGGCATGAAATATCTTTTTCTATCCATTTATTTTAATTTGATATGTACTTTTATAGGTAAAGTGTGTTTCTTGTAGACAACAGATCATTGCGGTTTGGTTTTCAAAAATCCATTCAGCCTCCCTCCCTCCCTCTGTTCCTTCCTTCCCTTCTTTCTTCTTTCTTTCCTTCCTTCCTTTTTCATTCTTTCTTTATTTCCTTCCTTCTTTCTTCTTTCTTTCCATCCTTTCTTCCTTCTTCCTTTCTTCCTTCCTTCCTTCCTTCCTCCCTCCCTCCCTCCCTCCCTTTTTTCTTTCTTTCTTTCCTTTCTTTGCAACTGGAATATATTTTCTTCCTCCTGGGCCTGGCAGATTAGGAGCAGAACACAGACAAAACCACTGGAACATGTGGGACTGGAATAGCCTGATGTTGGGCTACGTGGGTGGTAACTGTGAATGGGTGGACCAGGGTGTGTAAGGAGTGGAGTCATCCTCCCAGAACTGAGAGAGGGCCTTGGGGCCTGGGAGCCATGCAAGTGTTGATCTTGGCACAGGTACAAGAGTGAGGTTATGGAGTGAGATTAACATGGGTATGGTGGGGTGGAGTGACTGTTGGCAGAGTATGTTAGTATGTCTTACAGCCAGGGACAACTCAGAGCATGGCATGTTGGGGCATATTTGACCCCAGATGTTAGCTAAGAAGCTGGGTGCCAAGGACTGGAAAAAGCAAAGGTCCATGGGTCAGCAGGATACATGAAGATGTGACTGCAAATGGGATCAGCACTGGAAAGGACGGAGGCTCCAAGGTGACTCCTATAGCAAGTGAAGGAGCTATTTTAAGCAAGTGAAGGGGCAGGGCTGGGTTTCCCATTTAGAAATACATTGTCAGCTGCAGCCATTCTTGGATGTTCACTTGGATTGGTCTAGTGACATCTTTATCAAGAAATTTCAAGTCATGAAACAAAGCATCCAGCCTGACTAAGCAGCTGATAAAGTTGTTGAAATCCATGTTCCCTCCTTCATCCAAGTAGTGTCAGATGATTGTGTTGCAGAGTTGCTCATTCAGGTGAAACCCTGCTGCCTCAAAGGCCCTGTGAGTTCACGGCTGCAAATGGTTCCCCATCAGTCAACATCAAACTGCTTGTATATTGCCTGTCACCTTTTGTATTCCTTTTTTTTTGTTTTTTTCTTTTTCTTTTTTTTTTTTTAAGAGATGGGGTTTCACCATGTTGGCCAGGCTGGTCTTGAACTGCTGACCTCGTGATCCACCTGCCTCGGCCTCCCAAAGTGCTGGGATTCCAGGCATGAGCCACTGCGTCCGGCCGCCTGTCACCTTTTGATGTTGTTCCACAGCTACTCTAATTCCTCAAAGCCCAGCTTGCCTGTGGTGTCACTATCCATTGTAGCCACGATGCTGTGCCATGTATCAATGCTAAAGCCATGAGTCTTCAATTCAGTCGTACTGATCACAGTCTTATTGAGAACATTCATGAGTTCTGCAACCCTGACCTCAATTTCATCCCCAGCCAACCGGGCAAATAGTCTCTGGAACTGATGGACCTCCTCACTCTTGTTGACCTCAGTGTTGGAGCAATGTGTGTGTGGAGGCAGGGCTTCTGGGTTATGCTGTGTAGCCACCTCCCTGATGGAGCTAATGACTCCACCTAGGAAGAACATGGCTGCTCTGCTGCCTCTGCTGAAGAACTGACTGCTGGACCTCTGGATGTGAGGTGGGAAGTGGCAGTGGCAGCAACAGGAGAGAAGACCTGGATAGGGGCCTGGGAAATATGCTTGGAGGCCTGATCAGTGGCTGGGGACTCTATGGCTTTTGATTAGAGAGTTTTGTCCATTCACATTCAATGTAGTTATTGATAAGTAAGGACTTAATCTTGCTATTTTATGTTTCCTAGTGGTTTTGTGGTCTTCCTTTCTTTTCTCTCTTCCTTTTAGTAGAGGTGATTTTCTCTGGTGATGTGTTTAAATTTCTTGTTTTTATGCTTTGTGTATCTGTTGTATGTTTTTTGATTTGAGGTTACAATGAGGTTTGCAAATAATATTTTTAACCCTTATTTTAAACTGATGACAACATTGATTACATAAAGAAGTAATAAACAAGCAAACAGAAATTAATAAAAACTTATGCTTTAATTTCATCTCCCTGCTTTTCAAATTTTTGTTGTTTCTATTTATATCTTATACTGTCTATGTCTTGAAAAGTTGGTATAGTTGTTATTTTAGATAGGTTCATCTGTTAGTCTTTCTACTTAGATATGAGGAGTTTTTACACGCAATTATGGTGCTATAATATGTTTTCCCTGTGTCCTTCCTTCCACCAGTGAGATTTGTACCTTCAGATGATTTTACGATTGCTCATTAATATCCTTTTCTTTCAGATTGAAGGAATTCCTTTAACATTTCTTATAGGACAGGTCTGTTATTGATAAAATCCTTCAATTTTTGTTTGTCTGGTATTCACTGACTTTTATAAATTATAAAATTGACTCATTGAAAAAAATTATACATGAGATAATTTTACAGTATTATATGCAATGAATCATTTCTCTTGATTGTATATTATTCTAAATACAAATTGAAATTAGTCCATAAATAGATCTTTGGCTTTTTATGCTTTTTAAAATGGATTTACCCAGTTTGAATTTTCAATAATAATCTTAGAAAGCACCCATATGAATTCCTGATGTTAAAATAAACTGATTTTGTTGGACTAAGTCCTCTTTTTGTTTCTGCTTTTCAATTTAAATTGAGTACTTTAGGAATAATATAAAGAAATTTGGGGATATGATTCTTCCCCAAAATATAAATTATTTCCAATTTTCCAGATAGAATCTGTTAAGAATTTGATCAAAAATATGATACTAAATTATACACTCTTGATGGCAGTAGAACTACAAGCCAAATCTAGAATTCTGATATAGTTTGAAGATGTCTAATTTTGTTTTTCTGATCTTTGAATTCCTTCTTCTCATGCCCTAATCTCATTTCCAGTCTCATCTTTCATTTTGACACATCTATTCAGTGCTTTAGTCAGATAGAATGATTCTACAGTACCTTTAGTAAGACCTACACGTTCTAACATGTCTGACTTGGCTTATGCAGGTCTTTCCACTTGCATGGTCCCTTCATCTCTACAAGTACACCTTGTATAAATTTTTAAAAGACTGGCTATTTTGAGCTTAGGGCTATTTTTAAAGGTCAGACATATTCTCTTCTTGCTCTGAACTCAGAGTACTTGTTCCCATTTATTGGAATTACCACATTTTCTTTTACATTGTAGCTTTTGTTATCATTTCTGGCAAACATTTTATCACCCTGGCCACGTTTATATTTTTACATATTTATCTCCCTCACCAGAATGTCATCTTTATAAGGGCAGAGACTACTATATTGAACCATGCGTAAAACAGAATGCAGTGCCTGGCATTAGTGAATAAACAATAAACACTTAGTGGTTTTAATTTATACCATGTTTATCCTCAATACAGCCCATACCTGATAAAAAAAAATTGCTAAAGGAATGCTTGTCTACATCTGAATTTTGAATTTAAGACTGTTTTCAAAATGTATGTTTTTCTGCCCTACTATCTAGGTATATATAGCCTAGCTGAAATAGTGAGTGAACAAATGAATGAATGAAGAGTAGATGCCTAATCTCTTGCTGCCATATACTTTCTAGGTTGATTGCAAGAATGACTTGTGGATGTTTGCACTGATAGTGCGTTTGGGTGGCCACTTCATCACAACACCATGAGCACGATCAATCACCAGGCCTGGGAGAAGCTGGGCATCCTTCTAGGATCTGAACCACCATGATTTATTGATTTTACAGGAGTGGCAGCTAAGGCTGTACCTCTTTTCTATAACTTAAAATCAAGATTGGAGATAAGAGGATACAAGGTCAAAGACAATGTTCATAAAACTTGTTTCTAAATGATATTTGGAAATTGTGAGATAGGGTGCTTATCTTTCCTTAGGTAAGGTCTATCTATGTGGGTGAACTAACAAAGCTAACCAGGGTAGTATCCTCACTTAGACCTGGGGATGTAGAGAACTCCACTGAGTGTGTGAATTTCTTTTTAGCTTAGTTTAAATTGTGTGGGATTTCAGGCTATAACTGAAGATAGTTGAATGCCCCATTACCAAAGATGAGTACTTGAAGGATGTCTTAAAACTGATTTGAGGTGACAGAGCGTGATATTGGTGGTAGAAGATTCAGCAGGATGTGGGAATCAACCTAGAAATTTGATGTCACTTTTTATTTAAGACTTGATCAAAGCTTGTTTCAGTGGTGATTTTTGGTTGTTAAAAGGTGATTGATAATTTATTTTCATTATTTTATTCCTTGAAAAACTCCAGCAGCTTGAGTTGGAACACATTAAGGAAATTTAGGCCCAATGTTGGATCAAGTGATTTTAGGCAAATTAGTACCATGAAATTTGTACCATATCCAGGTTACAATCAGTGCTATAACTTTCTAAGGGTCATATATATATATATATATATATATATATATATATATATATATTCCTTATTAAATACTTGTTCTGTCCGATTTAAAGAAAAATAATTACAGTCATCCCTCAGTATACATAGAGACTTGGTTCTAGGAACCCCATGGGTAATCCATGCAAACTCCTTGCCTACTCAAGTCCAGCAGAAGTCATGTATACCAAAAGATGGCCCTCCATATATGTGGGTTTCACATTCCTCAAATAATGTATTTTCATACTGGGTTTAGTTGAAACAAAATCCATGTTAAGTGAACTCAAAGTTCAGACCCACGTTGTAATCGGATTGGAAGTTTTTAAGCACAGAATAACAATGAAATAAAATAAACTACTTTTAAAAACATATACTTCCAGCATATTTTGCTAGAGGCTAGATAGTTACATCTTTCAGAGAAATAATATTTATACTTGAAAAAGTCAAGAAAAAAATAGACATATTCTTCCAGTAAGACAATAAAAATCTTTATTTTGTCTTTGTCATGTTTTCACCTTCTTCATTCTTTCACACTGTCTAATAAAAGGTTAATTCTGTAAGAAAGGTCTGGCCCTCAACTGATTCCTGGGATATAACCAATATGCCCTTAGAACAACCTGCCTTATAAGAATATTCTGGACATGTCGAGGGCTTGGACCATACCAAATACTTTCTGCTAGAATGTGATTTATGGTGGAAGTCTTAGGATATGCCTCACCAGTTTGACCTCTGAAGGGGCAGGAGTCTGAGTAAATAAGATCAGCCACATGAGCACTCCTTTCCTATGTGACTGCCCTCTAATAAAAACACTAGACACTAAAGTTCGTGTGACCATCCCTGCTTGACATGTGTCACACATTGTTAGTGGGAGAATTAGGTAATGTCTGTGCAACTCCCAAGGGAGAACACAAGTACAAGCCTATGCTTGGTCTCAGACTCTGGTACATGTCGCTTTTGCTTTTGTTGGTTTCAATTTGTAGCTGTTTAATGTAGTAAGTTGTAACTGTGAGCATAACATTTTTCTGAGTTCCATGTCTTCTAAAGAGTCATTGAGACTGAAGATGGAGTTGGGGTCTCTTGATCCCACTTCGCTGTCAAAATGGGATTCGCTAGAATGTCTCTGAACCATTGAAACATGGCAAAAGCATGATCAGTAAAGGAAGGATGAGTGGTGATTACAAGGTGGTTTTATTGTGCCCCAGCTGAATAGTGTCTTAGTTTTCTTTAACTACAGTCTTTAGATAACATTGAATGAGATTCTTGTTGCAACCATCAAAGATATCTGAAATAGATCTATCGAGTTTTGAAAGTATCAGATTTGACCAGATATGAAATACTGGATATTGAAAGGTCTAAAATTGTTCTAATTTCTTTACATATCTGGGTGAGCCTCTCTGTAAAGCACAGAGAAAAATTCTTTCTTTGATACAGTTTTATAGAGATTGTGATACATGAAGTTACAGATTTGTGTGAGGTCATAGATTTAAAGTCATCATATAAAGCATAGAAAAAAATCTATCTTTGACTCAGTTTTACAGAGACTATAAGACATGAGGTCTAGAGAAGGACACTGTACCAGGAAAGTTTCTTTTCTTCTCATAACCTTTATTTTATTATTTTGAGACAGAGTCTCGCTCTGTCGCCCAGGATCTGTCACCCAGGCTGGAGTGCAGTCACGTGATCTTGGCTCACTACAACCTCTGCCTCCTGGGTTCAAGTGATTCTCCTGCCTCAGCCTCCTGAGTAGCTGGGATTACAGTCATGTGCCACCACACTTGGCTAATTTTTGTATTTTTAGTAGAGACAGGGCTTTGCCATGTTGGCCAGGTTGGTCTCGAACTCCTGACCTCAAGTGATCTGCCTGCCTCATCCTCCCAAAGTGCTAAGAATATAGGCTTGAGCCACTGTGCCTGGCCTCATAGCCTTTAAACCACCTCAGACACCTTAACCTGGGGTCAAAAATTCAAACTACCTATTACCATGGAAATTTCATGAGATTTTATTACCATGAAATTTTTATTTTTATTACCATGAAATTTCTGGAAATTTTATAAGATTTTACCAATTAAAAATAATCATGCATGCATCATCCTTTTTTTTTTGAGACAGAGTCTTGCTCTGACATTCAGGCTGGAGTGCAGTGACACAATCTCAGCTCGCTGCAACCTCTGCATTCTGGCTTCAAGTGATTCTCCTGCCTCAGCCTCCTGAGTAGTTGGGACTACAGGCATGTGCCACCACACCCAGCTAATTTTTTGTATTTTTAGTAGAGATGGGGTTTCACCGTGTTAGCCAAGATGGTCTCAATCTCCTGACCTCATGATCCGGCTGTCTCAGCCTCCCAAAGTGCTGATATTACAGGTATGAGCCACTGTGCCCAGCCCCTTCCTATCATTTTATATTTATAAGAAAAGCTTATTTAACACATCCTATGCCTGAACATACTCTTGAGGGGATGTACAGAAAAATAAGTTAGGTATTCATCTTCAAACAAACTTTACTTTTAATTTGAAACAAATACTATATTGCAAAAAGTTGCACTTGGGCCTGATGCCCTATCTCCCTATTTTAACAGGTAGTTTATGATGACTTTCCATGATCTGAGTACCATGGGCAACTTGAATCCTGATTCCAAGAGTCCTTAAAATGTTTGGGTGTTTGTGTTTCTCTAGTATTTGGATATCTAGTAAATGGCCCCAGAGGTTTCCTAGGAGGAGAATGAGGGAAATCATTATCATGTGTTTGTGTTCTGGAGTTGCAGTGTTCTTTTCCTGGGATACTGTTCTCCACTCAGTTTAGTTCAGGGTCTGAAATTAGCTCAGATCAAGGCTATGGATGTGACACTGTATCGGGGCTATCTCTCAACTTCCTGGTTGAGAGGTACTATTTCACTTGATTATTTTCTTCACATCCCATTTAACCCTATGGCTGGTCCACTGTAGTGACCATCTTCAGAATTCTCTCAGTCAGGCCTAGCTGTCTGCCATTCATTACTATAACTGAATCTACTTAGATTCAACAATTAAGGGTCAATACCAGGCCTCTCTGTGTCTGGATCTATCATCCCTCATGAAAAGGTTCAGTTCTGGAAGGGCACATTATCCTTTCTAGCTGAGCCTACCGCAAAGAGACCACTACTGACTTTACAAGGTTGGCAGAATCCCTCTTATCAGTACTTAATCGTAATGTTTGGTACACTTGTGCTTCTAACACCTTAAAACTCAAATTCAGAGATAGGAAGTAGAGGCTACTACAGCTGAGATTTCAAAGGCCACAAAAAAGTGTATGCCTTAGTCACGAAACAAATAGAAGGGATTGAAAAACCAGGCCAAAATGGAAACAAGAATAGGATGCAAATTTTATGCATTCTAGTATTCAGATCTTAGTCTTAGACCCTTCGTTAAGCTGGCTGATGTAATTCCTAGAAGCAGCAAGCAATTTCATCATCTGATAGTCAATTTTGCCATTTTTTATTGTTTTCATTATTAGCATTGTCTCTTACATTTTCTTATTTCTGAATAGATAAAATAAGATTTCTTTATAAAATTCAAAAGATAGAATATAAAATGAAGACTATGTGTTCCTTCAACCGCTACCTTCACCTGGTTCTTCCCAGAAGGAGCCAATCATAGTAGACTTTCATTAATCTTTCCACAGATATATTTGCATGCTTGTATACAATAATTGCATTTTTTTCTTGGTGATAAGATATTCTACATTGCTTTACAACTTTTTTTTTCATTTTACAACATCTCTTCAAGACCATTCTTTACTAGTACAAATAGAGCTTCACTGTCAATTTGTTTACTGGCTATAGAATATTCCAGTTCATACACATACTAAAATTTATCTTACAAATCTTATGTGAAGGACATTCAAGTACATTCTGATTTTTGCCATGAAAAGCAATGTCTCAGTGGACCTCTCGTATGTAAATGATTTTTCAAAATTATATTTCCTAAAAGTAAACATGGTTTTTCAAAGTGTATATGTGTCTGTTCTATCTAATACGGGCCAGGCACTAATATCTTCTAATAAGCACTTTTTATGTTTAAAATTTTGGTGAATGAGGGCCAGGTGCAGTGGCTCATGCCTGTAATCCCAGCAGTTTGAAAGGCCGAGGCAGGTGGATCATTTGAGGTCAGAAGTTTGAGACCAGCCTGGCTAATATGGTAAAACCCTGTCTTTACTAAAAATGCAAAAATTAGCTAGGTGTGATAACATACACCTGTAATCCCAGCTACTAGGGAGGCTGAGGCAGGAGAATCTCTTGAACCCAAGAGGCGCAGTTTGCAGTGAGCTGAGATTGCATCAGTGCACTCCAGCCTGGGTGACAGAGTTAGACTTTGTCTCAAAAAAAAAAAAAAACTTTGCTGAACGAAAATAAAAAACATACAGATCAAAAATAGGCCAAAACATATATGTACTAAGATGCCTTCTTCTTGGCCTGATCCGCCACTCCATGAAGGTTTTAGAAAGAGAAGAAAATAATAGGTGAAGACTTATCTCTACCTTTCTGTGCTGAGAGACTAAACCAAATCTGAAAGGCAGGTTAAGAAACTTTATAGTATTCTTAAAAGAGGAGCTTATGCTTTTTAAATAATGAGCTCACACCTTTGACAACCTGACCAATTAATTTAGCAGGAGCAGACAATATCGAAGTTAGCTCATCCCCAAGTTTGTCCAGGGTCCGTGCAATCCAGGGAGTATCATCATTTTTTGTAGTATCGATCATATGTTTCAATTGACTTATCTCTACATTCATCTCCTCAGATTTCGTCCTAAATCCTTCATCAAGCAAATCTTTTTGGACCTAAAAAATGTAGGAAGAAAAGTAAATTTTTAAAAATCCCCATTCTATTAAGACTTACATTTTATATTTAAGAATGATGTGGAACTTTTAAAATTTTACTCCTAAAAACATACTCTCAATTGTTAGAGGAGAAATTGGACCTAGACATTGTGAGGAAGCATAGTTTATAACTTTATTAATATTCACCCACTATTATGGTTTTGCTATGGTGCTAACCCAGGTATGTGGACAAATTCTACATGTTTCTGCCCAAAAAAATGCCAGTTGGGAGGTAGCCATTGGTCTGATTGCATAAATTCTCAGCATCAATTGGGCAGCATGGTCACCCATATTATAGAAATAACAGGAACTTATAAGCTGATGTAGAAATCCCTTATAAGAGAACTTTCAGATGGACAATGCAAGAATTCTCCCTACACTGTGTGCTAATTTGGGCAGGCTATCCACACACAGAAAACAACTGCAGCAAGTTTAGAAACTGTCCCTTTCCTGTCCTTTCAAGTCTGGAAATTTCTCATAGTTGTATGTCATCATGGAGGTACCTCAGGGTGTCTGGGTGGTAGTAGAGCTCCTAGTAATATGTGGTCTTGGTAAAGCAAACAGTTGCTGCTCATATCAAATACACCGTGTGGAATATCTGTTTAACCTCTTGAGATTAGCTTTAAAATCTCCCAAAACAGCAGCTCCAACCCTATTTATATTCCCCAAGGAGATTTAGGGGTCATAGTCAATCTGAACTCTCCAGAATCTAAGTATAGAGAAGAATTCCAAGTCTTACTGAAACAATATTAAAAAACAAAAAGATTCAGGGCTTTTAGTGACTCCCAAGTAGCAAATGGTGTTGTGTTTCCTTCCATGATGTTGCTGTAACCTTCACCAGCCCTTCCTGAGGTACCTGGGCAAGGACCGCCTGGCCTGCTGAGGGAATGGGCAGACTTACCTTCAGCTTGTGCTCTAACATCATATTCTGCTCTCTCAATAAGTGTTCTCTTTCCATCTGCAGCTTCTCTTTCAGCTGGGCTATGTTTTCCTTGAGACTCTTCTCTTGAGCCTCCATCTGTTGCTGTTGCTCCTGTAGTTTCTGCTTCAAAAGTTCCTGTTCCTTCTCAGCTGCCTCCTTCTTGGCCCGATCCACTGCTCCATGAAGGTTTTAGAAAGAGAAGAAAATAATAGATGAAGACTCATCTCTACCCTTCTGTGCTGAGAGACTAAGCCAAATCTGAAAGGCAGGGTGAGAAATCACAGAATTTACCCAGGTCCACACCATTAGGAGCACATTAAGGTGCACACATTAAGAGCACATTTGAGAATGTGATGGGAAAGACTCTGCCTGTCTGGCTGATGTACCATCACAGCCCTCCTTGTGATTTTCAGACTTAGCAGAGTGTATGTTCCACAGAGGAGGCAATTCCTCATTTTATGAAGGTTTTCCTGTTAAATCTGTCAGATGACATTGTAGAAACCTACCCATTCTGCTGCAAGCTGAGCCCTGCCACATACCTGCAACTGCTTTCTCTTTGTTAGTGAGGGCTTTATCTGACTGTAAGATGGATTTCTCTATCACCACCTGTGACTCCAGGAATCTCTGGAAGACCTCTTTTGCCTGTGGAAGCAAGAAAAAACACTTAGATTTCTTTGAAAATCGATATTCCAGGTATTAGTGTTGTAAAAACAAATATGGTCTTGTAACTTCTGCTTTATGCCTAAAGTTACAATGTGGCCCCCTCCTTAGTGTGACCAGAGCCCCTCTTCATCTCCTGTTTCCTGTCTCCCTCCAGTGCCTCTCCCACTGCTATATCTCCCTATACCTGCTCTGGGTTCCAGCCAGGCTGAACTATGTGTACAGGTGTACAAAATCCCAATCTCTGATGCTTTTACATGTTTTTCTTCCAGTGTGCAATGCGGCCTCTAATCTATGCTGTTCTTTCTTCTGCCACCTGCTGGCTAGAACTTTAGGTAAGTTGTGTAATCTTCCTTGGGTACTAAGTTCAGTTCCGTAAAACTTCCAAAATAAGGAGTTTCTTAAAGTCATTAGAAAGATTAAATTAAAAGGTCCGGGGAAAGAGTTTAACAATATACTGTAGGTAATATTACCACCACCGAGGTAGCTTATTTTCAGAGGTCCATAAGTGTCATTACTCTGTATGTAATTGTCTATTTATTTCACTCTCTCTCATTTTGATCAGCTTTGAATGAAAAAATTATGCTTTTGCCATGCAAATCACCAGCTCTTTGTACATGACTAATTCTTATTCTATTTCTCCTGGATTTCTGAATACCATACTCTTTGTGTAGGGATAAACATTTTTATTCTCAGAAATAAATGATAAGTAGTTGACACTGAAAGCTAAGGTGTTATGCTATCCCTTTGCTCTCTTACTACTCTTGGCTGGTGCTGAAGCCTCCATTCACTCTATCCTATAAACTTGCCCATGTTCCCCTTATTCCTCACCTTTACTCCTTTCCTGGGCACTTGCCAATAGTCCTGTTCAACCCTTTCCTTTGTTTCCATGTAGAGCTTGTGCCCTCCAGGAACAGAGAAACTTCCTGCTGAAATACTTTCCATCAGGGCCTTAGAGAGCTCATTGAGTTTAGCCTGGCAGTACTGAACAGATGACTCTTCATTCTGCAGCAAGAAATCCCCCTTCTTATTCATTGTGATTTCCTGCAAGGGAAATGTAGAGAGATGTCACCAAAAGAAACAAATGGAGGAGATGAAAATCTAAAGAATCTGGTAGAAGGGTCAATCTAACTGTGGTCCTCATGAGAAAAACCTTCTTGTGGAGTAGATGTGGAATCAGAGACACAAAACTTTATATATTTGCAATGCTAAAAATTCTCTTCAAGACTATGGAAAAGTTCATTAACCTTCCTGAGCTTCAGGTTCCTCATCTGTGACATGATGGGACTACATTCCATAATCTCTATGGTTTGTTGCAACTGTAGCACCCTGTGTGCCTGTCCTCAATGGTACACGGATTCAAGAAAGAGCAGTGTAAGTTGAACAATGGTCCGGAATGAAGATCTGGTAAGAGGATCTTTGTTTCCTGGGAAAGGTAGACTCTGCACAGGAAAAGTGCACTGCTCAGGAATGACTTGTGGGTGTTCAGAGCAGGCCTGGAATCCTTAGAATTGTTCACTTAAGGAAGATCTTAAGTGATCTGTATTGATTTTTACCTCAGTTATCAGAAGGTTTTCTGGTTGAATGCTTAAGGTTTGGGGAGAAAAGAGATATGTAGTCTTCTGAAACTCTATCCCTCATGATAATCCACGAAAAGTTATTCCTCAGTGACAGATGAACACTGGTGTCAATAAAGGCAACTATAGGCTTCATTCTTCAAGGGGAAGGATCATGAACTGTAATGACTAAGACAAATTACCACGAGCTTCTTCTGGAATTCCTGGTTTTCATCCTTGAAGGAGTGCTCCATGAAGATGGCAATGGCTTCCCTCTCACAGGCCATGTGCACGTCCAGCAGCTCCTGGAGCGAGTCTGTGGGGAACTTCACTCGCTGGGCCATCTGCTGGCTGTAGTAGTCAGCTGCCCTCTGCATGGCCGCTGAGTTCTCACGCTGGGCCAGAGTTATCACTGCATTCTCCAGACAAGGTACTGCTCCACTGTTGATGGCCTCTACATAAGTCACTGCCAGAGTTCCCAGACCTAAATGAACCAGGAGATGTATGGGGTAATATGAAATTAAAGCTCAGTGGGATCATAGGCTACATTTCTGAGCACACATGCAAACACATACACCCACACCCCTACCTCCTGCTATTATCACTTTCATTTTCATACTGACTCTTCATGTTATGGATCTCCAGTCACCAGTGCTAAAAATTTTAGTATCTACTTTTACGTAACACACTAGAGGGTAGATGGGAAATACTATTTCTCATTTAAACAAATTGCAGAGAAAGTAGTTTACACAGGTAAAATGATGAGGCAGGGTAAATCATATCACATTTATTCCTAATTCTGAATCTACCAATGGATTTTCAGGGACTTATGGACTAATATTTATTTCTAGACTTTTTTTTTTTCTTTTTGAGACAGGGTCTTGCTCTGTCACTCAGGCTGGAGTGCAGTGGTGTGATCTTGGCTCACTGCAACCTCTGCCTCCCGGGCTCAAGCAATTATCCTGCCTCAGCCTCCTAAATAACTGAGACTACAGGCACATGCCACAAAAAAGCTAATTTTTATATTTTTTTTAGAGATGGGGTTTCACCATGTTGTCCAGGCTGGTCTCAAACTCCTGAGCTCAAGCAATCTGCCTGCCTCTGCCTCCAAATGTGCTGGGATTATAGGTGTGAGCCACCACTCACAGCCTCTTAAATTTCCAACATATCTTTTATATTCTCTTTGCAAAGAATACTGAACACACAGGACTTCCTCTAAGAAAATATTATATGTCTGTTTTTATATTCAGTTAGATACTTTATGAGTGAAGGATTATTTTTCAGATATGTGGAAGCTACAGATTATCAGTGACAGAGTTTGCAATATTGGAGAGGAATTTGTAAGTTGCAAATAAGTGAGATGATTATACACATTTCTTCATTGAGTGTGAATACCTATATATACATAGTTCTGTATGGAATCTAACAAATACTCTGAGAAACACATTATACACTATATTCAACACATGAGGCCCCATAGAAATGTGAAAAGGAGACTCACGATTCCCAGTGACCATGATTCCCTCTCTAAGGGTCTTGGTCCTTGCATGCGTGAAGATGTAAGAAGAGAAAGTGTTTGTTTGTTCCTGGAATTTGGGATCCAGTTGCTTTTCTGACACCTTCTCGATATTGGCTAGAAGGTCTTTATCATTTGTTGGCCGGTCAAAGACAAAACACTTCCTTTTTGGAAAGAAATGCCTGATGCATTCCCTGGGCAAATTGGATGTTTGAATTTTGGGATTCTTGCCTGGGGGATAAAGAAAACAGAATATATTGAAAAAAGTCTTGGTATAAGGGAGCTAAAGTTATTTTTGACAGGATTTGTTGTCTTTCGTGCTGTCTTCTACGCTTATAGTATGAACATTCAATACTTCTGTGCACATGAAACTTGTACCAGTGACAAAATGCTGGCAGGAAATTTTGGGAGACATCTGACCCAAGTACAAACAAAACCCGTGCCTGGTATCTGTAGACCTGAACATAGTGCCAAGTATAAAGTATTGTTTATGAGACATTTACTAAATGAATGGCTGAATTAATGAAATGTCAAATGTAAATTCCTGGTCCACTTCATTCCATGTAGAAACTGAGCTGTGGGACCAAAAATAGAGCCAGAAATTGGGATAGTAAAAAAAGATACCATGATTTAAGGAAACTACTTTGATGCTAAAAGAATTCTTATAGTGTTAGCTATTTTTTAGCAAAATCATCTGAAGACTAAATGTAACAAGAATGTAATTTTGTTTTGTTTTTTTTTCCAGATGAGGTCTTGCTTCATTGTCCAGACTAGAGTGCAGTGGCACAGTTACGGCTTACTGTATCCTTGATTTCCCAGGCTCAAGTGATCCTTCCACCTTAGCCTCTTTAGTAGTTGGGACTACAGGTGTGCACCATGACACCTAGCTGATTTGTTCTAGTTTTTATAGAGACAGGGTCTCACTATGTTACCCAGGCTGGTCTCAAACTCCTGAACTCAAGTAATCTTTCCACCTCTGCCTTCCAAAGTGCAGACACTGTAGGCTTGAGTCACCATGCCCGGCCAAGAATGTAATTTTAAGATAATCATCACTTCTCTATAAACTTTTAGGAGTAAAAGACTGTATTCTATTTGACAGTATTGTTCTTCTGCCTATGATTTTTTAATAAATGTTTCAAGAAAGCATAAATAGAAAAATGAAAGCAAAAATGAGTGCACCGGAATTGATATTTTTTCATAAGGTTTTATAAGATACACACACACATAAATGTAACCCATTAAAACAATTATTATGAAATTATAGCATGGATACATATGTTGAATTTAAGAGAAAAACCATAACATAGAAAGTAAAATGAATATTCTGACAATTATCAGAAATTTTGAAAAGGCACATATTGTAAAGATGTGTGTTTCTTCAGGTTACTTTAGCACACAAAACCATTTTTGTAGATGATCTAACTCTACAGGTACCAAAAAGTTATATCCCCCAAGGAGAAGAATAAGATCTGTGTAACATGTCCATGTAGTTTGGATGTGTATCTCCTCCAAATCTCATGTTCAAATATGACCTCCCAATATTGGGGGTGGGCCTAGTGGGAAGTGTTTGGGTCACAGGGGCAGATTTCTCATGAATGCCTTGGTACCATCCTTGTGGTAATGAGTTTACACAAGATATCGTTATTAAAAAGACTGGGACCTTCCCCACTTTGTTGTTCCCTTTCTCACTATGTGACACACCAGCTAACCCTTAACCTTCCACCATTAGTAAAAGCTTCCTGAGGTCTTGACTGGAAGAAGATGCTGGTGCCATGCTTGTACAGCCTGCAGAACTGGTGAGCCATATAAACTTTTAAAAATAAATTACCCAGGCTCAGGTATTCCTTTATAACAATGCAAACACACACATGTATTTTTATTAGATAGGTTTTTCATTGTAATTTAATGTCTAACAATTATCTGGTCAATCATTTCTAAACACAGAAAAGCAGAGGGCAAAACAGGGATCATTAGCATCTTGTTTTTAGAAAGTCTTAGCACCCATTGTAATCTGAATGCTAAGGTACTAATTGGTACAAAGAACAAATCTATCTTGAATAATCTATCTGCACTTTAGGCTCTACTCTTCTTAAGTGAACTAAACTCCATTCCTAGAGCTCTTCAACATACCTTCCAACCCCCATTTCTACAGATCTCAATCTAGTCTCAAATACAAATGAAACCCCAGAGATGACAGGCAGTGTTTAGCAGATCACATACCCATCGGACCGCCCACAGCCCAGGCCATGCTCTGATACCTTGAGTCAGCTTCAAGGCATTCTCCAGGTACTCATCTTCTGTGATAGGATGACCGTTCAATTTCAGCTCCAGAGTGAAATCTCGTACAGTCCAAATAAAGTCTGGAAAGAAACTCACAAACTCAGTGGAATCTTCTACTCCATCAGGCCTTGGGGTGGACTTTGCCTTAATTAGTTCTGTGAGCTCCGTCACATAACTAGGACTTAGCTAAGGAAAAGCAACTGTCTGCCGACAACTCACACATTTCTCTTATTAAAAAATTATAGACATTCTCTTTCGTCTTGGGTTACCTATGCTGCACCAAAGGTAATTAAATAAAAGGGAAGGAGAAAATGACTTGCTCTCCATTCCTATAAAATCAATGAAACTTGGTGGTTCTGTTCTGTTCCTGGAAGGATACTGCAGCTGCTCCAGGGCCTGGTGGTTGATGGTGCTCATGCTGTTGTAGACAAAGCAGCTGCACAGGAGCACGGCCAGGGCAAAGATCCAGGAGTCATTCTTAGGGTCACCCTAAAAAGGCACAATAAAGCAAAGGACTTAAGAGTGTAGCCTTTAGAAATTCACTGAGACATTTATTTTGTCTTTCATTTATGATCTCAGCTAGTGTATTTGCTGTACAAAGAAGATAGACATGAATGTAAACAACAGTTTGACAGTTACAATAAGCCTTCTAATCACAATTTCTTTACGTGTCAAAGGATTCTAATCTTAATAGGGGTTTCCTTTTTTTCAATGGGGTAAAATAAGATGCATATATAGAAAAATTAGCACAATGTCTGGTTCTCAGTTGGATATTCATGATAGTTGTTAACACTCCTTCAGTCTACACCTATTTATTGGCCATGCATCATGTAAAAAAAACCATACATAGTATACATTACTGGGGATTTTAATTATATTCAGTTAAATTCAGCAAACACTTATAGGAAACTGAAGAATATTTCTCACAGTTCTTATGTTTAGAAAAGCAAATTGAATAAATTTACTCTCAAGGTGACTATTTCAAAGCTGTGACAAACATTCATAATGATGAATTCAATAAAAATGACAATATTTATAAGGAGATAACATCTTAGTAATGTACATAAGCAGTGGAACCCATAGCTATGTTAAATTAAAAATTACGAGTCTATCCAGGAAGATGAGAGCTATGAAAATTGAAGAAAATTATGTGATGTGAATGCTTCTGGGAAGTCATGAGCTGAATGTTGAAGAATTGGTGGAATGTGGATTTGAAGAAATGAAGGTGATTCTGCAGGTACAAAGACCCACAGAAACAAAATTAGATATTGTAGATTTCAGGAGTCACTGCAACAAGAATAGAGTTTGTTGGTTTGACTGAGCAGAGGGTAAGTGCCGAAGATAAGACTGAATAGGGAGCTCCAGCACCTGGTTGATTAAGGGCTGTGAACTCTGTCACATAACGACGACTTAAGGGGTTGATTAGTTCTGTGAGCTCCACCACGTAACTAGGACTTAGTGAAAGGTTAGGCTAATTTGTTTTTATAAATTAGAGCATGTCTAAATTAGAGAATAGTCCAGGAATTATTTCTACCCTAAACAGCATATGTAACTCATTCCTACACCCAATATAAAAACTGAGATCTACAGATTTCTACCTGATTCTAAGAGCTTCTATATGGGATTTTGGAGGTATGAAGAATAGCCTATTCATTACTTTATATCCCTTAATCCCTAATTTTTATAAAAGTAATCAATGAGAATTTTTCTTAAAGTGGGACTTGTGAGAGACAATAAACTATTTAGACAGGAGTATATCATTGTTTGATAGATAACTTTAAAGTACCTATAAAAATCCCAAAGGCATTTTGTTTATTATTATTATCTCTTTATGCCCACAGTGGTTTCTATCTCCTAGCCTCAAGCCATCTCCACAATTTTATATATATTTTTGCTGTACTATTCACAATAGCCAAGGCATGGAGATTTCCTTCACAGATGAATGAATTTTTAAAATGTGAAATCTATACACAATGAAATACTATTATGCCTTTAAAAAGGAAATCGTGTCATTAGCAACAACTGGCCCCAATAATATTCTTAAATGATATTAAATAAATCTGAAAATTAACACAGAATACAAAATTTCTTGAATAATCAAAGTAATCATGAGCAGGAAGAACAAAGCTGGAGGCATCACATTTCTTGATTTCAATATATATTGCAAAGCCACAGTAGTCAAAATAGTACAGTACTGGTGTAGAAACAGACATATAGTTCAATGGAACAGAATAGACAATGCAGAAATAAATGTATACATCCACAGTGAACTCATTTTTGACATATGTGTTGAGAACACACATTGGAGAAAGGATGGTCTCTTCAATAAATGGTCCTGGGAAAACTGGATATCCACATGCATGCAGAAGAGCAATATTTGATCCTATTATACACCATACACAAAAACAATTCAAAATGGATTAAATGGAAAACTAGAAACTGGATCCAGAAATTCTACTACTGTGTATCTATCCAAGGAAAATGAAATGAGTATGTCAAAGAGGTATCTGCAATTTTATACTTATTGTGATGCTATTCACAATAGCCAAGGCATGGAGTCAACCTGTTTCCATCACAGATGAATGAATTTTTAAAAAATATAAAATCTTTACATGATGAAATACTATTACACCTTCAAAAAGGAAATTGTATCATTGGCAATAACCTGTATGAACCCAGAGGACATTAAGATACATGTGGTATCTATGATACTGAGAGATCTTTGTGGGTAGGACCTTTACTTTGTTCACCAATGTCTATGCTACTCAGCCCGGAGGCCTGGAACTCAACTGCTTAACAAGCTTTTATCAAATTGAATCAAATCATTCACCCACTGTGCCAAGAAATAAAAGAATGTTTTACCTAATGTATCATGATAACTAATCTTGTCTAGAAGTGTGATTCGAACAGGCCGAAGTTTGCCTTATTCACTATAGTTGGATTTCTAGTTTTCGCAAATAGATCAAAGCAGTTAAACCTCAAGGATCATGTCTGGAATAAAAGAATCTGTCTATGACTCTCTGTCTTACCTTTTCCACATCGCCCAGACCCTCGGTGTCCAGAAGGACCAGGGTGTGGTTTGGCTTGAAGGGATGGGGCACACACCACATCCAGATGCCCTTGGTTTCAGACTGCACCGTGGAGCCCAGAGGGAAACCTGTGGGGAAGAGGAGGAGGCTAAGCACAGGGACAGCAGAGCAGCCAAGCAGCCCTTGGGGCCACAGCGTCAGACTAGTTGGATTGTAACTACCCCAGCATACAAGATGATGCTTTCTGTGTTTCCTCAAGAATGGCTCTCTCTGTGAGTCATCTATTTCAGAAAGCAAGAGACTTTAAATGTGATAATAATGCCAAGCAAGGGCTCAAAATGGAGACAAAGAGAAATCCATGAATCAGACAAAATGGAGGTCACTGAAAACAGGAGCATCTTAAAAAGTGGTTGGGTTCAAAGTTAGAGAGGAGTGGGTTGAAGAAAGACACAAGAAAGAAAAAATTCAAACAGGGAAATTGAGATTCTTTTTTTTTTGCATTGAAAAGTGATTAAAAACTAAAACAAACACAAAAACAAAACAGAAGTTGGTGGCCATGATAGGATGTGAAACTCGAGAAGGGTTTTTAAGATTATACAGATTAAAACAACTTCATATGTTGATGGGACTATTACATGAAGAAAGAAAAATATGTTGTAAGAGAAAGGAGACACAATTACAGGAGCCCAGGACTTGAATACACAAGGGAAGGTAGGATTCTGGGCACTAATAATGGAGAGTTTCCTTAATGGGAATGAATGAAAAAATATGGGAACAGATTATTATAAGTGATTTGGTGGTAAGAATTAGAATGAGAAGCTTGGTTTATTGAAAGGGATTGGAGCCTCGCTTCATGTGCCTGGGGTAGAGAATTAAGAAGCTGAGATATAGCTGGGATCAAGCAACTGGCCTGTGTCCCAGGATACCACTCACCATGATTCTGTCCTGCCAGTTGGTTCATCAAGTAGGATTTGCCTGTACGGTACAGTCCAACAATGGCCACCACCACCACTGGCTGAGAAATCTGGTCAAGAATCTGTATAGCTTGCTGGTTCACCAATAGCTTCTCTTTGTTGTTTTCCACCAGGCAAATGGGAGCCAACATTTTGGGTACAGATTCCATGGCAACTGCCAGCTTAGAAGAGCCTCCTAGTAGAAATAAGATACAATATCATTCTTTGTCTCACTGTTTCCCAAGTACCCATCAACATAGGACTGATAGGACTTCTGTGTTTCTATTGGACAACATGTAATCTAGCATTCGCAGATGGCAGAAGGCTTCTTTTATCATTTTCCTAAATCTGTAATGACGTAAGTGATGAAATATGGAGCATTATCTTCTTTAAAGTTTTACTTTGGTAGTAATATTTATGTCCAAGTAATTGTTACCATAATAGGGGGCTCACTAATACTCCAAGCCCTGTGATGCATGCCTTAAGTATCTGACCTCACTGACAGAAAAACCTGCAACTTAGAGATTATTATACCAACAAATATGCAAATGATATCATAAGTCTTACAAAGAGTACATGTAGAAATCATAAAGCCAGGATTACAAACTTGAACAATTGAGTAAAATAGCAGGCTAGGAAGTTCTAAGCCCTTCTTTCCTTGGAGACATCTCAAAACAACTTAAAAAATGGCTAAAATAATCTTATAGGAGCTCTGGAAAACAGTCAAAAGTCTGCAGCAACCAGGCAAACGTCCAATACTTTTAAAAGGCACATTCAAAATTGTAGGAGATTCCATGGCATTTTGTTTGCTAATTCTACCCATTCCACTCAGTGACATGGACTTAGTTTGGAGGAGTTGGGTGTCTAGTTCCCAGTTCCCTCCCTTAAAGTGGAGGGAACAAAGAAGACCTTATTTATAACACACTAATTTGACTGGGAGCAACATTTTCTGGCTCTGTTCTGCCTACCTTGGATTTCTGGTATGTCACTCACAATGATTTCTGGTATCATACAAAATAATTTCTTGTGTATGATACCAAAACCAGAGGAAGCAAGTGAAAAAAATTAGATACACCACACTTCATCACAATTAAATACCTTTGTGCATCAAATAATATTATCTACTGCATAACAATGCAACCCCTATGGAAAGGGAGAAAATATTTACAAATCATGTTTCTTATAGAACACATAAAGAACTCCTAAAATTCACTAACAACAACAGCAGAAAAAAGAAATAAGAGAGGACACAAACAGATGGAAAAAAATTCCATGCTCATAGTTAGAAAGAATCAATATCATAAAAATGGCAGTACTGCCCAAAGGAATTTATAGATTCAATGCTATCCCCATCAAGCTACCATTGACCTTCTTCACAGAACTGGAAAAAACCACCTTAAACTTCATATGAAACCAAAAAAGAGCCCACATAGTCAAGGTAATTCTAAGCAAAAAGAACAGAGCTGGAGGCATAATGCTACCTGACTTCAAACTATACTACAAGGCTACAGTAATCAAAACAGCATGGCACTGGTACCAAAACAGAGATATAGACCAAGGGAACAGAACAGAGGCCTTGGATGTAACACAACACATCTACAACCATCTGACCTTTGACAAACCTGATGAAAACAAGCAATGGGGAAAGGATTCCCTGTTTAATAAATGGTATTGGAAAAACTGGCTAGCCATGTGCAGAAAGCTGAAACTGGATGCCTTCCTTACACCTTATACAAGAAGTAACTCCAGATGGATTAAAGGTTTAAACATAAGACCTAATACCATGAAAACTCTAGAGAAAAACCTAGGCAATACTATTTAGGACATACAATAGGCAAGGACTTCATGACTAAAACATCAAAAGCATTGGCAACAAAAGCCAAAAAAGACAAATGGGATCTAATTAAACTCCAGAGCTTCTGCACAGCAAAAGAAACTATCATTAGAGTGAACCACCAACCAACAGAATGGGAAAAGATTTTTGCAATCTACTCATCTGACAAAGAGCTTATATCCAGAATCTACAAAGAACTAAAAGAAATATACAAGAAAAAAGAACCCCATCAAAATGTGGGTGAAAGATATGAACAGACATTTTTCAAAAGAAGACATTTATGTGGCCAACTAACATATGAAAAAATGCTCATCATCACTAGTCATTAGAGAAATGCAAATGAAAACCACATTGAGATACCATCTCACGCAAGTTAGAATGACAATCATTAAAAAATCTGGAGACAACAGATGCTGGAGAGGACGTGGAGAAATATGAATGCTTTTACACTATTGGTGGGAGTGTAAATTAGTTCAACCATTGTGGAAGACAGTGTGGTAATTCCTCAAGGATCTAGAACTAGAAATACCATTTGACCCAGCAATCCCATTACTGGTTATATACCCAAAAGATTATAAATAGATCTATTATAAAGACACATGTACATGTATATTCACTGAGGCACTGTTTACAATAGTAAAGACTTGGAACCAATCCAAATGCCCATCAAAGATAGACTGGATAAAGAAAATGTGGTACATATATACCATGGAATATTATGCAGCTATAAAAAAGTATGAGTTCATATCCTTGGCAAGAACATAGATGAATCTGGAAAACATCATTCTCAGCAAACTGACACAGGAACAGAAAACCAAACACCACATGTTCTCACTCATAAGTGGGTGTTGAACAATGAGAACACAAGGACACAGGGAGGAGAACATCACACACTGGGGTCGTTGGGGACTGGGGGGCTAGGGGAGTGATAGCAAGGAGTGGGGAGGTTGGGGAGGGATAACATTAGGAGAAATACCTAATGTAGGTGACGGGGGGGATGGAGGCAGCAAACCACCATGGCATGTGTATACCTATGTAACAATCCTGCAAGATCTGCAAACGTACCACAGAACTTAAATTTTAAAAAGTGGGCAGAGTAGACTAGATGTTTCTCCAAAGAAGAAATGGCCAATAAGCACATGAAAACATGTTCAACATCATTAATCCCTAGGTGAATGAAAATCAAAACTACAATGAGGCAATATGTTAGACCCACCTGTTAGGATGACTATTATTTGTTTTTAAAAAACACCCCAAACTCCAAACAGGTGTTAGCTAGGATGCAGAGAATTTGGAACCTGTGTGCACTGTCCATGGGAATGTAAACTGGTACTGTCACTGTGGAAAACACTATGGTAGTTCCTTGGAAAACCAAACATAGAATCGACATATGATGAAGAAATTATATTTCTATATATACACTCCAAAAAATTGGAGCCAGGGACTCACACAGATATTTGTATGCCAGTATTTATGGAATCATTATGCACAATAGCCAGAAGATAAAAACAACTCAAATGACTAGCAACAGATGAATAGATGAATAAAACATTGTATATAACTACAAGATATTATTCAGCCATAAAATGTATGAAATTATGACACATGCTACAACATGGATCACTTTGAAGACATTATGCCGAGTGAAATATGCCAGACATAAAAGAACAAATATTGTATGAGGTACTTGAATAATCCAATACATTAAGACAGAAATTAGAAGTGTAACTACAATGGGCTGGGGGAGGAGGGAATGCAGAATCATTGTTTAAAGGTAGAGAGACTCAGTTTACAATGATGACGTTCTGGTGATGGCTGCACAACAACGTGAATATACTAATGTCACTGAAGTATATTCTTAAAAATTATTAAAATAATAATTTTAATGTACATTTTACCAAAGAAAAAGAGAGTAAGAGACAAAAGCCTGGATAATCTGGCAACCTGTTACTCTGTGCTATGCCACTGCAACCACTTATCTGTCAGAATACTCTTCCTCAAAGACAGTGGTTATGCTATAAGGTTTTTGATCAACAACCTGCAGTAACTTTTTAATGATCATCATAAACTGAAAATTGTTCTCTAATGCATCAGTGTGACCTTATATGTTCATCTATTATCTGCAGGTATAGAAGAGGGATGGGAATAGAAGGGAGAAGGGAAAAGATCCACTGTGGGATGAGAAACCTCTAGAGAATGCAGGGTACCTTTCCAAAAGGTATTCTAGAATCTAAAGAATTCAAGTACAGGCTGAAGTACTTAGCCTAGAAGTGTCAGGTTCTCTGCAATTTACTCCCACAGATGGGAATTAGAAAAATAATAATAATAATAATAATACATGTAACATTGCATATTATGTAGAGAGACAAATTATAGATATCTAGAGAGATAGATAAATTATCTACATATATTAATAGACAAGTCAGAGAGATTTCTTTTTGAGAGATAAAGTCAATGTCACTGTTGGGTGAATCGAGGTGAAAGGCATATGAGATTTCATTGTAATTTTTTTAGAGGTAAAGTTTAATTCCATAAATTTAGTATTTAAAGTACAATTATTCTGTAGATCTCTTGACACACATTTTATTCCCATTATATTAAAATAGTTTTCTATGATATCTGCATTTCCTTATAATCAGAATATGTAAATATAATATTGTCTTCAAATGTCTCCAATACTCACTTTTGTATTTATATGTCGAACATTCAAGATGCATCTAATGCTGTCAAAAATACCAGCTCTATCATTCACTACGTATGTGGCCTTGACCAAGTAGCTTCATCTAGCTGAGCTTGTTAATTATCAGGGTCTGTGAGTTAAATTAGACATACAACCCGGAGGGTGTTTTGATAATAAAATGAGACATTACAAGCTTATTTCTTAGCATAGCATAAGCTTATAATGTCTCATTTTATTGGAGCACAAAATAGGATTTCAATAAATGTTGAATTAAATGGAGGTTAAACTATAATAATTACAATAACAGTTGCTCCATTAGATTACATATTTCAATAAAATATGCAAACTGTAAATTACTAAGAAACAAAAACTACAAATAAATTTTCACCAGAGCAAAACTGTAAAGTTCAAGCACGCTGTTGCTGCACGACCTGCTCTTGTCTGATTCTTCCCTGAGGGAAGTGAGGAAAATGGAGATCAAGCCCGAGGCCCTGACTTCTATGAGGAAAGGCATTGTTATGTGATGTGTAACGTATTCATCACATTACAGTGACTGCAACTGTGTAGTCCCTTCTTAAAGTGAACAATAAAGGAAGTTCTAGGAAGATGTGCCTGCTATTGCGAACAACTTTATGTAAACCAGGCCTCCGCTTTCTTAGCTGTGTGGAAACCACAGATCTATTAACTTCTACTAAATGAAATACAGCTGCTCAATCCTATTCAGGACTGGTTCTCAAACTCTGGTGTACAGAAGAATCACCTGATCACTTTGATGATCATTTCTTTAGCTGTGCAGAAGCTCTTTAGTTTAATTAGATCCTATTTTCAGCAGGCTAACATAGGAACAGAAAACCAAACATCACATGTTCTCACTCATAAGTGGGAGTTGAACAATGAGAACACATGGACACTGGGAGGGGAACATCACACACTGGAGCCTGTTGGGGGGTAGTGGACAAGGGGAGGGAGAGCATTAGAACAAATATCTAATGCATGCAGGGCTTAAAATTTAGATGACAGGTTGATAGGTGCAGCAAACCACCATGAGAAATAGTGGTTTAAAAAAAAATCTTTTTTCAATGTTAAACATAGTTTCTATTCTTCATCTTTAGAAAAAAAAATCACCGAGAGAATTGTTCAAACCCATATTCCCAGGCCTAAGTATCTGTTTAGCAGGAGCTACGAGTGACTCTGATGTTCCTATGGGAAACTAATAACACACACACAGAGAGCTCTTACTCTCAAGCTTCCTAAGTGTGACTACTAGAAAGATAAAAAAGAAACTCTCCCTTCAGGTTATAATTGCCTAGACTCCTTGTTCTCTGCATTCTGGGGCCTGCAGAGCCTGATAGAGGTAGCCAGGCAGGCGCCCATGAGGGCTTTTTCCAGGCCACTCACTGCTGCTCTGAGTTGATGTTTGGGAAGCAGCACATCAGGGGATGCGGCATGCTTGGCTGTCACCTCTCGGCTGTCACTGGTTCAAGTGGAGAAGCTGAGCGTTCCCAGAACTAAAGCCAGTCCCAGAATCATGCAGGCTAAGCAGCAGGCACCCTGCCCTCCCTGTCCATTCCTCAGCTGCCATTCTGAATCAGAAACCAAGATTGAGTTAGAGACTAAGTGGCATGTAAAAGAAAGTGAACATACCTGCACTACAGCACCACAGCAGGTCCAAGAACAGTTTTCAGTTACTTCTCACTCACCTCTTACTCTCTTTCCTCCTTCTACTTTACTGTTCTTTCCCTCGTTTATAAAAGAAAGAAAAAGCTGAGTAAGCTAGTTGTTTCCACAAATGGGATGGTGCAGTAAAACAAAACTTGAATGTAAAATTAATCCATACTATTATTAAAGTGTTAGCAGAGGCATGTCTGAATTATTTAATGTGAGTTTGAGGGAGTTGTTGGGTGCAGGGGTTTAGAGGAGGTCAGAAAAAGTCACAGATACTGCACAGTCACACCTTAGCAAGCACAGTCCTGCCAGCTTTTGTCTTTCCTGTCTTGGAAGGGTTCATGGGATTTCTTCTTGATACCGCTCCCAGTTGACTTTAGTTTCCTTGGCACAGCAGAAAAACAGAAATCTACTGTAGTTACGTAAGCAAAACTTTAGAAATTGAGAATACTTTAAGCATTTTCTCTTGGTGGGAATTCCTGAGTTCTGGGGTCTTTTGTTAGCGAAGAACTTTTGGTGTTTTAAATATGTTCACACACACATACACACATGCATACACATACACACACACACACAGAGATAGGTGAGAGAGAGAGAGAGAGAGACAGAGAGAATGAGAGGCATATCGAAAGCTACTACAGGTATAAAAGAAAGAATGCACCATGTCTTTTATAGCAACATGGATGGAACTGGAGGTCATTATCTCAAGTGAAACAACTCAGAAAGTCAAATACCACATTCTCACTCATAAGTGGGAGCTAAGTAATGTGTACACATGGATATAGAAGGTGGAATGATAGGTACTGGAGACTTGGAAAAGTGGAAGGGTGGGGGCTGGGTGGATGATGAAAAATTACTTAATGGGTACAATGTACATTATTGGGGTGAGGAATACAATAAAAACCCAGACTTTACTATTAAAAAAAAAGGTATTGCAGGTTAGATTCCAGACCCCTGCAATAAAGTGAATATTGCAATAAAGCAAGTCGTACAACCTTTTAGTTTCCCAGGGCACATAAAACTTATGTTCATACAATACTGTAGTCTACTAAGTGTGCAATAGCATTAAGTCCGAAAGCCAAATTGCATACCTTAATTTAAAAATACTTTATTGCTGACAAATGCTAACAGTCATCTGAGGCTTCAGCAGGTTGTAATCTTTTTGCTGGTGGAGAGTCTTGCCTCAATGTTGATGGCTGCTGACTCATCAGGGTAGTGGTTGCTGAAGGTTAGGGTGGCAATTTCTTAAAATAAGATGACAGTGAAGTTTCATGCATTGATGACCCTTCCTTCTACAAAAGATTTATCCATACATGAGATGCTGTTTGATAGCATTTTACCCAGTTCTTTCAAAACTGGTGTCAATCATTTTAAACCCTGCCAAGCTTTATCAACTAAGTTGATGTAACATTATAAATCCTTTTGTTGTCATTGTCGCAATGTACATAGCTTCTTCACCAGGAGTAGACTCCATCTTAAGGAACCACTGTTTTTGCTCATCCATGAGAACCAACTCCTCATCTATTCAAATTCTCTAAGATTGCAGCATTTCAGTCACTTCTTCAGCCTCCACTTATAATTCTAGTTCTACTATTTCCACCCCACATCTCTGGTTACTTCCACTTATGTCTTGAATCCCTCAAAGTCATTTATGGAGGCTGGAATCAACTTCTTCTAAGCTACAGTTAACATCGATATTTTGACTTTCTCCCATGAGTCATGAATGTTCCTAACGGCATCTAGAATGGTAAATTTTTTTCAGAAGGTTTTCAATTTCATTTTCACAGATCTGTCAGGGGAATCACTGTCTATCTCTATCAGCTATAGACTTACAAAATATATTTGTTAATTAATGAGAATTAAAAGTTGAAATTATTTCCAGATCCATGAGCTACAGGATGGATGTTGTGTTAATAGACATGAAAACATTAATCTACTTGTACGTCTCCATCAGAGATCTTGGGTGACCAAGTATATTGTCAATGTGCAGTAATATTTTGAAAATTATTTTCTTTCTGAATAGTAGGTCTTAACAGTGAGTTTCAAATATTCATTAAACCATACTCTACACAGATATGCTGTCATTTATAGTACTCCACTTACAGAGCACACATAGAGTATGTTTAACATAATTTTGAGGGGTCCTGGGATTTTCAAAATACTAAATGAACATTGGATCCAACCAAATTTACCAACTGCATTAACTCCTAACAAGAGAGGCAGCCTGCCCTTTGAAGCTTTGAAGCCAGGCATTGCCTTCTCCTCTCAAACCTTTGGAAGTCCTAGATGGCATCTTTCTCCAACACAAGGCTATTTCATCTACATTGAAAATATTTTGTATCAATTATCTTAGTTAGATCTTCTGGATAACTTGCTGCAGCTTCTATATCAGCACTTGCTGCTTCATCTTGCACTTGTATCTTATGAAGACAGTTTCTTTCCTTAAACCTCATAAACCAAATTCTGCAGCTTCCTCACCTTTCTCAGCCTTCATAGAATAGAAGAAAGCTATGGGCTTGCTCTGGATTACAGTTGGGCTTCAGGGAATGTTGTGGCTGCTTTGATCTATCACTAAACTGTCCTTTGTTACTGAAGCTGTCTCCACTGAAATGTCAGTAATAAAAGACTGCTAAAACTTTCTTGCTCTTAGCAATCAGGCTGTCTCACTTTCTCATCATTCTTGTGTTCACTAGAGTAGCACTTCTAATTTCCTTCAATAACTTTTGTTTTTCATTCACAACTTAGTGAACAGCCACATGAGGCCTCTCTCAGCTTTCTACATGCCATTCTCACTAAGTTTAATAATTTTTAGCTTTTGATTTAAAGCAAGGGATTCATGACTTTTCTTTTACTTCACTACTTAGAGGCTATTGTAGGCTTATTAACTGTCCTAGTTTCAATATTGTTGTGTCTCAGGAATAGGGAGGCCCAAGGAGAGGGAGAGAAGCAGGGGACTAGCTGGTTTTAGAGCACGCAGAACACACATATTTTTAAAGTTTCTGTCTTATATGGAACCAGTTCATGATGTATGAAAACAATTCCAATAGTAACACCAGAGATTACTGGTTGCAGATCACCATAACAGATAAAATAGTAATCAAAAGTTTGAAATATTGTGATGATAACCAAAGTGTGGCACAGAGACTTGAAGTGGGCACATGCTGTTGGAAAGATGAAACTGATAGACTTGTTCAACACAGTGTTGCCACAAACCTTCCATCTGTAAACACACACTGTCTGTAAAGTGCAACAAAGTGAAGTGCAATAAAATGTCTACCTGTATGTATGTACACACACATATATACACACATGCACATATACATATATATTTACATATATATTTGTGGCACAATGAATGTTTAGAGTTTATTTGAGGAAGAAAAATTTCGTAAATTGGGAAGCACCAAACCCAAGGAGGTTTAGCATTAGGATGACAAAGCGTCAGAGGCAAGTATTTATAAGACAATCATGGAAGTAAAATAAATAAATTAGCAGTTACGATATTGCCTTTTTTAGTTTATCTTGTTGGAAAGTCTCTAGTCATATAATTGTACTTCATTTCACTGCTTATGACTGAGTCAGGAAAACCTTTACCTCCATTCTCCTAGAGTCCTCGTTGGGCACAAAAATTGACATAAGAAAGGTGAACAGAAGAGACACATAAGATGTTTCACATGGCATGAGAGCCATGTAAAGAAATGAAGACCCAAAGAAGTGGTTTGAATTAGTTACTTATATAGTGGATTACAAAAAATAATTGACTGTGAAGAAGTAGCTAAATTATTTGAAGGGCTTGAAAGATAAAACTATTTTCACAAGGTCTGTACAGAATTCTTTTCATTTCAGCTTCTAATCCTATAAATAAGGATGTGGTCTTTCCTTCTAGTGTAGAGTGTGTCTTTCACATGGGTATTTCATACTCTGCTTTTAAGAAACAGCATTATGATCAAACCCTGCTGTTTTCCTAGTGCTTTTAACTTAAACATTCAATATGCCAGAATAGCTATTTTAACTCTTTCAATGGGCTGAGTGTAAGCTTTGTTTATAACATAACATTTACCAGAAATAGCCCAAGTTAATTTTTGCTCATGTTTGTAGTTTAAGCAAAGTTAAGGCTATTTTTAAGACCCAGTTGGTTTTGTTTGCTCGGGGATTTGTCAGGCCGTGTCCGTTTTCATGTTATGTATGTGTGTGTGTGTATGGAGACCATATATATATATATACACACACACATACATATATATATATATATACACACACATACATATATATACACACACACATCCATATACATATATTCATATACATCTTATTAAACAAGTAATCATTTTTACAATAGGATGATCAGAAAACTAAAGATAAGTAAAAATAAGAATGACTAATCCTTAATTATATTATCTACAGATGCACATTGTTAACATTTTGTTCAAATTCTTGCACTTCTCCAGCACACAGACACTCTCCTAACATAGATGTCCTCCTTTTACAGAAATTTAGCCAACTGGCTGAGTTTCAAAGGAATTTATTCAGTTAAATAATAAAGTGATTGCATACACATTTGTTTGTGGAATAAAGAAATGAATGAAGTGTATAATAGGAAAATGATATGTGAAGTAGGGAAATGCCTGAGGAAGCTAGGCTTTGTGAGGACAGAGTCCTCCTATTTTGCACTTACCTTATCATTGTTCTTATCTATGCCAGTTTTTTTCACAAAAGGCTAAATAAGCCAGGCTTGGTGTGTTTACAAGTAGTCCTACCTACCCTAGAGGCTGAGGCAGGAGTCACACTTGAGGCCAGGAGTTTGAGGCTATAATATAGTCTGAACTCGTCTGTGAATGGCCACTACACTCCAGCCTGGGCAACATAGCATGACCCCATCTCTGAAAAAAAAAAAAAAAAGTCCACAGTAATAATTTAGAATTTGCGTACTGTAAGTTTCTGTTACCACTGTTCTAGGGGATCCAGAGACAATGTGCAACAAATGGGTGTGGCCGTGTTCCAATGAAACTTTATTTACAAAAGTAAGCAGTGGGATAAATTTGGCCTGTGGGATGTAGTTTGCTGACCCTGGATTAGGTAAATGTAACACAACAACATGTAAGTGATTTTTCACCAGCCCAGGTATCATTATCATACAAGTTATGAAACAATTCCAGAATCCCAATCCGATTGTCTACTTTTAAGGTATTTGGGTCAAATAGCAAGTAAAAATCCTCAATAGAGCAGAGATACCAACAAAGTGTGTTTACTCCATTTATCTGAGTATCAGCCAAGTGAATTTCTGCCTGGGTTCCTGGGCAATGTATTGACACGTCTGTCCAACTAACGGTCTATCTCCCAACAGCATAGCACTCCCCATAGCTCCTCCTAGATAAGCCATAGAGAAAGAAGTGGTGATGGAACATAATCAGTGGTAATGAGGAAGAGACTGGTTTGACTAGGGGGACACCTGCTTAGGTCTGCAGGCCCCTGTGAGTGAGTAAGAAAGCCTCGGTTGTATGTTATGAGTAAAGCTTGCCTGAGTGGGGCAGGCAATGGTGAAGTTTATAAATACAGACTTTGCAGGGATATTTCTACTTGCATTTGCTAGACATGGCCTATTCACCCCTAGCACAGATTAAGGAACAGCACAATTATCATGGGTGCATCACAAGTGTATACCGAAAAGATAAGCGCTTGCAGGCACTGCCATCTGGTGGTAATATTTGGTAATTTATTTGGTAATATATGAATGAAGTTTCCTGCGGAAAGTGATTTATTGATATCGATGTAGAATTTTTAGAAGTATTGATGTTAATATAGAGTTTGCAGAAATTCATAATAAATTTTGTCATAAAAATATAAATTATATATAAATCAAAGTTATTGTTCAAATATTGAATTATCATATATTTAAAAATAAAATAATTTTTAAAATAGAGTAAAAGGACTGATGCATGGGTTATGTGTGGGAGAGTAAGTGAAGGATGTAAGGTTTGGAGCTTGATACTATGAGGTTGGTGGGATATATAGTAGAAAAGAAGTGAGAAAGCAGAGTATCTGTTTATTTTTGGTTTGTTTTGATTGTTTTAATTTGAGTTTAGAAGATGGGATTGATCAAGACTTCCAATGTGAACCTGATAATTTTAAGGTGGCAACTTGCAAAAAGGAGCAATGATGTGATGGCTTTATGAGTCTGAATTTCAGAAGAATAACTGAAGCAGGAAATATTAATTTGAGAAGTATCAGAATAAGGGCAGCACGTAAAGACCTGGGATTGGATAAGATTACTCTGGGAGACAGTATACAGAGAGGAAAGGAAAGATCTCAGGACCAAGATCTCAGGTCCTGGAGGACCCACCATTCAGATAACCGGAAGAAAAACTGGAGGCTGGTGAAGAGACTAAAGGGAACTAGATACAGAGGAAGAAACCTACAAGGGGTGGTGCCACAGAAAACAAAGGAGGAAAGTGTTTAGAGGAGGAGGGATAAGCCAACCATGAGAAATGATACCCACCAGCAGACCAGGACAGTTACAAAGAACCATCCAGTTAATCCGATAAAATAGACCTTACTGGTAAATTTAACAAAAGCAGTTCAGTGGAATGCTGAGGTTTAAAACCAGAGAGGAATTGACTGAAAAGGGAGGTGGGAAGAGAAGAAGTGAAAAAAGAATGTTGAGACAATCTACTTTTGCAGGTAAAAAAAATGGGGTGGCATTCATAAGATATGGTGGCCAGGGAGAGTTTTAAGACTCAAGTATGTTGACTCGTTAATAATCCAGTAAAGAAAGCAAACTTGATATGTGAGTAGGGATCACTGTAAGAGCCCAGTGTCTGAGCAGCTTAGAAAAGATGGAACACATAACATGGGAGATCTTTCTTTTACAGGAACCTGAAATAACAGGTGTAAATCAAAGAATTGGACACAGAAAGAAGTAGGAGTCTTGCTATGTGTCTGTATACATGTAAATCTATGCATGTGTACATGGACAATTGAGTATATGTTCATATACCGTTAATAGCCTCTAGAATAATTTCTTACTTACAAAATTACATACTTCCATGTCATTCTTCTTACTTCAGTAAAGGGCATCACTGTCAACCTTGTCGCTCAAACTATGGGTAGCCTGGGAAAGTAAAAGTTAAAATAACCATTATTTTATACATGCACTTGAAATTATCAGGGAAGATATAATAATAGTTTCTAATAAATAAAGACTAATGTATCTTATACTGCTCATATCATTTAGGCTTTGGAACAATGCTATAAAATAGATATTTCTATCAATGCAATTGCAGATGAGGAAGCAGAATCACAGGGATTCAGTAACTTGCCCAAAGCCACACGACAAGAATGTGATAAAGTTTGGGATTAAATGTTTGTGTTTCTGCATATGTGGTGCTTATGAAAGTATATGTAGTTGTTTCAGAAATGTCATAAGAAAGGCAAACTTAGACTTCTAATCTGTAATGTGAAAATTACAAAAAACCTTCCATGCATACTACAGATTACACAACACAACACATTGTAAGAGGATGAACCAATTCCTTTGTAGGAGTGAGGGGATTCATTAAAGAGATATTTTCATGGGCTCATCTTGCTGACTTGCTGTCTTAATATAGTAAATTGTTTCCAAAGATGGGGGCCATCCTCTCATCTCTGGATATCCATGCCATTTCTTCCTGAAGAGATGGAATTCATTTTTTCTCCCTTTGCATCTGGATCGTCCTTGTGACTTGCTTTGGCAATGAGTATGTGTCAGAAATGACTGCGACCATCCAGGCCCCTGTCTTAAGAAACATGGAAGTTCTTGTTGTTGCTCTCTTGGAAGGCAGCATCCATACTAAGAAGTTCAATTACCACATTAGAAAGAGCAGCCACATGGATGGACGGACAGATGGAAGGATGGATAGATTAAGATAGAAAGCGAGGGACACAGACAGATACCAAGTGTATAAAGAGAAGTCCTGCATTAGAAGAGAGACTCTGAAAGAAAAGAGGGAAGCATGGCCAAGTTTCAGATGATGCAGTCACCTCAGAAGAAGCACCAGACATGTAAGTGAAGTGTGTCGCTTTTCCATATCCAGTCGAACCACCACAGACAATACCACACAGAGCAAAGAAAAGCCATCCCACCTGAACTCTGTCCAAATTGCAGAATCATTAGAAAATGAATAGTCTTCTAGTTATTGTTTCCTGTTTTTTTTTTTTTTAGTTACCTATTGCTATGTAATAAAGCACCAAAAACCATAAGCTATAGGTAACTGAAACACTTAGAAAACGGGTTCATACTATATTTCACACTGAGCTACAGAAGCAAAAGCCATGAATGTATAATGACTTGTTCATCTTTTTAATCAAGCTGAAGCTAAATAGCAACTTCTTATTGCTTGCAGCTTAGTGGTGACTATAAATCTTTTGTTAATTTAATGCCAGTAGTGATTTGTTTTTGCTGTTTAAATTTATAAATGCAGGGTTCTGGGCAAACATCCCAGTTATCCCTTAAGGGTAATATAACAGATTTTAAAGTGTTACATTAAAAATCCTGAGTACTTTAGGAGTTATGATTAAGAAACTGGGATATCTAAACAAATTATAAATAGAAAATGATCCATCCCAAATTCTTTCTCAGTTTAGTTTAAAACATCATAAATAAATTTAGAGAGTTTGAGGATAATAAGAAAAGCCAAACAAAAATCAGAAATTCTTTTACAATAGCTGGAGACAGAGTGAGGTTATTTCTTTTTTATTCCTGCCAACCTGGGGAAGAGATGAATAAATGAACTCCAGAGCTGACCTCTATCCTCACACTGGCATTTGTTTTTAGCTTCTCCTCCACTAAAGTTCAACAATGGCTACTTAAGAGAGCAGTATTTCCTCCCTGGCTAAATTCCAGATTCCAACTTCCCTTCCATGGTCATTTGGTGAAATTATGAAATTGGAAATGGCCAGAATATAGACAAAATCAAAGTCTAAGAAGTCCTAAATATTAAGAGATCTTTTAAATGCCCTAAAAGTTTATTCAAAAAAACCTGTGCAGAAATTCAGGAAATAAAAGCCATCTGTCTGTCTCATGGGACTCCATTTATCCTCAGAGGTGATAGTTGATTAGGGTGTATGAGGGTCCCATCTTCTCTCATTAAGTCACATGTATTCTTGTCCATGCTGCAAGGTCAACCAATGAGGACATTTTCCTCACCAAGTATATATGAGTAATTGCAGTTGTCCACACTTTCTTGCCCTAAGAGAAATCTGTTTGCAACAGGGTATTCAGAAAATATTTTGAGATTCTATTAAGTGACAAGAAACCTTACATTCCAAAAATCTCTGGCTTTTTGACCCTTCCAAATATAGTTATGTTTAGGTTTGTTAGATTACAGGCTTGATAGATTATGTATAGATTATAACAACCTTGTTAGATGATAACAAACCTAAACAATATAATGAATTTATATTTATATTTATATTTATTCTCTAGGCTCTGAGCCGGAGAACAAGTGTTAAAAGTAAAGAACTTTCTAAAAAATAAAGAAAAGCTAAGTAGTTAATTCACAAACTGCATAAATCTTTGTAAAATTAGTTTTAAATTTTGCTGAAACAAGATCTCTAACAAATAAAATATGACTATGCTATATTTTTCTTAGATCTAATTTATTTTTAGATGTTAATATGCACATGTGGTTCGAAATTTAAATGGCATAATGTAAAAGTCATATTTCTAAGCTGTCTCCCCACCACAGAGTTTCTCTGCCTATAATTTCTTGTGTATCCTTTTCAAGATATTTTATGCTTCTACAGGCATATATTCCTCATTCTCAACACCAAAGTTTTTTTTTTACATAAATGGCTACTTTACATTTGTGTATTGTACAATGAGCATTAAGATCAATTATGCCGGTCTCAAAACTCCTTAAGGTAGTCACTTATTCCAATTTAAAAAATGGAGGTACTGAGAAAACATTTAAAACACTTTCCCAAAGACAGAGATGACAATAAATCTACCTCTTCTTATTCCAATCAACATTCCTTTCGCTGTACTCCAGCATCCTTACTTATTCATTCATCCATCTATTTATTTTCCAAATATATATAAAGCTCCTACTATAAGCAAAAGATTATGTTATATATTTTGGATTGTGTACATTTTGGTAAGACACAGTTCTTTCCAAAAGCTTAAATTGTATAGTAGAAACTAAAAATATATAGATAACAGAATATATATAAGTAATATAAATAATAGTGATTTTACTTCTGTAAAATTAACATGGAGATCCTAAAGAATAAACAACTATTTTGCCTGGAGATATAAAAAAAGTTCATGAAGTAAATAACATTTGTTTCAAGCCTTGAACCACAAATATAATGAGAATAATTCAAACATAACTGTAAAGCTAAAATACATTTATTTAAAGAGTGTTATAAGCATAGCAGAGGCCTTCAGTTAAGTAAATATAACATTTTCCAGAGAAATAAAATGCAAATCCCCCAAACTTCATTAATTTGTTCAATAGTCTTCCCTTATTCAAAATCAGAATTGCATACTTAAGTAAAAATGGAATGCTTGCTTTATACAGAGTATAATATATTTTAGACATTCAGTAAAAGACTAAAGCACACTTGTCTTCTCACAATGGCAGACAAAGAGAATTACTTTTAAAAAGGTGGAAAATATGCACACACAAGCGTCATGGCATCAAAGCACTAAGAAGGTAGAGAAACATTAGGTGGCCCAGTACTGTGAGAAACCCGGAGTTTAATCAGGACAGTACTGTGAGAAACCCGGAGTTTAATCAGGACAGTACTGTGAGAAACCCAGAGTTTAATCAGGACAGTACTGTGAGAAACCCAGAGTTTAATCAGGACAGTACTGTGAGAAACCAGAGTTTAATCAGGACAGTACTGTGAGAAACCCAGAGTTTAATCAGGAACCTGGGGCTGCTTTTCCCTAGAGACAGCTGCCAGTTGCAGGAGAGACAAGTGAGGAACTGAGAGGCTGAGCAAGACAAACAGATTTTGTGGTTAACAGGACAAAATTGGGGTTCAGGATCTGCCAAGGGTTGAGGGTCCCAATAGCTTAGAGGCCTTTTGTTAGAATACCAAAGGGCCCCACAAAAGAAGCAAGGCAATACCAGAAATGGACAGGCCTTTGTAGCAACTGATGCTCAGCTTTGAATTTATCAGGTCCTGATTATGTATCTGGATTTGCAAAATATCTCTTCAATGAATCCCCTCACTCCTGCAAAGGAATTGGTTCATCCTCTTAATATGTGTTGTGTTGTGGAATCTGACGTTTTAGCTTTTATCTGATTAGTATCAATATACGTAGAAGAGTTTTTTTGTCATTTTCACATTACAGATTACAAATCTAAGTTTTCCTTTCTTATTACATTTCTGAAACAACTACATATATAAACATACACTCAGTTGTCTAAGTACAGATGCATAAATTTAAACGTATGCAGATACCCAGCAAGACAGACTGAAGGAGGGAGAGAGAAAGAGAAAGAATGAGAGAGAGAGAGAAAGAATGAGAGAGAGAGAGAGACAGAGAGAGAGAGAGAGAGAGAGAGAGAGAGAGAGAGAGAGAGAGAGAGAGAGGCTAAATAATTTTTCAACAAACTACCCCAACTGATAACAAATAACTAGGACATTTATTACTCTGCTCTTGAAAGCAGAAATTTTACCTTACTCATCTTTTAGTTTCGCTAACACACAACACTATCAACTCCATGTTGCAGGGTATTCATAATGTTTTTATTGCATTGTACTAACATATTCCTTCTAGAGTTACAGTGAGAAATAATCTGGATACAATTTTTAAAGCTTCTTTTTATTTCACAGATGCAGTTATCTCAGGTGAAATCATGCCTTTCATTTACTAAGTATTTTAGGTATTCTTCGCTTTCTCAATATGGTAACAGAACAGAGGAAAACAATGTGAATATTCTCTTTGTCGTCTAGGGCCAATAACTTCGATTAGAATTTGAACAAAAAAATCTGTTTTGTTATTTATTAGTATTCATAAAACATTTTCCTAGTCATGACAGAATTTGATAGAAATGAATCATCGAGGTATCATTATCATGCCCATATGAGTAGTAATGGAGCCTGCTCAGAGTTTAAGTATATGGCTAGTGCTTGGCTAAAAGCTAGGACTCAAACTCATGTTTTCCAACTCTACAATCAATGCATACTAAAGGCTGGATAGAAAAATCAACTTTGGATTTAAACTAAATGAATTTAAATTATTCCTATATCCCTGAATAATTTGAAATGGCCCTACATATTTCAAAATTTTTAACTAAAACATTTTGGCAATGTCTCTATTTTGCCAAAATGCACCGTCTGTGATTCTTCAGCAACTTTTCATGATTGATCATGGTTTATTTAAATACACAGATTATTAATTCATAATCAAAGCAAACTGCCATGCTAGTTTTGAAAATTGCCAAGAGATGTCTATCATAAAAGAAAAAATTTAAAAAGTTACTATTTTGACTGATTATTAATAAGATCTTGAAAATTAAATTATTTAAATTCTAGGAAGCTGACACAGTAATATATCAGGTAGAGAAACTATTTTTACTATGGCATTAGTTTTACTCATAAGCTTTTTTATATGTTGGCTTATGGAAAATCACATTAAAAGAATTTTTTCCCCCTTCTACAATTGATAAGCACAGTACAAAGATTTCTTCCACTATTATTCTAAAATATAAACCTGGCTTGTAGCCAACAAGTAGTAACTTGAATCACAGTAGGAGGTTATTAATGTCAAGCCAATGGAGCTTCAACTCTGAGTCTCAGAATGTGTTTCTATAAAGCAGAGAACTGCATTCATTGTGAAAGTACCATGCTGGATTCTTTCAATTGAGCAGCAGTATATCCTGTATTTTAGAGAGTAAAAAATAAACCTACAGATTGTTGCGTAAATTAAAGAAGAATATATCCATTTGTATTCTAATATATCCCTCAAAGTATTTCATTACCCATTTGTAGCTTAATTTATTGTGGCCAAAGATATACTCTATATGATTTCAGCCTTGTGAAATTTGTTGAGAATATATTTTGATGTTCTGTTATTACATACGTGGAAGGTAGAAATATTTTGTCTTGAATTAAAACATTTATTATTGGGAAATGACTCTATCTCCCTTTATTTATCCTGCTTATCTTCTTCCTCTCCTGCTTATCTTTTTCTCCCCTCTTATTCTCCTTCTACATGCTATACAGACATTACTCCAAACAAAGCAAAATAACTTGACTTTTTACTTATAAAAAAAGGTAATCCAATTGCTATGAAGGAAAATGTAATGATTTACAAAAACCAAGTCAATTGCATTAAAAAAGCAAGTTACATTTCATATGACTCCACATATTGGGTACATTCAGGTAGTGGGAACTTACTGGTGTCACTGGTATTGACACACTGCTCCTTCTTTGTGGCAGAGGATATGTCCACCAATCACATATCTTTATTCACCAGTATCACAGGGGAAACTGCTTTGTATGACCTGGCCTAACACAACAGTGTTTCTGTTTATTTGGTCTGGGCTTATCCTTCACACAGCAGGTTTAATATCACCCTGAACATCATTCAGGACAAAAACATTCTTCCCTAGCACAGAAATGCAGGAATACGGTATTGTGGTATTGTGGTTTCAATCCAAATGATGGATTGTCTATTGTTCTAGATGCCATTATCCACGATCAGAACTTGCTAAGGTCGTCTTTCTGAACAGCTATTGATTAAAGGCTCTTTTCTTACCAACAGTAGAAAGCACATGTTTATTGAACCCTAATCCTGTGCCAGGCATTGTAAAATTGTATTTAATAGAGGTATTTAGTCCTCAGTTTGTTTTTATAGTTCTAGCTAAACTTTTAAGAAAGGAGCTAAATTGGATGACACAGATGGTCATTGCTCAAGAGAAGCTAAAACATTCCTGTCATTTGTATATTTATAAACACTTGCAAAACACTTTCTAAGGCTTCTCTAATCCTCAGGATGACTTCAGAGGCAAGTACTATAATTAAGAGCTTCTAGTAGAGGGAGTGAGCTTGAGATGTTAAAAGATTCATCCAAGGTGTCTTTAGCGGTGGTAGAGTAGGTTGCTGCGGCATAGTGGAAAGGGTAGGGCATCAGAGAGACCTGGATACAATTTCTACCATCTCCTTTATTTCCTGTGCTACCTCGGACAGGTTTTTGAAATATATCTAAGCCTGTTTCTTATGTGCCTTGGCCTTGACACAGGGTTTGATGGGTTTAAATTAACTAATGAGTGTGGAAGTGTCTGTAACCTGAAAAGTATTGTCAGAGTATTAGTCACTATTATTCAACTTTTAGGTAGGTCATCACAGCATTTCAAATGCTGTCATCACATTTGAAATGTGTCATAGACCACATTTCAAGTCAGACAGAACTTTTAACAAATATATGCTGCATGAATTTGAGTTTGTTACTTGAACTCTCTGGGTATCTGTCTCCTCAGTTGCAAAATATGTATTATAATGCAACCTTGTCTATTCTGAACATAGAACAAAAGTGACAGAGGTGAAGTGTGGAGCATGGCTCACAGGAGGCACTTGGTGAATGTCAAGGTTCCTCTTTCTGGTTTCAGCCCAGTGTCTGTTTTAGGATTGTACTATTTTCTTCGGCGGGTACAAGCTGATTTAGTCTAGCACAAGAGAGCTGTGGTGAACTATGCAGGTCATTACATGGATGAGAAATCTGACTCAGAGTGGGGAATTGACTTTCTCAGGTGACAGAGCAAATGGCAGAGTTGGGAGTTGAACTCCATTCCGTTTTTAAATCCAGTACTTTTTGCACAATATTTCAGTATTCTCAATAACGCATTTTTTTTTTTACCTGTCCTTTCCCTGTAGAAGTGATTTGTATTAAAAGCACCTTAGTATAAGTTGATAGCATTGCTGGAGCAATTGAATCAAACCTGAATTGTCCTACATTATACATAGCCAGGTATGGGAGTGTTTGGATGCAGAAAGGTTTCTTTTTATATCTTGGACTTCTCTCAGTAAGCGAACCATAGGAATTACTTGTTCTTTTGGCCTGGTGTTCCAGCCTGTGGTTCCCTTGGAAACAAGTTATACACTTTTACTTGTCTACATGTTACCTGATTTTAAATTCCCTTTAGCTATTACTTCAGAGAATTACAGATGTTGACTGCAAGAGATAGTAGAAAGAGCCTAGCACTGAGGCAGTCAAGAGATCCAGATTCTAGTTCCAGATTTGGCACATTACCTAACTGTTGGACCATGTTGAAAGCGTAGCTACTACTCCAGTGACAGCTTGAAATATCTTGAAGTGAGTTGGAATTATTTCTAATTGTATTAGTTTCCTATCTGTGCTGTAAAATATTACCACAGACTTAGTGGCTTAACAGAACACAAATGTAATCTCTTATAGTTCTGGAGGTAGGTCAGAGTCCAAAATGGATCTTACAGGGCTGCAAATCAAGGTGTCTGGATACTTTATGGAAAAATTCACTTCCTCACTGTTTTCAGCTGTTAGAGGTCCCTTGAACTCTTTAGCTCATGGCTCCTTCCTGGTATCATTCCCACCTGTTGCTCTCATCATCACAGCTCCTACTCCTCCCTGACTTCTCCTATGTCCTTCATATAAATACCATTGTGATTACATTGGGCCCACCTGGATAATACTGGCGAATCATCTCATCTCAATTACATTGGGCCCACCTGGATAATACTGGAGAATCATCTCAAGATCTTTGATTGAGTCACACATGCAAAGTTTCTTTTGCCATTCAAGAAAACATTCAGAAGTTTTAGAGATTAGAATGTGAACATATCTGGCAGCCATTATTCAACCTACCACAGTATCCAAAGTGGTCGATGATAGAAGACTGGAGAATGGGGTCAGAAACAATGAACTCATTTTCAGTAACTTCACTTATTTCTTCAATATGCAAACAGGTAGCAGGAAATATACTCTATGAGATTCAGTGTCATGTAGACTTGGAATCAAATCCCAGCTATACCACTTACTAGCTGGTGACCTTAGGCAAATAATATAATCTCTCTGAGTCTCTGTTCCTCACTTGTAAAATGGGAATAATAATATGGGTTGTGTGTGTGTGTGTTTGTGTGTGTGTATGATTGTGTGTGAGGATTAAAGGAGATAACATATGTGAAGCTATTATTACAATAACTAGGACAGATCAAGTTCTCAGTAAATGAGTCTATTAATACTACTAAAGCTTGGGTCTTGCTTCTAATTCAGTGTGTAACCTCAGGCATGTCCCCTCCACCTTTTATTTTTAAAAATAGACTCTTGACTGCATAGACATAAGTTCATTATACTTCTCAGTATTAGTCTTTCCAAGGCTTCAGTTTTGTTTAATGCTAATTTAATTTTAATATTCTTATTTCTTCCCTGCCAGTTCTCATTCTATTTCTTCCACTGCCTTCTCAATAAATCCTTTCTAGTGTATTTCCTATGTATCTTTAGATATAAACATATTATTTAAAAATATACAGCATTATTTTATATATGTATGTATTTTTAATTAAATAGGTTGTATAATACATTTAAGGCTTCTTGTTTTTTTCCCACTTATTATTGTATTGCTCAAGATGTATCCATCCAGCATGTTAGTTTTCCATTCTGAAGTGAGGGGCCTCTAGGGTGTTTCAATGCACCCTACATTTGCATGTCCTGACAGAGAACTAGGGAAGGGTTGCTCTGGGATATATATCCAGTACTGGGAATGTATTTGGAGTTACAAGGTAAGTATTGTCAAATTGCTCTCTAGGAAGACTATACTGCCTCTTCTACCAGAAGAAAAAATATTAGGCATCTTTTTTTTTGACACTTAGTGTTTTCTGACTCTGCTTTTACATGCAGTGGTACAAAGTTGCCTCTTTTTTTTTTATGATTTACCACTAGTAGAGTTGAGGTTTATGTATTTACTAGTTTTCAGTATTTTCCATTCTATGGATGCTATACACACACACACACACACGTATATATAACATTTAAAATATATAAGTATACATATATGTGTATATATATGGTTTTAAACCCCTTGCCTATTATTGGCTTAACCTGATTTTTATTTTTGTTGTTTGTTAATTTGTTGGTGTTCCCTGAATGTTCTAGATATTATTTCTTGTTGGGTTAAGACATTTAAAATTTCCTGTTCAACTCTGTCATCTTTTTGTGAACATTATCGTGTGTGTGTGTGTGTGTGTGTGTGTGTGTGTGTGTATGTATGTGTGTGTGTATAGTTAGATTTTGTAGATATATCCAGGTGTAGACATTGTGTCAATTTAGGGGCTATAACTAGCTTTGTCAAATCACCTATATTTTACAGATTGTGTGGAAGGTCCCTTGATGAAAATAAATTTATTATTTTAACAAATTTTCTTCTATTATGTGTGCTTTTTTTGGAGTCTTACTAGAAATATCTCTTCCACCCCAAAATAACAAAGATGCTCTCCTATGTGATCTTATTTTGCCTTTCTGACAAGTAACCAGTTGCAGAAAAGTCTCATTCCAGCTAAATCAGTAAATGTAGAAGTCACGTCACTTGATTACTTACTATAGCAGCTCAACTCTAAAGAATGTGGTTGTTGTTTTGCTTGAATTTTACTCCTAGTGATTCAACTTAAGATTTGAAAAAAAAATCTTAGGTTAACAATCAGTCGGCACATAGTTTCTGCCAAGTGTAGACTGAGCTTCCAAATTACATATTTGTGTTGAAAAGAGCTAACGGGAGAAATGAAGCAAAGGTCATGCTGATTTCAGCTCAGGATTTGGGGCATGCTTTACCAAACCTTTCTGTCCCACGATGCACACAGAATCATTGGGGCAAAATGATTAAGAAAACTATAAAAGTGTATCTTGGGAAAAACTCAGCTATTTTGAAAATGTTTTAATGGTGACATGAACACATGTGTCAACTATGGATCAAGAGGTAAATGATCATACTTTACAGCAGATTTTAGACACACACTGCTTGCTTATGGCAAAAGACCCAGAAAGTTATTTATGGACTTTACAAACTTTGACTCTGTTCCTTCCTAGTTTTCCAAAATATTTCTAAAGGTAGACATAATGTATTTCTTGTTTGACTCCCCAACATGTAGCACAATCCCTCGCACAGAGTAAATAATGCTTAATGTTTGTTAAATAATGTGGTAACAGCAGTATACTAGTACAGGGAGTAGCTTCATCATCTGATTATGCTGTGGGCCCCCTCAGTCTTGAAGGCTGTGCAGACTTAAGCTCATTGGAAAAAAACACAATGTCTTCCAATGACAGAATCTCAAAAGAGAACGATTGAATTTGATCTGCACTACAAAACAAATGGACCTAATAGATACTTACAAGACATTTCATCCAAAGGAAGAAGAGTACATACTCTTTTCCTCAGCACTTGGATCATTCTGAGGGATAGACCACATGTTAGATGACAAAACAGGACTCAAAACATTCAAAAATTTGAAATAATATCAAGAATCTTATCTGATCAAAATAAAACTAGAAATCAACACCCAGAGAAATTTTAGAAAATATATAAACACATGAAAATTAATTCACTCCTGAAAAATGTGTCAGTCAATGCAGAAATTACAAAGAAAATTGAATAATTCCTTGAAACAAATTATAGTGGAAATACAACATGCCATAACCCATGTAATACAATGAAAGCAGTACTAAGAGGAAAATTTATAGCTATAAATGCCTACATCAAGAAAGAAGAACTTCAAATAAATAATCTAACAGTGATGCATCTTAACAAGTAAAGCAAACCAAACCCAAATTTAATAGAATAAAAGAAATAATAAAAATCAGAGAAGAAATACATGTATTTGAAATGAAGAAAACAATACAAAATACAAAATGAACAAAAATTGTTTTTTTGAAAAGATAAGAAAAATTGACAAACTTTTCATCATATTATGAAAAAAAAGAAGAGCCAAATAAATAAAATCAGAGATGAGAAAGAAGACATTACAGCTGATACCTCAGAAACTCAAAAGATCATAAGTAGCTACTATGACAAATATATACCAATAAATTGGAAAATCTACAGGAAATGGATAAACTCCAGGACACATACAACCTACCAAGATTGAACCATGAAGCAATCCAATATCTGAACAGACCAATAACAACAACACCAAAGCCATAATAAAATGTCTCCCAGGTAAGGAAAGTCCAGGACTCGATGGCTACACTGCTAAATTCTACAAAACATTTAAAGATGAAGTAATACAATTCTACTCAGACTGTTCCAAAATAGAGGATGAGAGAGTACTTCCAAATTCATTCTATGAGGCCAGTTTTACCAGATACTAAAACCAAAGACACACCAAAACAACAACAACAAAAACAAAAGCAAAAATTATAGGCTAATATCTCTGATAAATATTGATGCAAAAATTTTCAACAACATACTAGCAAACCAAATTCAATGATACCTTAAAACAACTAAGTATAGAAGTAACAGACTAACATAATGAAAGCCACATGTGACAGACCCACAGCTAGTATCATATTGAATGAGAAAAATGTGAGAGCCTTTCCTCTAGGAACTGGAACACAACAAGGATGCCCATGTTCACCACTGTTATTCAACATAGTACTGGAAGTCCTAGCTGGAGGAATTAGGAAAGAGAAAGAAATAAAGAATATTCAACTGGAAAGGAAAAATTCGAATTATTCTTATTTGCAGATGACATGATCTTATAGTTGGAAAATCCTAACCATTCAACCCATAAAACTATTAAAACTGCTAAACAAATTCAGTAAAGTTGCAGAATGCAAAATCAACATACAAATATTTGTAGCATTTCTATATGACAACAGTTAACAATCTGAAAAAGAAATTATAAAATCCCATATACAGTAGCCATACATAAAATTAAATACATATGAATTAACCAAATAAGTGAAAGATCTGTACAATCAAAACTATTCAATACCAATGGAAGAAACTGAAGAGGTCCCACACAAAAAGGAAAGCTATCCCATAATCATAGGCTGGAAGAATCAGTATTGCTAAAATGTCCATACCACCCAAAGCAATCTACAGATTTAATGCATTTCTATCAAAATACCTATGACATTTCTCATAGACAAAAAACCAATTCTAAAATTCATGTGAAACCACAAAAGACCCAGAATAGCCAAAGCTATCCCAAGCAAAAACAACAAAACTGGTGGAATCACATTACCTGACTTCAAATTATGCTACAGAGGTATAGTAACCAAAATAGCATGGTATTTCCATACAAAACAGACACATAGACCAAGGGAACAGAAGAGAGAACCCAGAAAAAAAATCCACACATCTACAGTGAACTCATTTTCAGCAAAGATATCAAGAACATACACTGGGAAAAAGACAGACTCTTCAATAACCGGAACTGGGAAAACTGGACATCCATATGCAGAAGAATGAAACTAGACTCCTACCTCTTGTAACATACAAATATCAAATAAAAATGGTTTAAAGACTTAAATCTAAAAGAAAACTTTAGGGAATATCTCCAGGACATTGGTCTTGGCAAAAATTTCTTGAGTGTTAGCCCAGAAGCACAGGCAACCAAAGCAAAAATGGACAAATGGAATCACATCAAGTTAAAAAGTTTCTACACAGTACAGTAAACAATGAACAAGGTGAAGAGACAACCCAAAGAATTGGGGGAAGTATTTGCAAACTACCTATCTGACAACGGATTAATAGCCAGAATGAGGAGCATAAGCAGCTCTATAGGAAAACATCTAATAATCCAATTAAAAATAGGGAAAATTTGAAAAGACAATTTCACATTACAATAGGTGCTAAGACTTCCTAAGGATGAGATGTTTGTCATCGCTATTTTGCCCTCTGCTTTTCTCTGTTTAGGAAAACAATTGACCAGATGATTGTTAGCCATGAAATTACAATGAAAACCCTACAAATAAAGATGTATATGTTGTGTTAGTCCATTTCACCATGTTATAAAGGATTATCAGAGACTAGGTAATTGTTTTATTTTATTTTTAAATACACTGTATTTATAGAATGGTGTATTTGAAAACAGTGTATTTAGGTTTAAAGCAACACTAAGCAGAAAGTACAGAGATTTCCAGTTTACCCACTGCTCTCATGCAAGTATGACCTTCCCAACTATTGACATCCTGTTCTAGAGTGGAAGTTGTGTAACAATTTATGGACCTCCATTGACACGTCATTATCACACAAGTACACAGTTTACATGGGACCACTCTTGGTGTTGTGCATTCTCTGGGGGCAAATGTATAATGTCAGGTGTTCACCATTATAGTCTCATACAGAATAGTCTCACTGCCCTAATAATCCTCTGTACTCTGCCTATTCATGCTGTCCTCCTTTCAACTCCTGGAAATCATTATTCTTTTAGTGTCTCCATGGTTTTGCCCTTTCCACAATGTTATATAGTTGAAATCCCATATACCCAGCCTTCTCAAATCAGCATCTTTTACTTAGTATGCAGGTTTTGGTGGATTCAGATTTCCTTACCTCTTTCTTCTACCACCTTTGGCTTACCTTCCCTAAATTTCTTCCTATACATTTTCACCTTATAAATGTTTTTCTCCAGGCAAGGAATTTCACCTCGGGAAGCACAGTGTGTTGTTTTTTGGAAATCCAGTTTTGTCCCCCAAAACAGAAGTATATAAATATAACTTTATTAATCCCCTCTCTGTCTTCCTCCTCCTCACCCCCTCTGTCTTTATCTCCCTCTTTATATCTGTGTTTCTCTCTTAGCCTGTGTTTGTCAGTTCTATAAGGATCAATTCTTTTAAAATCCCTCAACTGCCCTCATGTGGACATCTACTGAGAAGCTGGATGCTCCTCAAATCTGATGGCCAAATGGTTAATAAGGAATTGGTGGAATTATCACCTGGTAACCACCAATGGGCTGCTTGTGAGTTGCCTCCATCTCAGGCTGCAGCCAGAACTTTGGCCCAAAGTCACAGCTTTACCAGGTCTTTGGTAATTTTGATAGACTCAGCTCGTTTCCTGGTGCTGTTTAAGAGTAGCTTTTCCTTATTTTCTTGTCTTAGTACTAAGGTTTGGTGACAAGGGAGAAAGCAAAAGCCATTTCTTCATTGAGAGTTGGATCTTTCTTTGGAATGAGAAAGGCTGCCCCTGTTAGATTGTTTCTAGCTGGGATACAGACGGTCCTTCTCTAGTATTCAGATTGCCCTCCATTCTGGGCACCAGAGGGTTTCTGTGAGCTCTTTCTGCTGCTGCTTCAATTTTCTCCAGGGCTGGGCATAAACTATTTTTAAAGTTGTCAAAGTAACAGATGTTTATTTGTACATAATTTAGGAAAAGCAGATAGTGAAAGAAAAACAATAAAAGTCACCTGTGAATCTCAACACACTGTCATACTGTGGTGAGGCTGAGACGTAAAAATTGGGAAGCAAAAGTTGCAGTGAGCTGAGATCCAGCCACTGCATTCTAGTCTGGGTGATACAGCAGGACCCTGTTACGAAAAAAAAAGTTTGCATTCTGTCATCCTTTAGATGTATATACATCTCAGTCTCTGCTGGGTTTTGGTATCAGGATAATGTTGGTCTCATAAAATGAGTTAGAGAGGATTCCCTCTTTTTGTATTGTTTGGAATAGTTTCAGAAGAAATGGTACCAGGTCCTCTTTGTATGTTTGGTAGAATTCAGCTGTGACCCCATCTTGACCTGGACTTTTTTTGGTTGTTACGCTTAATTGCTGCCTCTACTTTAACCCTTGTTATTGGTCTATTCAGGGTTTCAACTTCTTCCTGGTTTAGGCTTGGGAGGGTTCAAGTGTCCAGTAATTTATCCATTTCTTCCAGATTTACTGCTTTATGAGCATTGAGTTGTTTGTAGTAATCTCTGATAGTGGTTTGTATTTCTGTGGAATCAGTGGTGATATCCCCTTTATTGTTTTTTATTGCAACGATTTGATTCTTCTCTCTTTTCTTTTTTGTTAGTCTGGCTAGTGGTCTGCCTGTTTTGCTGATCTTTTCAAAAAAACCAGCTCCTGGATTTATTGATTTTTTGAAGTTTTTTTTTGTATCGGTAGCTCCTTCAGTTCTGCTCTGATCCTAGTTATTTCTTGTATTCTGTTAGCTTTTGAGTTTTTTTTTTCTCTTGCTCCTCTAGCTCTTTCAATTTTGATAATAGGATGTCAATTTTAGATCTTTCCTCACTTCTCATGTGGGCATTTATTGGTATAGATTTCCCTCTAAACACTGCTTTAAATGTGTCCCAGAGATTCTGGTATATTATGTCTTCCTTCTCATTGGTTTTGAAGACCATCTTTATTTCTGCCTTCATTTCATTGTCTATCCAGTTGTCATTCAGATGTTGGTTGTTCAGTTTCCATGTTGTTGTGCAGTTTTGAGGGAGTTTTTTTTTTTTTGAGACGGAGTTTCGCTCTTGTTACCCAGGCTGGAGTGCAATGGTGCGATCTTGGCTCACTGCAACCTCCGCCTCCTGGGTTCAGGCAATTCTCCTGCCTCAGCCTCCTGAGTAGCTGGGATTACAGGCACATGCCACCGTGCCCAGCTAACTTTTTTTTGTATTTTTAGTAGAGACAGGTTTCACCATGTTGACCAGGATGGTCTCGATCTCTTGACCTCGTGATCCACCCACCTCAGCCTCCCAAAGTGTGGGGATTACAGGCATGAGCCACCGCGCCCGGCCTTGAGGGAGTTTCTTAATCCTGAGCTCTAATTTGATTGCACTGTGGTCTGAGAGACTGTTATGATTTCCATTCTTTTGCATTTGTTGAGGAGGGATTTACTTCCAATTCATATATATATATATTGCATTTTAGGTTTTGGGGTACATGTGAAGAACATTCAAGATTGTTGCAGTTGCATAGGTACATACATTACAACGTGCTTTGCTGCTTTCCTTTCCATCACCTATATTTATCTAGCATTTCTCTCCATGTTATTTCTCCCCAACTCCCTACCCACTGCTGTCCCTCCCCTAGTTCCCCTGCAGGCACTCTCAGTGCCAGCCAAAACCTCCGCCCAGTTCTGTGCTGACAACCTGTGGTGCTGGGCCGACCAGAGTTGTCGCTGAGATCTGCGCTGACGCTGACGACTCCAAGGGCTTCTCAGCCCAGTGGCATTCTCCCATACTGTGGGCTGCAAAGGGCATGGGGAAGTGCAGTAACTGAACCGGAGTGCTGAGGGGGTAAAGTCCCTGATCCTCTGGTCAGTTGCACTTCCCAGGTGGGATGGCGCCTTCCTGTGCTACACCCACTGTCCAAGCAGTCCCACTGAAATGAACCTGGTATCTCAGTTGGAAATGTGGAGATCACTTCTTTTCTGCATTTCTCTCACTGAGATCTGTGCTCTGGACCTGTTCCTGTTCGGCCATCTTGGTGAAAGTCAAGTTGTGGTTTTTATTTCAACTATTAATTTCCCCAACTTGACCAGCTGCCAACCAAATTGTTCATATGTTTGTTTAAAAAACAACTTTCTTGAGGTGTAACTGACATGTTAAAAAGTGCACATTTTTATTGTATACAATTTGATGGATTTCAGCATATACATTCACCCATGAAATAATCACCACAATCAAGGTAATAGAAGTGGTATTGCTGGATTACATGGTAGTTATATTTTTAATTTTTGAGTAATCTCCACACTGTTTTCTAGCAGCCACACCATTTTACATTCTCATCAACAGTGTACAGGATTCTAATTTCTCCACATTCTCATCACATTTATTACCTTTAAAAATAACAGGAGTGAGGTATTGTGCCATTGTGGTTTTGTATTTCTCTGATTGTTGGTGATGTTTAGCACGTTTCAGTATATTTTCAAAATATTAAAAAGTCACAGTAATTAAAATAGTTACTGGTGAAAGGACAAACCTATAGACAATGGAGCAGAATAGAGAGCACAGAAATAAATTTGGCCATACCTGGTCATCTGATCTTCTAAAAGGATATAAAAAATACGGAATTGGAAAAAAAGTCTACCTCTTCACAAACGTTGTTGGAAAAATTGGATATAGACAACTGGAATTACATCAAACTAAACATGTGATATATACCTGTAAGCCTTTAGTATGTTTTTTTTTGGAGAAATGAATTTACCCACTTTTTAAAAATTATGTTTCTTTTTGTTTTTTTTTGCTATTGGGTTGTAGGAATTTCTTATATATTTTGTATATTAGCCTGTTATCTAATATATGGTCTGCAAATATTTCTACAATTCCAGATTTCCTTTTCATTTTGTTTATTATTATTATTATTTTGCTGGGCAGAAGCTATTCAGTTTGATCTAGTTTTGCTTCTCTATTTTTGCTTTTGTTTCTTGTGCTTTTAGTGTCATGTTCAAAACTAATTGCCAAGACCAATGTCAAGAAGGTTTTACCCTATGGTTTCTTTTTTAGAAGTTCTGTAGTTTTAAGTCTTTAATTCATTTCAAATTGATTTATCTTTATGGTGTAAGACACAGGTCCAATTTCCTTCTTTTGCATGTGGATGTCCATTTTTTTCCAGCATCATTTGTTGAAGAACCTATGCTTTTTTCTATTGTGTATTCTTGACACCTGTGTGGAAGACAATTGCCTGCATATTTGTGAGTTTGTTTTTAGACTGTCTATGCTGTTTATTTTGTCTATATGTATATTTTTATGCTAATTCCACACTGCTTTAATTACTGCAGATTTGTAATAAATATTTTTAAATCATGAAGCGTGATGCCTCCATCTTTGTTCTTCTTTCTCAGAGTAACTTGACTATTTTCAGTGTTTTGTGCTAAGCTCTTGGCTTGAGTTTGTGGAGCATTCATTAGACGCAACCCTGCGATAACCACATTTTTTAGTTTCTGTATTTAAAGCTTTGACATCTGTGGGCTTTGCTGACCCTGGAGAGACTGACCCTCCCAGGGCTAGCCAGTTCTTAGAGATACCAAGAGATCCTCCTGCAAGTAAAATGCAAGCCAACCAATTTAGAGTCCACGTGGGCCACCTTCCACCTGCCTTCAGCACTGCTAGGCCAGGAACCAGAAAGTAAGAACAATTCTTCTGCCCTAGGGCCCACTGAAATTACTCAAACTAGCCAAAGCTGACTCTGCTTGTCCTGCTAGTTCTAGTTCACACTTGCTCTGAAAGTTTACTCTAGTTCTTTGCATCCATGACTGCAATTAGGACCACTGGAGGTAGGAAGAGGCTTTAAAAAACATTCACCCTCAGCCTCAACTCTAGACTTACTAAATCAGAGTCTCTGGTCATGGATCAGAGCTCAAGCATGAGGATTTTTAAAGGGCACCCCAATTGATGTTTATGTGCAGCATGTATTAAGAACCACTGATTTAGCCTTCTAACAACTAAAAGAGGTCTTCTACTAGATTCTAGGCAAGCTCTGGTCTTTGACCTCTGTCCCCTTACTTCATAAATGCCTTCCTAAATGAACGTTGCATTCCCTTGTTTGGCAAGTGCTATTAGAAAAAAGCAGCTTTAATACTCCACTTAACTCTTTGGGCTCCCCCCTTGTTTGGGAATTTGGCCCTTAAGATTATTGGTTACAAATCAGTCAATTTTTTAATATTGCTTAAAAATATTAAACATTTCTTCAGAATTTTAAATTGTGTTCATCACATCTTTCTTTGACTAGATTATTCAGTGTAGTCTAACACATTCCCCAAATACTCAGCCCGAGTTACTGACAAGACTCCTGTCTGCATTCCGCCTCTCGCTCTATTCTTAGCAGTACTGGCACTGTGCACAGTCCCAGCATGCTGCTATGTTCTCTGTCAAGGGTCTTCCTCCATTTCCTATTCAGATTTTCACTTCCAACTGCAAAAGACTGCCTGTTTTGCCCAAGCACAGTAAATTCAAAAAAGCCAAAGTCCCTGGGGCAATTCTCAACCAATGGAAACTAAGGGCTGCTGAGTAAATACTCCATATTGCCCCTTGAAGAGACAATTAGAAAATGCACTCTATATAACTCTTCAGAATATCCACTTTGGGATTTATCTCCAGTTGCCCACGGGAGTGATCAACTCATTAATTCACCCCTTTGGCTTTTTCATCATTCCTGTCTTACTCTCCCTTTCCCTAGTTTCCTGTCATTATTTCCCAAATAAACTATATACATCCAAGTCTCTTTTCCTTGGAGGGAGAAACCAAATAGAAACACATTATCCCCATGGGAACTTAAGACCTTGCCATTTCTCCCATCATTTCAATCAAACCTTTAAAGAACCTCCATCAAAGCCACTGTTTACATTAGAAAATGCGTGTATTTTATTATAATAAATTATGAATTTCTATAAACTATATTAACATCAATACATTTATATAAATTCTTTTTTTTGATATGAATTTTGGTTTATTTCCTTTTAGTCTTTTTTATGGCAAAGACTGTTTTATTTCTTTTTTTCCTTCATTATCACAAAGATTCCCTGCTTGGCCCATTGCAATATCCCCAAAATCTATCGCTATACTCAGTAGATCTTCGATACATATTATTGGCAGTAATGAGTACATATACTGACTATATTTTAAAAACTATACATTTTACATCCTGTTTTTTTTAAAATTTTTATTGCATTTTAGGTTTTGGGGTACATGTGCAGAATGTGCAAGATAGTTGCATAGGTACACACATGGCAGTGTGTTTTGCTGCCTTCCTCCCATTCACCCACATTTGGCATTTCTCCCCAGGCTATCCCTCCCCAGCTCCCCCACCTGCTGTCCCTCCCCTATTCCCCCGAATAGACCCCAGAGTGTAGTACCCCCTCCCTGTGTCCATGTGTTCTCATTTTTCTCACACGCCTATGAGTGAGAATATGTGGTATTTCGTTTTCTGTTTTTGTGTCAGTTTGCTGAGAATGATGTTCTCCAGATTAATCCATGTCCTTACAAAGGACATAAACTCTTCATTTTTGATTGCTGCATAATATTCCATGGTGTATATGTGCCACATTTTCCCAGTCCAGTCTATCATCGATGGGCATTTGGGTTGGTTCCAGGTCTTTGCTATTGTAAACAGTGCTGCAACAAACATTCGTGTGCATGTGTCCTTATAGTAGAACGATTTATAGTCCTTTGGATGTATACCCAGTAATGGGATTGCTGGGTCAAATGGAATTTCTATTTCTAGCTCCTTGAGGAATCGATCGCCACACTGTCTTCCACAATGGTTGAACTAATTTACACTCCCACCAACAGTGTAAGAGTGTTCCTATTTCTCTGCATCCTCTCCAGCATCTGTTGTCTCCAGATTTTTTAATGATCGCCATTCTAACTGGCGTGAGATGGTATCTCAATGTGGTTTTGATTTGCATCTCTCTAATGACCAGTGATGATGAGCATTTTTTCATGTGTTTGTTGGCCTCATGTATGTCTTCTTTTGTAAAGTGTCTGTTCATATCCTTTGCCCATTTTTGAATGGGCTTGTTTGTTTTTTTTCCTGTAAATCTGTTTGAGTTCTTTGTAAATTCTGGATATCAGCCCTTCGTCAGATGGGTAAACTGCAAAGATTTTTTCCCATTCTGTTGGTTGCCGATTCACTCTAGTGACTGTTTCTTTTGCCATGAAAAAGCTGTGGAGTCTGATTAGGTCCCATTTGTCTATTTTGGCTTTTGTTGCCAATGCTTTTGATGCTTTGGTAATGAAGTCCTTGCCTACTCCTATGTCCTGAATGGCTTTGCCTAGATTTTCTTCTAGGATTTTTATGGTGCCAGGTCTTATGTTTAAGTCTTTAATCCATTTGGAGTTAATTTTAGTGTAAGGTGTCAGGAAGGGGTTCACTTTCTGCTTTCTGCACATGGCTAACCAGTTTTCCCAACACCATTTATTAAACAGGGAATCCTTTCCCCATTGCTTGTTTTTGTTTGGTTTATCAAAGATTATATGGTTGTAGATACGTTGTGTTGCCTCCGATGCCTCTGTTCTGTTCCATTGGTCTATATCTCTGTTTTGGTACCAGTGCCATGCTATTTTGATTACTGTAGCCTTGTAGTATAGTTTGAAGCCTGGTAGTGTGATGCCTCCCGCTGTGTTCTTTTTGCTTAGAATTGACTTGGCTATGCGGACTCTCTTTTGGTTCCATATGAAGTTCATGGTGGTTTTTTTCCAGTTCTGTGAAGAAATTCAATGGTAGCTTGATGGGGATAGCATTGATTCTGTAAATTACTTTGGGCACTATAGCCACTTTCACGATATTGATTCTTCCTAACCATGAACATGGAATGTTTCTCCATCTGTTTCTGTCCTCTCTTATTTCATTGAGCAGTGGTTTGTAGTTTTCCTTGAAGAGGTCCCTTATGTTCCTTGTAAGTTGTATTCCTAGGTATTTTATTCTCTTTGTAGCAATTGTGAATGGCAGTTCGTTCTTGATTTGGTTCTCTTTAAGTCTGTTATTGGTGTATAGGAATGCTTGTGATTTTTGCACATTGATTTTATATCCTGAGACTTTGCTGAAGTTGCTTATCAGTTTCAGGAGTTTTTGGGCTGAGGTGATGGGGTCTTCTAGGCATACTATCATGTTGTCTGCAAATAGAGACAATTTGGCTTTTACCTTTCCTATTTGAATATGCTTTATTTCTTTTTCTTGCCTGATTGCTCTGGCTAGAACTTCCAGTACTATGTTGAATAGTTGCTGCCTCAACTTCAGACCTTGTTATTGGTCTATTCATAGTTTCGGCTTCCTCCTGGTTTAGGCTTGGGAGGACACAGGTGTCCAGGAATTTATTCATTTCTTCCTGGTTTACTAGTTTGTGCATAGAGTTGTTTGTAGTATTCTCTGATGATGGTTTGAATTTCTGTGGAATCTGTGGTGATTTCCCCTTTATCGTTTTTTATTGCATCTATTTGATTGTTCTCTCTTTTCTTTTTTATCAGTCTGGCTAGTGGTCTGTCTATTTTGTTGATCTTTTTGAAAAACCAGCTATTGGATTTATTGATTTTTTGAAGGGTTTTTTGTGTCTCTATCTCCTTCAGTTCTGCTCTGATCTTAGTTATTTCTTGTCTTCTGCTAGGTTTTGAGTTTTTTTGATCTTGCTCCTCTAGCTCTTTCAATTTTGATGATAGGGTGTTAATTTTGTATCTCTCCACTCTTCTCATGTGGGCACTTATTGCTATATATTTTCCTCTACAGATTGCTTTAAATGTATCCCAGAGATTCTGGTATGTTGTGTCTTTGTTCTCATTGGTTTTGAAGAACTTCTTTATTTCTGCCTTCATTTCATTGTTTATCCAGTCAACATTCAAGAGCCAGTTGTTCAATTTCCATGAAGCTGTGTGGTTCTGAGTTAGTTTCTGAATTCTGAGTTCTAACTTGATTGCACTATGGTCTGAGAGACTGTTTTTTTATGATTTCAGTTGTTTTGCATTTGCTGAGGAGTGCTTTACTTCCAATTATGTGGTCAATTTTGGAGTAGGTGTGATGTGGTGCTGAGAAGAATGTATATTCTGTGGATTTGGGGTGGAGAGTTCTGTAAATGTCTATCAGGTTTGCTTGTTCCAGGTCTGAGTTCAAGCCCTGGATATCCTTGTTAATTTTCTGTCTGGTTGATCTGTCTGATATTGACAGTGGAGTGTTAAAAGTTTCCCACTATTATTGTGTGGGAGTCTAAGTCTCTTTGTAAGTCATTAAGAACTTGCCTTATATATCTGGGTGCTCTTGCATTGGGTCCATATATATTTAGAATCGATAGCTCTTCTTGTTGTATCGATTCTTTTACCATTATGTAATGACCTTCTTTGTCTCTTTTGATCTTTGTTGGTTTAAAGTCTATTTTATCTGAGACAAGAATTGCAACTCCTGCTTTTTTTTGCTCTCCATTTGCTTGGTAAATCTTCCTCCATCCCTTTATTTTGAGCCTTTGTGTATCCTTCCATGTGAGATGGGTTTCCTGGATACAGCACACCAATGGGTTTTGGTTTTTTATCCAATTTGCCAGTCTGTGTCTTTTGATTGGTGCATTTAGCCCATTTACATTTAGGGTTAATATTGTTATGTGTGAATTTGATACTGCCAGTTTGATGCTAGCTGGCTGTTTTGCCCCTTGGTTGATGCAGATTCTTCATTTTGTTGATGCTCTTTACCATTTGGTATGTTTTTAGAATGGCTGGTACTGGTTATTCCTTTCTATGTGTAGTGCCTCTTTCAGGAGCTCTTGTAAAGTCGGCCTGGTGGTGACAACATCTCTGAGTACTTGCTTGTTGGCAAAAGATTTTATTCTTCCTTCACTTATGAAGCTCAATTTGGTTGGATATGAAATCCTGGGTTGAAAGTTCTTTTCTTTAAGGATGTTGAATATTGGCCCCCACTCTCTTCTGGCTTGTAGAGTTTCTGCCAAGAGATCTGCTGTGAGTCTGATGGGCTTCCCTTTGTGAGTGACCCGACCCTTCTCTCTGACTGCTCTTAGTATTTTCTCCTTCATTTCAACCCTGGCGAATCTGACAATTATGTGCCTTGGGGTTGCTCTTCTTGCAGAATATCTTTGTGGTGTTCTCTGTATTTCCTGGAGTTGAGTATTGGCCTGCTTTGATAGGTTGGTGAAATTTTCGTGGATAATATTGTGAAGGGTGTTTTCCAGCTTGGATTCATTCTCTTCATCGCATTCTGGTACACCTATCAAACGTAGGTTAGGTCTCTTCACATAGTCCCACATTTCTTGGAGATTTTGTTCATTCCTTTTTGCGCTTTTTTCTCTAATCTTGGTTTCTTGTTTTATTTTATTGAGTTGATCTTTGACTTCTGATATTCTTTCTTCTGCTTGGTCAATTCAGCTGTTGAAACTTGTGCATGCTTCACGAAGTTCTCGTGTTGTGTTTTTCAGCTCCTTCAATTCATTCATATTCCTCTCTACGTTGTCCATTCTTGTTATCATTTCCTTGAATCTTTTTTTAAATCCTTTTTCAAGGTTGTTAGTTTCTTTGCATTGATTTAGAACATGTTCTTTTAGCTCTCTGAAGTTTCTTATTATCCACCTTCTGAAGTCTGATTCCGTCATTTCGTCACACTCATTCTCTGTCCAGCTTTGTTCCCTTGCTGGTGAGGAGTTTTGGTCCTTTGTAGGAGGAGAGGTGTTTTGGTTTCAGGTGTTTTCCTCATTTTTGCGCTGGTTTCTTCCCATCTTTGTGGATTTATCCACCTGTTGTCTCAGTCGTTGCTGACTTTTCGATTGGGTCTCTGAGTGGATGCCCAGATTGCTGCTGATGAAGTATTTCTGTTAGTTAGTTTTCCTTCTAACAGTCTAGCCCCTCTGCTCTATGACTGCTGAGGTGCACTCCAGGCCCTGCTTATCTGGGGTACACCTGTAGCAGCTGCAGGACAGTGAGGGATGCTACCAGTTTCTCCTTCTGCTATCTTTGTCCCAGAATGATGCCCACCAAATGTCAGTCTGATTAGACCTTTTTTGAGGTGACTCTTTGGATATACAGGGGTCAGGGAGCTGCTTGAGGAGATGGTCTGTACTTTATAGGAGCTCCAGTGCTGAGCTGTGAGCTCCGTTGTTCATTCAGGGTTGTTGGGTGGGTGTGTTTAGGTCTGCTGAAGCAGAACTTATAAAACCCCCCCTTTTTTTCCCTCAGATGCTCTGTCTCAGGGAGTTGGGGCTTTGTTTATGAGTATCCATTGCACTGTCCTGCCCAGCTAGGAGGCAATCTAGTCACTATTTGCCTGCCGAGTCTCTGCTCTGCTGCCGAGGGCCTCCGCCCTGCTGCAGCGGGGCTCTACCCTACTGTGGTGGGCTCCACCCTGTTGGCGGAGTCTCTCTGTTATGGCGGGTTTCCTCGGCAACAGCAGGCTGCTTCTGCAATGGGTGTGTACCTCAGTAGGGGTGGTATGCGTCTGTAGTGGTGGACGCCCCTCCCCCACCAAGCTGCATCGTCCTGGATTCAGGTGAGCCTGCAGTAAAACTCTCAACCCCGAGCATTTTGAATCACCGTTTTGTTTGTCCCTGTGGGGGTGGGACCTGCTGAGCCTGATCACCTGGCTCCCTGCCTCAGAGTTCTTTCTCTCTCTCTCACTCTTTTTTAAGTTGAACAGTTGACTCTCTCACAGGTGTTTCAGTCGCCTGCTGATAGAGCACTGGGATCTGTGTGATTTCCTGTGCCACGCCCCACTGCACTGGCTCAAATCACGCTTCCCAGGAATCTCCTGGTCTGGCTCACTGTCCAAGTCCCGTTTAATCAGATGGATACGTTAATCTGCCCTCCCAAATCTCAGGTTGCTGGTTTAACAGGGCACCCAGACCAGTGAGTTTTGTGTGGTGTGCTGTGGCGTCGGCCTAAACGGCCGCGCAAGCTGAAAGGGCTGCGCTGGTGTCCCGTGTCTCTCCTACACCTGGGAATTTCCCCGTTCTGTGGGCAACAAAGGTCCGTCTGAAAATGCGGCTAGGACCCACCCTCTGTGCCTTCACTGAGAGCTGCAATCCTGAGTTGTTCCTACCACGCCATCTTGGAAATCCCCCCTTTCTATAAATTCTACATTGATATCCACAAATCACTTTGCACAGGGAAAATTCAGTCATTCACATATTACCAAATAAATTACCAAATCTTACCACCAGATGGCAGTGCCTGTAAGCTCTTATCTTTTCGGTATACACGTGTGATACATCCATGATATTTGTGCTATTCCTTAATCTATGCTGGAGTAGAACAGGCCAAGTCTAGAAAATGCAAGCAGAAATATCCCTGCATAGTCTGCATTTATAGCCTTCATCATTGCCCACCCACTAGCTTTAGTCATCATGACATACATTTGTATGTTAGGCTTCCTTGTTCACTCAAAGTGGCTTGCAGCTATGGGCAGGTGTCCTACTAGCCAAACCAGGTTCTTCTTCATTACCACTGATTATGCTACATCACCACTACTTTTTTCTCTCTGGCTTGTCTAGGAGGAGCTATGGGTAGTGCTATGTTTTGGGAGATAGACAATTAGTTGAGCAGACATGTCAATGCATTGCCCAGGAACTCAGATAGAAATTGACTTCTTGAATACAGCTTGACATACTTCTTGAATTCTGGTTTTGTTCTTGTGCCAGCTTGCTGAGACTGATGGTTTCCAGCTTCATCCATGTCTCTGCAAAGGACGTGAACTCATCCTTTTTTATGGCTGCATAGATACACCTGATAATTCTTGAGTTCTGAGGGACATATACAAGGCAATTAACATTGTTTTCATATATGCTAACACAACATCCATTCTGTAGCCCATAGATGAAGGAATAATTTCAACTTACAATTATTATTATTTAAGAAATACATTTTATAAGGCTATAATGGCCATAGATAATGATTCATCTGACACATCTGGGCAAAGTTAATTGAAAATCTTCTGAAAAAAACATTACTATTCTAAATGTCATTAAGAACATTCATGATTCATGGGAGGATGTCAAAATATCAACATTACCTGGAATTGGGAAAAAGTTGATTCCAGCCCCCATAGATGACTTTAAGGGACTCAAGACATCAACAGAGGAAGTAACTAGAGATGTGGTGGCAATAGCAAGATAACTAGAATTGGAAGTGGAGCCTGAAGATGGGATTGAATTGCTATTATCTCATAAAACAGCTTGAATGGATGAGGAGTTGCTTCATAGGGATGAGCAAAGAAATGGTTCCTTGAGATGGAATCTACTCCTGGTGAAGATGTTGTGAACATTGTTGAAATGACAACAAAAGATTTAGAATATTTATCAACTTAATTGATAAAGCAGTGACAGGATTTGAGAGGACTAACTCCAATTTTGAAAGAACTGGGTAAAATGAGATCAAATAGCATCTCATGGTACAGATGAATCTTTTGTGAAAGGAAGAGTCAATCAATGCATCAAACTTCACTGTCATCTTATGCTAAGAAATTGCCAACAGACACCCTAACCTTCCGTGACTATCAACCTGATCAGTCAGCAGCCATTGACATTGAGGCAAAACTCTACACCAGCACAAAGATTACAACTTGCCGAAGGCTCAGATGATCATTAGCATTATTCAGCAATAAAATATTTTAAAATTAAGGCATGTAATTTTACTTTTAGACATAATGCTCTTGCACACTTACTAGACTTTGACTACAGAATGGTGTAAGCATAAGTTCTACATGTACTGGGAAACCAAAACTTTGTGTGACTTACTTTATTGCAACATTTACTTTATTGCAGTGGTCCGGAACCAAATCTGCAATATCTTTGAAGTATACCTGTATGTGTTTGTGTGTGAACTTATTTAAAATATCAAAAGCTATTCATTAACAAAAGAACCTAAGAATTCCCACTAAGAGAAAAGTTCTTAAAATATTCTTGGTTCCTAAAGCTTTGTTTACATTTCTAATGTGGGATTTCTACTTTTCTGGTGTGCCAAGGAAATGAGAGCTAACATGGGAGAGGTATCAAGAAAGCCCATGGAGCCTTCCAGGATGAGGAGGACAAAAGAAAGCGGGCAGGACCGTGCTTGCAAAGGTGTGAGGGTGCAGCCTCTGTGGCTTTTTCTGATCGCTTCTCACCCCTGCCCCCAACATTCATTCTTCAAATTCAGGTCAGATGATTCAGACAGGCCTCTGCTAATTCCTACCAGCTGCATCAATTGCTTTCACTTTCAATTTCGGTTTTACTGCCCCATCCCATTTATGGAAATGACTAAGCTCCTTCCTCAGCTCCTTTTTCCCTTTATAAAGGAGGGACACAAAAGAAAGTAGAAGGAAGAAAGAGAGCAAGGGGATTGTGAAAGGCAACTGAAAACTGAAAACTTGGACCTGTGGTGCTGTAGAGCAGGTATGTTTGCTTTCGTTTACGGGCAACTTAGTCCAACTGGAGCATCCAGGCACGCTGCATTCCCCGGGATGTACTGCTCCCTGAACATCAACTCAGGACAGCAGTGAATGGCCTGGAAAGAGCCCTGGTGGGCGCCTGCCTGGCTATATCTATCAGGCCCTGTGGCCGGCCCCGAAAGGCAGAAAACAAGGAGCTTCCGGGCAATTACAATCTGAAGGGAGAGTTTCTTTTCTACTTAATGGTCACACTTAGGAAAGGTTCAGAGTAAGCTCTATAACTCTCTATGTAGAAATAAAATTTAGTCCCTACATAGCTGGTCTTTATTACTTAAAAATAATTACATAGTCCAAACTCGTGTGTGTGTGTGTGTGTGTGTGTGTGTGCGCGCGCGTGCATGTACGCGTACTGTTTGCTCAACATAGGAAAATCAGAGTCACTGGTAGCTCTTGTTAAACAGATAGATACTTAGGCCTGGGAATCTGGGTTCGAACAATCCCCTCAGGTGATTCTTAACGTACATCAGAGTTTGAAAAACAGTCTTGAATAGAATTGAACAGCTGTATTTCATTTAGTAGAATTTAAAAGTTCTCTTGTTTCCTCACAGCTAAGAAATCATAGAGCTGGTTTATATAAAGTTGTTTATAGCCACATCTTCCTACAGCTTCCTTTATTGTTCACTTTAAAGAAGGGACTGTACAGTTGCAATCACTGCAACGTGATGAACACATCACACATCACATTACAATGCATTTCCTCATAGAAGTCAGGGCCTCGGGCTTGATCTCCGTTTTCTTTACTCCCCTCCGTGAAGAATCAGACAGGAGCAGGTTGTACAGCAAGAGAGTGCTTGAACTTTACAGTTTTGCTCTGGTGAAAAATTTATTTGTAGTTTTTGTTTCTTAGTAATTTACAGTTTGCATATTTTGTTGTGCTGTATAATCTAATGGACCAATTGTTATTATTATGTAGCTTAACCTCCATTTAATTCAACTTTTCCTGAAATCCTATATTGTGCTGCATACCATGTTAAGATATAAGCTTGTAATGTCTCATTTTATTATCAAAACACCCTCTGGGTTGGATGTATAATTTATCTCACAGACCCGTTTAATTGACAGGCTCAGCTAGATGACACTCCTTGGTTGAGGCCACATACATAGTGAATGATAGAACTGGTATTTTTGATGGCATTAGATGCATCTTGAATATTTGACATATAAATACAAAAGTGAGTATTTGAGACATTTGAAGACAATATTATGTTTACATATTCTGATTATAAAAAAATAAATATCATGAAAACAATTTTATTTAATGGCAATAAAAGGTGTGCCAGGAGATCTACAGAACAATCGTACTTTCAATACTAGATTTATGGAATTAAACTTCACCTTAAAAAAATTACAATAAAATCCCATATGCCTTTCACCTTGATTCACCCAACAGTGACAGTGACATTATCTTTTAAAAGGAAATCTCTCTAACTTATCTATATGTAGTCTAGAGAGATAAATCTCTCTCGATATATCTCTAATTTATCTCTCTATATAATATGCAGTGTTATATGTATTGTTATTCTAACTCTTTTTTTATTCTCATTTGTGGGAGTAACTCTCACCGAGAACCTGACCCTTCTAGGCTAAGTCCTTCAGCCTGTACTTTAATTCTTTAGATTCTAGACATTCTTTTACTTCCCTTTTGAAAAAGATAGCCTGTATTCTCTAAATGTTTCTCATCCCACATGGCTTCTTCCCTGTCTCCCTCCAATTTCCATCACATTTCTAAACCTGTAGATAAAAAAATGAGCACATAAAGTCACACTGATAAATTAAAGAGCATGTTATAGTGTATGATAATCATTAAAAAGTTACTACTGCAGGTTACTGATCAAAGAACTTACAGTATAACCACTGTCCTTGATTGTCAGTTTATCAAGGCTTTTGTATTTGCATTTTTGTTTTGTGGTGAAATATGCATAACGAAATTTATTATTTTAACAATTTTGAGAGTATACTTCAGTGATATTAGTATGTTTGCATTGTTGTGCAACCATCTCCAGAATCTACTCAATATTGTAAACCATATCTCTCTACCTTTAAACAATGATTCTTCCTTCCCTCTTCCCTCAGCCCATGGTAAGTAATTACGCTTCTACTTTCCATCTCAATGTATTTGACTATTCTAGTATGTCATACAAGTGGAATCATTTAACATTTGTTCTTTTGTGTCTGGCTTATTTCACTTGGCATAATGTCTTCAAGATTGGTCTATGTTGTAGCGTGTGTCATAATTTCAGACATTTTTATGATTGAATAATATTCCATTGTAGGTATTTACTACATTTTGTTGATACTATCTCTTGTTTTCATCTTTTAAGGTTGTTTTCATCTTTTGGCTATTATAATGCTTCCATAAACATTGGTGTTCAGATATCCGTCTGAGTCCCTGCCTTCAGTTTTTTTTGTTGTTGTTTTTTCTTTTTGGTGTATATACACAGAAATGAAATATTTTGATGTTAATTCTATGTTTCATTTTTTTTAGGAACCACCATACTTTTATTCACAGTGGCAGTACCATTCCTATTTCTACTAGTGATACACAAAGGTTCCAATGTTTCCGCATCCCAGCTAATACTTGTTTTCTGCCTTATTTATTTTTTGAAAATAATAGTTATCTTAATGGGTGGGTGTGGAGTAGTACATCACTGTAGTTTTGATTTGCATTTCCCCAGTGATAACTGATGTTGCACATGTTTTCAGGTGCATATTAAGGCCATTTATAGGTCCTCTTTGGAAAATCGTTCATCCCAGTGCATTTTCAATTGAAATTTTGTCACTGTGAGTTGTAGGAGTTCTTTATGTAGTCTATCAGACATGTGATTTGCAAATATTTTCTCCCATTCTGTGGATTGCCTTTTTACTATGTTGACTATGCTCTTTGATGCACAAAAGTTTTTAATTTTGATTAAGTGTGGTGTTTCTATTTTTTTCAGTCTTCTGTGGTTTTGGTATCATACACGAGAAATCATTGATACTAGAAATCCAAGTTAGGCAGAACATATACTAGAAAAGATAGCCCCTGGTCAGAATATCAGGTTATAAATAAAGTCTGTTCTACTCCCTCCAATTCAGGGAAGGGAAGTGGAAACTGGACTGCCAACCTCCTCCAGATCAAGACCATGTTTTTGAGGCAAACGGGTAGGGAAAGGGCAAGCAAAACACTATGGAATCTCCTACCATTTTGAATGTGCCTTTTTTTTTCTACTGGACATTTGCTTGGTTGCTATAGACCTTTGACTATTTTCTAGAGCTTCTATAAGGTAATTTTAGCCAGTTTTTCCATTTTTTTAATGTCTCCTAAGAGAGAAGAAGGACTTAGAACTTCATAGTGTGCCTTGCTCAATTGTCTAGATTTGTAATCCTGGCTCTATGACTTATGCACTCAGCCTTTGTGAGACTAATTTATCTCATTTACATATATATGGGTACTATAATCTCTAACTTGCAGGTCCGTATAAGTGTCAATGAGATCAGATATTTAAGGCAGGCATCACAGGTCTTGGAATATTGTAGGCCCCCTATTATGATAACAATTTCTTGAATTTTATTTTTACTATTGAAGAAAAATTATGGAGATGATAAGATACTATGCTTCATCACTAACACCATTACAGATTTGGGGGAATGATGGAGGAAGCCTTTTCTAGTTCACTATTGCTAGGTTACATGTTGTCTCATAGAAACGCAAAAGTCTCATCAGTCCTAAATTTATGGGTGCTTGGATAACTGAAGCAGAGAATGTAATCGTATTTCTTCTGGGTGGCTCTTCTAGGTTGGCAGTTGCCATGGAATCTGGACCCAACATGTTGGCTCCCATTTGCCTGGTGGAAAACATCAATGAACAGCTGTCAGTGAACCAGCAAGCTATACAGATTCTTGACCAGATTTCTCAGCCAGTGGTGGTGGTGGCCATTGTTGGACTGTACCGTACAGGCAAATCCTACTTGATGAACCGTTTGGCAGGAAAGAATCATGGTGAGTGGTATCCTGGGACACAGGCCGATTGCTTGATTCCAGCATTTTAATGTTCTAACCTAGGCATGTAAAGAGGAAACCCAATTCCTTTCAATAAACGAAACTTCTCATTCTAATTCTCACCACCAAGTCACTACCTTACTGTAGCCTCTCCCCATATTCTTTCCTTTAAGGAAAATATCCTCCACTAGTAATCAGAATCCTACCATGTCTTGTGTAATCAAGTACTGGGATCCTGTAATTGTGTCTCCTTTTTCTTATAACATATTTTGCTTTCTCTATGTAATGTTCCCATCAACACACAAAGATGTTTGAACCTGTATCATCTTAAAAACCCTTCCTGAATTTCATATCCCATTGTGGCCAGCAACTCCTTTTGTGTGTGTGTGTGTGTGTGTGTGTGTGTGTGTGTGTAATTTTTGTCTTTAATCACTGTTCAGTGCAAAAAACATTCTCTCAATCCCCTTTTTTGAGTTTTTTCTTTATCGCATCTTTCTTCAGCCCACTCCTCTCTGACTTTGAACTCCACCGCTTCTTTTTTAATTGCACTTTAGGTTCTGAGGTACATGTGCAAAACATGCAGGATTGTTGCATGAGTACATAGGTGGCAATGTGGTTTGCTGCCTCCATCCTCCCCTCACCTATATCTGGCATTTCTGCCCCTGTTATCCCTCCCCAACCCCATTACTCCCCGCTGCCCATCCCCTATTCCCCCTCAAACAGACCCCCAGAGTGTGATGCTCCCCTCCCTGTGTCCATGAGTTCTTATTGTTCAACACCTGCCTATGAGTGAGAATATGTGGTGTTTGTTTATCTGTTCTTGTGTCAGTTTGCTGAGAATGATGGTTTCCAGTTTCATCTATGTCTCTACAAAGGACATAAACTCATTGTTTTTTTATGGCTGCATAGTATTCCATGGTGTATATGTGCCACATTTTTATTGTCCAGTCTATCATTGATGGGGATTTGGGTTGGTTCCAGGTCTTTGCTATTGTAAACAGTGCTGGAGTGAACATATGTGTGCATGTGTCTTTATAATAGAATGATTTATTATCCTTTGGATATATACTCAGTAATAGGATTGTTGGGTCAAATGGAATTTCTGTTTCTAGGTGCTTGAGGAATTGCCACACTGTCTTCCACAATGGTTGAACTAATTTACAATCTCACCAACAGTGTAAAAGAGTTCCTATTTCTCCACATCCTCTCCAGCATCTGTTGTCTCCAGATTTTTTAATCATCATTCTAACTGGCATGAGATGGTATCTCAATGTGGTTTTCATTTGCATTTCTTTAATGACCAGTGATGATGAGCATTTTTTCATATGTTTGTTGGCCTCATAAATGTCTTTTGAAAAGTGTCTGTTCATGTCCTTCTCCCACTTTTGAATGGGTTTGTTCATTTTTTTGTTTCTTGTAAATCTGTTTTAGTTCTTTGTAGATTCTGGATATTAGCCCTTTGTCTGATGAATAGATTGCAAAAATTTTTTCCCATTCTGTTGGTTGCCAGTTCACTCTAATGATTGTTTCTTTTGCTGTACAGAAGCTCTGGAGTTTAATGAGATCCCATTTGACTATTTTGCCTTTTGTTGCCATTGCTTTTGGTATTTTAATCATGAAGTCCTTGCCTATGCCTATGTCCTGAATGGTTTTGCCTAGGTTTTCTTCTAGTATTTTTATGGTGTTAGGCCTTATGTTTAAGTCTTTAATCTATCTGGAGTTAATTTTAGTGTAAGGTGTGAGGAAAGGGTCCAGCTTCAGCTTTCTGCACATGGTTAGCCAGTTATACCAACACCATTTATTAAACAGGCAGTCCTTTCCCCATTGCTTGTTTTTGTCAGGTTTGTCAAAGATCAGACGCTGTAGATGTGTGGCATTGCCTCTGAGGCCTCTGTTCTGTTCCCTTGGTATATATCCCTGTTTTTGTACAAGTACCATGCTGTTTTGATTACTGTTACCTTATAGTATAGTTTGAAGTCAGGTAATGTGATGCCTCCAGCTTTGTTCCTTTGGCTTAGAATTATCTTGGCTATGCATGCTCTCTTTTGGTCCCATGAAGTTTAAGGTGGTTTTTTCCAGTTCTGTGAAGAGGGTCATAGGTAGCTTGATGGGGATAGCATTGAATCTATAAATTACTTTGGGCAGTATGGCTGTTTTCACAATATTGATTCTTCCTAACCACGAGCATGGAATGTTTTTCCATCTGTTTGTGTCCTCTCTTATTTCCTTGAGCAGTGGTTTGTAGTTCTCCTTGAAGAGGTCCTTCACATCCTTTGTTAGTTGTATTCCTAGGTATTTTATTCTCTTTGTAGTAATTGTGAATGACAGTTCATTCTTCATTTGGCTCTCTGTTTGTCTTTTATTGGTGTATAGGAATGCTTGTGATTTTTGTACATTGATTTTGTATCCTGAGACTTTGCTGAAGTTGCTTATCAGTTTCAGGAGATTTTGGGCTGAGATGATGGGATCTTCTAAATATACAATCATGTTATCTGCAAATAAAGACAATTGGACTTCCTCCTTTCTTAATTGAATACCCTTTATTTCTTTTTCTTGCCTGATTGCTCTGGCTAGAACTTCCAATACTATATTGAATAGGAGTGGTGAGAGAGGGCGTCCTTGTCTAGTGCCAGATTTCAAAGGGAATGCTTCCAGTTTTGCCCATTCAGTATGACATTGGCTGTGGGTTTGTCATAAATAGCTTTTATTAATTTGAGATACATGCTGTTGATACCTAGTTTATTGAGACTTTTTAGCATAAAGGGCTGTTGAATTTTGTTGAAGGCCTTCTCTGCATCTATTGAGATAATGATGTATTTTTTGTCTTTGATTCTTTTTATGTGGCGGAATATGTTTATAGACTTGTGTATGTTGAACTAGCCTTGGGATTCCTACTAGCCTAGTAGGATTCCCCTGGTGAATCCTACTTGATCATGATGGATACGCTTTTTGATATGCTGTTGCAATCAGTTTGCCAGTATTTTATTGAAGATTTTTGCATCTATGTTCATCATGGATATTGGCCTGAAGTTTTCTTTCTTTGTTGAGTCTCCACCAGATTTTGGTATCAGGATGATGTTGGTCTCATAAAATGAATTGGGGAGGATTCCATCTTTTTGGATTGTTTGGAATAGTTTCAGAAGGAGTGGTACCACTCCTTCATTGCTTATGAAGTTCAGTTTTGCTGGATATGAAATTCTAGGTTGAAAGTTCTTTTCTTTAAGGATGTTGACTATTGACCTCACTCTCTTCTGGCTTGTAGGATTTCTGCTGAGAGATCTGCTGTGAGTATGATGGACTTCACTTTGTCAGTAACCCGACCTTTCTCTCTGGCTGCTCTTAGCACTTTTTCCTTCATTTCAGCCCTGGTGAATCTGATTATCATGTGTCTTGTAGTTGCTCTTCTTGAGGAATATCTTTATTGAATTCTCTGTATTTCCTGGACTTGAATGTTGGCCTGCCTTGCTAGTTTGGGGAATTTCTCCTGGATAATGTCCTGAAGAGTGTTTTCCATCTTGGATTCATTCTCTCCATCACATGGCATTCTCTGTATTTCCTGGACTTGAATATTGGCCTGCCTTGCTAGGTTGGGGAAATTCTCCTTGATATCCTGAGGAGTGTTTTCCCGCTTGGATTCATTCTCTCCATCACATTCAGGTACACCTATCAAACATAGATTAGGTCTTTTCACATAATTCCATATTTCTTGGAGGCTTTGTTCATTTCTTTTCACTCTTTTTTCTCTAATCTTGACTTCTCATTTTATTTCATTGAGTTCATCTTCAATCTCTGATCTCCTTTCTTCTGCTTGGTCAATTCAGCTATTGAAACTTGTGTGTGCTTCACAAAGTTCTCATGTTGTGTTTTTCAGTTATATGAATTCATTTATATTCCTTTCTACGCTGTTTATTCTCATCAGCATTTCATTAAACACCTTTTCAAGAGTCTTAGTTTCTTTGCCTTGGGGTAGAACATGTTCTTTTAGCTCAGAGAAGTTTGTTATTGCCCACCTTCTGAAGCCTGTTTCTGTCAATTCATCAGACTCATTCTCCATCCAGCTATGTTCCTTTGCTGGTGATGAGTTGTGATCCCTTGGAGGAGGAGAGGCATTCTGCTTTTGAGTGTTTTCATCCCTTTTGCACTGGTTTCTTCCCATCTTTGTGGATTTATCTACCTGTGGTCTTTGTAGTTCTTGACTTTCAGATGGGGTCCCTGAGTGGACGTCCTTGTTGTTGATGATGAAGTTCTTTCTTTCTTTTTTTTTAGTTTTCCTTCTAGCTGTCAGGCCCCTCTGCTGTAGGACTGCTGGAGGTCCATTCCAGACCCTGCTTGCCTCGGGGTCACCTGCTGTGGCTGCAGAACAATAGGGGTTGCTACCAGTTTCTTTTTCTGTTATCTTCATCCCAGAAGGATACCTGCCAGATGTCAGCCTGAGCTCTTCTTTATGAGTTGACTCTTTGGATATACAGTGGTCAGGGAGCTGCTTGAGGAGTCAGTCTGTCCCTTATGGGAGCTCAAGTGCTGAGCTGTGAGCTCCATTGTTCTGTTCAGAGCTGCTGGGCAGGTACATTTAAGTCTGCTGCAGCAGAACTCATAACCGCCTTTTTCCCCAGGTGCTTTGTTCTGGGAAGGTGGGGCTTTATTTATAAGTTCCTGACGTGCTGCTACCTTTTTTCAGAGCCACCCTGCCTAACAAGGTAGTAGCCTATTCACAGTCTGCCCACCGAGGTGTTGCTGAGCTGTCGTGGGCTCTGCCTAGCTGCTATGTGAACTTCCTTGTGGTTTTGTTTATAGAGGTATAGTTAGAACTGCCTCGGTAGTGGTGAACTGCCTCGGTGATGGCGGACTGCCTGGGTCATGGCGGACTGCCTTGGTCGTGGCCAACTGCCTCAGTAATGGCAGATGCCCTTCCCCCAACAGAGCTGGAATGTTCCGGGTCCAGCTGCACTTGCTGCAAAACTCTCAATCCAGAGTGATTCAGGTTACTGGTCTTTGTGGGGGTGGGACCTACCAAGCCAGATCACCTGGCTCCCTGTTTTAGCCCCCTTTTTTTCAGTTGAATGGGCAGCTCTGTCTCTCAGGTGTTCCAGGTGCCAGTTGAAACGGCCACCCAGATTTGTGTGAGTTTTTGTGTGGAGACCTGCTGCAATGGCTGAAACAGCGGTGCTGAAAACTCATGCCACTTTTCAGCCCAGGAATCTCCTGGTCTGTTGGCAGTAATAACTCATTTGGAAATGCAGTGTTCACTCACCCTCTGTGTTGTTCTTGCTGAGAACTGCACTCCAGAGCTGTTCCTATTCGGCCATCTTGGATCCGCCTCCAAACTATATCCAAACCTCACCACTTTTTAAGATGTTCTCATTATCAGTGACCTCTATTTTGTCTGCTCATGGATTCTTCATCTCCATTTTGAGTCCTTGCTTGGCATCATTATCCCATTTAATGTCTCTTGCTTTTTGAAATATATGACTCACAGAAAGAGCCATTCTCGAGGAAATACAGAAAGTACCATTTTGTATGCTGGGATAGTTACAATCCACCAGTCTGATGCTGTGGCCCCAGGGCTGCTCAGCTGCTCTGCTGTCCCTGTGCTTAGCTTCCTCCTCTTCCCCACAGGCTTCCCTCTGGGCTCCACGGTGCAGTCTGAAACCAAGGGCATCTGGATGTGGTGTGTGCCCCACCCCTTCAAGCCAAACCACACCCTGGTCCTTCTGGACACCGAGGGTCTGGGTGATGTGGAAAAGGTAAGGCAAATAGTCACAGACACATTCTTTTCTTTCTGGATTTTCTCCTAAACTTTTCATGAACCTTATAGTTTAACTGATGTGATCTGTTTGTGAAACCTAGAAATCCGACTATAGTGAGTGAGGCAAACTTTGGCCTGTTTGAATCAGACTTTTCTATAAGATTAGATGTCATGGTATTGTTGCAGGAAATCAGGAAACTGGATGAGGTTACAGGAAGATTTATTTAAGGTATACACCAGCTCAGTGGATTCACATCCAAAGGACTGAGCCCTGGACAAACAAAGTGAGGGCTTTTTATGCATCTTAGGACGCAAAAAGAAGCCAGTTTACAGAAGCAAGAAAAAAAAACAGTTAATCAATACAGCGACAGGCTTACTCATGACTCTTGGTATGTAGGCTCGGTGGCCTTATCTTGAGTCCAGGCTGGTATAGACCAGTCCTGCAGGGCTCTGCATTAACCTCCTTCTTTGATGTTTGCAGCTCTATCCTTTTTGGACATTTCTCATGGCCTTCACTATGTTCTTTAGATACAAAAAGGCAAGCAATACAAGGGAAACCAATATCTATAAATTCTTAGGTTTACTCATACTACAAGGGCAAGGATTAGGGAGAAAATTTATGTTTTCCTCCAGACAGTGAGGGAGTGTTGGGAAAGTTCTCAGAGCACATCCTCTTGAGCTCTGGCTTCTGAAATACTTTATCAAGGTTCCTCCCAGAGCCTGAGCCAGTTGACTGTCTCTAATCCAACACAGAGAGCCTATCTCTCTCCTTTGTATGATTTTATTTTCTTTCTTTAATTTCTGCCTCAGTATATTAGGTAAAACATTCTTTTATTTCTTGGCACTGTGGTGAATGATTTGATTCAATTTGATAAAAACTTGTTAAGCAGCTCAGTTCCAGGCTGCTGGGCTGAGTAGCGTAGATATTGGTGAAGAAAGTAAAGGCTCTCAGTATCATAGAGGAGACCAGATATATGCACTCAGATTTAATATTGTGTGACTGGGAAAGAAGCAAGTTGTCGAGATGGAGGAGTTTGAAATGCAGTGCAATCCCTGTCCTCTGTCAATTCCACAAGGAGCTCTGTAGCTGGAATGGCTTCTTTGAGTTTTCCTGTTTTGGAACAAGGGTGTCAGGCCTTCTCCCTTATGCTGATTATTCACTGGAAGTCACCCCTGTATGGCTTTCCCATTAAGAGCTGACACCTGTGATTCAGGCGGCGCATCACAGCTTTCACCATGTGCAGTTGCTTATAAGAGTGCCTTGATAGGAAAGAGGAGAAGTATTGACCCAATACCAGGTGATAAGGAAGGGCATCTCATCTACTTTTTGAGCTACCACGTGAAGGATGCATTTGAGATGCAAAGATTTTAAGATGAATATTTGGTATTTAGCTTCCTATTAATATATAAAATGAACAATTTATATATTTTTTGTCTTAGTTTGAAACTTATTTGAAAATAGTTTCTAAATTTCTCTAGTCTTTGTTTGTGTCCAAACAGGAGTTAGAGATTCTGTTTATTTTTCAGCTTTAGTGAGGTAAAATTGACAAATAAAATTGTATATACTTAATGTATGCAGCTTGATGTATGCAGTTTTAATATGTGTATACATTGTGAAATGATCACCACAATTAAGCCAATAATATAGCCATCACCTCACATTGGTGCGGTTTTTGTCTTTTCCATTCTCTTTTTTTTGGAGGTGGGGGTGAGAACACTTAAGATATATCCTCTTAGCAAAATTCAAGGTCACAATTAATATAATATTACTAACTATAGTCACTCTGCTGTACAGTAGATCTCCAGAGTTTACCTTGCATAACTGAATTTTTGTACTCTTTAACCAACATCACTGCATTTCCTCCACCGCCAGGCACTGGTAATCACATTATTCTACTCTCTGATTCATGATTTGTGCAACTTTTTATATACCTGCTTCTCATTTGTAGGTTTTTTGCTAAGAAATGTATATTCAGGTCTTTGCTCATTTTCAATGAGGTTATTTATTTTTTGTTATTGAGTTGGCATGAGTTCTTTATATATTATTGCTATTAACCCTTTATCAAATTTATTGTTTACAAATATTTTCCTCCCATTCTGTAGGTAGCATTTTCACTATGTTGATTATTTCCTTTGCTCTGCTGAAACTTTTTAGTTTGATGAAATCCTGCTTGCCTAATTTTGCTTTTTTTCCCTGTGCTTTTTTTTTTTTTTTTTTTTTGAGATGGAGTTGTGCTCTTGTTTCCCCAGGCTGGAGTGCAATGGCGCGATCTCGGCTCACTGCAACCTCTGCCTCCCGGATTCAGGCAATTCTCCTGCCTCAGCCTCCTGAGTAGCTGGGATTACAGGCACGCGCCACTATGCCCAGCTAATTTTTTGTATTTTCAGTAGAGATGGGGTTTCACCATGTTGACCAGGATGGTCTCGATCTCTTGACCTCGTGATCCACCTGCCTCGGTCTCCCAAAGTGCTGGGATTACAGGCGTGAGCCACCGTGCCCGGTTCCCTGTGCTTTTGATGTCGTATCAAAAACATCATTCCCCAAACCAATGCCAAGAAGCTTTTTCTCTATATTTTCTTGGTGGTTTTATGGTTTATATCTTTTCCCCAACTACTATCTAACTAAAATTTTGTATATTTGACCAGCATCTCCCAGCCTTCTCTTTCCTCTCCCCACTATACCCTCGCAACCACCATTCAACTTTCTACTACTATGAGCTCAAGTTTTCAGATTCCATATATAAGTGAGGTCATGTAGTATTTGTCTTTCAGGGTCTGGCTTATTTCACTTAGCTTAATGTCCTCCAAGTTCATCCAAGTTATTGCAAATGATAGGCTTTCCTTCTTTTTAAAGACTAAATCGTTTTGTTATGTTTACATGCCACATTTTAAAAAATTCATTCATGTGTTGATGGAAACTTAAGTTGACTCCATGCCTTGGCTATTGTGAGTAACACTGCAATAAATATGGAAGTGTAGATGTCTCAACATTCTCATTTCATTTTCCTTGGATAGGTACACAGTATTGGGATTTCTGGATCCAGTTTCTGGTTTTACATTTAAGTTGCTAATCCATTTTCAGTTGTTTTTATATATGATGTGCAATAGGATCAAATTTCACTCTTTTGCATGCATGTAGATATCCAGTGTTCCCAGTACCATTTGTTGAAGAGACAGTCTTTTCTCATTGTGTGTCCTTGGTACCCTTATCAAAGATCAATTGACTGTTAATACAGAAGTTTATTTCTAGATTCTCCATTGGTCTGTACACCTGTTTTTATCCAAGCACCATACTATTTTGGTTACTGTAGCTTTGCAACATGTTTTGAAATCAGGAAGTGTGATACCTTTTTCAGGATTGCTTTGATTGTTCAGGGTATTTTGTGGTTCCATGTTAATTTTAGGATTGTTTTTTATATTTCTTAAAGAATGTCACTGGGGCCTGGACATGATGGTTTATGCTTGTAATCCTAGTGCTTTGGGAGTTTGAGGCATGGAGATCACTTGAGGCCAGAAGTTCAAGACCAACTTGGGCAATATAGTGAAACTCCATTTCTATAAATAAATAAATAAAATATCATTGCAATTTTTATAATTACTGTAAAGCCATATATCAGTGATATACTTCTGTCTAAATAGTTTATTGTTTGTCACGAGTTCCACATCCAAGAAGAATGCTGATTACTTTTTAAAAATTAGAGTTTGAAAGAACTAAGGAAATGAATAGTGTTTTCTACCTCTAGACTCCCATAGAATCCCTGGAACCATGTAAAAATTTCTACATCTCAGTTTTTACATTTGCTCTAGGAACCAGCTGTATACACTGTTCGGAGTAGAAATAACTTCTGGATTATTCTATAATTTAGAACACTATAATTTATATAAAGAAATTAACTTTGCCGTGCCCTTCATCAACTATGTACCTGAGCTCACTGTCCAATGTTGAGTACTTACCCTTTGCTCAGTCAAACTCTATTCTTATTGCAAAGACCCCCGCAGTCTATAATTTCTAGTTTTGTTTCTCTGAGTCTTTCTACATGCAGAATCACTTTCATTTCTTCGAATCCACATTCTACCAATTCATACTCAGCTCATGACTTTCAGGAAACTTTCATGTCACACACACTTTTTCCAACTTTAATTGCAATAATCTTCCTTGATAGACATATTTTAAAATTTAATATTATAGCTATAAATTCCACTCATATACATTACTAAGATGTAATCTTTTTATAAATATTGTTATTTTTATTGAATTTATTGTTTTGAATGTTTGTCATTGCTTTGAAACAGCCATCTTGAGAGTAACAAGTGTGATTATTAAATTTGTTTTTCTAAACATAGGAACAGAGGGAAACGTTTGCAGTGCCTATAAATATTTGTTGAATTTAGTTAGATATAATTAGAATACCAGCTATGTCTACTATGGTATATTTTCTATGGCTCATGGCCCACAAATATGTGTAGAGTGAAGAAGTGCTGATACCCATCATGAATACCCAAGTTAGAAACAGATGCAATACTAGTTTTTCTGTATGTACAATTTCATGCAATTGAGGAAAAAGAAAACCCTATAATGATTAGAACCCTTTTACATACAAAGAAATTGTGATGAGAATACATATTGTAATTATCAAAGCTATTATTTGCATTTATGCTTGTCTTATTTGTACAGCATGAACATTAGCTGAAATTATAAAAGAAAGACTGATAAACTAAATGTCTCTGTGAATTTCTAAAGACTGCACTCCTAAGTCTTTACTCTAATGTGCTTTTAGGGTGACCCTAAGAATGACTCCTGGATTTTTGCCCTGGCTGTTCTCCTGTGTAGCACTTTTGTGTATAACAGCATGAACACCATCAATCACCAGGCCCTGGAGCAGCTGCAGTATCCTTCCAGGAAATGAACCGCCATGTTTTGTTTGACTTTATGGGAATAAAGATCAAGTCATTTCCTCCTTTCCTTTCATTTAGTTACCATTGGTGCGGTATAGGATGTACAGAAGAAAAGAAAGTGTTTATAACATTTTTATAAAGGAAATGTGGCAATTGTGGACAGGGGGTTTCTTTTCCTTAACCAAGTACTAGTTATGTGACAGAGCTCACAGAACTAATTAAGTCGAAGTCATCCCCAAGTTCAGATGAAGCAGAAGATTCCACAGAGTTTGTGAGTTTCTTTCCAGACTTTATTTGGACTGTACGGGATTTCACCCTGGAGCTAAAGTTGAACGGTTGCACTATCACAGCAGATCAGTACCTGGAGAATGCCTTAAAGCTGATTCAAGGTATCAGTGCATGATCTGGGTTGTGGGTGGTCCAGTTGGGTATGGGGTCTGCTAAATATTGTCAGTCATCTCTAGGGTTGCCTTTGTGTTTTAGATTGAGGTCTGTACAAATTGGCAGTGAGGGGTATGTTGAAAAGCTCTTAGGACTAGAGCTGAGTTTAGTTAAGAAAAGTAGAGCCTCAAGTAGAGAGAAATTATTCAAGACAAATGTGTTCTTTATATAATTTGTTCTTTAGCATTCAAATTATAAATGGTCCACAGTGGGTGCTAAGACTTTCTAAAGAGCAGATACTTATGATCCTTATTTTGCCCTCTGCTTTTCTGTGTTTAGGAAAACAATTGACTAGATGATTGTTAGCTATGAAATTACAATGAAAGGCCTGCAGATAAAAATGTATGTGTATGTTAGTTTGTTTTACAATGCTGTAAAGGAATACCTGAGACTGGGTTTTTTTAAAGCAAAGATGTTCATTTGGTTTACAGTTCTGCAGACTGTACAAGCATGGCACCAGCATCTGCTTCTGGTCAGGACCTGAGGAAGCTTTTAAAAATGGTGGAGGGAGAAAGGGTTCCAGGAATGTCACATGGCAAGGGGGGGGGGTAGAGAGAGAGAGAGAGAGAGAGAAAGAGAGAGAGAGAGAGAGAGATTAGGTCTCAGACTCTTCTCTCTCTCTCTTTTTTCTTACCAATTGTATTTTATATTCAGAGACTATATGTACAAGTTATTACCTGAGTAAATTGCATGTTGTGGAGTATGCTGTATAGATTATTTCATCACACAAGTAATGAGCAGAGAACCTGATGAACCTGATAGGTAGTTTTTCAATCCTCACCCTTCTCCTGCCCTCCACCCTCACATTGTCCCCAATGTCTATCTTTCCTCTCTTTGTGACCACGTACACTCAATGTTTAGCTTACACTTTATAAGTGAGAACATGCTATGTTTGGTTTTCTGTTTCTCTATTAATTCTCTGAGAAGAATTGCCTCCAGCTTCATCTATGTTGAAGTGAAGGACATGATTTCATTCATTTTTTATGGCTATGTAGTATTACGTGGTGTATATGTACCAAATTTCCTTTATCCAGTCCACCATTGATGGACATTTAGGTTGATTTCATGTGTTTGCTATTGTGAATAGTGCTGCTATGAACCTACACGTGCATGTGTCTTTACAGTAGAATGATTTCTGTTCTTTAGTGTATACACCCAATAATGGGATTGCTTGGTCGAATGTTAGTTCTGTTTTAAGTTCTTTGAAAAATTGCCAACTTGCTTTCCACAGTGGCTTAAATAATTTACATTCTCACCAGCGATGTATAAATATTCTCTTTTCACTGCAACCTTGCCAGCAACTGTTATTTTTTTTTAACTTCTTAGGAATAGCTATTCAGACTGGTGTGAGATGGTATCTCATTGTGGTTTTGATGTGCATTTTTCTAATGATTAGTGATGTTCAGCATTTTTTTTGTATGCTTGTGGGGTGCATGTGTGTATTCTTTGGTAAAGTGTGTGTTTATGTCTTTGTCCAGTTTTTAATGGGCTTGTTCATTTTTTGCTTGTTAATTCATTTAAGATCCTTATAAATTCTGGATATTAGATCTTTGACAGATGCATACTTTAGAAATATTATCTTCCATTCTGTGGCTTGTCTGCTTACTTTGTGGTAGTTCTTTTGCTGGGCAGATGCTCTTTAGTTTAATTACATTCCATTTGTCAATTTTTGTTTTTGTTGCAATTTCTCTTGGTCATCTTCATTGTAAAATCTTTATAGGGCCTATGTCCAGAATTTCTGAAATGTTATTTAAGGATTTCTATGGTTTTAGGTTGTACATTTAAGCCTTTAATATATCTTGACTTAATTTTTGGATATGGTATAAGATAGGGATCCAGTTTTACTTTTCTGCATATGGCTAGCCATTTATCCCAGCACCATTTGTTGAACAGGGGATTCCTTTCCTCATTGCTTGCTTGTGGTAGACTTTGTCAAAGATCAGATAGTTGTAATTGTGTGGCTTTATTTCTGGGTTCTCTCACTTGTTCCGTTGGTCACTGTGTCTATTTTTGTACTAGTACCATGGTGTTTTGCTTACTGTATCCTTGTAACCAAAGCAGTATAATTTGAAGTCTCCCAAATTGTCTTACCAAAGTTATAGCAATGTTACAAGTTTGATGTGCAAAGAAGTATTGAACATTTATGTTAAAGGAGTTCTATAAATGTAGACGACTATAAAGATACAACAAACTGTCAAAAACATGTTTAGGTCTCTTATACTAAGAGTGTTTTCACTATATTCTCTGTTTTTTTTTATCCCTAAGGTAGGAATCCCAAAGTCCAAATGTCCAATTTGCCCAGGGAATGTATCAGGCATTTCTTTCCAAGACGGAAGTGTTTTGTCTTTGACCGGCCAACAAATGACAAAGACCTTCTAGCCAATATTGAGAAGGTGTCAGAAAAGCAACTGGATCCTAAATTCCAGGAGCAAACAAACATTTTCTGTTCTTATATCTTCACACATGCAAGGACCAAGACCCTCAAAGAGGGAATCACAATCACTGGGAATCGTGAGTCTCCTTTTTACATTTTAATGGGGCCTAATGTGTTGAATATGTTGCATAATGTGTTTTTCAGCATTTTTGTTAGATTCTATCTAGTACTATGTGTATACAGGTATTCATACTTCATGAAGAAATGTATATATTTTATCTGACTTATTGCAATTTCCAAACCCCTCTCTGACATTGCAAAGTTTGTTACTGATATCTGTGGATTCCACATATCTAAAATATCCCTCCACTGATAATAAAATAACTAACTGGGTATAAAACAGATATATACTTTTTTTCTTTGGGGAAGTCCTAGGTGTTTAGTATTTGCAAAGAGAATACCAAAGATACTTTGGAAGTTTAAAAAAGTCTGGGAATAAATATTAGCCCATATGTCTATGAAAATCCATTGGTAGCTTCAGAATTAGGAATAAATATAGTAAGATTTACCCTGCCTTATCATTTACCTGTGTAAAAATCTTCCTTGTAATTTCTAAATGAGAAATTATATTTCCAATGTCCTCTAGTATGTTAGATGTAAGTAGATATTTAAGTTTTTTAGCACTGTGGTCTGAAGAACTATAATAATGAAAAACCAATAAGAAACTGAAAGTGATAATAGCAGAAGCAGGTAGGAGTGTGTGTGTATGTGTGTGGGGTAAGAGATGGGACATGTGCACGTGTGTGTGTGTGTGTGTGCGTGTGTGTGTGTGTGTGTGTGCATGCTTAGAAATGTAGTCTCAGAGTCCTGGACCCCATTGAGCTTCAACTCCATATGTATCCTCTGAATTTCCTGGTTTATTCAGGGCTAGGGACTTTGGTGGTGACCTATGTAGACACCATCAGCAGTGGAGCAGTGCCTTGTTTGGAGAATGCAGTGACAACTCTGGCCCAGCGGGAGAACTCAGCTGCTGTGCAGAAGGCAGCTGACTACTACAGCCAGCAGATGACCCAGCAAGTGAGGTTCCCCACAGACACACTCCAGGAGCTGCTGGATGTGCACGCTGCCTGTGAGAGGGAAGCCATTGCAGTCTTCATGGAGCACTCCTTCAAGGATGAAAACCAGGAATTCCAGGGGAAGCTTGTGGTAATCTGTCTTAGTCATTGCTGTTCATGATCTTTCCCTTTGAAGAATGTTGCTTATAGTTGACTTTATTGATCTCAAGACTCATTTCTTACTGAGAAATAACTTACCTTGGATTCTCATGAAGAATAGAGTTTCAAAAGACTATGTATCCCTCTTTTATGTCCTCAAGACGTGGGCATTTATCCCAAAAACTTTCTGATAACTGAGGTAAAATCAGTACAAACTCCCAAGATCCTCCTTGAGTGAACACTTCTAAGGGTTCTAAAGCTGCCCTAAACACCCACAAGTCACCCGTGAGTGGTGCGCTTTTTCTGAACACAGTCTACCTTTCCCAGGAACTAACACTTATCTTACCAGACCCTCATTCTAGGGTGTTGTTCAAATTGTAGTTCTCCTTATTATATCATTGTACCACTAATGACAAGGAGCACAAGATGCTACAGCTGTAAAAAACCAGAGATTATAGAATTCAGTCCCATCATGTCACAGATGAGAAACCTGAGAAGAGACCCATAAACTTCCAGAGAGTTTTCGTGGTGGTAAATCAAGTTTTGTGTTTCTGATTCAGTCCACATCTACTCCACTAGAATGTTTTTCTCCTGTAGACCTCAGTTAGATTGCCATCTCTATAAGATTTTGTAGAATTTTGTTTCCTCTTTTTATTTTTCCTGGTGACATCTCACTACATTTCCCTTGCAGAAAATCATAGTGAGTAAGAAGGAGGATTTCTTGCTGCAGAATGAAGAGTCATCTGTTCAGTACTGCCAGGCTAAACTCAATGAGCTCTCAAAGGCCCTGATGGAAAGTATTTCAGCAGGAAGTTTCTCTGTTCCTGGAGGGCACAAGCTCTATATGGACGAAAAGGAAAAGATTGAACAGGACTATTGGCAAGTGCCCAGGAAAGGAGTAAAGGTGAGGAATAAGGAGAGCATGGGGAAGCTTATAGGATGGAGTAAATGGAGTCTTCAGCACCAGCCATAATAAGAGAGCAGTGGGATAGCATAACATCTTAGTTTTTGGTGTCCACTCTTTATTATTTATTAGAATAGAAATGTTTATTCCCATAAAATATATATTTAAAAAAAAGAAATGTTTATTTCCAAAGAAAGAATAACATTCTTAGGAATCCAGGAGAGCTAGAACAAAAATTATTTGTGTGGAAAGGGCTGGCTATTTACAAGGTTAAATCAGTCTTTGTGCTCCAATCTGATCAAAATAAGAGAGTGAAATAGATAATTGCATACACAGTAATAACACTTATAGACCTATGAAAATGGGATACACAGGTGGTTGTAACAAACATAATAGTAGTAATAATACCATTAACTTATATTCATCTGTTGAAAGAAATAGACAATTGCATAGAGAACAATAATGCTTATGGACCTGTGAAAATGGGATGCATAGGTGGTGGTAATAAGCCTAGTGTTAGTAATAATACAATTAACTTATATTCAACTGTTGTAACCTCAGGCATACTGTTAAACTATTTTCTTAGACCTTTTAATGTAATCTTCCAAATGACTTTAAGAAGCATCCTTAATTTGGAAATTTTATAGGTTGGAACTTAGTGCCCAAAGACAATTAAATAACTTGCCTAAAGTTCCAGTTAGCAAGTAACAGGAAAAAGTAACAGCACATATCCGCAGCATTTCACACTGGAAGGCAAGCATATAAAAGCATTAGAGATTGTGGGATTGTAGAACTACCTAGTTATGAGTGGCTGTAACCAAGAATAGCTACAGGGAGGTAGCACTAGAAGAGGAACTGGAGGGAGACAGGAAGCAGGAGATGAGGAGGGCCTCTGGTCACACTAAGGAGCATGCATACTTTATAGGGAGCCGCTGTAGAATTTGAAACATAAAGAAAAAATTATATGGACATTCTTGTTTATGTAACACTAATCTTCAGAACCTAGATTTTCAAGAACTTAGACTTTTAAAGAAATCTAAGTTTTTGACTTTTTCTTTGTTCTACAGGCAAGAGAAGTCTTCCAGATATTTTTGCAGTCTCAGGCGGCAATAGAGACATCCATCCTGCAGGCAGATAAAGCCCTTACTGATCAGGAAAAGGCAGTAGCAGGTATGGGGCAGGTCTCAGCTTATAGCAAGATTGATAGATTCCTGCAATGCTTTCTGACAGATCCAGCAAGAAGACTTTCCCAAAATAAGGAGTTTCTTCTTCTGTGGAACACACGCTCTGCTTAATCTTCCAGGGTAGCTGTGGTTATGGTTGTACATCAGCCAGCCAGGCAGGGCCTTTCCCATCACATTCTGAAATGTATTCTTAATAATGTGAACCTGAGTGAATTCTGTGATTTCCTGTCCCCCCAACTTTCAAAGTTGGTTTGATCTCTGAGCTCAGAAGGGTAGAGATGAGTCCTCATCTATTATTTTCTTCTCTTTCTAAAACCTTCACGGGGTAGCGGAGCGGGCCAAGAAGGAGGTAGCTGAGAAGGAACAGGAGCTTTTAAAACAGCAATTACAGGAGCAGCAACAACAGATGGAGGCTCAAGAGAAGACTCTTAAGGAAAACATAGCCCAGCTGAAAGAGAAGCTGGAGAAAGAAAGAAAACAAATGCTGAAAGAGCAGGAAATGATGTTGGATCACGAGCTGCAGGTAAGTCTGCCCATGGCCTCAGCAGGCCAGGCGGTCCTTGCCCAGGTACCTCAGGAAGGGCTGGTGAAGGTTACAGCAGCATCGTGGAAAGAAGCACACCACCATTTGTCACTTGGTAGTTATTAAAAGCCCTGAATCCTTTTAAATTTTTTTAAGATGGCTTTGATTTCTGCTCTATACTTAGATCCTGAAGAATACAGGTTGACTGTGACCCCTACAAATCCTTGGAGAATATAAATAGAGTTCAAGTTGCCATTTTGTGAGAGTTTTAAAATAATCTCGGGAGGCCTAGTTAAACAGATAGTCCACTCATGTGTATTCGATATGAGCAGAAACTGGTTTGCTTTGTCAGTAACACATATTATCAGCTCTGCTACCCCGCAAACATCCTGAGGTAGATCCATTCTAATATACAACTGTCTGAAATTTCCAGACTTAAATAGACACGGAAGGAACAATCTCTAAACATGCTGCAGTTGTTTCCCTGTATAGGTAACTTGCTCACGTTAGCACACAGTGCAGGGGAAATTCTTGCATTTTCCATCCGAAAGTTCCCTCATAAGATTTTAGATCAGCTTATAAATTCCTGTTATTTTTGCTATGGGTGACCATGCCACCCAAGTAAGACTGCGAATTTATGCAATCAGACCAATGATTACCTCTCAAATGGCATTTTTGGGGCATGAATATATAGCATTTTTCCTCATACCTGGGTTAGGACCATAACAAAATCATAATAGTAGATGAGTATTAATAAAGTTGTAAACTATGCTTCCTCACAGTGTCTAGGTCCAAATTCTCCTCTGATAGTTGAGAAATAGTTTTTAGGAGTAAAATTAAGACTGTTCAACAAAATTTTTAAATACAAAATGCAATTCCTAAAAAAATAGGGTTTTAAAAAATTTTACTTTCCTCCTTACGTGTTTTTAGGTCCAAAAGGAATTGCTTCAAGAAGGATTTAAGAAGAAATCTGAGGAGATGAATGCAGAGATAAATCACTTAAAAAATAAGATTGATAGTATAAAAAGTGATAATAGATCCTGGATTGCAAAAACCTTGGACAGACTTGGCAGTGCGATAATTTCTTCAGTAGTCCCTGCTGAAGGTAGACTATTTGATCTGGTTGTCAGAGGCGTAAGGTCACGATTTACAAAGAAATCTAAATAAAATATTGTAGATTGTGGATACATACTTTGACATACTTTTGGTCTATATGTTTTCCGTTTTCATTCAGCAATATTTTAAATATAAAAAGTACTTACTGAAGGATATTGGTGCCTGGCCCACATGAGATAGAATGGATGCATGCACACTTTGAATAACCATGTTCACGTTTAGGAAATATAAATTCGCAAAACCATTTACAAATCGTGGGTCCACTAAGGCATTGCTTTTAATGGCAAAATATTGGAAAGTATGTGAATGTCCTTCATGTAAGATTGGTAATATAAATTTTAGTTTGTACATATACTGGGATATTATATAACCAGTATAAAAATTGTCAGTGGAGTTCTATTTTGACTACTACAGAATAGTCTTGAAGATACATTATAAAGTGAAAAAGGAAGCAAGATGCAAAGCAGTGTGGATTATGTTATCACTAAGGTAAAATGCACTTATTATATGCAAACATGCAAATATACACATAAAATATGTCTAGAAGGATTACTGAAAATCTGCTATTATTGGCGCCTTTTGGGACAAATCAGATGGAATTAGGGATTGAAGGGACACATACTTATCATTGTATTCCAGCTTTTGAATTTTGTAAGGCAAGCTTATTTTTCAATACTATTTTACCTGTACAACATTATCATGTAAAATAAGAAAATTTAAAAAATAAATACATGTATTATTTTATTTTATTTTTCCATAAGTTATTGGGGTTCAGGTGGTATTTGGTTACATGAGTAAGTTCTTTAGTGGTGATTTGTGAGATATTGGTACACCCATTATCTGAGCAGCATACACTGCACCGTATTTGTAGTCTTTTATCCGTTGCCCTCCTCTCACTTTTTCCCCCAAGTCCCCAAAGTCCATTATATCATTCTTAGGCCTTTGCATCTTCATAGCTTAGCCCCCACATATCAGTGAGAACATACAATGTTTGGTTTTCCATTCCTGAGTTACTTCACTTAAAATAACAATCCTATCAAAAAGTGGACTAAGGATATGAATAGACAGTTCTCAAAAGAAGATATACAAATAACCAAATAACCAACAATCATATGAAATAATGCTCAACATCACTAAAGATCAGGGAAATGCAAATCAAAACCTTACTCCTGCAAGAATGGCCATAATCAAAAAATCAAAACCAGTAGATGTTGCTGTGGATGCTGTGATCAGGGAACGCTTCTACACTGCTGGTGGGAATGTAAACGATTACAGCCACTACGGAAAACTGTTTGGAGATTCTTTAAAGAACCAAAAGCAGAACTATCATTTAATCCAACAACCCCACTACTGGATATCTACCCAGAGGAAAAGAAGTCATTATTTGAAAAATATACTTGCACACGGATGTTTATAGCAGCACAATTCACAATTGCAAAATCATGGAGCCAACCCAAATGCCCATCAATCAATCAATGAGTAGATAAAGAAACTATGGTGTGTATATATATACACACCCACACACAATGGAATATTACTCAGCCATAAAAAGGAATGAACTAACAGCATTTGCAGTGACCTGGATGAGATTAGAGACTATTATTCTAAGTGAAGAAAGCTTATTTTACTATTCAGAAATAAGAAAATGTAAGGTAGAATATCAATAGTGATAATAATTAAAGGAATATGAATTTGGCTGTCAGATAATGAAATTGCTCATTGATTCTAGGAATTACATCATCCAGCTCAATGAGGAGTCTTAAGATCTGAGTACTAGAGTGCATAAAATTTACATCCTATGCTTTCTTTCATTTTGGCCTTATTTTTCGATCCCTTAAATTTGTTTCGAGACAAATGCATGCACTTTTCTGTGATCTTTAAAATCTCAACAAGAGTAGCTTCTACTGCCTATCTCTGAATTACAGTTATAAGGTGTTAGAAGCACAAATTACCAAACATTAAGATTAAGCACTGATGAGAAGGATTGTGCCATCCTTGTACATTCAATGGTGGTATCTTTGTGGTAGGCTCAGATAAAAAGGACAATGTGCCTTTCCAGAACTCAACACTCTGATAGGGGATGATAGACCCAGACACATAGAGGCCGGATGTTGGCCCTTAATCATTAGAATCTAAGTAGATTCAGTTATAGTAAACAGTGGCAGACAGCGAGGCCTGACCAGAGAGAATTCTGAAGATGATTGGTAGGATGGGGCATCCATAGGGTCAAATGAAATTGAGAGAAAACAAGTAAAATCAGTGCTGTTTAACAAGAGGTTAAGAGGTAGCCCTCATAACAGATCACATCCATAGCCTTGATCTGAACTAATTTCAGACCCTGAACTTTTATCAGCTGGAGTAGAGGGCAGGACCACAGGAAAAGAATACTGCAATTCCAGGACATGAATAAATGATAATTATTTCCCCAGTTCTACTCCTAGGAAATCTCTGTGGCCATTTACTAGCTACCTGTGTACTAGGGAAATAAGAATGCTTAAAATGTTTAAGGATTCTTGGAATCCAAATTACTCATGGTACTGAAGGTCATCATAAAGTACGTGTTAAAATAGAGAGAAAAGGCATACCAGTAATTAACACAGTTGTAGCCCAGGTGCAACCTACGGAATATTGTATTTGTTTTAAAGGGTAAAGTTAATATACAAACAGTGTATTAGTCTGTTCTCATGCTGCTATAAAGAAGAGTAAGGGACTGGGTAATTTATGTAGGAAAGAGATTTAATTGACTCGCAGTTCTGTATGACTCAGGAAGCATCCAGAAACTTACAATCATGGCAGAAGGGAAAGCAAGTATGTTCTTCCTCACATGGCAGCAGGACAGAGAAGTGCCGAGCAAAGGGGGAAAAGTCCCTTAAAAAACCATCAGATCTTATGAGAACTCACTCCTACAAGAAACAGCATCATAGGGGTAACTGCCCCCATGATTCAATTACCTCCTACTGGGTCCCTCCCATGACACATGGAGATGATAGTAACTACAATTCAAAGTGAGATTTGGGTGGGGACACAGACAAAATATGTCATTCCACCCCTGATTCCTCCAAAATATAATGCCCTCACATTTCAGAACACAGTCATGCCTTTCTATCAGTCCCCCAAAGTCTTAACTCATTCCAGCATTAACCCAAAAGTCCAAGTCTAAGGTATCATCTGAGACAATGTAAGTCCTTTCCATCTATGAGCCTGCAAAATCAAAAGCAAGTTAGTTACCTCTCAGGTACAATGGGATACAAGCATTGGGAAAACACACCCATTCTAAAAGGGAGAAATTGGCCAAAACGAAGGGGCTATAGGACCTACACAAGTGTGAAATTCAACAGGGCAGTTGCCAAATCTTAAAGTTTCAAAATGATGTCCTTTGACACCATTTATTACATTCAGGTCATGCTGATGCAAGAGGTGGGCACCCCAGCCTTTGGCAGCTCTGCCTCTGTGGCTTTGCAGGATGCAACCACCCTCCTGGCTGCTTTTACAACCTGGCCTTGAGTGTCTGCAGCCTTTCCAGGTGCATGGTGCAAGCTGTTAGTAGATCTACATTGTGGGGTCTGAAGGTCAGTGGCCATCCTTTCACAGCTCCACTAGGCAGTGCCCCAGCAGGGACTCTGTGTGGGGACTCCAATCCTGTATCTCCCTTCCTCACTGCCCTAGCAGAGGTTCTTCATGAGGACTCAACACCTACAGCAAACTTCAGCCTGGACATCCAGCTGTTTCCATATATTCTTCGAAATCTAGGCAGAGGTTCCCAAACTTCAATTCTTGACTTTTTCGCACCCCCAGGCTCAATACTTCATGTAAGCCCCACCAAGTCTTGGGATTTGTACCTTGTGAAATAATAGCCTGAGCTGTACCTTGGCCCCTTTTAATTATGATTGAAGCTGAAGTAGCTGAGACTCAGGGCACCATGTCCCATGGTTGCACAGACCAGGGGGGCCCTGGGCCCAGCACATGAAACCATATTTCCCTCCTAGGCCTCTGGACCTGTGATGAGAGGGCTGCTGTGAAGGTCTCTGACATGTCCTGAAGACATTTTCCCCATTGTCTTGGTGATTAACATTTGGCTTCTCGTTACTTATACATACTTCTATAGCCAGCTTAAATTTCTCCCCAGAAAATAGGTTTTTCTTTTCTATCACATCACCAGGCTGCAAACTTTCTAAACTTTTATGCTCTGATTACTCTTGAATGTTTTGCCACTTAGAAATTTCTTCCACAAGGTATCTTAAGTTATCTCTCTCAAGTTCAAAAGTTCCACAGATTTCTAGGGCAGAGGCAAAATGTCATCAGTCTGTTTGCTAAACCATAGCAAAAATCACGATTATTCCAGTTCCCAAGTTTCTCATCTCTATCTATATTAGTCCATTTTCATCCTGCTGATAAATACATACCTGAGACTGGGCAATTTATAAATAAAAAGAAGTTTAATGAATTCACAGTTCCATGTGGCTGGGGAGGACTCACAATCATGGTGGAAGGCAAAAGGCACATCTTACATGGTGGCAGACAAGAAAGAAGTGAAAGCCAAGGAGCTTGTCCTTATAAAACCATCAGATCTGATGAGACTTATTTACTATTATGAGAACAGTATGGGGGAAACCAGCCCCATGATTCAATTATCTTTGACTGGGTCCCTCCCACAACACATTAGAATTATGGGAGCCACAATTCAAGATAAGATTTGGGCAGGGACAGAGCCAACCCATATCACCATCTGAGACCACTCATCCTGGACTTCATTACTGATATCACTATCAACATTTTGGTCAAAGCCGCTCGGTGAATCTCTAGGAAGTTCCAACCTTTCCCTTATCTTGTCTTCTGAGTCCTACAAATCTCTAGAAAGTTACAAACTTTCCCACATCTTCGTTTCTTCTTCTGAGCCCTTCAAACTATTTCAATCTCTGCCTGTTACCCAGTTACAATGTCACTTCCATATTTTCAGGCATCTTTACAGCAACACTCCACTCTCTGCAGTACCAGTTTACTTTAGTAGTCCATTCCCACACTGCTATAAAGAGCTTCCCATGACTGGGTAATTTATAAAGAAAAGAGATTTAATTGACTCATAGCTCCACATGGCTGGAGAGGCCTCAGGAAACTCACAATCACGGCAGAAGGGGAAATAACACATCCTTCCTCACATGACAACAGGAGAAAAAAGTGCCAAGCAAAGGGGGAAAAACCCCTTATAAAACCATAATATCTCATGAAAACTCACTATCATAAGAACAGCAGCATAGGAGTAACCATCCCAATGAATCAATTACCTCCTGCCAGGTCTATGACACATGAGGATTATGGGAACTACAATACAAGGTAAGATTTGGGTGGGGACAGAGCCAAACCATATAAAAGAGATACGATTACTTTTATTTCTGTACATTCTTTTTTTTTTTCTGGCTAAATTTAGACATTTTATTTTACATTTCTTTTTTTTATTTTACTTTATGTTCTGTGATACATGTGCATATCATGCAGGGTTGTTGCATAGTTACCTACATGGCAAGGTGGTTTGCTGCCTCCATTCCCCATCATCTATATTTGGCATTTCTCCCCATGTTATCCCTCTTCACCCTCCCCACCGCTCACTGTCCCTCCCCTTGCTCCCACCAACTGCCCACAAGGTGTGATGCTCCCCTTCCTGTGTCCACGTGTTCTCATTGTTCAACACCCAACTATGAGTGAGAACATGCGGTGTTTGATTTTCTGTTCTTGTGTCAGTTTGCTGAGAATGATGGTTTCCAGATTAATCCAAGTCCCCAGAAAGGGCATGAACTTATCTTTTTTTATGACTGCATAGTATTTTATGGTGTATATGTACCACATTTTCTTTGTCCAGTCCATCATTGATGGGCATTTGAGTTGGTTCCAGGTCTTTGCTATTGTAAACAGTGCCATGATGAACATATGTGTGTGTGTGTCTTTATAGTAGAACAATTTATAATCCTTTGGGTATACAAACAGTAACGGGATTGCTGGGTCAAATGGATTTTATATTTCTAGATCCTTAAAGAATTGCCACGCTGTCTTCCACAATGACCGAACTAATTTACACTCCCTCCAGCAGTGTAAAAGTGTTCCTATTTCCCCACATCCTCTCCAGCCTCTGTTGTTTCCAGATTTTTTTTTTAAAGAAAATATTTTTAATGTATAACAGCTCATACCCAGCCACCTTGGTGAATGATGTACTCTGCCGAATAGTCTTCCAGATATGTCATGCCAAACTTCAGCAGTGCACTCAAAGATTCTTGACCACACCTTGTCAACTCAAAAAGCATTTGTTGCAGCAAAACCAGAGGCACCAAAATCTTATTCCAGCCGCTGGCATGAACTGCGGTCTCCAGTGTACATTCCCGAAATGCCTGATATGTCACTGGCTGGCTCAGGAGCATGTGTAATGCTTTATGGAGAGGCTCTTTCAGTTCCTGGGACACCTTTTCTTCAAGGTGGGCCAGGCAGTCTTCCATTGAGCTTTCTGGATTGGCAGGGCTGAACACTGGAGAAGTGTGATGGTCAAAGCCCGTGCTGGTGAAGGCTTCAGAAATTTCCTTGTCCAGAGATTTTAGATCTTCTTCAATTTCAGTTTTAACTTTTAATAAAATTTCCTTATCCAGAGACTGTGAAGCTATATCTAGTTCAATCCCTTGGGGTGAGGAAATACGCTCTTGCAGCTTCTCCTGAGAGAGAAGTCCCAAGTAGCTGAGAACAACATACTTTGTTTCATAGTGAAATCCCAGAGGCACAGTAGAAGAGGACGCCATTGAATTGGCTGGTGGAGCTCCAAAAAGGTCTACTTATGGATGTATAAAACCTGGCCCTGGCCCCTGCCCCAGAAGAGGTGAAAGAGGCAGTGGCCGTGGTTGCTTCTGACAGGGTCTCCCAGCTGCAGTGGCTGCTCCAACCCGCGGCCCTAATTTACCACCGCCACCATGTTGGAGGGTGAGGTCACTTCCAGATTTTTTAATGACTGCCATTCTAACTAGTGTGAGATGAGATATCAATGTAGTTTTGATTTGCATTTCTCTAATGACTAGTGATGATGAGCATTTTTTTTCAAATGTTTGCTGGCCTCATATATGTCTTCTTTTGAGAACTGTCTGTTCATATCCTTTGCCCACTTTTGAATGGGTTTGTTTTTTTTTTCTTGTAAATCTGTTTTAGTTATTTGTAGATTCTGAATATTGGCCCTTTGTCAGATGGGTAGGTTGCAAAATTTTTTTCCCATTCTGTTGGTTGCCAGTTCACTCTAATGATTGTTTCTTTTGCTGTACAGAAGCGCTTAAGTTTAATTAGATCCCATTTGTCTATTTTGGCTTTAATTGCCAATGCTTTTTGTGTTTTACTCATGACGTTCTTTCCTATGCTTATGTCCTGGTTAGTTTTGCATAGGTTTTATGGTCTTATGCTTAAATCCTTAATCCATCTGGAGTTAATTTGAGGGCAAGGTGACAGGAAGGGGTCCAGTTTCTGCTTTCTGCACATTGCTAGCCAGTTTTTCAAACACCATTTGTTAAACAGGGACTCCTTTCCCCATTGCTGGTTTTTGTCTGGTTTGTCAAAGATGAGATGGTTGTAGACGTGTGGTGTTGCTTCTGAGGGCTCTGTTCTTTTCCATTGGTCTATGTCTCTGTTTTGGTACCAGTACCAACAGAATGGGAAAAAATATTTGCAGTTTACCCATCTGACAAAGGGCTGATATCCAGAATTTACAAAGAACTAAAACAGATTTACAAGAAGAAAACAAACAAGCCCATTCAAAAGTGGGCAAAGGATATGAACAGACACTTTACAAAAGAAGACATACATGAGGCCGACAAACATATGTAAAAATGCTCATCATCACTGGTCATTAGAGAGATGCAAATCAAAACTACATTGAGATACCATCTCATGCCAATTAGAATGGCAATCATTAAAAAATCTGGAGACAACAGATACTGGAGAGGCTGTGGAGAAATAGGAACACTTTTACACTGCTGGTGGGAGTGTAAATTAGTTCAACCATTGTGGAAAACAGTGTGGTGATTCCTCAAGGACCTAGAAATAGAAATTCCATTTGACCCAGCAATCCCATGACTGGGTATATATCCAAAGGATTATCAATCATTCTACTATAAGGACACATGCACACAAATGTACATTGCAGCACTGTTTGCAATAGCAAAGACCTGGAATCAACCCAAATGCCCATCAATGATAGACTGGAAAGGGAAAATGTGGCACATACACACCATGGAATATTATGCAGCAATCAAAAATGATGAGTTCGTGTCCTTTGTAGGGACATGGATGAACCTAGAGAACATCGTTCTCAGCAAACTGACACAAGAACAGAAAATGAAACACCGCATGTTCTCACTCATAGGTGGGTGTTGAGCAATGAGAACACATGGACACAGGGAGGGGAGCACTACACAGTAGGGCCTGTTGGGGGGAATAGGGGAGGGACAGTGAGTGGGGGGAGTTGGGGAGAAATACCATGGGGAGAAATACCAGATATAGGTTAAGGGGAGGAAGGCAGCAAATTACATTGCCATGTGTGTACCTATGCAACTATCTTGCATGTTCTTCACATGTATCCCAAAACCTAAAATGCAATTAGAAAAAAGAAAGAAAAGATGAATCCCATTTTATAACCACACACACACAAAAGATGGGCCTTGCATTTCCTTTATTTCACCCAGGGAACTGGGGTAATAAGATGATAAAATGAGTGGCCCAAGCAGTAACTAGACTAAGATAATCAGGAAGTAGTTCAGGAGAGCCCTTCTGTCTAACTGATATGGTTTGGTTCCGTGTCCCCACTCCAATCTCACTTTGAATGATAATAATCCCCAGGTGTTGTGGGAGGAAACTGGTGGGAGGTAATTTAATTATGTGGGCAGGTTTTTCCCATTCTGGTCTTGTGATAGCAAATATGTCTCATGAGATCTGATGGTTTCATAAAGGGGAGTTCCTCTGCACATGCTCCCTTGCCCACCACCATATAAGATGTGCCTTTGCTTCTCCTTTGCCATGATTTTGAGGCTTCCCCATCCATGTGGAACTGTGAGTTTATCAAACTTCTTTCCTTTATAAATTACCCAGTCTCAGGTATGTCTATATTAGCAACATGAGAACAGACTAATACACTAACAAAAGCCATTTGGACATTAAATGTGGCACTGAAATTTATTCTAGGAAATGCTGAGCTTGGAGGAGGTGGGGAGCAGGTAGTTTCTTGATTGGGCTGCACCTGCAAAATCCCAATCTCAGTATATCCAATCATTCTTTATCTTGTTTTCCTCATAGGAACGTACTCCCCAAAGGTGGTTTGTGATCTGGGCTACAATGGCACCATAATAGGGCCTCCTAATTCAAACGTGGAGGCAATGCTACCTTCTGGTGCCTCTCAATGCGGATGGAGAAAGGAGCAACAGAATGTTGAGGAACCAGCATTCCTCTGATCACACCTGGGACTCCTGGCCCCTCAATACATGTGGGTGATATTATAGAATATAACAAATGTGTTCAAAATGTGATGTCTTTTCCTGAATTGGACAACCAAGGCCAAAAGATTTGGGTGAAGCAATAAGGGCAGCATGTCCCTGCAGAAGTTGTAACCTTAGGACTCAATCAGACAGCTTGAGTGCTATCCCAGGCAATCCTCACCCAGTTCATTGAATAAGAACATGTGCAGCCTTTCAAGGTTTGTGGATCAACAGAAGAGTGAGGAAGCACTAATCTTTCCTCCTCTCATTTCCGCAGAAGCCTCTGCCCTGCCTGGCATAACAACACTCTGAAGAGAATCAGGACAGCTATGGAGAGAGGAAATAAAATAATAAACTAACAACTTGTCATCTCAGACTGAAGATCCTCTTGTCCTTCAATCTTGTTGTAAGAGAATGATTTGTACACAACAACTTGGACATTCTTCATGCTTCAAGACCAGTAAGTCTCACTGAACTCATTAGCCACCATAGTGATAGATAACAGAATAGCCTTCAATTTTGTGCTGGCCAAACAGGTGAGTGTTGCCAACACCTGTTGCTCTTAATAATTTAGGGAATGTAGATTCTGAGTTGGAGAAGTTGGGATGCTCGAGTGGGATGGTTATTAGCTGTACACCTGCATTCTCCCTCTAAACTCATTTTCTTTACCTCTTTAGTTGGCTTAATGCAAGCACTTAGGTTGCTGGTTGAGGACCATTTTCCAGGAAGGCCTGATTATCCTCCTAGGTCTGGTTCTTCCAGCGACCCTGGTGAAGTGCTGTCCCAAAATGACAAAGAGGGTCTGAAAGCAAACTGCATCCATACAGTTTGTTCAGGAGTCACAGCGGACTCAAACCAAGCTCCATCTTTAAATTTGAGGCAGACAATGGTCTTGTCTGATTTAATAGGTTTTTAAAATTACCCTTTAAGTTCTGGAGTACACGTACAGATCGTCCAGGATTGTTACATAGGTATACACATGCCATGGTGGTTTGCTCCATCCATCTGTCATCTACATTAGATATTTCTCCTAATATTATCCCTCTCTAATCCCCCATCCCCTGGTATCCCTCCCCTAGTTCTCACACCCCCCCCAACAGGCCCTGATATTTGGTGTTCCCCTCCCTGTGTCTGTATGTTCTCATTGTTCAACAATCACTTATAAGTGAGAACATGTGGTGTTTGGTTTTCTGTTCTTGTGTCAGTTTGATGAGAATGATGGTTTCCAGATTCATTCATGTCCCTGCAAAGGACAGGAATTTATCCTTTTTTATGGCTGCATAGTATTCCATGGTGTGTATGTGCCACATTTTCTTTATCCATTCTATCATTGATGGACATTTGGGTTGGTTCCAAGCAAAAGCAATGGCAACAGAAACCAAAATAGACAGACAGGATCTAATTAAACTTAAGAGCTTCTGCATAGCAAAAGAAACTATCATTAGAGTGAACCACCAACCAACAGAATGGGAAAAACTTTTGCAGTCTACCCATCTGACAAAGAGCTAATATCCAGAATCTACAAAGAACTAAAACAAATTTACAAGAGAAAAATGAACAACCCCATCAAGAAGTGGCCAAAAGATATGAACAGACACTTTTCAAAAGAAGACATTTATATAGCCAATGAACATATTAAAAAAATGCTCATCATCACTGGTCATTAGAGAAATGCAAATCAAAACCACATTGAGATACCATCCCACACCAGTTAGAATGGTGATCATTAAAAATATCAGGAGACAACAGATGCTGGAGAGGATGTGGGGAAATAGGAACACTCTTAAAATGCTGGTCAGAGTGTAAATTAGTTCAACCATGGTGGAAGACAGTGTGGTGATTCCTCCAGGATCTAGAAATAGAAATACCATTTGTCCCTGTAATCCCATTACTGGGGAGGAATGATCCAAGATGGCTGACCGCTGACATCTCAAGATTGTAGCTCCCAGTGAAAACACAGAGAACGAGAGGATGCCACACTTTCAGACAAATTTTGGTCGCTCACGGAGCAGAAGATTCCCAGTGGAGGAGCCGTGCGGGTCGCCAGCGTGACTCTTGTTGCCGGAGCAGCAGTTTTGCAGGCACCTCGGCACAGGAGCTCTTGGAGCAGAGTAAATGTGACTGGTTCCCCTTCTGACTGAGGTTTGGAGCTCTGGGAAGGCAGAGTTGCCTATACAGACTCAAGAAGGAGATTCGAGGCAGAAAAGCACCATCAGTCTTAACGCCGCTCTTTTGGCTGGCACAGTGGGTTGCTTATATTTCGGCCCTAGGAATTAACAAATTGGACGTCTACTCAGAGACCTAATTTGAAAGATGGTAATTACAAAGACAACAGGTGGATAAACTTACAATGATGGGAAGAAACCAGTGTAAAAAGGCTGAGAATGCTCAAAATCAGAATGCCTCTCCCTCTACAGAGGATCACAGTTCCTCCTCAACAAGGGAACAAGGCTTAATGGAGAATGAGCACATCCCAATAACAGAATAAGGCTTCAGAACATGGATAATAAGAAACTTCGGTGAGTTAAAAGAACATGTTGTAGCCCAATGTAAAGAAACTAAGAACTTTGAAAAAAGGTTTGACGAAATCCTAATGAGAATAGACAATTTAGAGAGGAACATAGGTGAATTAATGGAACTGAAGAATACAATATGAAAACTCTGAGAAGTATGCACAGGTTTAAACACTCGAATTGCTCAAGCAGAAGAAAGGATATCAGAGGTCCAAGTCCAACTTAATGAAATAAAACGAGAAGACGAGAATAGAGAAGAAAGAATAAAAAGAAATGAGCAAAGTCTCCAAGAAATGTGGGAGTATGTGAAAAGACCAAATTTACGTTTGATAGGTGTGCCTGAATGCGATGCAGAGAATGAATCCAAGCTGGAAAATATTCTTCAGCATATTATTCAGGAAAATTTTCCTAAACTAGAAAAGCAGGACAACATTCAACCCCAGGTAATACAGAGAACACCACAAAGATATTCCTCAAGAAGAGCAACCCCAAGGCACATAATCATTAAATTCACCAGGGTAGAAATGAAGGAGAAAATCCTAAGGGCAGCCAGAGAGAAAGGTCAGGTTACCCACAAAGGGAAGCCTATCAGACTTACAGCAGATCTCTCAGCAGAAACCCTACAAGTCAGAAGAGAGTGGGAGCCAATATTCAACATCCTTAAAGAACAGAACTTTCAGCCCAGAATTTCATATCCTGCCAAACTAAGCTTCAGAACTGAAGGAAAAATAAAATCTTTTATGAACGAGCAAGTACTCAGAGATTTTATTACCACCAGGCTTGCTTTACAAGAGCTTCTGAAAGAAGCATTACACATAGAAAGAAACAACCAGTATTAGCCTTTCTAAAAATATACCGAAAAGTAAAGAGCATCAACATAAAGAAGAATTTACATCAAAGAATGGATAAAACAGCCAGTTAACATCCAATGGCAGTAATCCTAAATTTAAATCGACTAAATCCCCCAATCAAAAGATACAGCCAAAACCCAACGGTATGCTACATCCAGATCCATTTCACATGCAAGGATACACAAAGACTCAAAACAAAGGGATGGAGAAAGATTTACCAACCAAGTGGAAAGCAAAAATAAATAAACAAATAAAAAACAGGAGTTGCAGTTCTCGTATCTGATAAAATAGATTTTAAAGCAACGAAGATATAGTGGTAAAAGTATCAATGCAACAATAAGAGCTAACGATTCTAACACCCAGATACATAGAGACTTAGACTCAATGAGACAGAAAATTAATAAGGATATCAAGGACTCGAACTCAGATCTGGAACAAGTAAACTTAATAAATATTTATAGAGCTCTCCACTTTAAACACAAAAAATATACATTCTTGTCAATACCACATCACACCTACTCAAAGGTTTAAATGAAATATTGATTGGCCATTATTAATACCCATTTCTTTTAGAATAAAGCAACATTACTGTTCTCTCTCCCTCTTTTTTTTCTCTTTCTTCCTCCCTTCACTCCTTTTTTTTTTCTTTCTTTCTCTCAGAAAAAAAAAAAAAAGAAATCAACTTGTAGACCTCTAGATCCAGGTCGGCAATGTCTCATTGCCTGATTTCCTTCCTTCCTTTCTCTTCCTCCCTCCCTCCCTCCCTTCCTTCTTTCCTCCCTTCTAAAAAAAAAATCCCACTACTGGGTATATATCCAAAGGATTAGAAATTGTTCTATTATAAAGACACATGCACATGTATGTTCATTGTGGCACTGTTTATGACAGCAAAGACTTAATAGGTTTTATCTGTCATTTCAGTGTCCCAGCAGAGGTCAGGTGAGGGGTGGACTATCGAGAAAGGTGGTCTTATGTGCACAGTCTTTCAACCCCTGCATGACCACATAAGAGTGGCTTTGGGCCTGGGAAACTTCCTTATAGAGTGGTAAGGAACCCTAACGTTTTTTTGACGGGCATGTCACCATGTTTGGGGGTGTCTCTCTATATTCTGGTCTTGATGGATGCTCCTTTGTTCTACTTAAAGTGTACATGCCATGTAACACCTGGCCACTCTCACTCCTACATCTATTCCCAATAGGGACAGAATGGGGTGCTTTACCTGTAGCACAAGAGGACTGTGTGCAGACCCTATCTCCCTGTATTGGCTGTGGAACAAACCCACTGCCCATAGGCACTATTAAAGCTGATCTTGCTCTATTTCTATGTGAGTAAAGAGTTGTTCCATCTAATACCTATGTGAGTCGTGTGTCTCTTGGCAAACCATGCAGTGGGTAGATATCTGGGGACTGCTGCTCCTGGTGGTGGGCACTGTTATGCTCTTTTCTATCTTTCACTTAGTGGGACTCCTCCCCTCGAGGTGGTAACAGGTGTCATTTTCTTGACATTAATTTTATGTGTCAACTTGGCTAGCCTAATGTGCCCATTTCTTTGGTAAAACACCATCTAGATTTCACTATATAAGTAGTTTTTAGATGTAATTAATGTTTAAACTGAAAGCAGACATTGAGTAAGGCAAGTTACCCTCAATAATGTGAGTGGGACTCAATTAATCAGTTAATGATCTTTAAAAAGACAAAAGTTTTCTAAAGAAAAAGGTGTTCTTTTCAAGACTGCAACATAAAAATCCTGCCTGAGTTTCTAGCCCACTGCTTTGTGAATTTTGAACTGAAGGCTGCAACATCAACTCTTACCTGAACGTGCAGCCTGCAGGCCTGCCCTCTGGATGTCAGACTTGCCAGCCCCACAGCTGATCCAATTCCTTAAAACAAAACTCTGTCTCTGTCTTATTGTCTTTTTTTTTCTGTCTGTACCTCCTCACTTACACACACTCTCACACACAGATACACACATGCCTGCACACACACATATGCCTCTGGAGAGCACTGACTAATATACTGTAATTATCAAAGAATTTGGGCAACTGTGTCATGGAAAAGGCAAGGATTTTGAGCATTCTCTATGCTGATGAAAATAAAAGATAAACCTGAAATATCTTCAGGAATTAGTTGGAAATCTGTAATCTGGAAACTTGAGGGAAGGCAATTCTTACTGTAAAGTGATAGAGGCTGGACATGGGGTTTATGCCTGTAATCCCATCACTTTGGGAGGCTGAGGAGGGAGGATAGCTTGATGTCGGGAGTTTGAAACCAGCCTGGGCAACATAGTCCCCCCATTTCAAATAAAAATAAAAACTTTTAAAAATAAATAAACAAAAGTGGTAGAGAACTTGGCCAAACTGTGTTCTAGTGTTTTGTGGAAATTAGAACTTGTGATGAACTTGGATATTTAGCCAAGGAAATTTCTAAGCAACGTGTTGAAGATAAAGCCAGTTTCTCCATGCTATTGTGGTAAAATGAAAGGAGACAGATAAACGGAAGAAGAAACAGCTAAGCAAATTTTTAAAAAGTAGCACTTAATTATTTGATGATTCTCAGCCTATCCAGGTAGCATGCTGTCGATACAGTGAAGAGGGGGTGGCCGGACAACCATTTGCTAAAGATATTAAGCATGTGACTCATGAATCCAATCAACCATTCTCAGTAGAAGTTAGGAATAGAGATGAGTTATTCAGAGATAATCCATAGAAGACTTTCTCAGATGGTGCGAACCCCTGTAAATTGCACTGGAGGGCAACAAGATTTTTGAGAATTTTATCCAAGCAGAAACACTGCTAGTCTTTAGGCTAGTTGAGAAAAAGAGACAGAGTCAGGATGAAATGAAGAAAGAATAACTTTGCAGAGCCATGAATGTAGAGGCCAGTTAGGCAGCAGCTGCCAACATGGGCCCAAAGAACACAGGCCCAGGGGTAGAGCTATCGTCTCCTCTTCTCCTTGGCTCCGGAAAGTGGAGGTACCACTCAGGCCTGCGGAGGTGGGGCTGCTGCCTGGGTGGGCCTGTAGGATAAGTCCACCACCCCAGTGGGCCCAGAGAACAGAGCATGGTGCCAAAGAGGATAATTCTCAAGCTTCAAAATCTAATGGAATTTGTCATACTATGTTTCTGGTCAGCTTGGAACACAAGATCCCTTTCTTCCTTTTAATTTCTCTCTTCTGGAATGAGAATGTCTATCCTTTACCTGTCACCATTCTATTTTGGAAGGAGATAACTTGTCTGCTTTCCCAGGTTTACAGCTGGAGAGGAACATCTCCCCAACATGATTCATACCTGTAGTCTTACCCATTCCTGATTTAGGTGAGATTTGGATTTCAGGTTGATGCTAGAATGGGTTAATGCTTTTGAGGACGTTGGTTTGGGATGAATGCATTTCTTATATGAGAAGCACATGAACTTTGAGGGGCCTGAGGAAGGAATGTGGCATTTACTTATGGCAACCCTGGCAAACAATGGGCAAGGATGTTTTATCAATTTTTCATTTTTTCATAAGTTTGAATGTAATCTAGTTCAAAATGCTGCCAGAATCAGAAGTCTCTTGTAATTACTTTTATTTTCTATTCAGAATAATAATAAGTAAATAATTGATATTAGAATAAAATCCAGCACCATCGCCAAAATTATAAAACAAGTCCATGTGAAACCCCTAAACTTACTGCCTCTTTATACAGCACATTTATCTTACAGAGACAAGGATTTCTTTCAAGTCATAGAACCATCAAAGTGAAACCTAACATGATAGAATGGCGATGATGATGATGACGACAACAGTGACAAATACAAGAGTAACATGGGCTCATATTCACTAAATCATGTTTTGAGCATTTTTGGGTTGGGATTTCCATAGTTAATCTATAAGATCAAAAGGCCAAGATGCAAAGAGCCAAAGTCACATGTGCTGAATGATAACAAAGTAAGCACTTTTTTTTTTTTTGAGACGGAGTTTCGCTCTTGTTACCCAGGCTGAAGTGCAATGGCTCAATCTCAGCTCACCACAACCTCTGCCTCCTGGGTTCAGGCAATTCTCCTGCCTCAGCTCCCTGAGTAGCTGGGATTACAGGCACGTGCCACCATGCCCAGCTAATTTTTTGTATTTTTAGTAGAGACTGGGTTTCACCATGTTGACCAGGATGGTCTTGATCTCTTGACCTCATGATCCACCCGCCTCTGCCTCCCAAAGTGCTGGGATTACAGGCGTGAGCCACCGGGCCCAGCCAAAGTAAGCACTTTTAAATGTGGATCACATTCAATCATTCAATAAATGTACATTGACCACTGACCATGTGCCAGACACTAGGGAACATTAATGTCATCAGCAAAGCAGCCATGGTTCTTACATGTTTTTAGTCCAGAAGACATACATTAACAAGTTGTAGGGTCAACAAATAAAATATTTTAAATTCTGATAAGCATGGTAAAGGAATAGTACAGAGTGTTATGAGTAAATGCAGAAAAGTGACCTAATTTAGATTCTAAGCAGGTCAGAAATATCTCCCTGAGGAAACCAGAGTTGAGTTTTTAGTGAGTGTGGTTTAGTCAGAAAAGGAAAATGAGTGCCAGGCAGAGGGATTTGTGCAAAATTCCTAATTGGGGAATATCTTGGCATGTTTGATCCAGAAAGAAGGTTCATGAGGTGAAGCTAAGTTAGACCGGGTTTAGAGACAGACAGGCAGGAACCAGATTGTATAGAATCTTGCAGGCCGTAGTGAGGAGACAGGACTTCAGCCTAAGCTCCATAGGAATATTTTCAATCTAGTTCATAGGAATATTTGTAATCTAGTTTTAGACTTTCGTGCAAAAACAGTGACATAATTCCATTCATGTGTGTGTGTTTTAAATCACTGAGTCTAGTGCATGGAGAATGCATTGAAGACTGCCAAAAATGTTGACAAAGTTATTACATCAGCCCTGGGAAAAGGCCTGTCTTCAGCTTCTTACAATGATAAACCTGTTTGTACAAATATTTTTTTTAACAGCTGAGTGCCTGGCAACAACAACAACAAACAAGGAGGCGCTGGAAGTCTAAAATAATGATGTTTCTCCCTTGCTTCTTCCAAACTGGATGTGCTTTCAGACTTTACATTTTAAAATGACCTAGTATAAAGGTTCTGCAGCCAGAAATGCAGCCTGTTGGGCCAATTCATCTATTTTAAACAACATTTCCTGGAATGTAATTCAGATGGAAACTGAAAGCAACAAAGAACTACTTACATACTAGGCTCAGTTCTAGGAAATCAGTTGCTTTTCTGTTCTAGGGAAACAAAAACATGATTTTTTTTTTTTAAATCTAAACTTGCAGCACACTGCATGAAAAATCATGTGAGGATAACTACATCACTGTTCCGTCAGGTGCTTCTGCTCAAAGGGCTGTTTTAGGTGATCTTTATATATCACATTCTTCCATTGGGCCACCTGTGTTTCAAGGTCCAGAAAAATTTTATGGCATGTACAGTTGCTGCTTAGATGGGATCTTTCCTAGAGTCTTCAAAATGTCTGTTCAATTTAAACCCTGTGCTTCTGTCCTCATGTGTCCCCAGCCTGAGAAAGAGGCTGGGGCCAGCTGATCCAGCTAGAGAAAGTTCAGTTGTGGAAGGGAACACAGTGAATCAGCAGAGCAGGGCTTCTCAGTGAGACCACCTACTTCAATATCCCCTTTTGCAGACAAGGAAACTTAAACACTGAATAGACATTTTCTAAGAAAAATATTTTTAGCATTTGTAACATATTTCCAAACACATTATCAGGGGTTACTTAGGTTTTATCATACTTTTGCTGCCATCAATAGTTATCATATGTTTTTTTATTTCTCTGTCAAGAATGTCATATATCATAAGCTTTGTGAGTTCTTCATTATTAGGAAAAGTCTTTATTTTGTATGTATCTACAAATGGCAATTTTTCTTTATGTAAAATTCAGCCAGGTGTGGTGACTGATGCTTGTAATCACAGCACTTTGGGAGGCCGAGTGAGCTGATCACCTGAGCTCTGGAGTTTGAGACCAGCCTGGTCAACGTGGCAAAACCCTGTCTCTACTAAAAATACAAAAATTATCCAGGCATTGTGGTGAGCACCTGTAATCCCCGCTACTAGGGAGGCTGAGGCGGGAGAACTGCTTGAACCTGGGAGGCGGAGGCTGCAGTGAGCCGAGTTAGCACCACTACACTCCAGCCTGGGTGACAGAGCAAGACTCCATCTCAAAATAATAATAATAATAAAATACAATAACTTTCTACATCACCAGATCATTTCTATAACATTGTTTTCTATAGTGTTAGGGATGAGAAGTTTGATACTCCTTATACTATAAGTAAATAGTAGTCCACTGAAAAACTATTAATTATTTTTCGACTTTGAAAACTGCACAAGGATAGATATAAATATTCATCTTTTAAGATAATGTTCTTATAGTATTCTTCAATTATTTTTTAGAATCCTTTTGCTTCTATTCCTCCAGCTGGAACTCCTACAAGGCAGATAATGCACCTCCTGGATTTATTCTCTGTGTGTTTTCTTTCATGGTGTGTCTATATTCATTTGCTATGCTTTTGAGGAGAATTTCTTGATCTGATTTTCTTAACATTAATCAGTTTTGAGCAGCTTAGTTTAGGTGCACACCATTGTACCAGTGAACTGTGGTCAGTAGGGAGACAATCTGTTAGAGTTAGTAACTGAATTAGGTCTCCATCTTGACTTTGTGTTGTATTTTACAAATATTGAATAGATCACAGGTTATTTGTTTACTCACCTGTTTGTTAATTCACTTAAACAGTATTTATTAAGTATCTGTTTTATGCTGTGTAGCATTTGAAGTGCTAGAGATAATAGTGATGAACGAAGCAGGTACAAAGACCCATCACATGAAACTTCCTAAAGGAGCTACAGAGGAAATAAATAAATAAATAGATCAGTAAAATACATCAGATGATGATAAGCACTATGGAAAGAAGAAGGAAGAAATAAAAATTTGGGTCAGAGGAAGACAGAAGTTTATGAATGTGAGTGTTCATCCACAATATTACACACCATTGATGTTTGGGGAAAAGTTTGAAAGAAGAGAGTGAGTAGCAGTGTATATCAAAAGGAAGAGCTTCGTAAGTACTACAAATAGCAGGTGCAACATCTTGGACTGGGAGCATCTTGGCCTGTGAAGGAATAGCAAGAAGGCAGCAACATGCAGCAGGAGGTGAGGTGCAGAAGAGGTTAGGTTGCCTGGTGGTTGCTGTTACTGCGGCTTCATCACTTGAAAAACAAGCGATGCCCTGTGCTCTAGAAGGTTAAAATCAGCTGTAGTTTCCTATTTTGGTCAAGGTAAATTATTCTTGTCTGTGCTCTGGTTACATATTGCTACTGATAAATACATCAAAATTTAGTGACTTGAAATAAAAATTATAGCTGCAAATGGTTCCAGCTGCAGACACTGTGGTATTTAGTTAACAGGTGCACTGATCTGGAGGGGCCAGGACTGCCTCACTTACATGTCTGTGGCCTTGTTGACAATGGTTAGAGGCTTGAGCCCACTTGTGAATGTCAACTAAAGTGCATACATTTGGTCTTGTCTCTTCAGCATGATAGTCTTAGGGTAGTTGGACTTCTTACGTGGCAGATTAGGGACCCCAAGGAACATTTTTAGCTGATTATTATCTTTTTCCATGGCTTTTCAGGCAATTAACAAATATCAGCTGACTCTAACATCCTTATAATTACCAAAGACCCATACTGTTTAAGTCCCACAGCATAACCCATGCTTCATTTTCCACTTCATCTCATTCCAGTTCACCTACATGTAGGAAGTTACCACCTTTCCACTCATTGCTGCCAGTATAGACTTTATAGATCTTTGGCCAATTAGTGATCCACTCTAAAATACCAATATACAGTTTCTAGGAAGTCAGGTCAAATACATCCAGCCTATCCACACTAGGCAACAGTTGGGAAATTCCCATTGTTATCTAGCTTAGTCACTTAATTTCATTTTCGGTTTCTGTTTCCTACAAGGAATTTTTAAAAATCCCCCTTTCTGTTAGTTCATATTTTGTGTTCAGATAGTCTACTTTCTAGAGCAGAAAAAAAAGGGGTGTGGAGTTGCTTGCCAGGATCTCTATTACCACCTTTCTTTTTCTGTGTTCTCACAAATTCAGAGTCTGCTAAAAAGAGTTTTCATTAGAAAAATGATCCTAAGAGAAAATATAAAGGAACAGGATAGAGGATCAATGAAGTAAAACAAGGAAGGAGGATAGGCCAACAAAATAATGTTATTGATTTGGTCACCACTGTGGGTGACCAAAACGCTATTCCATTTCACCACAGATTTCTAAAACATGTTATGAGAGGCACTTCAGAATGGAACACACAGAAAACAAAAAGGAAAGCATTTCCTCATTGGCTCCTGTTATGCATCATAACTTTCTCACAATTCTGTGTTGTATATGAAAAGGTGTTGAACAAGTTCTTGCTGGCATGCTAATTGCAGAAGCATCAAAAATATAAAGCCAGTGATGCCTGTGCAAAGCTGCTGAAATGGTGATATCAATAGAGGATATAAGAAGATATGAGGCCAATGGAATTTTCAAATTTTTACAAGACGTTTTCAATAAACCTGAGAACCTAACACTGGGCATAAAATTATCTGACTGTTTTAATTCCAGTGTTTGGGTTTTTCTACTTTTTTGTCTGAAAATATCTTTATTTTTAGTTTTAATACTAATTAATTTTTTACAGTAGTTAGAATTTTAGTTGGAGTTTTTTGGTTTGTTTTTATTTGTAAAATGCTATTTGTATAGAGTTAGGGAGTACAAATGCAGGTTTCTTACATGTCTCTATTGTGTAGCGATGGAATCTTGGCTTTTACTGTATCCATCACCTATATAGTGAACATCGTACCCAACAGGTAATTTTTCCACCCTTGCCCCACTTCTACCCACCTATCTTCTATAGTTTCCAATGTCTATTATTTATAGAAACCAAATTGAAATATATTGCCACTGCAGCTAGGGATGGCCCCCAAGGATATCGTTGTGAAATGTTCTCTGTGGACAGATGTTAAATTGTTAACAGGTAAGAAAATTTGTGCAAAGGAAAAGGTGGCCTGAAGTAAGGCTATATACAGAATCTTGAGCAGCGGAGAATGGTTTATGTAGTTGGCCTTGGCTTAGAAGGATCAGATATTACGAGGTGTATAGGTAAATCTCTAGGCATGGGTGTTTAAAGTGCATGGATCTTTATGTCTTAAGTTAATGTCAGCCAGAGAATATAGGTTTTAGAGAGACACTGAACAACCAGGTGGCTAAAATTACTCATCCAGTAGATTTGAGACAGCCTTTATCCTCAGTTACCCAGTGTTTGCACAAAATAGATATGGTGGCAGGGATGAAATCTTTGCATGGACTCATCAACCTGGGCTCCCTTTCACCAAGGCAGTCTCAGTACATGTTAAATATTGTATTGGCCCAAAGACAGCAAAAATTGACATTGAGCCTTCAGTATGTTACCACCCTTCAAGAAGACCAACCAGACCATGAGATGCCAAGGTAATCACATCAGTCTTTTTGCACCCTGGAGGAGGCCAGTTTTTCTTTGTTTGCTTGTTTTAACAAAAGTTGATATAAATCCTGGGTATGGATATTCCCCTGTTTAGAGTGATTTGCCCAGCATCTGTTCAAGGACTTGTGGTGTCTGTTCAAATGTCATAAAATCCTACTAAACATCAGCTTAGAGAAAGTTTTGAAAGTTTTGACTTTACAATAAGGAGGCATAACAGTGCAAATGTAACCATGGAATGCACTAGTCCTTATACATTATCGAAAAGCTGCCAGCCTAACAGAAATTGGAAGGGCTAGTAGAGATGAAGCTAAGATACACTGTGGGGTTGGGGATTGCCGCTCAGTAAGCAGCATGTAATTGGGTAACTAAAGGATATTCTATGCTAGCTAGAATATATGAGCCTGGGAACCAAAGCTGAGTTAAAGTAGGAGTATTCTCCATTGAATCACTTGTGAATTTGTGATCCATTGTCTAGTCTGCTGGACTAGAGGGTCAGTTTTCAGGTGATGCTAAGCAGTTTTTCTACCAGTGATCATAATAAAGTTCTACTGAATCTGAAACTACAGCTGCCACCTGGTCATTTTATGAATTTCATGTTTGTAGACAAACCAGCAGTCAATGAAAAGGATTGATCTACTGGCAAACTTAAATGATTATGGTTTCGGTGAGGAAATAGTATGTAAGGGAAGCAGGGAAGAGTATGGCTGGCACTCAAAGGATTCTCTAGGATACTCTTGGTGCTCCCATGGCCTGTTAAGATGTATTGGCAGTAACCAAGGCCTTATTGAAGCACATAAATAGGTTTTCTTGTTTGTCAAGAATGAAGAATTGTGTCTCTCCACTAGGAAGGCAACCTAGACAAGCAGAACTGCTGGCCAAGTATAAGCAAAACCTAGAAAGGGTAGCAGAGGGGAAGATCTTGAATATCAATTATGATCATAAAATCAGTTGTAGCAGAGAGGACCACAGCTTAAACTTTCCAATTGTGTATATATTAAAACAAAAACCAAAAAACCTAATGACCAGCCACAAAACTGAAAAAGCCATTAAGGAAAGGTTGAACATTGCATAAGATAGAGGCAATATGGATGGGACTCCCATAGCATCTGTGAAGGCCATCTCCCCTCGTCACTCACCCTTGCACATTCCAATGCCATCTCACTGCAAACATCGGAGATCCTTCATCTAAGGATTTTCTCTCAGCTCTCACATGGGCCAAGTCAGGAATGCAAGGGAGTTATGCTTTCAGGACCAGTCCCTATCCAGAAGTGAAAGGAAGTTGGAAGAAATGTACCCCAGGTTTCTAACCCATCCAAGAGGAAAATTGGAGGCCAGTTTTACACTGCTTCCTAGAGTCATCTGAGGAAATCTGAGCTCCTGTTCCCACAGCAAAACCTGCTAGGTATGTTCCCAATCACTGGCTTTGTTCCATTCCAGTTTTCACTTTCCTACTCTCCTACCCGGCTTCTTACGAGCACCTTCCAAATAAATATCTCTTGTTCACAAATCCTTGGCTAGGCACTAAACCTCCAAAAATACAGCTGAACAGTCACTTTGTTCATTGTAAAACAATGAAGATAGAGAAAACTGTCTTGTAGGATTGAAATCAGGATAATATGAGATGTTTAGTGTCCAGATCTTAGAATCTATTTATTAAAAAGGAACAATAATAATGATTATGACTAAGATTATTCACTCAGCAAACACAAAAGTCTATAATAAAGTGCTCAGGTTTCAACCTTATGATCCATTTATTAGTAGTTCTGTGATTTTGGGCAAGTTAATAAATGTTTCTGTGTCCCAGCTCTTGTAAAATTGGAAGGAAACATTTGTTGGAAGAATTAAAATAGAGGAATCCACACAAAGTAGTGAAACCTGTGCAGGGGATGTTACAAATTTCTAATAAATAATATCCTTGTTATCATTCCCTGTGTACTCAGTGCCAAAAACTTTGTCCTTGCCTGTGAGTTAAAGTTCTCAGCTATTGAACCTACTGTGAGAGTAATAAACTTAGTCCTGTGTGAGTGGATCTAACATTTCACAACATTAGACTTCAAAAATCATAAGAGCTTTATCCCTGACCTACTGCCAAACTGGTGATTAATGTCAACATATTTCAAGCTAGCTTTGAAATACCACATGCTTTGAACAATTGTGAAAGATCTCAAAGTTCTGTTTAGTAATAACATGCAGTTTCTAGAAAGTCAGGTCAAATACATCCAGCCTATTCACACTAGGCAACAGTTGGGAAATTCCCATTTTTACATAGCTTAGTCACTTAATTTCATTTTTGGTTTCTGTTTCCTATAGAGAATTTTTAAAAATCCCACTTTCTGTTGCTTCATATTTCGTATTCAGATAGTCTACTTTCTAGAGCAGGAAAAAAGGGGTGGGGAGAAAAAAAGTCCCCAGGACTGAGTGAGGAAAAAGTACATGAGAAACCACCATTGAAGGAAAAAGTACATGAGAAATCAACACAGCTAAAGCAAGGGACGAGAGTTCGAACTCTTAGCAAGTTCTCATAGGAGCAGCTTTCTTACTAGCTCCGAAAGACCTCTTCTTCCAATTTTACAGTCAAGGTAAGATTGGGGCAAGTGGGAAAGAAATTTGCAAGGTTTGGTTGGTTTTAAAAACATTCTACAAAGGTTAGGATGCAGCTTAAGCTGATGTGGTATATCAGACCTCAGCAAAAACTAAGCAAAATTAATTACCAGTGGTACTTGCCTCCTTCTGAATTAGACACCAATGTGTGTGATGATTAAACTAAGAGTTGGAAATGCTTTCAAAACCTTTTTCTTCCTTTGGAATTTTATGACTTACTGAGGATTATAATTTCCACCTAAATTACCTTTGTCCTTCATAAAATCTGAGTCAGCTGGTTTGAACTGCAGCGTGAAAGTGTCAAGAACTATGATTGTTATTACATTCATGAGAAAGAATAATGAATAAGATGCAAATGTAAATAGCTTACTAACATTGTAAAGGACAAAAAAAAAATGTTGATCCCAGAGAGAAGTTTCATGAAAATAGCAATATATTTTTAGTCATAGTCTTTTACTTTGTTCTACATTGAGAAATATCCCTGACTGAAGTTGCTTATCAGTTTAAGGAGATTTTGGGCTGAGACGATAGGGTCCTCTAAATATACAATCATGTCGTCTGTAGAGACAATTTGACTTCCTCCTTTTCTAATTGAATACACTTTATTTCTCTTTCTTCCCTGATTCCTCTGGCTAGAACTTCCAATACTGTATTGAATAGGAGTGGTGAGAGAGGGCATCGTTGTCTAGTGCTGGATTTCAAAGGGAATGCTTCCAGTTTTTGCCTATTCAGTATGATATTGGCTGTGGGTTTGTTGTAATAACTTTTATTATTTTGAGATACATTCCATCCATACCTAGTTTATTGAGAGTTTTTAGCATAAAGGGCTGTAGAATTTCATCAAAGCCCTTCTCTGCATCAATTGACATAATCATGTAGTTTTTGTTTTTGGTTCTGTTTATGTGGTGAATTACATTTATAGACTTGTGTATGTTGAACCAGCCTTGAATCCCCAGGATGAAGCCTACTTGATCATGATGGATAAGCTTTTTGATGTGCTGTTGCAATCAGTTTGCCAGTATTTTATTGAAGATTTTTTAAATCTATGTTCATCATGGGTATTGGCCTGAGGTTTTCTTTTCTTATTGAGTCTCTGCCAGGGTTTGCTATCAGGATGATGTTGGTCTCATAAAATGATTTGGGGAAGATTCCCTCTTTTTTGAATTGTTTGGAATAGTTTCAGAAGGCGAGGTACCAGCTCCCTTTTGTACATCTGGTAGAATTTGGCTGTGAACTCATATGGACCTGGGCTTTTTTTGGTTGGTAGGCTATTAATTGCTGTCTCAATGTCAGCCCTTGTTATTGGTCTATTCAGGGTTTTGACTTCTTCATGATTTAGGCTTGGGAGGGTGCAAGTTTCCAAGAATGCATCCATTTCTTCCAGGTTTAGTGGTTTGTGTGCATAGAGTTGTTTGTAGTAATCTCTGATAGTGGTTTGTATTTCTGTAGAATCTCTGGTGACATCCCCTTTGTTGTTTTTTATTGCCTCTATTTGATTATTCTCTCTTTCCTTTTTTATTAATCTGGCTAGTGGTCTGTCTATTTTTTTTGATCTTTTCAAAAAAGCAGCTCCTGGATTTATTGATTTTTTGAAGTTTTTTTTCTGTCTCTATCTCCTTCAGTTCTGCTCTGATAGTTATTTCTTGTCTTCTGCTGGCTTTTGAGTTTTTTGATCTTGCTCCTCCAGCTCTTTCAATTTTGATGATAGGATGTTGATTTTGTATCTTTCCTTGCTTCTCATGTGGGCATTTATTGCTATATATCTTCCTCTAGACACTGTTTTAAATGTGTCCCAGAGGTTCTGGTATGTTGTGTCTTTGTTCTCGTTGGTTTTGAAGAACATCTTTATTTCTGCCTTCATTTCATTGTTTGTCCACTCAACATTCAAGAGTCAGTTGTTCAGTTTCCATGAAGCTGTGTGGTTCTGAGTTAGTTTCTTAATCCTGAGTTCTAATTTGATTGCACTGTGGTCTGAGAGACTGTTTGTTATGATTTCCATTCTATTGCATTTGCTGAGGAGTGATTTCCTTCCAATTACGTGGTCAATTTTAGAGTAGGTGTGATGTGGTGCTGAGAAGAATGTATATTCTGTGGATTTGGGATGAAGAGTTCTGTAAATGTCTATTAGGATTGCTTGTTCCAGGTCTGAGTTTAAGTCCTGGATATCCCTGTTAATTTTCTGTCTGGTTGATCTGTCTAATATTGACAGTCAAGTGTTAAAGTCTCCCACTATTATTGTGTGGGAGTCTAAGTCTCTTTGTAAGTCATTAAGAACTTGCCTTATGTATCTGGGTGCTCCTGTATTGGGCGTGTATATATTTAGAATCATTAGCTCTTCTTGTTGCATTGATCCTTTTACCATTATGTAATGTCCTTCTTTGTCTCTTTTGATCTTTGTTGGTTTAGAGTTTATTTTATCAGAGACTAGGATTGCAACTCCTGCTGTTTTTTGCTCTCCATTTGCTTGATAAATCTTCCTCCATCCCTTTATTTTGAGCCTTTGTGTATCCTTGCCTGTGAGATGGGTTTCCTGGATAAAGCACACCAATGGATTTTGACATTTTACCCAATTTGCCAGTCTGTGTCTTTTGATTGGTGCATTTAGCCCATTAACATTTAGGGGTAATATTGTTATGTGTGAATTTGATCCTGCCATTTTGTTGCTAGCTGGTTGTTTTGCCCATTAGTTGATGTAGTTTCTTCATTGTGTCAATGCTGTTTACCATAAAATCAATATACAAAAATCACAAGCATTCCTACATATCAATAAAAGACTTAAAGAGAGCCAAATCAAGAACACCCTGCCATTCACAATTTCTACAAAGAGAATAAAATGCCTAAGAATACAACTAACAAAGGATGAAAAGGACCTCTTCAAGGATAACTACAAACCACTGCTCAATGGACACAAACAGATGAAGAAACATTCCATGCTCGTGGTTAGAAAGGATCAAGATTTTGAAAATGGCCATACTGCCCAAAGTAGTTCATAGATTTAATGCTATCCCCAAGAAGCTACCAATGGCCTTCTTCACAGAACTGGAAAAAAGCACTTTAAACTTCATATGGAACCAAAAGGAGCCTGCTTAGCCAAGTCACTGTTGGTGGGAGTGTAAATTAGTTCAACCATTGTGGAAGACAGTGTGGCAATTCCTCAAGGACCTAGAAATAGAAATTCCATTTGACCTAGCAATCCTATTACTGGGTATATATCTGTGCTATAGCTGGAACCTGAGCAATGCCATTTTATACTAGACAAAGTTGTTTTTCAGAAATAAGGTGTAACGGCTGCCCCATTCTCCTCACAATAACTACTGGCTTGGCTTCTGTAAATAAAACTGCTAGTTTTCTCTGCAAAGTGCTCACTATGTAAATCTGCTTACCTTTTCTTATCAGTAACTGCCAGAATTGCTGGGCTTTGCTTACCAGTAATGACCAGAATAAGCAGCCCAAGCTAATTCCATCCTGGCCCCTGTGAGTTGTAATAAGTAACTGAGATCTGTGGATTCCACTACTACCCAGACAATGTGTAAACTAACACTTATCTTGACTTCTGTAAACCACTTAAGAAAGAATCGAAGTGACAACAAGTCCCCTGGCCCTTGGAATGTCCGGAGACCCGCTCCCTCCTCTCTGCCCGGGAGGTGATTTATGGAATCTCCTGGCCCTCAGAATGTCTGACTTTCTTCACCCCCACCCCCGGAGGTGGTTTATGGGTATAAAAGAGTCTTGTCACCCTCTTTTTGGGGCCATGGGTTGGAGAGATGTGCATCCTTCATGGTTGCCTGCAATAACCCTGCAATTTTGCATACTTTTGTCTTAGTGTTAATTTTATAATCTTGCATTTAAATACTTCATTTGGAGGCCCCAGTGAGATCTATTCTCTTTTTAACACCAGAAAAAAGCCATCTCAGAATCTCACCAGGGTGGCTGCTTCCACCTTGGGGGCCTCTTGGGGAGGTGCCCCCTGAGTTGCCCCAGGGCCCCAGAGAGTCGCCGTGGAGGATAAGCGACCACCTGGGTGATGTTCGCCCAAAATTCTTCAGGGTCCTAAGAAAACTTCCAGAGGTAAGTTTGGTCTGCAATCTGGTCTGGAATCTGGGAACTAGTTCAAGGGGGGCCTGAGTCAGGGGATTGGACACAGTCATAGCAACTCTGACCTGGCAAGCCTCACTGAGACGTTGCTTGAGGCTTCTGGTGGCTGGCACAGTGGGTGTCAGCCTTCTGGAGGCTGTTGCAGTGGGTGTCAGCCTTCTGGTGGCTGGAACAGTGGGTGTCAGCCTTCTGGTGGCTGGTGCAGTGGGTGTCAGCCTTCTGGTAGCTGGTATAGTGGGTATCAGCATTCGCAGCCTTCTGGTAGCTGGCATAGTGGGTGTCAGCATTTGATTGTTTTCCATAAACTCGCTGTGAGTGAGAGAATGAGTGTATATTTGTAGTCCCATGGCTGAAAAGCTACAGGGCTTGTGTGGGCCTTCACCCATGGTTCCATGGGAGCATCATAAGGCATAATGGTGAGTCACACCAGAGCTGTCGTGTCGAGCCCGACTTCCTTCCTGAAGTGACCAGGCCCGGGGGTTATATGGGTACATCTTAGCCAAGACGCCCCTGAAAGACTCCTCTGGGGGCGTGGCTGGGAAGGCATCAGTCTGGTCTTCCATCTGGGGGCACCCATCCTTTGTCTGTCAATCCTATATGTGGTTCTGTCCTTATCATAAATTTACCAGTTTTGTTAGACTCCTGTTAGCTGAAAAATCGTGGTTTAGACCTGTTATTCTTGAAGTAGATAATATTCTCCATTGGCTAAGTGACCACTGACTTCAAGAAACTCTAATTGAGTTTACACCTCTAGAAATAATTCTGTTATCTTTCCTTTTCTTCTTCTTATACTATCATTGAGGCCTCATTCTTCTTTTTTCCATATCTGAGAGAAAATTCTGCCCCCGATGACTTAAGTGTAGTTTTTTTTCTGTGTTTTAGAGAATCAAACTTTAAATAAGAAACTACCACCCCTCTTTGCCTGTTTAAAGTAAAAAAGGAATAATTGTCTCTTCTGTCAAAAGAAACAGAGACAGAAGAGAAAGAGAGAGGAGACAGAGAACAGAGAGAAAGAGAAAGTAGATAGAAGTGAAAAGAGAGAGGACAAGAAAGCTAGAGAGAGTAGACAGAGGAGAGGGGAGAGAAGAGAGGAAAAAAGTAGTCAGAAGAGAGGAGAGGGGAGAAAGAGGAGAGAGACGACAGAGACAAAGAAAAAAGAGAGAAAGGAGAGAGAGATAAGGAGACAAGAATTTAATGCTTTTTAGGGTCCCTGTGTCAAGGTGACCAAAAACTGCAGGGGCAGGAAACTCGCAGCCAGCCCAGCAGCTTAAAGCTCAGTTTTTAAACTGAAACAAAAACGATTTTTTTTCTTTCTCTGCCAGCCACCAGCCCCACCCAGCTTTCAGGCAGGCCACACTGCCTCAGGGTACAGTATTTGCATCTAAAATCTAGCTTTAAGAACAGCTCTCTAACTCTTTGTAATGCAAGTTACTTGTTAGCACAGTAGTTAAAATGTAAGGACTGCAACTGCAAAGTTGTTAGTTCAAATCCTCAGTGAAGCCAGTCGTTTTTTTTTAATTTTTATTGCATTTTAGGTTTTGGGGTACATGTGCAGAATGTGCAAGATAGTTGCATAGGTACATACATGGCAGTGTGTTTTGTTTCCTTCCTCCCCTTCTCCCACATTTGGCATTTCTCCCCAGGCTATCCCTCCCCTGCTCCCCCCCGCTGTCCCTCCCCTATTCCCGGCAATAAACCCCAGTGTGTAGTATCCACCCCCATGTCCATGTATTCTCATTTTTCTCACCTGCCTATGAGTGAGAATATGTGGTATTTCATTTTCTGTTCTTGTGTCAGTTTGCTGAGAATGATGTTCTCCAGATTCATCCATGTCCTTACAAAGGACACAAACTCATCATTTTTGATTGCTGCATAATATTCCATGGTGTATATGTGCCACATTTTCCCAGTCCAGTCTATCATCGATGGGCATTTGGGTTGGTTCCAGGTCTTTGCTATTGTAAACAGTGCTGCAATGAACATTCGTGTGCATGTGTCCTTATAGTAGAATGATTTATAGTCCATTGGATATATACCCAGTAATGGGATTGCTGGATCAAATGGAATTTCTGTTTCTAGGTCCTTGAGGAATTGCCACACTGTCTTCCACAATGGTTGAACTAATTTACACTCTCACCAACAGTGTAAGAGTGTTCCTATTTCTCCGCATCCTCTCCAGCATCTGTTGTCTCCAGATTTTTTAATGATCACCATTCTAACTGGTGTGAAATGGTATCTCAATATGGTATTGATTTGCATCTCTCTAATGACCAGTGATGATGAGCATTTTTTCATGTGTTTGTTGGCCTCATGTAAGTCTTCTTTTGTAAAGTGTCTGTTCATATCCTTTGCCCATTTTTGAATGGGCTTGTTTGTTTTTTTCCTGTAAATCTATTTGAGTTCTTTGTAAATTCTGGATATCAGCCCTTTGTCAGATGCGTAAACTGCAAAGATTTTTTCCCATTCTGTTGGTTGCTGATTCACTCTAGTGACTGTTTCTTTTGCCGTGCAAAAGCTGTGGAGTTTGCTTAGGTCCCATTTGTCTGTTTTGGCTTTTGTTGCCAATGCTTTTGGTGTTTTGGTCATGAAGTCCTTGCCTTCTCCTATGTCCTGAATGGTTTTGCCTAGGTTTTCTTCTAGGGTTTTTATGGTGCCTGGTCTTATGTTTAAGTCTTTAATCCATCTGGAGTTAATTTTAGTGTAAGGTGTCAGGAAGGGGTCCAGGTTCTGCTTTCTGCACATGGCTAACCAGTTTTCCCAACATCAATTATTAAACAGGGAATCCTTTCCCCATTGCTTGTTTTTGTCTGGTTTATCAAAGATTATATGGTTGTAGATATGTCGTGTTGCCTCCGATGCCTCTGTTCTGTTCCATTGGTTTATATCTCTGTTTGGTACCAGTACCATGCTGTTTTGATTACTGTAGCCTTGTAGTATAATTTGAAGTCTGGTAGTGTGATGCCTCCTCCTGTGTTCTTTTTGCTTAGAATTGACTTGGCTATGCGGGCTCTCTTTTGGTTCCATATGAAGTTCATGGTGGTTTTCTGCAGTTCTGTGAAGAAATTCAATGGCAGCTTGATGGGGATAGCACTGATTCTGTAAATTACTTTAGGCAGTATAACCATTTTCATGATATTGATACTTCCTAACCATGAACATGGAATGTTACTCCCTCTGTTTGTGTCCTCTCTTATGTCCTTCAGCAGTGGTTTGTAGTTTTCCTTGAAGAGGTTCCTTATGTTCCTTGTAAGTTGTATTCCTAGGTATTTTATTTTCTTTGTAGCAATTGTGAATGGCAGTTCGTTCTTGATTTGGTTCTCTTTAAGTCTGTTATTGGTGTATAGGAATGCTTGTGATTTTTGCACATTGATTTTATATCCTGAGACTTTGCTGAAGTTGTTAATCAGTTTCAGGAGGTTTTGGGCTGAGGTGATGGTGTCTTCTAGGTATACTATCATGTCATCTGCAAATAGAGACAATTTGGCTTCCACCTTTCCTATTCGAATACCCTTTATTTCTTTTTCTTTCCTGATTGCTCTGGCTAGAACTTCCAGTACTATGTTGAATAGGAGTGGTGAGAGAGGGCATTTTTGTTTTGTGCCAGATTTCAAAGGGAATGCTTCCAGTTTTTGCCCATTAAGTATGACATTGGCTGTTGGTTTGTCACAAACAGCTTTTATTACTTTGAGACATGTTCCATCAATACCAAGTTTATTGAGGGTTTTTAGCATAAAGGGCTGTTGAATTTTGTCAAATGCCTTCTCTGCATCAATTGAGATAATTATGTGGTTTTTGTTTTTGGTTCTGTTAATGTGGTGAATTGTTTATCAGCTTGTGTATGTTGAACCACCTTGCATCCCTGGGATGAATCCTACTTGATCATGATGGATAAGTTTTTTGATGTGCTGTTGCAATCGGTTTGCCAGTATTTTATTGAAGATTATTGCATCTATGTTCATCATGGATATTTGCCTGAAGTTTTCTTTTCTTGTTGAATCTCTGCCGGGTTTTGGAATCAGGATGATGTTGGTCTCATTAAACGACTTGGGAAGGGTTCTCTCTTTTTGGATTATTTGGAATAGTTTCAGAAGTAATGGTACCAGCTCCTCTTTGTGTGTCTGGTAGAATTCGGCTGTGAACCCATCTGGACCTGGGCTTTTTTTGTGTGGTAGGCTCTTAATTGCTGCCTCAACTTCAGGCCTTCTTATTGGTCTATTCATAGTTTCAGCTTCCTCCTGGTTTAGGCTTGGGAAGACACAGGTGTCCAGGAATTTATCCATTTCTTCCTGGTTTACTAGTTTATGTGCATAGACTTGTTTGTAGTATTCTCTGATGATGGTTTGAATTTCTGTGGAATCTGTGGTGATTTCCCCTTTATCATTTTTTATTGCATCTATTTGGTTGTTCTCTCTTTTCTTTTTTATCAGTCTGGCTAGTGGTCTGTCTATTTTGTTGATGTTTTCAAACAACCAGCTATTGGATTTATTGATTTTTTGAAGGGTTTTTTCATGTCTCTATCTCCTTCTATTCTGCTCTGATCTTAGTTATTTCTTGTCTTCTGCTAGGTTTTGAGTTTTTTGATCTTGCTCCTCTAGCTCTTTCAATTTTGATGATAGGGTGTCAATTTTGGATCTCTCCACTCTTCTCATGTGGGCACTTATTGCTATATATTTTCCTCTAGAGACTGCTTTAAATGTGTCCCAGAGATTCTGGTATGTTGTGTCTTCATTCTTGTTGGTTTCAAAGAACTTCTTTATTTCTGCCTTCATTTCATTGTTTATCCAATCAACATTCAAGAGCCAGTTGTTCAGTTTACATGAAGCTGTGCAGTTCTGAATTAGTTTCTGAATTCTGAGTTCTAACTTGATTGCACTATGGTCTGAGAGACTGTTTTTTATGATTTCAGTTGTTTTGCATTTGCTGTGGAGTGCTTTACTTCTAATTGTGTGGTCAATTTTGGAGTAGGTGTGATGTGGTACTGAGAGGAATGTATATTCCCTGGATTTGGGGTGAAGAGTTCTGTAAATGTCTATCAGGTTTGCTTGTTCCAGGTCTGAGTTCAGGCCCTGGATATCCTTGTTAATTTTCTGTCTGGTTGTTCTGTCTGATATTGACAGTGAAGTGTTAAAGTCTCCTCTATTATTGTGTGGGAGTCTAAGTCTCTTTGTAAGTCATTAAGAACTTTCCTTATATATCTGGGTGCTCCTGTATTGGGTCTGTATATATTTAGGATTGTTAGCTCTTCTTGTTGTATCGATCCTTTTACCATTATGTAATGACCTTCTTTGTCTCTTTTGATCTTTGTTGGTTTAAAGTCAATTTTATCAGAGATGAGAATTGCAACTCCTGCTTTTTTTTTTTTGCTCTCCATTTGCTTGGTAAATCTTCCTCCATCCCTTTATTTTGATCCTTTGTGTATCCTTGCATGTGAGACGGGTTTCCTGGATACAGCACACTGATGGGTTGTATGGCAGAAGATTTTATTCTTCCTTCACTTATGAAGCTCACTTTCACTGGATATGGAATTCTGGGTTGAAAGTTATTTTCTTTAAGTATGTTGAATATTGACCCCCACTCTCTTCTGGCTTGTAGAGTTTCTGCCAAGAGATCTGCTGTGAGTCTGATGGGCTTCCCTTTGTGGGTGACCCGACCTTTCTCTCTGGCTGCCGTTAGCATTTTCTTCTTCATTTCAACCCTGGTGAATCTGACAATTATGTGCCTTATGGTTGCTGTTCTTGCAGAATATCTTTGTGGTGTTCTCTGTATTTCCTGGAGTTGAGTATTGACCTGCCTTGCTAGGTTGGGGAAATTTTTTTGGATAATATCCTGAAGAGTGTTTTCCAGCTTGGATTCATTCTCTTCATCACATTTTTGTACATGTATCAAATGTAGGTTAGGTCTCTTCACATAGTGCCACATTTCTTGGAGATTTTGTTCATTCCTTTTTGCACTTTTTTCTCTAATCTTGGTTTCTCATTTTATTTCATTCAGTTGATCTTCGACCTCTGATATTTTTTCTTCTGCTTGGTCAATTCGGCTGTTGTGCATGCTTCATGAAGTTCTCGTGTTGTGTGTTTCAGCTCCTTCAATTCATTCATATTCCTAAGTTGTCCATTCTTGTTATCAGTTCCTCGAATCTTTTTTCAAATCTTTTTTCAAGGTTTTTAGTTTCTTTGCATTGATTTAGAACATGTTCTTTTAGCTCATTGAAGTTTCTCATTATCTACCTTCTGAAGTTTGATTCCATCATTTCATCATACTCATTCTCCATTTAGCTTTGATCCCTTGCTGGTGAGGAGTTTTGGTCCTTTGTAGGAAGTGAGGTGTTTTGGTTTCGGGTGTTTTCCTCCATTTTGCACTAGTTTCTTCTCATCTTTGTGGATTTGTCCACCTGTCATCTTAGTAGTTGCTGACTTTTCGATTGGGTCTCTGAGTGGATGCCCAGATTGTTGATGATGAAGTATTTCTGTTAGTTAGTTTTCCTTCTAACAGTCTAGCCCCTCTGCTGTACAACTTCTGAGGTCCACTCCAGGCCCTGCTTGTCTGGGGTACACCTGTAGCAGCTGCTGAACAGTGAGGGGTGCCACCAGTTTCTTCTTCTGCTATCTTTGTCCCAGCATGATGCCAGCCCAATGTCAGTCTGATTAGTCCTTTTTTGAGGTGATTCTTTGGATTTACAGGGGTCAGGCAGCTGCTTGAGAAGATTGTCTGTACTTTATAGGAGTTCCATTGCTGAGCTGTGTGCTCCATTGTTCATTCAGGGTTGTTGGGCGGGTGTGTTTAGGTTGCTTCAGCAGAACTTATAAAACCCTCTTTTTTTTTCCCCTCAGATGCTCTGTCTCAGGGAGTTGGGGCTTTCTTTATGAGTATACATTGCACTGTCCTGCCCAGCTAGGAGGCGGTCTAGTCACTATTTGCCTGCCAAGGCTCTGCTCTGCTGCCACGGGGCTCCACCCTACTGCCACAGGGCTTTGCTCTACTGCCACAGGGCTCCACCCTACTGCCATGGGGCTCTGCCCTGTTGGTGGAGTGTCTCTGTTATGGTGGGTTGCCTCGGCAATGGCAGGCTGCTTCTGCAGTGGGTGTGTACCTCAGTAGGGGCGGTATGCGTCCGTAGTGGTGGACACCTCTCCCCCACCGAGCTGCACCATCCTGGATTCAGCTGAGCCTGCAGTAAAACTCTCAACCCTGAGCATTTTGAATCACCGTTTTGTTCATCCCTGTGGGGGTGGGACCCGCCGAGCCTGATCACCTGGCTCCCTGCCTCAGAGTCCCTTCTCTCTCTCTCTCTCTCTCTCTCTCTCTTTTCCTTTTTAAGTTGAATGGTTGACTCTCTCACAGGTGCCTCAGTTGCCTGCTGACAGGGTGCCAGGATCTGCATGATTTCCCGTGCCATGGCCCACTGCACTGGCTCAAATCCCATTTCCCTGGAATCTCCCAGTCTGGCTCACTGTCCAAGTCCTGCTCAATCAGATGGATATGTTAATCTGCCCTCCCAAATCTCAGACTGCCGGTTTAACAAGGCACCCAGACCAGTGAGTTTTGTTTGGGCTGCTGCTGCCCCCAGCACCAGCCAAAATGGCTGCACAAGCTGAAATAGCTGCGCTGGTGTCCGGCATCTCTCCTACACCTGGGAATTTCCCCGTTCTGTGGGCAACAAAGGTCTGTCTGAAAATACGGCTAGGGCTCACCCTCTGTGCCTTCACTGAGAGATGCAATCCCGAGTTGTTCCTACCACACCATCTTGGAAATCCCCTGCCAGTCTTAAATTAATAAAATCTCTTAGAAAAAAATTCAAAAACTGAAAGAAAAATCAAATAGGGTGGTCTACCTCCTGGCCTTGTACCCATCTCCAATGCATGACAGCTAACTTCAAAGTTAGGTTTTCAGTTTAATATGGCATAAAATTAACCCCTGGAGAACTCTGCTCTTTATCTAAACTAGAATAGTCATCCTTTAGAATTAGGTAGCTTGACACTGGGACCTACGACTCAAAAAAAAAAAAAAAAAAAAAATACCCAGAGTGTATAGAAAATAGTCGCAGAAACTCCTGGACACCCTGACCAGTTTCTATATATTAACCGATAGTTCGATTTAGTCCAACAACCCCCCCAACCCCACTGTGGCTGAAACACTGCATAAAACAGGCTAGACTTCAGGTCATGTTAGCCAGCCCAAAGAAAGCCCCTTCTGGGACAGCCATTCTCCCCACCCCAGTGGAGGATCAGGAAATACCTCTACCCTACTCAAGGCCCTCTGAACCAAGGCCTCAGCAGCCCCTCAACAGTACTAGTAAATAAACCTTGTCCCCCCTGCACAGCAGCAGTGGGGCCCCACACCCACTGGCAGTCCTTCCTCTCCAAGAGGTGCCCCCAACAGGAGAAAACAATCGGAGTTGCCCATTCTTTGTTCACATCCCCTTCTTGTCAAGTGACTTATATAACTAGAAAGTAATAGAAATTAAAGAGAAGGCCAAAACACCAAGTGCTGACACAAGCTTTATTAAGAGCAAAGAAAAATCTGCTGGGCTGCACCCAAAATTGGCACACAGCACCCATGGTGTGGCAAAGGGTATTTTTATGGCCTGCAAGCCAGTAGATGCCTCCAGTGTGAGGGGCTGTGCAGGAGGGGAGGGGCTAGAGAATTGCTGAGTTTAATAGCTCCTGGGAGGGGTTCATGTGAGGAACTGCTAAAATAGTGAGAGGGGGAGGGTTAGAAACCTGTTGAGATAAAAAGTTCCCCGGGAGGGGGTCGTGCTGAGAGGCTAGGCAACTTAAGGCAGTGGCGAGGTTTTACAATGGAGTAAGTTCTGTCCGAAAGCTCAACATCCCCCATTCTCTGAGAAGCCCCAAGCTTTGACAGGTCTCTTAGAATAGGTACTGCAGACTCACCGCTCCACTTGGGATGACTGCCAACAATTATTACTGAGTCTGTTCACCACAGAGTAAAGAGGCAAAATTAGATGGGAAACCCTGAAAGCCATCATAAGTCCAGGGAGAAGAACTGTAGGAAAAAAAAAAGGTAGGGGGAGACCAAATTAAAAAGGTTTTGTTCCCCTACCTGACCCCAGGGGGAACCCCAACACCTTGGGGGGTCACCAGGCTCTGAACACTTTTCACCAGTATCTTTTAGAAGGGTTAAGGAGAGGCCCATAAGCCCACTAACTGCTCCATGGTAGGGACTGTAACTCAGAGTCCGCAGGAGTCACTGGCTGCCTTCCCTGACTATTTACAAGATGTTTATCACACCTACACTTCAGTTGACCCTAAGGACCCAGAGAATCAGCAGGCCATCAGTCTAGCTTTTGTTTTCCAGTCTGCCCCAGACATAAAAAAAAAAAATTGTAAAAATTAGAGGGGTTCCAGGGAATAAATTTAGCTCAGTTGTTGGAGACTGCCCAAAAAGTTTTTAACAATAGAGACAACTTAGAGGCCAAGCAAGATAAGAGAGTTACTAAAGCAGTGATAGCAGCACTCCAGGAAACCTGAGTTATCACACAGGGACCAAAAATCCAGCAGAGGAGTCCAGGGAGACAAAAGCCCAAGTTAAGGCACAACGAATATGCATTCTGCCTCAAGGTTTTAAAAATTCCCCCACTTTGTTTGATGAGGTGCTGAGCCAAGATCTCATGGCCTTCCAAGCTGAACACCCAAGGTGTACCCTCCTCCAATATGGGGATGACTTACTGTTAGCTACAAAAACCCAGGAGGCCTGTAAAGAGACCACCCAGTCATTTACTAAAGACCCTACAGACTTTAGATTACTGGGTCTTATCTAAAAGGCCGAACTCTGACAACTGAGTTACTTACCTGGGCTATATCATAGAGAAGAGCAGCCAGGCACTGGCACCTAGCCAAGTCCAAGCTGTACTGCAGATACCCACCCCTACCACCAAATGCCAAGTTCAGAGATTTCTCAGAGAAGTGAGGTACTGCAGGCTATAGATTTTGGGATTTACTGAAATAGTGAAACCCTTGCACGCTTGTATAGGAGACCAGCCTTTGACATGGATGGTAACAGAACAGCAGGCTTTTAACAGACTAAAAGAAGCCTTGACTAAGGCCCCAGCCTCAGCCTTGTCTGACATCTCTAAGCCCTTCCAGCTATTCATACATGAAAGACAGGGGGTCGCTAAAGGAGTACTCAACCAGACTCAGAGTCCCTGGTCCTGGCCAGTCACCTACCTCTCTAAAAGACTTGATCCTATAGGCTCCAGATGGCCAGCTTACCTAAGAGCAGTGGTAGCCACAGCCCTAATAGTCAAAGAAGCAGACAAGCTGACTTTAGGGCAGGAGTTAAACCTAGTGGCACCCCATGTGGTGGAGTCACTACTTCGTGGAGCTCTGGGAAAATAGATGTTTAATGCCTGCATAGTCCAATACCAGGCCTTACATTTAGACCAGCCCCACATAAAGTTTTCTAAAACCACAGTTTTAAACCCTGCCACATTGCTGCCTGAGAGTGAGCTAGAGGAGCCCATACATGACTGCCAACAGACAATAGATGTCCTCCATGCTGCTTGACCAGATCTCACCGATGTCCCCCTGCAGAACCCAGAAAAGGTACTGTATACAGATAACAGCAGTTTCATAGCCGATGGAGTCAGGTACACCGGGGCAGCTGTGGTCACCCTAGAGTGGGTTATTTGGGCTCAGACTCTTTCACACAAAACCTCAGCCCAAAAGGCAGAACTCATAGCTCTGATAAAAGCCTTGAACTAGGCAGAAGAGAAAACTGTCAACATCTATACAGATAGCTGATATGCCTTTGCTACAGCCCATATACATGGAGCCATTTATATCTTACCTCAGAGAGAAAAATCATCAAAAACAAAGAAGAAATCTTAGCTCTGTTAGAAGCTATATAGAAACCGAAGGCGGTGACATTAATACACTGCAAAGGATACCAGAAAGGAAATTCACCAGAAGCAAAGGCAAATAGAGCAGCTGACTTACAAGCCAGACAGGCAGCCTTGAGACCAGTAAAACCTCTGACTCTTCTTGTGACTCTGCCAGCCCCAACCCTGCCCCCTACCCCTACGTACTCACCTGATGAAGAAAGCTTTACTAAGGAACAGGGGGCACGACAAGATTCTACAGGATGGTAGATTCTACCAGACACAAAGATTGTGCTCCCTGAGGCTTTAGGATGGGCTCTAGTTAAGGACATACACCAGGCTACTCACTTAGGGCAAATGAAACTAACTGAGCTACTGAAGGCCAGATACTACATTCCACATTTGTGTGAGACTGTTAGGGAAACTACTACTCATTGTGATATAAGCACCAGGGTAAATACAGGAGGCACTAAGACTAGTCAGGCAGAAATAAGACTTAAGGGTACTAGACCAGGGAAACTCTGGGAAGTAGATTTTACTGAAATAAAGCCCCCAGCATGCAGCTATAAATACCTCCTTATGTTTGTAGACACTTTCTCTGGATGGGTCGAGGCTTTTCCTTCTAGGTCAGAAACTGCACTAGTAGTAACAAAAATTTTTTTACAAGACCTAGTTCCTTGGTTCAGCTTACCCCGACACTGGGATCAGATAATGGCCCTGCATTTACAGCACAGGTTTTTCAGGGCCTGGCCAAGGCCCTGGGCATATCCTGGAAACTACACTTTGCTTATTGCCCCCAGAGTTCAGGGCAGGTTAAAAAGATGAACCAGACCACAAAGGAGACTTTAACAAACTTCATTCTAGAGACTAGTGAAAACGAGGTCAACCTGCTTCCTTTTGTTCTCCTCCGTACCCGATGTACTCCCTATAAGAAAGGCTTTACTTCTTTTGAAATTATATTTAGAAGGCCCCCTCCCTTACTCCCCAAACTTGTAGACACCATACTTGCTAAAGTCCATAACAACACACTCCTTAAGTCTTTACAGGCACTCCAGTCCATTCAGTCCCAGGTGCACCCGCTCATCAAGAGAACTCGACCTACCCCAGTGGACCTCATTGACCAGCTGGTACACCCCTTCCAGCCCAGGGACAAAGTCCTAGTGAAGAAATTCACCACCTCTGGCCTAGCTCCTCACTGGAAAGGACTGTACACCATGATCCTGGTCACCCCCACAGCCATCATGGAGAATGGACTGACTGCCTGGATTCACCATTCACATGTCAAGACTGACCCCCCGGACACACAATAGAGAATGACCTCAGCTTCAGCAGACCAACTAAAGCTAAGACTTTTGCACTCCTTGCAATAACCTTCCTCGTTCCCCTGATTCCTGGCGTAGCCCCTCAGAGGGGACCCCTCTTGACTCCCACCTATTACCGGTGGGTCCTTACTGAAAGATCCACTGGAAAATATGTTAGTTCTGTAACTAGAAAGGGATCCACCCTTGTCAACTTAACCCTAGAGTACATTCCCAGAGATCCCATAACCTTCTCCCTAGACCTCTGCACTCTCTTAAGTGAGAGCCTAGATGTAAATACGGTAGGACAAATGAAGACAAGAAAATAGGGGCAGGGAAATGTAGTGAAAGCAAAGGAGATGGAGTGTGGGAATGTAGAGGCCGAAAAACAGCTTCAGACTATAGAGCTATATCTATGCTCAGGGTCTACCCAACAAAGGAGATGAAATTATAGAAACTTAGAGGAGTTCTTCTGCCCCTATTAGGGCCATGAGACTATCTCCACTATATCAGGATATACTGCAAACAGAGACTCTTTCATTTCTTTCACCCGAGACTCTCCCCAAAATTCCCGCTACACCGGTTCTTGTAACCCACTAAAAATAACAGTTCTGTATCCAAATAAGAGATGGGCAACAAGGCATATCTGGGGTCTCTGAGTATATATGAGTGGGTGGGACAAAGGAAACATCTTTACCATCCAGCATATTCAAAATAAGAGAGGATTAGACCTGTTCTTAAAGAAAGGAGGGCTATGCGCGCACTCAGCAAACAATGTTGCTTCTACACAAACAAATCCAGGCTCATTCAGGACAGCCTTACGATAGTTAGGCAGAACTTAGAAATAAGAAAACACCTCAGAGAGGCCTCAAGAAATTAGTACCAAAAACTGTTCTGTTAGTCCCCCTGGCTAACATCCCTACTCACTGGATTAGCAGGACCCTTAGTCCTAATGGTCCTAGGGCTAACATTTGGACCATGCCTTTTAAACATCCTCCTCAAATTTATCCAGGAAAGAATAGATTTAATAAAGTGAATAGTTCTAAGATCCAACTATAAGCCCCTGTGTCAAGAAGAGGAAACTTATTAAAGATTTAATACATGTTAACAGAACAGGGGGGAATGTGCTATAGCTGGAACCTGAGCAATGCCATTTTATACTAGACAAAACTGTTTTTCAGAAAAAAGTTGTAACAGCTGCCCCATTCTCCTCACAATAACTACTGGCCTTGGCTTCTGTAAATAAAACTGCTAGTTTGCTCTGCAAAGTGCTCACTACGTAAATCTGCTTACCTTTTCTTATCAGTAACTGCCAGAATTGCTGGGCTTTGCTTACCAGTAATGACCAGAATAAGCAGCTCAAGCTAATTCCATCCTGGCCCCTGTGAGTTGTAATAAGTAACTGAGATCTGTGGATTCCACTACTGCCCAGACAATGTGCAAACTAACACTTATCTTGACTTCTGTAAACCACTTAAGTAAGAATCGAAGTGACAACAAGTCCCCTGGCCCTTGGAATGTCCGGAGACCCGCTCCCTCCTCTCTGCCCGGGAGGTGATTTACAGAATCCCCTGGCCCTCAGAATGTCTAACTCCCTTCACCCCCACCCACAGAGGTGGTTTATGGGTATAAAAGAGTCTTGTCACCCTCTTTTCGGGGCCACGTGTTGGAGAGACGTGAGTACTCCGTGGTTGCCAGCAATAAAGACCCTGCAATTCAGCATACTTTTGTCTTAGTGTTAATCTTATAATCTTGCATTTAAATACTTCATATCCAAAGAATTATAAATTGTTCTATTATAAGGACACATGCACATGAATGTTTATTGCAGCACTGTTTACAATAGCAAAGACTTGGAACCAACCAAAATGCCCATCGATGATAGACTGGACAGGGAAAATGTGGCACATATACACCATGGAATACTATGCAGCCATAAAAGATGATGAGTTTGTGTCCTTTGTAGGGATATGGATGAACCTGGAAATCATAATTCTCAGCAAAATGACACAGAAACAGAGAATCAAGCACCACATGTTCTCACTCATAGTTGGGTGTTGAACAATGAGAACGCATGGACACAGTGAGGGGAGCATCACACACTGAGGTCTGTGGGGGGGACTAGGAGAGGAACAGTGGGGGGTAGGGAGTTGGGGAGGGATAACATAGGGAGAAATGCCAGATATAGGTGATGGGGATGGAGGCAGCAAACCACATTGCCATGTGTGTACCTATGCAAAATCCTGCATGTTCTTTACCTGCACCTCAGAATCTAAAATGCAATAAAATATATATTTAAAAAAAAAAACTGGCAACATAAGGAGACCCCATCTCTAAAAATGAAAAATTAGCCTGGCATGTTGGCACACACCTGTAGTCTTAGCAACTCGGGAGGCTGAGGTGAGAGGATTGCTTGAGCCCAGGAGGCTAAGGATGCAGTGAGCTGTGATCATACCACTGCACTCTAGACTTAGTAATAAAGAAAGACTATGTGTCAGATATTCTTGTGCCCCATAATGAAGTATGATAGTGGCACAAGAATAGATGAACAGGGCCAGGCAAGGTGGCTCACACCTGTAATCCCAGCACTTTGGGAGGCCAAAGTGGGCAGATCACAAGGTCAAGAGATCAACACCATCCTGGCTAATGTGGTGAAACCCTGTCTCTACTAAAAATACAAAATTAGCCAAGCATGGTGATGGGCACCTGTAATCCCAGCTACTTGGGAGGCTGAGGCAGGAGAAAAAGAAATTGCCCTGACTATTCTGTATGATATTGGCTGTGAGTTTGTCATAATTAGCTCTTATTATTTTGAGATACGTTCCATCAATACCTAGTTTATTGAGAGTTATTAGCATGAAGGGTGCTGAACTTTGTCGAAGGTCTTTTCTGCATCTATTGAGATAATCATGTGGGTTTTGTCATTGGTTCTGTTTACATGATGGATTATGTTTACTGATTTGTATATACTGACACATCCCACGGATGCATCCCAGGGATGAAGCCGACGTGATCTTGGTGGATAAGCCTTCTGATGTGCTGCAGGATTCAGTTTGCCAGTATTTTATTAAAGATTTTCTCACTAATGTTCATCAGAGATATTGGCCTGAAACATTGTTGTTGTTGTTGTTGTTGTGGTGGTGGTGTCTCTGCCAAGTTTTGGTATCAGGATGATGCTGGCCAGATAAAATGAGTTAGGGAGGATCCCCTTTTTTTCTATTGTTTGGAATAATTTCAGAAGGAATGGTACCAGCTCCTCTTTGTATTACTAGTAGAATTTGGCAGTGAGTCCATCTGGTCCTGGGCTGTTTTTGGTTGGTAGGCTATTAATTACTGCCTCAATTTCTTTTTTCTTTTTTTCAGTGTATTCCCAGCCCCAGCTGCTTTACTGCTAAAAAATATATACACACAGAAGCAGAGTTTCCAACTCTTTTAACAGTTCCTTTTTACATCAAAGAATTACACTTCTTCTGCAAAAACCCACAGATGCATAAATCAAAAAGCAAGCTGCCTTCTGAAATACTTCAAATAATATTAATGAAATTCTTTTTAACATTATACACCAATGGTGCAATGAAGAATATGCATGACAGCAAGTAAACACAGTGAGCAACTCTTATTCCTACAAGGCAGTAAGTAAAGTATGTGAAGGACAGTCTAAGATAATCTTTCTGGTTATAAGAGATGGGTAGCTTTAAGATAAGTGCCAAGACTGTTACTGTTTAAGGATTGATGATAATGTATTGCCAGAATACCTTTCTTACCCCTAGGAGAAAATTTTTTTTCACTCATGGAATGACATATCATCACCAAGGGAGAAAAAAACCTGAAAACTGTCAGTAACTAAGATACCTATTCTGACTTTAAAGAAGGTTTAGGAGTTCATGGATAAAACTGTGATGTTTGGTTTTCCAAAATTAAGTATTTTAATGTGTCTTAGTGGAAAAATCAGAATAATTTAAAGAACCTCTATTCTTCATCTTGACTGGCCAACAGACATGCTATCAGTAATTGGGGAACAGAAACTATATTCGGGATATGACATCTCGCTTTGTATATTTGAATGGAAACCAAACATCATGATGACAAGAAGTCTATTACCATTCCATTTTATTCATTCCCAAAGTTATTGTAGCAAAATCCTACAGGAAAGAATGAGAAATAAAAATAGTTTTCAAGAAAGTGTTTTTCAATCATGCAACCTTGAATATATCTAGTGAAAATCATTTAGTCTAATCCTGAGTTCTATTTAGGCTTCTTTGAGACATCATGAATGCCATTTGTACATTATTTGTTATAATCATTTGTACTTATGTAAGAATTATTTTCAAAGACAGAAATTTTCTCAAAGAAAATTTTGAGCTGCTATAGGCTGGGTGCAGTGGCTCACTCAGCACATTGGGAGGCTAAGGTGGGCAGATAAGATAAGACTGGGAGTTCGAGACCAGCCTGGCCCACATGGCGAAACCCATCTCTACTAAAAATGCAAGAATTAGCTGGGGGTAGTGGTGCATGTCTGTAATCCCAGCTACTCGGAAGGCGAAGGTTGTAGTGAGCCAAGATCATGTCGCTGCACTCCAGCCTGGGTGACAGAGTGAGACTGTTTCAAATGAAACTCAACCTTCAGCTTGCAAAATGATATCTTTATAATTAAGCAAACACAAAAGACCAGTGAGAGTTGCTTCTTTCTTCCTGGAGAAGTTGGCAGGATAACCGGAATCCTAGGAACTCCTCTGTGTTGAATTTGCCAAGTTCTGAGTTCAGAATTTTGTTTTTGAGATGACTATAAAAGCACCTAAAGGTCAAGGAAAACTTCTTTCTGTGATAAGGGACCTTAGCTTTAGTGTAGGTGACCATGCCCCTCTGTAAGATAGGGAGGAAGAATGTTCTGTTAGTTTCTTTCCTCTGACTAATCTTTTTTTCAGAACTTGTTAGTAGTTCATTCAGGGATTCAACTTTTTCCTGGTTTAGTCTTGGGAGAGTGTATGTGTCCAGAAATTTATTTATTTCTTCCAGTTTTTCTAGTTTATTTGTGTAGAGGTGTTTATAGTATTCTCTAATGATAGTTTGTATTTCTATAGGATCAGTGGTGATATCCCCTTTATCATTTTTTACTGGGTCTGTTTGATTCTTCTCTCTTTTCTTTATTAGTCTGGCTAGCAGTCTATCTATTTTGTTAATCTTTAAAAAAAAAAAAAACCTCCTGGAGTCATTCATTTTTTGAAGGGTTTTTCATCTCTTTATTTCCTTCAGTTCTGCTCCGATCTTAGTTATTTCTTGTCTTCTGATAGCTTTTGAATTTGTTTGCTCTTACTTCTCTAGTTCTTTTAATTGTGATGTTAGGGTGTCAATTTTAGATATTTTCTGCTTTCTTCTGTGAGCATTTAGTGCTATAAATTTGCTTCTAAACACTGCTTTTGCGGTGTCCCAGAGATTCTGGTACATTGTATCTTTGTTCTTTTTGCTTTCAAAGATCTTCTTTCTTTCTTTCTTTCTTTTTTTTTTTTATGAGACGGAGTTTCGCTCTTGTTACCCAGGCTGGAGTGCAATGGTGCGATCTTGGCTCACTGCAACCTCCGCCTCCTGGGTTCAGGCAATTCTCCTGCCCCAGCCTCCTGAGTAGCTGGGATTACAGGCACGCACCACCATGCCCAGCTAATTGTTTGTATTTTTAGTAGAGACGGGGTTTCACCATGTTGACCAGGATGGTCTCAATCTCTTGACCTCATGATCCACCTGTCTCAGCCTCCCAAAGTGTTGCGATTACAGGCGTGAGCCACTGTGCCCAGCCCTGAACTTATTTATTTCTACCTTACTTTTGTTATTTACCCAGTAGTCATTCAGGAGCAGGTTGTTCATTTTCCATGTAGTTGTACGGTTCTGAGTGAGTTTCTTAATCCTAGGATTCAATTTGATTGCACTGTTGTCTGAGAGACAATCAGGCAAGAGAAAGAAATAAAGAGTATTCAAATATGAAGAGAGGAAGTCAAATTGTCTGTTTGTAGGTGACATGATTGTATATTTAAAAAACCACACTGTCTCAGCCCAAAATCTCTTTAAGCTGATAAGCAACTGCAGCAAAGTCTCAGGATACAAAATCGATGTGCAGAAATTACAAGCATTCCTATATACCAACAAACAGAGTCAAATCATGAGTGAACTCCCATTCACAATTGCTACCAAGAGAATAAGATATATAAGAATACAACTTACAAGGGATGTGAAGGACCTCTTCAAGGAGAACTACAAACTACTGCTCAAGGAAATCGGAGAAGACACAAACAAATGGAAAAACATTCCACGCTCATGGATAGGAAGAATCAGTATTGTGAATATGGCAATACTGCCCAAAGTAATTTATAGATTCAGTGCTATCCTCATCAAACTACCATTGATTTTCTAAACATAATTAGAAAAAACTACTTTAAATTTCATATGGAACCAAAAAGGAGCTCATATATCCAAGACAATCCTAAGAAAAAAGAAAAAAGCTGGAGACAACACACTACCTGACTTCAAACTATACTGCAAGGCTACAGTAACCAAAATAGCATGGTACGATACCAAAACAGATATATAAACCAATGGAACAGAGCAGAGGCCTCAGAAATAATGCCACACATCTACAACCATCTGATCTTTGACAAAACTGGCTACCCATATGCAGAAAACTAAAACTGAACTCCTTCCTTACACCTTATACAAAATTAACTCAAGATGAATTAAAGACTTAAACATAAGACCTAAAACCAAAAAAAAAAAAAAAAACCCTGGAAGAAAACCTAGGCAATATCATTCAGGACATAGGCATGGCAAAGACTTCATGACTAAAATGCCAAAAGCAATGGCAACAAAAGCCAAAATTGGCAAATGGCATTTGATTAAAGAGCTTCTGCACAGCAAAAGCAACTGTTATCAGAGTGAACAGGCACCCTATAGAATAGGAGAAAATTTTTGCTATTTATCTGTGGGTCAAGATGGCCAGGGGGAGACCTATGTTAATTCTAGCTAAATAATTGTAAGCTTGCCTGGCTCAGAGTACACTGAAGTTTATACACCAAACTAAACTATGTTATTGGTGCAGTTAATTAGAAATCAAGTGGCAACAGGAAGCCTAAGGTAAAGACCAACCGAGAGCACAGTAACACCAGGGAACATCTTGGGGTGGTTGCAGGGCAGACAATACTGCTCTGGTCCTATGAATGCCTTTTCAACATGGAGACTGCATGGGGGTCTTATAAAGAGGGCTTATGCAAAGATCTCTGAGAAGGGAGGCAACCTCAACTCACAAGATCTGGGAGGATCTTTGCAGATAGGAGCTGGCAAGGAGGAGAAAAGCCTTGCAGGGCAGAGATCACAAATACCTCAGGCTCTGCCTAGGTTCTCAGAATGTGGAGTGATTTTAATTGCTCTATGTCCTTAATGCTCAGGAAATAAAAGCCCCTCGATGCATTGGGTATAGTCAAACCTGTGGCTCCTCACCCAATATACTTCTGATGCACCATGATAAGGTGATAAACTCAGAGTACTAGTTTAGCATGTCTTAGAAGGATCTCAAGTGCTAGCCTCCCCACCCTGGCATCATACCTACCCCTTCACCCTCCCCTTCCACACCCATGAGATCAATGAGGTTATTCACATAATAAAAGTGTTTGGAGCTCAGAGCTTGGGGCCAATGCATTTCCCACACTTGTGCTGGTTCCCTGGACCCATACTGTAAATTATACTCTCGTGTCTCTTATTTCCTTTTCTCAATCGCTTGTCACTGCAGGGACTAAGGGCACCCATATACAGATTTGGGGCTGGTACCCAATATTTACCCATCTGACAAAGGGCTAATATCCAGAATCTACAAGGAACTTAAACTAATTTACAAGAAAAATCAAACAACTCCATCAAAAAGTAAGCAAAGGATATGAAAAGACACTTCTCAAAAGAAGATATTTATGCAGCCTACAAACATGAAAAGAATGCTCATCATCACAGTCATTAGATAAATGCAAATTAAAACCACAATGAGATGCTATCTCACACCAGTTAGAATGGCAATCATTAAAAAGTCAGGAGACAACAGAAGCTAGAAAGGATGTGGAGAAACAGGAAAGCTTTTACACTGTTGGTGGGAGTGTAAATTAGTTCAACCACTGTAGAAGACAGTGTGGCTATTCCTCAAGGATCTAGAAATAGAAATATTATTTGACCCAGCAATCCCATTACTGGGTATACACCCAAAGGATTATAAATTATTCTACCTTGAAGACACATGCACACATATGTTTATTGCAGCACTGTTCACAAGAGCAAAGATTTGGAACCAACCCAAATGCCCATCAATTATAGATTGGCTAAAGAAAATGTGGCACATATACCCCATGGACTACTACATAGCCATAAAAAAATGAGTGCATGTCCTTTGCAGGGACATGGATAAAGCTGGAAATCATCATTCTCAGCAAACTAACACAGAAACAGAAAACCAAACACCACATGCTCTCATTCATAAGTGGGAGTTGAACGATGAGAAAACATGGACACAAGGAGGGGAACATCACACACCAGGGCCTGTCAGGGAGTGGGGGTTTGGGGAGGGATAGCATTAGGAGAAATAATGTAGATGACAGGTTGACAGATGCAGCAAACCACCATGGCATGTGTATACCTATATAACAAACCTACACATTCTGCACATGTATCCCAGAACCTAGAGTATAATAATAAAAATAAGTAAAATAAAATAATACTTTAGTTAAAAAAAAAGAGGAAAAAAATAGCCCCAACTTAATTCATGTTGGCTTCTTGGCATCTACTCACTTAACTAACCCCTTTTGTGTCGGGTTCTGTTTCTACTACTCTCTTGCCTTTACAACTATAAATCACCTAATTTAACCGTTGCCCACTGGACAGACCCCTCAATACTGTCTGGCAGCTTTGTTCACTCCTTGAAATTCTCTCCTTTGAATTTTTTACCATGACACATACTTCAAGCACTTTGTACTTGTTTGATTTCCATTTGTATCCTTAGAGCCTTTTCCTTTTCATCCAAATTCAAACCAAAAACGATGCAAAATAAGCAAAAGCCAGCAACAACAACTACATATACATATGCAGGCACGAAACCCAAACTATAATTGTATGGTTGAAAACAGATGTTTTCTTTCAGAAATCCTTTCAGAAATCTTTCAGAAATCCACTACCACTTCTGAGCATTTTCTCTTATTATTTTTTGGCAGTTTTCTTCTTTGCACTTTTAAAAATCTGCAGCTGTCTCTCTCTCTCTCTCTCTCTCTCTCTCTCATAAGCCAGCAGTTATTAATGATGTTAATAAATAGTTCTTTATTTACTTTTACTGTTTTAGAAAACAAGCTGAAAGAGTTGAGTAAAATGCCAGAGAGATACAGATAGCCAGTTGCAGGGCTGGCATTGGAAATCATGCCCTATTTACTGAAAAGGCAAAAAGTGCATTTTGTGCATGTATTCTGAACCATTCTTGCATTTTTTTTATTTGCAAAATGTTATAGGACTCAAACAGGGAGAATGCATCGCAGAGTACTCATCGCAGGCTAAGTTATGAATGACAGAGCAACAGTCACGTTTGTGGCTTGAACACATTAAAGCTGCATTAATGTTTTAGAAATTTGGCTTTACTAAAAGCATTAAAGATGCTATCCAGAAAACATTAGGGTACAGCATGTAAAATACTATTATTAATATAGATATACAGTGCTATCGTCATTGGTAAGGAGGTCTGAACACTCAAATTTATTCCTTTTCCTGCTAGTGACATTATCCCAAAGCATAAAGTCTTGTAAGTTCTCAGTGTCTACTTATAGATCTGGCTTATGTATCTTCTGTTTTTCTAGCTAATTGCTGTAGATCATCACTGCAAGGTGCCCATATCTTTCTAGTGTAAAAATTATTCTGGCCTCTGCTGCATGCAAATCAGGCAACCAGAATTCTACAAATATAAGGTGCTAATAGTGCACTGAAAGTGGATTAGAATGAGAAAAGAGTTGGCATTTGAGTCTAAAATTACTGCAGAATTGCCTCTTTCTGGATCAGGCTAGCAGTAGGTATCTTCTGACTCCCATGTCCTAGTGCTACACCATTTGCAAATGGATCTCCTATTATCTGCTGCCAAGCAGTTTCTGTCTTAATATATGTGTCAACATAATGATTTCCAGGGCATTAGCTATGAGGAAGCAGGGAGAATGGGTCTTTATAATTGAACAATGACAGTTTACAATCTGCCAGTAAAGAAATGGAGAATCCACATTTTTTCATTGTCAGATTTTAGTGAAAGAATGGGTCAAACAGATGAAGTTTTTAGCTTCTTTAGTAAATAAACACCTTTACAATGGAAGGAAACTATGATAAGGCTGTTGGGAGCATTTGAGAGCAGGCCTTAAGCCTGACATAATAGGCCTTAAAGAAAGTGGCCATAAACAGAATATGTATAGCACTGTGACATACTCGGGATGGCAGTGCCACATATTGCTAGAGGTTGTTGGTTTACTGGAGCTGGGGGAAGAAAGACCTGACCAGCTCTTTGGCGGAAGATGGCTGGAAGGCTTCTGAACCACCAACAATAGATGAGTGACAGGTGCCTTAACGATAAATTCCAGCTGCAGTAGGTAAGTGAGCCAGAGCCTGTTTCTTGCCACTCAAAAATACTTTGTTCCCTTTGAAGAATGTTTTTGGTTAAATGATGATTATCACTTGCTTGCTGTCAATAGATGTGTGGGTCAGACTCTGCTCCGAGGCTGTCAGCTGGGAATGCTGAGGCCCCCTGTCCATCCCACAGCTTTTTGCTCTCTACCTCTGTGTCTGTTTCTTAATTCCTTCAGCGCCGCCTGGTTTGGGGTCTCTGCGACAGAGCTGGTCTTGGCAAAGGCAAAGTAGAAAAACACATTTTTTATGGCATTTGTTTGTTCTCATATAGCTTAAATTTTTAAAAAAATTCTTCAGAAATTTTCATATTCTTCAGGTTATAGGGATTGATGCTCAGAATTTAGAAAAAAACAGATTAGGTATTGTTAAAGGAAGTTGTTTTATTTGTTCAATCAATCATAAAATCATTCATTAAAGTTTTGGTTTAATAAAGCACATTAATAACTATGTAAAAATTTAAGCATATCTCTAAGAAGCAAACATCTGTGATTTCTTAGATAAGGCTGCATAATGACTTGGTATTATTTAATGTAATGCTGTTTGACTGGACATAGACCTAACTAAGAAAAAAACAGTGTTTATATAAAGTAAAAGGAACAGTGTAATATGTAAATAATGTCATAAAGAATTAATATAGGGACCCAGGGTGGTAAAAACCAAAAAACATAAGTAAATCAAAAACCAGTGGAATAAGAGATTCAAACTAGTTGGTTAGATACAGGAAATGGATTTTTGTATGCCTATCAAATACTTAAGAACCAGTAGTGTAGCCATAGTAGACCTATAAAAGGCCTAGACTTATTTTACTGTGATTCTCTTTGCTATCTCTTTTTATTTTTAAACAATTTATTTCAGAAACATAGGCGATGCTGGGGAGTAGTATGTCCCTGGGTTCAGTAAGTAAAATGACTTTCTTAGCTTATTAAGAAAACACTAGAAATTCCAGCCCATCCATATGTTCTGTTGCAGGAAAAGTAACATCCTAGAGATGGCTTCAGAGATCCACATGTCAGACCCTGTGTGCCTCATCGAGAACTTTAATGAGCATCTGAAGGTTAATGAGGAAGCTTTGGAGACCCTGTCTGCCATTACGCAGCCTGTAGTGGTTGTGGCGATTGTGGGCCTCTATCGCACTGGCAAATCCTACCTGTTGAACAGGCTGTCTGGGAAGAACAAGGGTGAGTGGCACCAGAAAAGCTCTGCCAAACCCTTCTGTCCATTCACACAGTCACCATCCAGTACAGGGAAGTGAGGAGAGAAAGTAAGACATGAGGATGAGTATTTAAAACCAATATTTAGGCCACAGCTGGTCTTTTTATCTTCTGAAAGATGAAGGGCAGTTCTCTGTTCCTGACAAATCACCTTTTTTTCGTTGTCTTAATTTCTTCCTGTAAAATGTATAATATGTTCTCCTTGTAAGGAGTAAGACATCAATGAATAATTTCCATATATATAATTATAAACTAGCAGCATTCTATAGTGTCATATTTTTTATTTAAATATCAATGTTCCAACCTATGGTATTTAATATTATTTTTCCATTTCTATATCATCATTCAAATCAATACTGGTTGTACTTCCTGCTATCTCATCTTGCTTTCCTTAAACTCTAGCTGAATCATCAAGCAAATCCCCAATTTTCAGTTTCTCTTCTATTACAACCTCTTACTCTCCCTGGCAGGCTTCTCTGTTGCATCTACGGTGCAGTCTCATACCAAGGGAATCTGGATATGGTGTGTGCCTCATCCCAACAGGCCAAATCACACATTAGTTCTGCTTGACACTGAGGGACTGGGAGATATAGAAAAGGTAAGAAAGAAGGATTCCTTTTTAAACCTCCTAATCTCTGAACAGTCTTTCCACAGGGAGATTTTGGGTTTATTTTTGTAAATGTGTAGCTCCACTTGACCAATGTATATCCCCCATTGTTTTACTTTGTATTTTTAATAGTCAGAGTTTGGAAGCCTGAAGTAAGAAAATACATTTATAAGCCAGAATCAGAACTGTGTTGATGTTGAGCTAGGCAGTTAACTCAAATTCAGAAAGATGGTGCAGATAAAATCACTGTTACAAACCTGATCCTGCGATTACACTAGTTAATATTGGGTGCTATTCTTAAATGAACTTGTGTTCCAGTCAAAGCTCTAGCACTTGTAGCTTTCTGACTTTAATAAAAGAAGTAACTCTCTCCAAATGTCCTATTTTCTCTTTCGTCTTTCTTATTCAACTCATTACTTAAAAACAGTAGGTACATGGGCCTTTCCTAGTTATATGCTGGTAAGTACTTAAAAACCAGCTCACTGACAAAAAAACAAACACAAAAACAAAAACAACCATGATCTGTAGCACTTGACTATTTTCTGAATACTCCCATCATAATTGATTTCAAGCTATCTAAGTGAATTCACTAAACTCAGACTTGGGAAGACATGTACACATCTGGCTGTCATGAGTTGGTATGAAGTGGCTCTAGCACACACCTGGATCTTTCTCTTGAACTTCCATTGTTTTCTTGTGTTTTTCTTTGTTTTTGATTTGTCAAGACTCAAAGATGATAAGTCACAATTTAAGCCTCAGTTTCTTTACCTACAAAATGGAGATAGTAACTATAAACCCATCTCACAGCATTTTGTTAGAATTTGATAAGATCATTAATGTGAACTGCATTATTGATACTATTCAATAAAATAGGTATATGTACTGTGTATATAGGCCAATTTTGTTTTATGTGTTGGAAAACCTCAGTTTTAAGTACTCTGATCACCCCACTAACTTTATCCCTTCTGCAAATATTTAATAGTAGCTATAAGAGGAACTGGTAAGTTAATAAGTTACTGATCAGTATAAAATTATCAATGCTAACAAAAGAACTATCCAAAGTTAATATCTCTAACAATCTTTATTTGTCTTGTTCTAAAAAAAAAAAAAAGAGGCTTTGTACACCAAGAGCTTATTTTTAAATATTGCTCTTCTGGGAATCCCATGAGACATGACTTAAATTTAGTCTAACTTCTAGGCTGACAACAAGAATGATATCCATATCTTTGCACTGGCACTCTTACTGAGCAGCACTTTTGTGTACAATACCATGAACAAAATTGATCAAGGAGCTATAGACCTACTGCAGTATCCTTCTGTGGTACAGGGTGGCATCAAAGTCTGAGAAAACTCTTCTCTTTACCAGATGAGTGTCTGTGAGAACTTGTGAATCACAAAAATTGAAACATGATAAACATTGAAAGTACAAAGAAAGGAGTCAGTATATTTACTGACAAAATGATCATTTGGTTAAGACTCATAGGGAAAAATAAAGGTATGGGGAGACATGGAATTAAGTATGGGTTTGGATACAGTCCTATTTCTGCCAGTTTTCTTTAATTGCATCTCAGCAATGTGACAGAACTGACAGATCTGCTCAAGGCAAGAACCTCACCTGACCTTGATGGGGTTGAAGATGCTGCTGACTCTGAGAGCTTCTTTCCAGACTTAGTGTGGACTCTGAGAGATTTTTCCTTAGGCCTGGAAATAGATGGGCAACTCATCACAGCAGATGCATATCTGGAGAATTCACTGAGGCCAAAGCAAGGTAACAGGAACTTCAATTTTGGAAAGATTTATAAAAAAGTATTCTAAGAAATTATCTCTTTTGTTTAGGTGGTTAAATTTATGGATTTCTATATATGTTCACCTAGCTCTCCTACAAAGTAAATAATGAACATTATTGCATTACTGCCTAATTCTTAGAACAAATTTCTTTTCTTTTTGACTTTCCCTGATTAGTTACCTTTTTTCTTTTTCTTAAGATTTATGAAGATATATTAATCTGGGTGACATCAGGCAAAAGCACATTTATTTGAGGTAAATAAGTGAAAATGAATGTAAATTCTATGCTAAATAAATCCTATTTTTTATTCTCCAGGTAGTGGTCAAAGAGTTCAAAATTTCAATTTGCCCCGTCTGTGTATACAGAAGTTCTTTCCAAAAAAGAAATGCTTTATCTTTGACTTACCTGCTCACCAAAAGAAGCTTGCCCAACTTGAAACACTGCCTGATGAAGAGCTAGAGCCTGAATTTGTGCAACAAGTGGCGGAATTCTGTTCCTACATCTTCAGCCATTCTATGACCAAGACTCTTCCAGGTGGCATCCAAGTCAATGGATCTCGTGAGTATGATTTTTAGGATTTTCCTTCAATTTAATGTAAACAATAACGGACATTTTTAATAAGATTATCCTTGTAGTGTCAATAGGAATTGCTACTGTGAAAATCATATGTATTATATTTATTAAGTTTCTGTGAGTATAACACATTACTAGTGTGTGTTTTTTGTAGTAATACCTTTATTTTATTATTTTTTTTTTCAGGTGTTTATTTTTTTAAAATTTTTATTGCATTTTAGGCTTTGGGGTACCTGTGCAGAACGTGCAAGATAGTTGCATAGGCACACACATGGCAGTGTGTTTTGCTTCCTTCCTCCCATTCACCCACATTTGGCATTTCTCCCCAGGCTATCCCTCCCCAGCTCCCCTCCACTGTCCCTCCCCTATTCCCCCCAATAGACCCCAGTGTGTAGTACCCCGCTCCCTGTGTCCATGTGTTCTCATTTTTCTCATCCACCTATGAGTGAGAATATGTGGTATTTCCTTTTCTGTTCTTGTGTCAGTTTGCTGAGAATGATGTTCTCCAGATTCATCCATGTCTTTACAAAGGACATAAACTCGTCATTTTTTATTGCTGCATAATATTCCATGGTGTATATGTGCCACATTTTCCCAGTCCAGTCTATCGTCGATGGGCATTTGGGTTGGTTCCAGGTCTTTGCTATTGTAAACAGTGCTGCAATGAACATTCGTGTGCATGTGTCCTTATAGTAGAACGATTTATAGTCCTTTGGATATATACCCAGTAATGGGATTGCTGGGTCAAATGGAATTTCTGTTTCTAGGTCCTTGAGGAATTGCCACACTGTCTTCCACAGTGGTTGAACTAAATTACACTCCCACCAACAGTGTAAGAGTGTTCCTATTTCTCCACATCCTCTCCAGCATCTATTGTCTCCAGCTTTTTTAATGATCACCATTCTAACCGGCGTGAGATGGTATCTCAATGTGGTTTTGATTTGCATCTCTCTAATGACCAGTGATGATGAGCATTTTTTCATGTGTTTGTTGGCCTCATGTACATCTTCTTTTGTAAAGTGTCTGTTCATGTCCTTTGCCCATTTTTGAATGGGCTTGTTTTTTTTTTTTCCTGTAAATCTGTTTGAGTTCTTTGTAAATTCTGGATATCAGCCCTTTGTCAGTTGGGTAAACTGCAAAGATTTTTTCCTATTCTGATGGTTGCTGATTCACTCTAGTGACTGTTTCTTTTGCCATGCAAAAGCCATGGAGTTTGATTAGGTCCCATTTGTCTATTTTGGCTTTTGTTGCCAATGCTTTTGGTGCTTTGGTCATGAAGTCCTTGCCTACTCCTATGTCCTGAATGGCTTTGCCTAGATTTTCTTCTAGGGTTTTTATGGTGCCAGGTCTTATGTTTAAGTCTTTAATCCATCTGGAGTTAATTTTAGTGTAAGGTGTCAGGAAGGAGTCCACTTTCTGCTTTCTGCACATGGCTAACTAGTTTTCCCAACACTGTTTATTAAACACGGAATCCTTTCCCCATTGCTTGTTTTTGTCTGGTTTATCAAAGATTATATGGTTGTAGATATGTTGTGTTGCCTCCGATGCCTCTGTTCTGTTCCATTGGTCTATATCTCTGTTTTGGTACCAGTAACATGCTGTTTTGATTACTGTAGCCTTGTAGTATAGTTTGAAGTCTGGTAGTGTGATGCCTCCCACTGTGTTCTTTTTGCTTAGAATTGACTTGGCTATGTGGACTATCTTTTGGTTCCATATGAAGTTCATGGTGGTTTTTTTCCAGTTCTGTGAGGAAATTCAATGGTAGCTTGATGGGGATAGCATTGATTCTGTAAATTACTTTGGGCAGTATAGCCATTTTCACAATATTGATTCTTCCTAACCATGAACATGGAATGTTTCTCCATCTGTTTGTGTCCTCTCTTATTTCATTGAGCAGTGGTTTGTAGTTTTCCTTGAAGAGGTCCCTTATGTTCCTTGTAAATTGTATTCCTAGGTATTTTATTCTCTTTGTAGCAATTGTGAATGGCAGTTCGTTCTTGATTTTGTTCTCTTTAAATCTGTTATTGGTGTATAGGAATGCTTGTGATTTTTGCACATTGATTTTATATCCTGAGACTTTGCTGAAGTTGCTTATCAGTTTCAGGAGTTTTTGGGCTTAGGTGATGGGGTCTTCTAGGTATACTATCATGTCATCTGCGAATAGAGACAATTTGGCTTCCTCCTTTCCTATTCGAATACCCTTTATTTCTTTTTCTTGCCTGATTGCTCTGGCTAGAACTTCCAATACTATGTTGAATAGGAGTGGTGAGAGAGGGCATCCTTGTCTAGTGCCAGAATTCAAAGGGAATGCTTCCAGTTTTTGCCCATTTGTAGTAATACCTTTAAAGTTACATAAAATAGGAACAAAACCTTAAGATAAGATAAAATTAAAGATTTATTGAACTGGATTAATCCACACAGGCTGGCAGCATTTGTTTGACAACTATATTGGATTTTTATTATGTGTCACAGTCTTTGATAGGCACAAGATGAGCAAGACATACATGTTTTTTTGTGTGTACAATACCATGTCTACACTGTATAAGTGAAACTTCATTGATACAAACTTTAAACAAAGGCCCAAGTTGTCTTGAACCCTAAAAGAAAGCTAAGCAGACTTCTGAGTCTAGTTTTCCTTAAGAACTCTATGTCTCAGAACTCTGTAAGTAATTGTTATGTTATAGGAGGAATTTGAGTGGAAACGAAAGTGTGCAAATGACAAAAACATAAAACAGGAAAGTTCAAACAAACATTAAGAGAAACCTGGTTTAAATTGCTTACTTTGTTCTGTTTCAGAGAAGGGTAGCTCTCATCCTAGCTTAATTATACTAAAGTAAAATAGAAAAAGGAATTCTGAAGAGAGCAGAAAGCTGAGGAAAGAAAAGAGCAAGATTGAAGGGACAGAAGTCTATAGCATTGTATTCAAGCATATTCAAATGAATATGCTTGACTTTTATATGATCATCTTCTCATTTCTCCATCAAAAAAGATGAAATGTGGACAATCACAAACATCTTAAAATTTTCTCTTTTCTTATTTGAACACAGTTTCTTTCCCAAAGAATGAAAAACTTGGCTTCCTGATCACACAATTTTCCAAATAAACTTATTTGGGCAACTTGACTACTGTCTATAATGCTAAAAAGTTTCAGGCAATGTAACTATTAAATGTACATTCTCAGAAATTGCTATATTGATCATATTTTCTTTCTTTGCAAATCATATAAACATTTCTTTCTTCCATGGAGGTCTGAAGAACTTGGTGCTGACCTATGTCAATGGCATCAGCAGTGGGGATCTGCCTTGCATAGAGAACACAGTCCTGGCCTTGGCCCAGATGGAGAACTCAGCCACAGTGCAAAAGGCCATTGCTCACTATGACCAGCAGATGGGCCAGAAGGTGCAGCTGCCCACGGAAACTCTCCAGGAGCTGCTGGACCTGCACAGGGCCAGTGAGAGGGAGGCCATTGAAGTCTTCATTAAAAATTCTTTCAAGGATGTAGACCAAAGTTTCCAGAAAGAATTGGAGGTGATATTTTTGTTTTTAGTTCATGGGGATTATGATCAATAGAAGACAAAGTATTGCTATGAATGATAGAACTTAGTTAAGAAAAGAAATTCATACTAGATTGGAAACCAATAATCAATATATAGCTGTGATACAACTTTTATTCCAAAAACAAACAAATATGTAACTACTCTGGACTTTGTAGGTTCGGAAGTTTTCACATATGCACACATTTACCATGTTATACCCATGGACTAAATTTTAATTAATTTTCTACCTTTAAACAATTGCATTTATAAAGTATTAAATTTCCATTGGAAATCCCAAGTAAAACACTGAAATAATAAAAGACATGTTGGCTGGGTGCGGTGGCTCATGCCTATAATCCCAGCACTTTGGGAGGCTGAAGTGGGTGGATCACGAGGTCAAGAGATCGAGACTGTCCTGGTCAACAAGGTGAAGCACCGTCTCTACTAAAAATACAAAAATTAGCTGGGCATGGTGGTGCGCACCTGTAGTCCCAGCTACTCAGGAGGCTGAGGCAGGAGAATTTGCTTGAACCCAGGAGGCGGAGGTTGTGGTAAGCCATGCCATTGCACTCCAGTCTGGGTAACAAGAATGAAACTCTGTCTCAAAAAAAAAAAAAAAAGAAATGTTGTAGGCTAAATTTAAAATTAAAACATGAAGCTAGAGGTCTGTGGCATGAAGATTACACCTAAAGCAGAAACAACAAGAGATTCAAAACCAAAATAAATGTTATTTTTCTATGGAGTATCATCCTTAGACTTTTTCCAGGTTTGGTGGGAAGGATATAGTCCTGCTTATATGTGTCTTCCTCTAAGTTTCTAGAAAAAAATATAGATTCTTTTTGAGAATTATTTCCAGAAATACTGAAGTATTGCTAACATCTTTTCCATGGGTTTTTAATCTCTTTGAAGACTCTACTAGATGCCAAGCGGAATGACATTTGTAAACAGAACTTGGAAGCATCCTCAAATCGCTGCTCTGCTTTACTTAAGGATATTTTTGGTCCTCTAGAAGAAGCAGTGAAGCAGGGAATTTATTCTAAACCAGGAGGCCATAATCTCTTCATTCAGAAAATGGAAAAGCTGAAGGCAAAGTACTATCAGGAACCTAGGAAAGGAATACAGGTATCCTGGTTCTACCTAGTAGTTTTGGAGAATTCCTGAGGGACTTCTTAGAAAAAAACAGTGAGAACAGGAAACATGCCATGTATACAGCCACACAGATGAGGTTTATGTCTCTCCCTAGCAGTAACCGTTTTATTGAATAAGCATTCATGGGAAAACAATGTGCCCCGTGTTGGTGCTTCTAGCACAGAATTTACACTCTAATGGTAGCAGTGGGATTAACTCGAACCATCACCATAATCACCAGACTTGTTTTGTGAGCATCAATATTCATTGGAACAAAGAGGCCTTTATGTTCATATTGGGCAGAATCCCAATACTTGAAACTAACTTAAGAAACACCATTGGCTTACACAAACTAAAAACAAAATATTTAAATATTTTAGTTTAGTTTCAAGTATAAATACATTCAGGAGTTTAAATAATAATATTCATTTCCTCCTTCCTTCTTTCTGTCATTTTTGTTTCCTTTTCCTGACTTAATTGGCTTCATTTCCAGGCAGGCTCACTTCACATGACAATAAAGATGACACCAACAGGTCCAAGCTTAACTAGTCCTTACTGCCCTCAGTCTCAGGGGAAAGAGAGTGTCTTTTTCCCAGCATAAATCAGTCTTTCAAGCACACAAGCATCATCAATTTTCATACTGTTTGCGGTGTTTTTCTACCTGTGAACAAGTCCTTTGCGTCTAGTGGACTTACATGCTCTGACTGACCATGGGGTCATGCCCAAACTTGTGACAGGAGAGGGTGTTCCACAAGCCCCTGGAAAAAACAAGACTTAAAGATGTTTATGACGTTCCTAGTCACCATTTCCTGCTTCTAACTGCATGTGTTTGGGGTTGCTAGGCTGAAGAAGTTCTACAGAAATATTTAAAGTCCAAGAAGTCTGTGAGTGATGCAATATTACAAGCCGACCAGGCTCTCACGGAGAAGGAAAAAAAGATGAAAGGTGAGAAGAAAGTGGAAATGATGCAAGATAAAAAAAAACCTCTACAAATTTGAAATTAATTTAGCCTATCCCTCATAGGATCTTAAACTAGCACAAGAATGGCAAAGATATTTCTTAGCTCCTCAGGCCGTATCTGACTGTGGCATGATCCTGCATTGTGGTTACCTGGAAAGGAGAAACAACCCCTGGGAATTTTCTCCAGGAAGCTGGAACAATCACAAATAAAAGAGGGAGGCAGAAGGAGGGGGCACATTAATCCTAGAGAAGTTTATCTCTTTCTCCTCAGAGGAACAAGTGAAAGCAGAGGCTGCAAAGGCTAATGCAAGAAGGTTGGAGGAGATTCAAAGGAGGAACCAGCGAATGATGCAGGAGCAGGTTAGAGTCCATCAGGAACAAGTGAGGCAAATGGAGAGAGACAGACAAAATTGGCTGGCAGAGCTACAGAGGACAGAGGAACAACGGATGCAGGTATTCATCAATTGTTTCATCTCTCCCCTCCCTGTAATCATGAGAGTATGAAGCAGTGGGAAAGGGAGAGGCAGCATGCTACTGCGGCTCTCAGCAAGGAGCCTGGAGCCAGAATGCCTGCGTATGAATCCAAGCTCCACCTCTTGGCAACTATATGGTTTAGGAAAGTTATCTATGCCCTCTGTGTCTCATTTCCCTTTTATGTAAAATGGAGACAGTGATGATATCTATGTAGGGTTATTTTGATAATGAAATGAGTTAATATTTATGTTTAAATGGTTCCTGGTACAGAGTAAGCACTATATGTTGTTCAATAAAAACCAAGGCATTTCTAGGCTGCAGTGATTGGTCTCTCCTGTTAACTTGTTAATTGCCCTGGACAATCTTTTGCTTTGGTCATAGATACTTTGTTAATTTGATTTCATGTTACGGTGTCTATGACCCTGTTCTTGCCTGGATCATCTCTGTTCTGAAGGCCTTTAATCTGCCAGTTTGTTTCATCTAGTTCTTTAGTTTTATTTACCAATTACTCTCAGTAGTTACCAAACACTCTCCAATAGTTCTTATTTATCAATTATTGTCATAGCACTTTACATGCATGATGTCATCTAATTCATTCACTGTAAAGCAGAACTACTGCGTCCTCATTTTTCTGATGAGATAAATGGGGTTTTAAGGAGATAATAACTGCCAACATCACACAAGCCTCATACATTAACAAAACTGCCTTCCAAATGAGTAGAATCTGCAATGTTTTTACTTCTGCACACCTACTGTGAAATTCCTGTGTCAGCACCCCGATGAGAGAAATGACATCCTACTTCTCCTTGGCTTGCCAGTCTGTGGGTACTAGTTCTTCAGAAGTTACTCTAAAATATTTCTGATTGTAGCTCCTTTTGAAAGAGCAGTATGAGCAACACGTGGTTGTGTCTTCACTCTTTTCTCCTACTTCTGCTGCCAAAACTGTGGTGATCTGAACAAATTATCTCATCTAAGAATTAGAAAGCCCACCTGATTGCATGTCATTTAGATACCATATTTTTGTTACAACCTCTTCTTTTAGAAATATATCTAACATTCTCCTACGTGTTAATGAGAATTGAAGTCAAGATATGACTAAGATTGCCCAAGGAAATTGCGTGGTTTAAGGGAGAAGGAGCTTTGGTATGCAATCCTAGGGATACCAATATTCCAGGGGTGAGAAATGACAGTTTTGGAACTAGAGAAAGACAAGGGGGGTGAATAATTACAGAAATAGGTTAGATGTACTTGAATGGAAGAGAGATATTCAGGAACTTTTTATTGCTACAGTAGATGAAAAGAAGGACAAGTGAGTGATTTAGGCAATCAGAAGATGTTTGATCTTACTTTCTATTTATCACACTTTAGGAACAAGCTGCACAGCTCAGAGCAACATTTGAAGCTGAAAACAGAAGACTTCACCATGAGCTCCAGTATGTCCAGAGGAATGTTGTTTGTGACGATCCATGTGTCTTACTCTAAAGTGCTAAATGTGGGAGCTTCCTTTTTGACTCTTTGTCCATGATGACACAACGGAACAAGAAACTACAGAACTTGGGACAATCAACATTTAAATGAACTTTATAATTATTTTTTCAAATTTTCATACAGAGTTATAAGATTATGATGCCAGTATCTGGTAAAATGTACATCTCAATAATCCTGTAGTTTAAATGATTATTGTTTCCTTTAAGAGATAATAAGCTATATAAGAGGCAAGGAATCACTGCCTTCATTTACGCTTGATATTGGGATGGTTTCATCAGGAGATGCATTCTCTTGCATCTCAATGCCATCTGTCTAATTTCTCATATTTGTCTCAGGGTATTTTGATACCTAGAGCAGCAGTTTCCAACCCTCGGGCCATAAACAGGTTCCGGTCTGTGGCCTTTTAGGAACCTTGCCGCACAGCAGGAGGTGAGCAGCAGGTAAGAGAGCATTGGCACTGTGGGTAACACCCTCCATGGGCACCGAAGAACTGTCCAGACTCCAGGCACAACTAGTCCCTGAAGAATATCTTAGTTTATAGTGTTATTGCTCAGCTGTTTCCTTTATATAATCCTTCATGTATAATCATATATTAGTTTATAGAATTAGTGCTTGAAGTGTAACTTACTGCTTACATATAGCTAGCATACTTAGTCCTATATAATTTTTCTATATAATCATATAAGTATTGTAGTTGGAGCTGTACTGACACATTTAGTGCTGATTTATAGAATCCTTCTATATAACCATATAGTAGTGGTAGGAGTAATGCCTAGAGCAGTCACAGAACAGAAGCAGTACATGGGAAAACAGCCAGCCCAGGACGAGAACCAAAGATCCAGGTGGTGTCATCCCTGCCTGAAAGGGCATTCGCTGTATGGCAGGCTTGGAGCAAGTGCTTCTCATCCTGATAAAGGAGTTGTAGTACCTTGCATCCAGTTTCTGTGGAAATTAGGCCTCAGGCCTGAGATCCTGGAAGTAACTGAGGGAGAAGAACCCCTCTGGTGTGACCAGTCACAGCTGCTGTACACCCTGTCAATGTTTTCTCACTTCTCTGCTATCTCAAAGAATTCTCCCATAAATATCTTAAGAACACAAGTCTGTCAGCTCTCACTACATTAAGCTTACAGTATCCTTCTATTAGAAATTCTTTGAATTCTCCAGCCCCCAGATAAGAAGTGTTGCACACAACACCTGTTCCACACAGCCCCCTCCTTGCCTCAGTGACCTAATGGGGTGGACCCCTTTTCTGTACATGACCCTCTACTCCTGCACACGGCCCACCTCTCTGCCCAGGTGACATAATGGAGTGGTCCCCTCGCTTGTAACTCAAGTGATTATGTATGCCCTGTTACTAAGCCTGTAGATGATCTCACTCATGACCCTGTCCCCTGCTTGTACCTAATAAATACAGATGCTCTGGGGCATTTGGGGGCCACTGCTGATCTCCACTCACAGGTGGTGTGGCCCCCCCGAGTCCAGATGCTCTTCACCTGTTCTTCAGTGTCCTGTCTCTTTACCTCTTGGATCCTGCACCTCAACACAGCATAAAGGACCCCACGACCCTGTGGGGCCTCCACAGCCCTACATACTACCTGAGCTCTGCCTCCTGTCAGATCAGCAGTGGCATTAGATCCTCATAGGAGTGGGAACCTTATTAACTTGACCAAAGTCTGGGCACAACTGGGCATCACTCTTGCTAATGGTCATGTGCTGAGTGCCATCAGAGGGAAGTATCAATGGTAAAGTGGAAACAATGCGCAGCTTTCAACTGGGTGGAGGCTGCTATTCTATGGACAGTGAGGTAATTTTTTGGCACTGTCAACAGACAATCTCTGTAGAGAAATTCTGAGCTGAAAGCCAATAATGTTATCATCAAATAGAGATTCCTTCAGAAGATGAAAGGAATTACCAGCGTGGAAATTGTGTCATAGGCTTAAGGGCTAAAGAAGAAGCCTTTTCTTTTTTGTTCACCCTCACTGAGAACATAAATAGGACATTTTATAACCTGAAACAATTTATATTGGATTTAATAATTATGTATAATATCTATAATCCTTTAGATCTTATAAATATGTGGTATAAGGAATGTTATATAATATGCCAAAAATCTGACTGAGTGCATTTAATGCTTACTTACAGTCCTAAAGTTAAATGATCTTAATTCTTTGCAATCATATATGAAAGATGATTGATTTCTGTTAAAGTATATATCTTACATAAGTATATCTATTTGTACAGATTTTAACCATAAAAACATTTTGGGAAAACCATAAATTAATTTCTTTGTTTTAATTTTTCTCAATAGTTAAAAGTATATAAAGACTAAATTTCCCTAAGGAGATTAAGAATTGCTTTAAGACTAGAATTAAAACACATTATATTACATCTTTTTATGTACTTTTTGATACTTTGTTTTGTATATCTCCAGTAAAACTTTTTTTGTTGACATTATAAAAACATTATGAAACATTACACAAAGCTCTGTTTTTCTCCCTTAAAAGTACTTACTTAACTGAAGAATTTTCCATGTAGGTGATATGACAGGAGCTTGAATTTTTTTTGGTCATCAAAATATGATTTACTTACACACAGAAAAAAGCAGAAAAATTTAGTATCTGCTCCTTTTACTGTTCTTTGAAGTTTTAATATGAGAAATTTTTAATACCAGATAGGATGTGGTATTACTTAGCAGTATTTTTAGATTTGTACTGAAGTTCAGAAGGTACCAGCATATTCAACTGAGTGTTTGCCTAGTAATACCCTATAATTACCTTTTCAAGCTGTGCAATTCATAAAGAAAAAAATGCATTTTATCATCCAAGAAAATGTTATGGGTAAAAAGAATAGCTCTAACTCCAAATTAAATATTTTTATTTTTATTAAACACCTTAAACAAGTTTTTAAAAACCTGAGATTCAGCAAAATTAAGTCATTTGTCTAAGGTTTCACACCTTGTTACTGTTAACCTAGGCCATGTTACAAAATAGTTGATTTCTAGTCTAATACTCTCTATTATATCTCCCCCACCAAAAACCAGAGAGGCATGCTGCTTTCACTTGAGGTCCCCATTTCCTTCCACACCAGCTTCCCTGGCTCCCACTCATCCTCAGATATTTCATCTGATAGGATAGAGATGCCATTGGGTGCAAAAGAACAAGAAAAGACACTGTAAGGTAAACACTGATGGTTTCTTGAAGCTACCAATAAGTAGTGTATATTTTCTAACTTTCTTTGTTTTACTGTTGTGAAATCAACTGATTTAGTTTTAAATGTAATGAAAAGCAAGGCAATAGATTCTCCCCTACACCCTGCAGGTGGAATGCAACATTGTTAACATCTTGATTTAAGCCTCACAGACTTCTGAATTCCACAATTGTAAGGTAATAAGCTTCTGTTATTTTAAGCCACCAAATTAGTAATAATTTGTTACAGCAGCAATAGGAAACTAAGGTAATGTCTTTATTAATTAACATTATGAATAGTTACTTGTACCAGCTAAGAGATATTTAGAATTTATTATGTGTCACTTTATTATGGTCACTGTAGTGATTCATCTGTTGCTCATTAAAACCTTACAAACATTAAACATAAAGTATTGTTTTATGACAATTATTGTTTTAAGTAATATTATCAATGTATGTTAATGTTATCATTATTAAAATTATTATTGTTAAGGCATGGAAATTAAAAACATTAAGAACAATACCACAGAAGGTGTTTTGAATTTAGACCCCACATTAATAATAATCTTGTGGTACTTTCTTATCTTGCTTAATGATATGATTTGGCTGTGTCCCTACACAAATCTCATCTTGAGTTGTAGCTCCCATAATCCCCACATGTGGGAGAGACCTGGTGAGAGGTAATTGAATCATAGGGGTGGGTTTTCCTGTGTTGTTTTCATGATAGTGAATAAATCTTATGAGATCTAATGGTTTTATAAAGGGCAATTCCTTGGCACATGCTCTCTTGCCTGCCGCCATGTAAGATGTACCTTTTTTCCTCCTTCACCTTCTGCCATGACTGTGAGGCCTCTCCACAATCAATTTTAATTACTTTAAAAGAATTAAAATTAAAAGCATAGCTTCAAAACAATGTGTAAGAATTCAGCACAAAATAAGTAGGTAAAGAAATTTCCAAAATGAAGTAGAGAAAATGTGGTAATGACTCTAGTGTATAAAGATCACCAACAGATTGGGAGGCCAAGGCAGGCAGATCACCTGAGATTGGGAGTTCGAGATCAGCCTGACCAACACAAAGAAACCCCATCTCTACTAAAAATACAAAAGTAGCTGGGCATGGTAGCACATTCCTGTTAATCCCAGCTACTTGGGAAGCTGGAACAGGAGAATCACTTGAACCCGGGAGGCAGAGGTTGTGGTGAGCCAAGATTGCACCATTGCACTGCAGCCTGGGCAACAAGAGAAAAATTCTGTCTCAAAAAAAAAAAAATCACCAACAACATGGACACAGGGAGAGGGTCTACTACACACTGGGGTCTATTGGAGGGAATGGGGGAGGGACAGTGGGGGGGCTGGGGAGAGACAGTGGGGGGGCTGGGGAGAGATAGCCTGGGGATAAATGCCAAGTGTGGGTGAAGGGGAGGAAGGCAGCAAAATACACTGCCATGTGTGTACCTATGCAACTATCTTGCACATTCTGCACATGTACCCCAAAACCTATAATGCAATAAAAATTTAAAAAAAATCACCAACAGAATAGAAAGTCCAAAAAAATAGACTTTATAGGAATAAAACAGGGTAAAGATAGACTTCTTAGTAGGTTGGGACTAAGGAAAAGATCAAGTTGTCACCAGACCTCACACACAATACAGTAAGATAAGAAAAAAGAATCACACTAAAATTAAAAAAAAGATAAAATGTAAAAATATCAAAACTCATTTGAAGAAATTGAGGTCATGTTCTTTGTAAACCTATAGAGGAGAGGGCCTTTCTAAATGTGACTCAAAACTCCCTGGAAATATCTCCTAACCCCCTCAAGTCAGTTTCAGCACAATTTTTTGTTCCCTTTCAAAGCAATATTTTAGTAAGCTACATTGCATTCTCTCTGTTTTTCAAAAGTATTAAATGTGACACATACTGAAGAGTACAAAAAACATAAAACGTGCAATATTTAATATAAATAAATTACAATATGAACACAAAGCAACAACCCAGGTACACACATTCAGCATAACTAAAAGCCTAAAGGTGTATATGACAACTTCTGACAACCCTGCTAGAGCCAACTAATATCACAGCTTACACAACTATTTTCTAGGATTTTATTACAAACATGTTAGCTCCTAAGGTAATTTTGTTTGGCCTGTTTTCAAACTTTATTTAAATGGAATTACATTGTATTCTTTTATGTCTTGCTTCATTTGTTAATAAAATCTTTATAAGATTCATCTAGTTCATTGTAGGTGGTTGTAAGCTATATATAGACTACTGTTTAAAGATAACAATTCATTCTTTTTTAAAAAAATTTTTAAATTTTTATTGCATTATAGGTTTTGGGGTACATGTGCAGAACGTGCAAGATAGTTGCTTAGGTACACACACGGCAGTGTGCTTTGCTGCCTTCCTCCCCTTCACCCACACTTGGCATTTATCCCCAGGCTATCCCTCCCCAACCCCCCCCAACTGTCCCTCCCCTTTTCCCCCAATAGACCCCAGTGTGTAGTAGACCCCCTCCCTGTGTCCATGTGTTCTCATTTTTCTCACCCGCCTATGAGTGAGAATATGCAGTATTTGTTTTTCTGTTCTTGTGTCAGTTTGCTGAGAATGATGTTCTCCAGATTCATCCATGTCCTTACAAAGGACACAAACTCATCATTTTTGATTGCTGCATAATCCATGGTGTATATGTGCCACATTTTCCCAGTCCAGTCTATCATCGATGGGCATTTGGGTTGGTTCCAGGTCTTTGCTATTGTAAACAGTGCTGCAATGAACATTCGTGTGCATGTGTCCTTATAGTAGAATAATTTATAGTCCTTTGGATATACACCCAGTAATGGGATTGCTGGGTCAAATGGAATTTCTATTTCTAGGTCCTTGAGGAATCACCACACTGTCTTCCACAATGGTTGAACTAATTTACACTCCCACCAACAGTGTAAGAGTGTTCCTATTTCTCCACATCCTCTCCAGCATCTGCTGTCTCCAGATTTTTTAATGATCACCATTCTAACTGGCGTGAGATGGTATCTCAATGTGGTTTTCATTTGCATCTCTCTAATGACCAGTGATGATGAGCATTTTTTCATGTGTTTGTTGGCCTCATGTATGTCTTCTTTTGTAAAGTGTCTGTTCATATCCTTTGCCCATTTTTGAATGGGCTTGTTTGTTTTTTTTCTGTAAATCTGTTTGAGTTCTTTGTAAATTCTGGATATCAGCCCTTTGTCAGATGTGTAAACTGCAAAGATTTTTTCCCATTCTGATGGTTGCCGATTCACTCCAGTGACTGTTTCTTTTGCCCTGCAGAAGCTGTGGAGTTTGATTCGGTCCCATTTGTCTATTTTGGCTTTTGTTGCCAATGCTTTTGGTGTTTTGGTCATGAAGTCCTTGCCTACTCCTATGTCCTGAATGGTTTTGCCTAGATTTTTTTCTAGGGTTTTTATGGTGTCAGGTCTTACGTTTAAGTCTTTAATCCATCTGGAGTTAATTTTAGTGTAAGGTGTCAGGAAGGGGTCCAGTTTCTGCTTTCTGCACATGGCTAGCCAGTTTTCCCAATACCATTTATTAAACAGGGAATCCTTTCCCCATTGCTTGTTTTTGTCTGGTTTATCAAAGATTATATGGTTGTAGATATGTTGTGTTGCCTCCAATGCCTCCGTTCGGTTCCATTGGTCTATATCTCTGTTTTGGTACCAGTACCATGCTGTTTTGATTACTGTAGCCTTGTAGTATAGTTTGAAGTCTGGTAGTGTGATGCCTCCCGCTGTGTTCTTTTTGCTTAGAATTGACTTGGCTATGTGGGCCCTCTTTTGGTTCCATATGAAGTTCATGGTGTTTTTTTCCAGTTCTGTGAAGAAATTCAATGGTAGTTTGATGGGGATAGCATTGATTGTGTAAATTACCTTGGGCAGTATAGCCATTTTCACAATATTGATTCTTCCGAACCATGAACATGGAATGTTTCTCCATCTGTTTGTGTCCTCTCCTATTTCGTTGAGCAGTGGTTTGTAGTTTTCCTTGAAGAGGTCCCTTACGTTCCTTGTAAGTTGTATTCCTAGGTATTTTATTTTCTTTGTAGCAATTGTGAATGGCAGTTCGTTCTTGATTTGGTTCTCTTTTAGTCTGTTATTGGTGTATGGGAATGCTTGTGATTTTTGCACATTGATTTTATATCCTGAGACTTTGCTGAAGTTGCTTATCAGTTTCAGGAGTTTCTGGGCTGAGGTGATGGGGTCTTCTAAGTATACTATCATGTCGTCTGCAAATAGAGACAATTTGGCTTCCACATTTCCTATTTGAATACCCTTTATTTCTTTTTCTTGCCTGATTGTTCTGGCTAGAACTTCCAGTACTATATTGAATAGGAGTGGTGAGAGAGGGCATCCTTGTCTAGTGCCAGATTTCAAAGGGAATGCTTCCAGTTTTTGCCCATTCATTATGATATTGGCTGTTGGTTTGTCGTAAATAACTTTTATTACTTTGAGATATGTTCCATCAATACCAAGTTTATTGAGGATTTTTAGCATAAAGGGCTGTTGAATTTTGTCAAATGCCTTCTCTGCATCAATTGAGATAATCATGTGGTTTTTGTTTTGCTTCTGTTTATGTGGTGAATTACATTTATAGATTTGCGTATGTTGAACCAGCCTTGCATCCCCGGGATGAATCCTACTTGATCATGATGAATAAGTTTTTTAATGTGCTGTCACAATCGGTTTGCCAGTATTTTATTGAAGATTTTTGCATATATGTTCATCATCGATATTGGCCTGAAGTTTTCTTTTCTTGTTGAGTCTCTGCCGGGTTTTGGTATCAGGATGATGTTGGTCTCATAAAATGATTTGGGAAGGGTTCCCTCTTTTTGAATTATGTGGAATAGTTTCAGAAGTAATGATACCAGCTCCTCTTTGTGTGTCTGGTAGAATTCGGCTGTGAACCCATCTGGACCTGGGCTTTTTTTGTGTGGTAGGCTCTTAATTGCCGCCTCAACTTCAGACCTTGTTATTGGTCTATTCATAGTTTTGGCTTCCTCCTGGTTTAGGCTTGGGAGGACACAGGTGTCCAGGAATTTATCCATTTCTTCCTGGTTTACTAGTTTATGTGCATAGAGTTGTTTGTAGTATTCTCTGATAATGGTTTGAATTTCTGTGGAACCTGTGGTGATTTCCACTTTATCGTTTTTTATTGCATCTATTTGGTTGTTCTCTCTTTTCTTTTTTATCAGTCTGGCTAGTGGTCTGTTTATTTTGTTGATCTTTTCGAAAAACCAGATCTTGGATTTATTGATTTTTTGAAGGGTTTTTCTTGTCTCTATCTCCTTCAGTTCTGCTCTGATCTTAGTTATTTCTTGTATTCGGCTAGGTTTTGAGCTTTTTTGATCTTGCTCCTCTAGCTCTTTCAATTTTGACAATAGGGTGTCAATTTTGTATCTCTCCACTCTTCTCATGTGGGCACTTATTGCTATATATTTTCCTCTACAGACTGCTTTAAATGTGTCCCAGAGATTCTGGTATGTTGTGTCTTCATTCTTGTTGGTTTCAAAGAACTTCTTTATTTCTGCCTTCATTTCATTGTTTATCCAATCAGCATTCAAGAGCCAGTTGTTCAGTTTCCATGAAGCTGTGTGGTTCTGAGTTAGTTTCTGAATTCTGAGTTCCAACTTGATTGCACTATGGTCTGAGAGACTGTTTGTTATGATTTTAATTGTTTTGCATTTGCTGAGGAGTGCTTTACTTCCAATTATGTGGTCATTTTTGGAGTAGGTGTGATGTGGTGCTGAGAAGAATGTATATTCTGTGGATTTGGGGTGGAGAGTTCTGTAAATGTCTATCAGGTTTGCTTGTTCCAGGTCTGAGTTCAAGTCCTGGATATCCTTGTTAATTTTCTGTCTGGTTGATCTGTCTGATATTGACAATGGAATGTTAAAGTCTCCCACTATTATTGTGTGGGAGTCTAAGTCTCTTTGTAAGTCATTAAGAACTTGCCTTATATATCTGGGTGCTCTTGCATTGGGTCCATATATATTTAGAATCGATAGCTCTTCTTGTTGTATCGATTCTTTTACCATTATGTATGACCTTCTTTGTCCCTTTTGATCTTTGTTGCTTTAAAGTCTATTTTATCAGAGTGGAGAATTGCAACTCCTGCTTTTTTTTGCTCTCCATTTGCTTGGTAAATCTTCCTCCATCCCTTTATTTTGAGCCTTTGTGTATCCTTGCATGTGAGGTGGGTTTCCTGAATACAGCACACCGATGGGTTTTGGCTTTTTATCCAATTTGCCAGTCTGTGTCTTTTGATTGGTGCATTTAGCCCATTTACATTTAGGGTTAATATTGTTATGTATGAATATGATACTGCCATTTTGATGCTAGCTGGCTGTTTTGCCCATTGGTTCATGTAGATTCTTCATTTTCTTGATGTTCTTTAGCATTTGGTATGCTTTTAGGATGGCTGGTACTGGTTGTTCCTTTCTATGTGTAGTGCCTCTTTCAGGAGCTCTTGTAAAGCAGGCCTAGTGGTGACAAAATCTCTGAGTACTTGCTTGTTCATGAAGGATTTTATTTTTCCTTCACTTATGAAGCTCAGTTTGGCTGGATATGAAATTCTGGGTTGAAAGTTATTTTCTTTAAGGATGTTGAATACTGGCCCCCACTCTCTTCTGGCTTGTAGAGTCTCTGCCGAGAGATCTCCTGTGAGTCTGATGGGCTTCTCTTTGTTGGTGACCCGACCTTTCTCTCTGGCTGCCCTTAGTATTTTCTCCTTCATTTCAACCCTGGTTAATCTGATGATTATGTGCCTTGGGGTTGCTCTTCTTGCAGAATATCTTCGTGGTGTTCTCTGTATTTCCTGGAGTTGAGTATTGACCTGTCTTGCTAGGTTGGGAAATTTTCCTGGATAATATCCTGAAGAGTGTTTTCCAGCTTGGATTCATTCTCTTCATCACATTCTGGTACACCTATCAAATGTAGGTTGGGTCTCTTCACATAGTCCCACATTTCTTGGATATTTTGTTCATTCCTTTTTGTGCTTTTTTTCTTTGATCTTGGTTTCTCATTTTATTTCATTGAGTTAATCTTTGACTTCTGATATTCTTTCTTCTGCTTGGTCAATTCGGCTGTTGAAACTTGTGCATGCTTCGTGAAGTTCTCATGTTGTGTTTTTTCAAATCTTTTTTTAAGGTTCTTAGTTTCTTTGAACTGATTCAGAACATGTTCTTTTAGCTCACTGAAGTTTCTCATTATCCACTTTCTGAAGTCTGATTCTGTCATTTCGTCACACTCATTCTCTGTCCAGCTTTGTTCCCTTGCTGGTGAGGAGTTTTGGTCCTTTGTAGGAGGTGAAGTGTTTTGGTTTCAGGTGTTTTCCTCCTTTTTCGCTGGTTTCTTCCCATCTTTATGGATTTATCCACCTGTCATCTTAGTAGTTGCTGATTTTTCAATTGGGTCTCTGTGTGGATGCCCAGATTGTTGATGATGAGGTATTTCTGTTACTTAGTTTTCCTTCTAATGGTCTAGCCCCTCTGCTGTATGAGTGCTGAGTTCCACTCCAGGCCCTACTTGTCTGGGGTATACCTGTAGCAGCAGCGGGACAGTGAGGGATGCTACCAGTTTCTTCTTCTGCTATCTTTGTTCCAGAATGATGACCGCCAAATGTCAGTCTGATTAGTCCTTTCTTGGGGTGACTCTTTGGTATACAGGGGTCAGGGAGCTGCTTGAGGAGACAGTCTGTGCTTTATAGGAGCTCCAGTGCTGAGCTGTGAGCACCGTTGTTCATTCAGGGTTGTTGGGAGGATGTGTTTAGGTCTGCTGCAACAGAACTCATAAACCCCTTCTTTTTTTCCCCCTTAGATGCTCTGTCTCTGGGAGTTGGAGCTTTCTTTATGAGTATCTGTTGCACTGTCCTGCCCAGCTAGGAGGCAGTCTATTCACTATTTGCCTGCCGGGGCTCTGCCTTCCTAGCGCAGGTCTGCTCTGTTGCTGCGGGGCTCCATTCTGCTGTGGCTTGCTCCACCCTGCTGTGGCTTGCTCCGCCCTGCTGGCAAAGTCTCTCTGTTATGGCAGGTTGCCTTGGCAACAGAAGGCTGCGTCAGCCCTGGGCAGTACTTCAGTACGGGGGGATTGCATCAGTAGTGGTGGATGCCTCTCCCCCACCGGGCTGCACCGTCCTAGATGCCGGCAGCAAAACTCTCAGCCCTGAGTGCCTCCAATCGCCGCCCTGCTTGTCCCCATACAGGTGGGACCCGCCGAGCCCAATCACCCAGCTCCATGCCTCAAAGTCCATCCTCTCTCTCTCTCTCTCTCTCTCTCTTCCTCTCCCCAAGCTGAACAGTCAACTCTCTCACTGGCTCCCCAGTAGCCTGCTGATAGGGCACTGGGATCCATGCAATCTCCTGTGCGACTGCCCACTGCACTGGCTCAGATCACATTTCCCAGGAATCTCCTGGTCTGGGTCATTGTCCAAGTCCCATTCAATCAGATGGACATGCCAATCTGCCCTTCCAAATCTCAGATTGCCAGTTTAACAGGGCACCTGGACCAGTGAGTTTTGTGCCCATTGCCGCTGCACTGCGGAACCGGCTGAAATGGCCGCGCGAGCCGGCTGCGCTAGCATCCCATTCTCTCCCACACCTGGGACTTTCAACGTTCTGTGGGCAAAAAAGGTCTGTCCGAGAATGCAGCTAGGACTCACCCTCTGCACCTTCACTGAGAGCTGCAATCCGGAGTCACCTCTATGATGCCATCTTGGAAGTCCCCCCCAACAATTCATTCTACTGTTAATACATATCTGGATTTTCAGGTTTACCTTATGAAATGTTATTAACAACTTTCTTTCTTTTCTTTTTTTTTTTTTTGAGATGAAGTCTCACTCTGTTGCCCAGGCTGGAGTGAAGTGGCATGATCTCAGCTCACTGCAACCTCCACCTCCAGAGTTCAAGCAACTCTCATGCCTCAGCCTCCCATGTAGCTGGAACAACAGGTGCACAGCACCATGCCTGGCTAATTTTTGCATTTTCAGTAGAAGCAGGGTCTCATCATGTTGTCCAAGCTGGTCTTGACGTCCTGGCCTCAAGTGATCCACCTGCCTAGGCTCCCCAAAGTGCTGTGATTATAGGTATGAGCCACTGTGCCTGGCTGGAACATTCTTGAACATACACACTTGCACATGTATATATAAAATTATGGGACTGTGTGAAAAGACCTAATTTACGTTTGATAGGTGTATCTGAATATGATGAAGAGAATGAATCCAAGCTGGAAAATACTCTTCAGGATATTATTCAGGAAAACTTTCCATATCTAGCAAAGCAGGACAATATTCAACCCCTGGTAATACAGAGAACACCACAAAGATATTCCTCAAGAAGAGCAACCCCAAGGCACATAATCGTTAGATTCACCAGGGTTGAAATGAAGGAGAAAATACTAAGTGCAGCCAGAGAGAAAGGTCAGGTTACCCACAAAGGGAAGCCTATTAGACTTACAGCAGATCTCTCAGCAGAAACCCTACAAGCCAGAAGAGAGTGGGGGCCAATATTCAACATCCTTAAAGAAAAGAACTTTCAGCCCAGAATTTCATATCCTGCCAAACTAAGCTTCACAATTGAAGGAAAAATAAAATCTTTTATGAACAAATAAGTACTCAGAGATTTTATTACCATAAGGCCTGCTTTACAAGAGCTTCTGAAAGAAGCATTATACATAGAAAGAAACAACCAGTATTAGCCTTTCTAAAAATATACAAAAAAGTAAAGAGCATCAACATAAAGAAGAATTTACATCAACGAATGGATAAAATAGCCAGTTAACATCAAATGGCAGTAACCCTAAATTTAAGTCGACTAAATCCCCCAATTAAAAGATACAGCCAAAACCTAATGGTATGCTACATCCAGGCCCATTTCACATGCAAAGATACACAAAGACTCAAAACAAAGGGATGGAGAAAGATTTACCAACCAAATGGAGAGCAAAAATAAATAAATAAATGAAAAGCAGGAGTTGCAATTCTCGCATCTGATAAAATAGACTTCAAAGCAACAAAGATATAGTGGTAAAAGGATCAATGCAACAATAAGAGCTAATGATCCTAACACCCAGATACATAAGACCCATAAAGAGACTTAGACTCAATGAGACAGAAAATTAATAAGGACATCCAGGACTTGAACTCAGATCTGGAACAAGTAAACTCAATAAATATTTATAGAGCTCTACACTTTAAATACACAAAATATACATTCTCCACCTTAAATACACAAAATATTGATCAGCCATTATTAATACCCATTTTTAGAATAAAGCTACATTCCCATTCTCTCTCCCTTTTTTCTTCTTCTTTCTTCCTCTCCTTCACTCCTTTTTTTTCTTTCTTTCCAAATTAAAAAAAAAAAAAGACAGCTGGAAAACATAGCCTCTATGTCATCCCTGGCTATACTGGAGGAAACCAGGGGCCATGTCATTAAAAATGGGGTGATATTCCACCCCTAGGGGAAAAAAATTCCCTCTGTAACACTAAAGTCATAGAGAATGTATATCCAGCTTTTCTTATTTGTTAATTCTTTTATTAATTTTAATTTTTGTGGATATATAGTAAGAGTATATGTTACGGGGTACATGAGATGCCTTGATACAGACATGCTATGCATAATAATCATATGGAGAGTGGGGTATCTATCTACTCAAGCATTTATCATTTGCATTACAAAAAATCCAATTGTACACTTTAAATAATTTTAAGTAGTACAATTAAATTATTATTGACCATGTTCACCCCTTGTGCTATCAAATATTAGGTTCCATTCATTCTTTCTAACTATATTTTTTGCACTCTTTAAACATCTTCACCTCACCCCTACCCCACTACACTTCTCAGGCTCTGGTAAACAACCTCTACTCTCTGTGGTTATGAATTCAATTGTTTTTTTAGATCCTGCAAATAAGTGAGAACATGTGATGTTTGTTTTAATGAGCCAAGCTTATTTCACTTAACATAATGATCTCCAATTCCATCCAAGTTTTTTCAAATTACATGATCTCATTATTTTTATGGCTGCAGAGCACTCCATTGTGTGAAAGTATCACATTTTCTGTATGCATTCATCTGTTGATGGATACTTAGCTTGCTTCCAAATCTTGGCTATTGTGAGCAATGCTGCAACGAACATGGTTGTGCAGATATCTCTTCGGTATACAGGTGTTCTTTCTTTTGAAAGAATAGTGGGATTGCTGGATCATATGGTAGCTTAATTTTTAGTTTTTTGAGAAACCTCAAAACTGTACTAATTTACATTTCCACCAACAGTGTTCAAGGACTTCCTTTCCTCCACAACCTTGCCAGCATTTGTTACTGACTGTTTTTGGACATAAGCCATTTTAACTGGGGTGAGATGATATCTCATTGTAGTTTTGATTTGCATTTCTCTGATTATTCATGATGTTGAAAACCTTTTCACATGACTGTTTTCCATTTATAAGTCTTCTTTTGGGAAATGTCTATTCAAATCTTTTGCCCATTTTTTGATTTTTTTCCTATGGAGTTGTTTAAGCTCCTTATATTTTCTAGTTATTAATCCTTTGTCAGATAGGTAGTCTTGCATTCTCTGTGCTGTGCCTTCACTTTGTTGATGGATTCATTTGCTGTGCAGAACTTTTTTTTTTAATTACCATTTGAAACACACTGCTTGTTATTGATCTGTTCAGAGTTTCTCTATCTTCCTGGTTTACTATAGAAAGGTTATATATTTCCAGAAATTTATCCATCACATCTAAATTTTCCAATTTATGTGCATAAAGGTGCTCACAGTATCACTGAATAATATTTTGTATTTCTGTGGCATCAGTTATCCCCAACCTCCCATAATCCTCATGTGTTGTGGGAGAAACCAGGTTTTTTGCATACACTCTCATGCTGCCACCACATAGGATATGCCTTTGCTACTCCTTCATCTTCTGAAATGATTATGAGGCCTCCCCAGCTATGTGTAACTGTGAGTCTATTAAATCTTTTTTTTCTTACTTTTTTTTTGAAAGGAAAGAAGAAAAGAAAGAGAAAAAAAGGAGTAAAGGAGAGGAAGAAAGAGGAAGAAAAAGAGGGAGAGAGAATGGGAATATTGCTTTATTTTAAAAATGGGTATTAATAATGGCTGATCAATATTTTGTGTATTTAAAGTGGAGAATGTATATTTTGTGTATTTAAAATGGAGAGCTCTATAAATATTTAAGTTTACTTATTCTGGATCTGTGTTCAAGTCCTGGTTGTCCTCATCAATTTTCTGTCTCATTGAGTCTAAATCTATGGGTCTTAATGTATCTGGGTGTTAGGATCATTAGCTCTTATTGTTGCATTGATCCTTTTACCACTATATCTTTGTTGCTTTGAAATCTATTTTATCAGATATGAAAATTGCAACTCCTGCTTTTTATTTATTTATTTATTTTTGCTCTCCATTTGGTTGGTAAGTCTTTCTCCATCCCTTTGTTTTGAGTCTTTGTGTATCTTTGGATGTGAAATGGGTCTGGATGTAGCATACCATTAGGTTTTGGCTGTATCTTTTAATTGGGGGATTTAGTCGACTTAAATTTAGGGTTACTGCCATTTGATGTTAACTAGATATTTTATCCATTCATTTATATAAATTCTTCTTTATGTTGATGCTGTTTACTTATATTTTTAGAAAGGCTAATACTGGTTGTTCCTTTCTATGTATAATGTTTCTTTCAGAAGCTTTTGCAAAACATGCCTGGTGGTAATAAAATCTCTGAGTACTTGTTTGTTCATAAAAGATTTTATTTTTCCTTCAATTGTGAAGCTTAGTTTGGCAGGATATGAAATTCTGGGCTGAAAGTTCTTTTCTTTAAGGATGTTGAATATTGGCCCCCACTCTCTTCTGGCTTGTAGGATTTCTGCTGAGAGATCTGCTATAAGTCTAATAGGCTTCCCTTTGTGGGTAACCTGACCTTTCTCTCTAGCTGCCCTTAGTATTTTCTTCTTCATTTCAACCCTGGTGAATCTGACGATTATGTGCCTTGGGGTTGCTCTTCTTGAGGAATATCTTTGTGGTGTTCTCTGTATTACCAGGGGTTGAATATTGTCCTGCTTTGCTAGATTGGTAAAGTTTTTCCTGAATAATATCCTGAAGAATATTTTTCCAGCTTGGATTGATTCTCTCCATCACATTCAGGTACACCTATCAAATGTAAGTTAGGTCTTTTTACATAGTCCCATATTTCTTGGAGACTTTGCTCATTTCTTTTTATCCTTTTTTCTCTATTCTTGTCTGCTCATTTTATTTCATTAAGTTGGTCTTTGACCGCTGATACCCTTTCTTCTGCTTGATCAATTCAGCTATTCAAACTTGTACATATTTCACTAAGTTGCCGTGTTGTGTTTTTCAACTCTATTAGTTCATTTATATTCCTCTCTATATTGTCTATTCTTGTTAGCATTTCGTCAAACCTTTTTTCAAAGTTCTTAGTTTCTTTACATTGGGTTAGAACAAGTTCTTTTAACTCCCAGAAGTTTCTTATCATCCACCTTCTGAAGCCTACTTCTGTTAATGGTACACAGTCCTTCTCCATCAGGGCTTGTTCCGTTGCTGATGAGAAACTGTAATCCCCTGTAGAGGAAGAAGGGTTCTGATTTTGGGTATTCTCAGCCTTTTTAGTCTGGTTTATTCTCTTTGTTATAAATTTATCCATCTGTGGTCTTTACAATTACTGCCTTTCTAAATAGGTTTCTGAGTGGACATCCAGTTTATTGATTCCCAGTGCTGGAATCTGAGCAATCCACTGTGCGAGCTAAAACAGTGGTGTTAAGATTGGTAGTGCTCTTCTGCCTGGGAATCTCCAGTCTGGCTTTCTTCTTGAGTCCACAATAAGCAGCTCTGCCTTCTCAGAGCTCCAAACATCAGTCAGAAGGGGAACCAGTCCCGTTCACTCTGCATGAAGAGCTGCCGCACTGAGGCACCGGCAAAACCACTGTGCTGGCCACAAGAGTCATGCTGGTGACCTGTGGGGCTCATCCACTGGGAAACTGCTGATCCATGGGTGACAAAAATTCATCTGAAATTGTGGCATCCTCTCGTTCTCTGCACTTTCACTGGGAGCTACGTGCTGTGCAGAACTTTTTAACTTAACATGATCCCATTTGTCCATTTTTGCTTTAGTTGCCTGTGCTTGAGGGGTATTGGGATATTACCCCCAAAATTTTTGCCTGGACCAATGTCCTGGAAAGTTTCTCCAGTGTTTCTTGTAGTAGTTTTATGGTCTGAGGTCTTAGATGTAAGTCTTTAATTCACTTCAATTTGATTTTTATATATGTCAAGAGATAGGGGCCTAATTTCATTCTTTGCATGTGAATATCTAGTTTTCCCAACATCATTTATTTAAGATATCTTTTCTTTAGTATGTGCTTGACAGCTTTGTTAAGAATGAATTTACTGTAGGTGTGTGGATTTCTTTCTGGGTTGTCTATTCTGTTCCATCGGTCTATGTGTCTGTTTTCATGCCACTATCATGCTGCTTTGGTTACTATTGTTTGGTAATTTGAAGTTGGTAATGTGATTCTTCCAGTTTTGTTCTTTTTGCTCAGGTTAGCTTTGACTATTCTGGATGTTTTATGGTTTCATATAAATTTTAGGATAGCTATTTTTCTATTTCTGTTGTAGAATGTCATTATTATTTTGATAGAGAAAGCATTGAATCTGTAGATTGCTTTGGGTGGTATGGACATTTTAACAACATTGATTCTTCCAATCCATAAACATGGAATACCTTTCCATATTTATCTGTCCAATTTCCTTCATCAGTGTCTTACAATTTTCATTATAGAGATCTTTACCTTTTTAAGTTAATTCTTAGATAGTTCATTTTATTTGTGGCTATTTTAAATGGGATTACTATTATTTATTTTTCACATTATTCACTGTAGGCATACAGAAATGTTACTGATATTTGTTTGTTGATTTTATATCCTGCAAATTTACTAAATTGGCTTATTAGTTTCTGACCCCATAGAAATGTAAACAACTATCCAAGAATAATATAAACATCTCTACACACACAAAAAAAAACCCTAGAAAATCTAGAAGAAATGGAAACATTCCTGGATGCATACAAACTCCCAAGACTAAACCAGGAAGATGTCAAATCCCTTAATAGACCAATAACAAGTTCTGAAATTGAGACAGTAATTAACACCCTACTAATCAAAGATGTCCAGGACCAGATGAATTTATGGTAAAACTCTATGAAATGCACAAAGGGGAGATGCTACCATTCATTCGGAAACTATTCCAAACAATTGAAAAGGAGGGACTTCTCCCTAACTCATTTTACAAGAACAGCATCATCTTGATACCAAAATCTAGCAGAGTCCCAACAACAAATAAGAAAACTGTAGGCCAATATTCCTGATGAACATCGATGCAAAAATTCTCAATAAAATACAGGCAAACCAAATCCAGCAACAACTCAAAAAGCTTATCCACCATGGTGAAGTTGGCTTCATCCCTGGGATACAAAGCTGGTTCAACATATGCAAATCAATAAAGTTAATTATGTAATTAATCACATAAAAAGAACTAATGAGAAAACCCACTTGATTATCTCAATAGACAGAAAACGCCTTCAATTAAATTCAACATCCCTTTATGTTAAAAACTCTCAGTAAACTAGGCATGATGGAACATACCTCAAGAAAACAAAAGCCATTTATGGCAAACCCACAGCCAGTATCATACTGAATGGGAAAAGCTGGAGGCATTCTTTTTGCAAACCAGCACAAGACAAAAGTGTCCTCTCTCACCACTCCTATTCGACATAGTATTGGAAGTTCTGGCCAGAGCAGTCAAGCAAAAGAAAGAAAGCAAGCATATATGAATAGGAAGAAAGAAAGTCAAGTTGTCTCAGTTTGCAGACAACATGATCCTATATCTAGAAAACCCCATCATCTCAGCCCAAAAGTTTCTTAAGCTAATAAGCAACTTCAGCAAAGTCTCGAGATACAAAATCAATGTGCAGAATTCACAAGCATTTCTATACACTAACAATAGATAAGCAGTGAACCAAATATTGAATGAACTCCCATTCACAAATAACTGCTCAAAAAAATCAGAAAGGACACAAACAAATGGAAAAATATTCTGTGCTCATGGATAGGAAGAATCAATATCGTGAAAATGGCAATACTGTCCAAAATAATTTATAGATTCAATGCTGTCCCCATTAAAGAACCATTAACATTCTTCACAAAAATATAAAAAACTGCTATAAAATTCATTGGGAACTAAAAAATAGCCCATTTAGGCGAGACAATCCTAAGCAAAAAGAACAAAGCTGGAGACATCACACTAGCCAACTTCAAACTATACTACAAGGCTACAGTAACCAAAACAGCATGGTACTGGTAACAAAACAGACACATAGATCAATGGAATAGCTTAGAGATCTAAGAAATCAGATCACATATCAACAACCATCTGATCTTCAACAAATCTGACAAAAACAGGCAATTGAGAAAAGAATTCCTATTTAATTAATGGTGCTAGGAAAACTCACCGACCATATGTAGAAAACTGAAACTGGACCCCTTCCTTACACTTTATACAAAAATTAGCTCAACATGGATTAAATACTTCAATGTAAAACCCAAAACCATAAAGACCCTAGCAGAAAATCTAGGCAATACCATTCAGAACATAGGCATGGGCAAAGATTTTATGATGAAATCACCAAAAGCAATTGCGACAAAAGCCAAAATTGACAAATGGGATGTAATTAAACTAAAAAGTTCCTGCACAGCAAAAAAACCCACAAAAAACAAAAACAAAAACAAAAACAAAAACCTATTATCAGAGTGAACAGAAGACCTACAGAATGGGAGAAAATCTTTGCAATCTACCAATCTTACAAAGGTTTAATATCCAGAATCTACAAGGAACTTAAAAAAAATTACAAGAAAGAAACAACTTCATCAGTAAGTAGGCAAAGGACATGAACAGAGACTTCTCAAAAGAAGACTTTTATGTGGCCAACAAATGTATACAAAAAAGCTCAGTATCACTGAAAATCGGATAAATGCAAATCAAAACCACAATGAAGTATCATCTCAGGATAGTCAGAATGGCAATTATCAAAAAGTCAAGAAACAACAGATGCTGGCAAGGCTGTGGAGAAATAGAAATGCTTTTACACTGCTGGTAGTAATGTAAATTAGTTCAACCATTGTGAAAGACAATGTGGCAATTCCTCAAGGATATAGAACCAGAAATACCATTTGACCCAGCAATCCCATTACTTAATATATACCCAAAGGAATAGAAATTATTCTATTATAAAAATACATGCACGCATATTTATTGCAGCACAATTCACAATAGCAAAGGCATGTAATCAACCAAATGCCAATCAATAATAGACTGGATAAAGAAATGGAATACTAAACAGCCATAAAAAGGAATGAGATCATATCCTTTGCAGGGACATTGATCAAGCTGGAAGCCATTATCTTCAGCAAACTAACACAGGAATAAAAAACCAAACACTGCATGTTCTCACTCATTCAGGAGTAGGTGGTTTAACTTACATGTACTTGTATTATTTTTGGTATATCTTATTTGTATTGATTTCTATTTTTACTGCATTGTGGTCTGATAATATAGTTGGTATGATTTTGATTTTCTTGAATTTGTTGAAATATGCCTTGGGGTTGAGCATGTGATCATTCTTAGAGTATGTGCTGTGTGCAGAGAAGAGAAATATGTATTCTGTTGTTGAGTGAAGTGTTCTGTAGATGTCTAGTAGGTCCAATTGGTCAAGTGTTGAATTTAGGCGCATGATATCTTTGTTAGTTTTCTACCTTGATGATCTATCTAACACTGTCAATGGAGTGTTGATGCTTCCCACTATTATTGTGTGCTTGTCTACATCTCTTCATAGATCTCTAAAAACTTGTTTTCCAAATCTGGGTGCCCTAATGGTGGGTGTATTTATATTTAAGACATGTACATCTTCTTGTTAGATTGAAGTCTTTATAATTATTTAATATCCTTCTTTGTCCTTTTTGTTCATTGTTGGCTTATAGTCTGATTTGTCTGATATAAGAGTGCATTAGATCTTTTTGTTTTCTGTTTGCTAATATATTTTTCTCCATCCCTTTACTTTGAGCCTATGGATGTCATTACTTGTGAGATGGGTCCCTAAAATACAGGATACAGTTGGGTCTTGCTTCTTTATCCAACATTTTACTCTGTGCCTTTTAAGTGAAGCAGCCCATTTACAGTCAAGATCATTATTGTATGTAAAGATTTGATCCTGTCACCATGCTGTGAGCTGGTTGCTACGCAAACTTGATTGTATAGTTGCTTTATAGTGTCAATGGTCTATGTACTTAAGTGAGTTTTTTTTAGGTGCCATGGTTAGCACTCCCTTTAGGACTTCTTGTAAAGCAGGTCTGGTTGTAACAAATTATCTTACATTAAGATAATTTGTTACCTTAATGTAAAATAAGACAATCTTTGCTTGTTTGAAAAGGATTTTATTTATCCTTTGCTTATAAAACTTACTTTGGTAAAATATTACATTCTTGTTTAGAATTTTGTTTCTTTAAGAATGTTGATAATGGGCCCCTAATATCATCTGGCATGTAAAGTTTTGGTTGAAAGGTCCACTGTTAGCCCCAGTTTCCTTTGTAAGTGACCTGGCCTTTATCTCTAGCTGCCTTTAAGGTTTTTTATTTTACATTGATCTTGGACAACCTTATGATTCTATGTCTTGAGGATGTTTATCTTGTATAGTATCTTATAGGTACTCTCTGAATTTTTGAAATTTGTATGGCAAACTCTCTACTAAGATTCAGAGTATTTTCTTGAACTGTATCCTCAAATATGTTTTCCAAGTTGCTTACTCTCTTTCTCTTTTGGGGAGTGCCAATGAGTCATAAGTTTGGTCTCTTTACATAATCCTATATTTCTCAGAAGTTGTGTTTTTAAATATTTTCCTTATTTTTGTCTGTCTGTGTTGCTTCAAAAGAGCAGCCTTCTAGCTCAGATTCCTTCCTCATGTTAGTCTATTCTGTTCTTAATGCTTCCAGTTGTATTTTGAAATTCCTGTAGTGAATTTTTTATTTCCAAAAGTTCAGTTTGGTTCTTTATTAAAATAGTTATTTTCTCTTTCAACTCTTGTATTGTTTCATTCTACCTGGATTAAGTTTTAACTTTCTCTTGTATCTTGATGAGTCTCCTTGACATCTGGATTCTGTCTTCTATGTCTGATATTTTAGTCATTTCAATGTAGTTAAGAAAAATTGCTGGGGAGTTAATGTGATCATTTGGACTTAAGAAGACACTGACTTTTTTAGTTTATTGGAGTTCTTGCACTGGATTTTTTCACATTTGTGAAGGCTGGTGTTTCTTTATTGTTTAATGTTGTGCTCCTTCAGATTGGGCTTTTTTTTTATGTTTTTTTTACAGCCCTTAAGGTTTTAATTGTGGTGCAAATTGGGTATAGTTCAGTGGCTTCATTTCTGGATGCTTTCAGTGGGCTATGGCTCAGCTATGCATTCCTGGGCTGAGTTCTAATACTATATGTCTGGGACTGGGACTTTTACTTTGTCATCTCAACCCTTGAGTTTGAGCACTGACTAGGCTGGCATGGCCAAATACTCCCAGACCTCTGGAAATGGCACTTAATTGGGGGCATGGGCAAAAGCACACTGTAGGGGTGACAAGGGAGCAGCAGGCATAAGTGTTCCATCAAGATGGTAGGCAAGCCATGGTCAGAAGCACTCCTGTGGAGCAACAGTGGGATGATGAACAAAAAGCTGTCAGCAGAAGCACTCTGGTAGGGCAGTGGGAGCATCCAGCGAAAGCACTATTGTGATGGCCACTGGCAAAAGTACTCTGGTGGGGTGGCGGAGGCTACACTGTGAGCTGGCAAGATCAGACAGGGACTCTAAGAGGCACTGGCAGTCAGAGAGGCATGTAGATTAGACTCACTCTTGTGCCATGGCAAAGACATCCCTGCTCTCTCCAGGTCCAGCAGATTACATGGGTCAGTGCCACTTACAGAAGTACAGAGAACCTTGGTGAATGGGCATCTATGGGCATGTTCACAACAATGCCCATGCCAGACCACCTGGGCTCTGCACAGATTTATATTCTTTCTTTGCCTACTCTCAGAGCAGTTCCTCCTGCCCACTCAAATGTACATGAGTGTCATAGAGTCTCATGCAGCTACAATTTTAGAGGTCAAAGGCAAGAGTGGGCTGCTCTTTTATTTCACTCACCTTTTTCTTGGGAATCATACAGGGCTTGGAATGTGTCCTGATGCTTGGCAATACTGTGCAAGGTCCCCAGCCTCCTCCCACTTCAGTCTGGCAGCTAGGTCATCTCTCTATCCACTCTCAGTACATTTTCTCATATAATCTGTTGGGAGTATGCCTGTTTACTCAATATCGTGGTCTATCTCAGTGGGAGAAGTTCTTCCTGAATGTGTCTAGTCAGCCATGTTGTCCTTTCTCCACCAATGATTTAAATTGTCATGTATGAATTAAAAACATTAAAGAAAAAAATAGAATAAACAATGATACTAGAAGGAGGTGGATTTTTAAGAAAAGGAAATTGTATGCTACATAGCGTTTTGGGGATTTTCAAAATGCTTATTATAAAATCCAGTAAAATTTTTTAAAAGCGAGTGGTAACGAAATATATACCCTTAAATTACTTGGCTCATTCAGGCCTAGAGTCATTGGTGGTTTCCTACATGGATGCCATCAACAGTGGAACAGTCCCTCCCTTGGAGAATCTAGTTACAACTCTGGCCCAGCATTAGAACTCAGTGGCTGCTCAGAAGGCAACCAACCGCTACAGCCAGCATGTGGCCCAGTGAGTGAGGTTCCCCACAGACATGCTCTAGGAGCTGCTGGAGGTGCATGTAGCCTTTGAGTCTTCATGGAGTTCTCCTTTAAGGATGACAAGCTGGAATTCCACAACGAGCTCATGGTAATTTCAGTATTTCTCCTTCTTTATTCCTCCCTTTCTAAAATGATGCCTAAAGTCTGCTTTTTAAATTCCATGGTTCATCCATTATTTGTGGTAGTAGGTGCCTGGATTCTTGTGAGTGACAAGGTCCTACAGTGTGACAGTTCACCCTTTATCTAAAAAGTAGCCATGTAATTTATTTTCTATTGTTGCAAAACAATTTATTATAAATGTAGCAGCTTAAAACAGCAAATATGTATCAGCTCACAGCTCTTTAGGACAGAAATCCAGCACAAGGCATCTGTTCAGGGCATCCTGAAGCTGAAAACAAAATGTTAGTCAAACCGAGTCCCCATCTGCAGGCGCTGGGGAATCCTCAAATCCCAATCAGCTTGTTGACAGAATTTAATCCCTTGGATTATAATTTACAAGTGCAAGCAAAAAATTGTTTGCTATGTATCTTCTAAGCGAGGGACTGTTCCACTTTTGATGGCATCCATGTAGGAAACCACCAGTGACTCTAGCCCTGAATGAGCCATTGGAAGGATTAATGAAGGGTTCCAAACTCTTTACAGAGATAACTTACTGAGTGGATTGCTTTCTCATGTCTACATTTTTATCTATAGCAATAGAAATCCACCAAAGAAACTATTCTCAGCCACATTGAACTTTCTGTTGCTCATTATTAATGGGTAGATCACTGTTCATCACAGTACAGCTGAAAGAACCATGCAGTTTACAGGGTTCAACCCCCATCATATTACAGTAAATGAGCCTGACATCAAAGAAATTAAGTCTTCACAAGATTATAAAAAGAATTGGTCAGAAATGAGAATAAAACAAGTTTCCCAACTCCTGTATTTTCCATGTTCCTGTCCACTCTAAGGCCATCAGACTTTTTGTTCATTGATTAAACAATGTGATTGCTTTAGAGCTAAGTACAGGGGATTCAAAGACTAAAGTCATTCTTTTGTTATTAAGATGCTAGTGATCTTTCCTGAGATACAGATAAATAATTAGCCCATTAACTATAGTGTGATAAGGATTATCTGGTATAAGCATATAGTAAAAATAATGACAATGATGATAATAATAATAAGACTAATAATGCAGCCACAGATTTAGCACTCTCTTTCTATACCATGTATACAGTAAGTAACCCAAAGTTAGGTGCTTCACATGAAGTTACAGATTAACTCTCAGAATATTAGGAATTACATGCTACTATTATCCACATTTTATAATTGAGAAATGTGACACCCAGAGGAATTAGTGAATTGCAAAAGTCACAAAGCCTGTAATAAAGAGGACTGGTAGAGTAGTTTAGTGTACTTGACAGCCACTCAAAACTCAGAAGGGGCAGGTGGATCATGAGGTCAAGAGGTCGAGACCATCCTGGTCAACATGGTGAAACCCCTTCTCTACTAAAAATACAAAAATTAGCTGAGCATGGTGTTGCAGCCTGTAGTCCCAGCCACTTGGGAGGCAGAGGCAGGAGAATTGCTTGAACCCAGGAGGCGGAGGTTGCAGTGAGCCGAGATCACACCATTGTACTCCAGCCTGGGTAACAAAAGCAAAACTCAATCTCAAAAAAAAACAAAACAAAACAAACAAAAAAACTCAGAAGGCAGCTCAGGAAAGCTTTCTATAAGAGGAAATAGAGTGTCAAGATGAAGCAGTGGATGTTATCTGGGCTCAAAAAGTATAGCCAAGCATCCTGGAAGAAGTAAAGAATATACAAATACATTAATGTTTTGCAGAAACACATTAACCTTGTTTGCTCCTATGGTGGGTGGAACTTGTAATTGATATCACAGTCATGGAAGAAAAGGAAGCATGGAGGATCTTAAGGAGGATGCAAAATGTAGAAGGTCAGATTTGTGGTTTTACAGAACAATAATTTACCCACCAAAGACCAGATCTTTGGGGCAAGACATTTTTCTTCTCCTTCTTGTTTCCACTGTAGCAGAAAATCGGGGAACCAGAGACCAATGAGGTTACTAGAGGATTTATTTAAGTTCTATGCTGGCTTAGCAGATTTGCAGCCAAAGGACTGAGTGCAGGACAAAGAAACCAAGTGTCTTTTATGTATCTTAAGGTGCAAAAAATAGCCAGTTTATAAAGCAATAAGAAAAGCAGTTAATCAATACAGTGGCAAACATACACATGACTCTTGGTATGCAGGCCAGGTGACCTTATCTTGAGCCCAGGCTAGTCCAGACTGGTCCTGCAGGCTCTGTACTGACCTCTTCTTTGATGTTTGCAGCTCCATCCTGTTTGGACATTTCTCATGGCCTTCACTGTGTCATTTAGATAGAAAACAGGCAAGCAATACATGGTAAATTCTTAGGCTTACTCATATTGAGACCAGGTTCTGGGGCATGGGGGAGGCTCAGCTGCCCCACTGGGATGTGCTCTTCCAGGCTCTTGGTCCCTCACTCACCCAAGAATGGGAGGGAGGACCCTGCCAGCTGTGGTGCACTAGTAAGTAAATATTGGACCCCAAAGAGTTTTGCAGAAAGTGGTTTATTTAGGCAGAGAGAGAGAGAAAAAAAAAGGAAAAAGAAAATAGAGAAAGAGCAGCTCTCATGTGTTGTGAGAGGGGATCCAGATATGGAATCTGCCTGGATGAGTGAGAAGGGAACTTTTAACCTGGGAGTAATTCCCCCCTCATTCAAATTTTCTGTCCTATGAAAGGAGTTCCTTTAAACTTCTGCTGAAGTGATTGATCTTTGATTATTTACCCATGTGTGTGAAAGTTAAACAAAGACCTCTAAGTTCTTGAATGGAGATGTGGGTGGACGTATGGCACTGGGAAGTTCTTGCCTTTGACACTATGCCCTCTTGGGGACCCAGGAAGAGAATGCATTCTCTCAACATCAGGAGGGTAGGGATGTGGAAGAAAATGTATGTTTTCCTCCAGATGGTGAGGGAATATTGGGAAAGTCTTCAGAGTGCATTCCCTTGAGCTCTGGCTTCTGAGATAACATTATCAAGGTTTCTTGCCAAGCCTGAGACTGTTGACTATCTTTAGACTAACATAGAGAGCTTGTTTTTCTTCTTTGTATGATTTTATTCTTTTTCTTTTCTTTAATTTCTGCCTCACCACAGGCAAATGTGGCACTCTATCACTTCCTGCAGTCACAGGTAACAATAGAAGAGTCCATCCTGCAGTCAGACAAAGCCCTCACCACTGGAGGGAAAGCCATTGCAGGTATAGGGGCAAAGCTCAGGTCAAAGCAAAGCAGGTAGGTTCCGGAAATGCCCTTTGAGAGATCTGGCAGGAAAACCTTTCTAAAATGGAGAGCTTCATCTCCTTCTGTGGTTCACATAATCTGCTAAATCTGAAAATAACAAGGGGAAGTATGTGGTTGTACATCAACAAGACAGTCAGATAGATGTTATTAGAATTAGCACTAGCATGTAATACTATTAGAAATGGCATAAAGCTGCTCACCAAGGGTATGACTATCACAATAACCAACTGGAAAGCACAAGACATGCCTTTTAACCTTATTTTCATTATGGCTTCTCGACAAGGCCTGGAATAGTGCCTAGAATGGTTTCTAAAATCTAATCCCACATTTATAAAGTCGGTGAATTCGAAGGAACAGACTTTTCAGGGCCAATTCAACATTTGTTGAATCCATTCCTGCTGTCTATTGTTTAAGTCTCTGCTGGGCTAAGATGAACTAGTTGTAATTATGTGAGTTAATCTCTTGACTCTAGGCCTCTGCACATTGTATACAGACTTCTTTGAATACCCCTAGCTTCCTCAGTCCAATATCTTTTACTCCTTAGCCTTTGTTTCTATTTAAGTTTTCCTATTTTCTCACTCTAGGAATGAATATAATATCCCTCCTCTGTGCTGCAATTGTGCATTCGTGATTCCTGACACAGAAATTTTTATTGTGAAAGTTGTGACTGTGAAAATTGAAATCATCTATTTACAGCTGTCTCCCTTACATCTGTTTATCTCAGATATTTGGTCTTCATCATTGATCTTTAACTCCCAGTATGAAGTCTACCACAAAAACACCAAGTGTTCAAAAAATGTTGGTTGAATAAGTACTTGTGACATCATCCCATAGGGCTCCAATTTAGAATATCCTCACTACATTAGCTGCTCTGTGGGGTTCTCAAAATAATAGATACAATCTTAGAAATTAGTGCAGAGTTAATCAAGCAAAAAGGATATAAACACGTATCTGAATCTGCTGCCTTGCTTTTGCTAAGGGAACAGACTCACCATGTGCTGTTTTCCTCAAGTTTCTTACCCATGACAATTACCCAGCAATAAGACCCTGTCTTTAACTCACAGCACAATGATTACATTTAAATAGTAAAGAAAGTACTAGACTCATGCGAACTTTCCATTTCTATCATAGCTCTTCTTTCACTGCAGGGTGTTTCTGCTGAAATAAAACCAAGCTTTTTATATGAATAGAGGATCAATTTCACACTGAAAATGATGCAGGCTGAGAGAGGGGTGGTTCATAAAGCTGCCAAACAGTAACACTGTGATTGCTCCCTATTTCTTCCTTCTTTCTACAATCTTAAGAACACAGCTCTGCTTTCTTGAGGGTATTAAGGCAATGTATAACTACTTTCCAAGTTTCTCCAGCTAAAGTCACTGGAATAAGTCTTGCCTCTGAGCTAGTCCCCATCAATCCATTGGTGTCTGTTTCCTGTCTAGTAGAAGGAATGAGGAGGCAGTAATGAGTTCTGCTTCCCGACAAAGTCTCCCCAGCACACACGACCAGAACCTGCAACCCTCATGAGCTTCTGTATTACTCAGTTGCCTCTTCCTCAGGACATACCATTGACGATGTGGCACAAAGCTGATTATATTCAGCTAGGGCTGGAAGAAGGGAAAAGGCACAGTTGTCCAAACCTGCACTGAGGGACAAGGAAGAGGGATAATAGCAGCATGATTCAGAGAATAGCATAAGAGATCCTGTTTTGCTTTGTTTTTTCCCAAATCACATACACAAAATGCTAGAATTTTATGCCCTTGTTTTAGAAGAAGCTTCTTTCTCCAATTATTTATTCTAAAAAAGTTTTTTAAATCTTATATTCTAATTTTCATTATGCTTCCTTAGCCTCAATGCTGAACTACAGGAAGCCTTTCTCTATAGGGGACCAGCCCCACTGAGATTACAACAAAGTGACATATTTATTACAGCAAACTCACGAAGCTAGTTCACTGCATCACATTTTGTGCAGTACATTTCCAGTTTCTTCTTTCCTATATTTCTCTATGACCAGCAATACCCAAACGTGCCTTCTGTGTTGTTTTTTAGCTTTCTGTTACAGTGGCTATTGACTTTGTTTTTAGTGTAAGACTTTTATATGCCTATATCTTGACTCTAGACAGAATTTCTTATGTACCCCCAGATTTATAATGCTGAAGATTTACGCTAAGAAGATAACTGAATTGAAACTGCTTAAAGCCTTTTCTTTCCAGGAACTCCATGCAAATCTGGTTATCGTCAGTTTAGTGCTACATCTCCTTGTGTTTCATGAGTTTCATGATGTTAAATGAGATTCTTTCTATTCTGCAAATACATGTCAAGGTTCAAAATCTGAGAACACTTGGATTCAAATAACCATTCATTTTGTTACTGGGAATTTTGCACTGGGATTTTTTTTTTAAACCCAAAGAGATTAACAAAGCTGGAGCTCTGGATCACAAATTTTGGTTTTTGTGATAGTGAATGAAGAATTGCAGACTAACACCAAAATGAACACTTAAAGCAAAGTTTACTGAAACACAGAAATATACTGTTAAAGAAAAGCAGGCTGATTTCTGTGAAGTGAAATCAACACCTCTTTATAAAACTTCAGTTGTTTATATGAGGTTTCTGGGGAAGAGCTGAGGTTTGAGGTATGTGTGAATGGCAAGGTAATGTTGTTTGATTGGCAGTTTATGGTTATATAACTAAAGCTAAACTGTACATGTTCCTACCCATTAAAGCCTACAGTTGGTGGGACAGTGGGAGTGTGTGTAAAGTCCATGTAAATTTTATAATAATAATAATACAGTAAGCTTGGAGTGACCACAAGGACACAGTTTTATGTTATTGAGTGTGCCTCACTTTAGGGGATTTCCACCTGTGCCCCAGTTTCTCCTTTCACAGGATATGTTGCCCTCAGGCTTTACCACAAACCTCATTTGTTAGGGTGAAGTTCCGGCTGTTTGGGGTTGAATTCATGTGGGCTAGAGGCTGTCAATCCTTTTTTATCCTCTTCCTGCTGCTAATGTTTCTTTAACCACCTCACAATTTCATAGCAAAGTGCTGGACCAGCTTTTACAAAAATAAATTAAATTCGTAGACCATTCCAACTCAATAAAGCTGGCACTTATCAGCCTCTACTGTTTTAGGAAAACATTTTAATTATAATTCCTTTCTTACCAATATACTATTTTATTTATTGTGATAAAAAAGTCATAACACAACTAACTGTCATAACAATTTATTAACATGTAGTTCAGTTGTGTTAAGTGTTATGTTGATGCAAAAATAATTGCAGTTTTTGCCATTACTTTTAATTGATGCACGTAGAGTTTGATAATTTTTTTTCACAGTTAGGGGAGGATTTTTCTGGGATAGCCGGGCCACTGAGTAGCCTCCGTACACTATTCAGGTTTGGGATGTAGTGCATCAAGTGTGTCCCCTGGTAGAAAAACTCTTCTCTAGGAAGCAAGATCCCTGGAACCACAAGCCTAGATTTTTAGGTATAGACAGCACAAATTCCCCCCACCCCTAAAGAAATCACTATGAGTGATGGTAAGTAGGGCCACTCGTCTCTTTACTCTGGGATCCAAACCTGTATAGTAGACCTGTTGGGTACCCCTCAACTTACAATAACCGTGAGTTTCAGTTGTTTGCTACAAGCTGAAGAATGGTATCCCATTCACATCGAGGAGCATGTCTAAACTGCTCATTCAGTTACATTTTTAAAAGTCTACTTCACAGCTCTATTTGGCCACCAAATTATAAATGGTCTGGTATATGGTAGAATCAATGGAATCCTAGTCATGTGATTTTAATTTCATTCTATATTGTGTAAATGGTGAAACCCATCCACAAGAATAGGGGGAAAAATGTTATATTGGGAGGAAGACATTGATGCCATGCCATAATCCTAGTAGCCAGAAGAGAAGGAGTTAACTGAAGAGCTGTATCTTTAATGGAGGATTTTAAGTTTTCCTCAAAATTTGGCTGCACTATAAAGTAGGACAGTCCCTTGTTTTCCTGTTGTTGTGAAGGGCAGAGAGATATCATGCCTGATCAGAGTGGGCTTCTGTCAGTTCATATAGGACTGTAGTTTCTGTTTCCCTTATATCCAAGTAAATGTAAGAACCAGGACAAAAATAAGTTGGAATCTAAATCATTTCTATGCGTTATTTAGGTGGGCAAGTATCATGTTGCTTAAGATTTGCACTATACTCCTGTAATTGTCATGTGGTTATTATTCCAATATTATTAAAGAGTAGTAAAGGTGAGTAACAGGTTAAACACTCCTGATGAAGTATATATAGATTCAAGAAAATTAGAGGAATGTGCAGCACTGAATAAACCCTCCAGTACAGTGGATTAATGCCATATCTTTAGGTGTGTATTAGATCCTGCTTCCTCCTCCAGTGTAGTTTTTTTTGTATTGCATTTTAGGTTTTGTGGTACATGTCAAGAACATGCAAGATAGTTGCATAGGTACACACATGGCAGTGTGATTTGCTGCCTTCCTCCCCTTCACCTATATTTGGCATTTCTCCCCATGCTATCTCTCCCCAACTCCCCACCCCCCTCTGTCCCTCCCCTATGCCCCCCAATACACCCCAGTGTGTAGTGCCACCTCCGTCTGTCCATGTGTTCTCATTGTTCAACACCCACCTATGAGTGAGAACATGTGGTATTTCATTTTCTGTCCTAGTGTCAGTTTGCTGAGAATGATGTTCTCCAGGTTCATCCATGTCTCTACAAAGAACACAAACTCATCGTTTTTGATGGCTGCATAATATTCCATGGTGTATATGTGCCACATTTTTTCTGTCCAGTCTATCAGTGATGGGCATTTGGGTTGGTTCCAGGTCTTTGCTATTGTAAACAGTGCTGCAATGAACATTTGTGTGCATGTGTCCTTATAGTAGAACGATTTATAGTCCTTTGGATATATACCCAGTAATGGGATTGCTGGGTCAAATGGAATTTCTATTTCTAGGTCCTTGAGGAATCGCCACACTGTCTTCCACAATGGTTGAAGTAATTTATACTCCCACCAGCAGTGCAAAAGTGTTACTATTTCTCCACATCCTCTCCAGCATCTGTTGTCTCCAGATTTTTTAATGATCGCCATTCTAACTGGCGTGAGATGGTATCTCAATGTAGTTTTGATTTGCATCTCTCTAATGACCAGTGATGATGAGCATTTTTTCATATGTTTGTTGGCCTCATGTATGTCTTCTTTTGTAAAGTGTCTGTTCATATCCTTTGCCCATTTTGAATGGGCTTATTTGTTTTTTTCCTGTAAATCTGTTTTAGTTTTTGTAAATTCTTGATATCAGCCCTTTGTCAGATGCATAAACTGCAAAGATTTTTTTACATTCTGTTGGTTGCCAATTCACTCTAGTGACTGCTTCTTTTGCTGTGAAAAAGCTGTGGAGTTTGATTCGGTCCCATTTGTCTACTTTGGCTTTTGTTGCCAATGCTTTTGGTGTTTTGGTCATGAAGTCCTTGCCTATTCCTATGTCCTGAATGGTTTTGCCTAGATTTTCTTCTAGGGTTTTTATGGTGCCAGGTCTTATGTTTAAGTCTTTAATCCATCTGGAGTTAATTTTAGTGTCAGGTGTCAAAAAGGGGTCCAGTTTCTGCTTTCTGCACATAGCTAGCCAGTTTTCCCAACACCATTTATTAAACAGGGAATCCATTCCCCATTGCTTGTTTTTGTCAGGTTTATCCAAGATGGTATGGTTGTAGATATGTTGTGTCACATCTGGGGCCTCTGTTCTGTTCCATTGGTCTATATCTCTGTTTTGGTACCAGTACCATGCTATTTTGATTACTGTAGTTTTGTGGTATAGTTTGAAGTCCAGTAGTGTGATGCCTCCTGCTTTGTTCTTTTAGCTTAGAATTGACTTGGCTATGCAGGCTCTCTTTTGGTTCCATATGAAGTTTAAGATGTTTTTTTCCAGTTCTATGAAAACGATCATTGGTAGCTTGGGGATAGCATTGAATCTGTAAATTACTTTTGGCAGTATGGCCATTTCCACGATATTGATTCTTTCTAACCATGAACATGGAATGTTTCTCCATCTGTTTGTGTCCTCTCTTATTTTATTGAGCAGTGGTTTGTAGTTCTCCTTGAAGAGGTCCTTTACATTCCTTGTTAGTTGTATTCCTAGGTATTTTATTTTCTTTGTAGCAATTGTGAATGGCAGTTCGTTCTTGATTTGATTCTCTTTTAGTCTGTTATTGGTGTATAGGAATGCTTGTGATTTTTGCACATTGATTTTGTATCCTGAGATTTTGCTGAAGTTGCTTATCAGTTTCAGGAGTTTTTGGGCTGAGACAATGGGGTCTTCTAGATATACTATCTTGTCATCTGCAAATAGAGACAATTTGGCTTCCTCCTTTCCTATTTGAATATGCTTTATTTCTTTTTCTTGCCTGATAGCTCTGGCTAGAACTTCCAGTACTATAGTGAATAGGAGTGGTGAGAGAGGGCATCCTTGTCTAGTGCCAGATTTCAAAGGGAATGCTTCCAGTTTTTGCCCATTAAGTATGATATTGGCTGTTGGTTTGTCGTAAATAGCTTGTATTATTTTGAGATACGTTCCATCAATACCGAGATTATTGAGGGTTTTTAGCATAAAGGGCTGTTGAATTTTATCAAAGGCCTTCTCTGTGTCAATTAGGATAATCATGTGGTTTTTGTTTTTGGTTCTGTTTATGTGGTGAATTACGTTTATAGACTTTCGTATGTTGAACCAGACATGCATCCCCAGGATGTATCCTACTTGATCATGGTGGATAAACTCTTTGATGTGCTGTTGCAATCGGCTTGCCAGTACTTTATTGAAGATTTTTGCATCTATGTTCATCATGGATATTTGCCTGAAGTTTTCTTTTCTTGTTGAGTCTCTGCCAGGCTTTGATATCAGGATGATGTTTGTTTCATAAAATGATTTGGGAAGGATTCCCTCTTTTTGGATTATTTGGAATAGTTTCAGGAGGAATGGTAACAGTTCCTCTTTGTGTGTCTGGTAGAATTCAGTTGTAAACCCATCTGGACCTGGGCTTTTTTTGTGTGGTAGGCTCTTAATTGCTGCCTCAACTTCAGATCTTGTTATTGGTTTGTTCAGGGTTTCAGCTTCTGCCTGGTTTAGGTTTCAGAGTAGCCAAGTGTCCAGGAATTTATCCATTTCTTCCAGATTTACTAGTTTATGATGAAGTTATTTCTGTTTCTCAGTTTTCCTTCTAACAGTCTGGCCCCTCTGCTGTAGGACTGCTGAGGTCCACTCCAGGCCCTGCTTGCCTGCGGATCACTTGCAGCCACTGCAGAACAGTAAGGGTTGCTACCAGTTTTTCTTCTGCTATCTTTGTCTCAGAATGTTGCCTGCCAAATGTCAGTCTGATCAGTCTTTTGTGAGGTGACTCTGGATATATGGGGTTCAGGGAGCTGCTTGAAGAGACAGTCTGTTCTTTATAGGAGCTCAAGTGTTGAGCTGTGAGCTCCGTTGTTTATTCAAAGCTGCTAGGCAGGTATGTTTAAGTCTGCTGCAGCAGAACTCATAAACTGCCTTTTATTCCCCAGGTGCTCTGTCCCAGGGAGTTAGGGCTTTATTTATGATTATCCATTGTATTGCTGCCTTTTTTTTTTTTCTGGGCTGCCCTGCCCAGCAAGGAAGCAGCCTAGTCTCTCTCTGCCTACAGAGGCTTTGCTGAGCTGCTGTGGGTTTCACCCTGCTGCTGGCTCCGCCCTGCTGCTGGCTCTGCCCTGCTGCTATGTGAGCTTCCCTGCAGTCCTGTTTATATAGGTGTGGTTAGAACTGCCTCGGCAATGGTGGCCTGCCTCTGTAATTGTGGACTCTCTCTGTTATGGCAGGTTGCCTCAGCAACAGAAGGCTGCCTCAACAATGGTGGACTACCTCCGTAGGGGTGGAGTGCCTCAGTAATGGCAGACGCCCCTCCCCCACTGAGCTGCACCATCCTGGGTTAAGCTGTGCTTGCTGTGAAACTCTCAACCCCAAGTGTTTCCAATTGTTGTTTTGTTTGTTTTTGTGGGGGTGGGACCCGTCGAGCCTGATCACCTGGCTCCCTGCCTCAGAGCCCTTTTTTTTTTTTAAAAAAAATGTTGAATGGTTGACTCTCTTTCAGGTGTTCCAGTCACCTCCTGAAAGGGCGCTGGGATCTGTGTGATTTCCCGTGCAGCCACCAACTGTGCCGACTGAAACAATGGCGCTGCCTGGGAATCTCCTGGCCTGTCTCACTGTTTCAGACACATTTAATCAGGTGAATGGGCGAATCTGCTTACCCGGAGTGCCAATTGCCAGCTTAAAAGGGCTACCAGACCAGTGTATTTTGTGTGAAGAGCTGCCATGCTGCAGCACCGGCTGAAACAGCCACGCTGGCTAAAACAGCTGTGCTGGCCAAAACAGCTGTGCTGGCCAAAACAGCCATGCTGGAGATGCATAGGGCTTTTCCACCTGGGAATCTACTGGTCTGTGGGCAATAAAGATTGTCTGGAAATGCGGCATCCACTCATCCTCTGTGCTTTCTCTGGGAGCTGCAATCCTTAGCTGCTCCTAAAGGGCCATCTTGCATCAAATTCACATTTTGAATTTATTGTTCTTAATGCTTAAGGTTAATATTGTTATGTGTGACTTTGATCCTGTCATTATGATGCTAGCTGGTTATTTTGCATATTTTATGCTTTGAATGCAAATCAGCTTTACCCACTAAAGTAGGTCCAGTTTAGGGCAGTGGCTGTGTCTAATTAATCTTCATACACTTATCAGCACCTAGTACAGCACAGTGCATACAGTATATTTGCTCTCTATACACACATGTGCATATGGTTGAATGTTTTTCTAACTTGCAGGTCTTGCTTCCATTTGGTATGAGACTCAGTGACCCCAGCTGAATCACTGAATCTTTCTTGCTATGCACCCTATGGCAGACCCCATAAAGCTCTTTACATGAAAATAAACTTTTTATCAAAACATTCCACACCTGAAATTCAGTCTGTTCATTGGATGCTAATATTAAGACAATCTTTGAAACTACTTGGCATATATACATTGATTATTGTATTATGTAGTAATACCAAATTGTGAATTGATTTTATCTGTGACTACTAGGATTCCACAGACTGCAAACCAAGTGAACTGTAAAGTGAGGAAATGATGCTTCCTTGTCCTCCGCCATCTAAATGAAGAATTCTCTAGAAAATTTTTCCAGCAGTCTGACATAACAAAAGGCACAGAAACTGTTCCCAACACATTACACTAAACAGAAAGGAACTGATTTTTTACCATCTAGTCTATTTCCCAGAAATGAAGAGCTTGTCCTTGCTTTCACTTTCAATGTGATTGTGTCCAAAATAAAAATAGTCTCAAGTTGTCCTGAATTGACATCAGAAATCCTACACTCAAAACAAAACATGGAGGGCCTGGAACTTTTCACTTATGAGAGGACTGATTAGACTTCAAAGTTAGGGAAAGTCACAGGAGAGACATACAGCACCAGAATGTTTCCATCTGCTTTGGCAGAATAAAGAGCCATAGACAAACTCAATCTGATATTCTTTAAACATGATGCTGCATCATTTGAGGAAATCTCAAATCAACCAACTGTCAGGGTCCTGTGGCCTGATAAGCTGTTATTAAAAAGCAATTAAACATCTTTAAACTATATTTACTGCTCTGTGAAATGAAGAAAATAATACTTGTGTCATAATATATGCTGAAGAATAAATTCGATAACATCTGTAAAGAATACAGCACCATATCTGCCAGCCTGTCATCTAGAAGACACCAAAAACATTTTACTTCTTTAAAGATGCTTTTCTTTTTCCTAGAGACAGTATCTCACTCTGGTGCCCAGGCTGAAGTGCAGCGACATGATCGGAGCTCACTGCAGCCTTGAACTCCTGACCTCAAGCAATCTTTTCACCTAGGCTCCCAAATAGGACTTTTTATAGAAATGAGGTCTTGCTGTGTTACTCAGGCTACATTTTACTTCTTATAACAACATTAACTCAGACTTCCTAACCATGAACATGGAAGGTTTCTCCATCTGTTTGTGTCCTCTCTTATTTCGGTGAGCAGTGGTTTGTAGTTCTCCTTGAAGAGGTCCTTTACATTCCTTGTTAGCTGTATTCCTAGGTATTTTGTCCTCTTTGCAGCAATTGTGAATAGTAGTTCATTCTTGAGTTGGCTCTCTTTAAGTCTGTTATTGGTGTATAGGAATGCTTGTGATTTTTGCACATTGATTTTGTATCCTGAGACTTTGCTGAAGTTGCTTATCAGTTTCAGGAGTTTTTGGGCTGAGATGATGGGATCTTCTAGATATACTATCATGTCATCTGCAAATAGAGACAATTTGGCTTTCTCCTTTCCTATATGAACACCCATTATTTCTTTTTCTTGCCTGATCGCTCTGGCTAGAACTTCAGTACTATATTGAATAGGAGTGGTGAGAGAGGGCATCCTTGTCTAGTGCCAAATTTCAAAGGGAATGCTTCCAATTTTTGCCCATTCAGTATGATATTGGCTGTTGGTTTGTCATAAATAGCTTTTATTATTGTGAGATACTTTCCATCAATACTGAGTTTATTGAGAGTTTTTAGCATAAAGTGCTGTTGAGTTTTGTCAAAGGCCTTCTCTGCATCATTTGAGATAATCATGTGATTTTTGTTTGTGGTTCTGTTTATGTGGTGAATTACATTTATAGACTTGCATATGTTGAACCAGCCTTGCATCCCCAGGTTGAATCCTACTTGATCATGTTGGATAAGCTTTTGATGTGCTATTGCAATCAGCTTGCCAGTATTTTATTGAAGATTTTTGTGTCTATGTTTATCATGGATATTGACCTGAAGTTTTTTTTTTTCTTGTTGAGTCTCTGCCAGGTTTTGGTATGGGAATGATGTTGGTCTCATAAAATGATTTGGGAAGGATTCCCTCTTTTTGGATTATTTGGAAAAATTTCAGAAGTAATGGTAACAGTTCCTCTTTGTGTGTCTGGTAGAATTCACCTGTGAACCCATCTGGACCTGGGCTTTTCTTGTGTGGTAGGCTCTTAATTGCTGCCTCAACTTTAGATCTTGTTATTGGTGTATTCATATTTTCAACTTCTTTCTGGTTTAGGTGTGGGAGGACACAAGTGTCCAAGAATTTATCAATTTCTTCCAGGTTTAGTAGTTTATGTGCATAGAGTTGTTTGTAATATTCTCTGATTATGGTTTGAATTTCTGTGGGATCTGTGGTGATTTCCCCTTTGTTGTTTTTAATTGCATCTATTTGGCTATTCTCTCTTTTCTTTTTTATTAATCTGGCTAGTGGTCTGTCTATTTTGTTGATCTTTTCAAATAACCAGCTCTTGGATTTATTGATTTTTTTTGAAGGGTTTTTCGTGTCTCCATCTCCTTCAGTTCTGCTCTGATCTTAGTTATTTCTTGTCTTTTTCTAGGTTTTGAGTTTTTTTGATCTTGCTCCTCTAGCTCTTTCAATTTTGATGATAGGGTGTCAATTTTGTATCTCTCCACTCTTCTCATGTGGGCACTTATTGCTATATATTTTCCTCTACAGACTGCTTTAAATGTGTCCCAGAGATTCTTGTATGTTGTGTCTTTGTTCTTGCTGGTTTTGAAGAGCTTCTTTATTTCTGCCTTCATTTCATTGTTTATCCAATCAACATTCAAGAGCCAGTTGTTCAGTTTCCATGAAGCTGTGCAATTCTGAGTTAGTTTCTGAATTCTGAGTTCTAACTTGATTGCACTGTGGTCTGAGAAACTGTTATGATTTCCATTCTTTAGCACTTGCTGAGGAGTGATTTACTTCCAATTATGTGGTCAATTTTAGATTAGGTGAAATGTGGTGCTGAGAAGAATGTATATCCTGTGGATTTGGGGTGGAGAGTTCTCTAAATGTCTATTAGGTTTGCTTGTTCCAGGTCTGAGTTTAAGCCCTGGATATCCTTGTTAATTTTCTGTCTGGTTGATCTGTCTAATATTGACCATGGAGTGTTAAAGTCTCCCAGTATTATTGTGTGGGAGTCTAAGTCTCTTTGTAAGTCATTAAGAAGTTATCCTATATATCTGGATGCTCCTATATTGGGTCCATATATATTTAGAATTGTTAGCTCTTCTTGTTGTATCGATCCTTTTACCATTACATAATGTCCTTCTTTGTCTCTTTTGATCTTTGTTGCTTTAAAGTCTATTTTATCAGAGACAAGAATTACAACTCCTGCTTTTTTTTGCTCTCCATTTGCTTGGTAAATCTTCCTCCATCCCTTTATTTTGAGCCTTCATGTATTCTTGCATGTGAGATGGGTTTCCTGGATACAGCACACCGATGGGTTTTGGCTTTTTATCCAATTTGCTAGTCTGTGTCTTTTGATTGGTGCATTTAGTCCATTAAGATTTTGGGGTAATATTATTATGTGTGAATTTGATACTGCCATTTTGATTCTAGTTGGATGTTTTGCTCATTAGTTCATGCAGATTCTTCATTTTGTTGATGCTCTTTAGCATTTGATATGTTTTTGGAGTGGTTGGTACTGGTTGTTCCTTTCTATGTGTAGTGCCTCTTTCAGGAGCTCTTGTAAAGCAGACCTGATGGTGACAAAATCTCTGAGTACTTGCTTGTTTGCAAAGGATTGTATTTTTCCTTCACTTATGAAGCTCAGTTTGGCTGGATATGAAATTCTGGGTTGAAAGTTCTTTTCTTTAAGGATGTTGAATATTGGCCCCAACTCTATTCTGGCTTGTAGGGTTTCTGCCAAGAGATCTGCTGTGAGTCTGATGGGCTTCCCTTTGTGGGTGACCCGACCTTTCTCTCTGGCTGCCCTTAGCATTTTCTTCTTCATTTCAACCCTGGTGAATCTGATGATTGTGTGCCTTGGGGTTGCTCTTCTTGTGGAATATCTTTGTGATGTTTTCTGTATTTCCTGGACTTGAATATTGGCCTGCCTTGCTATGTTGGGGAAGTTTTCCTGGATAATATCTTGAAGAGTATTTTCCAGCTTGGATTCATTCTCTTCATCACATTCAGGTACACCTATCAAACGTAGATTAGGTCTCTTTATATACTCCCACATTTCTTGGAGACTTTGTTCATTCCTTTTTGTGCTTTTTTCTCTAATCTTGCCTTCTTGTTTTATTTCATTGAGTTGATCTTTGACCTCTGATAGTCCTTTCTTCGGCTTGGTCAATTCAGCTGTTGAAACTTGTGCATGCTTTGTGAAGTTCTTGTGTTGTGTTTTTCAGCTCCATCAGTTCACTCATATTTCTCTCTAAGTTGTCCATTCTTGTTATCATTTCCTTGAATATTTTTTCAAGGTTCTGAGTTTATTTGCATTGATTTAGAAGGTATTCTTTTAGCTCATGGAAGTTTCTCATTACCCACCTTCTAAAGTCTGATTTCATCATTTCTTCACACTCATTCTCCATCCAGCTTTGTTCCCTTGCTGGTGAGGAGTTGTGATCCCTTGTAGGAGGTGAGGTATTCTGGTTTCAGGTGTTTTTCTCCTTTTTGTGCTGGTTTCTTCCCATCTTTGTGGATTTATCCACCTGTCGTCTGTGTAGTTGCTGATTTTCAGATTGGATTTCTGAGTGGACATCCAGATTGTTGATGATGAAATTATTTCTGTTTCTTAGTTTTCCTTCTATCAGTCTGGCCCCTCTGCTTTAGGACTGCTGAGGTCCACTCCAGGCCCTGCTTACCTGGGGGTCACCTGCAGCAGCTGCAGAACCATAAGGGTTGCTACCAGTTTCTTCTTCTGCTATCTTTGTCCCAGAATGATGCCTGCCAAATGTCAGTCTGATCAGTCCTTTGTGAGGTGATTCTTTGGATATATGGGGGTCAGGGATCTGCTTGAGGAGACAGTCTGTTCTTTTTAGGAGCTCAAGTGCTGAGCCATGAGCTTTATTGTTCATTCAGAGCTGCTAGGCAGGTACGTTTAAGTCTGCTGCAGCAGAACTCATAACCCCCCTTTTTTCCCCAGGTGCTTTGTCCTTGGGAGTTAGGGCTTTATTTATGAGTATCCGTTGTGTTGCTACCTTTTTTTTGTTTTGTTTTGTTTTTCTTTTCATGGCTGTCCTGCCCAGCAAGAAGGCAGCCTAGTCACTGCCTGCAGAAGCTTTGCTCAGCTGCTGTGAGTTCCACACTGCTGCTCGCTCCACCCTGCTGCCATGTGTTTTTCCCTACAGTCCTGTTTATATGGGTGTGGTTAGAACTGCCTCAGTAATGTTGGCCTGCCTCTGTAATGGTGGACTCTCTTTGCTATGGCAGGTTGCCTCGACAATGGCGGGTTGCCTCAGCAATGGTAGGCTGCATCAGCAATGGCAGACTACCTCTGTAGGGGTGGAGTTCCTCAGTAATGGTGGATGCCCCTCCCCGACAGAGCTGGGCTGTCACCGTTTCAGCTGTGCTTGCCATGAAACTCTCAACCCCAGGTGTTTCCAATTGCTGGGGTTTTTTTTTTGCATGTGGGACCTGCCAAGCCTGATCACCTGGCTCCCTGCCTCAGATCCCCTTTTTTAAAAGTTGAACAGTTGACTCTCTTCCAGGTATTCCAGTCGCATGCTGAAAGGGTGCCGGGATCTGTGTGATTTCCCGTGTGGCAACCCACTGCGCCAGCTGAAACAACGTAGCTGCCTGGAAATCTCCTGTCCTGGCTTTATGTTTCAGTCCTGTTTACACAGATGAATGGGCTAATCTGCCTTCCTAGATCTCCAATTGCCAGTTTAACAGGGCAACCAGACCAGTGTATTTTGTATGGACAGCTGCTGCACTGCAGCACCAGCTGAAACAGCCACGCCGGCCAAAACAGCTGCGCTGGTGACCCGTAGGGCTCCTCCACATAGGAATCTCCTGGTCTGTGGCAATAAAGATCCATCTGGAAATGTGGCATCCACTCACCCTCTGTGCTTTCACTGGTAGCTGCAATCCTGAGCTGCTCCTACAGCGCCATCTTGAATCAACCTCCAACGTAAGTTCTTGAGATATTGTTTACTTCTGTGGAAAAAGCTGACATTGACCTTCCAATATTCACCTTTTTATTGTTCTATTGTGATAAAAAACCTGATTTTTACATGAGTATATCACAATCCATTAGAGAAAAAAATGTTTCAGACTTCTTTGCCTTAGGACAGCCATCAGATGTATCTCTATGATCAGTATGCAGGAGATGCCCTTTTAAGGGAACTAGGCTCTTCCTTTCATTCTTCTTCTGCTGGATGAAAGGTTCACATAATGGCAAGCCATCTTGGACCATGAGGTGGCACATTAAATGATGGCTGAAGCAGGAAATAGAGGGAAATAGTATTCTAATAACTTTGTGAAACAGAACCCAAGACTCTTTATCTTAGTACTTATATAAGAAAGGGCAATAACTTTTAGCTTTTAAACCACCATTTGCTTAAGTTTTTCTGTTACTCATAGATGAACTAAATCCAGCTGATACAGATTCTAAGGCATTTTGAAGATTGTAACTCTGTGTCATTAGTTCATATTGCCAAAAGTGGGCATGGCATTGGGCTCATAAAATATATAATGATCTCTAGGGCAAGGGCAAAATAGCACCAGTCTCTTTGTTAAAGCATACCAACAGTGACTTTTAGTTTAGTTCCCAATAAGTTCCTCATCTCCATCTGAGATCACATAGCCTGGACAGTATTGTTGATATCATTATGAGCATTTTGGTCAAAACCATTCAGTAAGACTCTAGGAAGTTCCAGTCTTTCCCACATCTTCCTGTCTTCCTCATCACCTTCCAAACTGTTCCAACCTCTGCCTGTTACTCAGTTCCAAAGTCACTTCCACATTTTCAGGTATAGCCGTATACCTGTTGGTACCAATTTTCTGTATCAGTCTATTCTCACACTGCTATAAAGAATTACTTGAGAATAAGTAATTTATGAAGAAAAGAGATTTAATTGACTCATAGTTCCACAGGCTTAACAGGAAGCATGACTGGGAGGTCTCAGAAAACTTAAAATCACAGTGGAAGGCAAAGAGGAAGCAAGCACGGTCTTCACATGGTGCCAAGAGAGAGGGAGAGAGGAAAGAGGGAAGTGCCACACACTTTTAAACCTTCAGATCTCATAATAACTCAAACACTATCATGAGAATAGCAAGGGGGAAATCTGCCCCTATGATTTAATCACCCCGGCCAGGCCCCTCTTCCAATTTGACATGAGATTTGGATGAGGACACAAATCCAAACCATATCACTTATTATATATGTAAAAGTGTTTATTTTAGAAAGTTGATTCTGACAGATTAGTTTTTAGCAAGTAATATAATGAGAAAAATAGATCACTGTTCAATTCTTGCTTCAACCGCTGACTATGAAATATGTAACCGATCTTTTTGCCTATATCTTTACTGCCATCATTTCATCTACTAGAACAGATGAAATACTTTATGTTTCTTTTAAGAATAATGCATAATGTACATAAAGCATCTGCACCAGGCATAGATAAGGAGAGGAATTCATTAGCTAGAATGTTATTTTTAAAAGAATGAGACTTTAGACACCAATTATGCCCTATTATCATCATCAATTTTACCAACAGTAATGAACATAATGGAGAAAGAGCTCTATAATCTGCCAGTGCAAGTCTACATACTTTTCCCTTGGAGGTTGATACATAGACTTTACAAGCAGGAAGCTGATATGCTCTTGCCTTGACAACCATTAGAAATGACTTTGGAATCTTATATTCATTCCACTGAGATACTCTTCTGGATTTGCAGCTTACCATGGCATCTGAACTCATCACGATAACCCTTATTTGTTTAGTGGAAAACCAGAAAAAGCAGCTGATAGTGAATCCGAAACAGTAAAGATCATTTACAGGATATCTCAGCCTGTGGTGATGGTGATTATTGTAGGGCTACAATGCATAGGGAAATCCTACCTGAGGAATCATCTTGCAAGTCAGAACTATGGTGAGCATGGTCTTGACACAGAGACCGTTAGTTTGGAATCACAATAATGCACCTGATTACACCAACTCTATGGTCATCATAAGAAATAGACCAACTCTTCCCTTAAAAAAATTTCGAATTCCTACAACTAAATTGACACCTGGGGCTGCCTGTCTTATCAGCTGTCACTGTTTTGTTGCTTTGTCCTCTTCCTTAGCAGGCTTCTGTGTGGGTTCTGCTATGAAGTCTGAAACCCAGGTTCTGGATGTGGGGCTCTCTCCAAGCAGAACCACACTGTGGGTCCGGGTTATGCAAGATGGTTAAGGCAGAGTCATGAAGACCTTTACTCTTGATTCTCAACATTTAATTAACTACCTTGATTCAACTTATCTGATGTATTTCTGCAAAATGAAAATATGGATCACGAAGAATGAGTTTAAGTTCTGTCTCCCTGAACTTTTCTCCTTGGTATGATCAAATACTTTGGAATATTGAAGGTAAGATCTTATTTTAACACTGGGGTGAACAATAGAATTGATAAATACTTATGAGCAGCTGAATTTCAAGGCTTTGTGCTAAGTACTATCGAAGGGCAGTAAACAGGGTAAAAGCCTAAAGCCTAGTTAGGGAGAGCACATATACACAGTGTGATCAGTGCAGGGTGCCATAGATGCACAGAAGTAGGGATCTAGCTCAGTTGTACAGACCAAATCAAACTTCTTGGAGGAAATAACATCTAGACTATAACTAGGGGAATCACTGGTAGCTATCAGTTAAAGCACATGGGAGTGATTGATTTGGAAACATAAGTGTTGGAAATAGGGTTTCAGTAAAGTTATCCTTTAAATAACCTCCAAAAAGCTTCGGCTACATGAGAAACATCATAAAGGTTTTACTCCAAGTCTAAGGGCTTTGGAAATTAACTCTTCTCTGACTTCTCTAAAAGCATGAACTCAGCCTATGTAAAATAGTGTGAGATAATTTTAGATATTCTATCTTCACAGTATTAAGGGCAATGTATGATTTTTCCTAATTTTACATTACTGAGTCTAAATCAAAATTAGCAACCGATCTTTGACATCTATTATTGCAAATGAAAGAAGGAAAAAGAGGAAGAGAGAAAGGGAAAGAGAGAAAAAAGGGGAAAGTGTTTTTCAGAAAAAACAATCTTATGTATAAGTCTATCTGTGTGGATAAGCAAATAATACAGCCATGTAGTGCAATAGCCTCAGAAAGGTCAGTACTTGATTTGAAATTATTGTATTGAATTTCTTGATGATCTTTTTAATGATGAGCCTCACATTTTCATTTGAATGTTTTAGTTCACCTTTCTAATATACTCTTTTATTTAATTTCAATGAAAATGTGGTGTTCCTCGGCACTACTGAGTATATTGGCTTTGATCAGTAATTAAATAGTAACTTGAAATGTTACGGAATCATTTTTAAAAGTGTGAACTGCCCCTTGTGGTTAGAACTCAGAGAAGTCATAAGCCCCATCCTCCAAAACTTGATACCAGGTTTTTCAGTTACATGACAGTAAAAAAGGCCTGGATTAAACTGTGTCAAGCATTTAATAGCAAGTAGCTGCAAATAGTCATATAATGTGTTTTTAGCCTGTGGATGCTGCTCCTTTGAAGCCAGAGTTCATTCCAAGTTGAATGTGGTGAGGCTCTATGGCCTTGAAGTTAGAACAAGTGACAAAATTCTTTGTGGAGGGTGAAAGGCAGAGTTATTGAACTGGAACATTGAACAGATGGCATAGGCCTGGAGGCTTGTCTGATTTTATGTATTCTTACTGTCGTCTGAATGTTTGCACTTCCCCACCACCCCAAAGTATAGGTTGACACTTAATCACCAATGTAATAGTATTAGACAGTGGGTCATTTAGGAGGTGAGAATAAACTTAGGTCATGAGAATGGAACTGGTGATACTAGTGCCCTTATAAACGAGATTCCTGAAAGATGCCTTGCCCTTCACCATGTGAGTACACATCAAGAGGCCACCAATTGTGAACCAGAAATCATACCCTTATCAGACCCCCAATCTGCCCATGCTTGTGTTTCTCAGCCTCCAGAAATGTGAGAAGTAAATTTCTGTTGTGTATGACCTATCCAGTTAATTGTATGTTTTTATAGAAGACCAAAGACACTTTTTCATGCTTATTTTTCTAACCAATCACCTCTGTTAAACAACATTGGTGTTATTACTTTTACCATCCTTTGTGCCTGTTGACAAGAATTTGGTTTTGACACAGAACAGAGTACCTCTTCTTGAGGAGATCATTCCAGATTAGGCCATTCATATGCTTATCACTATCTTCAGAATGTATATTGAAGTCAATTTGTAAACACACACACACACACACGCACAACATTGACTATTCTGAACTATATTGAAGTAAGTACACAAAGATAACATAATCACTTGCCCTGTATGACCTACTAATGTCATAGCTTCCTGTCTCCTTGACTGGCTCACTGGGATTAAAAGCATCTGCAACTCTATTATTTCCTCCAGTTTCCTTCCAAAATCAATGAGCCAGTAAAACACCCTCATTTCAAAAATCTTTTATTTGATATGTCCTGTAAATGAATTAAAAGTTAAACCACAAAATACAAAAACATGTAGACATTGCACTTTGCTTTTTCAAAAAACGTATAAATAAGAAGCTCAAAATCTGATATGGAAAATATTCAAAAAATCTTCCACTAAGATGCTTTTTATCAAAATAAAAGTTATTTCCTTCTTAAGAGTATGTGTGTGCATTTCTGCTATTATTAAAAAAGTCTTTGAAAATTCATATAATTCAGAAAGACATTTTTTAAAATCACCTGAGCTAGAATTACTAATTTTGGGGAGGTAGTGGTTGGTGAATACTTCTAGACTTTTATCTGTGCAACATAGATATATTGCTATATCCATTTTCTATGTGCATAGACATATTGCTATGTGCAATCACTGCTATGTACACTTGTGAATTAATAACTTTTTTTCGGGGCAAGGGACAGTGTCTCACTCTGTTGCCCAGGTTGGAGTGCAATGGCATCACCAGGGCTCATTGCAGCCTTGACCTCCTGGGCTCAGACTCCCATCTCAGACTCCTGGCTAACTGGGACTATTGTAACAGGCACATGCCATCACACCCAGCTAATTTATTATTATTACTAATTGTAGAGATGGGGTTTCCCCATGTTTCCTGGGCTGGTTTCTAATTCCTGAACTCAAGTGACCTGTTCACCTTGGCCTCCCAAAATGCTTGGATTGCAGGAGTGAGCTACCACACCCAGCCTAAATTTCTTCTTGATTAACATTTCCATAATTATCTGACGTTAGTAACGTTGGATTATCTGGAAAGCGGTGCCACTGGTGGAATTCAGGTGTTTCAAACACATTTACCAGGATTCAATCACCCCTGTACTTTTTATTTTCTTCTTTTTTTAAGAGAGGCTTCCTAATATTAAAAAATAGTAATAATAAATGGTCAGAGAAAAAAGCAACTGATTTCATATTACTGGTCCTATTTATAACTAGATTTAGCTTTATTTTCACCATCAATATTGCTTATAGGAAATAAATGTCAATTTTGAATCAAAAATCATTACCAGTAATTTTACCTGATTAAGTGCCTAAAATTTTGGACTTAATAATTTGCAAATATTTAATCAGACAGTATTAAACAAATAGGAAGATCTAAGGAATAAGCACAACTGGGGAACCATTACCCATTTATTCCAGATAGTAGATTCCGAAATTCTGTTGACAAACTGGCTAGTCATTTCAGGAACTGAGTCCATTTTTCTGCTAGCCTGGGTAAGACTCTTAATTATAAATTATGCTTTGTATGGTCCAATCATCCTGCTGTCCTTCACAAAAAGTCCAGTTTTAATGAAATGTTTGTGCTTTGAAAGAGAAGTATTTTCTTGCCACCACTGCATCTGGGCAATAGTATTGGGCGATTCATACATATCCATACACACACACATACACACACACACTCATTTTGCGGTTAATGAAAAAATAACTTTAAAAAGAGATGAGAAACAAAAATAGATGAACATGTAAAAAAAAATTACAAGCAAACAAAAACTCGAACTTCTTCCCTGAGAAAATTACCCCTGAAAGACAGGAAGTAGATGAAACAACATTCATGTCTGCTGCTCTATATTCATTTTGGAGGCGAAAGAGTCCTAAGCCGAGGGTGGAAGAGGGACAAACCTGGGTTTTAGGAGCCTGGTATGGAGGTACCAGCACTTTCAAGCTTCTTTAGTTTCCTGTCTTGACAAAACAGGAAATACCTCAGTGATTAACTCCCCGCCAAACTCAAGTCCTTTTGATTTTGGTTCTCCTAAACCCTTATGCGGATGTCTGTAAACCCGGCTATACTTTTGGCTTGTAAAAACAGAACCAACCCAAATGCCCATCGATGATAGACTGGACTGGGAAAATGTGGCACATATACACCATGGAATATTATGCAGCAGTCAAAAATTATGAGTTTGTGTCCTTTGTAAGGACATGGATGAATCTGGAGAACATCATTCTCAGCAAACTGACACAAGAACAGAAAAACAAATACCGCATATTCTCACTCATAGGCGGGTGAGAAAAATGAGAACACATGGACACAGGGAGGGGGTCTACTACACACTGGGGTCTATAGGGGGGAATGGGGGAGGGACATTGGGGGTGCGGGGGAGGGATAGCCTGGGGATAAATGCCAAGTGTGGGTGAAGGGGAGGAAGGCAGCAAAACACACTGTCATGTGTGTACCTATGCAACTATCTTGCATGTTCTGCACATGTACCCCAAAACCTATAACGCAATAAAAATTTTAAAAATTTAAAAAAATAAATAAGTAAATAAATAAATAATTAGCCTAGAAAAGCTTCCAGTAAGGTAAGAGATATTAATAGATGTTATCCTAATTTAAAAATTAAATTTAAATTAAAATTAAATCCTAAATTAAAAAGGGCAGACAGGCATTCAGGCAGAAGGAAAAGAAAGCAAATAATGCAAACTATAGAGAATGTGTTTTTCTAGAACTGCATAGAAATCTGGTTGTTTGCACCCTGGGGTGGGTGGTGAGCAGCATCCCTGGAAGAGGAGGCTGGACAGGCACAAGGGAGGCTGCTGCACAGGGTTTTCATGTCTCAGCAAAGAGCTTGGACTTTTTGTTGTGGCTGAGGGAGGAAAGAAACCACAGTGGAATCTTAAGAATAATGTGAAGTTTACAAGGTTAGATTTGTGGCTTTATTGAACAATAATTTCCTCATCACAAGACAAGATTTCTGCTGCCTGACAGGTCTTTGCTCATTCTTGGTTCCTCAGGCAAACGAGGTCCTCCAGAGCTTCCTGCAGTCACTGGTGGTTATAGAGGAATCCATCCTGCAGTCAGACAAAGCCCTCACTGCTGGAGAGAAGGCCATAGCAGGTACAGGGGCAGGGCTCAGCTCTCAGAGAAATGGGTAGGTTTTTGCAATACCCGCTTGATGTTCAGAAAAAACTGTTTTCCTTATACAAGGAGATTTCTTCTCATAGAGGACACATGCTCTGCTAAAACTGAAAATAAGGGGAGTTGGGATTGAACATTTCGCTACTCAGTTCCTTCCCACAACTTTCTTAAACATTCTCTTGCTGACATGAATAGTGGGAGAATTCAGAGATTCCCAGTTCCCCACCTTCATGCTTTTTTGAAAGTCAGTTTGGCCTTTGAACTCAGGAGACTAGAACTCAGAGCAGACTGTTACTTTCTTTTCCTTTTTCTTTCCAACTTTTATTTTAGGTCCAGAGGGTACACAAGTAGGTTTGCTGTATGGGTAAACTGGGCATCATGGGGATTTGTTGTACAGATTATTTCATCACTCAGGTAATGAGCATAGTATTCAATAGGCAGTTTTTCAATCCTTGCCCTCTTCCCATCCTCCACCCTCAAAAAGGTCCTGGAGTCTATTGGTCCCTTTGTGTCCATGTGTACTCAACTTTTAGTTCCCACTCATAAATGAGAATATGCAGGATTTGGTTTTCTATTCCTGCATTAATTTGCTCAGGGTACTGGCCTCCAGGTGCATCCACAGTGCTTCAAACGACATGATTTCATTCATTTAATGTCTGTGCAATATTCTAAGGTACAAACATTTGTACCACATTTTCATTATCCAGTCCACCATTGGTAAACATTTAGGTTGATTCTATGTCTTTGCTATTACAAATAGTGAGCAATGAACAGGTGCATGCATGTGTTTTTATGATATAATGATTTGTTTTCCTTTGGGTATATAATTACTTTTAGAATTCCAAACTGCTTTCCATAGCAGCTGAACTAATTTACAATCCCAACAGCAGTGTATAAGAATTCCCAGGCCAGGCGCGGTGGCTCACACCTGTAATCCCAACACTTTGCAAGGCCAATGCAGGTGGATCACGAGGGCAAGAGATTGAGACCATCCTGGCCAACATGGTGAAACCTCATCTCTACTAAAAATAGAAAAATTAGCTGGGCGTGGTAGTGCAGGCCTGTAGTCCAGCTACCGGGGAGGCTGAGGCAGAAAAATCACTTGAACCAGAAGGCGGAGATGCAGTGAGCCTAGATCGCACCACTGCACTCTAGCGTGGGTGTGACTCTCTATCAAAAAAAAAAAAAATCCCTTTTCTTGGCAATCTTGCCAGCATCTGTTATTTTTTGACTATTTAATAACAGCCATTCTGACTGGTGTGAGTTGGTATCTCACATGGTTTTCTATTTGCATTTTCCTTTTTTTAAAAAATTTTTTAAAATTTTTATTGCATTATAGGTTTTGGGGTACATGTGCAGAACGTGCAAGATCGTTGCATAGGTACACGCATTTTCCTAATGATTTGTGCTGTTTAGCATTTTTTGATATGCTTGCTGGCCATGTGTATGTCTTCTTTTGATAAATATCTGTTAATGTCTATTTCTCTCTTTTTTTCTTTCTTTTTTAATTTTTATTGCATTTTAGGTTTTGGGGTACATGTGCAGAACGTGCAAGATAGTTTCATAGGTACACACATGGCAGTGTGTTTTGCTGCCTTCCTCCCCTTCACCCACATTTGGCATTTCTCCCCAGGTTATCCCTCCCCATCTCCCCCCTCCCGCTGTCCCTCCCCTATTCCGCCCAATAGACCCCAGTGTGTAGTATATCCCCTTCCCTGTGTCCATGTGTTCTCATTTTTCCTCACCCGCCTATGAGTGAGACATTTCTCATTTTTTTAATGGGGACATTTGCTTTTTCTTAATTTCTTTAACTTCCTCATAGATTCTGGATATTAAACTTTTGTTGGATGCATAGTTTGCAGATATTTTCTCCTAAAATGTAGGTCATCTGTTTACTCTGTCAATATTTTCCTTTGTTTTGCCTGAGTTCTTTAGTTGAATTAGGTTCCACTTGTTAATTTTTTGTTTGGTTGCAGTGGCTTTCCAAGTCCTCATCATGAAATCTTTGCCATTGCCTCTGTCCAGAATGGTATTTACTAGGTTTTCTTTGGAGGTTTTATAGTTTCAAGTTTTACCTTTACATCTTTAATTCATCTTGAGTTTATTTTTGTACATAGTGAAAAGAAGGGATCCAGTTTAAATCTTCTGCATATGGCTACCCAGTTAACACAGCACCATTTATTGAATAGGGCATCCTTTCTTCATTGCTTATTTTTGTCAGCTTTGCCAAAGATGAGATAGTTATAGGTGTGTGGTTTTATTTCTTCTCTCTCTAACCTTTTTCATTGGTTTATGTGTCTGTTTTGTTTTGTTTTGCTTTTTGTCTAGCACCATGCTATTTTGGTTACTGTAGTCTTGTAATATAGTTTGAAGTCAGGTCATATGATGTCTCTGGCTTTGTTCTTTTTGCTTAGGAGTGCCTTGGCTACTTGGGTTCTTTTTTGGCTCCATATGGATATTAGAGTAGCTTTTACTAATTCTATTTTTTAAAAAGTTATTGATAGTTTGATAGGAATAACATTGAATATTTAAATTACTTTGGGCAGTATAGCTATTTTAATGACATTGATTCTTCCTATCCAGATGCATGAAATGTTTGTCCATATGTTTGTATGGTCTCAGATTTCTTTCAGAAGTCTTTTATAATTCTCATTATAGAGATGATTCACCTCCCTGATTGGCTGTAAACCTAGGTATTTTATTCTTTTTGTGGCTATTGTGAATAGGATTGTGTTCTTGATTTGACTTTCAGCTTGGACATTATTGGCATGTAGAAATGCTACTGATTTTTGTATGTTGATTTTTTTTTAATTCTGAAGCTTTGCTGAAGTTTATCAGATGGAAGAGGCTTTGGGCAGAGGCTGTGGAGTTCTCTAAGTACAGAATTCTATTGTCCATGATGAGAGATAGTTTAACTTCCTCTCTTCCTATTGGATAACTTTTCTTCCCCCTTGCCTGAGTTCTCTGGCTAAAACTTCCAGTATTATGTTGAATAGGAGTTGTGAATGTGGGCATCCTTGTGCCATTTTGGTTTGAGAGTGAAATGCTTCCAGCTTTTCACATTCAATATGATGTTGGCTGTGGAGTTTTCATAAATACCTCTTATTGTTTTGAGGTATATTCCTTTGATGCCGGTTCGTTGAGATATTTTAACATGAAAGGTTGTTCAGTTTTATCAAAGGCCTTTTCTGTGTCCATTGAGATGATCATGTGGTTTTTGTTCTGAGTCCCGTTTATGTGAGGGATCATTTTATTGATTAGCATATGCTGAATCAACCTTGGATTCAAAGGAATAAAGCCTAATTGACAGTGGTGGATTCACTTTTTAACGTGCTGTTGGATTTGGGTTTGCTAGTATTTTGTTGAAGATTTTTTCATCCATGTTCGTCAGGAATATTGTCCTGCAGTTTTGTTGTTATTATGTCTGTACTGGGTTTTTAAAATCAGAATGATGCTGGCCTTATAGGATGTATTAGGGAAGATTCCCTCCTCCTCAGTTTTTGCAATCTTTAAGTAGAATTGGTACCAGCTCTTCTTTACATGTCTGGTGGAATTGGCTATGAATCTGTCTGGTCCAGGGCTTTTTCTGCTTGGTAGGCGTTTTATTACTGACTCAGTTTCAGTATTAGTCTGTTTCAAATTTCAGTTTCTTTCTGGTTCACTTTTGGGAAGTTGTATGTTTCCAGGAATTTATTCATTTCTTCTAGGTTTTTTAGTTAGCGTGCATGGCGGTGTTAATAATAGTTTCTGAGGATTTTTTTGTATTTCTGTGGAGTTCTTGGTAATGTTCCTTTTGCTGTTTTTTATTATGTTTATTTGGATCTTGTCTTTTATTGTTCTTTTTTTTAGTCTTACTAGAAATATATCCATCTTATTTATTCTTCCAAAGAACCATTGGTTTCATTGCTCTTTTGTATGCTTTTTCTTGTCTCCATTTTGTTCAGTTCAAGTCGATTTTGGTTATTTTTTGTCTTCTGTTACTTTTGTGCTTGGTTCACTCTTGTTTTTCTAGTTCCTTTAGGTGTGATTTTAGGTTGTTAATTTGAAACATTTCTAACCTTTTGCTGTAGTCGTTTAGTGCTGTTAACATTCCTCTTAACACCACTCTTGCTGTGTCTCAGATTCTGGTATGTTGTATCTTTGTTTTTATTAATTTCAAATAATTTATTTCTGTCTTAAATTCACTGTTTACCACAAAATCATTCAGGAGATTTAATTTCCATGGAATAGTGTGGTTTTGAGAGAGATTCTTTGTATTGATTTCTGTTTTTATTGCACTGTGGTCTGAGAACTTTAGTATGATTTGGGGTTTTTAAAAATTTTTTTAATATTGCTTTATGATGGAGCATGGGGTCAACTTTAGAATATGTGCCATGTGCAGATGAGATGAATGTATATTCTGTTATTGTTGTATGGAGTGTTCCATAGATTTCTGTTAGGTCCATTTTATTCAAGTGTCAAGTTCAGTCCTGAATATCTTTGTTAGTTTTTTCACTCAATTATCTGTCTAATATTGTCAATGGGTGTTGAAGACTCACAGTATTATTGTGTGGTTATCTAAGTCTCATCATAGGGCTCTTTGAACTTATTTTATGAAGCTAGGATTCTCTAGTATTGGGTGAATATATATTTTGCATAGTTAAGTCTTCTCATTGAATTAAAACTTTTATCATTCTGTAATGTGTATCTTAATCCTTTTTGATTATTATTGGTTTGGAGTCTGTTTTGTCTGAAATAAGAATAGCAACCTCTGCTCTTTTTGTTTTCCATTTGCTTGATAGATTTTTCGTCATCCCTTTACTCTGAACCTATTGGTATAATTGCATATGAGATTGGTCTCTTAAACATAGAAGAAGGTTGGGTCTTATTTTTTTATGCAACTTGCCACTCTGTGCCTTTTAATAGGGGTTTTTAGCCCTTTCACATTCAAAGTTAATATTGATGTGTGTGGATCTGATCCACACATATCCTCATGACATGACACGACAACATGTCATCATGTTGATTGCTATGTTGACTTGATTGTGTTGTTGCTTTGTAGTGCCAATGATCCATGTCCTGAAGTGTGCTTTTGTGGTGGCCGATAATGGTCTTTCATTTTCATGTTTAGCACTCTTTTCAGCACCTTGTGTAAGGCAGGTCTGTCTGGTGGTAACAAATTCCCTTGGCATTTGCATGTCTAAAAAGAATTTTTTTTCCCATTGAAGCTTAGTTTGGCTGGATATGAAATTCTTGCTTGGAATTTCTTTTCTTTATGAGTGCTGACTATAGGTCTCCAGTCTCTTTTGGCTGGCAGGGTTTGTTCTGAAAGTTCCATTGTTAGCTTGATGGGATTCCCTTTGCAGAAGACCTGCCCTTTTTGCAAGCTGCCTTTAATATTTTTTTCTTTCGTATTGACCTTGGAATATCTGATAACCATCTCATATGTGTTGGGAATAGTCATCTTATATAGAATCTCACAGGGGTTCTCTAATTCCCTGAATTTGAGTTTCAACCTCTCTAGTGAGGTTGGGAAAATGTTCATGGACACTATCCTCAAATATTCCAAGTTGCTTGCTATCGCTCCCTCTCTTTCACAGGTGACAATGAGTCATAGGTTTGGTCTCTACATAATCTGATATTTCTTTCAGATTTTGTTCATTCTTTTTTATTCTTATTTCTTTATTTTTGTCTGATTAAGTTGGTTTAACAAATGAGTTTTCAAGCTCTGAGATTGTTTCCTCATCTTGGTCTATTCTACATTTAATATTTTTGATTGTATTATGAAATTCTTGTAGCATGTTTTTCTGCTCTATCAAATCAGTTTGGCCCTTCTTTAAAATGGCTATTTTATCTTGCAGTTCTTGAGTTATTTTACTGAATTTCTTCAGTTCCTTGGATTGTATCTCAACTATCTCCTGTGTATTGATAATCTTCATTGCCATCCAGATTCTGAATTTCATGTCAGCTATTTCAACCATTTCAGTTTAACCAAGAACGATTGCTGGGGAGCTAGTGGACTCATTTGGAGGTATGGAGCACTCGAGGTTTTTGAGTTGCCAGAGTTCTCTCACTGGTTCTCTCTCAATGGTATAGGCTAATATTCCTTTAGTCTTTGAAGTTGCTGTTTCTTTCATGAAGTTTTTGGCTTTTGTATTATTTTATTCCCTTGAAGATTCAACTGGTATAAGTTGTGTTCAGTTGACCAGGCATTTTTTCCAGATGATTTCAAGGGGCCAAGGCTCAGCTCAGCACCCCTGGGCTGTGGGCTTGAACCTTAATAGGCTGGGACCAGGCTCAAGGCTTTGTTGTCTGGCCCTTCTAGGTTAAGCATCTGCTGTGTTGCAAAGGCCAACCTCTTCCTGGTTAATTGGCAACAGCATTCCAATGGGGGGTGCTGGCAAAAGCACTTTCTCAGGGTAGAGGCAGTGTGGTCCATGGTCATGGGTGAGTGGCAGCAGCAGGGCCTCAGTGCTGCTGGTTCTCTGCACGTACATTGGTGGTCGCAGGTTGACAGGGTCTGCACACTTGTGTGCACCAGGAAAGTGGTGGTGAGAGGCTGCAAGCAAGTGTGCACCAGCAAAACAGTGGGGAGAGGGTGCATTGAGTGCACACTGGTGTGAGTCCACCTGCTGAAGCTCTATGATGGTTACAAGCGTATGTCAGCAAAGAAGATATGGTGGTAGCTGCTGGGAAGTTCTTCAGTTTGGCAATTGAATTTTTACTTGAAGTAGATGCAGCCAGGCAAGAACCATGAGAGAGGCTGACAGACTGGGAGGTGCTCAGATCATAGTGGACCCATTCCACAGGCAGGATAGCCCAGTTCTATGCAGGACCAACAGTTGACAAAAGCCAAAGCCACATATTTGGGTATGGCAAGCTGGGCGTTCCTGGTTGTGCTCCACTGGAGCCATTCCTGTGTCAAATATCTAGGCTCCACACTGGCCAGGGTCCTGTCCCTTTCAACTCTCCAAGCAGTTCTCTTTGCCAGCTCAAATATCTATGGTAGTTATGGGGTATCCTAAAGCTGGGATTCCAGAGGCCCATGGTGAGATTGGGCCACTTTGCACCAATTTCCCTCACCCCTTCCCCAGGAGCTGCTCAGGATTAGGGCTGAGTCTTGGTACTTGGCAACCTGTACAAGGTTCCCAGCTTTCTTTCCCTTCAGCCTCAGGTCTGCATTTTTCTTTCATCTCTCAATGCCTTCCTTCTGAAGTCCTGCTTGGAGTGTACCAGTCTTTTTCATGGTCCGATCTGTCAATGGGAGAAGCTCTTCCTGACTGCATCTGCTTAGCCATCATAGTTCTTCTCTCACCTGACTGTTATTTTCTTCCCTCTGTGAAACCTCTGTGAAACAGCTAAGCAGGCTAAGAAGCAGGCAGCTGAGAAGGAACAGGAGCTGCTAAGACAAAAACAGAAGGAACAGCAGCAAATGATGGAGGCTCAAGAGAGAAGCTTCCAGGAAAACATGGCCCAACTCAAGAAGAAGATGGAGAGGGAAAGAAAAAACTATATGAGAGAGCTGAGAAAGATGCTGAGTCACAAACTGAAGGTGAGTCTGAATGAAGCTTGGCAGTGCTTGAGGCACAATGCCAGTTCCTCAGTTAGAGAAGGCCCAAAATTTTAAGCCCAGTCCATATTCCAGAAGGAAGCACAAAAGGCATATATTTCACTTAAATTTCAAATACATATGAATTCTACCAAAGCCTGTAAGTCTACAAGACTTCAGCATTTTCTGTCATGTTAGACTTTGGAGAGTACACATGACATCCCCCATAATGCCAGGATGCTGTTTGTGGTGATTATAGGATGGTTTCACTGTGCCCCAATTTATTAGGACCTTAGTCCACCAGTCCTTAGGATTCTTGGCACAACCGTCAAAAGGACCCGAAATAGATCCATCTGGATGAAAGTATCTGATTCTGCTTGATATGAAACAATACTGAATGATCTCAAATTGCTCCATTTGTTTCTCTATCTGCCTGACTCATCCTATACAACCTGAGTAAAATATATTCCTTGTCCCAACCTGGAGCTTGACAATCAGCATTTTATACCGACTCAGTGGTCCCTATTATTTGCTAGATGAGCATGGCCATGCTACATCAGTGGAAAGGGGAATTCATTAGAATTAAACCTTCATTTCCTCTCAAAGGGGATTCATTGTGCTGGAACAAAATTCCTCCTCACCTCCAGTGAGGTGGTGCTAAGGAAATGTCACAAAGGTATAAATTATGGATACTCCCGCCGTTCAGGTCCAGTCATCTGGAAATGTCAAACAAACTCATCAAAGAGTTTCTAAGATGTTAGAAACATGTAAATCTGTTCAACTAATGAAATTGTTAAATACAAAACTCTGACTCTTAATAATTGGTGATTTTCAAAAGTAGGCTCTTTTACTTTCATAGGTCCGAGAAGAACCGCTTACTGAAGGATTTAAAGAGATATTTGAGTTGTTAAATGAAGAGATTAATTGACTGAAAGAAGAGATTGAAACAGCTGAAAATGAAGAGCCCTCAGTGTTTTCACAGATTCTGGACGTGGCTGGCAATATATTTATGGCAGTACTACCTGGGGCTGCTAAGCTAGTTGATTTAGGGATGGAAATTCTTAGCTCATTTATGTAATAGGCTAAGAATTCCTGCTAAGAAATTTATAAAATAAGGTTTCTTTTGTTGCTCCTTTTAAAAGTATATGTGTTATTGCATGTTCATTTAAGAAAAGCTTAAAATTAAAAAGCAAATTTCAAAGAATGTGGCCTGAAGTCCATAAATGCAAACTTAAATTTGACTGAATTAATAATTTGTAGAAATGGGGGACAAGTTGGAAGATAAAATTATTCCTAGAAAAGATTTAAGTAAAGCAAAAAGTTAAATGGTAATATGAGGAAATCATTTTCAGTTTGTATTATAGTCACAGAGATAATTTATTATAATTAGCTCTTGTAAATCAGTGAGAACAGAGTAACACCACATATCTTAAACAGGCAAAAATGTGATATAACAATGTTTAATTTTACTGACAATAAAAGTTGTGCAAAGAAAAACTATGAGGTTCTCGCTTCAATTTATGATGGGCAAGAAGGAACAGTTTGACAGGGCATGAGCTGGCAAGGGTTTGGGGATATTGTCAGTGTCTCATATTTGCTAGTGAGAGTGTGAACTGTTGGAATCATATATGAATTATTTAAGTTCACATACATTTGATCTAGCATTTCCACATTTAGAAATCTATCAAGTAGATTGATTTACTCAAACTAAAAATGGTGTATATAATATTATACATGTTGCACCATTGTCATAATGCCAAAAGACTGAAAAAAACATTTAAGTCCCTCTTTCAGGTACTGATAAGAAAAATCTTGGGAAATTCTTGGAATACTCTACAGGCACTAAAATGAAGGGAGAAGCTCTATTTGAATTAATATGAAAAGTCTCCAAGATGTATTATAAGAAAAAAAAATGATGCAGGAAGCATGTATAACTACTACCACTGAATTTAGAAAATAATGAATTTGTGCATATATTATTATCTCCTTCTGGAAAAACAGAAAATAATCTAGTATACATGGTCATAGCAGAAATGAACTTGAATAGTTGAGGCAAGAAATAAGAAGATAACTGATTTCACATCATATATTCTCCTGTGCCTTTATTTTTTTATAAAAATTTATTGCATTAATGTTATATTTATTTCCTTTGTTGAGTGCTTTAGGTCAACAAATATGGATTTTATTTGGTTCTTACAATAATATTGAAGTACAAATGTAATTATCTTCAGTTTGTGGATAATAAAAGCAAGACAGTGAAATTAATCTGTTTGCCCAAGATCATTGGTTAGGTTACCAAGTTATGACCTCAGCTTGTATTTCATAACTCCAATTCCACTACATAGACTTTAATATCAAGGAATGGAAGAATAACTCTTAAACTGAGTTGCCAGACATATCAAAAGCAAAACAAACATATAGTTGTCAAGATGAAGACAAATATAATATACCTAATTGAAAAAAAATAGGATCTATTAAAGGATTTTATACTATTTACAAAGTCTTATTTTCTTGTATTCCAAATAGGGAGCCTTATTTAGTTACAAAGAATTACTGCCACAGCATGGATTTGATCTTTGATCTAATTTTTTCAACATTTTGTGACCAAGCAAACTCTTATGAAAATCTCTTGTTCTTTCCTCTTCCAAGGCATTATGAAGCCAGAAAAAAAGCTCCTCTGATTTGTGCACTCCAGAAGTCTTTCACTCTTTTGTCAATATGGTTTTGTCCCTCTCTCTTGAGTCTTTCTATACATTTGTCCTCTTCATGCAGGCAGCATTAACTAGGGTGACTTTAGCACCATAATAAAGTACATTCTATTGTAGCACCTCTACCAACACCACAAGTGTGTAGCCTTCACCTCCATCCAGTCTCTCAGGGAGCCGAAAACACTTTCATATGCTAACCCACCAAAAAAAAAAAAAAAAAAAAAATCATACGTGGTGATCTTGTGTGTCTTTAATATTTTATATGAACTTATTATTAATATGTCTTTCAACATGGATAAAACAAGGATTAAAATTAAAAAGGAAACAGTAATAAATGAATGGGAGAGTTCCAGTAATAGGAGGAAAGTTATTTATACCACTAGAAATAGCATAAGTCAGCTCAACAGGAAAAGCCGGCTCATCAGAACAAGGAACTAAAAAGGGCACAAGACATGCATCCTAATTTTGTTTTTATTATGACCTTTCAATAAAGATTTCAAAGTTTATTCCAAAGTATATTTTCAGATACAAAGTCTCCTGGGCTGTTGCTTGGAAAGGTCTCTAAATGCTGTCGTATATTTATAAAGACGATGAAGTAGAAAGAAATTTTTTCTTCAACTCAGCACTTTAGGAATTCGTATTGGCTCTCTAGTGCCCAGTGCTTGAAGAACTCGAATGAAGTCCTTGTAGTTCCATAAGCTGGGCCTATTCTTTTGACTGAGAGCCTTTGCACAAGGGACACAGACTTCTTAAAACCTTGTTTCCTCACCCTTTATCTGTTCTCTCTCAACCCCTACTCATCCTTAAAGTGTCCTACTTCCTGACTTTCCAAGGCTAAATGAGATGCCCTTCTGAGTGTTGCCATGGCACCATCTTGTCACTCCTACCATTGAAGATGCTATATAGATGTCATATTAAAAGTGCCTATTTACTTCTGTCTACCACCTTCGATCTCAGATGCCAGGTCTTCTTCAACTCGTCTTTAGTTCCCAGCACAAAACTCACCACATAAGCTGAGGCATGGGCAAAATACATAAGCTACCCTCCAATACATCCCCAATTTACCATATGTTCTCTGTATTCCCAATTTCTAGAGCTCTCAAGATAAAGGACACAATCTTAGAAACCAGTGTAGAAGGGAGTCACTGAATTAGAAAGAACAGGCACACTTGTCTGGATCTACTCTGTTCTCTCTGAGGGACTGGACACCTCATGGCCCCTGTGTTCCTCAAGCTTCTTGCCTATGATAATCACCCCAGAATGAAATTACTGCCTTTGGCTCACAGGGCAATTACAATGTTTAACATAGTGAAAAAAGTACCAGAAACTTAGAAAAAATGGGCTCTTTCAGCTAACAAACAAGTATTCCTCTGCATTTACTCATTTTTTAAATTATTTTACTTTAGGTGCATACTATAACTGGCATTTCTCCCATGTTATCCCTCCCCACCCTGTCCTCCCTCTCCACTCTCCTCATTTACTCTTAAACTACACATAATTCACAAAGATTCAGTTGTCCCTGGAGCTGTTTTTTGGTTCCCTGATACAAGAGACAGATTTTATTGTTGAGAAGAAAAGCAGCAGCTGATTTCCTAGCATTGCTTCTATTTTGCAGTAACCGTGCTCTACTTTCACTTTCCACACACACACACACACACACACACACAGACGCTGGCATAATGCCTCATTTGTAGTTTCACCTACTCGGAGCCTGAGGAAAAAGAATCACTTAAGCCCAGAAGTTTGACGTTACAGTGAACTGTGATTATGCCATTGCATTCCAGCTTGGGCAACAGAGCAAGAACTTGTCTCTAAAAAAGAAATAAATACAAAATAAAAATACAATGGTATGATCTACATAAAGATGTTATCACTGTGTCTGTATCAAGTGTGCAATAAATGAGAGTTACCTTCATCATTATTTATTATTTATTAAATGTTAAGCATCAGGACCTGGGTTAGGTGCTAACAGTCCAAAAGTATATAAGACATAGATATTCCCTCAGGGCACTTACAGTGCTCAAGCTAATATCCAAGCTAATTGGACCTAAAAAATATATTATATGAGGCTTTCTCATTTACATGCTTCTCAAACTGGCCCACAAACATGAGATAAATAGCACTATTTTAAATGATCAAATGAAGGAATTTAAAAAAATTAATACTGCAAGCAGTCTCTAAGATCTTTTCCAATAACGAAATGGCAACTTCCTGGTTGCGAAATCATGACAAACCCTCTTACTAGCACAGCTGCCAGGAATTCCTTTTACGGCTAATGAGTCACTGCTTTAGTTAATACTTTCTGTTTCATATTAGTTCATTCCTTTGCAGAGGTTACCTCTTTTTCTTGTCTTTCACCAGGTCTCTGAAGAAAATCTGGGAAGCCCCAGACATTGGAGGAGCAAAGTAAAAGTTCACAGTTACTGAGAGAAAAAAGACGGAGAAAGCAGTGCCACCAAACTCAGAAGAAAAGAGAGGAGGATAAGAATCAATTTTCACATTGAAATAATCTGCTCTCCAAGTCTAAGGGATTTCTGATTTAGGTAAGACTGGGGCAGGTTGGGAATCTATTTATCAGGGTTCATCAGTTTTATCCAAACTGACCATTTCCACCATAGGAATGGTCAGACTACTTATGGAGAGAATGGTCCCTCCATAGATGGGAATGTTTCCAAATTGTTATTTCTTTTTTGACACCATCTTAAGTTAACTTTATCATTATCAGTATCTGCTTAATAAAGTTAGGACTCCATCACATTCACTTTGCCACTTTTATGGCTCTAGGTAAATGAAGGCAGGCAACTTGGGGTCTGCAGAGAGGGAACAAGTTTTTGTTTTTGTTTTTGTAGGAGACAGAGTAGATGTTAGTTTTATTCCTCTTAAATGGTTGAAAGAACATAATGCTTACAAAGCACTGCATTTTCTACCAGCCAGTTCATCAGCCCTTTTTTCTTTTTCTTTTTTTTTTTATTGTATTTGGGATCTGGGATACATGTGCACATCCTGCATCCTGCAGGATTGTTGCATAAGTACACACATGCCATGGTGGTTTGCTGTCTCCATCCCTGCCCCCCACTCATTGCCTACATCAGGCATTTCTCCTGGTATTATCCCTCTCCCTCCTCCCTGCCCCCCACCTCTTCTGTCCCCCCTCCCCTCCCCTCCACCCCCACCAGCTAGCCCTGTGAGCATTGTTCCTTTCCCTGTCTCCAAGTGTTCTCATTGTTCATCACCTGCCTGTGAGTGAAAGCATGTGATGTTTGGTTTTCTGTTTTTGTGTCAGTTTGCTGAGAATTATGGTTTCTAGGTTCATCCATGTCTCTACAAAGGACACGAACTCATCGTTTTTTATGGCTGCATAGTATTTCATGGTGTATATGTGCCACATTTTTTTTTGTCCAGTCTATTATCGATGGGTATTTGGGTTGGTTCCAGGCCTTTGCTATCTTAAACAGCACGACAATGAACATACGTGTGCTTGTGTGTTTATGACAAAATGATTTAGAATTATTTGGTTATGTACCCAGTAATAGGATTGCTGGGTCAAATGGAATTTCTACTTCTACATCCTTGAGGAATTGCCACAGTGTCTTCCACAATGGTTGAACTAATTTACACTCCCACCAACAGTATACAGGTGGGGAACAAGTTATTATAATTATGGAACTTATACAATCTTTGTGCACTGACTTTTCTGAGTCAGTCATTGATTGAGTCCCTTTTTTTTTTTTTTTTTTACCCTGTTTCAAAACAAACTCAAACTCAACAAGGATGTTGTGGACCATTTTCTTTTTTCTTTTCTTTTTTTTTTTTTTTTTTTTTTAGAGAGGACAGTTAGGAGGTGTTAATTTAAAAAAAAATACAAGATCTATAAATTTAGAAGAGGAAAAAAGAGATTTTTTTTTTTTTTTAGGAAAAGAGAGGAAGAAAAAAAAGGGAGAGAGAACAGGAATATTGCTTTTAATGCGTATTAATAATGGCTGATCATTATTTTGTGTATTTAAAGTGGAGAATGTAGGCCGGGCGCGGTGGCTCAAGCCTGTAATCCCAGCACTTTGGGAGGCCGAGGTGGGTGGATCACGAGGTCAAGAGATCGAGACCATTCTGGTCAACACGGTGAAACCCCGTCTCTACTAAAAATACAAAAAATTAGCTGGGCATGGTGGCGCGTGCCTGTGATCCCAGCTACTCGGGAGGCTGAGGCAGGAGAATTGCCTGAACCCAGGAGGCGGAGGTTGCAGTGAGCCGAGATCGCGCCATTGCACTCTAGCCTGGGTAACAAAAAAGTGAAACTCCGTCTCGAAAAAATAAAATAAAATAAAGTGGAGAATGTATGTTTTATGTATCTAAAGTGGAGAGCTCTACAAGTGCTTATTAAGGTTACTTGTTACTGATCTGAGTTCAGATTCTAGATATACTTATTAATTTTCTGTTTCATTGAGTCTGAATCTCTTTATGGGTCTTAGGTATCTGGGTGTTAGGATGTATTGATCCTTATACCACTCTACCTTTGTTGGTTTGAATTCTGTTCTATCAAATGCATGGATTGCAACTCCTTTTTGTTTATTTATTTGTTTTTGTTCTCTATTTGGTTGGTAAATCTTTCTCCAACCCTTTGTTTTTAGTCTTTGTGTATCTTTGGATATAAAATTGATCTGGATATAGTATACCGTTAGGTTTTGGCTGTATCTTTTAATTACTGCCATTTGATGTTAACTGGCTATTTTATCCATTTGTTGATGTAAATTCTTCTTTATGTTGATACTCTTTACTTTTTGGTATATTTTTAGAAAGGCTAATACTGGTTGTTCCTTTCTGTGCGTAATGCTTCTTTCAGAAGTTTTTGTAAAGCAGGCCTGGTGGTAATAAAATCTCTGAGTACTTGCTTTTTCATAAAAGATTTTATTTTTCCTTCAATTGTGAAGCTTAGTTTGGCAGGATATGAAATTCTGGGCTGAAAGTTCTGTTCTTTAAGGATGTTAAATATCGGCCCCCACTCTCTTCTGGCTTGCAGGGTTTCTACTGAGAGATCAGCTGTAAGTCTAATAGGCTTCCCTTTGTGGGTAACCTGACCTTTCTCTCAGGCTGCCCTTAGTATTTTCTCCTTTGTTTCAACCCTGGTGAATCTAATGATTATGTGTCTTGGGGTTGCTCTTCTTAAGGAATATCTTTGTGGTGTTCTCTGTATTACCTGAGGTTGAATGGTATCCTGCTTTGCTAAATTGGGAAAATTCTCCTGGATAATATCCTGAAGAGTATTTCCCAGCTGGAATTCATTCTCTCCATCACATTCAGGTACACCTATCAAACGTAGATTAGGTCTTTTCACATAGTCCCATAATTCTTGGAGACTTTGCTCATTTCTTTTTATCCTTTTTTCTCTATTCTTGTCTTCTCGTTCCATTTCATTAAGTCGGTCTTCGACCTCTGATATCCTTTCTTCTGCTTGATCAATTCAGCTATTCAAACTTGTGCATATTTCACTAAGTTCTCATGTTGTATTTTTCAACTCCATTAGTTCATTTATATTCCTCTCTATATTGTCGATTCTTTGTAACATTCCGTCTAATCTTTTTTCAAAGTTCTTAGTTTCTTTACATTGGGTTAGAACAAGTTGTTTCAATTCCCAGAGGTTTTTTACCATCCACCTTCTAAAGCCTCCTTCAGATACTGGAACACAGTCCTCTTCCATTAGGGCTTGTTCCGTTACTGACGAGGAATTACTATCCCCTGTAGAAGGAGAGGGGTTCTGACTTTCCATTTTCTTGGCCTTTTTAGACTGTTTTTTTTTCCGTTATTGTGAATTTATCCATCTGATGTCTTTACAATTAGCACCTTTCTGATTAAGTTCCTGAGAGGATGTCCAATTTATTGATTCCCAGTGCTGGAATCCGAGCAACCCACTGCGCCGGCCAAAACAGCAGTGATAAGACTGATGGTGCTCTTCTGCCTGGGAATCTCTGGTCTGGCTTCCTTCTTGAGTCCGCAAGCGGCTCTGCCTTCCCGGAGCACCAAACACCAGTCAGTAGGGGAACCAGTCCCGCTCACTGTGCACGAAGAGCTGCCGCGCCAAGGCGACGACAAAACCGCTGCGCTGGCCACAGAAGTCGCGCTGGCAACCCGCGGGGCTCCTCCACTGGAAATCTTCTGGTCCGTGGGTGACAAAAATTCCTCTGAAAATGTGGTATCCTCACATTTTCCGAGCTTTCACTGGGAGCTACAATCCCGAGCTGTTAGCGATCAGCCATCTTGGATCTCTCCGATTGAGTCCCATTTTAACGTAGTATCCATCATGCTACAAAATGAAACGGAAGTCTTTCCAGAGGTCTCTGTGGGCCATTGCTGTAAGAGAAAATGGGTCCTGATCACAGAAAAATAAATGGCTTTTTTGCCATTGTCCCTGAAGAGATGGGAAGCAGATAATTAGATATAAGCCTTCAGTAGAGCAAGTCAGAAGTAATCAACTCTATATTATAAACAAAGCACTCTTTATTATAGGATAAAAATGAAAACTGTAATGCTTATAGTCTATGAGTATATGTTAAAGAAATTAGGCATTTTATATCACGATCATTTAAATTACAGGGATTGAGATATTCAAGGTAAAAACAAAAATTAAGATGTTGCTACAGGAAGGCTTTTCACTCGTTTTATTTTTATTTACTTATTTAATTTTTATTTTCTTCAAAATTCAATTTTCACATAATTTATAGAATCAAACAATGCTGAAACTTATTCCAAAAAGAAATCCTCCTAGTAACCCCCCCACCTTTACCTCTTCTCTTTTTCAATAGCAACCACTTTTAATTATTTTAGCAGTTTCTTTGTTATTTACCTCCACACATAAACATAACAAGCTTGTGTTTCCTACCTTTTGAATTTCCAATTAGAGGTATCGTATATGGAATATAAGGATTTAAGTCTTACTCATCATCTCCCATTCCTTTATGACACACCACCTCACCGCTATTACTACCACCCACATTCACACAAACTCTGTCCCATGATCCCCTCAATAGAATTATGTCATACTTCTATTTAGATTAATACTCAGTGTTTGCATTAGTATGACAATTCCAATGTTATTTATAGCACTGACACTATAGATATGAATGATACAGATACACTTACTCTCTTTACTTTTTCTTTCTTGAACAATTTTGTTTTTCCTAAAGTAATGCTTTTCTCTTTTTTGTTTAGTTTTCTATTTGTTACTAATTCAGCCTCTATTTTCCCCCTAGTAACTTCCATTCTCCTCTGGAATTCATATTATTCAAATGTAGAATCTATTAAGGGGGAAGTAACATGATTATATTGTATTTTCTCTCATTTATTTAATCTTCATTTTAAGGTTTTTTTTTTTTTTTTTTTTGCTTTAAGAAAGATTTTCTCAACTTTATCTTATGAGCTTTCTATTGAATTTTAGTTATATACGGTACTTTTAATTTTCAAAAGATATGTCATGGTTTGAATATTTTTGTCCCCTCCAAAACTCATGTTGAAAGTTAATTCCCAACAGTGTAATAGGGTTGGAAGATGGGGCCAAGTGGGCAGAGCACTCATGAATGGATTAATGACTATAAAAAGAGTTTCTGAGAGTGAGTCACTCTGGAGAATGAAGGCTCCAAGGCACCATCTTGGAAGTAGAGACCAGGCTCTCCAAAGACACCAAACCTGTTAGCACTTTGAGATTGGACTTCCCAGCCACCAGAACTATGAGAGAATATATTTCTATTCCTTAGTAAATTATCAAATTATCAAGGCCTGGTTAAACAGGATATGCTTACAATTGTGTATATACTACTCTACATGAAGCAGAAGTCACACAAAAAAACAAGCCCTGGTTCATCAGGGAATGTCTCCTGATGCTGGCTTTATTATCTGAAATAATTGAAAGCAATATGCAAACTGATATTCATGCAAGTAATAGAGAATCAATCATAAAGCACAGAAAGGTCAAACTCTGGTAACAAAATCTGTTAATTTTCTATATGTCAGATGCCAGATATGAAGCTTGAGTGAGTAACAGGTTAATGCTGATTCACAGAAAATATTAAGAACCAGTGATGGGCTATGGTAACTCAAGGGGCTTCCTGCATAGTGAGAGGAAGAAGTCATTGGGTAACCTGAGTCCCACAGTCTGACCAGAATGGCTGGAAGAAATCCAGACCAAGGCTAGGTGAGAATGGTATCTATGTTTCAAAGTATGGTCCAAAGATCATACTTTGGAGCTCAGTCCAAAGATCTAAATGTGAATGTGAAAAGTTATCAAAGGAAATTTTGTAATTAAGTCAGAAAATGTGACATACCTAGAAAAAAATTCATTTTCTGAACAAGGAGATACAAGAAGATCTGGTGGGAATTCAATCTGATACATCCCTATGGGGAAGAGCTTGGCAATATCTAACAGAATAAAATGCTCTTACCTTTTGACCCAGCCATCTCACTTATAGGACACTATCCTAAAGCAACTCCTATAACAATATAAAAATACACCCTCACAAGGTTAGAAGAGGTTTTCATTGCAGCATTGTTTGTAATTGCTAAATATCTGAAACAATCTAAATGTCTATACATAAAAGAGTGGTTGAATAAACTGTGGTATGTTCACATAAATGGAATAGATGCCTGTAAAAGAAACTGAGAGATCTTTCTATGAACTGGTATGGAGAGATTTTCATATTTCCACATGATGTGATCTTTATGTTAGAAAATGTGAATAAGAAAACATGCATGTATATGCTCATTAATGAAAAGAATGTCCAAGAAAGGTAAACTATAAACTAACAAGATTGAATATCTGTGGAGGATGAGTGGGCATGAGGTGGAAAGAATAGAAAGACAGCTGGAATGGGAATGCAGTGCTAAGATGAAGGAAAAGTGACACTTCTCTGACTACAGCTTGTTGTAAAGCTCTGGCTTTCATAACTGTGATATTTCACATACCGAAAATAAATACATACATACTTAAAATCAACCAACCAACAAACCTAACGATATTACAAATAAGTGATTTAACCACGCTAAAGAGAATAGAGAAGGAAAAGGTAGTCTAAGCAACTTTGGAATACAGTATTTTGACTGTATGTGTAAGACCAAAGACAAAAAGAACTGTTAACTAATAGTGCACTCTAGTTAGCAAATTTATCTTACAAAGACTTATGAGTTAGTAACTTTAATTGTATGTAGAAGAATTGAGCAAATAATTTATTATATGTAATGACATACTCAGAGAAAAGGTTTTAAAAACAAGGAGGGGAAGTACGAATAAATTTTGTTTTGTTGAATTGGAATTAGAAGTATCAAAAGAAACAAGCTTATATATAGAAATGGACAGATAAGAAATAAATGTAGATGTTTGTATTCATGTGCTAGTGTACAAACACAGATTCCTTGATTTTCCCTGTGAGAAAGTAATGACTAGAAGTAACGACTACACCTCGTGTGACATCTTGGTGTCTACGTACCAGTATCCAATGAAAGCAACCAGAGCCTTTGGGAGAAATGGTCGATTCTAAGGCTTAAGCAGATATTAGATAAGCCTGCCAGAAGGAAAGAAGCCATGAAAATATGATGGGAGCATGTCCAAAGAATTTGGGCTCTAGCTTGAAGGAGCTCTCAGTGAACTAATCTGGGGAGTTGAGCAATGAGATAAATAATGACAGTGAAGTGTTACCCGGATGATAAGATAAATATCTGTAGGTCTACACTGATACAACTAAATGATTAAATAAGTAAATAAAATAAATGAAGGAGAAGGGGCAGTTCTTGCTCACATTAAAACTCTAATAAATGTAGAAGGAATGATGAGAATAGAAAATTACCTTCAGTCAAACACAACAGTAAGTTATAAGCAAGAATTATCAATGGATGCTAAAAACAGTGACTGAAAAATTATGAAAGTATGATGAAACTTTATTTGCATAATCTTCAAGTGTCTCTCCAAATGGTGTTTTTTAGTGACAAAATGGTACATAACACTTTGTGGTGGAGAAATCTGGCAGAGACCACCTTAACCAAATGTTCAAACTTAAGGTCACAGCATTAGAAAAAGTCATGTGAACATCGTGAATCCCTTAATAGGAGACACTGAAAATGGCAGAACATCACTTCAGTGACATTTGCAAAATAAAATGCATAACTTCAATCTAGTAATAAAGAAACATGAAAGAAATTGAGGGATGAATATTCTACAAAATAACAGGCCAATCAACTTCTAAACTGTCAAAGACATGAAAGAAAAATTAAGAATGAGAAACTATCAAAGATGCAAAGAAAATACAGAAACATAATAACCAAATGCAATGAACAATCCTGGACTGATCATGGAGCAGAAGGACATTAGTTGGAAACTGGTGAAATGTGAATAAGGAGTGTAGGTTAGTTATCATTGTATTAATGTTAAAATCCTTGTTCTATGGTTATGTAAAATTTTAACATTAGAGGAAATGATATATGGGAACTTTTCATACCCATTGTACATCTTTTCTGTAAGTCTATTTCAGAATAAAGTTATTTTAAAAGAAAGCCAGTGGACCAATTTGTAGGGCAGACTTAAAGAGAAACAGGGCTTTAAAAAATGTATATGAAAAAAAGTTCATGCATAGAAATAAAAAATGTAATTCATATTGTAAAGCTCAGCATGGCTAGCTACCTAGAAATTGCTTTCCATTTCATCTATTTCCTTGCACAGAAGGGAACACCACCCTGGGCATGGCTGCAGAGATTCACATGACAGGCCCGGTGAGCCTCATTGACAACACTGAAGGGCAACTGGTGGTGAATCCAGAAGCTCTGAAGATCCTGTCTGCAGTTACGCAGCCTGTGGTGGTGGTGGCGATCGTGGGCCTCTACCGCACAGGAAAATCCTACCTGATGAACAGGCTGGCTGGGAAGAACAAAGGTGAGTGACACAAGCAAATCTCTGCCAAGTCCCTCCTGTCTGTACACACTGCGAGCATCCAGCCTTGGAATGTGAGAACAGAAAGTTAGAGATGAGAATGAATATTGAAAGCTAACTTTTAATCCATTAATGGGCTCTTTACATTGACTTTGGAGGATTACCGTCACCTGACTCTTCCCACTTTTATTTTCCCATCTGAGAGTATAAATGTGCCTTTCTGGAAGGAATATGTTAATAAATAAAGTTAACTTCCATAATAATACTTATAAAACATTTATTAAAATGTTTCTGTAGTGACAGCAAGCTTTCAATGAACTTGAAGGAAAAATGAATGTTTCAGTGTGGATTAGATATACAACTTTCCTATTTACTGGATTGTCATTAAGATTTATGCCAGTTGTATTTTCTTTTATCTCTTTTACCTTTGATTATGTTAACTTTTATCTCAATTTCCAGAAACACCTACTAATTAATCTCTTCTCCCTTTTATCCTCTCCTCCTTTTGCAGGCTTCTCTCTGGGATCCACAGTGAAATCGCACACCAAAGGAATCTGGATGTGGTGTGTGCCTCATCCCAAGAAGCCAGGACACACCCTAGTTCTGCTCGACACTGAGGGCCTTGGAGATATAGAGAAGGTAAAAAGATAAATATTTTTAAAATTTCACTTAGGTAGATTAAAATCTACATAAACAAGGTTGGATCAATAACCTCTTTGCACTATCACTCCTCCTCTTTGATTTAGGACTCTAGTTAATTATATTAATATATTCTGTTTTTAATTGATGTGGTATAAGCATTCAGAGTATGCAGTAAGTTTGATTGATTAATTTTGGTAAACCTATAAAATCATGGCTAATATTTTCAGTCATTTTTCTTTCATATTATAGTGAAATGTTTTGGTAAGGCTGCTGAAGGTGCTTATAAGCTTCAGTAGACATTTTAAAAACATGTCTGACTTTTTACAGTAAGAACCCATAAAGATGGTAAAAATTTTCACATCTACAGCAGCACCAGTAGAAAGAGAAGCAAAGTGTAAAATCTAATGATAACATCTTTGTACATTAAGGATAATATATTACTACTATTATAAATCTTAGACATTGGAAGTTGTTATTGAAAGAGCCTATTTTAACTACTGTGGAAAAAACATCTTACCATGATGTGCCATGGAAATGGAATAGAGTCATAAACTAAGTTTAGGATACCAGTTTGAATTTTAGTAGCTGATCAAAATAGCTTCTACTAACAAGTGCTCAGGTGTTTTCCACTAACATATACATTTATATATAATACCTTAATGTATACCTTTGCTCTACAAATGGAAAAATACTGTATAAAGAAGTGAGTTACCTAAGTTTTCACAGTTAGTAAGAGACAGAGTTGGAGTTCAGTCAGTCTTCAGCTATGTGAATTGATTGTACATTCTGTTAGTCACTCTTCTGTATGGCTTCTACAATAACTTACAGGGTGACAATGAGAATGACTCCTGGATCTTTGCCCTGGCCATCCTCCTGAGCAGCACCTTCGTGTACAATAGCATGGGAACCATCAATCAGCAGGCCATGGACCAATTGCAGTATCTTTTTTTTGTAATCCAGAACAGCATTAAACCTAGAAAATAACAGCTTCATTTTTTCACCAGGTACAGAGGCAAACAGGTACTGAAAAATTCGTAAGTCCCCTCTTTAGTAAATCTCATTATGCTGAAAATCTCATTCTATCTCAATATCTACCAGAAGTTCAAATCTTATTAAAGACTGGTTACATATATCCTTAGACACTCAGCCACCTAAGACTCTATATATCATCTATATGACTTTCTCCTATCCCTGTCTAAACCCTCAAGGTCCTCAAGAACTCATGGTCTTACTTTTGCAATTCTCTATATTCTTATCATCTGCTCTAAGTTTTGCCTTCTAACTGATACCTAGCTATACATTATAGTTACTATTTCTTCTACAGAGCTCTCCAGTGGTCTTATGTGATAATTATTTTTTATACCATACCTTGCATATCGTAAGTGTAAGAGATGAGTTCGGTATCCTTCTTACTCCATGTTAGAGTTATGGACACCTTCTCATTCCTTTACCATTAAAAAGAGAACCTTCTTTAATACATATACCATTTGACTATGCCACATTCTTTGTTGCAATTATCTAGCAACGTTCCAGTAATACTTTCTTCATTTACTAAAGATTTTAGCTCCTAGCGTCCTTTTAGAGAATAGCAACCAATAGACAATTATCTAACACCCTGGTGTCTCAGTTCGATCACCTTATTGGAACTCTCCACTTTTAGCGTTATTCTCCACTCTCATACATTACCTAACCTAGTTCATTATCAATGACCTCACCATTTCCATTAGCTTAGTTTCAAGCATTACACTGAATTACATTTCATCAAACTCACCATCGTATTTGTATATGCAATGCACAGTTCTCACCTCATTTGATCTTCCAGTCTTCCAGAAGCCTTTCTTTTCCTCTAGGAGCATTGATAAATTTGATCCCTTCCACATTTCTGAAATGCTTGTTTCGTTTGGAATTGGTTCCTATTAGAATACCATAGTTTCCTAATTTTTCACCTTTCTTATTGGTAGACTTTTTCAGATTACTTTGCTGCATCTTCTTTCTACTTTTAGCCTCTAAATAAATATTATAAATCTTAAGTTCTTGTGCCTCTTTTCTCTTTCTACTCCCAGTCCCCAGATGATCACATCCAGCCTCAAGACTTTCAGTACACCAATATGTCAATCACCATCAAATTTATATTTCCAAGTACGAACAAATTCAAACTTTTTTATCTAGCTCCTGATGCAACATCTCCATTCAGATGTGTAAGATACATCTTAAGCCTAAAATGTACAGAACAAAACTTAATTTTTCTGTCCAAAATTATTCCTTCCCAGTCTTTCCAATCACAATAAATTTCCACATCATTCATAGAAGTGCTCAGATGAAAAACTTAGGAATCATCTTGGATGATACCTTTCCTTATGTCCTGGAAATTATTAATCATCAAATTCTTTGAGCTTCACTATCAAAATTATTTTCCTGGACTGGCCAATCCTCACTACTTCTTCCATGATAACTCTAAGTTTTCATTGCCTCTCATCTTGGTTATCTTTCCAACTACCTAATTGTTTTTGTTTCTGTTTTGTTTTGCATATGCATTTGATTCACAGAGGCAATGCCAGCCAGTATGATTTTTGTTAAAAAAAATATTATGCTATGTCCTCTCTTCACTTAAAACCCACCAATGACTTCCTATTAATTTTTTATTCAATTTCAAACTTCTTACTTTGACTTACAGAGCTTACATATCCCAACTTCTATTTATTTTAAGGCTTCTGCCCTACCACACTGGACTTCCTGATATATGTTGGACACACTCAGTGATTTCCTATCTAGGGGCTTGCAGGTTCTGTGATCTCTGTCTGCAATGCTCCTCCAGTGGATTTGTATATGACTGGCTCCTTCAATTCATTCAGATCACTGCTCAACTACAATGTCAGAGGTAATTTACCTGGAAAACTACATAAATCAGCACCACATGCAGATACACACGGTTATTCTCTACTTTACTTATTGGTAGATTTGGGAGATACCAGAGTGTTAGATGAGTGTCTATTGGTTGCTAGTTTCTAAAAATACACTAGGCGCTAGTTGTCCACTTTGTTTTTCTTCAAGACAATTGTTATCAATACCTGATAATTTACTATAGTTTTATTTACTTGTTCATTGTTTGTTTCCATGATTAGAATGTAAGCTCTATAATGGTAGCATTGTCTCATTCATTACAGTATTCTTAGTCCCTAGGACAGTGCTTCTTTCATAGTAGGTGCTCAGCAAGTGTTTGTGAGTGAATGAATTCTGTAAATAAATATTTGTGAATGAATGAGCTAATCAAAAGAAACTGAATTATTTTAGGTAAGCATTAGGATAAAATTTATAAAAAGTAGCATTTTCTGTAATTTTCTTAACTTAGCGTCTCAGTTATGTGACAGAGCTGACAGATCGAATCAAGGCAAACTCCTCACCTGATAACAATAATGTAGATGACTCAGCTGACTTTGTGAGCTTTTTTCCAGCATTTGTGTGGACTCTTAGGGATTTCTGCCTGGAGCTGAAAACAGATGAAGAACCCATCACTCCGGATGACTACCTGGAGCTTTCGCTGAAGCTAAGAAAAGGTTTCTGGGTCTAATGGTTGGTGGGTTAATATGTAGAGAGCAGATAATATCAAAATGACCATTTTTGTGTATACAAATTATATTTTTTAACTGTGTTTTCCTGACTGTTCTGCTAAAGGAAATGGAAACATTGCTTGACTATATCAGTTGGAACCAACTTTAAATGCATTACCTATCTCTTCTTGGAGACTTTCCTTTCTCTACCTTTTTAATTGTTTATTCTTCCTTCCTCATTAATTTCCTCCTTACCTGGGCTTTGTGAAAATTATAAAACGGAAAGATTATTTTCAAAGTAATTAATCTGAAGTTTTATTACCTCTAATTTTCACTCCTGTAGGTACTGATAAAAAAACTCAAAGCTTTAATGATCCTCGTTTGTGCATTCGAAAGTTCTTCCCGGAGAGGAAGTGCTTCATCTTTGATAGGCCTGCTGGGACTAAGTACCTTGCCTGCTTGGAGCAGTTGAAGGAGGAAGATCTAAACCCTGATTTCATAGGACAAGTTGCAAAATTTTGTTCCTACATCCTCAGCCATTCCAATGTCAAGACTCTCTCAGGTGGCATCACAGTCAATGGGCCTCGTGAGTCACTCTCTCTACCGACTTCCTACCACCCATTGTAGAGGATAAAATGGAATGCATAAGGGTCACTTCTGACAAATTCATAGTCTATCGATGGCAAGGAAAACACAACATGAGGGCCATATCATAAATTTTACCTGAAAACTAAAACTATAGTATCATCTCATATTCCTTACAAGGAGAATAAAGGAAAGAACTAGAATCTAATTCTGCTATGGTCAACTTCTCCAGCAACTTCTCAGCTCCCTCTTAATAAAATAAACTCAGGATATATATACTGAGCAACAAAGAAAAAAAGCAAATACTATATGCAAGTTAGATTTTGCTGCTAACTGCAGTACAATTCTCTTGTTCAGCAATTCAGAAATATTTAGGGAAAGCCTGTAATGTAATGTACCAACCACTGGGTATAGTGATGGATAAAAGAAATGTGACTTTTATCCTCATTCCAGCATAATAGGAGCAAAAGATACTTTTGTAAAAAGTAAAACAAAAACTTATAATGATAAATAGTGATTAACATAAAGCATAAAAATAGTAGGCTGCTATGAAAGAGTAAAGGGAGGGGCAGGGAGTTATAATTTAGACTGTGAGAGAATGCTTGTCTGTGAACGGCATATGTAAGAGGAGAACTTAAAAATGATTGATTTGGCTGGGTGTGGTGGCTAATGCCTATAATCCCAGTACTTTGGGAGACTGAGGTAGGTGAATCACTTTGAGCTCAGGAATTTGAGACCAGCTGGGAAAAATGGTGAAACCCTGTCTCTATTAAAAATACAAAAACTAACCCGGCATTGTGGCTCACACCTGTAATCTGAGCTACTCAGGAGGCTGAGTAGGAAGGATCACTTGAGCATGGGAGACAGAAGTTGCAGTGAACCGAGACTACACCACTGCACTCCAGCCTGGGAGACAGAGTGAAACCCTGTCTCAAATACATACTTACATATATAAATATATATAAAATAAATGATTGAGACCTAAACAAAGCACATAGAAAAATAGCTTTACAGCAAAAATAATGTCATGTGGAAATGCCCAGGGCAGGAAAGAACTTTGCAGCTTCAAGAAAATAGAAGACAGAGGCTTGTCACGGTGATTTGTGCCTGTAATCCCAGCACTTTGGGAGGCCAAAGTGGGAGAATTCCTTGAGCTTTGGAGTTTAAGACCAGCCTGGCCAAAATAGCAAGACACTATTATCATGAAAAAATTAAAAATCAGCCAAATGCATGGTGCATGCATGGAGTCCTAGCTACTCGGGAGGCTGAGGCAGGAGGACCCAGCATGAGCCCAGGTGTTCAAGGTTATGATGAGCTATGATTATGCCCTGCACTTCAGCTTGGGTGACAGAGCAGAATTCCATTTCAATTTCTTTTAATGAAAATAGAAGAAAGAGAGGTGATTGGAACAAGAGTAGGCTGAATAAGAGAGGTGTCATAATTAGAGAAGTATACAGGGGTCAGGTCTGGAAAGGACTGGCAAAGGACTTTGAGGAGATTAGAGTTTGTCTAAGTTCTAGAGAAGAGTTTTTGGCAGTTAGGTAAAGTTATCTAACTTATTTTTATACATATCTTTCTGAATATTTTGTAGATAACTTGTTGGAGTGGTGAATGGGAGAGAATGAGAGGATGGATGCTATTTGCAGTGGCTGAGCGATAAATGGGCATTGGGTTAGTCTCAGATTATGGCAGTAAAATGGTGAAAATAGACAAGATCCAAACATATTTTGGATATTAAATCTAAAAGGCCTGTTGATGGAGGGAATGTGAATTTATGAAAGGAATAAGAAGGAAATGCCAAGCCTGTCTCCAGAGTTTTGAGTTTAGCAATTGCTTTAATGTCTGTGTTATTTAATGAGATCAGGAGGGGAAATAGTTTTTCAGAGTGGATGAAGTTTTGATATTTGGATTATTTAATATTGAGTTTCTTCTGCTTTACACAGTAAGGAATATAAAAAGTGCATTAAAAGTAAGCTGCAAAACTTATTTTTAATCCAAAGCTCAAAAGAAATGTCAAGGTAGGAAGCAAAATATACCAGCCATCCATACAGATGGTACTTAAAACTACAGAGAGATGAGAAGGTCCAGGATTTAGTCACAAATAATCACCTCTTGTTCATGACCAACCACTCCAGTTCGCCTGAGATGAGGTCTTCCTGGCATGTGAGACTTTTGGTGCTACACCCAGCAAAGCCCTGACAAACACAATGAGTTTATACCCTGCATGTAGTTCTGATGAGAGAATATGTAAGAAGACATGTTTACCTAAGCCAGACACAGGACTAGTGGCCTGCACCACTAAAATTAATGAAAATTAAAAAGGCTAAGTTTTCTTATTGACCTCTTTCATAAATTAGGAGTGAAGAGAAAAAGGGAATAGAGGGAGAGATGAGAGAAAAGAGAGTTAAGAAAACATCTTGACCTAGTATCTCAGCCACAAAATGTCCTATTCATTTCAGTATCTTCCTTTTGGGTAAAGGAATTAGGAAAGAGTAACTTTAATTTCCTCTGTGACTAGAGATTAACCAACTATTCCATGACTATTCTTTATCCAAAAATTCTTTAAAACTATTCTTTGTGACACTCACTTGAAAAGCACACAAAATACTCGGCCCCACCAAGTGATAGTCACATTTAAAAAAATTTCCCTTTTGCAGGTCTAGAGAGCCTGGTGCTGACCTATGTCAGTGCCATCAGCAGTGGGGATCTGCCCTGCATGGAGAATGCAGTCCTGGCCTTGGCCCAGTTAGAGAACTCAGCTGCAGTGGAAAAGGCTGTTGCCCACTACAACCAGCAGATGAGCCAGAAGGTGCAGCTGCCCACGGAAACCCTCCAGGAGCTGCTGGACCTGCACAGGGACAGTGAGAGAGAGGCCATTGAAGTCTTCATGAAGAACTCTTTCAAGGATGTGGATCAGAAGTTCCAGAGGAAATTAGGGGTATATTTGGTGTTCTACATCATGAGAGGCAGAAAAACACGGGTCCTTCTTGGGAGAATAATTCTTTTTAGACCCCAAAATAGTTGCACTCAGTTATGTGTACATATTGGAAATAATTATTAAAAGACAAGAATATGCATAGCCTTAGACCTTTAAAAATGGCACCTAAGTTTTACAGAAACTCAGTTTTGTTAGTTTTTCCTCTCTGGGTTCCATATTTCAAGAAAGTAAGTAGATTGTACAACAGCATTATTAAAGACTATGTTACTTTTCCCTTTTAAATTAAAAAAACACATTGTTTTTATGTTCCCTGGTAATTATCGGTGGGGGGTAAATTATTTTTAAATAACCCTGATAATGTGTTGTTTTTTAAATGTAAGCCAGTGGTAAAATATCCAGAAAGCCACAACGAGAAATTAATCATATAAATTATTAGAGAATGTTTTCACATCTGCCTCATTCCAAGTGAACAAAGTATTTTTGCGTGAAGAATGACCACTTGACAAGTGCAAGTTCTCTCTCTATCTAGGAAGGCGGGATCTTATAAGTGATACGTTGCTACATTCAGAGGTTCTGGTGAAGCTAGATAGCTGATGTCAGCAATTGTCACCCTTCCAACCTAAGGAGGAAAAAGAAAGTTTCTTAGTTATGTTATCTTAAGTGATGTAATGTAGATAAATGTGTTTTATGAAACTTTCTAAATACTGACAATACCTGTGGTGCAATCTTCATTACTTTTATTAGTCCTATGTTGAGAAAATATTCTCATATTGAAGAATGTACTAAATAATCCTGTACTCCTTACTGAGCAGTTCTAAAAATGCTCTGGGCCAAACACCTTACATCACCGCATATAACCCTGCAGGGAAATTGATGAGATGGGTATTGCTCCTCTGCTGTACAGACGAGGAATCCTCAGTTCACAAAGGTTGTGTGTCACAAGCCACAGTATAGGGGATCTGGGAACTCTAGGCAGGCTGCCTGACTCCAGTGTTTCTGCTAAGAACTATTCCTCAAATGAGAGACTTGAAAAGATAAAAGTTGCATATGAAAGTGTGTGCTTTGAGACTCATTCTCTGAAGCAGGAAAACTGGAAGAAAGGAGCTTTAGGAAATCACAAACGGAGAAGTAGATAAATTTCTGCAATAAGCACAACTTAGGGATATTCTAGGATCTAAAAGCAAGGTGAGGAGCATGGCCCTATTTGGAGGCTCATTTCTTCAAGGAGAAGCATTTCCCAGTCTCTACATAGTTAACATCCTCCTCATGGCTTTACTGAAACATCTGTGCTGTTTTGCCACTTCACAGGCCCAGCTGGAAGCAAGGCGAGATGACTTTTGTGAGCAGAATTCGAAAGCATCATCAGATTGTTGCATGGCTTTACTTCAGGATATCTTTAGCCCTTTAGAAGACGATGTCAAGCAGGGAATATTTTCTAAACCAGGAGGTTACCGTCTTTTTATTCAGAAGCAGCAGGAGCTGAAGAATAAGTACTACCAGGTGCCAAGGAAGGGGATACAGGTACGACACAGTGGGTACCATTTCTTGGGACGAGCTGAGGGGATACTTTCAAAGCCCACCGGCAAGAAGGTAAATGGCACGCAACTGGTGCCTAGGGCCTCTGCCTTTCATTTTTCCATTTACTGATTCAATAAGAGAGCCCACCATGAGAGAGATAGCAAGTTCCTCCTCGGAAGCACAGATGTAGCCCTCAAAAAAGGTTTATCGCATTGACTCAATTATTTATTCATCCAGTCATTCAACAATTACTTGCTTTGGCCTAACTGTATGCCAGTAACTTGTCAAGTTGCTGAGGATACAGCAGTTAAAAAAGAAGGAAAGAAAAAAAAAGAAGGCCAAGCTCTCTCAAAGTACACACAGGCAATTAGCAATTTATAGCTTATGAACAAATAGTAATAACAGTTAAAATCTATGTTGCACTTACTGTGTTCCAGGAACTGGGCTGAGAGCCTAGTTCATTACTACTAAGAACAATTATATAAAATATGTATTTACTAATAACCCAAATTTGTAGTTTTTTACTTTTTTGCTTTTGTGAGTACATGGTAGATATATATATTTATGGAGTGCATGAGATGTTTTGGTACAAGTATGAAATGCATAGTAATCATGTCATGGAAAATGGGGTATTTGGTCACTCAGGCATTTATCCTTTGTGTTACATACAATCCAATTATACTTTTTCAGTTATCCTAACATGTACAATTTAATTATTATCGACTATAGCCACCCTTCTGTGTTATCAAATTTTATGCTATCAAGTATGTTGTGCCATCCTTATTTTATTCATTCTTTCTACTCTGTCCTGGGAAGGTGGAGCTTTATTTATAAGTCCCTGAAGGGCTACTGCCTTTTTTCAGAGATGCCCTGCCCAGCAAGAAGGGAGTCTATTCACAGCCTGCCTACAGAGAACTTGCTGAACTGCCGCAGTCTCCACCCAGCTGCTGTGTAAACTTCCCAGTGACTGTTTACACAGGCAAGGTTAAACCGCCTCAGTAATGGTGGACACCCCTCCCCTACCAAGCTCAACTGGCCCAGGTCAAACTCAGACTGCTGTGCTGGCTGCAAGAATTTCAAGCCAGTGGGTTATAGCTTGCTGGCCTTTGTGGGGGTGGGACCTGTCGAGCCAGATGACTTGGCTCCCTGCCTTTTGCCCCCTTTTTTTCAGGGTAATGAGCAGTTCTGTGTCAATGGCCCTTCAGGCAGCAGCTAAAATGGCCACCCAGTTTTGTGCTGGAAATCAGGGCACTGGTGTTGCAGGCACCAGCAAGAATCTCCTGGTCTGCAGGTTGTAAAGACCATGGGAAAAGTGCAGTATCTGAGCCAGAGTGCCAGAGTGTCCAGAAAATCCCTAATGGCTTCCCTTGGCTAAGAGGGGGAGTTCTCCAGCCACTTGCAGTGCCCTGTCCTGCTTCGGTTTGTTCTCTTTGGGCTATGCCCACTGTCTAACCAGTCCCATTGAAATTAACCTGGTACCTCAGTTGGAAATGCGGAGATCACTCGCCTTCTGCATTGCTTTTGCTGGAAACTGCAGTCCAGGTCTGTTGCTATTCGGCCATCTTGGTGGAAGTCCCCGGGTATTGGTTTATTTATTTATTTTTTATTTTTTATTGCATTTTAGTTTTGGGGTACATGTGAAGAACATGCAAGATTGTTGCATAGGTACACACATGGCAGCTTGATTTGCTCCCTTCCGCCCCTTCACCTATATCTGGCATTTCTCCCCGTGCTCTCTCTTTCCAACACCCCACCACCCACTGTCCCCCCCTTTATCCCCCAAACAGACCCAGTATGTGATACTTTCCTTTCTTGTCTATGTGTTCTCATTGTTCAACACCTGCCTACATGTGGTGTTTGATTTTCTGTTCTTGCGTCAGTTTGCTGAGAATGATGGTTTCCAGGTTCATCTATGTCCCTACAAAGGACACAAATGCATCGTTTTTGATGGCTGCATAATATTCCATGGTGTATATGTGCCATATTTTCCCCGTCCAGTCTATCATCAATGGGCATTTGGGTTGCTTCCAGGTCTTTGCTATTGTGAACAGTGCTGCAATGAACATTCGTGTGCATGTGTCCTTATAGTAGAACCATTTATAATCCTTTGGATATAGACCCAGTAATGGGATTGCTGGGTCAAATGGAATTTCTATTTCTAGGTCCTTGAAGAATCACCACACTGTCTTCCACAATGGTTGAACTAATTTACACTCCCACCAACAGTGCCAAAGTGTTCCTATTTCTCCACATCCTCTCCAGCATCTGTTGTCTCCAGATGTTTTCATGATCACCATTCTAACTGGTGTGAGATGGTATCTCAATGTAGTTTTGATCTGCATTTCTCTAATGACCAGTAATGATGAGCATTTTTTCATGTTTGTTGGCCTCATGTATGTCTTCTTTTGTAAAGTGTCTTTTCATATCTTTTGCCCACTTTCATATGGGCTTGTTTGTTTTTTTCTTGTAAATCTGTTTCAGTCCTTTGTAAATTCTGGATATCAGCCATTCGTCAGATGGGTAGACTGCAAAATTATTTTCCCATTCTGTTGGTTGCCAATTCACTCCAAGGACTGCTTTTCATGCTGTGCAGAAACTGTGGAGTTTGATTAGGTCCCATCTGTCTATTTTGGCTTTTGTTGCCAATGCTTTTGGTGTTTGGGTCATGAAGTTCTTGCCTATGCCTATGTCCTGAATGGTTTTGCCTAGATTTTCTTCTAGGGTTTTTATGGTGCTAGGTCTTACATTTAAGTCTTTAATCCATCTGGAGTTAATTTTAGTGTAAGGTGTCAGGAAGGGGTCCAGGTTCTGCTTTCTGTACATGGCTAGCCAGTTTTCCCAACATCATTTATTAAACAGGGAATCCTTTCCCCATTGCTTGTTTTTGTCAGGTTTTTCAAAGATCAGATGGTTGTAGATATGTTGTGTCGCCTCTGGGGCCTCTGTTCTCTTCCATTGGTCTATGTCTCTGTTTTGGTACCAGTACCATGCTGTTTTGATTACTGTAGCCTTGTAGTATAGTTTGAAGTCCAGTAGTGTGATGCCTCCCACTTTGTTGTTTTTGCTTAGAATTGACCTGGCTATGCCAGCTCTCTTTTGGTTCCATATGAAGTTTAAGGTGTCTTTTTCCAGTTCTGTGAAGAAGGTCATTGGTAGCTTGATGGGGATAGCTTTGAATCTGTAAATTACTTTGAACACTATGGCAATTTTCATGATATTCATTCTTCCTAAGCACGAACATGGAATGTTGCTCCATCTGTTTTTGTCCTCTCTTATTTCCTTGAGCAGCTGCTTGTAGTTCTCCTTGAAGAGGTCCTTTATATTCCTTGTTAGTTGTATTCCTAGGTATTTTATTCTCTTTGTAGCAATTGTAAATGGCAGTTTCTTTTTTATTTGGCTCTTTTTAAGTCTATTCTTGGTGTATAGGAATGCTTGTGATTTTTGCACATTGATTCTGTATCCCGAGATTTTGCTGAAGTTGCTTATCAGTTTCAGGAGATTTTGGGCTGAGACAATGGGGTCTTCTAGATATACTATCACATCATCTGCAAATAGAGATAAGTTGACTTCCTCCTTTCCTATTTGAATACTCTTTATTTCTTTTTCTTGCCTGATTGCTCTGGCTAGTACTTCCAGTACTATATTGAATAGGAGTGGTGAGAGAGGGCATCCTTGTCTAGTGCCAGATTTCAAAGGGAATGCTTCCAGTTTTTGCCCATTCAGTATGATATTGGCTGTTGGTTTGTCATTAATAGCTTTTATTATATTGAGGTACATTCCATCAATACCTAGTTTATTGAGGGTTTTTAGCATAAAGACCTGTTGAATTTTGATAAAGGCCTTCTCTGCGTCAATTGAGATAATCATGTGGTTTTTGTTTTTCATTCTGCTTATGTGGCGAATTAGGTTTCTAGACTTGCATATGTTGAACCAGCCTTGCATCCCCGGGATGAATCCTACTTGATAAAGATGGATAAGTTTTTTTGATGTGCTGTTGCAATCGGCTTGCAAGTATTTTATTGAAGATTTTTGCATCTATGTACATCCTGAATATTGGCCTGAAGTTTTCTTTTTCTGTTTTTTTTTTTTATAATTTTTATTGCATTTTAGGTTTTGGGGTACATGTGCAGAACATGCAAGATAGTTGCTTAGGTACACACATGGCAGTGTGTTTTGCTTCCTTCCTCCCCTTCACCCACATTTGGCTTTTCTCCCCAGGCTATCCCCCTGGGATTGCTGGGTCAAATGGAATTTCTATTTCTAGGTCCTTGAGGAATCGCCACACTGTCTTCCACAATGGTTGAACTAATTTACACTCCCACCAACAGTGTAAGAGTGTTCCTATTTCTCCACATCCTCTGCAGCATCTGTTGTCTCCAGATTTTTTAATGATTGCCATTCTAACTGGCATGAGATGGTATCTCAATGTGGTTTTGATTTGCATCTCTCTAATGACCAGTGATGATGAACAATTTTTCATGTGTTTGTTGGCCTCATGTATGTCTTCTTTTTTTTTAATTTTTATTGCATTTTCGGTTTTGGGGTACATGTGCAGAATGTGCAAGTTAGTTGCATAGCTACACACGTGGCAGTGTGTTTTGCTGCCTTCCTCCCCTTCACCCACACTTGGCATTTCTCCCCAGGCTATCCCTCCCCAGCTCCCCTCCCGCTGTCCCTCCCCCATTCCCCCCAATAGACCCCAGTGTGTAGTAGACCCCCTCCCTGTGTCCATGTGTTCTCATTTTTCTCACCTGCCTATGAGTGAGAATATGCGGTATTTCCTTTTCTGTTCTTATGTCACTTTGCTGAGAATTATGTTCTCTAGATTCATCCATGTCCTTACAAAGGACACAAACTCATCATTTTTGATTGCTGCATAATATTCCATGGTGTATATGTGCCACATTTTCCCAGTCCAGTCTATCATCGATGGGCATTTGGGTTGGTTCCAGGTCTTTGCTATTGTAAACAGTGCTGCAATGAACATTCGTGTGCATGTGTCCTTATAGTAGAACCATTTATAGTCCTTTGGATATATACCCAGTAATGGGATTGCTGGGTCAAATGGAATTTCTATTTCTAGGTCCTTGAGGAATCGCCACACTGTCTTCCACAATGGTTGAACTAATTTACACTCCCACCAACAGTGTAAGAGTGTTCCTATTTCTCCGCATCCTCTCCAGCATCTGTTGTCTCCAGATTTTTTAATGATCGCCATTCTAACTGGCGTGAGATGGTATCTCAATGTGGTTTTGATTTGCATCTCTCTAATGACCAGTGATGATGAGCATTTTTTCATGTGTTTGTTGGCCTCATGTGTCTTCTTTTGTAAAGTGTCTGTTCATATCCTTTGCCCATTTTTAAATTGGCTTGTTTGTTTTTTTCCTGTGAATCTGTTTGCATTCTTTGTAAATTCTGGATATCAGCCCTTTGTCAGATGGGTAAACTGCAAAGATTTTTTTCCATTCTGATGGTTGCCGATTCACTCTAGTGACTGTTTCTTTTGCCATGCAAAAGCTGTGGAGTTTGATTCAGTCCCATTTGTCTATTTTGGCTTTTGTTGCCAATGCTTTTGGTGTTTTGGTCATGAAGTTCTTGCCTACTCCTATGTCCTGAATGGTTTTGCCTAGATTTTCTTGTAGGGTTTTTATGGTGTCACGTCTTATGTTTAAGTCTTTAATCCATCTGGAGTTAATTTTAGTGTAAGGTGTCAGGAAGGGGTCCAGTTTCTGCTTTCTGCACATGGCTAACCAGTTTTCCCAACACCATTTGTTAAACAGGAAATCCTTTCCCCACTGCTTGTTTTTGTCAGGTTTATCAAAGATTATGTGGTTGTAGATATGTTGTGTTGCCTCTGATGCCTCTGTTCTGTTCCATTGGTCTATATCTCTGTTTTGGTACCAGTACCATGCTGTTTTGATTACTATAGCCTTGTAGTATAGTTTGAAGTCTGGTAGTGTGATGCCTACCGCTGTGTTCTTTTTTTTTTGATTTTTTAAATTTTTATTGCATTATAGGTTTTGAGGTACATGTGCAGAACGTGCAAGATAGTTGCATAGGTACACACATGGCAGTGTGTTTTGCTGCCTTCCTCCCATTCACCCACACTTGGCATTTCTCCCCAGGCTATCCCTCCCCAGCCCCCCCCACTGTTGCTCCCCCATTCCCCCCAATAGACCCCAGTGTGTAGTAGACCCCCTCCCTGTGTCCATGTGTTCTCATTTTTCTCACCTGCCTATGAGTGAGAATATGCGGTATTTCTTTTTCTGTTCTTGTGTCAGTTTGCTGAGAATGATGTTCTCCAGATTCATCCATGTCCTTACAAAGGACAAAAACTCATCATTTTTGATTGCTGCATAATATTCCATGGTGTATATGTGCCACATTTTCCCAGTCCAGTCTATCATCGATGGGAATTTGGGTTGGTTCCAGGTCTTTGCTATTGTAAACAGTGCTGCAATGAACATTCGTGTGCATGTGTCCTTATAGTAGAACGATTTGTAGTCCTTTGGATATATACCCAGTAATGGGATTGCTGGGTCAAATGGAATTTCTATTTCTAGGTCCTTGAGGAATCGCCACACTGTCTTCCACAATGGTTGAACTAATTTACACTCCCACCAACAGTCTAAGAGTGTTCCTATTTCTCCACATCCTCTCCAGCATCTGCTGTCTCCAGATTTTTTAATGATCACCATTCTAACTGGCATGAGATGATATCCAAATATGGTTTTGATTTGCATCTCTCTAATGACCAGTGATGACGAGCATTTTTTCTTTTCTTTTTTTTTTGTCAATGAGCTTTTTATTGATGACAAAAAGCAACTCGAGAAAATCTTGACAGTAATTTTATTAAAAATTAACAAAAAATTGAAAGAAATACATTTTGTAGAAAAGAACTATGGATAATTATGGCTACAATATCAACTAATGCATGTAAATATGCTCCAGAATAATTATTTTTTCTAATTTTAATTTTCAAATGATAATATAAAGAAGTTATTTTTCTGTTTTGCTTCAAGGTAAGTAATTATGGTTTTACATTTTTGAAGGCTATTTTTTTTTAAAGTAAGAAGCTAAACCTTTAATTTCAATAATTCTTTTCTTTTTAATGTTTTAAATTTTTATTGCATTATAGGTTTTGGGGTACATATGCAGAACGTGCAAGGTAGTTGCCTAGGTACACACATGGCAGTGTGTTTTGCTGCCTTCCTCTTCTTCACCCACACTTGATATTTATACCCAGGCTATCCCTCCCCAGCCCCCCCACTGTCCCTCCCCCATTCCCCCCAATAGACCCAGTGTGTAGTAGACCCCCTCCCTGTGTCCATGTGTTCTCATTTTTCTCACCCGCCTATGAGTGAGAATGTGCGGTATTTCTTTTTCTGTTCTTGTGTCAGTTTGCTGAGAATGATGTTCTCCAGATTCATCCATGTCCTTACAAAGGACACAAACTCATCATTTTTGATTGCTGCATAATATTCCATGGTGTATATGTGCCACATTTTCCCAGTCCAGTTTATCATCAATGGGCATTTGGGTTGGTTCCAGTTCTTTGCTATTGTAAACAGTGCTGCAATGAACATTCGTGTGCATGTGTCCTTATAGTAGAATGATTTATACTCCTTTGGATATATACCCAGTAATGGGATTGCTGGGTCAAATGGAATTTCTATTTCTAGGTCCTTGAGGAATCGCCACACTGTCTTCCACAATGGTTGAACTAATTTACACTCCCACCAACAGTGTAAGAGTGTTCCTATTTCTCCACATCCTCTCCAGCATCTGCTGTCTCCAGATTTTTTAATGATCACCATTCTAACTGGCGTGAGATGATATCTCAATATGGTTTTGATTTGCATCTCTGTAATGACCAGTGATGACGAGCATTTTTTCATATGTTTTTTGGTCACATGTATGTCTTCTTTTGTAAAGTGTCTGTTCATATCCTTTGCCCATTTTTGAATTGGCTTGTTTGTGTTTTTTCTGTAAATCTGTTTGAGTTCTTTGTAAATTCTGGATATCAGCCCTTTGTCAGATGTGTAAACTGCAAAGATTTTTTCCCATTCTGATGGTTGCCTATTCACTCTAGTGACTGTTTCTTTTGCCATGCAAAAGCTGTGGAGTTTGATTAGGTCCCATTTGTCTATTTTGGCTTTTGTTGCCATTGCTTCTGGTGTTTTGGTCATGAAGTCCTTGCCTACTCCTATGTCCTGAATGGTTTTGCCTAGATTTTCTTGTAGGGTTTTTATGGTGTCAGGTCTTATGTTTAAGTCTTTAATCCATCTGGAGTTAATTTTAGTGTAAGGTGTCAGGAAGGGGTCCTGTTTCTGCATTCTGCACATGGCTAGCCAGTTTTCCCAATACCAATTATTAAACAGGGAATCCTTTCCCCATTGCTTGTTTTTGTCTGGTTTATCAAAGATTATATGGTTGTAGATATGTTGTGTTGCCTCCAATGCCTCTGCTCTGTTCCATAGGTCTATATCTCTGTTTTGGTACCAGTACCATGCTGTTTTGATTACTGTAGCCTTGTAGTATAGTTTGAAGTCTGGTGGTGTGATGCCTCCTTCTCTGTTCTTTTTGCTTAGAATTGACTTGGCTATGCGGGCTCTCTTTTGGTTCCATATGAAGTTCATGGTGGTTTTTTTCCAGTTCTGTGAAGAAATTCAATGGTAGTTTGATGGGGATAGCATTGATTGTGTAAATTACCTTGGGCAGTATAGCCATTTTCACAATATTGATTCTTCCTAACCACGAACATGGAATGTTTCTCCATCTGTTTGTGTCCTCTCTTATTTCGTTGAGCAGTGGTTTGTAGTTTTCCTTGAAGAGGTCCCTTACGTTCCTTGTAAGTTGTATTCCTAGGTATTTTATTTTCTTTGTAGCAATTGTGAATGGCAGTTCATTCTTGATTTGGTTCTCTTTAAGTCTGTTATTGGTGTATAGGAATGCTTGTGATTTTTGCACATGGATTTTATATCCTGAGACTTGCTGAAGTTGCTTATCAGTTTTAGGAGTTTTTGGGCTGAGGTGATGGGGTCTTCTAGGTATACTATCATGTCGTCTGCAAATAGAAACAGTTTGGCTTCCATCTTTCCTATTTGAATACCCTTTATTTCTTTTTCTTGCCTGATTGCTCTGGCTAGAACTTTCAGTACTATGTTGAATAGGAGTGGTGAGAGAGGGCATCCTTGTCTAGTGCCAGATTTCAAAGGGAATGCTTCCACTTTTTGCCCGTTAAGTATCATATTGGCTGTTGGGTTGTTGTAAATAGCTGTTATTACTTTGAGATATGTTCCATCAATACCAGGTTTATTGAGGGTTTTTAGCATAAAGGGCTGTTGAATTTTGTCAAATGCCTTCTCTGCATCAATTGAGATAATCATGTGGTTTTTGGTTTTGCTTCTGTTTATGTGGTGAATTACATTTATAGACTTGCATATGTTGAACCAGCCTTGCATCCCCAGGATGAATCCTACTTGATCATGATGGGTAAGTTTTTTTATGTGCTGTTGCAATAGTTTTCCCAGTATTTTATTGAAGATTTTTGCATCTATGTTCATCATGGATATTGGCCTGAAGCTTTCTTTTCTTGTTGAGTCTCTGCTGGGTTTTGGTATCAGGATGATGTTGGTCTCATAAAATAATTTGGGAAGGGTTCCCTCTTTTTGAATTATTTGGAATAGTTTCAGAAGTAATGGTACCAGCTCCTCTTTGTGTGTCTGGTAGAATTCGGCTGTGAACCCATCTGGACCTGGGCTTTTTTTGTGTGGTAGGCTCTTAATTGCTGCCTCAACTTCAGACCTTGTTATTGGTCTATTCATAGTTTCGGCTTCCTCCTGGTTTAGGCTTGGGAGGACATGGCGTCCAGGAAGTTATTCATTTCTTCCTGGTTTACTAGTTTATGTGCATAGAGTTGTTTGTAGAATTTCTGATGATGGTTTGAATTTCTGTGGAATCTGTGGTGATTTCCCCATTATCGCTTTTTATTGCATCTATTTGGTTGTTCTCTCTTTTCTTTTTTATCAGTCTGGCTAGTGGTCTGTCTATTTTGTTGATCTTTTCAAAAAGCCAGCTCTTGGATTTATTGATTTTTTGAAGGGTTTTTCGTGTCTCTATCTCCTTCAGTTCTGCTCTGATCTTAGTTATTTCTTGTATTCGGCTAGGTTTTGAGCTTTTTCATCTTGCTCCTCTAGCTCTTTCAATTTTGACAATAGGGTGTCAATTTTGGATCTCTCCACTCTTCTCATGTGGGCACTTATTGCTATATATTTTTCTCTACAGAGTGCTTTAAATGTGTCCCAGAGATTTTGTTATGTTGTGTCTTCATTCTCCTTGGTTTTAAAAAACTTCTTTATTTCTGCCTTCATTTCATTGTTTATTCAATCAACATTCAAGAGCCAGTTGTTCAATTTCCATGAAGCTGTGTGGTTCTATGTTATTTTCTGAATTCTGAGTTCTAGCTTCATTGCGCTATGGTCTGAGAGACTGTTTGTTATGATTTCAGTTGTTTTGCATTTGCTGAGGAGTGCTTTACTTCCAGTTATGTGGTCAATTTTGGAGTAGGTGTGATGTGGTGCTGAGAAGAATGTATATTGTGTGGATTTGGGGTGGACAGTTCTGTAAATGTCTATCAGGTTTGCTTGTTCCAGGTCTGAGTTCAAGTCCTGGATATCCTTGTTAATTTTCTGTCTGGTTGATCTGTCGAATATTGACAGTGGCGTGTTTAAGTCTCCCACTATTATTGTTTGGGAGTCTAAGTCTCTTTGTAAGTCATTAAGAACTTGCCTTATATATCTGGGTGCTCCTGCATTGGGTCCATATATATTAAGATCGTTAGCTCTTCTTGTTGTATTGATCATTTTACCATTATGTAATGTCCTTCTTTGTCTCTTTTGATCTTTGCTGCTGTAAAGTCTATTTTATCAGAGACGAGAATTGCAACTCCAGCTTTTTTTTTTTGCTCTCCATTTGCTTTGTAAGTCTTCCTCCATCCCTTTACTTTGAGCATTTGTGTATCCTTGCATGATATGGGTTTTCTGGATACAGCACACCGATGGGTTTTGGTTTTTTATCCAATTTGCCAGTCTGTGTTTTTTGATTGGTGCATTTAGCCCATTTACATTTAGGGTTATTATTGTTATTTGTGAATTTGCTACTGCCATTTTGATGCTAGCTGGCTGTTTTGTGCATTGATTGATGCAGATTCTTCATTTTTTTGATGCTCTTTAGCATTTGGCATGTTTTTAGAATGGCTGGTACTGGTTGTTCCTTTCTATGTGTAGTGTCTCTTTCAGGAGCTCTTGTAAAGCAGGCCTGGTGATGACAAAAATCTTTGAGTACTTGCTTGTTGGCAAAAGATTTTATTCTTCCTTCACTTATGAAGTTCAGTTTGGCTGGATATGAAATTCTGGTTTGAAAGTTCTTTTCTTTAAGGATGTTGAATATTGGCCCCCACTCTCTTCTGGCTTGTAGAGTTTCTGCCAAGAGATCTGCTGTGAGTCTGATGGGCTTCCCTTTGTGGGTGACCCGACCTTTCTCTGTGGCTGCCCTTAGTATTTTCTCCTTCATTTCATCCCTGGCGAATCTGATGATTATGTGCCTTGGGGTTGCTCTTCTTGTGGAATATCTTTGTGGTGTTCTCTGTATTTCCTGGAGTTGAGTATTGACCTGCCTTACTAGGTTGAGAAAATTTTCCTGGATAATATCCTGAAGAGTGTTTTCCAGCCTGGATTCATTCTCTTCATCACATTCAGGTATTCCTATCAAATGTAGGTTAGGTCTCTTCACGTAGTCCCACATTTCCTGGAGACTTTGTTCATTCCTTTTGGTGCTTTTTTCTCTAATCTTGGTTTCTCGTTTTATTTCATTCAGTTGATCTTCAACTTCTGATATTCTTTCTTCTGCTTGGTCAAATCGCCTATTGAAACTTGTGCATGCTTCGTGAAGTTCTCATGTTGTGTTTTTCAGCTCCTTCAATTCATTCATATTTCTCTCTAAGTTGTCCATTCTTGTTATCTTTTCCTCGAATCTTTTTTCAAGGTTCTTAGTTTCTTTGCATTGATTTAGGACATGTTCTTTTAGCTCACTGAAGTTTCTCATTATCCACCTTCTGAAGTCTGATTCCATCATTTCATCACACTCATTCTCTGCCCAGCTTTGTTCCCTTGCTGGTGAGGAGTTTTGGTCCTTTGTAGGAGGAGAGGTGTTTTGGTTTCAGGTGTTTTCCTCCTTTTTGTCCTGGTTTCTTCCCATCTTTGTGGATTTACCCACCTGTTGTCTTAGTAGTTGCTGACTTTTCGATTGGGTCTCTGAGTGGACGCCCAGATTGTTGATGATGAAGTATTTCTGTTAGTTAGTTTTCCTTTTAACAGTCTAGCCCCTCTGCTGTACAACGGCTGAGGTCCACTCCAGGCCCTGCTTGTGTGGGGTACACCTGTAGTAACTGCAGAACTGTGAGGGATGCTACTGGTTTCTTCTTCTGCTATCTTTGTCCCAGAATGATGCCCGCCCCATGTCAATCTGATTAGTCCTATTTTGAGGTGACTCTTTGGGTATACAGGGGTTAGGGAGCTGCTTGAGGAGATGGCCTGTACTTTATAGGAGCTCCAGTGCTGAGCTGTGAGCTCTGTTGTTCATTCAGGGTTGTTGGGCAGTTGTGTTTAGGTCGCTGCAGCAGAACTTATAAAAACCCCCCTTTTTTTCCCCTCAGATGCTCTGTCTCAGGGAGTTGGGGCTTTCTTTATGAGTATCCATTGCACTGTCCCGCCCAGCTAGGAGGCAGTGTAGTCACTATTTGCCTGCCAAGGCTCTGCTCTGCTACCGTGGGGCTCTGCCCTACCACCGCATGGCTTTGCCCTACTGTGTTTGGCTCTGCCCTGTTGGTGGAGTCTCTCTGTTATGGCGGGTTGCCTTGGCAATGGCAGGCTGCTTCTACAGTGGCCGTTTAACTCAGTAGGGGTGGTATGCATCCATAGTGGCTGATGCCCCTCCCCCACTGAGCTGCACCATCCTGGATTCAGCTGATCCCACAGTAAAACTCTCAACCCCGAGGGTTTCAAATAACTGTTTTGTTTGTCCCTGTGGGGGTGGGACCTGCAGAGCCTGATCTCCCAGCTCCCTGCCTCAGAGTCTCTTTCCTCTCTCTCTCTCTTTCTCTTTTCCTTTGTGTAAGTTGAACAGCTGACTCTCTCACAGGTGCCTCAGTTGCCTGCTTACAGGGCACTGCGATCTGCATGATTTCCCGTGCTGTGGCCCACTGCACTGGCTCAAATCACGCTTCTCAGGAATCTCCCAGTCTGGCTCATTGTCCAAGTCCTGCTCAATCAGATGGATATATTAATCTGCCCTCCCAAATCTCAGACTGCTGGTTTAACAGGGCACCCAGACCAGTGAGCTTTGTGCAGGTTGCCGCTGCGCCGGCCAGCCGCGCAAGCTGCGCTGGTGTCCCACATCTCCCGTGCACCTGGGAATTTCCCCTTTCTGTGGGCAAAAAAGGTCCATCTGAAAATGCAGCTGGGACTCACCCTCTGCGCCTTCACTGAGAGCTGCAATCCCGAGTTGTTCCTACCATGCCATCTTGGAAATCTTACTTTCCTTCTTTACTTGCTGAGTCTCTGTGGGGTTTTGGTAGCAGGATGATGTTGGTCTCATAAGATGATTTGGGAAGTATTCTCTTCTTTTGGATTATTTTAAATAGTTTCAGAAGGAATGGTACCAGCTCCTCTTTGTATGTCTGGTAGAATTTGGCTGTGAACCTATATAGACCTGAGCTTGTTTTGTGTGGTAGGCTCTTAATTGCTGCCTCAACTCAAGACCTTGTTATTGATCTATTCAGGGTTTTGACTTCTTCCTGGTTTAGGCTTGGGAGGATGCAAGTGTCCAGGAATTTATCCATTTCTTCCAGGTTTACTAGTTTATATGCATAGAGTTGTTTGTAATAATCTCTGAGGATGGTTTGAATTTCTGTGGAATCTGTGGTGATATCCCCTTTATCATTTTTATTGCATCTATTTGATTATTCTCTCATTTCTTTTTTATTAATCTGGCAAGTGGTCTATTTTGTTGATCTTTTCAAAAAATCCAGCTCCTGAATTTATTGATTTTTTTGAAGAGTTTTTTGTGTCTCTATCTCCTTCAGTTCTGCTCTGATCTTAGTTATTTCTTATCTTCTCCTAGGTTTTGAGTTTTTTTATCTTGCTCCTCTAGCTCTTTCAATTTTGATGGTATGATGTCAATTTTAGATCTCTCCTTGCTTCTCATTTGGGCATTTATTGCTATATATTTTCCTGTAGAGACTGCTTTAAATGTGCCCCAGAGATTCTGTTATGTTGTGTCTTCATTCTCATTGGTTTCAAAGAACAGCTTTATTTCTGCCTTCATTTCACAGTTCATCCAGTCAACATTCAAGAGCCAGTTCAGTTTCTATGAAGCTGTGTGGTTCTGAGTTAGTTTCTGAATTCTGAGTTCTAGTCTGATTGTGCTGTGGTCTGATAGATTGTTTGTTATGATTTCCATTTTTTTGCATTTGCTGAGGAGTGATTTACTTCCAATTATGGGGTCAATTTTAGAGTAGGTGTGATGTGGTACTGAGAAGAATGTATATTCTGTGGATTTGGGGTGGAGAGTTCTGTAAACGTCTATTAGGTTTGCTTGTTCCAGGTCTGAGTTCAAGTCCTGGATATCCTTGTTAATTCTCTGTCTCATTGATTTGTCTAATATTGACAATGGGGTGTTAAAGTCTCCCACTCTTATTGTGTGGGAGTCAAAGTCTCTTTGTAAGTCATTAAGAACTTGCCTTATGTATCTAGGTGCTTCCTTATTGGGTGAGTATATATTTAGGATTGTTAGCTCGTCTTGTTTCATTGATCTTTTTGCCATTGTATAATATCCTTCTTTGTCTCTTTTGATCTTTGTTGGTTTAAAGTCTATTTTATCAGAGATGAGAATTGCAACTCCTGCTTTTTTTTGCTCTCCATTTGCTTGGTAAATCTTCCTCCATTCTTTTATTTTGAGCCGTTGTGTATCCTTGCATGTGAGATGGGTTTCCTGGATACAGCACACCAATGGGTTTTGGCTTTTTATCCAATTTGCCAGTCTGTGTCCTTTGATTGGGGCATTTAGCCCATTTACATTTAGGGTTAATATTCTTATGTGTAAATATGACCCTGCCATTTTGATGCTAGCTGGTTGTTTTGCCCATTAGTTGATGCAGTTTCTTCATCATCTCGATGCTCTTTACCATTTGGTGTGTTTTTGGAGTGGCTGGTCGTGGTTGTTCCTTTCTATGTATAGTGTCTCTTTCAGCAGCTCTTGTAAAGCAGACCAGGTGGTGATGAAATCCCTGAATACTTGCTTGTTCACAAAGGATTTTATTTTTCCTTCACTTATGAAGCTTAGTTTGGCTGGATATGAAATTCTGGGTTGAAAGTTCTTTTCTTTAAGGATTTTGAATATTGGCACCCACTCTCTTCTGGCTTGTGGGTTTATACTGAGAGATCTGCTGTGAGTCTGATGGGCTTCCCCTTTTAGGTAACCCAACCTTTCTCTCTGGCTGCCCTTAGCATGTTCTCCTTCATTTCAACCCTGGTGAATCTGATGATTATATGCCTTGGGGTTGCTCTTGTTGAGGAATATCTTTGTGGGGTTCTCTGTATTTCCTGGACTTGAATATTGGCCTGCCTTACTAGGTTGGGGAAGTTTTTCTGGATGATATTCTAAAGAGCATTTTCCAGCTTGGATTCATTCTCTCCATCACATTCAGATATACCTGTCAAATGTAGATTAGGTCTTTTCACATAGTCCCATATTTCGTGGAGATTTTGTTCATTCCTTTTTACCCTTTTTTCTTTAATCTTGCCTTCTCATTTTATTTCATTGAGTTGATCTTTGACCTCTAATATCCTTTCTTCTGCTTGTTCAATTCAGCTGTTGAAACCTGTGCATGCTTCATGAAGTTCTCATGTTGTGTTCTTCAGCTCCATCAATTCACTATATTCCTCTCTAAGTTGTCTATTCTTGTTAGCATTTCATCAAATCTTTTTTCAAGGTTCTTACTTTCTTTGCATTGGGTTAGAATTGTTCTTTTAGCTCACAGAAGTTTCTTCTTACCCACCTTCTGAAGTCTGATTCTGTCAATTCATCACACTCATTCTCCATCCAGCCTTGTTCCCTTGCTGCGGAGGAGTTGTGATCTCTTGTAGGAGGAGAGGCATTCTGGTTTTGGGTGCTTTCATCCTTTTTGGGCTGGTTTCTTCCCATCTTTGTGGATTTATCCACCTGTCATCTTTGTAGTTGTTGACTTTCAGATTGGATCTCTGAGTGGACGTTCAGTTTGTTGATGATGAAGTTATTTCCTTCTGTTTCTTAGCTCTCCTTCTAACAGTCTGGCCCCTCTGCTGTAGGACTGCTGAGGTCCACTCCAGGCCCTGCTTGCCTGGGGTTCACCTGCAGTGGCTGCAGAACAGTAAGGATTGCTGCCAGTTTCTTCTTCTGCTATCTTTGTTCCAGAAGAATACCCACCAAATGTCAGTCTGAGCTCTCCTTTATGAGGTGACTCTTTGGATATATGGGGGTCAGAGAGCTGCTTGAGGAGACAGTCTGTCCTTTATAGGAGCTCAAGTGCTGAGCTGTGATCTCCATTGCTCGTTTAGAGCTGCTGAGCAGGTACATTTAAGTCTGCTGCAGCAGAACTCATAAACCCACCTCCTTTTTTTTCCTCAGGTGCTTCATCCTGAGTAGTTAAGGCTTTACTTATGAGTTTTCATTGTGCTGCTGCCTTTTTATCAGGGCTACCCTGCCCGGCGAGGAGGCATCCTAGTCACTGTCTGCCTGCAGACACTTTTCTGAGCTGCTGTGGGCTCCGCCCAGCTGCTATGTGAACTTCCCTGCAGTCCTATTTATACTGGTGTAGTTAGAACTGCCTCTGTAATGGTGGACTCTCTCTGTAATGGCAGGGTGCCTCAGCAATGGTGGGCTGCCTCAGCAATGGCAAATACCTCTGTAGTGCTGGACTGCCTCAGTAATGGTGAACACCCCTCCCCCACAGAGCTGGACCTTCACGGGTTCAGCTGTGTTTGCTGTAAAACTCTCAACCCAGAGCATTTCCAATTGCTGTTTTTTTGTGGGGGTGGGACCAGCTGAGCCTGATTACCTGGCTCCTTGCCTCAGAGTCTATTTTATTTTTTTTAGTTTAACAGTCAACTCTCTCACAGGTGTTCCAGTTGCCTGTTGAAAAGGTGCCAAGATCTGTGTGATTTTCCATGTGGCAACCCACTGCACCAGCTAAAACAGCAGCACTGAAATTCGTGACATTTTTTTGTCTAGTTAAAAAAACTGGCTCCCTGTTTAAGTCCCCTTTTTAAATTAGATGAATGGGTGACTCTGCCTTCCCAGAACTCCAATCGACAGCTAAAATCATGCCCAGACCCATGTATTCTGTATGGAAAGCCACTGCCCCAGGGCGCCAGCAAAGCAGCCATGCTGGCCAAACCAGCTGCGCTGGTGACCTATGGGGCTCCTCCCCCTGGGAATCTCCTGGTCTATGGGCAATAAAAATCCATCTGGAAATGTGGCTTCCACTCACCCTCTGTGCTTTCACTGGGAGCTGCAATCCTGAGCTGCTCCTAATTGGCCATCTTGGATCCAACCTTGAAAATACTTTTAACTGAATCTGGATCTTGGTTTTTTAAATCCATTCAGCCAGTCTGTGTCTTTTGATTGGAGAGTTTAGTCTATTTACATTTAACTTCACTGTTGATAAGTAAAAACTTACTTTTGCCATTTTGTTATTTGTTTTCTGGTTGTTTTATGGTCTTCTGTTGTTTTTTTCTTTCCTGTCTTCCTTCTAGTGAAATTAACTTTCTCTGCTGATATGATTTGGCTTTTTGTTTTTATTTTTTGTGTTTCTGTTGTATGTGTTTTGGTTTGAGGTCACCAGGAGGCTTGAAAATACCACCATGTAGCCCAAATAATAATATTTGCATAAATAAACAAGCAAAAAATGAATAAAAATTCTATACCTTAACATTATCCTCCCATTTTTTTAACTTTGTTGTTTCTATTTATATTTTATTGTACTGTGCATGTTTTAAAATGTGTTTTAATTACTATTTTTGATTGGTTTATCACTTAGTCTTTTTACTTGAGATAAAAGGAGTTTACATACCACAGTTACAATGTCATATTATTCTGTTTCTCTGTGTACTTACTATTACCAGTGAGTCTTGACATTCAAGTGTTTTCTTATTCCTCATTAATGTCCTTTTCTTATGACTGAAGTTAGACATTCAAGTGTTTTCTTATTCCTTATTAATGTCCTTTTCTTATGACTGAAGAGACCGAAATGCTCTCTTTAGCATTTCTTGTAGGACAGGTCTAGTGTCAATGTAATCACTCAGCTTTCCTTTCTATACAAAAGCCTTTATTTCTCCTTCATGTGTGAAGGATATTTTCACCTGCTATACCATTCTAGAGTAAAAGGATTTTTCCTTCATCACTTGAAATATGTCATGCCACTCTGTCCTGGCCTATAAATTTTCCACTATAAAGCCTGTTGCCAAACATATTAGAGCCCTATTGCATGTTATTTCTGCTTTTAGTTTCTTTACCCTTGACCTTTAAGTGTTTTATTATTAAATGCTTTGAGGTTAATCCTTTCTTTGGGTTAAATCTTCTTTAGTTCTATATCCTACTTGGACTTGGATATTAATATCTTTCTCTGCAATGTTGATATCTGTCTCTGTTATTATTTCTTTTAATAGCTTTTACTTATATCTCTTTCTCTACATTCTTTTCAAGGCCAATAACTTAGATTAGTCCTTTTGAGGCTATTTTCTAGATCCTATAGGTGGGCTTCATCATTTATTATTATTTTTCTTTTGTCTCCTCTGTGTATTTTCAAATAGCCTGTCTTCAAGTTCACTGATTCTTTCTTCTGCATGATGAATTCTGCTATTAAATGACTGATGCATTCTTCACTATGCCAACTGCATTTTTCAGCTCTAGAACTTCTGCTTGATTCTTTTAAAGTATTTTAATCTCTTTGTTAAATTTATCTGATAGAATTCTAAATTCCTTCTCTGCATTATTTTGAATTTCTTTTAGTTTTCTCAAAACAACTGATATGGTTCAGCTGTGTCCCCAGCAAATCTCATCTGGAGCCCAATTTTATGTGTATGTTCTTACAGAAGGCCTCTCAGATGAGGTCAAGTTTCAGCAGAATCTTCAAAGAAGTTAAAGAGTGAGCTAAATGGACTCTAGGAAAAGAAAATTTTGAATAACAGAAATGATCCTGATACATAAATTGGCTTGTGTTCTAGGAATAGCAAGAAAGCTAATATGCTGGCTGGTGATGAATCACGTAGTGATTGGTGAGAGATACATTCAGAGGAGTGGTCAGAGACCAGAGGCCAGACAGGGGAGTATGTTGAAATCCAATGAAAAGTTTGAAATTTTTTTTTTATGAATTAGAAAGTCAATAGAGGGCTTTGAGTATAAGAGTCATATGTTTTTTCTTTAAATAATATAGTGAAACTCTGGCTGCTCTGAGGAGAATGGACTGTAGGGAAAAAAGAGTGGAAGCAGACCAATTCTGAAGCTTTAACAATCATCCAGTCTAGAGGTGATGCTGTCTTGGACCAGGGTGTTTGTATGAAGCAGGTGACAAGAGGAGGGTTCTGACTGTATTTTGAAGTGAAATCTAACACAATTTGCAGATGATTGCTTACTGGGTATGTGAGAAAACAAAGATAACCAAGATATAGTTAGATAAATAGAGTTATTAATTACTAAAATTGGGGTGATTGGAAAGGAACAGGTTTGAAGGGAGATCCAGAGTTGCATTTCAGACCTACTAAATTTTAAATACTATTTGAATTATAAAGTGACTTGTTACATGAGTGGTAAAATTAAATTGAATTAGCAGATGTATTGCAGGGTTTTATGCTAACCCATAATCACCCTTTCTTCATTCTACCTTCCTCTGTATAACCAGGCTGAAGAAGTGCTGAAAAAATACTTGCAGTCCAAGGAGGATGTGGCTGATGCACTTCTACAAACTGATCAGTCACTCTCAGAAAAGGAAAAAGTGATTGAAGGTGAGAACAGCTGAAAACACTATAGATGGTTGGAAAGTCCTCAAACTGTTAGTTAGCAATATTGGTCCACTTAGAAATATTATTGTAGAGAAAGAATGGCAAGTATCATTCATAGTTCTATAAGAGTTTTCTTAACTAATGTGTATGATCAGTGGTTTTCTGGTTACCCAGGGCAAAATTACAAGAAGTTTTCTCAGTAATGTGAGAATAAGACAAACAAAAAAGAGTGAAAGGAAAAGGGAACACCTGCAATTGAATATTCATATTTTTTTCTGCTTATTTTTCTTCCCCAGTGGAACGTATAAAGGCTGAATCTGCAGAAGCTGCACAGAAAATGTTGGAGGAAATACAAAAGAAGAATGAGAAGATAATGGAACAGAAAGAGAAGAGTTATCAGGAACATATGAAACAATTGACTGAGAAGATGGAGAGAGATAAGGCTCAGTTCATGGCAGAGCAAGAGAAGATCATCGATGTTAAACTTAAGGTATTCAATTGCATCATCTCAATTTTCTTTTCCAGTGCCCCAAATCGAAAACAAAGTGTAAGGGTGAGAACCTAATGTTTCCCAAAAAACTTTCTAGCCCAGACACTGCTACATTTTTCATTCCCTGTTTTTATGCTAGTCATCTCTAGTTAGTAAAGATTGTTTACTTTCAGGACAATATCACATGGAATACTTTATCGTGCTGTCACTAATAAACATTACTAGGCACGGAACACGTGTTTTACACTATGTGATCAAATTTTCCTCTAATGGCAGAGGAACAATTATTTTCTCATTTGCCAAATGAAGAAATTATAATTTCATAAGCAATAAGTAACTTTTCTGCATCGGACTACCTGGAGAAATATCTAGTCAGTCTTTCCTACTAAGAGAGATCCATAGGGATTTTGTTTCTGTCATGCCTGCTGTAACTTTATGTCTAGAAGCACTGTTATGAGTAGAAAGATTCCCTAATTGGGCTAGGCATGGTGGCTCACATCTGTAATCCAAGCAGTTTGGGAGGCCAGTGGTAGGAGGTGGATCGCCTGAGGTCGGGAGTTCAAGACCAGCCTGACCAACATGGAGAAAGCGCATCTCTACTTAAAACACAAAATTAGCTGGCTGTGGTGGTTCATGTCTGTAATCCCAGCTACTCAGGAGGCTTAGGCAGAAGAATCACTTGAACCTGAAAGGCGGAAGTTGCAGTGAGCCAAGATCATGTCATTGCATTCCAGCCTGGGCAACAAAAGTGAAACTCCATCTAAAAAAAAACAAGAAAAGAAAAAAAACAAACAAAAAAAAAAGAAAAGAAAAAAGAAAGAAAGATTTTTCTAACCATCTACCCACTTAAACACACTGATTAAGTGACCATGGTTCCAATACTTTCTTGTTCTCTGGGCTCTTTTCCACAGTCATGTTTGCCCAGAAATACCCTATGGGCCACTGTAGGCCCTGGTCTCCTCAATTTATTTCTGTTACCTCTGAATTTTGGAGACTCTTATTAAATTCTCCAATCAAACACTTACCCTAGTCTTGAGTTATATAGTAACCAATCAATTGAAAATCACCTATCTTTCATATCTTCCTAGATATATATTTGAGTCCATACTATACAGATCAGAAATGAACAGAAAGAAAAGAACAAGAGTTTTTTGAGAAAGACTGTGTTGCATGTGTGTGAAGGGTAAAGGGACTGAAGAATAAAATGTTGAGTCACTAATATTTTAGAGCCTGTAGGAAAAGAACATTTTTGAAGCTAAAGAAATCATAGAAAAATAATTGGCAGGTACTGGAGACTCAGAAGAGAATGATATAATAAAAAGTAAGGGAAGAAGCATTTCAAAAACAAGTGTCAAAAATTATTGAAGGATCAATATAAGTATCAAAAGGGGAACTAATATGGTGAAAGTGTGTTAAAATGGTTGGGTTTATTCTCCACTTTCGCTTTTAGGAACAGGAACTCTTTCTAAAACAGGGATTTGAGAATGAGAGCAACAGACTTCAGAAAGAGATACGAGATATCCAGATGAGACACAGACCACCGGACCCAATATGTAACATACTCTAAAAGTCCAAGGAGCAAAATTTGCCTACCTAGCTCCCTCTCCTCAAGGAACAAGGTGAATGAGCAACTCCAGTGTGTCAAACAACTGCCATTAAACTTAACTCAAAATCATGATGCGAGCATTTTTGTTAAAAAATAAAGTTTGCAAAGTGAAGGTTAAATATGAGGTCTATGTTTTACTGACAGAACAATTCAATTCATGTTTATTTATAGACTAACTTTTAATATGATCTTTAACTAAATCCTATATTTGAAATCATGCACAAGGACTCAAGACAGATAGTGACAACTAGAATGCATTTTACAACGAGATATTATGCAGTTTCTGTTCAGGGTAGATTTTTTTCTCTCAAATGAACCACCCTTCTGTATATTCAGTCCCGTGCTCTTATTCAGGGATTTACTATGATCCTAGGATATGGCTGGAGTGTTGTGAATATGATGAAAATCTGATGAGACCAAACAAACCATGGGGCACAGTCAAGCATCACTCCTGCCAAGTGGCCTTCGTATGGCACCCTGGCTGCAAATGAAGAAGATCTGAGACACTTAGCTAGGCTTTAAAGTACAGACAGTGCACAGTTCTCACTGGGCTGAAGGCTGCATGGTCTATGACACTGGCAGAGAAAGTGGTTGCCTCTGTGCAGAATGCATATATGAGAAGAGGCTCCACCTTCTCTGTCCATATAAACCCTCTAGGTAATTACTGCCCAATTCCCAGGCCACCTAGATTTCTCTCCTCTAATCTCCCCTTCTTAGTCTTTTCCATTTCCTCAATTTTAGAGAATGACTTCTACAATCACAGAAAGGAAAGCTTTAACTCAAACTCCAATTACTTTCCATTTGTCTGAGGACCATGACTATAATTCTATAAAGCCTAAAACTCTACTGCGTTTTTCTCTCTGCCCCTCTGCTATGACATTATATACTCAAAGCTACTCAGAATAAATGCCTTGCTAGGGTAAAAACAGAGGATAGATCAAAAATATCAAGAATAATTCATTAACACAGAACATCCTACTCCAATTGTTTCAGGGTGTGTATTATTCAGAGTTCTTCATGGTAAATAACAATCTGCTCAGCAATTTAAGTAAAAAGTCATTTAATTTTTAAGACCATTAATGTGCACACAGATACTCCCAAATTGTGAGGGAGTCATACTCTGCAGCTATCCTATCCAGAATAATACTACCATTGTAAAGGCATCTCATGGGAAAACAGCACAGCTACCATGACCCGGCACCATGATCTCTAGATGAAATGCTAGAAACTTCTACAGTGTCACCTATGAATAAATGGATGCCACCACTTTCACATTTGTAAACAAACACACCCGTACCCCATGAAAAGTTGCATCTTGAGTAGCTTACACCTCCAGCTAAGACTCAGAAAAGTCAGTGTGCAGGGAAGAATCTAAATCATATGCCTACCCACGGGGAAGTCTGAGAATTCAAATTTTTTTGTCTTCTACTTTTGAAGGTAGAAATTAATACCATGGGAAATTTTCCTCTAGGTTTAAGTCAACCAGTTTTTCCAGGTAGATGTCGGGAGATAAATCTTACAGCAGGAATAAAATAAGACTTGTGCTAGTATTTTTGTGTACATCAGATAAAATACGCTTCTCATCTTTTTCTCTTTGTCATTATTTTTCAATGTTTATTTTTTCCACTGTTGTTTTATGTCATGCACTTTGCTAACATTCTTTAAGTTGTTCTTAACTTTTAACAATGATACTTAAGAAAGCCTTAATAGGACTATAGAACAGGTACTCCCTACTCCCCAACCCTCCAACACAATATAACACATTAGTTCACTTGTATTTAAGATTTATCTTGTTTATCCCTCAATTTGGGTATCATTCTTACTTTTTAAACAGCTAATATTTTCTATCTAGTTCTGTGCAAGCAAAAAGCAATTTTATTCTTTCTTATAATTCCCTTTTTATTTAATCAGAACATCTTTTCCAGTTTGTTCATTAGTCACTCTCAGATAAATGAATAGTCTCTCTTTCTAAATAAAAACAAAATATCATTTGACCTAAATTTGTAGATGTCTCTCTGAGTTTTGATTTAGTTTCTCCCGTTGTATCCTGCACCCCTCAGGTCTCATTCATTCATACAGCCCAGGCCTGATTCAGCCTTACAGGCACACAGTGAGAAAGGAATAGAGCTTTTTTTTTTTTTTCTTTTTTCATTTCCAGCTCTACCTCCCACAGGGTACACTAGCTCATGCTTATGATACCTTCAAGTTGTAACACTAGAGTGCAGGGAATTAATGAAAGGAAACCTTACATGATACATAAGTGATCTGGTGTTGTCACCTTCTGGTGGTGGCTTAAGTCCTTAAGGATGATTTGGATTCTTTGCTGATTCCTCCTGCCTGGACCTCCCAGTAGCACATCCCTATTGTAGTCCACTTCTGATTCCTTTCCTCAAATTTTCTCTTCTAAGGATCCACTTATTCCATATATGCTTGATGTTGAGATCAATGCACCTTGACATGTTGACATCTGGTTCAAGATTCCTTCAAGATGACTCAAGTCAGGAACATGCCAGTGATTCTACCCAGGAGAAAAGCTCATGTGCACCTACCTGCCACACACAGCAGGGACAGGAAGCCCCCAATTCTCTTTTCTTTCCTACTTGGCCACAAACGATTCCACCCCAGACTATCACTTTTAAATGCTTTTAGGCATGAGTCAGGCACCAGGGCTAGTGTCCTCAAATCCCAAAGAGCACATATCAGCTTATCACGAGAATCTTTAAGTGTCCATTGCTACTTTGTCTGTAAAGGTAGTAAGAAAGCAGTGCCTCTCATTGCCCTATGAGGAAAATGAGCAAAGATAAAAAGAGGGTGGTGATCAATGCACACCAATAACTCTCTCAAAAAAATTCTCTGCTGCTAATCTACTCTGATCAGTGTCTTCACCTCATCTTATATTCCCTGGATGCAACTTGGTGTAAGACCTACACAATCTCTCAGTACTATTCTTTTAGAAAATGAATAATTGAACTTTCAGACTTGGAGGGGAAAGGTAGAGATAAATAGTGCCAGATTGTTCTAGTCCACTTTCATTTCTAGTCTACTTTCAGGAATAAGGAGCAGTGATTAAACATAATTTAACCATTTTTTATTAACAAACTGAATTATTTGAACCAAGTGCCAGAATCTTTTGGCATTGTGAACTGGCATAAAATGTAGTTTAAAATCTTTGTAGTGTATTTGCTGTAGAATGAGGATGATAGTACTTGCATCACAATCTGGTACTGAGTGATAAATTAAATTTAATAAATAATACCTATAAAGAAGTTAACACAAGGTCTGCAATATAATAGGCACTAAATGTAATATGCTTCTTCTTCTTCTTTTTTTTTCTTTTTCTTTTTTTTTTTTTTTTGAGACAGTGTCTTGCTGTCTCTTACCATCCAGGCTGGAATGGAGTGGAGCAGTGCTATCTCAGCTCACTGCAACCTCTGCCTCCCTGGTTGAAGCGATTCTCCTTCCTCAGCCACCCAAGTGGCTGGGATTACAGGCACACACCACCATGCCTAACTAATTTTTGTATTTTTAGTAGAGATGGAGTTTTGCCATGTTGGCCAGCCTGGTCTGGAACTCCTGACCTCAAGTGATCCACCTGCCTTGGCCTCCCAAAGCACTGGGATTACAGGCATGAGCCACTGCACCCAGCTGAATGCAATATACTTTTTATTATAACACTAACCCAGTCTTCAATGCTGCAAATATATTTCATTTTGGTAATATTTAAAAACTTCTTATTAAAACAGTATGCCATTTTCCACCTCTCAATTTAGTTAATAAAAAAACTTACTCCATCTGTGGGGGGTGGGTGTGAAGGAATGAAAGCAAATTTATTAATATATCTCAAAAAGCCTTTAATAAGAACACCATCTCTGACCTTCATGCTCCACTCCCAGTTTCATTCTTTCAAGCAAAATACATATGGAAGGCTACATCCTTAGTTTGGTGTTAGATACTCACCAGTATATAAGACATGTCCTTTACTTCACTTGCTGCATCTCTGAGTGACTAACCTGTTCTGATGTGAGTGTGTCAAATATTTGAGGAAGTTGGACTTTAAAACAATATGATGCCTCTGCAACCTTTGCATTTCAAAATGTCACCCAAACCTGAAATAAGTAAGATGGTATTTCACAAGATATGATGGGATTTTAAAAACAACAACAAATGGTATCTAAGATTTCTTCCAAAAATAAAATTTGAAGATGTTAATGCAACCACTAGCACAGCTCCCAGAAAATTCTTTACAGTTTTAATCCACTGCTTTGCACTCAAGACTTTGAGGTTCAGTGTGTCTAGTCTGATACACAGGTTGCTTTTTTACATTCCTTCTAATTATCTGTTCTCAGAAGGTAACTTGGAAAGCTCTAGGACATTGTAGGGGTGAAATAAAGATCAAGCAACTTCAGCAAAGTCTAAGTATACAAAATCAATGTGCAAAAATCACAAGCATTCCTATACACCAAGAACAGACTTAAAGAGAGCCAATTCAAGAATAAACTGCCATTCATAATTGCTACAAAGAGAATAAAATACCTAGGAATACAACTAATGAAGGATGTAAAGGACATCTTCAAGGAGAACTATAAACCACTGCTCAATGAAATAAGAGAGGACAAAAACAGATGGAGAAACATGCCATGCTCATGGTTGGAAAGAATGAATATCGTGAAAATGGCCATACTGCCCAAAGTAATTTATAGATTCAATGCTATCCCCATCAAGCTACCAATGACCTTCTTCACAGCACTGGAGAAAACCACCTTAAACTTCATATGGAACCAAAAGAGAGCCCTCATAGCCAAGTCAATTCTAAGCAAAAGCAACAAAGCAGGAGGCATCACACTACCTGACCTCAAACTATACTACAAGGCTACAGTAATCAAAACAGCATGGTTCAGGTACCAAAACAGAGATATAGACCAATGGAACAGAACAGAGGCCTCAGAGGCAACATAACACATGTACAACCATCTGATCTTTTAAAAACCTGACAAAAACAAGCAATGGGGAAAGGAGTTCCCATTTAATTAATGATGTCAGGAAAACTGGCTAGCCATGTGCAGAAAGCAGAAACTGGACCCCTTCCGGACACCTTACACTAAAATTAACTCCAGATGGATTAAAGACTTAAACATAAGACCTAACACCATAAAAACCCAAGAAGAAAACCTAGACAAAACCATTCAGGGCATAGGCGTAGGCAAGGACTTCATGACCAAAACACCAAAAGCATTGGCAATGAAAGCCAAAATAGACAAATGGGACCTAATCAAACTCCACAACTTCTGCATAGCATAAGAAATAGTCATTAGAGTGAATTGGCAACCAACACAATGGGAAAAAATTTTTGCAATCTACCCATCTGACAAAGGGCTGATATCTAGAATCTACGAAGAGCTAAAACAGATTTATAAGAACAAAACAAACAAGCCCATTCAAAAGTGGGCAAATAACATGAACAGACACTTTACAAAAGAAGACATACATGAGTTTAACAAACATATGAAAAAATGCTTATCATCAGTGGTCATTAGAGAAATGCAAATTAAAACTACATTGAGATATCAGCTCACGCTAGTTAGAATGGCTATCATTAAAACACCTGGAGACAACAGATGCTGAAGATGATGTGGAGAAATAGGAACACTTCTGCACTGTTGGTGGGAGTATAAATTAGTTCAACCATTGTGGAAGACAGTGTGGCAAGTCCTCAAGGACCTAGACATAGAAATTCCATTTGACCCAGCAATCCCATTACAGGGTATATAACAAAAGGACTATAAATCATTCTACTATAAGGACACATGCACACAAATGTTCATTGCAGCACTGTTTATAATAGCAAAGACCTGGAACCAACCCAAATGCCCATCGATGATAGACTGGACAGGGAAAATGTGGCACATATACACCATGGAATACTATGCAGCCATCAAAAACAATGAGTTCGTGTCCTTTGTACAGACATGGATGAACCTGGAAACCATCATTCTAAGCAAACTGATGCAAGAACAGAAAATCAAAGCCCACATGTTCTCACTCATAGGTGGGTGTTGAACAATGAGAACACATGGACAATGAGAACTCCCCTTTCCTTTGGAGGGGAGCATCACACACTGGGGTCTGTAGGGAGAAAATAGGGTAGGGAAAGCAGGGGGTGGGGATTTGGGGAGAGATAGCATGGGGAGAAATGCCAGATATAGGTGATGGGGAGGAAGGTAGCACATGACACTGCCATGTATGTACCTATGCATCAATATTGCATGTTCTTCAAATGTACCCCAAAACCTAAAATGCAATTAAACACAAAGATCTAGCCAGATAAAATGTCAAGATCCTTATCTGGAATATATATCAAATATAATGGAGAAGGAAAACCTGTATCTTGAGCAGACACAATTATGAATAGAAGTGTTCTCTGCAACCTTAAAAACTAATCCTTTTGGAGAACATTTAATATTGTGGTTCCTTTAGTGTTTTAGTCATGAAGTCCTTGCCCATGCCTATGTCCTGAATGGTATTGCCTAGGTTTCCTTTTAGGTTCTCATGGTATTAGGTCTTAAGTTTAAATCTTTAATCCATCTGGAGTTAATTTTTGTATAAGGTGTAAGGAAGGGATCCAGTTTCAGCTTTCTGCATATGGCTAGCCAGTTTTTCCAACACCATTTATTAAATAAGGTTTGTTCTCACTTATAAATTAGTGTTGAACAATGAGAACACATGGACACAGGGAGGGGAACATCACACACTAAGGCCTGTTGGGGGTTGGGGGGGCTAGAGGAGGGATAGTATGGGGTGGGGAGATAGGGGAGGGATAGCATTAGGAGATATACCTAAATGTAGATGATGGGGTGATGGATGCAGCAAACCACCATGGCAAGTATATACCTATGTAACAAATCTGCACATTCTGCACATGTACCCCAGAACAATAAAAATTTTAATAATATAACAAATATTATATAATACAATTTAAAAATTTTAAAACTAAAAAAATAAAAACCAAACAAAAAAAGTATTAGACTTCCATTTGCAAAGTAAATCTCTTCCTATTAAATTTGCAGGGGTGGGATCATGAGATAGAAAGGAACGTTTTTGCAGTCAAAGCCCAAAAGTTACAGTTAAGGGCTGAGATACAGAGAAAATCTGTGGGGTATTGGAAATATCACCTGTGTAATATGCTTACTCCACAGAAAAGGTTGAGCAAAGATGGCAGGGTTTAATGTAGAAAGAGTAGAAACCTTATTTACCAGGAATTGATGAAACTGATGATCTATATTAGTATCATATTCACTGTGATTGTTTAGCATCAGACAGAATACTAGATGCTTTTTCCTCTTCTGGTTTTTGTGAGAACATAGGTTGATCCGAATTAGGAATTTTTCTGTCTTTGTTTGTATCTTGTAAAATGGCACAATCTTCTTTCCTGTGTCCTGTTAACAATATCCAAACATGACCTTGTCAACAAGTCACTTGTGATAAAATGGGTAACCTAGCCATTGGATTAGTAGTGCTACAAGTTTATTTTAGAACCGGTTTCACTTTTGTTCTGAAGCTCTTTCAAAATGCTATACTAGGTATTGTACTGCAGATAAGGGGGCTATTTCCATTCTAATTACTTTTTAAATTGGATCTTCAATTTCAGGCTTAATTCCATTGGCAAAATGAGATGAAAGAGTAGCTATTACATCAACATCTTCTTTAGCTTCCAAGTGTTGGAAGATACTTTCTAGTCTATTCTGAAAATCTCCGTTAGATTCATCAGTTTGCATGACTGAATTATGGTCCAATTAATTTTTGCTGGAAGTGTTTCAGCTCTGGCTTTTAGGAGACTTCAACCTACTCTTATAGCCTTAAAAAAAATTTTTTTGACCCTCAGATTTATTGTGGAGAAGGATTCTATAGCTCCCTTTCCAGGAAAATATAACCAGCTTTTGTCACCCAGGATTTAGCATTTCGGATTTTAACCAACATGACTACAAGTTGATATAGGTCACACACAGGTCAGTGTGTTACACTGCTAGTGAGACTGCTAGTGAGAAAGAGACTTCCAGTGGGAGAGGGTCCCTGGAGAAACTCCAATCAGCCTGCCCATGGAGGTGGAGCCTGGGGAAATTCAGGACCTTTGCCATAGGGAGGAGCCTGAGCCTGTCCCCTTTTCTTCCTGGGTGGAAACTAAGATTCAAACTGCCTGACAGGAAGTGCTCTAGCAGATCCCCCGTTTTTTTTCCTTTCACCCAATAAAACACTGCTTTGTTCACCCTTCAAACCATTTGCAAGCCTAAATTTTCATGGCCATGGGACTGACAAGAACACCGTCTTTGACTGAACTACGGAAACATCCTGCAACACTAGGTCTGTCATAACAAAATGCCACGTACTGGGTGGTTTAAGCAACAGAAATTTATTTTCTCACAGTTCTAGAGGGTGGGAAGTGTTCTTTCCTTGGGTTGCAGATGGCTGCCTACTTACTGTGTCCTCACCTGGCCTTTCCTCTTCGCTTTTCCACATACAAGAAGAGAAAGATTTTTTTTTCTTCTTCTAATAAGGTCATTAATTCCATCAGGAGGTCCTCACCCTCATAAGTTAATTTAACCCTAATTGCATCACAAAGAGCCCATCTCCAAGAGCCCATGTCACACTGGAAGTTAGGGCTTCAACAGCTGAGTTCGGGGAAACAAAAACATTCCATCTACCACAATCAGGAAACCCTGGGTCATGTTCATCCAAAAGAATTCTAAATTCTTCTATGAATATTTGCCAGTCTTACTTGAGTTTAGGGAAATCTTTTATTTAGAGTTCTTAATTCAGCTTAACTCAGTTACAAGATTTAAACTTTGTAATTCCCTTCATACCTGGATCATGAGAAGAAAGAATCTTTGGAAGTATCCACCAAAATAAGGCTGAGACAAATAATTAGATAACAGTTTCTTGGAAAGACAAATTGAGGATAAATCCTGGAAGACAAATCAACAATCCAGAGTGTTTCAGTCTGTTACAAGTTGGAAAGTTGAGAGTGTTCCAGAGTCTGATACAAGTTGAAATGCTTTTATAGGAAAGTTTAGAAGGAAATAGAACTCCTCACACCAGTTATCCTTTTTCATTGGAAGGTACAATACAAAGATTACAGTCATCGGATGCAGATTGCAACATGCTGACTAAAATGTTTACATGCCAGACAATCATGTATCTTCATGATTCAGAAATAAATAAGTGTTCTTTTCAATAAAGTAGGTCATACATTAATCAGTAAACAATTTTGAAAATTCAGGTTAATATTTTCTACTCAAGGACTGGATGTTGCCATGAATTACAGGACCTCCCCAACATGAGTACATTTGGAAGCCTGTTTACTTTTAAAGTAAACTGTCAAGTGTAACCTATCTCAGAGGTCCCTGAAATTTTGGGGTTTCAGGAGATTTGTTGGGAAAAGCCAGAGGTCTGAGTAAGAGAAAGAAGGAGTATGTGAAGGTGTTGAAGCAGAGAAATCAGAAATATAAGGGTAAATAGAGAGAGCTGAATACAGAGAGGTAGCTGCAGGCAAGTAAATCCTTTGATTTACTTGCATTTGGAGACCTCAGCGTATCAGCCAAAACAAGTGCTACCCATTGGGCCACAGAAATTTTATCCTCTTTCTTTTTTAAGATGCCTCTTAAATGAAGTTTTACTGAAGACAAATGTTTATCAGAGTGGCTTCTGAAGGACCGAGTCATCTTTAGTGAAGTCACTGTCGTTTAGAAAGATAGTCAAAACAATTAAAATTGTAGTATGAGTACATACAAGAAACCAGAGTTTTCCTGCAACTGGAAAGGATTTATAGTCCAATTGAGACAGTACAGGGAAGCGTCGCAGTCCCAGAAGACAAGAGACCTAATAACCAAGACTCCATGGGTCTCACATGTCCGGGCATATTCCCTCCCCTACCTCCTTGCTTCTCTTAGCAAGCTGACCCAAGTCACATAGCAGAAAGCTGCCCTGCTCCTAACTCAGCTGAACGAGCTGAATCCCTATCCATATTAGAAAGAACCTAACCATTTATGTTCTCGAATTACTTCTCCTAAGGTTGTTAAAGAGGGACTCTGGCATTCCTGATAAGAACCTGACCAGATCTAGCTGGCTAAAGACAAGATGGACTCCAGCACTAATCTTTCACTGAGTTTTTCCTCATTATAATCTCCTCTAATACTAAAAATTACATCCAGCGGTGGAGATTTAAAATGCTAATGAGACATACAATGCATGAAGAAGCATGTTCTCAAATTTCACAGGTGCTAAAAATTCCCCCCCTCTACATGCCTACATGCTTGTGCAGGGCAACTCCTGTTTTTAAAACCATCAGATCTCCGGCAGGGCAAGGTGGCTCATGCCTGTAATCTCAACACTTTGGGAGGTCAAGGTGGGTGGATCACCTGAGGTCAGGAATTCAAGACCAGGTTGACCAATATGCTGAAACCCTGTCTACACTAAAAATACAAAATTAGCCAGGCATGGTGGCACATGCCTGTTATCCCAGCTGCTTGGGTGGCTGAGGCAGGAGAATCACTTGAACCTGGGAGGTGGATGTTGCAGTGAGCTAAGATCATGCCATTGCGTTCCAGTCTGGGAAACAAGAAGGATACTCCATCTCAAAAAAAAAAAAAAAAAAAAAGACACCATTGGATCTCATGAGACCCATTTACTGTCTACTGTCACAAGAACAGCATGGGAAAGGCCTGCCCCCACAATTCAGTAATCTCCCACTAGGTCCCTCCCACAACACATGGGAATCATGGGAGCTACAAGATGAGATTTGGGTGGGGACACAGAGCCAAACAATAATATAATGTATTAGAAAAAAATATGGTACCAGATAATACAACAAAACTTAAACTATAATCATTTTAAAGTATGGCACTGAGTATAATAAAAATCAGCAGACAACGGGACTAAATGAATGGCCCAGAAAACATTTCAAAACAAATAAAAATTGTCTAGCCATTACAAAAAAAATCCATCATACATATCTGACATTAAAATAAGTTCTTTAAATTTTTTAATTAAAAAAGTTTGATCTTATCATAAACTGACAAAATACAATTGTATATATTTATAAAATGCTAAGTAATGTTATGTTTATGAACATAATACATAAATTAATTAACATATCCATCACCTCAAATATTTGTCATTTTTGTGGTGAGAACATTTGAAATTTACTCACCCAGCAAGTTTGAAATATGCAATATACCATTATAGACTATACTCACTGTGCCATGCAACAGATTAAAACACACACACACACACACACACACACACACACACACACACACACACAAAACCTAATTTATCCTGTCTAAATTAGACTTTGTATCCTTTCATCACCATCTCTCCATTTCTCCCACCCTCACACTCTGGTAACCACCCTTCTACTTTCTGCTTCTATTAATTCAATTGTTTTAAAGTCCACATATAGGTGAGAACATATGGTATTTGTCATTCTTTGCTTGGCTTATTTCATCAATTCCATCGATGTTGTCTCAAATGGCAGAAATGTCTTCTTTTTAAAGCTAGATAATATTCCATGTGCATATATACCACATTCTCTTTATCCATCTGTTCATAGCCACTTAGGTAGATTCCACAACTTGGCTAATGTGAATAAATGCTGCAATGAACGTGGAAGTGCAGACATCTCTTCAATGTACTGATTTCCATTTTTTAGAAATAGACTCAAAAATGGAATTATTACGCTATATAGTAATTCTATTTTTACATTTTTTAAGAAACATCCATATTGTTTTTCATGATGGCTGTACTAATTTACATTCCCATCAACAGTGTATCAGAGTTCTCTTTTCTCTGTATCATCACCAACATTTGTTTTCTTTCAACGTTTTTTGGTAATAGCCATTCTGACAGATGTGAGGTGATATCTTATTGCCGTTTTGATTTGCATTTTTTCTGATGATCAGTGATGGTGAGCATTATTTCATGTATCTATTGGCCATATGTATGTCTTCTTTTGAGAAATATCTATTTAGGTGTTAGTGAGAATATGTGGTGTTTGATTTTCTGTTCTTGTGTCAGTTTGCTGAGAATTATGATTTCCAGATTCATCCATATCCCTACAAAGGACACAAACTCATCATTTTTTATAGCTGCATATTATTCAATGGTGTATATGTGCCACATTTTCCTTGTCCAGTCTGTTGTCGATGGACATTTGGGTTGGTTCCAGGTCTTTGCTATTGTAAACAGTGCCAAGATGAACATATGTGGGCATGTGTCTTTATAATAAAATAATTTATAATCCTTTGGGAATATACCCAGTAATGGGATTGCTGGGTCAAATAGAATTTCTATTTCTAGGTCCTTGAGGAAGTGCCACACTGTCTTCCACAATGGTTGAACTAATTTTACACTCTCCCTAACAGTGTAAAAGTGTTCCTATTTCTCCACATCCTCTCCAACATCTGCTGTGTCCAGATTTTTTAAATATATTTCATTTTACTTTAGGCGCATACTATATCTGGCATTTCACCCCATTTACCCCTCCCCACCATTTCACCCTTCACTGTCTCTCCCCTACCCCCCCAACTGTCCCCAGTGTGTGACACTCCTCTCCCTGAGTCCATGTGTTTCATTATTCAACACCCAGCTATGAGTGAGAACATGTGGTGTTTGGCTTTCTGTTCTTGTCAGTTTTCTGAGAATTATGGTTTCCAGATTCATCCAAGTCCCTACAAAGGACATGAACTCATCTTTTTTTATGGCTGCGTAATATTCCATGATGTATATGTACCACATTTTCTTTGTCCAGTCTATCATTGATGGGCATTTGGGTTGGTTCCAGGTCTTTGGTATTGTACACAGGGCTGCAATGAACATATGTGTGCATGTAACTTTATAATAAAACCATATATAGTTCTTTGAGTACATACCCAGTAATGGGATTGCTGGGTCAAATGGAATTTCTATTTCTATGTCCTTGAGGAATCACCACACTGTCTTCCACAATGGTTGAACTAATATACACTCCCACCACCTGTGTAAGAGTGTTCCTATATCTCCACATCCTCTCCAGCATCTGTTGTCTCCAGATTTTTAATGATTGCCATTCTAACTGGCATGAGATGGCATCTCAATGTGGTTTTGATTTGCATTTCTCTAATGACCAGTGATGATGAGCATTGTTTCATATGTTTGTGGGCCTCATATATGTCTGCTTTTGAAAAGTGTCTGTTCATATCCTTTGCCCACTTTTGAATGGGTTTCTTTTTCTTGTACATCTGTTTTAGTTCTTTGTAGATTCTGGATATTAGCCCTTTGTCAGATGGGTAGATTGCAGTTTTTTTTCCCATTATGTTGGTTACTGGTTCTCTCTAATGATGGTTTCTTTTGCTGCACAGAGGCTCTGATTTTTAATTAGATCCCATTTGTCTATTTTGGCTTTTATTGCCATTACTTTTGGTGTTTTAATCATGAAGTCCTTGCCTATGCCTATGTCCTAGATGGTTTTGCCTACGTTTTCTTCTAGTGTTTTCATGGTGTTAGGTTTTATGTTTAAATCTTTAATCCATCTGGAGTTAATTTTAGTGAAAGGTGACAAGAAGGGGTCCAGTTTCTGCTTTCTGCCCATTACTAGCCAGTTTTCCCAACACCATTTATTAAACATGGAGTCCTTTCCCCATTGCTTGTTTTTGTCAGGTTTGTCAAAGATCAGATGGTTGCAGATGTGTGATGTTGCTTCTGAGAACTCTGTTCTGTTCCATTGGTCTCTGTCTCTGTTTTGGTACCAGCACCATGCTGTTTCGATTACTGTAGCCTTATAGCATAGTTTGAAGACCAGCAGTGTGATGCCTCTGGCTTTGTTCTTTTTGCTTAGGATTGTCTTGGGTGTGCAGGCTCTGTTGTGACTGCATATGAAGTTTAAAGTGTTTTTTTCCAGTTCTGTGAAGAAGGTCATTGGTAGTTTGATGGGGATAGTGTTGAATCTACAGATTACCTTGGGCAGTATGCCCATTTTCATGATATTAATTCTTCCTAACCATGAGCACGGAATGTTTTTCCATCTGTTTATGTCCTCTCTTATTTCGTTGAGCAGCATTTTGTAGTTCTCCTGGAAGAGGTCCTTTACATCCTTTGTTAGTTGTTTCCCTAGGTATTTTATTCTCTTTGTAGCAATTGTGAATGGGAGTTCACTCTTGAGTTGGCTCTCTGTTTGTCTGTTATTGGTATATAGGAATGCTTGCAATTTCTGCATATTGATTTTTGTATCCTGAGACTTTGTTGAAGTTGCTTATCAGTTTGAGAAGATTTTGGGCTGAGGTGATGGGGTCTTCTAGCTATACAATCATGTCATCTGTAAATAGAGACAATTTGACTTCCTCCTTTCCTGATTGAATAGCCTCTATTTCCTTTCCTTGCCTGATTGCTCTGGCTAGAACTTTCAATACTATATTGAATACTAGTGGTGAGAGAGGGCATCCTTGTCTAGTGCCTGATTTCAAAGGGAATTCTTCCAGCTCTTGCCTGTTCAGTGTGATATTGGCTGCAGGTTTGTCATATATAGCTTTTATCATTTTATGATACTTCCCATTGATGCCTAATTTATTGAGAGTTTTTAGCATGAAGGGCTGTTGAATTTTGTCAAAGGCCTTCTCTGCATCAATTGAAATAATCACGTGGCTTTGTCTTTGGCTCCGTTTATGTGATGGATTACGTTTATGGATTTGCATATGTTGAACCAGCCTTGCATCCCAGGATGAAACCTACTTGATCGTGATGGATAAGCTTTTTCATGTGCTGTTGCAATCTGTTTGCCAGTATTTTATTGAAGATTTTTGCAGTGATGTTCATCATAAATATTGACTTGAAGTTTTCTTTTTCAGTTGAGTCTCTGCCTGGTTTTGGTATCAGGATAATGTTGGAATCATAAAATGAGTTTGGGAGGATTCCCTCCTTTCGTATTTTTTGGAATAGTTGCAGAGGAATGGAACCAGCTCCTCTTTGTACATCTGGTAGAATTTGGCTGTGAACTCATCTGGACCTAGAATTTTCTTGGTTGGTAGGCTATTGATTGCTGCCTCTACTTCAGCCCTTGTTATTGGTCTATTCAGAGTTTCAACTTCCTCCTGGTTTAGTCTTCGTAGAGTACAGGTGTCTAGGAATTTATTGATTTCTTCCTGGTTTACTGGTTTATGTGCATAGAGCTGCTTGTAGTAATCTCTGATGGTGGTTTTTATTCCTGTGGGATCAGTGGTGATATCCCATTTATCACTTTTTGTGGCATCTATTTGATTCTTATTTCTTTTCTTTTTTATTAATCTGGCTAGAAGTCTGTCTATTTTGTTGATCTTTTCAAAAAAACAACTCGTGGATTTAATGATTTTTTGAAGGGTTTTTGTGTCTCCTTCAGTTCTGCTCTGATCTTAGTTATTTCTTGTCTTCTGCTAGCTTTTGAGTTTTTTTGATCTTCCTCCTCCAGCTTTTTCAATTTTGATGATAGGGTGTTAATTTTAGATCTTTCCTTGTTTCTCATGTGGGCATTTATTGCTGTAAATTTCTCTCTGGACACTGCTTTTAAGGTGTCCCAGAGATTCTGGTAAATTGTGTCTTCATTCTGATTGGTTTCAAAGAACATCTTTATTTCTGCCTTCATTTCATTGTTTATCCAGTCGACACTCAGAAGCAAATTGTTCAGTTTCCAAGTGGTTGTGCGGGTTTGAGTGTGTTTCTTAATCCTGAGTTCTAGTCTGATTGTGCTGTCTGATAGACTGTTTGTTATGATTTCCGTTCTTTGGCATTTGCTGAGGAGTGATTTGCTTCCCAACGATGTTGTCAATTTTAGAGTAATTGCAGTGTGGTGCTGAGAAAAACGTACATTCTGTGGATTTGGGGTGGAGTGTTCTGTATATGTCTATTAGTTGCACTCGGTCCAGCTCTGCATTCAAGTCCTGAATGTCTTTGTTAATTTTTTGTCTCGTTGATCTGTCTAATATTGACAGTGGAGTGTTGAAGTCTCCAACTATTATTGTATGGGAGTCTAAATCTCCTTTTAGGATGTTAAGAAATTGCTTTATGTATCTGGGTGCTCCTGTATTGGCTGCATATATATTTAGGATAGTTAGCTCTTTTTGTTGGATTGATCCTTTTACCATTATGTAGTGTTCTTCTTTGTCTCTGTTGATCTTTGTTGATTTGAAGTCCATTTAACAGAAGTTAAAATTGCAACCCCTGCTTTTTTTTCTTCTCCATTTGCTTGGTAAATCTTCTTCCATCTCTTTATTTTGAGTCCATGTGTGTCTTTGTAGATGAGATGGGTTTCCTGAATACAGCACACAAATGGGTCTTGACTTCTTATCCCATTTGCCAGTCTGTGTCTTTTGATTGGGGCATTTAGGCTGTTTACATTCAATGTTAATATTGTTGTGTGTGAATTTGATCCTGCCATTTTGTTACTGACTGGTGTTCTTTCCCATTAGTTGATTCATTTTCTTCATTGCATTTTTGGTCTTTGCAAACTGGTACTTTTGCTTTCCTGTTAGTTGACTCATTTTCTTCATTGCATTTTGGTCTTTGCAAGCTGGTAATTTTGCTTTTGCAGTGACTGGTACTTGTTCCTTTCTGTGCTTAGTGTTTCTATCAGGAGCTCTTGCAGGGTAGGTCTGGCGGTGATGAAATTTCTCAGTAATTGCTTGTCCATAAAGGATTTAATTTCTCCTTCACTTACAAACCTTAGTTTAGCTGGTATGAGATTCTGGGTTGAAAGTTCTTCTGTTTAAGGATGTCGAACATTGGCCCTCACTCTATTCTGGTTTGTAGGGTTTCTGCCAAAAGTTCTGCTGTGAATCTAATTTGGTTTCCCTCTGTGGATGACCTGACCTTTCTCTCTGGCTGCCCATAGCATTTTTTCCTTCATTTCTATTCTGGTGAATCTGATTGTTATGTGCCTTGCAGTTGCTATTCTTGAGGAATATCTCTGTGGAGTTCTCTTTAATTTGAATATTGGACTGCAGGCTTGGCAAGTTCTCCTGGATAATATCCTGGAGCATGTTTTCCAGCTTGGATTCATTCTCCCCATCATATTCAGGTACACCAATCAGGCATAGGTTAGGCCTTTTCACATAATCCCATATTTCTTGGAGGTTTTGTTCATTTCTTTTCACTCTTTTTTCTCTTATCTTGCCTTCTCTTTTTATTTCATTGAGTTGATCTTTAATCTCTGATACCCTTTCTTCTGCTTGATCAATTCGGCTATTAAGTCTTGTGTATGTTTCACATGGTTCTCATGCTGTGTTTTTCAACTCCATCAAGTCGTTTATATTCTTCTCTAAGCTGGCTATTCTAGTTAGCATTTTGTCTAATCCTTTTTCAAGGTTTTGGTTTTATTGAGCAGTGTTTTGTAGTTCTCCTTGAAGAGGTTCTTTACATTCTATGTTAGTTGTAATCCTCGGTATTTTATTCTCTTTGTAGCAATTGTGAATGGCAGTTCATTCTTGATTTTGCTCTGTTTGTCTTTTATTGGTGTATAGAAATGCTTGTGATTTATGCACATCGATTTTGTTTCCTGAGACTTTGCTCAAGTTGCCTATCAGTTTCAGGAGATTTGGGGCTGAGATGATAGGGTCTTCTAAATATACAATCATGTCATCTGCAAATAGAGACAAATTGACTTCCTTTTTCCTAATTGAATATGCTTTATTATTATTTTTTCTTGCCTAATTGCTCTGTCTAGAACTTCCAATACTATATTGAATAGGAGTGGTGAGAGAGGGCATCGTTGTCTAGTGCCCAATTTCAAAGGTAATGCTTCCAGATTTTTCTCATTCAGTATGATATTGGCTGTAGGTTTGTCGTAAATAGCATTTATTGTTTTGAGATATGTTTTTTCAGTACCTAGTTTATTGAGAGTTTTTAGCATGAAGTGCTGTTGAATTTATCAAAGGCCTTTGTTGCATCTATTGAGATAATCATGTGGTTTTGTCACTCATTCTGTTTATGTGATGGATTATGTTTACTGATGATTTGCATGTGTTGAACCAGCCTTGCATCCCACAGATGAAGCCAACTTGATCATTGTGGATAAGCTTGTTGATGTGCTGCTGGATTTGGTTTTTCAGTCTCTTATTGAAGATTTTCACATCTATGTTCATCAGGGGTGTTGGCCTGAATTTTTCATTTTTTTTTTTTTTTTTTTTTTTGTGACTCTGTCAAGTTTTGAAATCAGGATGATGCTGGCTCCATAAAATATGTTAGGGAGGTGTCCCTCTTATTCTATTGTTTGGAATAGTTTCTGAAGGAATAGAATCAGCTCCTTTTTGTACCTCTGGTAGGATTCCACTGTGAATCTGTCTGGTTCTAGCCTTTTTTTGGTTGGAACGCTGTGAATCACTACCTGAATTTCAGAACTCATTATTGGTCTTGTCAAGGATTTGACTTCTTTCTGGTTTAATCTTGGGAGGGTGTATGTGTCCAGGAATTTATCTATTTCTTCCAGATATTCTAGTTTATTTAAGTAAAGGAATTAATAGTGTTCTCTGATGGTAGTTTGTATTTCTGTGGGTGCAGTGGTAACATTCCCTTTATCATTTTTATTGTGTCTATTTGATTCTTCTCTCTTTTATTAGTTTCACTAGTGGTCTATCTATTTTATTAAGTGTAAAAAGAAAAACCAGCTCCTGGATTCACTGATTTTTTTAAGGGTTTTCTGAGTCTCTATCCCCAATTCTGCTCTGATCTTAAGTTATTTCTTGTCTTCTGCTAGCTTTTAAATTGGTTTGCTTTTGTGTCTCTAGTTCTTTTAATTGTGATGTTAGGGTGTCAATTTTAGATCTTTCTCTGTCTCTAATGTGGGCATTTAGTGCTATAAATTTCTCTCCTAAAACTGCTTTTGCTGTGACCCAGAAATTCTGGTATGTTATTTCTTCATTCTCACTGGTTTCAAGAGCTTCTTTATTTTGGCCTTAATTTCATTATTTACTCAGTAGTAATTAAGGAGCAAGTTGTTAAATTTTCATGTAATTGTACAGTTTTGAGTGAGTTTCTTAATCTTGAGTTCTAATTTAATTGCTAATTTAAACTGTTATGATTTCCATTCTTTTGCAATTGCTGAGGAGTGTTTTACTTCCAATTATGTGGTTGATTTTAGAATAAGTACCATATGGTGCTGAGAAGAATGTATATTCTGTTGATTTGGGATGGAGAGTTCTGTACATATCTATTGGGTCTGCTTGGTCCACAGCTTATTTCAAGTCCTGAATATCCTTGGTAATTATCTTCCTTAGAATGCCACACAACTACAAACTTTGACAAACCTGACAGACAAGCAATTGGGAAAGGATTCTGTATTTAATAAATGGTGTTGGGAAAACCGGCTAGCCATATGCAGAAAGCTGAAACTGGACCCCTTCCTTATACCTTATACAAAAATTAACTCTAGGTGGATTGGATTTAAACATGAAACCTAACACCATAAAAACTCTAGAAGAAAACCTAGGCAACACCATTCAGAACATAGGCATGGGCAAATAATTCATGACTAAAACACCAAAAGCAATGGCAACAAAAGCCAAAATAGGCAAATGGAATCTAACTAAACTTAAGAGCTTCTGCACAGCAAAAGAAACTATCAATAGAGTGAACCAGCAACAAACAGAATGGGAAAAAAGTTTGCAATCTATCCATCTGACAAAGGGCCAATATCCAGAATCTACAGAGAACTTCAACAAATTTAAATGAAAAAAAAAATCAAAAAGTGGGCAAAGGTGTTTTTTTCCAGTTCTGTAAAGAAGGTCAATGGTAGCTTTATGGAGATAGCATTGAATCTATAATTTGCTTTGGGCAATATGGCCATTTTCCTGATACTGATTCTTCCTAACCATGAACATTGAATATTTTTCCATCTGTTTGTGTTCTCTCTTATTTCCTTGCGCAGTGGTCTGTAGTTCTTCTTGAAGAGGTCTCTCACATCCCTTGTTAGTTTTATTCCTAGGTATTTTATTCTCTTTGTAGCAATTGTATGGAAGACAGTGCGGCAATTCTTCAAGGATCTAGAAAAAGAAATACCATTTGACCCATCAATCCCATTATCAGGTATATACCCAAAGGATTATAAATTGTTCTATTATAAAGACATATACACACATATTTTCATTGTGGCACTGTTTACAATAGCAAAGACTTGGAACCAACCCAAATGCCCATCAATAATAGACTGGACAAAGAAAATATGGCACATATAAACTATGGAATACTCTGCAGTTATAAAAAAGGATGAGTTCATGACCTTTGCAGGGACATGGATAAAGCTCAGCAAACTGACACAAGAACAGAAAATCAAACACCGCATGTTCTTCACTCATAAGTGGGTGTTGAAGAAGAGAACACATGGACACAGAAAGGGGAATGTGACACACTGGGGCCTGTTGCAGGGTGAGGGGGATAGAGGAGGGAAAGCAGGGGGTAGGGGAATTGGGGAGGGATAACAGGAGAAATATCTGATGTAGATGATGCGGGGGAGGAATGCAGCAAACCACCGTGGCATGTATACACCTATGTAACAATCCTGCATGATCTGCACATGTACCCCAGAACTTAAAGTACAATAATAAAAGTAATAATAATAAATTTTTTGAAAGTGGGCCAAGGGTATAAACAGACACTTTTCAAAAGAAGACATTTATGCAGCCAATAAACATATGAAAAAAAAAAAGCTCATCATCACTGGTCATTACAAAATGCAAATTAAAACCACAGTGAGATACAAGCTCACATCAGTTAGAATGGCCATCATTAAAAAATTCAGGAGACAACAGATGCTGGAGAGGATGTGGAGAAATAGGAATGCTTTTACACGTTGCTGGAAGTGTAAATTAATTTAACCATTTTGAAAGACAGTGTGGAGATTCCTCAAGGATCTAGAACCAGAAATACCACTTGACCCAGCTGTATTCATTACTGGGTATATATCCAGTAATGGGTATATAACCAAAGGATTATAAATCATTCTACAATAAAGACACATGCACACATATGCTTATGGCATCACTGTTTACAACAATAAAGATGTGGAACCAACCGAAATGCCCAAAAATGATAGACTGTAAATGTGACACTTATACACCTTGGAATACTATGCAGCCATAAGAAAGGATGACTTCATGTCCTTTGCAGAGACATGGATGAAACTGGAAACCGTCATTCTCAGCAAACTGACACAGAAACAGAAAACCAAACACCATATGTTCTCACTCACAAGTGGGTGTTAAACAGTGAGAACACATGGAAGCAGAGAGGGGAACATCACACACAGGGGCCTGGGAGTAGGGGAGGAATAGCACAGGGTGGGGAGATTGAGAAGGGATAACATTAGAAGAAATACCTAATGTAGATGACGGGGTGAGGGATGCAGCAAACCACCTCCATGGCACATGTATACCTATGTAACAAACCTGCACTATCTGCACATTTACCCCAGAACTTAAAGTATAAAAAATAATTTTTTTTAAAAAAAAAAGAAAGGAAAAAAAAAGAAATCCATTTACATGATAAAAAAATGTTTTCTTTCTTGTTGATTTGTCTAATATTGACAGTGGGTTGTTAAAGTCTCCCACTATTATTGTGTGGGAATCTAAGTCTCTTTGTAGGTCTCTAAGAACTTGTTTTATGAATCTGGGTGCTCCTGTATTGGGTGCATATATATTTAGGATAGTTAGCTCTTCTCATTGCATTGATCCCTTTACCATTATATAATGCCCTTCTTTGTCTTTTCTGATCTTTGTTGGTTTTATGTTTATTTTATCAGAGATTAGGATTGCAATCCCTGCTTTTTCTCTGGCTTTCCATTTGCTTGGTAAATATTCCTGCATCCCTTTATTTTAAGCCTATGTATGTCTTTGTGTGTGTGATGGGTCTCCTGAATATAGCACACCAATGGGTCTTGACTCTTATCCAGTTTGCCAGTCTGTATCTTAATTGGGCATTTACCCCATTTACTTTTTAGGTTAATATTGTTATGTGTGAATTTGATCCTGTCATTATGATGCTAGCTGGTTATTTGGCACATTTTATGCTTTGAATGCAAATCAGCTTTACCCACTAAAGTAAGTCCAGTTTAGGGCAGTGGCTGTGTCTAATTAATCTTCATACACTTATCAGCACCGAGTACAGCACAGTGCATACAGTATATTTGCTCTCTATACACACACGTGCATGTGATTGATTGTTTTTCTAACTTGCAGGTCTTGCTTCCATTTGGTACGAGACTCAGTGACCCCAGCTGAATCACTGAATCATTCACACATAGCAGGCTCAATAAAGCTCTTTATGTGAAAATAAACTTATTATCAAAACATTCCACACCTGAAATTCAGTCTGTCCATTGGCTGCTAATATTGAGACAGTCTTTGAAACCACTAGGCATATATACATTGATTATTGTATCATGTAATAATACTAAATTGTGAATTGATTTGATCTGTGACTACTAGAAGGATTCCACAGACTGCAAACCAAGTGAACTGAAAAGTGAGGAAATCATGCCTCCTCGTCCCCCACATCTAAATGAAAAATTCTCTAGAAAATTTTTCCAGCAGTCTGACATAAAAACAAAAGGCACAGAAACTGTTCCCAACACGTTGCACTAAACAGAAAGGAACTGATTTTTTACCATCTAGTCTATTTCCCAGAAATGAAGAGCTTGTTCTTGCTTTCACTTTCAATGTGATTGTGTCCAAAATAAAAATAGTTCCAAGTTGTCCTGAATCGACATCAGAAATCCTACACTCAAAACAAAAAATGGAGGGTCTGGGACATTTCATTTATGAGAGGACTGATTAGACTTCAAAGTTAGGGAAAGTAACAGGAGAGACATAGAGCACCAGAATGTTTCCATCTGCTTTGGCAGAATAAAGAGCCATAGACAAACTCAATTTGATATTCTTTTAACATGATGCTTCATCATTAGAGGAAATCTCAAATCAACCAACTGTCAGGGTCCTGTGGCCTGATAAGCTGTTATTAAAAAGCAATTAAACATCTTTAAACTATATTTACTGCTCTGTGAAATGAAGAAAATAATGCTTGCATCATAATATATGCTGGATAATAAATTCAATAACATCTGTAAAGAATACAGCACCATGTCTGCCAGCTTGCCATATAGAAGACACCAAAAACATTTTACTTCTTTAAAAATGCTTTTCTTTTTCTTAGAGACAGTATCTCACTCTGGTGCCCAGGCTGAAGTGCAGTGGCATGATCAGAGCTCACTGCAGCCTTGAACCCCTGAGCTCAAGTAATCTTTTCACCTAGCCTCCCAAGTAGGACTTTTTATAGAAATGAGGTCTTGCTGTGTTACCCAGACTACATTTTACTTCTTATAACATTGAAGTCTAATAAGTCCTCTCATAAATTAAATGTCTCAGGCCTTCCATTTTTTGTTTTGAGTGTAGGATTTCTGATGTCAATTCAGGACAACTTGAAACTATTTTTATTTTGGACACAATCACATTGAAAGTGAAAGCAAGGACAAGCTCTTCATTTCTGGGAAATAGACTAGATGGTAACAACATTATAACAACATTAACTCAGACTTCCTAACCATGAACATGGAATGTTTCTCCATCTGTTTGTGTCCTCTCTTATTTCGCTGAGCAGTGGTTTGTAGTTCTCCTTGAAGAGGTCCTTTACATTCTTTGTTAGTTGTATTCCTAGGTATTTTATTCTCTTTGCAGCAATTGTGAATAGTAGTTCATTCTTGATTTGGCTCTCTTTAAGTCTGTTATTGGTTTATAAGGAATGCTTGTGATTTTTGCACATTGATTTTGTATCCTGGGACTTTGCTGAAGTTGCTTATTAGTTTCAGGAGATTTGGGGCTGAGATGATGAGATCTTCTAGATATACAATAATGTCATCTGCAAATAGAGACAATTTGGCTTTCTCCTTTCCCATATAAATACCCGTTATTTGTTTTTCTTGCCTGATCGCTCTGGCTAGAACTTCCAGTACTATGTTGAATAGGAGTGGTTAGAGAGGGCATCCTTGTCTAGTGCCAGATTTCAAAGGGAATGCTTCCAATTTTTGCCCAATCAGTATGATATTGGCTGTTGGTTTGTCATAAATAGCTTTTATTATTGTGAGATACACTCCATCAATACCTAGTTTATTGAGGGTTTTTAGCATAATGTGCTGTTGAATTTTGTCAAAGGCCTTCTCTGCATCAATTGAGATAATCATGTGGTTCTTGACTTTAGTTCTGTTTATGTGGTGAATTACATTTATAGACTTGCATATGTTGAACCAGCCTTGCATCCCCGGGATGAATCCTACTTGATCATGGTGGATAAGCTTTTGGATGTGCTGTTGCAATTGGCTAGCCAGTATTTTATTGAAGATTTTTCCATCTACGTTCATCATGGATATTGGCCTGAAGTTTTCTTTTCTTCTTGAGTCTCAGCCGGGTTTTGGTATCAGGATGATATTGGTCTCATGAAATGAGTTGGGAAGGATTCCCTCTCTTTGAATTATTTGTAATAGTTTCAGAAGGAATGGTAACAGTTCCTCTTTGTGTGTCTGGTAGAATTGTTATTGGTCTATTCATAGTTTCAACTTCTTCCTGGTTTAGGCTTGGGAGGACACAAGTGTCCAAGAATTTATACATTTCTTCCAGGTTCACTAGTTTGTGTGCATAGAGTTGTTTGTAATATTCTCTGATGATGGTTTGAATTTCTGTGGAATCTGTGGTGATTTCCCCTTTGTCATTTTTAATTGCATCTATTTGGTTATTCTCTCTTTTCTTTTTTATTAATCTGGCTAGTTGTCTGTCTATTTTGTTGATCTCTTCAAAAAACCAGCTCTTGGATTTATTGATCTTTTGAAGGGCTTTTCATCTTTCTACCTCCTTCAGTTCTGCTCTGATCTTAGTTATTTCTTGTCTTCTGCTAGGTTTTGAGTTTTTTATCTTGCTCCTCTAGCTCTTTCAATTTTGATGATAGGGTGTCAATTTTGGATCTCTCCACTCTTCTCATGTGGGCACTTATTGCCATATATTTTCCTCCAGAGACCGCTTTAAATGTGTCCCAGGGATTCTGCTATGTTTTGTCTTTGTTCTCATTGGTTTCGAATAACTTCTTTATTTCTGCCTTCATTTCATTGTTTATCCAGTCAACATTTAAGAGCCAGTTGTTCAGTTTCCATGAAGCTGTGCAGTTCTGAGTTAGTTTCTGAATTCTGAGTTCTAACTTGATTGCACTGTGGTCTGAGAGACTGTTTGTTTTGATTTCTGTTCTTTTGCATTTGCTGAGGAGTGATTTACTTCCAATTATGTAGTCAGTTTTTGAGTAAGTGTGATGTGGTGCTGAGAAGAATATATATCCCATGGATTTGGGGTGGAGAGTTCTGTAAATGTCTATTAGGTTTGCTTGTTCCAGGTCTGAGTTCAAGTCCTGGATATCCTTGTTAATTTTCTGTCTGGTTGATCTCTCTAATATTGAAAGTGGAGTGTGAAAGTCTTCCACTATTATTGTGTGGGAGTCTAAGTCTCTTTGTAAGTCATTAAGAAGTTGCTCTATATATCTGGGTGCTCCTGTATTGGGTCCCTATATATTTAGGATCATTAGCTCTTCTTGTTTTATCAATCCTTTTACCATTATGTAATGTCCTTCTTTGTCTCTTTTGATCGTTGTTGCTTTAAAGTCTATTTTATCAGAGACAAGAATTGCAACTCCTGCTCTTTTTTTGCTCTCCATTTTCTTGGTAAATTTTCCTCCATCCCTGTATTTTGAGCCTTTGTGTATCCTTGCTTGTGAGTTGGGTTTCCTGGATACAGCACACTGATGGGTTTTGGCTTTTTATCCAATTTGCCAGTCTGTGTCTTTTGATTGTGGCATTTAACCCATTTACATTTAGGATTAATATTGTTATGTGTGAATTTGATACTGCCATTTTGATTCTAGTTAGCTGTTTTGCTCATTAGTTGATGCAGATTCTTTGTTTTGTTGATGCTCTTTAGCATTTGGTATATTTTTGGAGTGGCTGGTACTGATTATTCTGTTCTATGTGTAGTGCCTCTTTCAGGAGCTCTTGTAAAGCAGGCCAGGTGATGACAAAATCTCTGAGTACTTACTTGTTGGCAAAGGATTTTATTTTTCCTTCACTTATGAAGCTTAGTTTGGCTGGATATGAAATTCTGGGTTGAAAGTTCTTTTCTTTAAGGATATTGAATATTGGCCCCCACTCTCCTCTGGCTTGTAGGGTTTCTGCCAAGAGATCTGCTGTGAGTCTGATGGGCTTCCCTTTGTGGGTAACCTGACCTTTCTCTCTGGCTGCCCATAGCATTTTCTCCTTCATTTCAACCCTGGTGAATCTGATGATTATGTGCCTTGGGGTTGCTCTTCTTGAGGAATATCTTTGTGGTGTTCTCTGTATTTCCTGGATTTGAATATTGGCCTGCCTTGCTAGGTTGGGAAAGTTTTCCTGAATAATATCTTGAAGAGTGTTTGCCAGCTTGGAGTCATTCTCTTTGGCAGTTTAGGTACACCTATCAAACATAGATTAGGTCTCTTCACATAGTCCTACATTTCTTGAAGACTTTGTTCATTCCTTTTTTTGCTTTTTTCTCTAATCTTGCCTTTTCATTTTATTTCATTGAGTTGATCTTTGACCTCTGATATCCTTTCTTCTACTTGGTCAATTCAACTGTTGAAACTTGTGCATGCTTCATGAAGTTCTCGTGTTGTGTTTTTCAGCTCCATCAATTCACTCATATTCCTCTCTAAGTTGTCCATTCTTTTTATCATTTCATCAAATCTTTTTTCTAGGTTCTTAGTTTCTTTGCATTGATTTAGAACATGTTCTTTTAGCTCACAGAGTTTCTCGTTACCCACGTTCTAAAGTCTAATTCTGTCATTTCATCACACTCATTCTCTGTAAAGCTTTGTTCCCTTACTGTTGAGGAGTTGTGATCCCTTGTAGGAGGTGAGGTGTTCTGGTTTCGGGTGTTTCCCTCCTTTTTGCACTGGTTTCTTCCCATCTTTTTGGATTTATCCACCTGTCATCTGTGTAGTTGATGATTTTCAGATTGGGTCTCTGAGTGGATGTCCAGATTGTTGATGATGAAGTTATTTCTGTTTCTTAGTTTTCCTTCTAACAGTCTGGCCTCTCTGCTTTAGGACTTCTGAGGTCCACTCCAGGCCCTGCTTGCCTGGGGGTCACCTGCAGCAGCTGCAGAGCAGTAAGGGTTGCTACCAGTTTCTTCTTCTGCTATCTTTGTCCCAGAATAATGCCTGCCAAAGGTCAGTCTGATCAGTCCTTTTTGAGGTGACTCTTTGTGTATACAGGGGTCAGGGAGCTGCTTGAGGAGGTGGATTGTATTTTATAAGAGCTCAAGTGCTGAGCTGTGAGCTCCGTTGATCATTCAGGGGTGTTAGGCAGGTACGTTTAAGTCTACTGCAGCAGAACTCATAAACCCCCCCTTTTTTCCAGGAGCTCTGTCCTGGAGAGTTAGGGCTTTATTTATGAGTATCTGTTGTGTTGCTACCCTTTTTTTATTTGTTTATTTGTTTTTATTTTCAGGGCTGTCCTGCCCAGCAAGGAGGCAGCCTAGTCACTGCCTGCAGAGGCTTTGCTCTGCTGCTGTGAGTTCCGCCCTGCTGCTGGCTCCACCCTGCTGCAGTGTGTATTTCCCTGCAGTCCTGTTTATATGGGTGTGGTTAGAACTGCCTCAGCAATATTAGCCCACCTCTGTAATGGGAGACTCTCTCTGTTATGGTGGGTTGCCCCGGCAATGGCAGGCTGCATCAGCAATGGGAGACTACCTCTGTAGGGGTGGAGTGCCTCAGTAATTGTGGACGCCCCTCCCCCACAGAGTCGGGCCATCCCCATTTTAGCTGTGCTTGCTGTGAAACTCTCAAACCAAAGTGTTTCCAATTGCTGTTTTTCGGTTTGTTTGTTTATTTCTGTGGACGTGGTACCCACCGAGCCTGATCACCTGGCTCCCTGCCTCAGAGCCCTTTTATTTTTAGTTGAATGGTTGACTCTCTCCCAGGTGTTCCAGTCACCTGCTGAAAGAGCACTGGGATCTGTGTGATTTCCCGTGTGGCGACCCACTGAGCCGGCTGAAACAACGAGGCTGCCCGGGAATCTCCTGGCCTGGCTTTATGTTTCAGTCCCATTTAAACAGATGAATGGGCTAATCTGCCTTCCTGGATCTCCAATTGCCAGTTTAACAGGGCAACCAGACCAGTGTATTTTGTACGAACAGCCACTGCATTTCGGTGCCAGCCAAAACAGCTGCGCTGGCGAAAACAGCCGCAACGGGAATCTCCTGGTCTGTGGGCAATAAAGATCCATCTGGAAATGCGGCATCCACTCACCCTCTGAGCTTTCACTGGTAGCTGCAATCCTGAGCTGCTCCTACAGTGCCATCTTGAATCAACCTCCACTGTAAGTTCTTCAGATATTATTTGCTACTATGGAAAAAGCTGACATTGATTTTCCAATATCCATCTTTTTATTGTTCTATTGTAATGAGAAATCTGATTTTTACATGGGTATATGGCAATCCATTAGAGAAAAAAATGCTTCAGACTTCTTTGCATTAGGGCAGCCATCATATATATCTCTATGATCAGTATTCAGGAGATGCCCTTTTAAGGGAACTAGCCTCTTCCTTCCGTTCTTCCTCTGCTGAATGGAAGGTTCATGTGACGGCAAGCCATCTTGGACCATGAGGTGGCACGTTAAAGGATGGCTGAAGCAGGAAATAGAGGGGAAATAGCATTCTAATAACTTTGTGAAACAGAACCCAAGACTCTTTATCTTAGTACTTATATAAGAAAGGGCAATAACTTTTAGCTTTTAAACCACCATTTGCTTAAGTTTTTCTGTTACTCATAGATGAACTAAATCCAGCTGATACAGATTCTAAGGCATTTTGAAGGTTGTAACTCTGTGTCATTAGTTCATATTGCCAAAAGTGGGCATGGCATTGGGCTCATAAAATATATAATGATCTCTAGGGCAAGGGCAAAATAGCACCAGTCTCTTTGTTAAAGCATACCAAGAGTGACTTTTAGTTTAGTTCCCAATAAGTTCCTCATCTCCATCTGAGATCACATAGCCTGGACTGTATTGTTGATATCATTATGAGCATTTTGGTCAAAACCATTCAGTAAGGCTCTAGGAAGTTCCAGTCTTTCCCACATCTTCCTGTCTTCCTCGTCACCCTCCAAACTGTTCCAACCTCTGCCTGTTACTCAGTTCCAAAGTCACTTTCACATTTTCAGGTATAGCCGTACACCTATCGGTGCCAATTTTCTGTATTAGTCCATTCTCACACTGCTATAAAGAATTACTTGAGAATAGGTAATTTATAAAGGAAAGAGATTTAATTGACTCATAGTTCCACAGGCTTAACAGGAAGCATGACTGGGAGGTCTCAGGAAACTTAAAATCACAGTGGAAGGCAAAGAGGAAGCAAGCACCTTCTTCACATGGTGGCAAGAGAGAGGGTGAGAGGAAAGAGGGAAGTGCCACACACTTTTGAACCTTCAGATCTCATAATAACTCAAACACTATCATGAGAATAGCAAGGGGGAAATCTGCCCCTATGATCCAATAACCCCCCTCCAGGCCCCTCTTCCAATTTGACATGAGATTTGGATGAGGACACAAATCCAAACCATATCACTTATTATATATGTAAAAGTGTTTATTTTAGAAGGTTGATTCTCACAGATTAGTTTTTAGCAAGTAATATAATGAGAAAAATAGATCACTGTTCAATTCTTGCTTCAACCACTGACTATGAAATATGTAACCAATCTTTTTGCCTATATCTTTACTGCCATCATTTCATCTACTAGAATAGATGAAATACTTTATGTTTCTTTTAAGAATTAATGCATAATGTACATAAAGCATCTGCACCAGGCATAGATAAGGAGAGGAATTCATTAGCTAGAATATTATTTTTAAAAGAATGAGACTTTAGACACCAATTATGCCCTATTATCATCATCAATTTTACCAACAGTAATGAACATAATGGAGAAAGAGCTCTATAATCTGCCAGTGCGAGTCTACATACTTTTCCCTTGGAGGTTGATACATAGACTTTACAAGCAGGAAGCTGATATGCTCATGCCTTGACAACCATTAGAAATGACTTTGGTTTGTGTCCTTTGTAAGGACATGGATGAATCTGGAGAACATCATTCTCAGCAAACTGACACAAGAACAGAAAAAGAAATACCGCATATACTCACTCATAGGTGGGTGAGAAAAATGAGAACACATGGACACAGAGAGGCAGTCTACTACACACTGGGGTCTATTGGGGGGAATGGGGGAGGGACAGCGGGGGGGAGCTGGGGAGGGATAGCCTGGGGATGAATGCCAAGTGTGGGTGAAGGGGAGGAAGGCAGCAAAACACACTGCCATGTGTGTACCTGTGCAACTATCTTGCACGTTCTGCACATGTACCCCAAAACCTATAATGCAATAAAAATTAAAAAAAAAAAGAAACATAGCCATTATAAAACCAAGAGAAATATTTGATGTTCCTTATGAGATGATATTCTCTAAATTGATCTTTAGGGAATACAAATTAATACATGACCATCTACCTTAGAAATAAAAAGGCCTATATTTTAACATAAAAAAAGAAAAAGAAATGACTTTGGAATCTTATATTCATTCCACTGAGATACTCTTCTGGATTTGCAGCTTACCATGGCTCCTGAACTCATCACGATAACCCTTATTTGTTTAGTGGAAAACCAGAAAAAGCAGCTGATAGTGAATCTGAAACAGTAAAGATCATTTGCAGGATATCTCAGCCTGTGGTGATGGTGATTATTGTAGGGCTACAATGCATAGGGAAATCCTACCTGAGGAATCATCTTGCAAGTCAGAACTATGGTGAGCATGGTCTTGACACAGAGACCGTTAGTTTGGAATCACAATAATGCACCTGATTACACCAACTCTGTGGTCATCATAAGAAAGAGACCAACCCTTTCCTTAAAAAAAATTTCGAACTCCTACAACTAAATTGACAACTGGGGCTGCCTGTCTTATCAGCTGTCACTGTTTTGTTGCTTTGTCCTCTTTCTTAGCAGGCTTCTGCGTGGGTTCTGCTATGAAGTCTGAATCCCAGGATTCTGGATGTGGGGCTCTCTCCAAGCAGAACCACACTGGGGGTCCGGGTTATGCAAGATGGTTAAGGCAGAGTCATGAAGACCTTTACTCTTGATTCTCAACATTTAATTAACTACCTTGATTCAACTTATCTGATGTATTTCTGCAAAATGAAAATATGGATCACGAAGAATGAGTTTAAGTTCTGTCTCCCTGAACTTTTCTCCTTGGTATGATCAAATACTTTGGAATATTGAAGGTAAGATCTTATTTTAACACTGGGGTGAACAATAGAATTGATAAATACTTATGAGCAGCTGAATTTCAAGGCTTTGTGCTAAGTACTATCGAAGGGCAGTAAACAGGGTAAAAGCCTAAAGCCTAGTTAGGGAGAGCACATATACACAGTGTGATCAGTGCAGGGTGCCATAGATGCACAGAAGTAGGGATCTAGCTCAGTTGTACAGACCAAATCAAACATCTTGGAGGAAATAACATCTAGACTATAACTAGGGGAATCACTGGTAGCTATCAGTTAAAGCACATGGGAGTGATTGATTTGGAAACATAAGTGTTGGAAATAGGGTTTCAGTAAAGTTATCCTTTAAATAACCTTCAAAAAGCTTTGGCTACATGAGGAACATCATAAAGGTTTTACTCCAAGTCTAAGGGCTTTGGAAATTAACTCTTCTCTGACTTCTCTAAAAGCATGAACTTAGCCTATGTAAAATAGTGTGAGATAATTTTAGATATTCTGTCTTCACAGTATTAAGGGCAATGTATGATTTTTCCTAATTTTACATTACTCTGAGTCTAAATCAAAATTAGCAACAGATCTTTGACATCTATTATTGCAAATGAAAGAAGGAAAAAGAGGAAGAGAGAAAGGGAAAGAGAGAAATAAGAAGAAAGTGTTTTTCAGAAAAAAACAATCTTATGTATAAGTCTATCTGTGTGGATAAGCAAATAATACAGCCATGTAGTGTAATAGCCTCAGAAAGGTCAGTACTTGATTTGAAATTATTGTATTGAATTTCTTGATGATTTTTTTTTTTAATTTTTATTGCATTATAGGTTTGGGGGTACATGTGCAGAACGTGCAAGATAGTTGCACAGGTACACACATGGCAGTGTGTTTTGCTGCCTTCCTCCCCCTCACCCACACTTGGTATTCATCCCCAGGCTATCCCCCCCAGCCCCCCCCCCCGCTGTCCCTCCCCCATTTCCCCCAACAGTCCCCAGTGTATAGTAGACCACCTCTCTGTGTCCATGTATTCTCATTTTTCTCACCCGCCTATGAGTGAGTATATGCGGTATTTCTTTTTCTGTTCTTGTGTCAGTTTGCTGAGAATGATGTTCTCCAGATTCATCCATGTCCCTACAAAGGACACAAACTCATCATTTCTGATTGCTGCATAATATTCCATGGTGTATATGTGCCACATTTTCCCAGTCCAGTCTATCATCGATGGGCATTTGGGTTGGTTCCAGGTCTTTGCTATTGTAAACAGTGCTGCAATGAACATTCGTGTGCATGTGTCCTTATAGTAGAATGATTCACAGTCTTTTGGATAGATACCCAGTAATGGGATTGCTGGGTCAAATGGAATTTCTATTTCTAGGTCCCTAAGGAATCGCCACACTGTCTTCCACAATGGTTGAACTAATTTACACTCCCACCAACAGTGTAAGAGTGTTCCTATTTCTCCACATCCTCTCCAGCATCTGCTGTCTCCAGATTTTTTAATGATCGCCATTCTAACTGGTGTGAGATGATATCTCAATGTGGTTTTGATTTGCATCTCTCTAATGACCAATGATGATGAGCACTTTTTCATATGTTTGTTGGCCTCATGTATGTCTTCTTTTGTAAAGTCTCTGTTCATATCCTTTGCCCATTTTTGAATGGGCTTGTTTGTTTTTTTTCTGTAAATCTGTTTGAGTTCTTTGTAAATTCTGGATATCAGCCCTTTGTCAGATGCGTAAACTGCAAAGATTTTTTCCCATTCTGATGGTTGTCGATTCACTCTAGTGACTGTTTCTTTTGCCGTGCAGAAGCTGTGGAGTTTGATTAGGTCCCATTTGTCTATTTTGGCTTCTGTTGCCAATGCTTTTGGTGTTTTGTTCATGAAGTCCTTGCCTACTCCTATGTCCTGAACGGTTTTGCCTAGATTTTCTTCTAGGGTTTTTATGGTGTCAGGTCTTACATTTAAGTCTTTAATCCATCTGGAGTTAATTTTAGTGTAAGGTGTCAGGAAGGGGTCCAGTTTCTGCTTTCTGCACATGGCTAGCCAGTTTTCCCAACACCATTTATTAAATAGGGAATCCTTTCCCCATTGCCTGTTTTTGTCTGGTTTATCAAAGATGATATGGTTGTAGATATGTTGTGTTGTCTCCGATGTTTCTGTTCTGTTCCATTGGTCTATATCTCTGTTTTGATGCGGGCTCTTTTTTGGTTCCATATGAAATTCATGGTGGTTTTTTCCAGTTCTATGAAGAAATTCAATGGTAGTTTGATGGGGATAGCATTGAATGTGTAAATTACTTTGGGCAGTATAGCCATTTTCACAATATTGATTCTTCCTAACCACGAACATGGAAAGTTTCTCCATCTGTTTGTGTCCTCTCTTATTTTGTTGAGCAGGTGTTTGTAGTTTTCCTTAAAGAGGTCCCTTACATTCCTAGTGAGTTGTATTCCTAGGTATTTTATTTTCTTTGTAGCGATTGTGAATGGCAGTTCGTTCTTAATTTGGTTCTCTTTAAGTCTGTTATTGGTGTATAGGAATGCTTGTGATTTTTGCACATTGATTTTATATCCTGAGACTTTGCTGAAGTTGCTTATCAGTTGCAGGAGCTTTTGGGCTGAGGTGATGGGGTCTTCTAGGTATACTATCATGTCGTCTGCAAATAGAGACAATTTGGCTTCCACCTTTCCTATTTGAATACCCTTTATTTCTTTTTCTTGCCTTATTGCTCTGGCTAGAACTTCCAGTACTATGTTGAATAGAAGTGGTGAGAGAGGGCATCCTTGTCTAGTGCCGGATTTCAAAGGGAATGCTTCCAGTTTTTGCCCATTAAGTATGATATTGGCTGTTGGTTTGTCATAAATAGCTTCTATTACTTGGAGATATGTTCCATCAATACCAAGTTTATTGAGGGTTTTTAGCATAAAGGGCTGTTGAATTTTGTCAAATGCCTTCTCTGCGTCAATTGAGATAATCATGTGGTTTTTGTTTTTGCTTCTGTTTATGTGGTGAATTACATTTATAGACTTGCGTATGTTGAACCAGCCTTGCATGCCCGGGATGAATCCTACTTGATCATGATGGATAAGTTTTTTAATGTGCTGTTGCAATCGATTTGCCAGTATTTTATTGAAGATTTTTGCATCTATGTTCATCATGGATATTGGCCTGAAGTTTTCTTTTCTTGTTGAGTCTCTGCCAGGTTTTGGTATCAGGATGATGTTGGTCTCATAAAATGATTTGGGAAGGGTTCCCTCTTTTTGGATTATTTGGAATAGTTTCAGAAGGAATGGTACCAGATCCTCTTTGTGTGTCTGGTAGAATTCAGCTGTGAACCCATCTGGACCTGGGCTTTTTTTGTGTGGTAGGCTCTTAATTGCTGCCTCAACTTCTGACCTTGTTATTGGTCTATTCATAGTTTCAGCTTCCTCCTGGTTTAGGCTTGGGAGGACACAGGCGTCCAGGAATTTATCCATTTCTTCCTGATTTACTAGTTTGTGTGCATAGAGTTGTTTGTAGTATTCTCTGATGATGGTTTGAATTTCTGTGGAATCTGTGGTGATTTCCCCTTTATCGTTTTTTATTGCATCTATTTGGTTGTTCTCTCTTTTCTTTTTTATCAGTCTGGCTAGTGGTCTGTCTATTTTGTTGATCTTTTCAAAAAACCAGCTCTTAGATTTGTTGATTTTTTGAAGGGTTTTTCTTGTCTCTATCTCCTTCAGTTCTGCTCTGATCTTAGTTATTTCTTGTCTTCGGCTAGGTTTTGAGCTTTTTTGATCTTGCTCCTCTAGCTCTTTCAATTTTGATGATAGGGTGTCAATTTTGGATCTCTCCACTTTTCTCATGTGGGCACTTATTGCTATATATTTTCCTCTACAGACTGCTTTAAATGTGTCCCAGAGATTCTGGTACGTTGTGTCTTCGTTCTCATTGGTTTCAAAGAACTTCTTTATTTCTGCCTTCATTTCATTGTTTATCCAATCAACATTCAAGAGCCAGTTGTTCAGTTTCCATGAAGCTGTGCGGTTCTGAGTTATTTTCTGAATTCTGAGTTCCAACTTGATTGCACTATGGTCTGAGAGACTGTTTGTTATGATTTCCATTGTTTTGCATTTGCTGAGGAGTGCTTTACTTCCAATTATGTGGTCAATTTTGGAGTAGGTGTGATGTGGTGCTGAGAAGAATGTATATTCTGTGGATTTGGGGTGGAGAGTTCTGTAAATGTCTATCAGGTTTGCTTGTTCCAGGTCTGAGTTCAAGTCCTGGATATCCTTGTTAATTTTCTGTCTGGTTGATCTGTCTGCTATTGACAGTGGAGTGTTAAAGTCTCCCACTATTATTGTGTGGGAGTCTAAGTCTCTTTGTAAGTCATTAAGAACTTGCCTTATATATCTGGGTGCTCCTACATTGGGTCCATATATATTTAGAATCGTTAGCTCTTCTTGTTGTATTGATCCTTTTACCATTATGTAGTGACCTTCTTTGTCCCTTTTGATCTTTGTTGCTTTAAAGTCTATTTTATCAGAGATGAGAATTGCAACTCCTGCTTTTTTTTGCTCTCCATTTGCTTGGTAAATCTTCCTCCATCCTTTTATTTTGAGCCTTTGTGTATCTTTGTGTGTGAGGTGGGTTTCCTGAATACAGCACACTGATGGGTTTTGGTTTTTTATCCAATTTGCCAGTCTGTGTCTTTTGATTGGTGCATTTAGCCCATTTACATTCAGGGTTAATATTGTTATGTGTGAATTTGATACTGCCATTTTGATGCTATCTGGCTGTTTTGCCCATTGGTTCATGTACATTCTTCATTTTGTTGATGGTCTTTAGCATTTGGTATGCTTTTAGGATGGCTGGAACTGGTTGTTTCTTTCTATGTGTAGTGCCTCTTTCAGGAGCTCTTGTAAAGCAGGCCTAGTGGTGACAAAATCTCTGAGTACTTGCTTGTTCGTGAAGGATTTTATTTTTCCTTCACTTATGAAGCTCAGTTTCGCTGGATATGAAATTCTGGGTTGAAAGCTCTTTTCTTTAAGGATGTTGAATATTGGCCCCCACTCTCTTCTGGCTTGTAGAGTCTCTGCCGAGAGATCTGCTGTGAGTCTGATGGGTTTCCCTTTGTGGGTGACCTGACCTTTCTCTCTGGCTGCCCTTAGTATTTTCTCCTTCATTTCAACCCTGGTGAATCTGACGATTATGTGCCTTGGGGTTGCTCTTCTTGCGGAGTATCTTTGTGGTGTTCTCTGTATTTCCTGGAGTTGAGTATTGACCTGTCTTGCTAGGTTGGGGAAATTTTCCTGGATAATATCCTGAAGAGTGTTTTCCAGCTTAGATTCATTCTCTTGATCACATTCTGGTACACCTATCAAACGTAGGTTAGGTCTCTTCACATAGTCCCACATTTCTTGGAGATTTTGTTCATTCCTTTTTGTGCTTTTTTCTTTAATCTTGGTTTCACATTTTATTTCATTGAGTTGATCTTCAATTTCTGATATTCTTTCTTCTGCTTGGTCAATTCGGCTGTTGAAACTTGTGCATGCTTCACGAAGTTCTCGTGTTGTGTTTTTCAGCTCCTTCAATTCATTCATATTCCTCTCTAAGTTTTCCATTCTCGTTATCAATTCCTTGAATCTTTTTTCAAATCTTTTTTCAAGGTTCTTAGTTTCTTTGCACTGATTTAGAACATGTTCTTTTAGCTCAATGAAGTTTCTCATTATCCACTTTCTGAAGTCTGATTCTGTCATTTCGTCACACTCATTCTCCGTCCATCTTTGTTCCCTTGCTGGTGAGGAGTTTTGGTCCTCTGTAGGAGGTGAGGTGTTTTGGTTTTGGGTGTTTTCCTCCTTTTTGCGCTGGTTTCTTCCCATCTTTATGGAATTATCCGCCTGTCGTCTTTGTAGTTGCTGATTTTTCAATTGGGTCTCTGTGTGGATGCTGAGATTGTTGATGATGAAGTATTTCTGTTACTTAGTTTTCCTTCTAGTGGTCTAGCCCCTCTGCTGTATGAGTTCTGAGGTCCACTCCAGGCCCTGTTTGTCTGGAGTATACCTGTAGCAGCTGTGGAAGAGTGAGGGATGATACCAGTTTCTTCTTCTGCTGTCTTTGTTCCAGAATGATGCCCGCCAAATGTCAGTCTGATTAGTCCTTTTTTTGCGGTGACTCTTTGGATATACAGGGGTCAGGGAGCTGCTTAAGGGGACAGTTTGTGCTTTATAGTAGCTCCAGTGCTGAGCTGTGAGCTCCGTTGTTCATTCAGTGTTGTTGGGAGGTTGTTTATGTCTGCTGTAATAGAACTCATAAAACACCACCCTTATATTTCCCCCCCTTATATGCACTGTTTCAGGGAGTTGGGGCTTTCTTTATGAGTATCTGTTGCACTGTCCTGCCCCACTAGGTGGCAGTCTATTCACTATTTGCCTGCCGGGGCTCTGACCCACTAGCGCGGTTCTGCCCTGTTGCTGCTGGGCTCCCTTCTGCTGTGGAGAGCTCCCGTCTCCTGGGAGTCTCTCTGTTATGTCAGGTTGCCTCGGCAACGGCAGGCTGCTTCGGCCCTGGGCGGTACTTCAATAGGGGCGGATTGTGTCAGCGGTGGTGGACGCCCCTCCCTCACCGGGCTGCACCATCCTAGATGCCGGCAGCAAAACTCTCAGCGCCAAGCATCTCCAGTCATTGCCCTGCTTGTCCCTGTGAGGGTGGGACTCGCCGAGCCTGATTACCCAGCTCCCTGCCTCAGAGTCCGTCCTCTTTCTCTCTCCCTCCCTCTCCGCGAGCTTAAAGTTCGACTCTCTCACTGGCGCCCCAGGAGCCTGCCGATAGGGCACTGGGATCCGTGCGATCTCCCGTGCCGCTGCCCACTTCACCGGCTCATATCACGCTTCCCAGGAAACTCCCAGGAAACTCCTGGTCTGGCTCACTGTCCAAGTCCCGTTCAATCAGATGGACGTGCCAATCTGCCCTTCAAACTCTCAGATTGCCGGTTTAACAGGGCGCCCAGACCAGTGAGTTCCGTGCCGGGTCCTGCTGCGGCGCCGGCCGAAGCGGCCGCACCAGAGGGCTGCGTTAGCCGGTTTTACTTTACTAGCGTCCTGTGGGACTTTCAACGCTCTGTGGGCTAGAAAAGTCCATCCGAGAGTGCGGCTAGGACTCACCCTCTGCGCCGTCACTGAGAGCTGCAATCCTGAGTCGCTTCTACGACGCCATCTTGCCGGGTCTCCCTCTTGATGATTTTTTTAATCATGAGCCTCACATTTTCTTTTTTCTGTTCAATTGTCTTTTTATTATTGTGACCCACCCTTGCTAAACAAGGAATTAATAAGTAGGAACAGTTTTGCTGATGGTTATTATGCCTTTAGTTGACTGTTAAAACACTAAATGCAAGATTTTTAGTTATTTCACCAGAAATCAATCCGGAGGAAGTTCACAGTAAATGTTGGAAAAGTGACAGAATTAAAGGGTTGGCATTCTCCAAAACTTCTAAACAGGAAGGGCTCAGGGCTGGCAGTGCAGAAGACTGCTAAGGGACAAATCTGGAAGCCATTTGCTAAGCAAGCACAATTTCTGTTTTGCTTATATATTTCTGTAATGTTTTCTAATGATGTTTTAAATTTTTACTTTAAAAGTTGGGAAAAGGTTCATTGTCAGTATTAAAAAGAGGGCTTATGCAGTGTCAGGGAGCAGGAGCCTGACTGGCAGGGTTTAAATCCCAGCTCTGATACTTGCTACCTATGTGACCTTGAACAAGTTACTTTACCTTCCCCCTGGGGTTATTGTGAGGCATAAGCTTTAATTATATAGACATGTGTATGTACTAGTATATATATATATGTATATGTATACAACTGCTTGCAACTGTGCCTGACACTGAGTAGACTAGATCCTCAATAAATGCTTGCCATTATTTTAATTAATTGGAACTTAATTTATTTAATTGGATGAGGTGATAGAGATAATAGGGGAGGAAAAGATGCAAAAGTTGCCACGATTCAGCCTTCTGCAAATTCTTTCAGTATAATTAATTCTGTTTAGCTCAGTGATTTGAAGTTCATGTTGTTTTATTCTCATCATATTCCATGTTTACATACTATAGTACAGTACACTGGGAAGATCAGTGAACTCTTTCTTTAAAACTTAACATTTTTGGGCCGGGCGCGGTGGCTCTCGCCTATAATCCCAGCACTTTGGGAGGCCGAGGCGGGTGGATCATGAGGTCAAGAGATCGAGACCATCCTGGTCAACAAGGTGAAACCCCGTATCTGCTAAAAATACAAAAATTAGCTGGGCATGGTGCGCCTGTAGTCCCAGCTACTCGGGAGGCTGAGGCAGGAGAATTGCTTGAACCCAGAAGGTGGAGGTTGCGGTGAGCCAATATCGCGCCATTGCACTCCAGTCTGGATAACAAAGCACACTGACATGTGTGTACCTATGCAACTATCTTGCACACTCTGCACATGTACCCCAAAACCTATAATGCAATAAAAATTTAAAAAATTAAAAAAAAAAAAGTAGAGTTAAAATGTTAAGGTTTTTCTTTTTTTTTTTTTTTTAGCCTCACATTTTCATTTGAATGTTTTAGTTCACCTTTCTAATATACTCTTTTATTTAATTTCCATGAAAATGTGGTGTTCCTGGGCACTACTGAGTATATTGGCTTTGATCAGTAATTAAATAGTAACTTGAAATGTTACGGAATCATTTTTAAAAGTGTGAACTGCCCCTTGTGGTTAGAACTCAGAGAAGTCCTAGGTCCCCATCCTCCAAAACTTGATACCAGGTTTTTCAGTTACATGACAGTAAAAAAGGCCTGGATTAAACTGTGTCAAGCATTTACTAGCAAGTAGCTGCAAATAGTCATATAATGTGTTTTTAGCCTGTGGATGCTGCTCCTTTGAAGCCAGAGTTCATTCCAAGTTGAATGTGGTGAGGCTCTATAGCCTTGAAGTTAGAACAAGTGGCAAAATTCTCTGTGGAGGGTGAAAGGCAGAGTTACTCAACTGGAACATTGCACAGATGGCATAGGCCTGGAGGCTTGTCTGATTTTATGTATTCTTAATGTCGTCTGAATGTGTGCACTTCCCCACCACCCCAAAGTATAGGTTGACACTTAATCACCAATGTAATAGTATTAGACAGTGGGTCATTTAGGAGGTGAGAATAAACTTAGGTCATGAGAATGGAACTGGTGATACTAGTGCCCTTATAAAAGAGGTTTCCGAAAGATGCCTTGCCCTTCACCATGTGAGTACACATCAAGAGGCCACCAATTGTGAACCAGAAATCATACCTTTATCAGACCCCCAATCTGCCCATGCTTGTGTTTCTCAGCCTCCAGAAATGTGAGAAGTAAATTTCTGTTGTGTATGACCTATCCAGTTAATTGTATGTTTTTATAGAAGACCAAAGACACTTTTTCATGCTTATTTTTCTAACCAATCACCTCTGTTAAACAATATTGGTGTTATTACTTTTACCATCCTTTGTGCCAGTTGACAAGAATTTGGTTTTGACACAGAATAGAGTACCTCTTCTTGAGGAGATCATTCCAGATTAGGCCATTCATATGCTTATCACTATCTTCAGAATGTATATTGAAGTCAATTTGTAAACACACACACACACACATACACACACACACACACGCACAACATTGACTATTCTGAACTATACTGAAGTAAGTACACAAAGATAACATAATCACTTGCCCTGTATGACCTACTAATGTCATAGCTTCCTGTCTCCTTGACTGGCTCACTGGGATTAAAAGCATCTGCAACTCTATTATTTCCTCCAGTTTCCTTCCAAAATCAATGAGCCAGTAAAACACCCTCATTTCAAAAATCTTTTATTTGATATGTCCTGTAAATGAATTAAAAGTTAAACCACAAAATACAAAAACATGTAGACATTGCACTTTGCTTTTTCAAAAAACGTATAAATAAGAAGCTCAAAATCTGATATGGAAAATATTCAAAAAATCTTCCACTAAGATGCTTTTTATCAAAATAAAAGTTATTTCCTTCTTAAGAGTATGTGTGTGCATTTCTGCTATTATTAAAAAAGTCTTTGAAAATTCATATAATTCAGAAAGACATTTTTTAAAATCACCTGAGCTAGAATTACTAATTTTGGGGAGGTAGTGGTTGGTGAATACTTCTAGACTTTTATCTGTGCAACATAGATATATTGCTATATCCGTTTTCTATGTGCATAGACATATTGCTATGTGCAATCACTGCTATGTACACTTGTGAATTAATAACTTTTTTTTGGGGCAAGGGACAGTGTCTCACTCTGTTGCCCAGGTTGGAGTGCAATGGCATCACCAGGGCTCATTGCAGCCTTGACCTCCTGGGCTCAGACTCCCATCTCAGACTCCTGGCTAACTGGGACTATTGTAACAGGCACATGCCATCACACCCAGCTAATTTATTATTATTACTAATTGTAGAGATGGGGTTTCCCCATGTTTCCTGGGCTGGTTTCTAATTCCTGAACTCAAGTGACCTGTTCACCTTGGCCTCCCAAAATGCTTGGATTGCAGGAGTGAGCTACCACACCCAGCCTAAATTTCTTCTTGATTAACATTTCCATAATTATCTGACGTTAGTAACGCTGGATTATCTGGAAAGCGGTGCCACTGGTGGAATTCAGGCGTTTCAAACACATTTACCAGGATTCGATCACCTTTGTACTTTTTATTTTCTTCTTTCTTTAAGAGAGGCTTCCTAATATTAAAAAATAATAATAATAAATGGTCAGAGAAAAAAGCAACTGATTTCGTATTACTGGTCCTATTTAAAACTAGATTTAGCTTTACACCTTCAATATTGCTTATAGGAAATAAATGTCAAGTTTTGAATCAAAATCATCACCAGCAATTTTACCTGATTAAGTGCCTAAAATTTTGGACTTAATAATTTGCAAATATTTAATCAGACAGTATTAAACAAATAGGAAGATCTAAGGAATAAGCACAACTTGGGAACCATTACCCATTTATTCCAGATAGTAGATTCCGAAATTCTGTTGACAAACTGGCTAGTCATTTCAGGAACTGAGTCCATTTTTCTGCTAGCCTGGGTAAGACTCTTAATTATAAATTATGCTTTGTATGGTCCAATCATCCTGCTGTCCTTCACAAAAAGTCCAGTTTTAATGAAATGTTTGTGCTTTGAAAGAGAAGTGTTTTCTTGCCACCACTGCATCTGGGCAATAATATTGGGCGATACATACATATCCATACACACCCACATACACACGCACACTCATTTTACGGTTAACGAAAAAATAACTTTAAAAAGAGATGAGAAACAAAAATAGATGAACATGTAAAAAAAAATTACAAGCAAACAAAAACTCGAACTTCTTCCCTGAGAAAATGACCCCTGAAAGACAGGAAGTAGATGAAACAACATTCATGTCTGCTGCTCTATATTCATTTTGGAGGCGAAAGAGTCCTAAGCCGAAGGTGGAAGAGGGACAAACCTGGGTTTTAGGAGCCTGGTATGGAGGTACCAGCACTTTCAAGCTTCTTTAGTTTCCTGTCTTGACAAAACAGGAAATACCTCAATGGTTAACTCCCCGCCAAACTCAAGTCCTTTCGATTTTGGTTCTCCTAAACCCTTATGCGGATGTCTGTAAACCCGGCTATACTTTTGGCTTGTAAAAACAGTCCGTTTCCCGAGGAGCCAGAGGCAGGACGACAGAGCAAGGGGCAAGGGCAACTCTTCACGTCGCAGCGTCCGCGCCACCTAAGTTCGCTCCTAAGCTTTACCTTTCAAGTATATTGGGTTAAAGAGCAATCAACAACGAATTCCCAAGCGCAGACTCCACACGGGGAGGGTTGAGACTTCACACTGGCGGGGAAACCTCTCGGGGAAGTCGGTTGCTGCTTGAACCCCTGAGTGCTTTGCTCCGGGGGGCTCAGCGTCTCCACCTGGTCCTCAGGCGGCGACTGGGCGACGGCGTCTCCAGAATGCGCTGCTCCTCCTCGGGCTTCCTCCCAGAGCTGCGGCGAAGATCCCTGCTTGGGTCACGGAGGAATGGGGTCTGAAGTCCTTGCTCCCGAATCATGGGGTCGCTTCCTCTCTCTTCCGTTCTGCGGCATTTCTCGGCTGCCCTCTGCCGGGACACTGGGGAAACAGAAGATCCTTGCCACTGACTATTTAAATCCTTAATAGTTATGACTCTATTTTTGTATGAGCCATATTTCGCATTCCAGCGATGCTACAGAGCATTATGTGGAATTTCAGACTCACCCTCACTCATCAACTGTTTAAAATAAGTTTAAGGCTTAATCATGTTTGATTTTCATGCTCTTTTTAATACGTAGCCCATGCAAGAAGTACATCAGAATAACATGAGGTACTGCTTGAAACAGGGTCCCAGGCATTTTTAATCATCACTTCAGATAATTGTCCTGCATTTTGAGAGAGAGCTGCATTCTTTATCTTTCGTTTCTTCTTTCGTGATTGTTCCCCTATCCAGGCTGCTCCTGCTTTTACCAATTCACTAAATCTATCTTCATCAATATCAATCAATGATCAGTTTCATTTTGTGTCTTTTCGCAGGCCTTCCCTGACTACCCTTAATATAGATTCAAATCTCAAAACACCATATCCCTATTCCCTGCTCATTTTCTCCTGAGAAATACCATCATCTAGTATACATATACACATTTTTTTGCTTGTTTGTTTTATTAATTTTCTGTCCCCCACTACAATAGAGCTCAAAGAGGCAGGATTCTGTATCAGTTCTGTTCCCTGCTTGATACTGAGAACTTAAAATGGTGTTTATCAGCACATGGTAGGTACTCAGTACTATTTATTAAATCAATGAGAGAGCAAACTCCTCTGGAATGCCTGGAACCTTTTCTAACCACTCATCTCCTTTATGTAACATCCTGCCCCCACTTATTCCAAGAGTTTACTTTACCTGGGGCTCTGTCATCAGTGCCTTGATTTTCCTATTCTATTTTATGCATCACCTTGACAGGGCATTTTTAGCGTTCTTGAAAGAATCATAAATAATGTACATAAAGCATCTGTACTAGTCCTTGACATGCTAAACTAAATATTTTTCCATTAGAAACATACAAAATGTAGAAATTTGATATACCATCCCACAAGCAGAAAGCTCATTTGTATGTGCCTTGGGTAGCCCTTAGAGATGACTTCAAGATCTTGTATTTCACTGACTGTTTTTTTCTGGGTCACAGGTTACCCAGAATCTGAATCCATCATGATGGCCCCCATTTGTCTAGTGGAAAACCAGAAAGAGCAGCTGACAGTAAATTCAAAGGCATTACAGATTCTTGACAAGATTTCACAGCCCGTGGTGGTGGTGGCCATTGCAGGGATATACCGTAGAGGAAAATCCTATCTCATGAATCGTCTTGCAGGAAAGAACCACGGTGAGTGTGGCCCTGGGACAGGAGCCATTTACTTGGAACCAGTGATAACATAGCTGATTACCTCCTCTAGGGTCATCCTAAAGAAGGGCATGACTTCTCCCAATGAAGAAAACTTCTAATTCTATCACCACTAAATTTACAATCTCAACCGTGTGTGTGTGTGTGTGTGTGTGTGTGTGTGTGTGTGTGTGTATCTCACTCTTTTGTCCAATAGTAAAGAACCATCTCAACCCTATCAAAAGATCCATTCCGTCGGTCTTCTTGATCCCAGCTATGCTCACCTCTTCGGGGGCTCAGCTCCAGCAATTATTCCCTTTCTTTCTCATTCATCGCTTTTGTGTAGGGTACCTGGTCACTTCAAATAGCACAAAAACGTAGTTTAATAGACCCTGTTTTAAAAATAAGTAAGAAGGACAGGCAGTATAATTCTTGCATATCCTCTATTTAAATTGGGCTACCATCCAATTTCTTGCTTCATTTCATAGTGAAACTTTGATAAATCATACTCCCTTCTATTTAGTCTTTGTAATATGTGAACTATGACACACAGAGAAGAGCATGCACAGCATACTTGTACAGCGAAGTTAATAAAGTGAATACGTGGGTAATCACTATTCAGATCAAGAAATAAAACATTCCTAAACATCCAAAAATCACACACTGTCATACCTTCTCTAGAGCTCACCAATATTTTTGTTTTCAGGGCACATTTCTTTGACTCTTGGTTTTAAAAAATGGTTCTATGTAATATATATGTATTCTGAAAAATAGTTTGGTTTGGTCTGCTTTTAAACTTTACATAAAGGAATTTATATTGTGCGTATTCTTGGATGTCTTGTTCCTTTGCTCAATAAGAAGTGCATAAGGTTTCTCCAGTTACTATGTGTACCCATTTTTATACCCTCAGACAGTATGGCACTACCTAAGGACAATATATTTATTTCTTGTTGAACATTGATATTTTTCCAGTTTTTATCTTTAAGACTGTCATTAATACTCTATTATTTATATCCATTAATACTCCGTTTCTTATGTTTATATCCTGTTGAACATTGGTATTTTTCCAGTTTTTATCTTTAATGAATAAGGTTGTCATTAATACTCTATTATTTATATCCTCTAATATTAATAGTAATATTAATAGAAGATATAATATATATTTTTATATATAGTATATTATTAATGATAGAGGATATAAATAATAGAGTATTAATGACAACCTTATGCATTGTCATTATTGAATATTAATAGAATATAAATATTAATTGTGATTAATAAGTATGTAAATAATAGAGTATTATTAATACTATCTATATATTTATCTATCTATATCTATCTATTTAATATATAAATGTAAATGTATAAATATATAAATAATAGAGTATTATTAACACTCTATACATTTTATTTATATATTAAAACTTCCCTTGTGTAATAAGCTCAGAAGTGGAATTTCTGAATCAGAGAGTAGGTAAAATATCTAGATAAAGTCAAATAGTATTAAAAAAAAAATTTTTTTTTTTGAGACAGAGTTTTGCTCTGTCACCAGGCGCTAGGCTGGAGTGCAGTGGCACGATCTCAGCTCACTGCAACCTCTGCTCCCGGGTTCAAGCAAGTGAGTGTCCTTCCTCAGCCTCCCGAGTAGCTGGGGTGGGCACCACCACACCCAGCTAATTTTTATATTTTTAGTAGAGACAGGGTTTCATCATGTTGGCCAGGATGATCTTGATCTCTTGACCTCGTGATCCACCCGCCTCGGCCTCCTGAAACTAATTCAGTCATTCAACTAAGCCACTGTGCCCGGCCAGCTTTTCAAAATTTAAATGCAATTTAGATGCTTATTGGCAGTGATTGAGAATTTTACATCGTGCAAGAAATTGAATAACATAAAGCCTTTTCATTTGTACTGACATGTTGAATGCATTGTTACATGTTATTTATTTCGCATGTTATTTCTTTCACTGTGAATAAGGACCTTTTCACATATCAGTTGCAATTTTCATTTCTAATTTTTTGAAGGCTTTTAAAAAATTTTTTTGATACCAAGTTTCTCTTTTGGTTCTTATCGGCTTTTAACACCATCTGCCTATGACTCTGTTAGGTGCTCCTGTTTTTAAAGACCATGCAGTCATTTCTTCCCCCTAATGTCCTACTTCCTCTTTGGCTCAGCAGCTCGGCACCATTAGGGACTGAACCTCTGTCTACTAAACAAGTTTAAGAAAGAAAACAAGTTTGAGAAAATTCTTAATACATATAAAGATTGAATTGGTTGTCCTGGCTGAGATGGAAACAGCCCTTTTCCCCTGCCAGCCACTTAAACATTTCTACAAGTTTAACCAATGTAAGCTTGGGACATCCCGGTCTATCCACTGTTACTGTTTGTTTGTTAGTTTTCCTCTTCCCCACAGGTTTCCCTCTGGGCTCCACCGTATGGTCTGAAACCAAGGGCATCTGGATGTGGTGTGTGCCCCACCCTTCCAAGCCAGACCACACACACCCTGGTCCTCCTGGACACTGAGAGCCTGGGCGATGTGGAAAAGGTAAGGCAGAGAATCACTGCTCATGGTTGTTCTCTCATCTTTTAATTTTTCATCTCCATTCAACTTCTGTACATATTTCTGTAAACTTGAATCTAATTATGAATAATGAAGCTAAATTCTGTTTTCTAAAACTTCCTTATTAATTTCAAATACTGAGGCATATATAAGAATAGATCTTATTTAACACTGGGTTGAAAGATATAATTTAAGAAATATGTATTGAAGAGATGAATTCTAGGGCTCTTTACTGAGTTCTACAGGTATGACAGTAAACAAGGTAAAGGCCAAGAGCCTAGTTGTGAAGACGAGAACTATGGGGTGTGATCAGTACAGAGTTTCACAGATGCAAAAAGTGAGAAACTAGTTCATTCATTCAACTGAGAGAGAGTTTCTTGGAGAAAGGTATAACCCATGGGACTGATGGGATCTACTATTTAAGACATGCGGAGTTGGAGGAGGGGACCATGTGAAAATAGGGTTTTACTGAAGGAGTCTATTTCAGTAATTTTCAGAAAAGCATTAATTTTATCATTAACATTTTGGTCCAACTCCCTGAACTTTGGAGATGAATTCTGCACGGACTTTTTTAATAGCATGAATTAGACCCACAAAGAATATTGTAAGTGAGATAATTTTAGTTATTTTGTCTTAAAGTGTTAGGTGCAATCTGTCAATTCTCCTTATTTGAATTAGTCCGAGTCTGAATTGAAAGTAGCAGCAGTAGATCTTTGGCTTCCATTATGGAAAAAAAGCATGGAAGTGGGGGTAAGGAAGCACAGATTTAGCAATATGAACTTTAAATTTCAGTATTAAAAGTCTGAATTATTCTCTTAGTATAATACCAAAGTGAAACATTTATTCTTAATATACTGTAGTTTTCATAAACTCCTTTTTATCTAATTGCATTTGTCAAGAGATCAGAACATATTGAAATGTTAACTGATGGCAGCAGCAGAACTACTCGCTGACCTTGGAACTTGTGATGTGATTTGGGTACCATCTAATTGGTGGGAGTGTAAACTAGTTCAACCATTGTGGAAGACAGTGTGGCGATTCCTCAAGGATCTAGAAATAAAAATACCATTTAACCCAGCAGTCCCATTACTGGGTATACACCCAAAGGGTTATAAATCATTCTATTATAAAAACACATGCACACATATCTTTATTGTGGCACTGTTCACAATAGCAAAGACTTGGACGCAACCCAAATGCCCATCAATCATAGACTGGATAAAGAAAATGTGGCACATATACACCATGGAATACTATGCAGCCATAAAAAAGGATGAGTTCATGTCCTTTGCAGGGATATGGATGGAGCTGGAAACTATCATTCTAAGCAAATTGACAAAGGAACAGAAAACCACACACTGCATGTTTGAGAACACATGGACGCAGGAATGTGAACATCATATACTGGGGTCTGTTGGGGGGTGGGGAGCTAGGGGAGGAATAGCAGGGGGTGGGGATATAGGGGAGGGATAACATTAGGAGAAATACCTAATGTAGATGAGGGGGTAGTGGGTGCAGCAAATCACCGTGGCACCTGTATACCTATGTAACAAACCTTCACGTTCTGTGCATGTACCCCAGAACTTAAAGTGTAATACAAAAATGAAGTTCACACACACACACACACAAAATCCTTTCATGTCTTACCATGAATCTTGTTTCCAGCCTCCTCTTCCACTCCAGCATGCATACTTACTGCTTCAAGCAAGAGAAATAACGTGTAATACCTTTTCATGACCATGCTCTGACAGTTCTGACTTGGCTTCTATTGATCTTTCCATCTGTGTTATTCCTTCTTCTTCACAAGTCTACACTCTATCAACTTTTGAAGTGCAGCTATTTTCAAGCTGCTGCAAGCATGTGCCTGTCACACATAATCACTTCTCACTCCTGAATCCACAGAGTAACTGTTCACATTTATGTACCTCCTCGTCCTTTCTTTCTTTCTTATACTTTATAACTTTGGGTTTTACTCCCCTAGCAGCGATTATTATTCTGATTGAATTTGTATATTGACATGTATATCTGTTGCTCCAGAAAGCCATCTTCTTGAGGGCAGGGACTGTCATGAAGAACTTTATAGCCACAAAACCAAATACAGGTCTGCATTTTGTCAGAAGCAAAATGAATAATTTTTTAACTTAACTGAATAGCATTTGAGACCTTAATATGCCATGAGCGAGAACAAAATTGCAATGGAATAATTGCATGCCGATTGCTTGACACCTATTATATTCTAGGCACTTTATTGACTATTTTAATCACAATGTCATTCCTTTCTGTTAGTAGCTAAATGATCTTACAGCCTGAAAAGGATTAATGTAAAATCTAAATATGAAGTTTGAATTTAACATTGCCTTCAAAATTTATTTATCCTAGTTTTCAACTATCGTACAGCTTAAATAGCTAATGAACAACGAAATGAATGAATGAATAAATGAATGAATGAAGAGAATACTCCAAGTCCTTTGGTCTATATTCTTTCTAGGGTAACCCAAAGAATGACTCCTGGATTTTTGCCCTGGCCGTGCTCCTGTGCAGCTGCTTTGTCTGCAACAGCATGAGCACCATCAAACACCAGGCTCTGGAGCAGCTGCAGTATCCTTCCGGGAAGTGAAGAGCCAGGTTTTATGGAGTTTAGGGGAATGGAAACTGAAACTGTGTCTTCTTTGCTGTGACCCAGTTGTCCTGGTTGAGTAAGAAGAGACACAGTGTGAAAGGGAATGTTTATCAAACTTGTTTCTAAGTGAGATGTTGAAATAATGGTGGAGGGTGTTACTCCTTAGCTAAGATCCCAGCTACGTGACTGAACTAACAGAGTGAATCAGGGCAAAATCCTGCCCGAGAACTGATGAAGTTGAGGACTCCAGTGAGTTTGTGAGTTTCTTTCCAGACTTTATTTGGACTGTTCGAGATTTTACCCTGGAGCTGAAGTTAGATGGACACCCCATCACAGAAGATGAGTACTTGGAGAATGCCTTGAAGCTGATTCCAGGTATCAGAGCATGGCCTGGATGGGGTAAGGTTCAGTAGTGGGTGGGATCAACTAAGACCTGCCATTCAGCACCTGACACAAATGTTTATATTAGACTGGATTGAGGCCCATGCTCATGGTGGTTGGTGATTGACAAGTGATTATGATTCTTGTGGTTATTTTTACTTGAAATTTCTCAGAGGTTGAAGTTTAAATTCATTGAAGAAATTTAAAACTCAAAATTCTGTCAAATGATTTTAGACCAATAAGTACCATGAAAAATATATTGAGGATTACAATTAATATTATGACATCCTAAGACTCATATATTTGTGTGATTTATTAACTTCAAGTGCTCCTTCTATTCGATTTGGAGAAAATTAATAATTTGGAAGTTGTTAAACACAGAATCACAAGAAGTAAAATGATCTAATTTTGGAAATACGTTTCACTCTGTCTGTTTTATTAGCCTGGGTAGTTATATCCTTTAGAGAAAAAGGAGATTTATACAGTAAATGATTCAGGCAATTAGAAAAATACACTGACATATGCTTCCAGTAAGACTTCATTTCACTGTTTTCATAGCATCACCTACTTCATTCTACAGACTCACACAATATATTGTCTATTATATATTGGTAAAACATGGGGTATTTAGCAGAGTGAATGCCGGTTGGCACCTACAATCAATATCCATCTTTGTTCACTATTCATCCTTTCAACAAAAGTTTATTTTGAATAATCTATATATGCCGCAGAATCCCTGTGTAAGACAATGTCAGACCTAATATAATCTGACATTGAAAAGTGGCAAGGTCTCCAAGTTACATCTGGCTTAACTTTAGATTGTTCAGATAAAGAAGCGTCTAAACATATTTATGGTGTTTATAATTTGGGGTTCTGATTTTGAAATATTTTTTACTTTTATTACTGTCTTGGTGATCATTCACCTTCTTCATGATGCTTTTCTTAGCAACATCTTATCCTTTTTTCTACTGTTACTTCAATTTAGGGCCCATGTTTCACTTCTGACACAGGACTGCAATATCAGTAAAATATTTCTGACAGATCTTTTATTTAGTTAATCATTCAAAAACATTTAATAAATAGTCTACCAGCTACCATACAAAGGCTAAGGAAACCAGTCATAAGTTTCCTCATCTTGTGATAGATGTCTTCCCTTCCTCTCCAGTTCTTTCCTCACTCTCGGTCCTGTACAAAAACGGATTTTCCATGCCTTGGTTGCATTAACACAAGGCTGTTTTTTATGCTTACATACAACTAAATTTACAAGGCAGAGGAGCTGCGGGGATGCAGACATCCCTGGAAGTCCTCAGCCCCCTCGACTGCAGGCTGTCTCTTCATGAGCATTCTTTTTTATAATTCTACAGGCATGAATCCCAAACTTCAAAATTCTAACATGTCTAGAGAGTATATCAGGCATTTCTTTCCAAAACAGAAGTGCTTTGTCTTTGACCGGCCTACAAATGACAAATGATATTTAATTCATTTGGACAAGAAGCCAGAAGAAAATCTGGAAAGGCTTTTTCTGAGGCAATCAGAAAAACTTCTGTTCTTATATCTTCACCCATGCAAAGCCCAAGACCCTGAGAGAGGGAATCATTGTCACTGGAAACCGTGAGTCTTCTTTGTGGCAAAGCATGTCTGTGGTCCAGGGTGTGTTGAAGCTGTCGTGATTCTGCAAGTTTGTCAATAATATTGTTTACTTCTGTATAGGAATGCAGGCAGACCATGCCACACATAGAAATGAATGTTTCTTAATTAAGGTTTACTCATACGAGAATTTTCTGAGGCCTAATATATTTCTCAAAATTAATACACTCATGGCGTAAACACAAACTTCTGAGGAGAGAAATCTACATGATGAGGAGAAGTCCTGTAGGGTTAGTGTTTCTCAGTGAGGATATATAATATATTTTATAAATTTACATTAGTCAAGAAATCAACATCAGGCCATGAGTTCCATTCAAGCTCACTGAGAGTTAGAGAAACAAATTTAAATGTTTTATTAAGTATGGGGCTGGCTTACTGGCATGAAACCTGTGGAGTCATCCACTCCTCATGGTGAGATGGTTCTATGCTTGATTCAATAGTCTATGTTGCTGTCTCCAAATAAAAATGCAAGTTCCCTTGTAAAGAATATCTAATGAAATGAGGGCACTTGCATTTTTATTTGGAAGTAAGATTCACAAATTATATAACTTAGTTTCCCTGCATAGCAAACTCATTTATATGGCATTTAAATAGAAATGTACTTTTCCATAAAACATGAAGACATGTTGGTTGCAATGAGTAATTTAATTTTGTAATGTGAATCCAAGAGCCATATAAAACAGAAAATAGGAAAAATAGGGATGTTATTATAAATTCCTCAAGGAACTCATAAAGGAAGATGAAAAAGGAGAGAAAGAATAAAGAGGAGGGGGAAGAAACGTCAAGATAATTAGAATTTTTGTAATTTTTAGAGTGCTGATTCCTAAAACTTGTATAAATAATGAGTGAGAACTATAAATTTTCCTTAAATATATGTGATTCAGGGCTGAGGACTCTGGTGGTGACCTATGTAGACATCATCAACAGTGGAGCAGTGCCTTGTCTGGAGAATGCAGTGACAACTCTGGCCCAGCTTGAGAACTCAGCTGCTGTGCAGAAGGCAGCCGACCACTACAGCCAGCAGATGGCCCAGTGAGTGAGGCTCCTGACAGACACACTCCAGGAGCTGCTGGATGTGCACGCGGCCTGTGAGAGGGAAGCAATTGCAATCTTCATGGAGCACTCCTTCAAGGATGAAAACCAGGAATTCCAGGGGAAGCTTGTGGTACTTTTAGCATTTATCCTTCCTGATTTCAGCTCTTCTGAAATAATGCATAAAGTCCACCTTTTTGACCCCATGGTTCATCTCCTTACCATTGTGGAAAGAATATGGTTTCTTGTGAATAATAGGGCTCTATGGTCTAGAGGCCACACTTCTAGAGGATGGTCACTTCTTTTTCTATTCCTTCAAAATAAATTATCATGAGTTTAGCAGTATAAAACAACATACGTTATTAGATCATAGTTCTGTAGGTCAGAAGTCCTTATCAGGGTGTCTGGGTACTCTGTTCAGAGTGCCACAGACTGAACACAGTGTTAAATGGGCTTAGATTTCATCTAGCGGCTCTGGGTAAGCCCATCCATCTTCAAGTTAGCAATGATGCATCAAATCCTTCTGTTTCTAATTGCCCTGAATTCCTCTTCTCACACCGGCTAGAGAAAACCACTTTTAAGGGGCTTATGTGATTAGGTCATGCCCAACAGGGCACACTCCATTTCTTAAAGTCATCTTGTCCTACATAACATAATCTAATCACAGGGTTGTTATCTATCGCATTCATAGGCCCAGGAACTATGCAGGTGTGGATACCAAGGAGTGAGAAATCTTATGGGACATCTTAAATCTATTTACCAAAGGGATGTTTACTGAATGTTTGTCTTTCAGTCTGTCTCAGACTAACCTAAAAGAAACAATAATCTATTAATTCATAATGAAAAAATCCAACTGGACTGTACCTTACAAATATAAACAAAAGAAAATTCTGTTCCTGTATCCCTACATATTCAAACTCTTATTGAAGGAATACACAGATGGTTCATTTTTCTCATCAGAATATACTTAATTCATTACTGGGGAGTTGATTTGCCATGCCCATATTTTTATATATAGCAACCTATGTTTTCTGGGGAAATTTTTCTTCCAGCCAAAATTCAACTTTTTATTGCTCATGGTTGGGAGGTTTGGTCCCTGTTAATCATACTATAACTAAAAGAACAATAGTTTGTGACTTCTAATACACAAATTTGCAGATATTGTGCCTGACCCCTGGGGAGTTAAGGGGCTTTCCACAGGTCACACAGATAAATGATCAGGTAGTTGGGAACAAAACAAATCTTCTGACTGTTGGTCTACACCATACTCCAGTTCATTCCGAGGCCTTCAGACTACTCCTTCCAAGAGGATCACAATTGGACCTTCCCTTCTAACACCTTCTTTCTACTGTTTTCCCCTACCTTTCTCTGGCAGGACACCATAGAGAAAAAGAAGGAAGACTTTGTGCTGCAGAATGAAGAGGCATCTGTCAAATATTGCCAGGCTGAGCTTAAGCAGCTTTCAGAGCACCTGACGGAAAGCATTTTGAGAGGAATTTTCTGTGTTCCTGGAGGGCACAATCTCTACTTAGAAGAAAAGAAACAGGTTGAGCAGAACTATAAGCTAGTGCCCTGCAAAGGAGTTAAGATGAGGAATAAGGGGAGTGGGGGTGAATAACAGAGGATAATCAGAGGGTCTTTGTTGCCCCTTCTGAAAATCTAAGAACATAGCACTGCATGTGGAAAGGAAGCAGAACATGACGCTATCTTGGCATTTTTAGTATTTAAATCCGCAATTAGTTAGATACTCTTAAAGAAACATTTCTTCTCCAAGAGGATTTAACATCAGGAATCCAGATGAAACAACTCACTTATTATATTTATTAATTAATGGGACAGTTTTTGTGCTAAGTACAGAGGATACCTTATGAAGCAAACAACTTTGTTTTCCGAAGCATATTGTCTTACCTGAGATGAACAAATTAATACTCGACTGGCTATGGTACCATTATGGTTATCATATTGGTATGTACTAATATGATGATGATGATGATGATGATGATGATGATCAACAGAATGGTTCACACACACTGAGCATTCACTTCCTATGTCAGAGGAAGTGATTTTGTTGGATTATCGGTTTGATTCTCAGAATAATGTGAATTAGGTACCACTGTCTTCCACAGAGCCAGTTGAGAAATGTAATGCACAGAGAAGTTAATAAGGTGCCTAAGATAATGCAGCCAGCAAGCGATGGAGCTGATAGGGCTGACCTATGTACTTGAGAGCCATTGGAAATTTTGCGGAAATTTTTGTCCTGTGTTCCATGAGGACTATACCAACTTACGTTCCTACCAACAGTTTCTAAGAATTCCCTTTTCTCCATATCTTTGCCAACATTTGGTGTCTTTTGACTTTTGGATAATGATCATTCTAAAGTGTGTGAGATAAAATGTCACTGTGGTTTTGGTTTGCATTTCCCTGATGATTAGTGATGCTGCCTATGCTTTCACATACCTATTGTCCAGGTCTTCTTTTCACAAATGTCTATTTATCTTCCTTGCTCATTTTTAATAGGTTTATTGGTTTATTTTGCTATTTAGTTATATGACTTCCTATTACATTTTAGATATTAACCCCTTATCAGATTTGCAAGTGTTTTCTTTCATTCTGTATGGAAGAAAATTCTTTTACATTTTATTGTTTTCTTTGCTCTGCAGAAATTTTTAATTTGATGTAGTCCTACTTATTTTTGCACTTGTTGTCTGTGCTTTTGATGTCAAATTCCAAAAACTGCTGCCAAGCTAATATCAAGAAGCATTTTCCCTCTGTTTTCTTCTTGGAGTTTTACGGTATCTGGTCTTAGGGTTAAGTCTTTAATCTGTTTTTAGTTGATTTTTCTGTATAGTGTAAGATAAGGGTCCAGTTTTATTATTTTGAATACCCAGTTCTCCCTGCACCATTTGTCAAAGAGACTATTTTTTCTTCACGTGTACTCTTGTCACATTTGCTGAAAATTATTTGATCGTATATATGTAAATTTCCTCCCTGGCTGTCTATTCTGTTCTCTTGGTTTATCTGTTTTTATGCCAATACTATGCTAGTAGATTACTGTAGCTTTGTAGTAGATTATGAAATAAGGTAATTCAATACCTCCAACTTTGTTTTTGTCACTCAAGATGGCTGTAACTATTCAGGATATTTTTGTTTCTATATAAATTTTAGAATTGGTTTTCTTATTTCTTTGAAAAATTCACTGGAAATTTGATAGAGGTGGCATTAAATCTATAGATAATTTGGGGTAGTATGGACATCTTAACAATATTATATTTCTTCCAATTAATGACCATGGGATATCTATTTATTTTATGTTTTATTTAACTTCTTAAACATTTTACAGTTTTCAGTATACACATCTTTCACCTCCTTGGTTAAATTTATTTGTAAGCATTTTATTTCTTATGTTTTTATAAATGTAATTTTCTGATTTTAATATAATATTTTATTAGTATATGGAAATGCAACTGATTTTGTATGTTAAATTTGTATCCTGCAACTTTAGTCAACTTACTTTTAACAGCTTCTGGTGGACTTGTGGTATATTTTATTTTTATTTTTAATTTTTATTGCATTTTAGGTTTTAAGGTACATGTGCAGACCATGCAAGATAGTTGCATAGGTACACACATGGCAGTGTGTTTTGCTGCCTTCCTCCCCTTAACCCACATTTGGCATTTCTCCCCAGGCTATCCCTCCCAAACTCCCCCGCCCCTGCTGTTCCTCCCCTATTACCCCCAATAGACCCCAGTGTGTAGTACCCCCTTCCCTGTGTCCAAGAGTTCTCATTTTTCCTCATCTGCCTGAGTGAGAATATGTGGTATTTCGTTTTCTGTTCTTGTGTCAGTTTGCTGAGAATGATGTTCTCCAGATTCATCCATGTCCTTACAAAGGACACAAACTCATCATTTTTGATTGCTGCATAATATTCCATGGTGTATATGGGCCACATTTTCCCAGTCTATCATTGAAGGGCATTTGGGTTGGTTCCAGGTCTTTGCTATTGTAAACAGTGCTGCAATGAACATTCGTGTGCATGTGTCCTTATAGTAGAACAATTTATAGTCCTTTGGATATATACCCAGTAATGGGATTGCTGGGTCAAATGGAATTTCTATTTCTAGGTCCTTTACGAATCGCCACACTGTCTTCCACAATGGTTGAACTAATTTACACTCCCACCAACAGTGTAAGAGTGTTCCTATTTCTCTGCATCCTCTCCAGCATCTGCTGTCTCCAGATTTTTTAATGATCGCCATTCTAACTGGCGTGAGATGGTATCTCAATGTGGTTTTGATTTGCATCTCTCTAATGACTAGTGATGATGAGCATTTTTTCATATGTTTGTTGGCCTTATGTATGTCTTCTTTTGTAAAGTGTCTGTTCATATCCTTTGCCCATTTTTGAATGGGCTTCTTTGTTTTCTTTTCCTGTAAATCTGTTTGAGTTTTTTGTAAATTCTGAATATCAGCCCTTTGTCAGATGGGTAAACTGCAAAGATTTTTTCCCATTCTGTTGGTTGCTGATTCACTCTAGTGACTGTTTCTTTTGCTGTGCAAAAGCTATGGAGTTTGATTAGGTCCCATTTGTCTATTTTGGCTTTTGTTGCCAATGCTTTTGGTGTTTTGGTCATGAAGTCCTTGCCTTCTCCTATGTCCTGAATGGTTTTGCCTAGATTTTCTTATAGGGTTTTTATGGTGTTAGGTCTTATGTTTAAGTCTTTAATCCATCTGGAGTAATTTTAGTGTAAGGTGTCAGGAAGGGGTCCAGTTTCTGCTTTCTGCACATGGCTAACCAGTTTTCCCAACACTTTATTAAACAGGGAATCCTTTCCCCATTGCTTGTTTTTGTCTGGTTTATCAAAGATTATATGGTTGTAGATATGTTGTGTTGCCTCCAAGGTCTCTGTTCTGTTCCATTGGTCTATATCTCTGTTTTGGTACTGGTACCATGCTGTTTTGATTACTATAGCCTTGTAGTATAGTTTGAAGTCTGGTAGTGTGATGTCTCCCGCTGTGTTCTTTTTGTTTAGAATTGACTTGCCTATGCGGGCTGTCTTTTGGTTCTGTATGAAGTTCATGGTGGTTTTTTTCCAGTTCTGTGAAGAAATTCAATGGTAGCTTGATGGGGATAGCATTCATTCTGTAAATTACTTTGGGCAGTATAGCCATTTTCACGATATTGATTCTTCCTAACCATGAACATGGAATGTTTCTCCATCTGTTTGTGTCCTCTCTTATTTCGTTGAGCAGTGGTGTGTAGTTTTCCTTGAAAAGGTCCCTTACGTTCCTTGTAAGTTGTATTCCTAGGTATTTTATTCTCTTTGTAGCAATTGTGAATGGCAGTTCATTCTTGATTTGGTTCTCTTTAAGTCTGTTATTGGTGTATAGGAATGCTTGTAATTTTTGCACATTGATTTTATATCCTGAGACTTTGCTGAAGTTGCTTATCAGTTTCAGGAGTTTTTGGGCTGAGGTGATGGGGTCTTCTAGGTATACTATCATGTCGTCTGCAAATAGAGACAATTTGCCTTCCACCTTTCCTATTAGAATACCCTTTATTTCTTTTTCTTGCCTGATTGCTCTGGCTAGAACTTCCAGTACTACATTGAATAGGAGTGGTGAGAGAGGGCATCCTTGTCTACTGCCAGATTTCAAAGGGAATACTTCCAGTTTTTCCCCATTAAGTATGACATTGGCTGTTGGTTTGTCATAAATACCTTTTATTACTTTGAGATATGTTCCATCAATACCGAGATTATTGAGGGTTTTTAGCATAAAGCGTTGTTGAATTGTGTCAAATGCCTTCTCTGCGTCAATTGAGATAATCATGTGGTTTTTGTTTTTGGTTCTATTTATGTGGTGAATTATGTTTATAGACTTGCGTATGTTGAACCAGCCTTGCATCCCTGGGATGAATCCTACTTGATCATGATAGATAAGTTTTTTAATGTGCTGTTGCAATCGGTTTGCCAGTATTTTATTGAAGATTTTTGCATCTATGTTCATCATGGATATTGGCCTGAAGTTTTCTTTTCTTGTTGAGTCTCTGCCAGGTTTTGGTATCAGGATGATGTTGGTCTCATAAAATAATTTGGGAAGGGATCCCTCTTTTTGGATTATTTGGAATAGTTTCAGAAGGAATGGTACCAGATCCTCTTTGTGTGTCTGGTAGAATTCAGCTGTGAACCCATCTGGACCTGGGATATTTTTGTGTGGTAGGCTCTTAATTGCTGCCTCGACTTCAGACCTTGTTATTGGTCTATTCATAGTTTTGGCTTCCTCCTGGTTTAGGCTTGGGAGGACACAGGTGTCCAGGAACTTATCCATTTCTTTCTGGTTTACTAGTTTATGTGCATAGAGTTGTTTGTAGTATTCTCTGATGATGGTTTGAATTTCTGTGGAATCTGTGGTGATTTCCCCTTTATCGGTTTTTATTGCATCTATTTGGTTGTTCTCTCTTTGCCTTTTTATCAGTCTGGCTAGTGGTCTATTCTGTTGATCTTTTCGAAAAAACAGCTCTTGGATTTATTGATTTTTTGAAGGGTTTTTCATGTCCCTATCTCCTTCAGTTCTGCTCTGATCTTAGTTATTTCTTGTCTTCTGCTAGGTTTTGAGTTTTTCTGATCTTGCTCCTCTAGCTCTTTCAATTTTGATGATAGGGTGTCAATTTTGGATCTCTCCTTGCTTCTCATATGGGCACTTATTGCTATATATTTTCCTCTACAGACTGCTTTAAATGTGTCCCAGAGATTCTGGTATGTTGTGTCTGCGTTCTCGTTGGTTTCGAAGAACTTCTCATTGGTTTCGAAGAACTTCTTTATTTCTGCCTTCATTTCATTGTTTATCCAATTAACATTCAAGAGCCAGTTGTTCAGTTTCCATGAAACTTTGTGGTTCTGAGTTAGTTTCTGAATCCTGAGTTCTAACTTGATTGCACTATGGTCTGAGAGACTGTTTGTTATGATTTCAGTTGTTTTGCACTTGCTGAGGAGTGCTTTACTTCCAGTTATGTGAGCAATTTTGGAGTAGGTATGATGTGGTGCTGAGAAGAATGTATATTCTGTGGATTTGGGGTGGAGAGTTCTGTAAATGTCTATCATATTTGCTTGTTCCAGGTCTGAGTTCAAGCCCTGGATATCCTTGTTAATTTTCTGTCTGGTTGATCTGTCTAATATTGACAGTGGAGTGTTAAAGTCTCCCACTATTATTGTGTGGGAGTCTAAGTCTCTGTAAGTCATTAAGAACTTGCATTATATATCTGGGTGCTCCTGTATTGGGTCCATATGTATTTAGGATCATTAGCTCTTCTTGTTGTATCGATCATTTTACCATTATGTAATGACCTTTTTTGTCTCTTTTGATTTTTGTTGCTTTAAAGTCAATTTTATCAGAGACGAGAAATGCAACTCCCACTTTTTTTTTGCTCTCCATTTGCTTGGTAAACCTTCCTCCATCCCTTTATTTTGAGCCTTTGTGTATCCTTGCATGTGAGATTGGTTTCCTGGATACAGCACACTGATAGGTTTTGTTTTTTTATCCAATTTGCCAGTCTGTGTCTTTTGAATGGTGCATTTAGCCCATTTACATTTAGGGTTTATATTGTTATGTGTGAATTTGATACTGCCATTTTGATTCTAGCTGGCTGTTTTGCTCATTAGTTGATGCAGATTCTTCATTTTGTTGATGTTCTTTAGCATTTGGTATGTTTTTAGAATGGCTGGTACTGGTTGTTTCTTTCTATGTATAGTGCCTCTTTCAGGATCTCTTGTAAAGCAGGCCTGGTGGTGACAACATCTCTGAGTACTTGCTTGTTATCAAAAGATTTTATTTTTCCTTCACTTATGAAGCTCAGTTTGGCTGGATATGAAATTCTGGGTTGAAAGTTCTTTTCTTTAAGGATGTTGAATATTGGCCCCCAATCTTTTCTGGGTTGTAGAGTTTCTGCCGAGAGATCTGCTGTGAGTCTGATGGGCTTCCCTTTGTGGGTGACCCAACCTTTCTCTCTGGCTGCCCTTAGTATTTTCTCCTTCATTTCAACCCTGGTGAATCTGATGACTATGTGCCTTGGGGTTGCTCGTCTTGTGGAATATCTTTGTGGGGTTCTCTGTATTTCATGGACTTGAGTATCGGCCTGCCTTGCTAAGTTGGGGAAATTTTCCTGGATAATATTCTGGAGTATTTTCCAGCTTGGATTCATTCTCTGCATCATATTCTGGTACACCTATCAAACATGGGTTAGGTCTCTTAACATAGTCCCACATTTCTTGGAAATTTTGTTCATTCCTTTTTGCACTTTTTTCTCTAATCTTTGTTTCTCTTTTTATTTCATTGAGTTGATCTTCGACTTCTGATATTCTTTCTTCTGCTTGGTCAATTCGGCTGTTGAAACTTGTGCGTGCTTCACAAAGTTCTAGTGTTGTGTTTTTCAGCTCCTTCAATTTATTTGTATTCCTCTCTAAGTTGTCCATTCTTGTTATCATTTCCTTGAATCTTTTTTCAAATCTTTTTTCAAGGTTCTTAGTTTCTTTGCATGGATTTAGAACATGTTCTTTTAGCTCACTGAAGTTTCTCATTATCCACCTTCTGAAGTCTGATTCCATCATTTCATCACACTAATTCTCTGTCCAGCTTTGTTCCCTTGCTGGTGAGAAGTTTTGGTCCTTTGTAGGAGGTGAGGTGTTTTGGTTTTTGGTGTTTTCCTCCTTTTTGTGCTGGTTTCTTTCCATCTTTGTGGATTTATCCACCTGTCATCTTAGTAGTTGCTGACTTTTTGATTGGGTTTCTGAGTGGATGCACAGATTGCTGATGATGAAGTATTTCTATTACTTAGTTTTTCTTCTAACACTCTAGCCCCTCTGCTGTAGGACTGCTGAGGTCCACTCCAGGCCCTGCTTGTCTGGGTACACCTGTAGCAACTGCAGAACAGTGAGGGATGCTACCAGTTTCTTCTTCTCCTATCTTTGTCCCAGAATGATGCCCACCAAATGTCAGTCTGATTCGTCCTTTTTTGAGGTGACTCTTTGGATATACAGGGGTCCAGGAGCTGCTTGAGGAGATGGTCTGTATTTTATAAGAGCTCAAGTGGTGAGCTGTGAGCTCTGTTGTTCATTCAGGGTTGTTGGGCAGGTGTGTTTAGGTCTGCTGCAACAGAACTTATAAAACTTCCTATTTTTTCCCTCAGATGCTCTGTGTCAGGGAGTTGGGGCTTTATGAGTATCCATTGCACTGTCCTGCCCAGCTTGGAGGCAGTCTAGTCAATATTTGCCTGCTGAGGTTCCGCCCTCCTAATCTGGGGTCTGCCCTGCTGCCACAGGGCTCCGCCCTACTGTGGTGGGCTCTTCCCTGTTGGCTGAGTCTCTCCATTATGACGGGTTGCCTTGGCAATGGCAGGCTGCTTCAGCAATGGGCATGTACCTCAGGAGGGGCGGATTGCGTCCATAGTGGCAGACGCCCCTCCCCCACTGAGCTGCAATGTCCTGGATTCAGCTGAGCCCGCAGTAAAACTCTCAACCCTGAGTGTTTCAAATCACCATTTTGTTTGTCTCTGTGTGGGTGGGACCCGCCGAGCCTGATAACCTGGCTCCCTGCCTCAGAGTCCTTTCTCTCTCTCTCCCTCTCTCTCTTTTTTTTTAAGTTGAACAGTTGATTCTCTCACAGGTGTTTCAGTCACCTGCTGATAGGGCACTGGGATCTGTGTGATTTCCCATGCCATGACCCACTGCACCGGCTCAAATCACGCTTCCCAGGAATCTTTTGGTCTGGCTCACTGTTCAAGTCCCATTTAATCAGATGGATATGTTAATCTGACCTCCCAAATCTCAGATTGCCAGTTTAACAGGGCACCCAGACCAGTGAGTTTTGTGCAGGGTGCAGCCACGCCACAGCGCTGGCCAAAACAGCCATGCAAGCCAAAAGGGCTGTGCTGGTGTCCTGTGTCTCTCCTACACCTGGGAATTTCCCCGTTCCATGGGCAACAAAGGTCCATCTGAAAAATGCGGCTAGGACTCACCCTCTGCGCTTTCACTGAGAGCTGCAATCCCGAGTTGTTCCTACCGTGCCATCTTGGAAATCACTTGTGGTATATTTTCAAAAGAAGTAAAATCACAATCCTGAAGAGAGATTTGTACTCCTATTCATTCCAGCATTATTCATAATAGCAAGATATAAAACAACTTTATATTTATATATGTACATATATACACACACACATATCTATTTATCTATCTATCTATCTATATATGTATATAAGAATTTTATTATATATATATAGATAAAATTGCACTTTAGGTTCTGGGACACATATGCAGAACATGCAGAATTGTTGCATAGGTACATTCATGGCAATGTGGTTTACTGCCTCCCTCCCCCCGTCATCTATATCTGACATTTCTCCTCATGTTATCCCTCCCCAACTTCCCTATCCCCGACTTTCCCTCCCCTATTCCTCCATAAAGACAACTTTTGTTTATCCACAGATAAATACATGTAAAAATGTGACACACACAAACACACATACATATGCGTATACATATATATATATATAATAAAACATTATTCAGCCTTTAAAAGAAGGAAATCCTGATACTTGTGAAAACATCAATGAACCTGCAGGAATTTAGACTTAGTGAAATAAGCCAGACTCAGAAAGACAATTATGGAGTGACTCACATTTATGTAAATGAGAAAAAAAAATGCTGAACTCATGTTAACAGAGAGCTGAATGGTGGTTATCAAGGTCAGAGAGGTGGGGAAAAGGGGAAATAATGATTGAAAGTAACTAATATTCAGTTATAATAAACACTTTCTGGATACCTAAGTACAGCATAGTGACTATAGCTAAAAAAAGAATTATACTTGGAATTTGCCGAGAGAGTAGATCTCAAGTGTTCTCAACAAAAGAAAACTCTATGAGATGTTAAATATGTTAATTGGCTTGGCTGCAGTAATCATTTCACATATATCAAAACATCATGCTGTACAACTTAAATATACACAATTTCCATTTGTAAATCATTCCTCAATAAAGTAAGAAACAAAACTCAGAATGCATCCTGAAAAAGCTTTCAGGAAGAGTGACTGGGAATGCTAGTTGATGTATCCATAAAGGTTATCCTAGTCATGAAAATGTAGCACAGGTTCCAAACAGAAGAAAAAGATTGTGCAATACTGCAAACAACTGAGAATGTGTGTTTGCAGAACTGCCCATTTATGTTGTCAGGAATTTATGTTTAAATTCCTGCAGGTTCATTGATGTTTCCACAAGTGTCTGTATCCTGGGGTGGGTGGTTAGCAGCATCCCTGGGAAAGGAGCTGGACAGGTAGGAGGGAGGCTGCTGCACATGGTTTTTATGTCTTAAGAAAGAGCTTGGACTGTTTTTTGTGGCTGTGGAAGAAAAGAAATAACTGTGGAATCTTAAGAATTATGTAAAGTTTACAAGGTTAGATTTGTGACTTTATTGAACAATTATTTTGTCATCATAAGTTGAGATCTTTGCTGCCTGACAAGTCTTTGTTTTTTTTTTTTTTTTGTTTGTTTGTTTTTTTGTTTTTTTGGCTCCTCAGGCAGACGAAGTCCTCTGGGATTTCCTGCAGTCACAGGTGGTTATAGAGGAATCCATCCTGAAGTCAGACAGAGCCCTCACTGCTGGAGAGAAGGCCATAGCAGGTACAGGGGCAGGGATCTCAGTGGGGTTGGTAGTTTCCTGCAGTGCCATCTTCCTGATCACAACAAAAGATATTCTGGATACAAGGAGCTTCAAATGTCATAAACATTCAGTTAAAATATTAATAACTTCTGCATACCAAATGTATAGCACAGTTACTATAGTTAAAAAATTATTGTATACTTGGAATTTGCTTTCTCTTACTATAGTTGAAGGAGCTTCTTCCTACTGTGGAACATATACTCTGCTAAATTCCAAAATATCAAGGGGATTAGGGTTGAACCTCCAGCCAGTGTCTTCACATCACATTATTCAACATTCTCTTCCAGACATAGCTAGTGGGAGAATTCAGAGATTCCCAATCCCTCACTTTTGTGCTTTTCTCTAAGTCAGTTTGATCTGAGCTCAGGAGGGCAAAACTCAGGCATAACTGTCATTTTCTTCCCTCTCTAAAACCTTTGTGGAATAGCAGAGCTGTCCATGAGGGAGGCAGCTGAGAAGGAACAGGAGTTGTTAAGACAAAAACAGGAGGAGCAACAGCAAATAATGGAGGCTCAACAGAGAAGCTTCCAGGAAAACATAGCCCAACTGGAGAAGAAGATGGAGAGGGAAAGGGAAAACCTCCGCAGAGAGCATGAAAGGATGCTGGAACACAAGCTGAAGGTGAGTCTCAATGAAGCATGGCAGTGCTTGAGGGACAATGCTCTGCTTCTTTAGGAAAGGCAGGACCAAAATTTTAGGCACAGTGACGATCCCAGAAGGAAACACAAAAGTTGTATGTTTCACTAAAATCTCAAATACATCTGAATTGTACTGAAGCCTGAAAGTCTACAAGACTCCAGCATGTTCTTCATGTTAGACTTTGGAGAGTATACATGACATCTCCCAGGGTATCAGGCTGCTGTATGTGGTGATTATAGGATGGTCTCACTGTCCCCCAATTAAATAGGACCTGAGTCCACCCGTCTTTGGGATTTGGGGCACAACCATCAAATACCTGAAATAGATCAATCTGGATGAAAGTTTCAGATTTGGCTTGATAAGAAATGATATTGAAAGATTAGAAATTGCTCCATTTGTTTCTGTATCTGCCTGATTCATCCTATACAACTAGAGTAAAATACATTCCTTGTCCCAACCTGGAGCTTGACAACCAATATATACTGGGTCAGCAGACCCTATTATTTGCTAGATGAGCATGGCCATGCTACATCAGTGGAAATTAGAATTAATTAGAGTGAAACCTGCATTCCCTCTCAAAGGGCATTCTTTGTGCTGGAACAAAATTTCTTCCCACCTCCAGTGAGATGTTGCTTAAGGAATGTCATAAAGGTATAAACCATGTATACTCCCACTATGCAGGTCCAACCACGTGGAAATGTTAAGTACATCAAAAAGTTTTCTAAGATAATAGAGAAATAGACACATATGCTTAACTGTTGAATTTGTTAAACACAAAACTCTCACTCCCTGCAGAAAATTGGGGATTTTCAAATGTGGACTATTCCCCTTTCATAGGAACAAGAAGAAATGTTAATTGAAGGATTTGAAAAGAAATCTGAGGAGTTAAATAAAGAGATTAATCGACTGAAAGAAGAGATTGAAACAGCCAAAAATGAAGAACCCTCAGTGTTTTCAAAGATCCTTGACACAGTTGGCAATGTGATGATTGCAGCTCTACCTGGGGCTGCTAAGCTATTGGGAGTAGGGATGAAATATCTTGGCTCACAGGTATAACAGCCTGAATATTCTTGGTAAGGGAATATAAAATGAGGTTTATTTTATTTTAATAACATAACACTATTGATCATTTTGTAAGTATATGTGTTATAGAAGTTTCATGCAAGAAAAGTTTAAAATTAAAAAGTGATTATCAAAGAATATCAGGGTCTGACATCCACAGAAACAAACTTAATTTTGATTGAACCAATAATTTTTAAAACTGGGAAACAAGGGCCGGGCGTGGTGGCTCATGCCTCTAATCCCAGCACTTTGGGAGGCCGAGGTGGGTGGATCATGAGGTCAAGAGATCGAGACCATCCTGGTCAACATGGTGAAACCCCGTCTCTATTAAAAATACAAAAAAAAAAAAATTAGCTGGGCATGGTGGTGCATGCCCGTAATCCCAGCTAGTCGGGAGGCTGAGGCGGGAGAATTGCCTGAACCCAGGAGGCAGAGGTTGCCGTGAGCCGAGATCGCGCCATTGCACTCCAGGCTGGAGAACAAGAGCGAAACTCCGTCTGAAAAAAAAAAAAAAATACTGGGAAACAAGTCAGAATTCGTGGCATTATTGCTAGAAAAGGTTTGAGTAAAGCAAAAAGGCAACCGGTAAGATTAAGAAGCCATTAATAACTTGCAATTTATATTATAGTTACAGAAATAATTTCAGTTATAATTAACTTGCAAATTAATGAGAAGGGAGCAACACCACAATTTTTAAATTTTTTTTTAACTTTTAGATTCAGGGATACATGTGCAGGTTTGTTAGAAAGGTAAACTGCATGTCATAGGTGTTTGGTGTACAGATAATTTTAAAACACAAGTATTAAGCCTAGTACCCAACAGGTTTTTTTTCTGATTCTCCCTCTCCTCCCGACCTTCACCCTCATGTAGATACCAGTGTCTCCTGTTCTTCTCTTAGAATCCATGCGTTCTCTTTGTTTGGCTTCCATTTAGAAGTGAGAACATGCGGTATTTGGGATTCTGTTACTGTGTTAGTTCGCTTCTGATAATGACTTTCATATTGCTACAAAGGGCATGATCTCATTTTTTATGGCTGCATAGTATTCAATGGTGTTTGTATATACCACATTTTTGTTATCCAGCGTACTGTTAATGGGCATTTAGGTTGATTCCATATCTTTGCTATTGTGAATAGTGCTGCAATGAACATACACATGCATGTGCCTTTATGGTACAATGATTTATATTTCCATGGGAATATACATTCCCATGGGAATAATGGGATTGCTGAGTCAAATGGCAATTCTAAGTTCTTTGAGGAATCACCAAGCTGCTTTCCATAGTGGCTGAACTAATTTACACTCCCACCAACAGTGTATATGTTCCATTTTCTCTGCAATCTTACCATCATCTGTTATTTTTTGACTTTTTCATAATAGCCATTCTGACTGGTGTGAGATGGTATCATATTGTGGTTTTTGATTTGCATTTCTATAGTGATTAGTGATGTTGAGCATTTTTATATGCTTCTTAACTGCATATATGTCTTATTTTGAAATCTGTCTGTTCGTGTTCTTTGCCCACTTTCTTTTTAATGGGGTTGTTTTTTGCTTGTAAATTTGTTGAAATTTCTCATAGACTCTGGATATTAGATCTTAGTTGGATGCACAGTTAGCAAGTATTTTCTCCCATTTTATAGGTTGTTTGTTGCTTTGTTGATAGTTTTGTTTTACTTTCTTTTTGTTTTTTGAAATAGCGTCTCACTTTACCACCCAGGCTGGAGTACAGTGGCACAAACATGGCACATTGCAGTCTCAATCTCCCAGGCTCAAGCAGTTCTCTCACCTCAGCCCTCCAAGTTACTAGGACAACTACAGGCGCTTACCATCACACAGAGCTAATTTTTTGTAGAAATGGGTTTTGCCATCTTACCCAAGCTGGTCTTAAACTACTGAACTCAAGCAATCTGCTTGCTTCAGCCTCCCAAAGTACTGGAATTTAGGCATGAAGCCACATGTAGCCAATAGCTTCTTTTGATGTGCAGAAGCGCTTTCATTTAATTAGATCTCATTTGTCATTTTTTGTTTTTGTTGTAATTGCTTTTGTTGTCTTCCTCATGAAATCTTAGCTAAGTCTTATGTCCAGAAGGGTATTTCTTAGGTTATTTTCCAGAGTTTTTATAGTTTAATGTTTTATATTTAAGTCTTTAATGCATCTTAAGTTGATTTTTGTATGTGATATAAGCTGGGGGTCTAGTTTCAAATTCTGCATATAGCTGGTCAGTAATCCCAGCACTATCTGTTAAATGGGGAGTTCTTTCCCCATTGCTTGTTTTTGTCAGTTTTGTCTAAGAATAGATGGTTGTAGGTTTACAACATTATTTCTGGACTCTCTGTTGTGTTTCATTTACCTATGTGTCTGTTTTTGTACTAATACCATGCTGTTTTGGTTACTGTAGCCGTGTAGTATAGTTTGAGGTTTGGTAACTTGATGCTTCCTTCTTCATTATTTTTGCTTAGGATTGCTTTGGCTATTAGGGCTCTTTCATGGTTTTATATGAATTTTAAGATACTTTTCTTCTAATTATGTGAAGAATATTATTGGTAGTTTGATAGGAATAGCACTGAACTTTTGTTCAACTCAATATTTTAGGAATTTGTTTCAGCTATCTAGTGCTCAAGACTTGCAGTTAGAATGAACTCCTTGTAATTCTACAAGATAGGCATATTCTCTGGACTATGGGCCTTTTCACGAGGGACACAGACTTCTCTAAACAGCCCTGCTTCCTCATTCTGTGTCCTTTATTTACCAAGCTGTGCTCCTATTTATGAGCATGGAATGTGTTTCTATTTGTTTGTGACATCTCTGATTTCTTTCAGAGTATTTAATAATTCTCATTTAGATAAATTTCACCTACCTGGTTAGCTGTATTTTTAGGTATTTTATTCTTTTTGTGGCAATTGTGAATGGGATTGCATTCCTGATTTGGCTCTTTGCTTGAATGTTATTAATACCACATTTTTTAAATAGACAAAAATATGAAAATAAAAATGTTTAATTTTGCTGACAATAAAAATTTTTCAAAGGAAAATTGTGAGGTTCTTGTTTCAACTCTATCATGGGCATGGAAGAAAAGGACACTGAGCTGGAACAGATTTGGGAAAATAGTCTCATATTAGCTAGTGAAAGTGCGAACTGTTGGAATTATATATCAAAAATTTAAATTCATGTACATTTTCCTAGCAGTTCTATATTGGGTATTTGTATTGTACATATAAATATAAATATAAATATAAATATAATAAATATTTATATTTGGTAAATATAAATATAATTTTTTATATTTATATTTATATTTGGTAAATACAAATATATATATATATCTGTCACTTACCGATGAGGCAAATTTTGGGACATACTTTCAAAGGAATATTCTAAAGTCACTAAAATGAAAAAGGTCTATTTGTACCAGTATGAGAAAGTATTCAAGATATACCATTAGTAAAAAAAAAAAAAAAAAAGATGCAGAATGTATGCTGCTATCACTTACTTTAGGAACTAATGAATATGTGTGTACCTTCTTAGCTCCCTCCAAAAAAAATAAAAAATATACTAGTATCCTGGTCATATCAGGAATGAACTTGAATAGTTAAAGTGAGAAATTAGAGGATAACTCTACATCATATATGTCTTTAACATTTTATGTAAATTCATCATGTATTCAAACATGGATAAATACAATTATAAAAATTGAAATAATAATACATGGATGGGAGCGGTCCCACAACAGGATGAAAGTAATTAATATTACTAGAAATAGCATCAGTCTGCTCAACAGGAAACATCTTCTCACTGGAACAGAGAACTAGAAAGGGCACAAGACATGCTTCCTAATTTTTTTATTATGGCCTTTCAACAAGATTTCAAAGTTTATCCCTAAATATATGGTTAAATACAAAGTTCCCTGGGTTGTCAACTAGTCTCTGAATTCTTCTCCACATTTATAAAAGTGAGTATTTAGAAGAAAATTTTTTCTTCAACACTTTAGGAATATCTTAAGGCTGTCTAGTGATCAAGACTTGTAGCTAGAATTAACTCCTTATAATTCTATAAGCTGGGCATATTCTCTTGACTGAGGGCCTTTCTGCAAGGGACGCAGGCATCTTAAAATAACCCTGCTTCTTTACCTCCTCTCCTTTGTGTACTAAGCCCTGTTCCTCCTTAGGGTGTCCTACTTCCTGACTTTCTGAGGCTAGGTGAGATGCCCTTCTTTGTGTTGCCATGGCACCAACTTGTTACTCCTATCATTGAACTTTTTATATAATTGTGAAATTGAAAATGTTTATTTACTTCTCTCTACCACCTCTTGATGCTTCATCTTCTTCATCAATTTATCTTTAGTTCCAATTACAAAAGCCAGCACAGAGGCTCAAGTGTGTGTTGGTTAACTACATAGTCCACCCTCCAGTAGGTCCCCAATTTATCATATCTTTAAGTGTATTCCCAATCTCTAGAGTTCTCAGTATCAAATACATAATCTTGGGAAGTCATGCAGAAAAGATTCACTGAATCAGAAAGAGCATGCACACTTGTCTGAATCTGCTACGCTGTTCTCTCTCAGGGACTGGACACCCATGGGCTTTGTGTTCTTCAACCTAGTGGAGGGTGTCCAGGTTCTTTGTATCTTGAGCAAAGAATTGGACAAAACACACAGACAAAGCAAGAAAAATATGAAGCAACAACAGCAAAAATTTACTGAAAATGAAATATACTCCATGGTGTGGGAGTGGGCCCAAGCATAGGGGCTCAAGATTCTGTTACAGAATTTGCGGGGTTTAAATACCCTCTAGAGGTTTCCACTGTTTGCTTTGTGTAACTCCTATGTAAATAAAGATAATATTTCCTGTCATAGCTGAATTGTGATTCGGCCTCATGTTCCATTCCTCCAGATCATGATTTCCTGCCTCATTTTTGCCCTGAGAGATGTAATCCCCATAAATCTTTATGGAAGGTGGAGAAACCGAGGATCTTTCTTCTGTAACTGCTTCAGGCTGGCTTGGGGCATAGTCCCTTCCTATTGGGGATCACGGAACTCTTGCCTTTCTCTGTCTAGTGGAGTCAGGGTAGTTTCCTGATGGCCAGGAGTGTTGTTTCACCAGGATCTGGCTGGAATGTTTGTTGCATGATCATCTGAAGCTTGATGGTCTCTAGGTGAGAGGAAGTGAATTTGGTTAAAAGATGTAAGTTAAACTTCAGGAGGTGGACACCTATGCTGTTAAGAATGTTTGTGACAGAAATTTGCAAGAGGAAAAACAAAACCTGGTTATTCAATTAATTTTTTGTTCCACTTAGGTTAGTAGTTTTACACAAGGTAATTTCGTTATTTCTGTGGTCTACCATAACTTAACATAATAACTACAATTGTAATTGATAGCATACACTTAGACATTTGAATTTTAGAAATCTCAGACAATTTTGGGACATATATTAGCATTATTCACAAAAGTATAACCTAAAGAAGACTGAACATAATTCTGGCAATCCTATGTACCTAAATAGCTTAAATAATGCTGTTTGGCTCTTTTCTGGATGATTCAGAGGTCTCCTGATTCATCCAAAAAGCCAGCCATCAGGAAAGACAATGTTGAAACTGAAGTTTGATTTTGGGAAGGCTGTTAAATATGTTCAGAGTTTAAAACACTTGATATTATGAAATAGAATTCTAGATGATCATGAACTATTTATTTTGCCAAAATGATGACTCAGAAATTTTAAAGAAGCAAAAACCTTTTATAACCCTTTACAAATTTTGCCAAAGAGCAAATTAGTGCTTTAAGTAAACCTTGTTTTCTTTTGGATAAGCTGAACTTACTAAAAATAAAAAAAAAAAAACCTTGTTGTTTAATGTTCAGTTTACAGAAAAAAAACATATTTAGTTAATATGTTCACAGAAAAAATTTCTTTTGCAAGATTAATTTTTAGAGACCTCCCACCACTTGTTTGAACATTTAGTTTTTCTTATCTAATTTAAAACAATTCTTTAATCATAGGCAAGAATTTACCTTTCCATGTGTCCTTAAAACCTTTAAAACACACACACACACACACACACACACACACTCTCTCTCTCTCTCTCTCTCTCTCTCTCCATTGTTCTTACACACCTTGCGTGTAAAACTATTTTAGTAGTCTCAAGTACACCTTGTTATGGTGACTCTTAGCCATTTTAATTTTAATGTAAAACATGGCAAGTTATGTTAATTATGTACTAGGTGCTGATAAGGTTTGAATATTTTCAGCATAGTTAGGAGCAGCCAACTCCACGTGTCCTCAGTTTTTACCCAGTTGTAAAGCAGACAAGTCAGGCAATTTTCAAAAGCTAAAGAAGCAGTTTATGACCTTAAAGCATTTAGCAAACCTAATATTTGAACATAATTTAAAGCACATGTTTACATTTTGAAGACATTTGTATTTTACCAATAATCTTTAAAATCATCTTTCTTCTCAAAGATTACTCAGGTCACATGAAGTAAATAAAAGGCATTGCACTATTTACTTTTCTGACAAAATATTAGATTTAAGCTCTTATTAGTATTAAATCAATTAATTAAAGCTCTTTTTGATTAATCATTACTTAACAAGGGAGATGAACAGTGACTTTTACCTTTCATTTAACCAGTTTGCACAGACAGAAAGAGGCTAGAGTCTGACTGGTAAGAAATTCTTGTTCTTTTGCCAGCATGTCATGTTTCTGGGTTCTCTCTCTTTGAGCAGCCCTAGCAACCCTGTTCAACTGTATGCAGACAAACACATTGCCATGAATTAAGAATATTCACAAATAGTTTACAAATTTTGGATAAATTAGGCAGAGAGAAATAATATGACTCAAACTCTATTTATGAGAATATACTCAACACACTTAAAAGTATCAGGAAGCCTAAAATCCAAAAAGTTAGTTTACGGTTAGAAGGCTGGTGTGTTCCATCAATTCTTCTGGGCCCAACAGAGGTAGCCTAGGAATTCCAGATAAATGGAAAAAATGATGACTTGCTAGAAATTCATAGGAAACACAATAACTATTCACAGAAAAAAATAAGAAATTTAACTATATCTTCAAAAAAGTACCAAACTGTTGATACATTTGTTAATAATACTTATTCAATTAATTTAATCAAGGCTAAGAGCTTTAACTATGAAAATGTTAATTAGCCAAATGTCTACAATTCTCTATCAGGTTTTAAAGAATATTTTATTATTTAAACTTTTCCACATCTTTTTGCCCTACTTAGTGATGCCTCACTACATTGTTTCATACATAACCTTTTTAAATTTATAATTTGAACTAACATTTGGATAACTTCTGAATTAGAAAAATTTTTTTTCTCACTAGTAGTATAACCCTTTCTGGCACATTTGTTTATTAAATTATGAGTTAACTATAATTCTTTTCCTTAGTAACCTAAAATTTCAGTGAAATCCTAAAAAGCAAGAAATGCTGAACTATCATATACAGGCATTTAGAGGTAAGAACAATTCCACAATTTTAGAAACAGATTTCCCCATATCACAACCTTAATTGGAAATTACCCATATACTAAATGAGAATGAAAAACAACTTTTAAGATTTTAATTTGCACAAAAAGTTTACCTAAAACATTTATCCTATTCATTCTACTCGCTTTAAACAAGCGAGACATGAAATATCAATCAACATGTAAAATGAACATTGGTTCAGTCCAGAAAAGTGAGACAACTGAAAGTGGGGAGGAGGCTTAGGGGCTTCCAGGTCACAGGTAGGTAGAAGACAAAGAGTTTATTCTTTAGAGTTTCTGATTAGCCTTTCCAAAGAAAGCAATCAGTTGTGCATTTATCTTAGTGAGCAGATGAATGACTTTAAATAGAATAGGAAGAACGTTTGTCCCAAGCATTCCTAGCATGAATTTTCCCTTCAGTTTGGGGATTTTGGGGGCCCAAGATATTTTTATTTCATAAATTACTCTCATTCATCAAAAGAAAGCATACAAACCAAGATCATCTTGTATTAGCTGTGCTTATAGTCTTATAACCTGCTATGCCAGACACTGACATCTCAAAATATCAAGCAAAGACAAAATAAAATCCAGAGAAAATGTATGCTGACAATTCTGAAGATATTTCTATTTTTATTCTATGAATAATTTTAAAGCCAGCTTGTTTAGTAAAGTTATGCTTAAATCACATGAACTTGAAAATTGCTTAGACTGACTGACTTAATTTATGTTTGCTTTTTTACTCATAAGCCAATTTGCTAGACACAACATACAACAATAAATATACATACAAATAAACATATCTAGACATGTATACACACACATAAATGAAGGTCCAATAGTTGTGAACCTTAGCAATACAAACTTGCTGGTTTCACTTTGTTTTCCCCAATAGATAATCCAATAAAGGCTGTTGTTAAATACACTGAGTTCTAAATTTTTCTTCAAAAACCAGTATGTCCACATTTTCAGTTTTCCTGTTCTTTGTTCTTCATTTTAAAGTTTAACTTACTGGTCTCCTTGCCCCTAGTTTCAATAAACAACCCTCCTGCCAGCTCTAATCAGTAGTTCACATCTGTTCCCCTGGTTATCTGCACCTATTCCTCTTGCCAAAACCACACTTTCCCCTCACACATTCCCCTACTAACTTACACATTTAGAGTTCTCACTCATCCTAGTCACCTGCTCCATCCTGAGTCACTCCTGGTCACCTGCTGCATCCTGAGTCACCCCTGGTCATCTGACCTGACCTGAGTCACATTTAGTCACTTGTTCCATAACTGTCTTTCCTGCTGAAACTGCTTTCCCCAGGGTTACTCTAACTCATACCCTGCTCTCTTTTAAATAGCCAATCACAATTAGCTTAGACTGTCTAGTCCAACCCTAGCCAATAGGGAAACAACATAGCAGTACAGCTCCCTGCATCAGAGGTAAGAAACCCCTCCCCTCCTTTGTTCAGGTGTGCTCTCATCATTGCTCCATCCATGAGATGCATCCTTCTATAGAAGTAAATTGCCTTGCTGAGAAAATTTATATTTGAGTGCTATTTCTTTTGCAGCACCAAAGGTTTATTTCTAACAGCTGTGAACCAAAATTTTGGGTACAGCAGTTTCCATGGCAGTTTGATTTTTAAAGGTCAAACCTCCCTGGACTCCAAAGATCACTGGGGCCAAACAGCACCAAAAGAGAGTGTCACACATTAATCAGATCCCCTGCCTAGAACAGCAGCACAAAGGTCCGGATACATCCAACACCATCTTACTTTCCCATTAAACAGTAAAATCCAGACTCCAAACAGTATTGCAAATCCAAGAGAAAATTCTAAAGATGTCTTAGTACTAGACCTCAAAACTTCCACAGAGTGTGTCCCCTTTGGAGAGGTTGAGGTCTGGGGGAATCCCCAGGGTGTTCCCCTGTGGGGTCCAACCTTAAAGTGTCAGATGTCTCTGACCTTAGGCAGGCATCATTGCCATGTACATGTTTTCCCTCCAGATGCAGTGGCCTACTATGAACTTTATAAGGATAGCCATGGTAATGATAGGAATTAGAGGTTGGGTGGGCTTATTTTTTTTTTTTTTTTGTCCTTAGCCAGTAGAGTAGGGGAAGGGAAGAATTTAGCATAAGAAAAAGAGGTTTAAGTCACCTGAAACATGTGCATTTCCTCCAGGCTGTACCACCTGTAGGGATCAGGGACCACAACTGAAAAAAATTAAAAAAAAAAAAGAGGCCTCCCCTTCCAGGCAAAGAAATTATCCCCATTGACTCCTTGGCCTTCAGGCAACACTGGGGAGTAACCCCTAGTCAGTTTCCCTCAACTGACTCTTTCCAAAGAGCTGCTAGGAAGCAGCCACTGAAAGACTGAAAAAGAAAGACATGAGAAAAGAAAATGGAAGACTCTCGTTCTTTAAGTGAACCCAGCAGTGGTGGTTAAGTGCTTCCATGTGGAAACTCCTTAATTTCACTGGCCACAGCCAGAAACCTGGAGTTGCCTTTGTGTTTGGGTGCTGCCCACCAAGTGTTCCGAGTTGGAAAGAGAAAGACATGGAGAGAGAGAGAGAGAGAGAGAGAGAGAGAGAGAGAGAGAGAGAGACAGAGAGAGACAGAGAGAGAGAGACAGAGACAGAAGGAGTGATATTCCCTTGTATGGAGCAGAAAGAAAAAGGAGAAAATGAATTTCAAACTTTGGGCTTACCTCCTCCTGGCTGACTCGCCAAATGTGTTACTGGTAGAGGGTGTCCAGATTATTGGCATCTCAAACAAAGAATTGGAAAATCTGGAAAGCCCCATGACTTTGGAGAGGTAAGGTAAAAGTCCAAAGTTCCAGCAAGAAAAAACAGAGAAAGCAGTGCAGCCAAATTCAGAACTAAAGAGAAGAGAATAGACTTGTAACTTTCTCATTGAAGCTGCCTCCTTCCCAACTCTAGAAGATTTCTACTCTGGGTAAGACTAGGACTTATAAAGATTTATGAGCATTCATTAGTTTTCTCTAAGTTGACCATCCCCAATATAGGCTCTGGTTGAGCCAGCTGCAGGATACAAGTCCTCATGAAATCCTGGCCTTAGGTGGCTGCATGTCATGTCACTTTGTTCACTCTAATTCCTCCTGGGTTGAATTAGGCTTCGGTAGAGGTGGAACAGATGCTCAGAGAAACTAATGTTCTAGGATTGTTATTTCTTTTCTGAAACCATCTTAAATTCCCGTTGTCTTTAAATATCTGCCTAATAGACTCTGCCCCTTTCTTTATTGTCAACTTTTTTTTTTTTTAATTTTTATTGCATTATAGGTTTTGGGGTACATGTGCAGAACGTGCAAGATAGTTGCATAGGTACACACATGGCAGTGTGTTTTGCTGCCTTCCTCCCCTTCACCCACACTTGGTATTCATCCCCAGGCTATCCCCCCAGCCCCCCCCACTGTCCCTCCCCCATTTCCCCCAACAGTCCCCAGTGTATAGTAGACCGCCTCTCTGTGTCCATGTGTTCTCATTTTTCTCACCCACCTATGAGTGAGTATATGCAGTATTTCTTTTTCTGTTCTTGTGTCAACTTTTATAGCTCTAGTTAAGTGAAGGTAGGCAACTTGGGATCTGCAAAAAGAGGCAACACATTATTGTAACTGAGGAGCTTGCAACAATTTGTGCCACCACATTTTCTGGTTGATTTCTATTTTATGGTAGCATGGTGCATGCTACAGAATTGGACAGACCCTTTCTCTATTCTCACTCAACTTCCATAGACACTCTATCTTTTTAGTTTCTAGTTTACCTTTCTTACTTGCCAGTGGATCCTGTAGAACACTGCTCTAGGAGAAAATGGGTCATGATCACAGAAAAATAAAAGTTGTTTTTTCCATCTTCTGCTGAAGCAATGGGGAGCCAAATAATTCAATATAAGCTTCCAGTGGAACAAGTAAGAAGTAACCAACTCTATAGTGGAAGCAAACCACTCTTTATTATAGGGTAAGAATGAAATGCGTACAATAAAGAAGTATTTATCATATGCATTTACTTTTATCTTAAAGAGATTATATATTTTGTATCATGATCACATAAGTTACAAGGATTTAGACATTCAACTTGAAAACACAAAATTAAGGCATTACTACAGGAAGGCTTTTCACTCCTTTTAACTTTGCAAAAGTTATCAAAATATTCAAAGTATCAAGCTTTGGGTAAAGATAGTATGATTACAATTGTGCATAGGCTACTCTCAATACAGCAGAGATCAGACAACATACAAACCATGGTTTTTCAAAGAATGTTTCCTGGTGTGACTTCATTACATGGAATAATTAAAAACCATATGCAGGCCGATATACATGGAGGTAATGATGAATCAATCTTAAAATGCAGAGAGTTCAAAATCTGATAATATTATTGAGTCAAAAATCAACAGAGTACATGTCAGGTGTACTCTGACATGCACTTGCATAAATAATGTGTGAATGCTGAGGCACAGTGAGAAGAAGCCATTGGGTAACCTGAGTCCCACAGTCTGACTAGACCCTGTCCACAGAGGGGCTTGGAAGAAATCGGTACCAAGAATGGGTTAGAATGGTATCTATGTTTCAAAGTATAGGGATGTGTATGACACAATATTCCCCCAGTGAAAATTACTATTACTGTATACATGAGCTCAGCAGGCTCAGCTTTGCTCAGTCCAAAGATCTAAATGTGAACCTTAAAAGGTTCCAAAGAAAATTTTGTAATTAATTCAAAAGAGCGAGAGTTGGACACCTAGAAAAAATTCCATTTTCTAGAAAATGACATAGAAGATGAACTGGTGGGAATGCAAGCTTGTACAACTTTCTGTAGAGGAAATTGGCAATATCTAAAAAATTACATACTCTCATCTTTTGACCAAGCAATCCCACTGGTAGGAATCTATCCTGAAATTACTCCTATAACTATATAAAAATACACATGCACAAAGTTAACAGAATTATTCATTGTAGCGTTGTTTGTAATTGCAAAATGTTTGAAACAATCTAAATGCTCATACATTAAAGAGTGATTTAATAAACTGGGGTATAATCCACATAAAGAAGTAGATACATGTTAAAAGGATTTTAAAAGTTTTCTATGAACAGATGTGGAGGGATTTCCAAATTTCTATATGATGTGATCTTCATGTTAGAAAATATGTATATTCTCCTTTGTGAAAAGAAAATCCAAGGGGTAAACCAGAAACTAACAAGATTGGGTATCTATGGAGGACAGGTGGGAATGTGGTAGGAAGAACAGAAGACCACTGCATGGGAGAAGAGGGCTAAGATGAAGGAGAAGTCACACTTCTCTGACAATATCTTTTTGAAAACCTTTGAATTTCAGAACCATGATGTTTCACAAACTCAAAAAATAAATCATACTTAAAATCAACCAAGATACCAAGATGTGAGGGAGGCCACAATGAAACACAAGTGGTAACAAATGTGACTGTTTTACAAATGAATAATTGAACCATACTGAAGAGGGTGGAGAAGCAAAGAAACTAACCCAAACAACTTTGGAATGCAGTGTTTTGAGGGTGTATATAAGGCTAAAGACAAAAAGAATGGCACACTAATAATTGTCTGTAGTAAGTAAATTTATTTTTCCAGACTTAATACCAGTATTGAAACTACTATATGAAAATACTAGGATTGAGCAAGGAAGCAAATGTATTATGTATTAGGAGACCAAAGTCTAGCTATTTAGAGAAAATGGTTTAAAAGGGAAAGCCAAAAGCTTAAATAAGCTCACATGTGTTGGATTGGAATTAGAAATAACAACAGAATCTCAAGCTTTATTATAGAAACGTTCAGATAAAAAATAAACATAGATGTGTATATATGTCTTAGCATTCATACATATATTTCTTAACTTTGCTCCTGCGTGGGTCTAGAAATAATGAGCACTCCTAGAGTGATATCTTGGTGACGAGGTACCATTATCCAATGAAAGACACCAAAGATATTGGGAGAAATGGTGAATTTATTCTAGGGATAAAGCAGGAAAAAAACAGATATTTTTCCTAGAATATGGTGTGTGGCCAAAAAGGAAAGAAGCACTAAAAATAAAATGAAATCATTAAAAAAGAAAAAAACCTGGGATCCAGCTTGAAGAAGCTCTCAGTGGTGAAATCTAGGACAAGTTGAGTAACAAAATAAATATTGACAGTAAAGTATTGAAGCCCTCAGAATAAAACTAATATCTGATACAAATAAATGATTAAATCAGCAAACAAAAAAATAAAGAAGTAACAGCCCTTGCTCTTGGTACAACTGAAGTTAATAAATATAGAAACAATGACTATAGTAGAAAATCCTTTTTAGTCAAACACCACAAAAAGAATCATAAATAAAACTAAAAGTAGGGGCTGGAAAAAAAAGTATGATAAGATTATATCTGCAGTCTCCAAACTGTTTCTCAAAGTGGAAACTTTTTCTGTTTTTTCTTTTTGTTCTTTAAGCCCTGGGGTACACATGCACATCCAACAGGGTTGCTGCATAGGTACACACATGCCATGGTGGTTGCAGTATCCAACCCCCCGTCACCTACATCAGGCATTTCTCCCAGTGCTTTTCTTCTCCAGCCTCCCCACCTGCTTTTGTCCCTCCCCTACCCTCCAACTCCCCAACCAACACCAGTGTGTGATGTTTCCCTCCCTGTGCCCACCAGTTCACATTGTTCAGCACCCACCTATGACCGAGAATATGCAGTGTTTGGTTTTCTGTTTTTGTGTCACTTTGCTGAGAATGATTGTTTCCAGATTTATCCATGTCCTACAAAGGACACAAGCTCATCCTTTTTTATGGCTGCATAGTATTCCATGGTGTATATGTGCCACATTTTCTTTGTCCAGTCTATCATTGATGGGCATTTGGGTTGGTCAGGTCTTTGCTATTGTAAACAGTGTTGCAATGAACATATGTGTGCATGTGTCTTTATAGCAGAATGATTTATAATCCTTTGGGTATATACCCAGTAATAGGATTGCTGGGTAAATGGAATTTCTTTTTCTAAATATTGAGGAATCGCCACACTGTCTTCCACAATGGTTGAACTAATTTACACTCCCACCAACAATGTAAAAGTGTTCCGATTTCTCCACATCCTCTCCAGCATCTGTCTCCAGATTTTTTAATCAGTGCCATTCTAACTGGCATAAGATGGTATCTCAATGTGGTTTTGATTTGCATTTCTCTAACGACCAGTGATGATGAGCATTTTTTCATATGTTTGTTGGCCATATAAATGTCTTCTTTTGGAAAGTGTCTGTTCATATCCTTTGCCCACTTTTTGATGGGTTTGTTTCTTTTTTTTCTTGTAAATCTGCTTTAGTTCTTTTTAAATTCTGGATATTAGCCTTTTGTCAGATGGGTAGATTGCAAAATTTTTTTCCCATTCTGTTGGTTACTGGTTCACTATAATGCTTGGTTGTTTTTGCTGTACAGAAACATTTAAGTATAATTAGATCCCATTTGTCTATTTTGGCTTTTGTTCCCATTGCTTTTGGTGTTTTAGTCATGAAGTCCTTGCCTATACCTATGTCCTGAATGGTATTGTCTAGGTTTTCTTCTAGGGTTTTTATGGTGTTAGGTCTTATGTTTAACTCTTTAATCCATCTGGAGTTAATTTTAGTGTAAGGTGTAAGGAAGGGGTCCAGCTTCAGCTTTCTGCACATGACTAGCCAGTTTTCCCAGCACCATTTATTAAACAGGGAATCCTTTCCCTTTGCTTGTTTTTGTCAGGTTTATCAAAGATTGTATGGTTGTAGATATGTTGTGTTGCCTCCGAGGCCTGTGTTCTGTTCCATTGGTCTATATCTCTGTTTTGGTACCAATATCATGCTATTTTAATTATTACAGCCTTGTAGAATAATTTAAAGTCTGGTAGTGTGATGCCTTCAGCTTTGTTCTTTTTGCTTAGGATTGTCTTGGCTATGCAGGCTCTTTTGGTTCCATATAAAGTTAAAAGTTTTTTTCCAGTTCTGTGAAGAGGGTCGATGGTAGCCTGATGGGGGTAACATTGAATCGGCAAATTACTTTGGGGGGTATGGCCATTTTCACAATACTGATTCTTCCTAACCATGAGCATGGGGTGTTTTTCCATTTGTTTGTGTTCTGTCTTATTTCCTTGATCAGTGGTTTGTAGTTCTCCTTGAAGAGGTCTTTTACATCCTTTGTTAGTTGTATTCCTAGGTATTTTGTTCTCTTTGTAGTTACTGTGAATGGAAGTTTGCTCATTTTTTTATGGCTGCATACTATTTCATGGTGTATATGTGCTCTGAATTTTAGAACCATGTTTGGCTCTCTGTCTGTTATTGTTGTATAGGAAAGCTGTATTGGTCTTCTTAGAAATGCACAAGAAAGAATGTTCAAGAACAGAAAATAAAAATGTATGCCCTATTGTAGAATTCAGCTAAACTAACTGACCAGACATTACTTTCCATTTCAATTTTTCCTTGCAGACAAGGGGACGCCATGAACATAACATCAGAGAGCCACATGCCAGGCCCAGTGTGCCTCATTGAGAACACTAAAGGGCATCTGGTGGTGAATCCAGAAGCTCTGGAGAACCTCTCTGCCATCACACAGCCTGTAGTAGTGGTGGCAGTTGTGGGCCTCTACCACACAGGCAAGTCCTACCTGATGAACAAGCTGGCTGGGAAGAACAAAGGTGAGTGACACCAGGAAAGCTTGGATGAGCCCCATCTGTCTAGTTACACAGTCAATATCCAGTAAAAAGATGAGATGAGGCCAGGCACGGTGGCTCAAGCCTGTAATCCTTGCACTTTGGGAGGCCAAGGTGGGTGGACCACGAGGTCAAGAGATAGAGACCATCCTCGTCAACATGGTGAAACCCCGTCTCTACTAAAAATACAAAAAATTAGCTGGGCATGGTGGTGCGTGCCTGTAATCCCAGCTACTCAGGAGGCTGAGACAGGAGAACTCCTGAACCCAGGGGACGGAGGTTGCAGTGAGCCAAAATCGCGCCATTGCACTCCAGCCTGGGTAACAAGAGTGAAACTCCATCTCAAAAAAAAAAAAGAAGAAGAGATGAGAGAAAGTTGGTCTTGGGGATAAATGTTGAAAGCTAACTTCTAATTCATCAATGAACACTTTATATTCACTATGGAGGATTTAAGTCAACTGACTCTTCCCACTTTGTCTTTATTTTTACATTTCATATATAAATAAGGTGTTAATAAAATATTAACTTAAATAATAATGCATTATTAAATATTTACTGAAATATTCATGTAGTCATAGCAAGTTCCCACAGATCTTTAAGATAAAATGAATGTTTCAATCCCTGTTGGATATTCTAATCTCTTTATTTCCATTTTTTTGTAATTAAGGTCACTATTACTTATAATTTATCTTATCTCTTTTACATGAGACTGTTGTCCAGTGTTGGACAATCAGTGTGGCTTATACAGCACCAGGATACTAGTCAGAAGGCTGATGTTATAGTGTAGTCTGTATGTCTTTCCAACTAAGTCAATCAGTTACCATTTCTACTTTTCAGTCTCATCATTCAGGAAATGAGTGATTTGACTACCATACCTTCGGTTCTTCTGTCAACTCAAAATAACAACAGATAATCACTCTCCAAAGAAATGAATATATTCAGGAATAAGCAGGGGATTTATAAATTCTGGAAATGCATGCTATAACAAATCACGAGCTCATCCAGAAAGGTTAAGGGAGTGAGAAACTTTTAAAGGCAAAAAGGAGAAGTATATGCCAGTTTATGTAAAATAAAAGTTCATTGGTTTACAGGATCATATTGCACGTGGTGACATGCACATTGGATCTTGCTTGACAGAGTTTTATGGATATAACCCTAACTGAAGTTTTATGGATATAAACCTAACTGATATAACCCTAAGTAAAGTTTTATGGATATAACCTTAATTGCAGCAAGTAAGGCCATTTGCAAGGTTGTGCTTAGGACTGGCTATTACTAGAAGTACAGAAGTAGCCTTTGTTGAAAGGCTGTAGTTTGTAAATGTCCTTGATAGTAGTTCCCACTACAGGAAAGTATATATGAAGTCCTTCCTTCATGAACTCCTGACTCCATTTTGTTAGAGTTTGGCATAAGTGACTCCATTTTGCTTCTGACAACCTTTGCATTTCTCCCTTTGATCAAGATCTTTCTCTGAAACATCTCTGATCAATCATCTTGTAGTTATGTAGTATGTGTTCCTTAGTGCTAGATGCACTTGATTTCATTGGTTTGGTCCCAAGTCAGGGGAAAGTGATTGGTGACTGGGAGTCAGTTTCAAAACCCTTTTAGCCACATTTGAGCAACAAGGAGGTTTAGAAGGAGTGGGTTTCAGGCTAATTCTACCTGGAATTCATTATTAACTCAATTTTGTCAATTCCACATTTTTGGCATATTCTTACAGTACTGAGCCAGCATTATTCTTCTGGGAGTCTCATTTCTGCAGAATTTGGACAGATAACAGGTACATAGCTTAAAGAAAATGATACAAAGCAAAACCAACAGGAGCATAAAAAATTCATTTTGGACAATGGTTCTGAAATGAGCCCAATTAAACAAATTAAAAGACCATGTGGAACTGGCTAAGATTTGTTAGAGGCATTGAGTCTTTTATGTAGTTTGGTTAGTGCTTCTATTATTTAGTATCTCAATACAAGCTTAAATCAAAGCTGAGAGTGTTAACTCTGTAAAAAGAGATCACTGGTACAATCTGAACAAAATGTTGTCTGAGGAATATTGCCAAAGTTATTCACTCCATGGAAGAATGCACCTCTTAGGTCATGTAAAGATTTGGGATACATGCAGACCAAATAAAATATTAAACCAGGCATACAGAAGTAAACAAAAACAAAAGAGTACTCACCAGAAGGACAATGTTCTTATCTCATGAAGGGCTTGCCAGAAAAGGTAGTCTTTTTTAGGCTAAGAAGGCATTCAATGCATTTATTGAGGTGACCTTATCCAAATAAGATTATGACCTAGACAAAAAGAAGGAATTTTGACCCAAGAGGAGAATCGACAGGGCAGAAAAGGTCAGCTGTGGAAACGAAGAGATCGAAAGGCTCAACACATGAGTACCATGCATGTATCAGGGGCTGCTGATCATTCTAAGATGAGCTCACTTTGGGTCCTACTTCTGATGTTAGATTACATTCAGCTAAAATAACAACAGAGAAAGTAGCTCTCTAAAGAGATGTGCTTATTTAAGAATGAGCAGGGAACCATATGCATACTAAATTTGGGTATGAATGCTATAATAAATAATAGGTGCATCCACGGTGGTTGAGACAGTGGGAAACTTTGAAGACAAAAAAAAAGAAGTACATGCAGGTTGTTCTGAAACAAAAGTTTATTCATTTACAAGAGCTTACTCACAGGAGTTAACGTGTGTACTGGCTGTTGCTAAAAGAGCCAGTACAGAAGTGATCCTGATTGTAGGACCCTGATTACAAGTTATACCACTTTCAACTTTACAGTTAGGACTAGCTGTTATTGGAAACATGTCTTCATAACATTAGCCTTTGTTGCAAGGTGGTGGATTGGCAACAGCCTCAATGGAGTTCCCATCACAGGAAAGTGGGCATGAGAGCTTTTCCTTCATGATCTGCTGACTTCATTAAAGTTTGGCATAAGTGACTCCATTTTGATGCTGATAACTTTTACACCCTCTGCCTTTAAAATTCTAGAACTCTTTTACTAGTCCAAGGTATAACTTTTTGATTCTGCTGTATTCTAATACCTCACAGATTTTCTTAAATTTTTGGCTGATTTTTGTCATTGTCCATCTGAAACACTTAAGTGAGTTCTGTTACTAAATCTGATCTACTTGGCTACATATTCTGGGGTTCAAATCACAGACTCCTCAACTACATTTCAAGATGTTCCTCTCACTAATCCACTTCTGGAAGCCATTTCAACAGACTATACTAGAGTGGATGATTTACAGTGTCCTTTCCATGTCAGACTCTCCTCCATTTGGATGTCTTTCTGTTAATGTGACACCCATATAAGAAAAAAGAGTCACTACATGAAGATGAACCCTTGTCTTAGCACTTGGAGCTCTTGTCTCAGCCGCCTCTCTAACTTCACTTATGCATGCATGTTTTTTCTTCCCCTTCAGTGTCGCATATAATACACACAGGTGTCTCAGTCTTTGTCTGACACTATGACAAAATAATTAGACAGGGTAATTTATAAGTACTAAGAACTAATTTCTCACAGATCTGGAGGTTGAGAAGTCCAATATTTATGCACAGGGAGATTTAATGTCTAGTGAGAACTTGTTACTCACAGAGGTGGTTTCCCACTGTCTCCAAATGGCAGAAGGGGCAGGAGGAACAGTGAAACTCCCTCAAGGTCTTTGATAAGGGTATTAGTTTTTAAACTGAGGGCATGATCCTTTTTGATTTAATTGCTTCTGACTTCTTAATACCATCATTTTGGGATTAAGTTCTAACATATGAATGGGGTATTGGAGGGACTAACAATCAGACCATAGCAACAGGTTAGTAGATTTCACATTAATTCTGCAATATTTGAGCTTATATAGATATGAGGTGAATAGGGGACCCAAATACTTCTTGAAAAAGTCATTTGTATAAATAAAGATTGGATTCCCTTGTTTTTGCTAAAATGGAAGCAACCATTCCCCTGCCAGGCATTTATATTCCTATACATTTAACCAGTATAAACTTGGTCTGCCTGGATTCTCCTGTCACTATATGTTGTTTCTCCTCTTCCCTTGAAGGCTTCCCTCTGGGCTGCACAGTGAAGTCTAAAACCAAAGGCATCTGGATGTGGTGTTTGCCCCACCCCTCCAAGCCAAACCTCACCCTGGTCCTTCTGGACACTGAGGGCCTGGGTGATATTGAAAAGGTAAGACAGAGCCATAGAGAAATCTTCTTTACCTTTGATTCTCTACTTATGTTTTTATGCATACCATAAATCCAACTTCTGTGACCTATTCCTAAATCACAAATCTGACTACAGGAAACAAAGCTAAATTTCATTTCCTAGAACTTACTTTCTTGGTAAGCTCAATATTTTGGACTATTGGTGATAGATCTTATTTTTAACACTTGGATGAATTATAAAATTTAATAAATACCTTCTGCATAGCAGAAGTCTAGGGCTGTTTGCTAAATACATTGTCCTGAATTTCAAAGCTATATGCTAATCAGTGAACCAGGTAAATGCTCAGAACCTACTGGTGAAGACAACATTGTGATCAGTTACAGTGCTCAGATGCCGGAAGTGAGGGCCTAACCCAATGATAAAATTTAAGAGAAAGCTTCCTGGAGGAAGCTGTAACCTTCTTCCAGGGAGTGGGATCAATGGGTGCAACTAGTTAAGGTGTGTGGGGTTCATAGGATTGGAGGTAGAAATCAGGAAAATGGAGTTTCACTGACTGAAATAATCTATGTTGAAATGCATAGAAAGGCACCAGCTAGCCAGGCATGGTGATGGGTACCTGTACCTCACGGCTCTAATCCCAGCACTTTGGGAGGCCAAGGCAGGTGGATCGCCTGAGGTCAGGAGTTTGAAACCACCCTAGCCAAAATGGTGAAATGCAATCTCTACTAAAAATGCAAAAATTAGTCAGGCATGGTGATGGGTACCTGTAATCTCGGCTGCTTGGAGGCTGAGACAGGAGAATTGCTTGAACCTGGAAGATGGAGGTTGCAGTAAGCTGAGATTGCCCTATTGCACTCCAACCTGGTGATGGAGTGAGACTCTATATATATATTTAAAAAAACCACCAGAAAAAGAAAGGTAAAAAAAAGAAGAGTGCCAGATACACCAGGAACATTCATAAAAGTTTTTGCTCAATTTATTGGGCTTGAATATGTAGTCATCACTGACTTCCAGAACAGCGTGAGCTAGACTCACAAAAAAATTGTAAATTGGATAATTCTAGATAATTTTGTTTATAGTATTAGGTGCAGTCTTTTTCTTTATATTAGTCTGAGTAGAAATTGAAAATAGAGTTGGTCAGAAACGACAAGGGGGATGTTACCACTGACCCCACACAACTACCATATTATGAAAACCTCCATGTACATCACCTAGAAAATCTACAAAAAATGGACAAATTTGTTGAAACATAGACTCTCAAGACTTAAACAGGAAGAAATTGAATCACCAAACAGAAAAATAACAAGCTCTGAAATTGAGGAAGTAATAAATAGCCTCACAACAACAACAACAACAACAACAAGCCCAGAACCAGACACATTCATAGCTGAATTTAACAAATGTACAAAGAAGAGCTGATAGCTACTGAAACTATTCCAAAAAATTGAGGAGGAGGAACTCCTCCCTAACTTATTCTGTGGGGCCAGCATTGATATTCATCAATGCAAAAACCCTCAACAAAATACAGGCAAACTAAATCCAGCAACACATCAACAACTTATCCAACATGATCAAGTAGGCTTTATCCCTGCAATCCAAGAATGGGTAAAGATATACAAATCAATAAATGTGATTCATCACATAAACAAAACTAAAGACAAAAATCACACGATTATCTCAATAGATGCAGAAAATGCTTTCAATAAAATTCAAAATCCACCCATGGTAAAAACTCTCAATAAACTAGGTATTGAAGGAATATAACTCAAAATGATAAGAGTCATATATGACAGACCCACAGCCAACATCATACTAAATGGGCAAAATCTGGAAGCATTCCTCTTGAAAACTGGCACAAGACAAGGATGCCCTCTCTCACCATTCCTATTCAACACGCTATTGGAAGTCCTGGCTAGGGCAATCAAAGAAGAGAAAGAAATAAAGAGCATTCAGATAGGAAGAGGGGAAGTCAAACTCTCTCTGTTTGCAGACAACATGATTACATGTCCAGAAAACCCCATAGTCTCAGCCCAAAGCCTTCTTAAGCTGATAAAAAAATAACTTCAGTAAAATCTCAGAATACAAAATCAATATGCAAAAATCACTAACATTCCTATGCACCAACCACAGTCAAGCTGAGAGCCAAATAAGGAACAAACTCCAATTCATAATTGCTACTTAGGAACACAGCTAACTAAGGAAGTAAAAGATCTCTCCAACCAGAACTAAAAACAACTGCTCAAATAAATCAGAGATGACACAAATAAATGGAAAAACATTCCTTCCTCATGGATAATATTGTTAAAATGACAGAAATAGCAAAGACAATTCTAAGCAAAAAGAACAAAGCTGGAGGCATCATACTACCCGAAGTCAAACTACATCACAATGCTACAGTAACCAAAACACATGAAACTGGTACAAAAACAGGCACATAGACCAACAGAACAGAACAGATAACCTAGAATTTCAGACTGCACACCTACAACTATGTGATCTTTGATAAACCTGAAAAAAGGAAAAAAAAAAACAAGCAGTGGGGAAAGGATTCCCTATTCAATAAATGGTGCTAGGATAACAGGCTAGCCATATGCAGAAGATTGAAATTGGACCCCTTCCTTAGACCATATATAAAAATTAACTCAAGATGGATTTAAGACTTAAATGTGCAACCCAAACTATAAAAACCTTGGAAAACAACCTTGGCCATACCATTCAGGACACAGGCACAAGCAAAGATGTCATGATGAAGGTGTCAAAAAGCAATTGTAACAAAAGCAAAAATTGACAAATGGGATCTAGCTAAACTTAAGAGCTTCTGGACAGCAAAAGAAACCATCAGCAGAGTAAACAGACAACCTACGAGTGGGAGAAAATATTTGCAAACAATGCATTTGACAAAGATCTAATATCCAATATCTACAAGGAACTTGAATTCACACACACACAAAAACATTAAAAAGTGGCCAAAGGACATGAACATGAACAGACACTTTTCAAAAGAAGACATACATGCAGCCGACAATCATATAAAAAAGCTCAGCATCACAGACCAGTAAGAGAAATTCAAGTAAAAACCACAATACTATCATGATCACAACAGTCATAATGTCTATTTATTAAAAACTCAAAAAATAACAGATGCTGGCTAGGTTGTAGAGAAATATGAATGCTTATACATTGTTGGTGGGAGTGTAAATTAGTTTAACCATTGTGGAAGACAGTGTGGAAACTCCTCAAAGACCTAAAGACAGAACTATCATTCAACCCAGCAATCCCATTACTGGGTATGTACCCAAAGGGCTCTAAATTGTTCTATTATAAGACACATGCACACATATGTTCATTGTAGCACAATAGCAAAGACATGGAATACTATGCAGCCATAAAAGAAGAACAAGATCATTTGCAGGGCATGGATGGAGCTGGAGGCCATTATCCTTAGCAAATTAATTTAGGAACAGAAAACCAAATACCACATGTTCTCACTTAAAAATGGGAGCTAAATGATGAGACCGCATGAACAAATAGAGAAGCCTATTGAAGAGTGGATGATGGGAGGAGGGAAAAGATCAGGAAAAACAGCTAATGGTGACTTGGCTAAATACCCGGGTGAGGGGTATTTTGAAGATGGCACCATAGAAACAACTCAGGATTGCAGCTCTCAGTGAAGGTGCAGAGGGTGAGTCCTAGCCACATTTTCAGACTTACCTTTGTTGCCCACAGAATGGGGAAATTCCCAGGTGTAGGAGAGACACAGGAGAGCAGTGCAGCTCTTTCGGCTTGCGTGGCCATTTTGGCCAGCGCCGCAGCACAGTGGCACTGGGCACAAAACTCACTGGTCTGGGTGCCCTGTTAAACTGGCAATCTGAGATTTGGGAGGGCAGATTGACATGTCCATCTGATTGAATGGGACTTGGACGGTGAGCCAGACCAGGAGATTCCTGGGAAGAGTGATTTGAGCCGGTGCAGTGGGCTGCAGCATGAGAGATTGCATGGATCCCAGTGCCCAATCAGCAGGCGACTGGGGCACCTGTGAGAGAGTCAACCATTCAACTTGGAGAGAAAAAGAGAGAGAGAGAGAGAGGAGGGACTCTGAGGCAGGGAGCCAGCTGATTGGGCTCAGTGGATCCCACCCTCACGGGGACAAGCAGGGCAGCGATTTGAGGTGCTCGGGGTTGAGATTGTTGCTGCAGGCTCAGCTGAATCCAGGACGGTGCAGCTCGGTGGTGGAGGGGCATCTGCCACTACAGACACAATCCACCCCTACTGAGGTACATGCCCATTGCTGATGCAGCCTGCCATTACCAAGGCAACCAGCCATAACAGAGAGACTCTGCCAACAGGGTGGAGCACACCACAGTAGAACAGAACCCCACAGCAGCAGGGCGGACCCATGCTAGCAGGGCGGAGCCCCGATGGGCAAATAGTGAATAGACTGCCTCCTAGCTGGGCAGGACAGTGCAACAGATACTCATAAAGCCCCAACTCCCTGACACAGAGCATCTGAGGGGAAAAAATAGTGGGGGGTTTATGAGTTCTGCTGGAGCAGACCTAAACACATCTGCCCAACAACCCTGAATAAACAATGGAGCTCACAGCTCAGCACTGGAGCTCCTATAAAGTAGAGGCCGTCTCCTCAGGCAGCTCCCTGACCCCTGTATATCCAAAAAGTCACCTCAAGAAAGGACTAATCAGACTGACATTTGGTGGGCATCATTCTGGGACAAAGATAGCAGAAGAAGAAACTAATAGCATCCCTCACTGTTCCGCAGCTGCTACAGGTGTACCCCAGACAAGCAGGGCCTGCAGTGGACCTCAACACTCATACAGCAGAGGGGCTAGACCATTAGAATGAAAACTAAGTAACAGAAATACTTCATCAGCAGCAATCTGGGCATCCACTCAGAGATCCAATCGAAAAGTCAGCAACTACTAAGATGACAGATGAATAAATCCACAAAGATGGGAAGAAACCAGCGCAAAAAGGAGGAAAACACCAGAAACCAAAACACCTCACCTCCAATGAAGGACTAAAACTCCTCACCAGCAAGGGAACAAAGCTGGATGGAGAATGAGAGTGACAAAATCATGGAATCAGACTTCAGAAGGTGGATAATGAGAAACTTCAGTGAGCTAAAAGAACATGTTCTAAATCAATGCAAAGAAACTAAGAACCTTGAAAAAAGATTTGAAAAAAGATTCGAGGAAATGATAACAAGAATGGACAACTTAGAGAGGAATATGAATGAATTGAAGGAGCTGAAAAACACAACACGAGAACTTCGTGAAGCATGCACAAGTTTCAACAACTGAATTGACCAAGCAGAAGAAAGAATATCAGAAGTCGAAGATCGGAGCTGGGCACTGGCATTGGGGTGCTGAGGAAACAGCCCAGTGTTTGATCTTGGCTGGGGGGAGGTGGTGGTGGCTGAGGCGAAGGAGGAGGATAAGGAGGGGGAACAAGGCCAGCAGGAGGCAGCGACAGCAACGGGGCCGGGGTGATGATGCAAGTGCCCGGGGTCAGCGCGGAGCTGCCGGGCTGAGGGACACCTGGTTCAGGGTCTGCAGCACTGCCGCGTTGCTCCCGGGTGGGCGGGAAGATGCTGAGCAGGTTGATGAGTGGCAGCAGCAGGAGCTTGGAGCGCGAGTACAGCTGCAATGTGCGGCTGCTGGATGACAGCGAGTACACCTGCACCATCCAGGTATGCACCCAGTAATGGGATTGCAAACAAGAAGGCAAGATTATAGAAAAAATAGTGAAAAGAAATGAACAAAGCCTCCAAGAAATATGGGATTATGTGAAAAAACCAAATCTATAATTGATCGGTGTATCTGAAAGTGATGGGGAGAATTAAACCAAGTTGGAAAACACTCTTCAGGTTATTATCCAGAATAATTTCCCCAAACTAGCAAGGCAGGCCGACATTAAAATACAGGAAATACAGAGAACATCACAAAGATACTCCTCAGGAAGAGCAACCCCCAAGGCACATAATCATCAGATTCACCAAGGTTGAAATGATGGAAAAAATGCTAAGGGCAGCCAGAGAGAAAGGTCAGGCTACCCACAAAGGGAATCCCATCACTCACAGTGGATCTCTTGGCAGAAAGCCTACAAGCCAGAAAAGAGTGGGGCCAATATTCAACATCCTAAAAGAAAAGAATTTTCAACCCAAAATTTCAAATCCTGTCAAACTAAGCTTCATAAACGAAGGAGAAATAAAATCCTTATGCAACTAAGCAACTGCTGAGAGATTTTGTCACCACCAGGCCTGCCGTATAAGAGCTCCTAAAGGAAGCACTAAACATGGAAAGGAACAATGAGTACCAGCCACTGCAAAAGCATACCAAACTGTAAAGACCATCAACACTATAAAGAAACTGCATCACCTAATGGGCAAAACAACCAGCTAGCATCAAAATGGCAGGATCAATTCACACATAACAATATTAACCTTAAATGCAAATGGGCTAAATGCCCCAATCAAAACACACAGACTGGCAAATTGGATAAAAAGTCAAGACCCATCGGTGTGCTATATTCAAGAAACCCATCTCACATGCAAAAACACACACAGGGTCAAAATAAAGGGATGGAGGAAGATTCACCAAGCAAATGGAGAGCAAAAAAAGCAGGGATTGCAATCCTAGTCTCTGAAAAAAAAAAAAAAAGATTTTAAACCAAAAAAGATCAAAACAGACAAAGAAGAGCATTACAGAATGGTAAAGGGATCAATGCAACAAGAAGAGCTAACTGTCCTAAATAAATATGCACCCAATACAGGAGCACCCAGAAACATAAAGCAAGTTCTAAATGACCTGCAAAGAGACACAGGCTCCCATCCAATAATAGTGGGTGACTTCAACACACCATTGTCAATACTAGACAGATCAATGAGACAGAAAATTAACAAGGATATCCAAGACTTGAACTCAGATGTGGACCAAGCAAACCTAATAGACATTTACAGAACTCTCCACCTCAAATCCACAGAATATACATTCTTCTCAGCACCGTATCACACCTACTCTAAAACTGACCATGTAATTGGAAGTAAATCACTCCTCAGCAAATGCAAAAGAACAGAAATCATAACAGTCTCTCAGACCATAGTGCAATCAAATTAGAAGTCAGGATTAAGAAACTCACTCAAAACTGCACAACTACATGGAAACTAAACTAACTACTGGATAAATAATGAAGGCCAAAATGAAGATGTTCTTCACAACCAATGAGAATGAAGACACATCGTATCAGAATCTCTGGGACACATTTAAAGCAGTGTCTAGAGGGAAATTTATAGCACTAAATGCCCACATGAGAAGTGAGGAACAATCTAAAATTGACACCCTAACATTACAATTAAAATAACTAGAGGAGCAAGATCAAAGAAAATACAAAGCTAGCAGAAGACAAGAAATAACTAAGATCACAGCAGAACTGAAGGAGATAGAGATACAAAAACCCTTCAAAAAAATCAATAAATCCAGGAGGTAATTTTTTTAAAAGATTGACAGAATAGATAGACTGCTAGCCAGACTAATAAAAAAGAAAAGAGAGATGATTCAAATAGATGGAATAACAAATGATGAAGGGAATATCACCACCAATTCCACAGAAATACAAACTACCACAGCGATTACTACAAACACCTCTATGCAGGTAAACCAGTAAATCTAGAAGAAACTGATAAATTCCTGGACACTTACACCCTCCCAACAGTAAACCAGGAGAAGTTGAATTCCTGAACAGACCAATAACGAGGTGTGAAGTTGAGGCAGCAATTAATAGCCTACCAACCAAAACAGTCCAGGACGAGATGGGTTCACAGCAGAATTCTACCAGAGGTACAAAGAGGAGCTGGTATCATTCCTTCTGAAACTATTCTGAATAATGTAAAAAGAGGAAATTCTCCCTAATTCATTTTATGAGACCAACATCATCCTGATACCAAAGCCTGGAAGAGATTCAACTAAAAAAGAAAATCAGGCCAAAAAATTTTTTTTGCTTGAGATTGGGTTTTTCTGTGTTGCCTAGGTTGAACTCCTGGCCTCAAGGAATTCTCCCACCATGGCCTCCCAAAGTGCTGGCATTATAGGTATGAGCCATTGTGTCCAGCCTTAATCTTTTATTTTATTCAGGTATTTTCATAGATAATGAAAAGCACAGATTTTTTTTTTTTTGTTAGCACAAATATCGGACAATTTTATCTTTGAAGGGGACAATATCTGCCATCTCGAATCATAATCATGAGAAAATCATGATTCCATTCTGAGTAGATCTAGAACAAAATACAGGTTATCTAAACTTGTTAGCAATCTTTTAAACATAAGATTCACATGCCATAAAATTCACCTGTTTAAAGTATACAAATCAGTGGGTTTTAGTATATTCACAAAGTTGTATAAACATCAGCAGTATGTAATTTCAGAACATTTTTATCACTGCAAAACAGTAATCTCATTCCCATTAGCAATCACTCTGCACTTTCCCATTTTGCCATTCCCTCAGCCCCTGAAAACCACTTTCTTTCTCTATCAAATTGCCTATTCTGGATATTTCATATAAACAAAATTCTGTAATATGTGAAAAAAAAAGAAGAAGTCAAAGATCAACTCAATGAAATAAAAAGAGAAACCAAGATTAGAGAAAAAAGCACAAAAAGGAATGAATAAAATCTCCAAGAAATGTGGGACTATGTGAAGAGACCTAACCTACGTTTGATAGGTGTACGAGAATGTGACAAAGAGAATAAATCCAAGCTGAAAAACACTCTTCAGGATATTATCCAGGAAAATTTCCCCAACCTAGCAAGGCAGGACAATACTCAACTCAAGGAAATAAAGAGAACACCACAAAGATATTCTGTAAGAAGAGCAACCCCAAGGCACATAATCTTCAGATTCGCCAGGGTTGAAATGAAGGAGAAAATACTAAAGGCAGCCAGAGAAAAATGTTGGGTCACCCACAAAGGGAAGCCCATCAGACTCACAGCATATCTCTTGGCAGAAACTCTACAAGCCAGAAGAGAGTGGGGGTCAATATTCAACATCCTTAAAGAAAAGAACTTTCAAACCAGAATTTCATATCCAGCCAAACTGAGCTTCATAAGTGAAGGAAGAATAAAATCCTTCATGAAAAAGCAAGTACTCAGAGATTTTGTCACCACAAGGCCTGCTTTACAAGAGCTCCTGAAAGAGGCAAGACACATAGAAAGAAACAACCAGTACCAGCCATTCTAAAAACACACCAAATACTAAAGAGCATCAACAAAATGAAGAATATGCATCAACCAATGGACAAAACAGCCAGCTAGCATCAAAATGGCAGTATCAAACTCTTACATAACAATAATAACTCTAAATGTAAATGGGCTAAATGCACCAATCAAAAGACACAGACTGGCAAATTGGATAAAAAACCAAAACCCATCGGTGTGCTGTATTCAGGAAACCCATCTCACATGCAAGGATTCACAAAGGCTCAAAATAAAGGGATGGAGGAAGATTTACCAAGCAAATGGAGAACAAAAAAAAGCAGGAGTTGCAATTCTCATCTCTGATAAAATAGACTTTAAAGCCACAAAGAGAAAAAGAGACAAAGAAGGTCATTACATAATGGTAAAAGGATCGATACAACAAGAAGAGCTAACGATCCTAAATTTATATGGACCCAATGCAGGAGCACCCAGATATATAAGGCAAGTTCTTAATGACTTACAAAGAGACTTAGACTCCCACACAATAATAGTGGGAAACTGTAACACTCCACTGTCAATATCAGACAGATCAGCCAGACAGAAAATTAACAAGGATATCCAGGGCTTGAACTCAGACCTGGAACAAGCAAATCTGATAGACATTTACAGAACTCTCCACCCCAAATCCACAGAATATACATTCTTCTCAGCACCACATCACACCTACTCCAAAATTGACCACATAATTGGAAGTAAAGCACTCCTCAGCAAATGCAAAACAACTGAAATCATAACAAACAGTCTCTCAGACCATAGTGCAATCAAGTTAGAACTCAGAATTCAGAAACTAACTCAGAACTGCACAGCTTCATGGAAACTGAACAACTGGCTCTTGAATGTTAATTGGATAAACAATGAAATGAAGGTAGAAATAAATAAGTTCTTTGAAACCAACGAGAACGAAGACACAACATACCAGAATCTCTGGGACACATTTAAAGCAATCTCTAGAGGAAAATATATAGCAATAAGTGCCCACATGAGAAGAGTGGAGAGATCAAAAATTGACACCCTATCATCAAAATTGAAAGAGCTAGAGGAGCAAGATCAAAAAAGCTCAAAACCTAGCAGAAGACAAGAAATAACTAAGATCAGAGCGGAACTGAAGGAGATAGAGACATGAAAAATTCTTCAAAAAATCAATAAATCCAAGAGCTGGTTTTTTGAAAAGATCAACAAAATAGACAGACCACTAGCCAGACTGATAAAAAAGAAGAGAGAACAACCAAATAGATGCAATAAAAAATGATAAAGGGGAAATCACTACAGATTCCACAGAAATTCAAACCATCATCAGAGAATACTACAAAAAAAACTCTATGCACATAAACTAGTAAACCAGGAAGAAATGGATACATTCCTGGGCACCTGTGTCCTTCCAAGCCTAAACCAGGAGGAAGCTGAAACTATGAATAGACCAATAACAAGGTCTGAAGTTGAGGCAGCAATTAAGAGCCTACCACACAAAAAAAATCCCAGGTCCAGATGGGTTAACAGCCGAATTCTACCAGACACACAAAGAGGAGCTGGTACCATTCCTTCGGAAACTATTCCAAATAATCCAAAAAGAGGGAACCCTTCCCAAATCATTTTATGATCTTCAAAATTCATATTATATGCCCTACTATTCAGCTTTATATCCTACAGATAAAATAGTGAATGAAAAACCAAATGAATGAATTAATAAGTGAGTAAGTTAAAGAGAGAATTTTAAGTCTGAACTGTAATGTGTTTTCTTATTTATTTATTTATTTATTTATTTATTTATTTATTTATTTATTTATTTTTGTTTTTATTGCGTTTTAGGTTTTGGGGTACATGTGCAGAACATGCAAGATAGTTGCATAGGTACACACATGGCGGTGTGTTTTGCTGCCTTCCTCCCCTTCACCCACATTTGGCATTTCTCCCCAGGCTATCCCTCCCCAGCTCCCCTTCACTGTCCCTCCCCTATTCCCCCCAATAGACCCCAGTGTGTAGTACCCCCTCCCTGTGTAATGTGTTTTCTAATGTAAGGAATAATATCATATCAAGTTTGGAAGAATTTAAATTTGTCCCAAACAAAAGGTAGAGACTATCATTCAGGAGACTTCAAAGCAAGATGCTCTCCTTATAATAGTTAAAGCACAATTTATAAAGCATAAGGGAAGAAAAGTTTTCACTTATCTTGTGATTAGCCATTATGCATTAAAAATAATTTTAGGGAAAAGAGAAATGTGTAAACTGCTTTTTCTATAGCTGATTTAATGTTACTGAATCAAGGTGACAAGCATATAAAGCTTACATTTGTGTTTCCTTTAGACACAGCAATTTGGGAAAACTGAAATTACTTAAGTTTTAGCGACATGGATACTAGTAGTTGACCTTCAGGTGTATCTAAACTGTCACCTCCATTTTTATTTTTCTGTAACACTAGAGTGACCCTAAGAATGACTCATGGATCTTTACCCTGGCTGTGCTTCTAAGCAGCTGCTTTGTCTACAACAGCATGAACACCATCAACCACTACGCTCTGGAGCAGCTGCAGTATCCTTCTGGGAAATGAAGAGCCAGGTTTTATGGAGTTTAGGGGAATGGAAACTGAAACTGTGTCTTCTTTGCTGTGACCCAGTTGTCCTGGTTGAGTAAGAAGAGACACAGTGTGAAAGGGAATGTTTATCAAACTTGTTTCTAAGTGAGATGTTGAAATAATGGTGTAGGGTGTTACTCCTTAGCTAAGATCCCAGCTACATGACTGAACTAACAGAGCTAATCAGGACAAAATCCTGCCCCAGGACTGATGGAGTTGAGGACTCTAGCGAGTTTGTGAGTTTCTTTCCAGACTTTATTTGGACTGTTCGAGATTTTACCCTGGAGCTGAAATTAGATGGACACCCCATCACAGAAGATGAGTACCTGGAGAATGCCTTGAAGCTGATTCCAGGTACGAGAGCATGGCCTGGATGGGGTAAGGTTCAGTAGTGGGTGGGATCAACTAAGACCCGCCATTCAGCACCTGATACAAATGTTTATAGTAGACTGGATTGAGGCCCATATTCATGGTGGTTGGTGATTGACAAGTTATTATGATTCTTGTGGTTATTTGTACTTGAAATTTCCCAGAGGTTGAAGTTTCAATTCATTGAAGAAATTTAAAACTCAAAGTTCTATCAAATGATTTTAGACCAATAAGTACCATGAAAAATATATTGAGGATTACAATTAATATTATGACATCCTAAGACTCATATATTTGTGTTATTTATTAACTTCAAGTGTTCCTCCTATTCTATTTGGAGAAAATTAACTAATAATTTGGAAGTTGGTAAACACAGAATCACAAGAAATCAAATGATTTAATTTTGGAAATACATTTCACTCTGTCTATTTTATTAGCCTGGATGGTTATATCCTTTAGAGAAAAAAAAGATTGAAACTTGTGCATGCTTCGTGAAGTTCTACTACACACTGGGGTCCATTGGGGGGAATGGGGGAGGGACAGTGTGGGGGGGGCTGGGGAGGGATAGCTTGGGGAGAAATGTCAAGTGTGGGTGAAGGGGAGGAAGGCAGCAAAACACACTGCCGTGTGTGTACCTATGCAACTATCTTGCACGTTCTGCATATGTACCCCAAAACCTATAATGCAATAAAAATTTTTTTTTAAATCCTCAAAAAAAAAAGATTTATACAGTAAATGATTCAGGCAATTTAAAAATACACTGACATATGCTTCCAGTAAGACTTTCAAATCCTTCATTTCACTGTTTTCATAACATCACCTCCTTCATTCTACAGACTCATACAATATATTGTCTATCTATTACACATTTGTTAAACGGATTGGATTTAGCAGAGTGGACACTTTTTGGTACCTACAATATCCATCTTTGTTCATTTATTCATCCTTTCAACAAAAGTTTGTTTTGAGTAATCTATATATGCCCCAGAATCCCTCTGCAAGACAATGTCAGACCTAATATAATCTGACCTGTATATTTTCTGTCTCTATCCAACATTTTCCTCAGCTGCATCTTGTCCTCGTTTTTAGCAGTTACTTTATTTTTAAGCCCAACATTTCATTTCTGACATGGGAACAGTGAGATTGAGAAAGTGTGTGATGCTATGTAAAATTAGCCAGAAGCAGGAAGAAAAATACTACAGAACCTCATTTTTATATGGATTCTATTTTAAAATGTGAAATACATAGAAACAGAGAGAGAACAGTGGTTACCAGGGCATGGTGAGAGAGGAATGAGGACATTCCTCATGTGGGTGAAGGGTACAAACTTGAAGTTATACAGTGTGTAAAAGTCTAGGGATCTAATACACTGCAGGAGAACTATCATTAACAATATTGTATTTTACATTTAAAATTTATGGAGATTGGAATTTAGGTACTCTTACCAAAAAAAAGGGGGGAGAAGGAAAGTAAGTTTGGAAGGTGTTAGATATATAATTTATAATTTGCTTAGTTAATAATAATTTCACTATGTACATGTATATTGAAACATCATATTATAACACTATAAATATATACAATTTTTAAAGAAAGAAAGTACTTTTTTTTTTTTTTTTTTGACGGAGTTTCACTCTTGTTACCTTGGCTGGAGTGCAATGGCGTGATCTCGGCTCACCGCAACCTCCGCCTCCTGGGTTCAGGCAATTCTCCTGCCTCAGCCTCCTGAGTAGCTGGGATTACAGGCACGTGCCATCATGCCCAGCTAATTTTTTGTATTTTTAGTAGAGACGGGGTTTCACCATGTTGACCAAGATGGTCTTGATCTCTTGACCTCATGATCCACCCACCTCGGCCTCCCAAAGTGCTGGGATTACAGGCTTGCACCACGGCGCTCGGCCAAGAAAGTACTTCTTATCATATTTTAGCTAATCACAATTCAGCAAACGTTTAAAAAATTTTCAATCTACCAGATATCATAGAGTGGCTGATGAAACTAACCATAAATTCCTTCACTTAAGGCGAATGCCTTCCCTTCCTTTTGACTCTGCTCTGTGCAGAAATGGACTTCCCATACCTTAAGTAGATTAGCATGTTTGGTTGCATGGACAATAAAGTAGATTCACAGACACAAGAGACTGTAGTGATTAATGCAAGAAACTGTGGTTATGAAAATATCAGGCTTGCCTAAAAGCTGTTCTTCAGTAGTCACTTTTTCACTAATTCTGCAGGCAAGAATCCCCAAATCCAAAACTCTAACAAGCCCAGGGAGTGGATCAGGCATTTCTTTCCAAAACGGAAGTGCTTTGTCTTCGACCAGCCAACAAATGACAAAAAGCTCTTACTCCATGTTGAAGAAGTACCGGAAGACAAACTGGATAGTGATTTCCAGGTGCAATCAGAAAACTTCTGTTCTTATATCCTCACGCATGCAAAGACCAAGACCCTGAGAGAGGGAATCCTTGTCACTGGAAACCGTGAGTCTATTTCTCTATATGAGCGTTTATTGAGACCTACTGTATCTCAAAAACTAGTCAACGAAGCTTATGAGCACAAACAACTGGTAAGGAGATAACATCTGTGTTATGAGGTGTGGAATACATGAAGGATGTTTTTCTCAGTGAGGATATAAAAGATGTATTGTGAATTTATACTAAACAGAAAATAAGTAGCTTGTTGTGAGTTTTTGCAAGCCTACTGAGATTTAGAGGTACAAAATTCAGTGTAATCTCATATAGAAAATTGACTTCATGAACATGTTACCTGTGCAGTCTTTTAGTGCTCTGTGCAGAAAAGAGCTTCTCACAGGGTTTAATGTTCTGTCAGTGTCTTAAGAGTCTTTATAAAGGCACCTGCATTTACATTCAGAACTATGATCCACAAATGATACAATTTACTTTGCTAAATAGCTGCTTTTCAATTTTTACTTAAGCAGAAAAGTATTTTTTCAAGGAAGACTTGAACATACTGTTCGTGATTAGTAATTAACTTTGCAATGTGATGAGTTGGAGAAAAAAGAAAGAATAAATAGGAACAGCAGTGATGTTATTGTAAGAAAGTGGATTCATAAAAAGTAGTAGTAGTAAGAGTAGAATTAAAAGAAGGAGAAGGAGGGAAAATTCATATTAGGTAAAATTTTTTGTGATTTTTAGAATGCTGATACATACCGCTTGTAAAACAATGAGTGAAAATGTTCTATCCATTCCCTAAATTAGGGCTGGGGATGCTGGTGGAGACCTACGTGGATGCCATCAACAGTGGAGTGGTTCCTTGTTTGGAGAATGCAGTGACAACTCTGGCCCAGCGTGAAAACTCAGCAGCTGTGCAGAGGGCAGCCGACCACTACAGCCAGCAGATGACCCAGCAAGTGAGGTTCCCCACAGACACACTCCAGGAGCTGCTGGATGTGCACGCAGCCTGTGAGAGGGAAGCCATTGCAGTCTTCATGGAGCACTCCTTCAAGGATAAAAACCAGGAATTTCAGAAGAAGCTTGTGGTAATGTGTTTGTATTTTTTTTCTTGACTCCTGCCTTTCTGGAATTATACTTATAGTCCAATTTTTTAATGTCATGGTTCATCTCCTTCTTGTGGCAAAAGGAGCTTGGAGTATTTTATGTGACTCAGTTTAATGGGCAACAGTTTTCCATTTTTCTAAAAATATAGGAAATTAATTATTTTCTATCATGCATAAGGAATTATGATTTTAGCCCATTTAACAACACATTTATGCAACATACTAACTACAGTTAATAGCAATGGATTGCATTCTTAAAAATTACTAATAGTATTTAAGCACTCTTACCACAAAAGAAGAAAAATATTTGAAATAATATACATGTTAATTAGCTTGATTTAGTAGTTTCATAATCTGCACAAGTTAAACAGAAGTTTTAACTTGTACACACTGTCACATTTCATGCTACATTTCAAAATAACATGATGCAAGCATTATACATATACCATTTTTATTATTTTATTTTAAAAAGGTAAAATAAAGAAACACTTGACTGACTCTGAGTGTGAAAAGAATGCATAAGCTCACAGCTCTGTAAGTCAGGAGTTCATTTCAGGGCATCTGTGTGCTGTGCTCAGTGTATCACAAGCTGAAAACAAGATGTTGATTGAGCTTACTTCTCACCTGTATGCTCAGGGGACTCTCTCTTCATCTTCAAGTCAGCAATGATGCATGAAATGCTTCTCTTATTTCTAATCTCTCTGGCTTCCTCTTCTGACTCAAGGTAAACAAAAAAAGCTTGCTTCCGAAGAGCTCATGTGATTTGGTAATTCTTTTTTTCTTTTCTTTGTCTGTATTTTTTGTCTTTGTCATTTGACTAGGTATGCAAGGTATGTAGTGATGCCTTATTGTGGTCTTAATTTTCATTTCTTTCTTTTTTATTATGATACTTTAATTTCTGGAATACATGTGCAGAATATGCAGGTTTGCTACATATGTATACACTTGCCATGGTGGTTTGTTGCACCCAACAACTCATCACCTACATTAGGTATTTCTCCTAATGCTATCCTTCCCCTAGACCCCCATCCCCTGACAGGCCCCGGTGTGTGATGTTTCCCACCCTGTGTCCATGCGTTCTCATTGTTCAACTCCTACTTATGAGTGAGAACACACAGTGTTTGCTTTTCCGTTCCTGTGTCAATTTGCTGAGAATGATAGTTTCCAGCTCCATTCATATCCCTGCAAAGGACATGAACTCATCCTTTTTTATGGCTGCATAGTATTCCATGGGGTATATGTGCCACATTTTCTTTATCCAGTCTATCATTGATGAGCATTTGGGTTGGTTCCAAGTCTTTGCTACTTTGAACAGTGCACAAATAAACATATGTGTGTATGTGTCTTTATAGTAGAATGATTTATAATCCTTTGGGTATATACCCAGTAATGGGATTGCTGGGTCAAATGATATTTCTTGTTCTAGATCCTTGAGGAATCACCACACTGTCTTCCACAATGTTTGAACTAAGTTACACTCCCACCAACGTGTAAAAGCATTCCTATTTCTTCACATCCTCTCCAGCATCTGTTGTTTCCTGACTTTTTAATGATCACCACTCTAACTGGTGTGAGATGGTTTCTCATTGTGGTTTTGATTTGCGTTTCTCTAATGACCAGTCATCATGAGCTTTTTTTTTTTCATGTTTCTTGGCCGTGTAAATGTCTTCTTTTGAGAAGTGTCTGTTTATGTCATTTGCTCTTTTTTAGATGGATTATTTTTTTCTTGTAAGTTTGCTTAAGTTCCTTATAGACTCTGGATGTCAGTCCTTTGTGAAATGGATAGATTGCAAGAATTTTTTCCAATTCTGTAGGTTGCCTGTTCACTCTGATGACAGTTTCTTTTGCTCTACAGAAGCTCCTTAGTTTAATTAAATCCCATTTATCAATTTTGGCTTTTGTTACCATTACTTTTGATATTTTAGTCATGAAGTCTTCACCCATGCCTATGTCCTGGATGGTATTGCCTAGGTTTTCTTCTAAAGTTTTTATGGTTTTAGACATTACATTTAAGTCTTTAATCCATCTTGAGTTAATTTTTGTATAAAGTGTAAGGAAGGCATCCAGTTTCAGTTTTCTGCATATGACTAGCCAGTTTTTCCAACACCATTTATTAAATAGGAAATTTTCCCCCATTGTTTGTTTTTTTCAAGTTTGTCAAAGATCAGATGGTTGTAGATGTGTGGCGTTATTTCTGATGATAGGGTTTTCTAAATAGATAATCATGTCATCAGCAAACAGAGACAATTAGACTTCCTCTCTTCCTATTGGAATATCCTTCACTTCTTTCTCTTGCCTGACTGCCCTGCCCAAAACTTCCAATACTATTTTGAATACAAGTGGTAAGAGTGGGCATCCTTGTCTTGTGCTGGTTTTTAAAGGGAATGCTTCCAGCTTTTGCCCATTCAGTATGATATTGGATGTGGGTTTGTCATAAATAGCTCTTTTATTTTGAGATATGTTCCATCAATACATAGTTTATCGAGAGTTTTTAGCATGAAGTGGTGTTGAATTTTATCAAAGGCTTTTTCTGCATCGATTGAGATAAATCATGTGGTTTTTGTTATTGGTTCTGTTTATGTAATGGATTATGTTTATTGATTTGCATATGTTGAACCAGCCTTGCATCCCATGGATGAAGCCAATTTGATTGTGGTGGATAAGCTTTTTGATGTGCTGCCAGATTTGGTTTGCCAGTATTTTATTGAGGATTTTCACAACAATGTTCATCAGGAATATTGGCCTGAAATTTTCTTTTTGTGTGTGTGTGTCTCTGGGCAATTCTTAAACACTTTCTTGAGTATACTCAGTACTACTTAAATACTATCCATTTCTGAAAGTCAACAGATATCACATAATGCTACCTAAACACTAGAGTACACTCCATCATATAAGCCCAGGGACTATGGAGACCTGGGGGTGGGGAGGGGGAATCCTGGGGGACATCTTAAATCTGCCATTGGCACTGTTAATGAATATTCTTTCAGTCTGTCTTTTACCAGTCCACATGTGACAGAAATCTCTCTAGTACCTATTGAGAAAACCCAGATGCAATCATAATTTACAAATGTAAGCAAAAAAATAATTATGTTCCCATATCTTCTCATGTTAAGATTCTTTTTAGAAGAATTTCAAAAGAGTTACAAGCTCTGTTCAGAGTAAAATCAAGTCATTACTGGAAAGTGATTGTACTGGAGGGGTTGATTTTCTATGTGCACATTTTATCCATAGCAATCCATGTTCTCTAAGGACACTAATACTGCCACAACTGAACTGTCCTTTGCTTATCGTTCATAGTTAGATCACTGTTAATCATCTTTTTCCTGAAGCAAAGATAGAGTTCATAAACTTTACACAGGTCGTGAAGAGAATTGATCAGAACTGGAACTAAAACAAGTCTTCTGACTCTTGGTCTACACCAAACCTCAGTCCACTCTGAAGCCATCAGACTACTTCTTCAAAGAGGATCATAGTTGGACCTTTCCTTCTAACAGCTTCTTTTACTGTTGTTCCCTACATTTCTCTGGCAGGACTCCACAGAGAGAAAAAAGGAAGACTTTGTGCTGCAGAATGAACAGGCATCTGCCAAATATTGCCAGGCTGAACTTAAGCGGCTTTCAGAACACTTGATGGAAAGCATTTCAAGAGGAACTTTCTTTGTTCCTGGAGGGCACAATCTCTACTTAGAAGCAAAGAAGAAGATTGAACAGGACTATACACTAGTGCCTGGAAAAGGAGTTAAGGTGAGAAATAAGGGGAGAAGAGGACGAATGGCAGAGGATGGTCAGAGGGACTTTGTTGCTCCTTCTGAAAAATCTAAGAACACAGTACCATTTATGGACAAAAAGTGAAGCATGGTAATATCTTGATATTTTACATCTTAAAATCCATAATTATTTAGCTACTCTTATAAAACAAAACTACTTTTTCTTGCCAAAGAAGATTTAGAATCAGAAGTCCAGGTGGTCATTTAAAAGTGTGTGGCAACTTCCCCCACCACTCTCTCTCTCTCATGCTCCTGCTGTTTTTAATGTGACAGGCAAGCTACCCGTTCACCTTCCACCAGGAGTAAAAGATTTCTGAAGCCTTAGAAAAAGCCATGTTTCCTGTAAAGCCTACAGAACTGTGAGCCTGTTAAACCTTTTTGCTTTATAAATTACCCCTGAACTTAGAAGTTAAATTTAAAAAATTTAAATGTAGGTTCTAACTCTATATCTAAATCATTATTGTTCACTCATGCTAAAACACTAGTGTCCAAAAAATTATTTTAAATTCAGATCAGACAAAAATAAATAGCTACTTGTAATCCTTCTTGGAAAGGTACATATATCAAATCAGAATTTATTTTACTTCATAAGTCCCTGAGAGTTAAAGAGAAAAAAGTGCTTAATTCAGGACTGCAAAGTTTTTTGCATTCTCAGAACCAAGCCTAGTACTGGTCAGGTTATTTCAATTATCGGAGTTTCAATTTCCTCACAAGATGAAAAGAAGGTGACTGTCTAATATTTAAAAAGTCAAAATTCTGAGTGTTGACAAGAATATGAAGCAATTGGAATTCTCACACATTGCTAATGAGGTATAAATCAGAACATCAATTTGGAAAACTGTTTAGTTTTCATTGCTAAAGTTGAAAAAGAAATACCCAGTGACAGCAAATCCATTTCTAGATGTATGCATTCACTTAAAACACAGGGACAGAAATGTTCATAACAGCATCACTCATAATAGCACCAAACTGAAATTTTACCCTAATGTCCATCAACAATAGAACAAATAAACAAACTAGTATATTCACATAATGGAGTCCTATATCGCAATAAAAATGAATAAGCTACAATCACATAATAAGAAAAATAAATACATTACCCAGTCTTAGGTATTTGTAGCAATGCAAGAATGGCCTAACACACCCATGAATCTGAATTTTTTTTGAAAGAAAGGATCAAGGAAAATAACCACAAAAAAAATGCCTAGGTCCTTCCTTCTGTGATGTGCCCCAACTGCCCAAATTTCAGTCACTCATCACATATTGTCTAAGGTATTTATGCCTCTTTTTCCTTTCCATGTGTGACTATTAAGTCTATGTGGTGTTTTATTTTCCTTGATTGGTAATTTCCCATATTTGATAGCCATGTTACTCTCTTAAAGTTTCCAATTCTTATAGTTTCTCAGGCCAGGTACAGTGGCTCACACCTGTAATCCCAATGCTTTGGGAGGCCATGGCAGGAGGATTGCTTCAGACCAGGAGATTGAAACCTGCCTGAGCAACATTAAAAGACTTCCATCTCTACAAAATTTAAAACTAAAATTAGCTGGCTGTGGCAGCACACATCTGTGGTCCCAGCTACAAGGAAGGTTGAGGCAGGAGCACTGCTTCTGAGCAGCAGTTCAAGGTTGAAGTGATAGTACCACTGAACTTACACTTGGGTGACAGAATGAGACTGTCTCAAAGAAGAAAACAATTTCTCAACTGTTTTAATTTTCAATTATATTCACCACTACTCTTGTAAATAAGCTACTTACCTGTTCAGTCTTTAAGTTTTAACTTTTGAAATTAAATTTGAATACATTGTTTACTTTTAATGAACTATTATCAGCATTCTTAAAACTTATCAAAAGTGGAGGTTGGTTCCAAGATGGCACCGTAGACACAACTCAGGATTGCAGCTCTCAGTGAAGGCGCAGACGGTGAGTTCTAGCCGCATTTTCAGATGGACCATTTTGCCCACAGAATGGAGAAATTCCCAGGTGTAGGAGAGACACAGGACAGCAGCTTTCAGCTTCCATGGCCGCTTAGGCCGGTGCTGTGGCACAGCGGCAGCCCGCACAAAGCTTACTGGTCTGGGTGCCCTGTTAAACCAGAAATCTGAATTTAGGAAGGTCAGATTGACATGTCCACTTGATTGAATGGGACTTGGATGGTGAGCCAGACCAGGAGATTCCTAGGAAGAGCGATTTGTGCCAGTGCAGTGGGCCGCCGCAGGGGAGATCGCATGGATCCCAGTGGCCAATCAGCAGGTGACTGGGGCACCTGTGAGAGAGTCAACCATTCAATTTGGAAAGAAAATGAGAGAGAGAGAGAGGAGGGACTCTGAGGCAGGGAGCCAGGTGATCAGGCTTGGTGGGTCCCACCCTCACTGGGACAAGCAGTGCAGTGATTCCAGGCACTCAGGGTTGAGAGTTTTGCTGTGGGGTCAGCTGAATCCAGGATGGTGCAGCTCAGTGGGGAAGGGGCATCCACCACTACGAACGCAATCCGCCCCTACTGAGGTACCACACACTGCTGATGCAGCCTGCCATTGCCGAGGCAACCAGCCATAACAGAGAGATGCCACCAACAGGGCGGAGTGCACCACAGTAGAATGGAGCCCTGCAGCAGAAGGGCAGACCCATGCTAGCAGGGCAGAGCCCTGGCAGGCAAATAGTGAAAAGACTGCCTCCTAGCTGGGCAGGACAGTGCAACAGATACTCATAAAGAAGCCCCCAACTCCCTGACACAGAGCATCTGAGTGAAAAAAAGGGGGGTTTTATAAGGTCTGCTGCAGCAGACATAAACACATCTGCCCAACAACCCTGAATGAACAACAGAGCTCACAGCTCAGCACTGGAGCTCCTATATAGTACAGACCATCTCCTCAAGTAGCTCCCTGATCCCTGTATATCCAAAGAGCCACCTCGGAAAAGGACTAATCAGACTGACATTTGGCGGGCATCATTCTGGGACAAAGATAGCAGAAGAAGAAACTAATAGCATCCCTCACTGTCCCGCAGCTGCTACAGGTGTACCCCAGACAAGCAGGGCCTGGAGTGGACCTCAGTGCTTGTACAGCAGAGGGGCTAAACCATTAGAAGAAAAACTAAGTAACAGAAATACTTCATCATCCACAATCTGGGTGTCCACTCAGAGACTCAGTTGAAAAGTAAGCAACTACTAAGACGACAGGTGAATAAATCCATAAAGATGGGAAGAAACCAGCACAAAAAGGAGGAAAACACCTGAAACCAAAACACCTCACCTCCTACAAAGGACCAAAACTCCTCACCAGCAAGGGAACAAAGCTGGAAGGAGAATGAGAGTGACAAAATGACGGAATCAGACTTCAGAAGGTGGATAATGAGAAACTTCAGTGATCTAAAAGAACATGTTCTAAATCAATGCAAAGAAACTAACAATCTTGAAAAAAGATTTGAAAAATGATTTGAGGAAATGATAACAAGAATGGACAACTTAGAGAGGAATATGAATGAATTGAAGGAGCTGAAAAACACAACACGAGAACTTCACGAAGCATACACAAGTTTCAACAGCTGAATTGACCAAGCAGAAGAAAGAATATCAGAAGTCAAAGATCAACTCAATGAAATAAAAAGAGAAACCAAGATTAGAGAAAAAAGTGCAAAGAGAAATGAACAAAATTTCCAAGAAATGTGGGACTATGTGAAGAGACCTAACCTATGTTTGATAGGTGTACCAGAATGTGATGAAGAGAATGAATCCAAGCTGGAAAATACTCTTCAGGATATTATCCAGGAAAATTTCCCCAATCTAGCAAAGCAGGCCAATATTCAAGCCCAGGAAATACAGAGAACACCACAAAGATTTTCTGCAAGAAGAGCAACCCCAAGGCACATAATCATCAGATTTGCCAGTGTTGAAATGAAGGAGAAAATACTAAGGGCAGCCAGAGAGAAAGGTCGGGTCACCCACAAAGGGAAGCCCATCAGACTCATAGCAGATCTCTCAGCAGAGACTCTACAAGCCAGAAGAGAGTGGGGGCCAATATTCAACATTCTTAGAGAAAAGAACTTTCAACCCAGAATTTCATATCCAGCCAAACTGAGCTTCATAAGTGAAGGAAGAACAAAATATTTTGTCAACAAGCAAGTCCTCAGAGATTTTTCACCACCAGGCCTGCTTTACAAGAGCTCCTGAAAGAGGCACTACACATAGAAAGGAACAACCAGTATCAGCCATTCTAAAAACATACCAAATGCTAAACAGCATCAACAAAATGAAGAATCTGCATCAACCAATGGGCAAAACAGCCAGCTAGCATCAATATGGTAGTATCAAGTTCACACATAACAATATTAACCCTAAATGTAAATGGGCTAAATGCACCAATCAAAAGATACAGACTGGCAAATTGGATAAAAAACCAAAACCCATTGCTGTGCTGTATCCAGGAAACCCATCTCACATGCAAGGATGTACAAAGGCTCAAAATAAAGGGATGGAGGAAGATTTACCAAGCAAATGGAGAGCAAAAGAAAGCAGGAGTTGCAATTCTCATCTCTGATAAAATAGATTTTAAAGCCACAAAGATCAAAAGAGACAAAGAAGGTCATTACATAATGGTAAAAGGATTGATACAACAAGAAGAGCTAACAATCCTAAATTTATATGGACCCAATGCAGGAGCACCCAGATATATAAGGCAAGTTCTTAATGACTTACAAAGAGACTTAGACTCCCACACAATAATAGTGGGAAACTTTAACACTCCACTGTCAATAGTAGACAGATCAACCAGACAGAAAATTAACAAGGATATCCAGGGCTTGAACTCAAACCTGCAACATGCAAATCTGACAGACATTTACAGAACTCTCCACCCCAAATCCACAGAGTATATATTCTTCTCAGCACCACATCACACCTACTCCAAAATTGACCACATAATTGGAAGTAAAGCACTCCTCAGCAAATGCAAAACAACTGAAATCATAACAAACAATTCCTCAGACCATAGTGCAATCAAGTTAGAACTCAGATTCAGAAACTAACTCAGAACTGCACAGCTTCATGGAAACTGAACAACTGGCTCTTGAATGTTGATTGGATAAACAATGAAATGAAGGCAGAAATAAAGAAGTTTTTTGAAACCAATGAGAATGAAGACACAACATAACAGAATCTCTGGGACACATTTAAAGCAGTCTGTAGAGGAAAATATATAGCAATAAGTGCCCACATGAGAAGAGTGGAGAGATCCAAAATTGACACCCTATCATCAAAATTGAAAGAGTGAGAGGAGCAAGATCAAAAAAGCTCAAAACCTAGCTGAAGACAAGAAATAACTAAGATCAGAGCAGAACTGAAGGAGATAGAGACATGAAAAACCCTTCAAAAAATCAATAAATCCAAGAGCTGGTTTTTTGAAAAGATCAACAAAATAGACAGACCACTAGCCAGACTGATAAAAAAGAAGAGAGAGAACAACCAAATAGATGCAATAAATGATAAAGGGGAAATCACCACAGATTCCACAGAAATTCAAACCATCATCAGAGAATACTACAAACAACTCTATGCTCATAACTAGTAAACCTGGAAGAAATGGATAAATTCCTGGACACCTGTGTCCTCCCAAGCCTAAACCATGAGGAAGCTGAAACTATGAATAGACCAATAACAAAGTGTGAAGTTGAGGGAGCAATTAAGAGCCTACCACACAAAAAAAGCCCAGGTCCAGATGGGTTCACAGCTGAATTCTACCAGACACACAAAGAGGAGCTGGTATCATTCCTTCTGAAACTATTCCAAATAATTCAAAAAGAGGGAACCCTTCCCAAATCACTTTATGAGACCAACATCATCCTGATACCAAAACCCGGCAGAGACTCAACAAGAAAAGAAAACTTCAGGCCAATTTCCATGATGAACATAGATGCAAAAATCTTCAATAAAATACTGGCAAACTGATTGCAACAGCACATTTAAAAACTTATCTATCATGATCAAGTAGGATTCATCCTGGGGATGCAAGGCTGGTTCAACATATGCAAGTCTATAAACGTCATTCAACACATTAACAGAACCAAAAACAAAAACCACATGATTATATCAATTGATGCAGAGAAGGCATTTGACAAAATTCAACAGCCCTTTATGCTAAAAACTCTCAATAAACTCAGTATTGATGGAACTTATCTCAAAGTAATCAAAGCTATTTATGACAAACCAACAGCCAATATCATACTGAATGGGCAAAAACTAGAAGCATTCCCTTTGAAATCCGGCATGAGACAAGGATGCCCTCTCTCACCACTTCTATTCAATATAGTACTGGAAGTTCTCACCAGAGCAATCAGGCAAGAGAAAGAAATAAAGGGTATTCAAATAGAAAAGGAGGAAGCCAAATTGTCTCTATTCACAGATGACATGATAGTATACCTAGAAGACCCCATCACCTCAGCCCAAAAATTTCTGAAACTGATAAGCAACATCATCAAAGTCTCAGGATATAAAATCAATGTGCAAAAATCACAAGCATTCCTATACACCATAACAGACTTAAAGAGAACCAAATCAAGAATGAACTGCCATTCACAATTGCTACAAAGAAAATAAAATACCTAGGAATACAACTTACAAGGAATGTAAGGGACCTCTTCAAGGAAAACTACACACCACTGCTCAAGGAAATAAGAGAGGACACAAACAGATGGAGAAACATTCCATGTTCACGGTTAGAAAGAAACAATATCATGAAAATGGTTATACTGCCCAAAGTAATTTACAGAATAAATGCTATCCCCATCAAGCTACCATTGAATTTCCTCACAGAACTGGAAAGAACCACCATGAACTTCATATGGAACCAAAAGAGAGCCCGAAAAGCCAAGTCAATTCTAAGCAAAAAGAACACAGCAGGAGGCATCACACTACCAGACTTCAAACTATACTACAAGGCTACAGTAATCAAAACATCATGGTACTGGTACCAAAACAGAGATATAAACCAATGGAACAGAACAGAGGCATTGGAGGCAACACAACATATCTACAACCATATAATCTTTGATAAACCAGACAAAAACAAGCAATGGGGAAAGGATTCCCTGTTTAATAAATGGTGTTGGGAAAACTGGTTAGCCATGTGCAGAAGGCAGAAACTGGACCTCTTCCTGACACCTTACACTAAAATTAACTCCAGATGGATTAAAGACTTAAACATAAGACCTGGCACCATAAAAACCCTAGAAGAAAATCTAGTCAAAACCATTCAGGACATAGGAGTAGGCAAGGACTTCATGAACAAAACACCAAAAGCATTGGCAACAAAAGCCAAAATAGACAAATGGGACCTAACCAAACTCCACAGCTTTGCACGGCAAAAGAAACAGTCACTAGAGTGAAATGGCAACCAACATATTGGGAAAAAATTTCTGCAGTTTACCCAACTGACAAAGGTCTGATATCCAGAATTTACAAAGAACTCAAAAAGATTTACAGGAAAAAAAAAAAAAAAAAAAAGCCCATTCAAAAATGGGCAAAGGACATGAACAGACACTTTACAAAAGAAGACATACCTGAGGCCACCAAACACATGAAAAAATGCTCATCATCACTGGTCATTAGAGAGATGCAAATCAAAACCACATTGAGATACCATCTCACGCCAGTTAGAATGGCGATCATTAAAAAAACCAGAGACAACAGATGCTGGAGAGGATGAGGAGAAATAGGAACACTCTTACACTGTTGGTGGGAGTGTAAATTAGTTCAACCATTGTGGAAGACAATGTGGTGATTCCTCAAGGACCTAGAAATAGAAATTCCATTTGACCCAGCAATCCCATTACTGGGTATATATCCAAAGGACTATAAATCGTTCTACTATAAGGACACATGCGCACGAATGTTCATTGCATCACTGTTTACAATAGCAAAGACCTGGAACCAACCCAAATGCCCATCAATGATAGACTGGACTGGGGAAATGTGGCACATATACACCATGGAATATTATGCAGCAATCAAAAATGAAGAGTTTATGTCCTTTGTAAGGACATGGATGAATCTGGAGAACATCATTCTCAGCAAACTGACACAAGAATAGAAAAGAAAATACCACATATTCTCACTCATAGGCAGGTGAGAAAAATGAGAACACATGGACACAGGGAGGGGCGTACTACACTCTGGGGTCTAATGGGGGGAATAGGGGTGGTACAGTGGGGGGGGGGACTGGGGTGGGATAGCCTGGGGAGAAATGCCAAATGTGGGTGAAGGGGAGGAAGGCAGCAAAACACACTGCCATGTGTGTACCTATGCAACTATCTTGCACGTTCTGCACATGTACCCCAAAACCTAAAATGCAATAAAAATTATAAATAAATAAATAACTTATCAAAAGTTTAAAAATAAAAAAATAAATAATTAGGAGCCATTGCAGTACATGGAGCTCCATAGAGACAGCACCGGGGCAAGTGAGAGCCAGACGGGCACTGGGTGACTCTGTGCCTCACTGAGGAAAAATAACTAAACATGGGCAAAGGAGATCTTAAGAAGCCGAGAGGCAAAATGTCATCATATGCATTTTTTGTGCAAACTTGTTGGGAGGATCATAAGAAGAAGCATCCAGATGCTTCAGTCAACTTCTCAGAGTTTTCTAAGAAGTGCTCAGAGAGGTGGAAGACCATGTCTGCTAAAGAGAAAGGAAAATTTGAAGATATGGTAAAGGCAGATAAGGCCCGTTATGAGAGGAAATGAAAACCTATATTCCTCCTAAAGGGGAGACAAAAAAGAATTTCAAGGATCCCAATGCACCCAAGAGGCCTCCTTTGGCCTTTTTCCTGTTCTGCTCTGAGTATTGCCCAAAAATCAAAGGAGAACATCCTGGCCTGTCCATTGGTGATGTTGCGAAGAAACTGGGAGAGATGTGGAATAACACTGCTGCAGATGACAAGCAGCCTTATGAAAAGAAGGCTGCGAAGCTGAAGGAAAAATATGAAAAGGATATTGCTGCATATCGAACTAAAGGAAAGCCTGATGCTGCCAAAAAGGGAGTTGTCAAGGCTGAAAAAAGCAAGAAAAAGAAGGAAGAGGAGGAAGATGAGGAAGATGAAGAGGATGAGGAGGAAGAGGAAGATGAAGATGAAGAAGATGATGATGATGATGAATAAGTTGGTTCTAGCGCAGTTTTGTTTTCTTGTCTATAAAGCATTTAACCCCCCTGTACACAACTCACTCCTTTAAAATAAAATATTGAAATGTAAGGCTGTGTAAGATTGTTTTTAAACTGTACAGTGTCTTTTTTTGTATAGTTAACACACTACCAAATGTGTCTTTAGATAGCCCTGTCCTGGTGGTATTTTCAGTAGCCACTAACCTTGCCTGGTACAGTATGGGGGTTGTAAATTGGCATGGAAATTTAAAGCAGGTTCTTGGTGGTGTACAGCACAAATTAGTTATATATGGGGATGGTAGTTTTTTCATCTTCAGTTGTCTCTAATGCAGCTTATATGAAATAATTGTTGTTCTGTTAACTGAATACCACCCTGTAATTGCAAAAAAAAGTTGCAGCTGTTTTGTTGACATTCTGAATGCTTCTAAGTAAATACAATTTTTTTTATTAGTATTGTTGTCCTTTTCATAGGTCTGAAATTTTTCTTCTTGAGGGGAAGCTAGTCTTTTTGCTTTTGCCCATTTTGAATCACATGAATTATTACAGTGTTTATCCTTTCATATAGTTAGCTAATAAAAAGCTTTTGTCTGCACACCCTGCATATCATAATGGGGGTAAAGAAGTTGAGATAGTTTTCATCCATAACTAAAAATCCAAAATCTTGATCAGTTAAGAAATTTCACATCGCGCACTTACATTTACAAACTGAAGAGTAATCGATCTACTCACAGCATGGGACTATTAGAATCAAACATTTTGAAAGTCTGTCCTTGAAGGGCTAATAGAAAACTATGTTCTAACCTTTACATGAGGACTCTATTCTTTAACTCCCATTACCATGTAATGGCAGTTATATTTTGCAGTTCCCACATTAATGAAGACCTGAGAATGTATCCCCAAAAGCGTGAGCTTAAAATACAAGACTGCCGTATTAAATTTTTTGTTGATATTAGTCTCGGTGAAGACTATGAAAATGCTGGCTATAGATGTGTTTTCCCATTAAATATGGGCTGCTCAGGAAACAAGACTTTCCATTAAAAGTATTTTTAATTCATTGGGCTAGCTTTTAAAATGAAGATACCACATTCAGAATAGAGTATATTTTCCTATATTATGGTTTGCCCCTTTATAAATCCAAGTAGATAGGAGGAAAGAAGACAAACTTTGTGTCTCAGTATGAATTATTCAATTTATTTGGATGGTTTTTCTTTAAATCCAAATTCATTCATTAGTCATGTTTATCTGCTTACCAGTTTAGGGAACAATTTGGCAATTTTGCGGTTTTTGAGATTATCATTTTTTTAAAGTGCCAAAAGAAATTTTACACTTTTCCAAAGTGTAAAATTAGCGTTCTTGTAATTTTACACACTTTTGTGATGGAGTGCTGTTTTGTTATATAATTTTGACTTGGATTCTTTCCATTTGCATTTGTTTATGTAATTTCAGGAGGAATACTGAACATCTGAGTCCTGGATGATACTAATCTAATAATTTGCAGAGGTTTTAAATAAATAAATAAATAAATAAATAAATAAATAAATAAATAAATAAATAGCCTAGAAAAGCTTCCAGTAAGGTAAGAGATATTAATAGATGTTATCCTAATTTAAAAATTAAATTTAAATTAAAATTAAATCCTAAATTTAAAAGGGCAGACAAGCATTCAGGCAGAAGGAAAAGAAAGCAAATAATGCAAACTATAGAGAATGTGTTTTTCTAGAACTGCATAGAAATCTGGTTGTTTGCACCCTGTGGTGGGTAGTGAGCAGCATCCCTGGAAGAGGAGGCTGGACAGGCACAAGGGAGGCTGCTGCACAGGGTTTTCATGTCTCAGCAAAGAGCTTGGACTTCTTGTTGTGGCTGAGGGAGGAAAGAAACCACAGTGGAATCTTAAGAATAATGTGAAGTTTACAAGTTTAGATTTGTGGCTTTATTGAACAATAATTTCCTCATCACAAGACAAGATTTCTGCTGCCTGACAGGTCTTTGCTCATTCTTGGTTCCTCAGGCAAACGAGGTCCTCCAGAGCTTCCTGCAGTCACTGGTGGTTATAGAGGAATCCATCCTGCAGTCAGACAAAGCCCTCACTGCTGGAGAGAAGGCCATAGCAGGTACAGGGGCAGGGCTCAGCTCTCAGAGAAATGGGTAGGTTTTTGCAATACCCACTTGATGTTCAGATAAAACTGTTTTCCTTATACAAGGAGATTTCTTCTCATAGAGGACACATGCTCTGCTAAAACTGAAAATAAGGGGAGTTGGGATTGAACATCCAGCCACTCAGTTCCATCCCACAACATTCTTAAACATGCTCTTGCTGACATGAATAGTGGCAGAATTCAGAGATTCCCAGTTCCCCACCTTCATGCTTTTTTGAAAGTCAGTTTGGCCTCTGAACTCAGGAGAGTAGAACTCAGAGCAGACTGTTACTTTCTTTTCCTTTTTCTTTCCAACTTTTATTTTAGGTCCAGAGGGTACACAAGTAGGTTTGCTGTATGGGTAAACTGGGCATCATGGGGATTTGTTGTACAGATTATTTCATCACTCAGGTAATGAGCATAGTATTCAATAGGGAGTTTTTCAATCCTTGCCCTCTTCCCATCCTCCACCCTCAAAAAGGTCCTGGAGTCTATTGGTCCCTTTGTGTCCATGTGTACTCAACATTTAGTTCCCACTTGTAAATGAGAATATGCAGGATTTGGTTTTCTATTCCTGCACTAATTCACTCAGGGTACTGGTCTCCAGCTGCATCCACAGTGCTGCAAAGACATGATTTCATTCATTTAATGTCTGTGCAATATTCTAAGGTACAAACATTTGTACCACATTTTCATTATCCAGTCCACCATTGATAAACATTTAGGTTGATTCCATGTCTTTGCTATTACAAATAGTGAGCAATGAACAGGTGCATGCATGTGATTTTATGATATAATGATTTGTTTTCCTTTGGGTATATACCCAGTAATGGGATTGCTGGGTCAAATAGTAGTTCTGTTTTAAGTTCTTTTAGAACTCCAAACTGCTTTCCATAGAAGCTGAACTAATTTACAATCCCAACAGCAGTGTCTAAGAATTCCCAGGCCAGGTGCGGTGGCTCATGCCTGTAATCCCAACACTTTGTGAGGCCAAGGCAGGTGGATCATGAGGGCAAGAGATTGAGACCATCCTGGCCAATGTGGTGAAACCTCGTCTCTACTAAAAATAGAAAAATTAGCTGGGCGTGGTGGTGCAGGCCTGTAGTCCACCTACTGGGGAGGCTGAGGTGGAGATGCAGTGAGTCTAGATTGCACCACTGCACTCTAGCCTGGGTGTGACTCTCTCAAAAAAAAAAAAAATCCCTTTTCTTGGCAATCTTGCCAGCATCTGTTATTTTTTGACTATTTAATAACAGCCATTCTGACTGGTGTGAGTTGGTATCTCACATGGTTTTCTATTTGCATTATCCCAATGATTTGTGCTGTTTAGCATTTTTTGATATGCTTGCTGGCCATGTGTATGTCTTCTTTTGATAAATGTCTGTTAATGTCCATTTCTCATTTTTTTAATGGGGACATTTGCTTTTTCTTAATTTCTTTAACTTTCTCATAGATTCTGGATATTAAACTTTTGTTGGATGCATAGTTTGCAGATATTTTCTCCTATAATGTAGGTCATCTGTTTACTCTGTCAATAGTTTCCTTTGTTGCTCATGAGTTCTTTAGTTGAATTAGGTTCCACTTGTTGATTTTTTGTTTGGTTGCAGTGGCTTTCCAAGTCCTCATCATGGAATCTTTGCCATTGCCTCTGTCCAGAATGGTATCTACTAGGTTTTCTTTTGGGGGTTTTATAGTTTTAAGTTTTATCTTTACATCTTTAATTCATCTTGAGTTTATTTTTGTACATAGTGAAAAGAAGGGATCCAGTTTAAATCTTCTGCATATGGCTACCCAGTTAACACAGCACCATTTATTGAATAGGGCATCCTTTCTTCATTGCTTATTTTTGTCAGCTTTACCAAAGATGAGATAGTTGTAGCTGTGTGGTATTACTTCTTCTCTCTTTAAACTTTTTCATTGGTTTATGTGTCTGTTTTGTTTTGTTTTGCTTTTTGTCTAGCACCATGCTATTTTGGTTACTGTAGTCTTGTAATATAGTTTGAAGTCAGGTCATATGATGTCTCTGGCTTTGTTCTTTTTGCTTAGGAGTGCCTTGGCTACTTGGGTTCTTTTTTGGCTCCATATGGATATTAGAGTAGCTTTTACTAATTCTATTTTTTTAAAGTTATTGATAGTTTGATAGGAATAACATTGAATATTTAAATTACTTTGGGCAGTATAGCTATTTTAATGACATTGATTCTTCCTATCCAGATGCATGGAATGTTTTTCCATATGTTTGTATGGTGTCAGATTTCTTTCAGAAGTCTTTTATAATTCTCATTTTAGAGATGATTCACCTCCCTGATTGGCTGTAAACCTAGGTATTTTATTCTATTTTGTGGCTATTGTGAATAGGATTGTGTTCTTGATTTGACTTTCAGCTTGGACATTATTGGCGTGTAGAAATGCTACTGATTTTTGTACGTTGATTTTTTTTTTTTAATTCTGAAGCTTTGCTGAAGTTTATCAGATGGAAGAGGCTTTGGGAAGAGACTGCGGAGTTCTCTAAGTACAGAATTCTATTGTCCATGATGAGAGATAGTTTAACTTCCTCTCTTCCTATTGGATAACTTTTCTTCCCCCTTGCCTGAGTTCTCTGGCTAAAACTTCCAGTACCATGTTGAATAGGAGTTGTGAATGTGGGCATCCTTGTCCCATTTTGGTTTGAGAGTGAAATGCTTCCAGCTTTTCACATTCAATATGATGTTGGCTGTGGAGTTTTCATAAATACCTCTTATTGTTTTGAGGTATATTCCTTTGATGCCAGTTTGTTGAGATATTATAACATGAAAGGTTGTTCAATTTTATCAAAGGCCTTTTCTGTGTCCATTTAGATGATCATGTGGTTTTTGTTCTGAGTCCCATTTATGTGAGGGATCAATTTAATGATTAGCATATGCTGAATCAACCTTGGATTCAAAGGAATAAAGCCTAATTGACAGTGGTGGATTCACTTTGTAACGTGCTGTTGGATTTGGGTTTGCTAGTATTTTGTTGAAGATTTTTTCATCCATGTTCATCAGAAATATTTTCCTGCAGTTTTGTTGTTGTTATTATGTCTGTACTGGGTTTTTAAAGTCAGAATGATGCTGGCCTTATAGGATGTATTAGGGAAGATTCCCTCCTCCTCAATTTTTACAATCATTAAGTAGAATTGGTACCAGCTCTTCTTTACATGTCTGGTGGAATTGGCTATGAATCTGTCTGGTCCAGGGCTTTTTCTGCTTGGTAGGCATTTTATTACTGACTCAGTTTCAGCACTCATTATTAGTCTGTTTCAGATTTCAATTTCTTCCTGGTTCACTTCTGGGAAGTTGTATGTTTCCAGGAATTTATTCATTTCTTCTAGGTTTTTTAGTTAGCGTGCATGGCGGTGTTAATAATAGTTTCTGAGGATTTTTTGTATTTCTGTGGAGTTCGTGGTAATGTTCCTTTTGTTGTTTTTATTATGTTTATTTGGATCTTGTCTTTTATTGTTCTTTTTTTTAGTCTTACTAGAAATATATCTATCTTATTTATTCTTCCAAAGAACCATTGGTTTCATTGATCTTTTGTGTGGTTTTTCTTGTCTCCATTTTGTTCGGTTCAAGTCAATTTTAGTTATTTTTTGTCTTCTGCTACCTTTGTGCTTGGTTCACTCTTGTTTTTCTCGTTCCTTTAGCTGTGATGTTAGGTTGTTAATTTGAAACATTTCTAACTTTTTAAAAAATTTTTATTGCATTTTAGGTTTTGGGATACATGTGCAGAACCTGCAAGATAGTTGCATAGGTACACACATGGCAGTGTGTTTTGCTGCCTTTCTCCCCTTCACCCACACTTGGCATTTCTCCCCAGGCTATCCCTCCCCAGCTCCCCCCTACCACTGTCCCTCTTCCATTTCCCCCAATAGACCCCAGTGTGTAGTAGACCCCCTCCCTGTATCCATGTGTTCTCATTTTTCTCACCCACCTATGAGTGAGAATATGCTGTATTTCCTTTTCTGTTCTTGTGTCAGTTTGCTGAGAATGATGTTCTCCAGATTCATCCATGTCCTTACAAAGGACACAAACTCATCATTTTTGATTGCTGAATAATATTCCATGGTGTATATGTGCCACATTTTCCCAGTCCAGTCTATCATCGATGGGCATTTGGGTTGGTTCCAGGTCTTTGCTATTGTAAACAATGCTGCAATGAACATTCGCGTGCATGTGTCCTTATAGTAGAACGATTTATAGTCCTTTGGATATCTAACTTTTTGCTGTAGTCATTTAGTGCTATTAACATTCCTCTTAACACCACTCTTGCTGTGTCTCAGAGATTCTGGTATGTTGTATCTTTGTTTTTATTAATTTCAAATAATTTATTTCTCTCTTAAATTCACTGTTACCCCAAAATCATTCAGGAGATTTAATTTCCATGGAATTGTGTGGTTTTGAGATATATTCTTTGTATTGATTTCTGTTTTTATTGCACTGTGGTCTGAGAAACTTGGTATGAATTTGGGTTTTTTTAATTTGTTGAATATTGCTTTTTGATGGAGCATGTTGTCAACTTTAGAATATGTGCCATGTGCAGATGAGATGAATGTATATTCTGTTATTGTTGGGTGGAGTCTTCCATAGATTTCTGTTAGTTCCATTTTATTCAAGTGTCAAGTTCAGTCCTGAATATCTTCGTTAGTTTTTTCACTCAATTGTCTGTCTAATATTGTCAATGGGGTGTTGAAGACTCACAGTATTATTGTGTGGTTATCTAAGTCTCATCATAGGGCTCTTTGGACTTATTTTATGAAGCTAGGATTCTCTAGTATTGGGTGAATATATATTTTGCATAGTTAAGTCTTCTCATTGAATTAAAACTTTTATCATTCTGTAATGCCTGTGTTTATCCTTTTTGATTATTATTGGTTTGGAGTCTGTTTTGTCTGAAATAAGAATAGCAACCTCTGCTCTTTTTGTTTTCCATTTGCTTGATAGATTTTTCTTCATCCCTTTACTCTGAACCTATTGGTATAATTGCATATGAGATTGGTCTCTTGAACATGGAAGAAAGTTGGGTCTTATTTCTTTTTGCAACTTGCCACTCTGTGCCTTTTAATTGGGGTTGTTAGCCCTTTTACATTCAAAGTTAATATTGATGTGTGTGGATGTGATCCATACATATCCTCATGATGTGACACGACAACATGTCATCATGTTGATTGCTATGTTGACTTGATTGTGTTGTTGCTTTGTAGCGCCAATGATCCATGTCCTGAAGTGTGCTTTTGTGGTGGCCGATAATGGTCTTTCATTTTCATATTTAGCACTCTTTTCAGCACCTTGTGTAAGGCAGGTCTGTCTGGTCGTAACAAATTCCCTTGGCATTTGCATGTCTAAAAAGAATTTTTTTTTCCATTGAAACTTAGTTTGGCTGGATATGAAATTCTTGCTTGGAATTTATTTTCTTTATGAGTGCTGTCTATAGGTCTCCAGTCTCTTTTGGCTTGCAGGGTTTCTTCTGAAAGTTCCATTGTTAGCTTGATGGGATTCCCTTTGCAGAAGACCTGCCCTTTTCTCAAGCTGCCTTTAATATTTTTTTCTTTCGCATTGACCTTGGAAAATCTGATAACCATCTCATATGTGTTGGGGATAGTCATCTTATATAGGATCTCACAGGGGTTCTCTAATTCCCTGAATTTGAATTTCAACCTCTCTAGTGAGGTTGGGAAAATGTTCATGGAACTATCCTCAAATATTCCAAGTTGCTTGCTATCTCTCCCTCTCTTTCACAGGTGACAATGAGTCATAGGTTTGGTCTCTACATAATCTGATATTTCTTTCAGATTTTGTTCATTCTTTTTTATTCTTTTTTCTCTATGTTTGTCTGTTTAAGTTGGTTTTAACAAATGAGTTTTCAAGCTCTGAGATTGTTTCCTCATCTTGGTCTATTCTACATTTAATATTTTTGATTGTATTATGAAATTCTTGTAGCGTGTTTTTGTGCTCTATCAAATCAGTTTGGCTCTTCTTTAAAATGGCTATTTTATCTTTTAGTTCTGGAGTCATTTTAGTGAATTCCTTCAGCTCCTTGGATTGTATCTCAACTATCTCCTGTGTATTGATAATCTTCATTGCCAACCAGATTCTGAATTTCATGTCTGCTATTTCAACCATTTCAGTTTAACCAAGAACCATTGCTGGGGAGCTAGTGGACTCATTTGGACGGAAGGAGCACTCTAGGTTTTTGAGTTGCCAGAGTTCTCTCACTGGTTCTTTCTCAATGGTATAGGCTAATATTCCTTTAGTCTTTGAAGTTGCTGTTTCTTTCATGAAGTTTTTGGCTTTTATATTATTTTATTCCCTTGAAGATTCAACTGGTATAAGTTATGTTCAGTTGACCAGGTTTTTTCTCCAGATGATTTCAAGGGGCCAAGACTCAGCTCAGCACCCCTGGGCTGTGGGCTTGAACCTTAATAGGCTGGGACCAGGCTCAAGGCTTTGTTGTCTGGCCCTTCTAGGTTAAGCACCTGCTGTGTTGCAAAGGCCAACCTCTTCCTGGTTAATTGGCAACAGCATTCCAATGGGAGGTGCTGGCAAAGGCACCTTCTCGGGGCAGTGGCAGTGTGGTCCATGGTCATGGGTGAGTGGCAGCAGCAGGGCCTCAGTGCTGCTGGTTCTCTGCACGTACATTGGTGGTCGCAGGTTGACAGGGTCTGCACACTTGTGTGCATCAGGAAAGTGGTGGTGGGAGGCTGCAAGCAAGTGTGAGCCAGCTGAACAGTGGGGAGAGGACGCATTGAGTGCACACTGGTGTGAGTCCACCTGCTGAAGCTCTATGATGGTTACGTAGGGTATGTCAGCAAAGAAGATATGGTGGTAGCTGCTAGGAAGTTCTTCAGTTTGGCAATTGAAGTTGTACTTGAAGTAGATGCAGCCAGGCAAGAACCGTGAGAGAGGCTGACAGACTGGGAGGTGCTCAGATCATAGTGGACCCATTCCACAGGCAGGATAGCCCAGTTCTATCCAGGACCAACAGTTGACAAAAGCCAAAGCCACGTATTTGGGTATGGCAAGCTGGGCGTTCCTGGTTGTGCTCCACTGGAGCCATTCCTGTGCCAAATATCTAGGCTCCACACTGGCCAGGGTCCTGTCCCTATCAACTCTCCAAGCAGTTCTCTTTGCCAGCTCAAATATCTATGGTAGTTATGGGGTATCCTAAAGCTGGAATTCCAGAGGCCCATGGCAAGAGTGGGCCACTTTGCACCAACTTCCCTCACCCCTTCCCCAGGAGCTGCTCAGGATTAGGACTGAGTCTTGGTACTTGGCAACCTATGCAAGGTTCCCAGCTTTCTTTCCCTTTAGCCTCAGGTCTGTATCCTTCTTTCATCTTCTCTCAATGCCTTCCTTCTGAAGTCCTGCTTGGAGTGTATCAGTCTTTTTCATGGTCCGATCTGTTAATGGGAGAAGCTCTTCCTGACTGCATCTACTTAGCCATCATAGTTCTTCTCTCACCTGACTGTTATTTTCTTCCCTCTGTGAAACAGCTAAGCAGGCTAAGAAGCAGGCAGCTGAGAAGGAACAGGAGCTGCTAAGACAAAAACAGAAGGAACAGCAGCAAATGATGGAGGCTCAAGAGAGAAGCTTCCAGGAAAACATGGCCCAACTCAAGAAAAAGATGGAGAGGGAAAGAAAAAACTATATGAGAGAGCTGAGAAAGATGCTGAGTCACAAGCTGAAGGTGAGTCTGAATGAAGCTTGGCAGTGCTTGAGGCACAATGCCAGTTCCTCAGTTAGAGAAGCCCCAAAATTTTAAGCCCAGTCAAGATTCCAGAAGGAAGCACAAAAGGCATATATTTCACTTAAATTTCAAATACATGTGAATTCTACTGAAGCCTGTAAGTCTACAAGACTTCAGCATTTTCTGTCATGTTAGACTTTGGAGAGTACACATGACATCCCCCATGGTGCCAGGCTGCTGTTTGTGGTGATTATAGGATGGTCTCACTGTGCCCCAATTAATTAGGACCTTAGTCCACCAGTCCTTAGGATTCTTGGCACAACCATCAAAAGGACCCGAAATAGATCCATCTGGATGAAAGTATCAGATTCTGCTTGATATGAAATGATACTGAATGATCTCAAATTGCTCCATTTGTTTCTCTATCTGCCTGACTCATCCTATACAACCTGAGTAAAATATATTCCTTGTCCCAACCTGGAGCTTGACAATCAGCATTTTATACCAACTCAGTGGTCCCTATTATTTGCTAGATGAGCATGGCCATGCTACATCAGTGGAAAGGGGAATTCATTAGAATTAAACCTTCATGTCCTCTCAAAGGGGATTCATTGTGCTGGAACAAAATTCCTCCTCACCTCCAGTGAGGTGGTGCTAAGGAAATGTCACAAAGGTATAAATTATGGATACTCCCGCCGTTCAGGTCCAGTCATCTGGAAATGTCAAACAAACTCATCAAAGAGTTTCTAAGATGTTAGAAACATGTAAATCTGTTCAACTAATGAAATTGTTAAATACAAAACTCTGACTCTTAATAATTGGTGATTTTCAAAAGTAGGATCTTTTACTTTCATAGGTCCGAGAAGAACCGCTTACTGAAGGATTTAAAGAGATATTTGAGTTGTTAAATGAAGAGATTAATCGACTGAAAGAAGAGATTGAAACAGCTGAAAATGAAGAGCCCTCAGTGTTTTCACAGATTCTGGACGTGGCTGGCAATATATTTATGGCAGTACTACCTGGGGCTGCTAAGCTAGTTGATTTAGGGATGGAAATTCTTAGCTCATTTATGTAATAGGCTAAGAATTCCTGCTAAGAAATTTATAAAATAAGGTTTCTTTTGTTAAAAATGGCATAACACTGTTGCTCCTTTTAAAAGTATATGTGTTATTGCATGTTCATTTAAGAAGAGTTTAAAATTAAAAAGCAAATTTCAAAGAATATGGCCTGAAGTCCATAAATGCAAACTTAAATTTGACTGAATTAATAATTTGTAGAAATGGGGGACAAGTTGGAAGATAAAATTATTCCTAGAAAAGATTTAAGTAAAGCAAAAAGTTAAATGGTAATATGAGGAAATCATTTTCAGTTTGTATTATAGTCACAGAGATAATTTATTATAATTAGCTCTTGTAAATCAGTGAGAACAGAGTAACACCACATATCTTAAACAGGCAAAAATGTGATATAACAATGTTTAATTTTACTGACAATAAAAGTTGTGCAAAGAAAAACTATGAGGTTCTCGCTTCAATTTATGATGGGCAAGAAGGAACAGTTTGACAGGGCTTGAGCTGGCAAGGGTTTGGGGATATTGTCAGTGTCTCATATTTGCTAGTGAGAGTGTGAACTGTTGGAATCATATATGAATTATTTAAGTTCACATACATTTGATCTAGCATTTCCACATTTAGAAATCTATCAAGTAGATTGATTTACTCAAACTAAACATGGTGTATATAATATTATACATGTTGCACCATTGTCATAATGCCAAAAGACTGAAAAAAACATTTAAGTCCCTCTTTCAGGTACTGATAAGAAAAATCTTGGGAAATTCTTGGAATACTCTACAGGCACTAAAATGAAGGGAGAAGCTCTATTTGAACTAATATGAAAAGTCTCCAGGATGTATTATAAGAAAAAAAAATGATGCAGGAAGCATGTATAACTACTACCACCGAATTTAGAAAACAATGAATTTGTGCATATATTATTATCTCCTTCTGGAAAAACAGAAAATAATCCAGTATACATGGTCATAGCAGAAATGAAGTTGAATAGTTGAGGCAAGAAATAAGAAGATAACTGATTTCACATCATATATTCTCCTGTGCCTTTATTTTTTTTATAAAAATTTATTGCATTAATGTTATATTTATTTCCTTTGTTGAGTGCTTTAGGTCAACAAATACGGATTTTATTTGGTTCTTACAATAACATTGTAGGACAAATGTTATTATCTTCAGTTTGTGGATAATAAAAGCAAGATAGTGAAATTAATCTGTTTGCCCAAGATCATTAGTTAGGTTACCAACTTATGACCTCAGTTTGTATTTCATAACTCCAATTCCACTACATAGACTTTAATATCAAGGAATGGAAGAATAACTCTTAAACTGAGTTGCCGGACATATCTAAAGCAAAACAAACATATAGTTGTCAACATGAAGACAAATATAATATACCTAATTGAAAAAAAATAGGATCTATTAAAGGATTTTATACTATTTACAAAGTCTTATTTTCTTGTATTCCAAATAGGGAGCCTTATTTAGTTACAAAGAATTACTGCCACAGCATGGATTTGATCTTTGATCTAATTTTTTCAACATTTTGTGACCAAGCAAACTCTTATGAAAATCTCTTGTTCTTTCCTCTTCCAAGGCATTATGAAGCCAGAAAAAAAAAGCTCCTCTGATTTGTGCACTCCAGAAGTCTTTCACTCTTTTGTCAATATGGTTTTGTCCCTCTCTCTTGAGTCTTTCTATACATTTGTCCTCTTCATGCAGGCAGCATTAACTAGGGTGACTTTAGCACCATAATAAAGTACATTCTATTGTAGCACCTCTACCAACACCACAAGTGTGTAGCCTTCACCTCCATCCAGTCTCTCAGGGAGCCGAAAACACTTTCATATGCTAACCCACCAAAAAAAAAAAAAAATCGTACGTGGTGATCTTGTGTGTCTTTAATATTTTATATGAACTTATTATTAATATGTCTTTCAACATGGATAAAACAAGGATTAAAATTAAAAAGGAAACAGTAATAAATGAATGGGAGAGTTCCCGTGATAGGAGGAAAGTTATTTATACCACTAGAAATAGCATAAGTCAGCTCAACAGGAAAAGCCGGCTCATCAGAACAAGGAACTAAAAAGGGCACAAGACATGCATCCTAATTTTGTTTTTATTATGACCTTTCAATAAAGATTTCAAAGCTTATTCCAAAGTATATTTTCAGATACAAAGTCTCCTGGGCTGTTGCTTGGAAAGGTCTCTAAATGCTGTCATATATTTATAAAGACGATGAAGTAGAAAGAAACTTTTTCTTCAACTCAGCACTTTAGGAATTCGTATTGGCTCTCTAGTGCCCAGTGCTTGAAGAACTCGAATGAACTCCTTGTAGTTCCATAAGCTGGGCCTATTCTTTTGACTGAGAGCCTTTGCACAAGGGACACAGACTTTTTAAAACCTTGTTTCCTCACCCTTTATCTGTTCTCTCTCAACCCCTACTCATCCTTAAAGTGTCCTACTTCCTGACTTTCCAAGGCTAAATGAGATGCCCTTCTGAGTGTTGTTGCCATGGCACCATCTTGTCACTCCTACCATTGAAGATGCTATATAGATGTCATATTAAAAGTGCCTATTTACTTCTGTCTACCACCTTTGATCTCAGATGCCAGGTCTTCTTCAACTCGTCTTTAGTTCCCAGCACAAAACTCACCACATAAGCTGAGGCATGGGCAAAATACATAAGCTACCCTCCAATACATCCCCAATTTACCATATGTTTTCTGTATTCCCAATTTCTAGAGCTCTCAAGATAAAGGACACAATCTTAGAAACCAGTGTAGAAGGGAGTCACTGAATTAGAAAGAACAGGCACACTTGTCTGGATCTACTCTGTTCTCTCTGAGGGACTGGACACCTCATGGCCCCTGTGTTCATCAAGCTTCTTGCCTATGATAATCACCCCAGAATGAAATTACTGCCTTTGGCTCACAGGGCAATTACAATGTTTAACATAGTGAAAAAAGTACCAGAAACTTAGAAAAAAATGGGCTCTTTCAGCTAACAAACAAGTATTCATCTGCATTTACTCATTTTTTAAATTATTTTACTTTAGGTGCATACTATATCTGGCATTTCTCCCCATGTTATCCCTCCCCACCCTGTCCTCCCTCTCCACCCTCCTCATTTACTCTTAAACTATACATAATTCACAAAGATTCAGTTGTCCCTGGAGCTATTTTTTGGTTCCCTGATACAAGAGACAGATTTTATTGTTGAGAAGAAAAGCAGCAGCTGATTTCCTAGCATTGCTTCTATTTTGCAGTAACCGTGCTCTACTTTCACTTTCCACACACACACACACTCACACACACGCTGGCATAATGCCTCATTTGTAGTTTCACCTACTCGGAGCCTGAGGAAAAAGAATCACTTAAGCCCAGAAGTTTGACGTTACAGTGAACTGTGATTATGCCATTGCATTCCAGCTTGGGCAAGAGAGCAAAAACTTGTCTCTAAAAAAGAAATAAATACAAAATAAAAATAGAATGGTATGATCTACATAAAGATGTTATCACTGTGTCTGTATCAAGTGTGCAATAAATGAGAGTTACCTTTATCATTATGTATTATTTATTAAATGTTAAGCAGCAGGACTTGGGTTAGTTGCTAATAATCCAAAAATATATAAGACATAGATATTCCCTCAGGGCACTTACAGTGCTCAAGCTAATATCCAAGCTAATTGGACCTAAAAAATATATTACATGAGGCTTTCTCATCCACATGCTTCTCAAACTGGCCCACAAACATGAGATAAATAGCACTATTTTAAATGACCCAATGAAGGAATTTAAAAAAATTAATACTGCAAGCAGTCTCTAAGATCTTTTCCAATAACGAAAGGGCAAATTCCTGGTTGCGAAATCATGACAAACCCTCTTACTAGCACAGCTGCCAGGAATTCCTTTTATGGCTAATGAGTCAGTGCTTTAGTTAATACTTTCTGTTTCATATTAGTTCATTCCTTTGCAGAGGTTACCTCTTTTTCTTGTCTTTCACCAGGTCTCTGAAGAAAATCTGGGAAGCCCCAGACATTGGAGGAGCAAAGTAAAAGTTCACAGTTACTGAGAGAAAAAAGACGGAGAAAGCAGTGCCACCAAACTCAGAAGAAAAGAGAGGAGGATAAGAATCAATTTTCACATTGAAATAATCTTCTCTCCAAGTCTAAAGGATTTCTGATTTAGGTAAGACTGGGGCAGGTTGGGAATCTATTTATCAGGGTTCATCAGTTTTATCCAAATTGACCATTTCCACCATAGGAATGGTCAGACAACATAGGAGAGAATGGTCCCTCCATAGATGGGAATGTTTCCAAATTGTTATTTCTTTTTTGACACCATCTTAAGTTAACTTTATCATTATCAGTATCTGCTTAATAAAGTTAGGACTCCATCACATTCACTTTGCCACTTTTATGGCTCTAGGTAAATGAAGGCAGGCAACTTGGGGTCTGCAGAGAGGGAACAAGTTTTTGTTTTTGTAGGAGACAGAGTAGATGTTAGTTTTATTCCTCTTAAATGGTTGAAAGAACATAATGCTTACAAAGCACTGCATTTTCTACCAGCCAGTTCATCAGCCCTTTTTTCTTTTTTTTTTTTTTTATTGTATTTGGGATCTGGGATACATGTGCACATCCTGCACCCTGCAGGATTGTTGCATAAGTACACACATGCCATGGTGGTTTGCTGTCTCCATCCCTGCCCCCCACTCGTTGCCTACATCAGGCATTTCTCCTGGTATTATCCCTCTCCCTCCTCCCTGCCCATACCCCCTCTGTCCCTTTCCCCTCCCCTCCCCCCCCCGACCTAGCCCTGTGAGCATTGTTCCTTTCCCTGTCTCCAAGTGTTCTCATTGTTCATCACCTGCCTGTGAGTAAAAACATGTGATGTTTGGTTTTCTGTTCTTGTGTCAATTTGCTGAGAATTATGGTTTCTAGGTTCATCCATGTCTCTACAAAGGACACAAACTCATCGTTTGTTATGACTGCATAGTATTCCATGGTGTATATGTGCCACATTTTTTTTTTTTTTTTTGCCCAGCCTATCATCGATGGGTATTTGGGTTGGTTCCAGGCCTTTGCTATCTTAAACAGTGGCACAATGAACATACGTGTGCTTGTGTGTTTATGACAAAATGATTTAGAATTGTTTGGTTATGTACCCAGTAATAGGATTGCTGGGTCAAATGGAATTTCTACTTCTACATCCTTGAGGAATTGCCACAGTGTCTTCCACAATGGCTGAACTAATTTACACTCCCACCAACAGTGTACAGGTGGGGAACAAGTTATTATAATTGTGGAACTTATACAATCTTTGTGCACTGACTTTTCTGAGTCAGTCATTGATTGATTCCCATTTTAAGGTAGTATACATCATGCTACAAAATGAAACAGAGAAGTCTTTCCAGAGGTCTCTGTGGGCCATTGCTATAAGAGAAAATGGGTCCTGATCACAGAAAAATAGATGGCTTTTTTGCCATTGTCCCCTGAAGAGATGGGAAGCGGATAATTAGATATAAGCCTTCAGTAGAGCAAGTGAGAAGTAATCAACTCTATTATAAACAAAGCACTCTTTATTATAGGATAAAAAGGAAAACTGTAATGCTTATAGTCTATGATTATATGTTAAAGAAATTAGGCATTTTATATCATGATCATTTTAAATTACAGAAATTGAGATATTCAAGGTAAAAACAAAAATTAAGATGTTACTACAGGAAGGCTTTTCACTCGTTTTATTTTTATTTATTTAATTTTTATTTTCTTCAAAATTCAATTTTCACATAATTTATAGAATCAAACAATGCTGAAACTTATTCCAAAAAGAAATCCTCCTAGTAAACCCCCCACCTTTACCTCTTCTCTTTTTCAATAGCAACCACTTTTAATTATTTTAGCAGTTTCTTTGTTATTTACCTCCACACATAAACATAACAACCTTGTGTTTCCTACCTTTTGAATTTCCAATTAGAGGTATCATATAGGGAAAATAAGGATTTAAGTCTTACTCATCATCTCCCATTCCTTTATGACACACCACCTCACCGCTATTACTACCACCCACATTCACACAAACTCTGTCCCATGATCCCCTCAATAGAATTATGTCATACTTCTATTTAGATTAATACTCAGTGTTTGCATTAGTATGACAATTCCAATGTTATTTATAGCATTGACACTATAGATATGAATGATACAGATATATTCTCTTTACTTTTCCTTTCCTGAACAATTTTGTTTTTCCTAAAGTAATGCTTTTCTCTTTTTTGTTTAGTTTTCTATTTGTTACTAATTCAGCCTCTATTTTCCCCCTAGTAACTTCCATTCTCCTCTGGAATTCATATTATTCAAATATAGAATCTGTTAAGGGGGAAGTAATATAATTATATTGTATTTTCTCTCATTTATTTCATCTTGATTTTAAGGTTTTTTTTTTTTTTTTTTTTTGCTTTAAGAAAGATTTTCTCAACTTTATCTTATGAGCTTTCTATTGAATTTTAGTTATATACTGTACTTTTAATTTTCAAAAGATATGTCATCGTTTGAATATTTTTGTCCCCTCCAAAACTCATGTTGAAAGTTAATTCCCAACAGTGTAATAGGGTTGGAAGATGGGACCAAGTGGGCAGAGCACTCATGAATGAATTAATGACTATAAAAAGAATTTCTGAGAGTGAATCACTCTGTAGGATGAAGGCTCCAAGGCACCATCTTGGAAGTAGAGACCAGGCTCTCCCAAGACACCAAACCTGTTAGCACTTTGAGACTGGACTTCCCAGCCACCAGAACTATGAGAGAATATATTTCTATTCCTTTGTAAATTATCAAATTATCAAAGCCTGGTTAAACAGGATATGCCTACAATTGTGTATATACTGCTCGACATGAAGCAGAAGTCACACAAAAAACAAGCCCTGGCTCATCAGGGAATGTTTCCTGATGCTGGCTTCATTACCTGAAATAATTGAAAACAATATGTAAACTGATATTCATGCAAGGAATAGAGAATCAATCATATAGCACAGAAAGGTCAAACTCTGGTAACAAAATCTGTTGATTTTCTATATATCAGATGCCAGATATGAAGCTTGAGTGAGTAACAGGTTAATGCTGATTCACAGCAAATATTAAGAACCAGTGATGGGCTATGGTAACTCAAGGGGCTTCCTGCATAGTGAGAGGAAGAAGTCATTGGGTAACCTGAGTCCCACAGTCTGACCAGAACAGCTGGAAGAAATCCAGACCAAGGCTAGGTGAGAATGGTATCTATGTTTCAAAGTATGGAGATGTGTATGATACAAGATTCCTCAAGTGAAGTTCATATTACTGTAGGCATGAACTTAGTGAGCTCAGTCCAAAGATCTAAGTGTGAATGTGAAAAGTTACCAAAGGAAATTTTGTAATTAAGTCAGAAAATGTGACATACCTAGAAAAAAATTCATTTTCCGAACAATGAGATACAAGAAGATCTGGTGGAAATTCAACCTGATACATCCCTCTGGAGAAGAGGTTGGCAATATCTAACCAGAATAAAATGCTCTTACCTTTTAACCCAGCAATCTCACTTATAGGACACAATCCTAAAGCAACTCCTATAACAATATAAAAATACACCCTCACAAGGTTAGCAGAGGTTTTTATTGCAGCATTGTTTGTAATTGCTAAATAGCTGAAACAATCTAAATACTATACCATAAAAGAGTGGTTGAATAAACTGTGGTATGTTCACATAAATTGAATAGATGCCTGTAAAAGGAACTGAAAGGTCTTACTATGAACTAGTATGGAGAGGTTTCCATATTTCCACACGAAGTGACCTTTATGTTAGAAAATGTGAATAAGAAAACATACATGTATATGCTCATTAATGAAAAGAATGTCCAAGAAAGGTAAACTATAAACTAACAAGATTGAATATCTGTGGAGGATGAGTGGGCATGAGGTGGAAAGAATAGAAAGACAGCTGGAATGGGAATGCAGTGCTAAGATGAAGGAAAAGTGACACTTCTCTGACTACAGCTTGTTGTAAAGCTCTGGCTTTCATAACTGTGATATTTCACATACCGAAAATAAATACATACATACTTAAAATCAACCAACCAACAAACCTAACGATATTACAAATAAATGATTTAACCACACCAAAGAGAATAGAGAAGGAAAAGGTAGTCTAAGCAACTTTGGAATACAGTATTTTGACTGTATGTGTAAGACCAAAGACAAAAAGAACTGTTAACTAATAGTGCACTCTAGTTAGCAAATTTATCTTACAAAGACTTATGAGTTAGTAACTTTAATTGTATGTAGTAGAATTGAGCAAATAATTTATTATATGTAATGACATACTCGAGAAAAGTTTTTAAAAACAAGGAGGGAAAGTACGAATAAATTTTGTTTTGTTGAATTGGAATTAGAAGTATCAAAATAACCTTAAGCTTATATATAGAAATGGACAGATAAGAAATAAATGTAGATGTTTGTATTCATGTGCTAGTGTACAAACACAGATTCCTTGATTTTCCCTGTGAGAAAGTAATGACTAGAAGTAACGACTACACCTCGTGTGACATCTTGGTGTCTACGTACCAGTATCCAATGAAAGCAACCAGAGCCTTTGGGAGAAATGGTCGATTCTAAGGCTTAAGCAGATATTAGATAAGCCTGCCAGAAGGAAAGAAGCCGTGAAAATATGATGGGAGCGTGTCCAAAGAATTTGGGCTCTAGCTTGTAGGAGCTCTCAGTGAACTAATCTGGGGAGTTGAGCAATGAGATAAATAATGACAGTAAAGTGTTACCCAGATGATAAGATAAATATCTGTAGGTCTACACTGATACAACTAAATGATTAAATAAGTAAATAAAATAAATGAAGGAGAAAGGGCAGTTCTTGCTCACATTAAAACTCTAATAAATGTAGAAGGAATGATGAGAATAGAAAATTACCTTCAGTCAAACAACAGTAAGTTATAAGCAAGAATTATCAATGGATGCTAAAAACAGTGACTGAAAAATTATGAAAGTATGATGAAACTTTATTTGCATAGTCTTCAAAGTGTCTCTCCAAATGGTATATAACACTTTGTGGTGGAGAAATCTGGCAGAGACCACCTTAACCAAATGATCAAAGTTAAGGTCACAGCATTAGAAAAAGTCATGTGAACATCGTGAATCCCTTAATAGGAGACACTGAAAATGGCAGAACATCACTTCAGTGACATTTGCAAAATAAAATGCATAACTTCAATCTAGTAATAAAGAAACATGAAAAAAATTGAGGGATGAATATTCTACAAAATCACAGGACGGTCAACTTCTAAACTGTCAAAGACATGAAAGACAAAGAAAGAATGAGAAACTATCAAAGATGCAAAGAAAATACAGAAACATAATGACCAAATGCAATGAACAATCCTGGACTGATCATGGAGCAGAAGGACATTAGTTGGAAACTGGTGAAATGTGAATAAGGAGTGTAGGTTAGTTATCATTGTATTAATGTTAAAATCCTTGTTCTATGGTTATGTAAAATTTTAACATTAGAGGAAATGATATATGGGAACTTTTCATACCCATTGTACATCTTTTCTGTAAGTCTATTTCAAAATAAAGTTATTTTAAAAGAAAGCCAGTGGACCAATTTGTAGGGCAGACTTAAAGAGAAACAGGGCTTTAAAAAATGTATATGAAAAAAAGTTCATGCATAGAAATAAAAAATGTAATTCATATTGTAAAGCTCAGCATGGCTAGCTACCTAGAAATTGCTTTCCATTTCATCTATTTCCTTGCACAGAAGGGAACACCACCCTGGGCATGGCTGCAGAGATTCACATGACAGGCCCGGTGAGCCTCATTGACAACACTGAAGGGCAACTGGTGGTGAATCCAGAAGCTCTGAAGATCCTGTCTGCAGTTACGCAGCCTGTGGTGGTGGTGGCGATCGTGGGCCTCTACCGCACAGGAAAATCCTACCTGATGAACAGGCTGGCTGGGAAGAACAAGGGTGAGTGACACAAGCAAAGCTCTGCCAAGTCCCTCCTGTCTGTACACACTGCGAGCATCCAGCCTTGGAATGTGAGAACAGAAAGTTAGAGATGAGAATGAATATTGAAAGCTAACTTTTAATCCTTTAATGGGCTCTTTACATTGACTTTGGAGGATTACCGTCACCTGACTCTTCCCACTTTTATTTTCCCATCTGAGAGTATAAATGTGCCTTTCTGGAAGGAATACGTTAATAAATAAAGTTAACTTCCATAATAATACTTATAAAATATTAAAATGTTTCTGTAGTGACAGCAAGCTTTCAATGAACTTGAAGGAAAAATGAATGTTTCAGTGTGGATTAGATATACAACTTTCCTATTTACTGGATTGTCATTAAGATTTATGCCAGTTGTATTTTTTTTTATCTCTTTTACCTTTGATTATGTTAACTTTTATCTCAATTTCCAGAAACACCTACTAATTAATCTCTTCTCCCTTTTATCCTCTCCTCCTTTTGCAGGCTTCTCTCTGGGATCCACAGTGAAATCGCACACCAAAGGAATCTGGATGTGGTGTGTGCCTCATCCCAAGAAGCCAGGACACACCCTAGTTCTGCTCGACACTGAGGGCCTTGGAGATATAGAGAAGGTAAAAAGATAAATATTTTTAAAATTTCACTTAGGTAGATTAAAATCTACATAAACAAGGTCGGATCAATAACCTCTTTGCACTATCACTCCTCCTCCTTGATTTAGGACTCTAGTTAATTATATTAATATATATATTTTTAATTGATGTGGTATAAGCATTCAGAGTATGCAGTAAGTTTGATTGATAAATTTTGGTAAACCTATAAAATCATGGCTAATATTTTCAGTCACTTTTCTTTCTTATTATAGTGAAATGTTTTGGTAAGGCTGCTGAAGGTGCTTATAACCTTCAGTAGACATTTTAAAAACATGTCTGACTTTTTACAGTAAGAACCCATAAAGATGGTAAAAATTTTCACATCTACAGCGGCACCAATAGAAAGAGAAGCAAAGTGTAAAATCTAATGATAACATCTTTGTACATTAAGGATAATATATTACTACTATTATAAATCTTAGACATTGGAAGTTGTTATTCAAGGAGCCTATTTTAACTACTGTGTAAAAAATTTCTTACCATGATGTGCCATGGAAATGGAATAGAGTCATAAACTAAGTTTAGGATACCAGTTTGAATTTTAGTAGCTGATCAAAATAGCTTCTACTAACAAGTGCTCAGGTGTTTTCCACTAACATATACATTTATATATAATACCTTAAAGTATACCTTTGCTCTACAAATGGAAAAATTTTGCATAAAGAAGTGTTACCTAAGTTTTCACAACTAGTAAGAGACAGAGTTGGAGTTCAGTCAGTCTTCAGCTATCTGAATTGATTGTACATTCTGTTAGTCACTATTCTGTGTGGCTTCTACAATAACTTACAGGGTGACAACGAGAATGACTCCTGGATCTTTGCCCTGGCCATCCTCCTGAGCAGCACCTTTGTGTACAATACCATGGGAAACATCAACCAACAGGCCATGGACCAATTGCAGTATCTTTTTTTGTGGTCCAGAACAGCATTAAACCTAGAAAATAACAGCTTCATTTTTTCACCAGGTACAGAGGCAAACATGTACTGAAGAATTCATAAGTCCCCTCATTAGTAAATCTCATTATGCTGAAAATCTCATTCTATCTCAATCTCTACCAGAAGTTCAAGTCTTCCTGGTTACATATATCATTAGACACTCAGCCACCCAAGACTCTGTATATCATCTATCTGACTTAATCTCCTATCCCTGTCCAAACCCTCAAGGTCCTCAAGAACTCATGCTTACTTTTGCAATTCTCTATATTCTTATCATCTGCTCTAAGTTTTGCCTTCTAACTGATACCTAGCTATACATTATAGATACTATTTCTGCTACAAACCTCTCCAGTGGTCTTATGTGATAATTATTTTTTATACCATACCTTCCATATCGTAAGTGTAAGAGATGAGTTCGGTATCCTTCTTCCTCTATGTTAGAGTTATGGACACCTTCTCATTTCTTTACCATTAAAAAGAGAACCTTCTTTAATACATATACCATTTGACTATGCCACATTCTTTGTTGCAATTATCTAGCAACGTTCCAGTAAATACTTTCTTCATTTACTAAAGATTTTAGCTCCTAGCGTCCTTTTAGAGAATAGCAACCAATAGACAATTGTCTAACACCCTGGTGTCTCAGTTCCATCACCTTATTGGAATTCTCCACCCTTAGCGTTATTCTCAACTCTCATACATTACCTAACCTAATTCATTATCAATGACCTCACCATTTCCACTAGCTTAGTTTCAAGCATTACACTGAATTACATTTCATCAAAGTCACCATCATATTTGTATATGAAATGCATAGTTCTCACCTCATTTGATCTTCCAGTCTTCCAGAAGCCTTTTTTTTCCTCTAGGAGCATTTGATAAATTTGATCCCTTCCACATTTCTGAAATGCCTGTTTCGTTTGGAATTGGTTCCTGTTAGAATACCATAGTTTCCTAATTTTTCACCTTTCTTATTGGTAGACTTTTTCAGATTACTTTGCTGCATCCTCTTTCTACTTTTAGCCTCTAAATATTAGAAATCTTAAGTTCTTGTGCCTCTTTTCTCTTTCTACTCCCAGTCCCCAGATGATCACATCCAGCCTCAAGGCTTTCAGTAGCACCAATATGTCAATCACCATCAAATTTATATTTCCAAGTATGAACAAATTCAAACTTTTTTATCTTGCTCCTGATGCAACATCTCCATTCAGATGAGTAAGATAAATCTTAAGCCTAAAATGTACAGAACAAAACTTAATTTTTCTGTCCAAAATCATTCCTTCCCAGTCTTTCCAATCACAATAAATTTCCATATCATTCATAGAAGTGCTCAGATGAAAAACTTGGGAATCATCTTGGATGATTCCTTTCCTTATGTCCTGGAAATTATTAATCATCGAATTCTTTCAGCTTCACTATCAAAATTATTTTCCTGGACTGGCCAATCCTCACTACTTCTTCTATGATAACTCTAAGTTTTCATTGCCTCTCATCTTGGTTATCTTTCCAAGTACCTAATTGTCTTTTGTTTTGTTTTGCATATGCATTTGACTCACAGAGGCAATGCCAGCCAGTATGATTTTTGTTAAAAAATATCATACTATGTCTGCTCTTCACTTAAAACCCACCAATGACTTCATACTAACTTTTTATTTAATTTCAAACTTCTTACTTTGGTTTACAGAGCTCAGATATCCCAACTTCTATTTATTTTAAGGCTTCTGCCCTACCACACTGGACTTCTTGATATATGTTGGACACACTCAGTGATTTCCTATCTAGGGGATTGCAGGTTCTGTGATCTCTGTCTGCAATGTTCCTCCAGTGGATTTGTATATGACTGGCTCCTTCAATTCATTCAGATCACTGCTCAACTACAATGTCAGAGGTAATTTACCTGGAAAACTACATAAATCAGCACCACATGCAGATACACACGGTTATTCTCTACTTTCCTTATTGGTAGATTTGGGAGATACCAGAGTGTTAGATGAGTGTCTATTGGTTGCTAGTTTATAAAAATACACTAAGAGCTAGTTGCCCACTTTATTTTTTTTCAGGATAATTATTATCAATGCCTGATAATTTATTATATTTTTATTTACTTGTTCATTGTTTGTTTCCATGATTAGAATGTAAGCTCTATAACGGTAGCATTGTCTCATTCATTACGATATTCTTAGTCCCCAGGACAGTGCTTGTTTCGTAGTAGATGCTCAACAAGTTTTGTGAGTGAATGAATTCTGTAAATAAATGTTTGTGAATGAATGAGCTAATCAAAAGAAACTGAATTATTTTAGATAAGCATTAGGATAAAATGTAGTATAAAAAGTGGCATTTTCTGTAATTTTCTTAACTTAGCATCTCAGTTATGTGACAGAGCTGACAGATCGAATCAAGGCAAACTCCTCACCTGATAACAATAATGTAGATGACTCAGCTGACTTTGTGAGCTTTTTTCCAGCATTTGTGTGGACTCTTAGGGATTTCTCCCTGGAGCTGAAAACAGATGAAGAACCCATCACTCCTGATGACTACCTGGAGCTTTCGCTGAAGCTAAGAAAAGGTTTCTGGGTCTAATGGTTGGTGGGTTAATATGTAGAGAGCAGATAATATCAAAATGACCATTTTTGTGCATACAAATTATATTTTTTAACTGTGTTTTCCTGACTGTTCTGCTAAAGGAAATGGAAACATTGCTTGACTATATCAGTTGGAACCAACTTTAAATGCATTACCTATCTCTTCTTGGAGACTTTCCTTTCTCTACCTTTTTAATTGTTTATTCTTCCTTCCTCATTAATTTCCTCCTTACCTGGGCTTTGTGAAAATTATAAAACCGAAGGATTATTTTCAAAGTAATTAATCTGAAGTTTTATTACCTCTAATTTTCACTCCTGTAGGTACTGATAAAAAAACTCAAAGCTTTAATGATCCTCGTTTGTGCATTCGAAAGTTCTTCCCGGAGAGGAAGTGCTTCATCTTTGATAGGCCTGCTGGGACTAAGTACCTTGCCTGCTTGGAGCAGTTGAAGGAGGAAGATCTAAACCCTGATTTCATAGGACAAGTTGCAAAATTTTGTTCCTACATCCTCAGCCATTCCAATGTCAAGACTCTCTCAGGTGGCATCACAGTCAATGGGCCTCGTGAGTCACTCTCTCTACCGACTTCCTACCACCCATTGTAGAGGATAAAATGGAATGCATAAGGGTCACTTCTGACAAATTCATAGTCTATTGATGGCAAGGAAAACACAACATGAGGGCCATATCATAAATTTTACCTAAAAACTAAAACTATCGTATGGTCTCATATTTCTTGCAAGGAGAATAAAGGAAAGAACTAGAATCTAATTCTGCAATGGTCAACTTCTCCAGCAAGTTCTCAGCTTTCTCTTAATAAAATAAACTCAGGGTGTATATACTGAGCAACAAAGACAAAAAGCAAATACTATATGTAAGTTAGAGTTTGCCGCTAACTGCAGTACAATTCTCTTGTTCAGCAATTCAAAAATATTTAGGGAAAGCCTGTAATGTAATGTACCAACCACTGGCTATAATGATGGATAAAAGAAATGTGACTTTTATCCTCATTCTGGTATAATAGAAGCAAAAGATACTTTTGTAAAAAGTAAAACAAAAACGTATAAATAGTTATTAACATAATGCATAAAAATTGTAGGCTGCTATGAAAGAGTAAAGGGAGGGGCAGGGAGATATAATTTAGACTGTGAGAGAATGCTTGTCTGTGAACGGCATATGTAAGATGAGAACTTAAAAATAATTGATTTGGCTGGGTGTGGTGGCTAATGCCTATAATCCCAGCACTTTGGGAGACTGAGGTGGGTTAATCACTTTGAGCTCAGAAATTTGAGACCAGCTGGGCAACATGGTGAAACCCTGTCTCTATTAAAATTACAAAAACTAACCCAGCATTGTGGCTGACACCTGTAATCCCAGCTACTCATGAGGCTGAGTAGGAAGGATCACTTGAGCATGGGAGACAGAAGTTGCAGTGAACTGAGACTACACCACTGCACTCCAGCCTGGGAGACAGAGTGAAACCCTGTCTCAAATACATACATACATATATAAATATATATAAAATAAATGATTGAGACCTAAACAAAGCACATAGAAAAATAGCTTTACAGCAAAAATAATGTCATATGGAAATGCCCAGGGCAGGAAAGAACTTTGCAGCTTCAAGAAAACAGAAGACAGGGGCTTGGCACGGTGATTCATGCCTGTAATCCCAGCACTTTGGGAGGCCAAAGTGGGAGAATTCCTTGAGCTTTGGAGTTTAAGACCAGCCTGGCCAAAATAGCAAGACACTATTATCATGAAAAAATTAAAAATCAGCCAAATGCATGGTGCATGCATGGAGTCCTAGCTACTCAGGAGGCTGAGGCAGGAGGACCCAGCATGAGCCCAGGAGTTCAAGGCTATAGTGAGCTATGATTATGCCATGCACTTCGGCTTGGGTGACAGAGCAGAATTCCATTTCAATTTCTTTTAATGAAAATAGAAGAAAGAGAGGTGATTGGAACAAGGGTAGGCTGAATAAGAGAGGTGTCATAATTAGAGAAGTATACAGGGGTCAGGTCTGGAAAGGACTGGCAAAGGACTTTGAGGAGATTAGAGTTTGTCTAAGTTCTAGAGAAGAGTTTTTGGCAGTTAGGTAAAGTTATCTAACTTATTTTTATACATATCTTTCTGAATATTTTGTAGATAATTTGTTGGAGTGGTGAATGGGAGAGAATGAGAGGATGGATGCTATTTGCAGTGGCTGAGCGATAAATGGGCATTGGGTTAGTCTCAGATTATGGCAGTAAAATGGTGAAAATCGACAAGATCCGAACATGTTTTAAATATTAAATCTAAAAAGCCTGTTGATGGAGGGAATGTGAATTTATGAAAGGAATAAGAAGGAAATGCCAAGCCTATCTCCAGAGTTTTGAGTTTAGCAATTGCTTTAATGTCTGTGTTATATAATGAGATCAGAAGGAGAAATAGTTTTTCAGAGTGGATGAAGTTTTGATATTTAGATTATTTAATATTGAGTTTCCTCTGCTTTACACAGTAAGGGATATAAAAAGTGCATTAAAAATAAGGTGAAAAACTTATTTTTAATCCAAAGCTCAAAAGAAATGTCAAGGCAGGAAACAAAATATACCAGCCATCCATACAGATGGTACTTAAAACTACAGAGAGATGAGAAGGTCCAGGATTTAGTCACAAATAATCACCTCTTGTTCATGACCAACCACTCCAGTTTGCCTGAGATGAGGTCTTCCTGGCATATGAGACTTTTGGTGCTACACCCAGCAAAGCCCTGACAAACACAATGAGTTTATACCCTGCATGTAGTTCTGATGAGAGAATATGTAAGAAGACATGTTTACCTAAGCCAGACACAGGACTAGTGGCCTGCACCACTAAAATTAATAAAAATTAAAAAGGCTAAGTTTTCTTATTGACCTCTTTCATAAATTAGGAGTGAAGAGAAAAAGGGAATAGAGGGAGAGATGAGAGAAAAGAGAGTTAAGAAAACACCTTGACCTAGTATCTCAGCCACAAAATATCCTATTCATTTCAGTATCTTCCTTTTGGGTGAAGGAATTAGAAAAGAGTAACTTTAATTTCCTCTGTGACTAGAGATTAACCAACTATTCCATGACTATTCTTTATCCAAAAATTCTTTAAAACTATTCTTTGTGACACTCACTTGAAAAGCACACAAAATACTCGGCCCCACCAAGTGATAGTCACATTTTAAAAAATTTCCCTTTTGCAGGTCTAGAGAGCCTGGTGCTGACCTATGTCAGTGCCATCAGCAGTGGGGATCTGCCCTGCATGGAGAACGCAGTCCTGGCCTTGGCCCAGTTAGAGAACTCAGCCGCAGTGGAAAAGGCTGTTGCCCACTACAACCAGCAGATGGGCCAGAAGGTGCAGCTGCCCACGGAAACCCTCCAGGAGCTACTGGACCTGCACAGGGACAGTGAGAGAGAGGCCACTGAAGTCTTCATGAAGAACTCTTTCAAGGATGTGGATCAGAAGTTCCAGAGGAAATTATGGGTATATTTGGTGTTCTACATCATGAGAGGGAGAAAAACATGGGCCTTCCTTGGGAGAATAATTCTTTTTAGACCCCAAAATAGTTGCAGTCAGTTATGTGTACATATTTGATATAATAATTATAAAAAGACAAGAATATGCATAGCCTTAGACCTTTAAAATGGCACCTAAGTTTTACAGAAACTCAGTTTCATTAGTTTTTCCTCTCTGGGTGCCATATTTCAAGAAAGTAAGTAGATTGTACAACAGCATTATTAAAGACTATGTTACCTTTTCTTTTTAATTAAAAAAATACATTGTTTTTATGTTCCCTGGTAACTATCAGTGGGGGCTAAATTATTTTTAAATAACCCTGATAATGTGTTGTTTTTTAAATGTAAGCCAATGGTAAAATATTCAGAAAGCCACAAATGAGAAATTAATTGTATAAATTATTAGAGAATGTTTTAACACCTGCCTCATTCCAAGTGAATGAAGTATTTTTGCGTGAAGAATGACCACTTGACAAGTGCAAGTTCTCTCTCTAGCTAGGAAGGCGGGATCTTATAAGTGATACATTGCTACATTCAGAGGTTCTGGTGAAGCTAGATAGCTGATGTCAGCAATTGTCCCCCTTCCAACCTAAGGAGGAAAAAGAAAGTTTCTTAGTTATGTTATCGTAAGTGATGTAATGTAGATAAATGTGTTTTATGAAACTTTCTAAATACTGACAATACCTGTGGTGCAATCTTCATTACTTTCATTAGTCCTATGTTGAGAAAATATTCTCATATTGAAGAATGTACTAAATAATCCTGTACTCCTTACTGAGCAGTTCTAAAAAAGTCCCTGGGCCAAACACCTTACATCACCGCATATAACCCTGCAGGGAAATTGATGAGATGGGTATTGCTCCTCTGCTGTACAGACGAGGAATCCTCAGTTCACAAAGGTTGTGTGTCACAAGCCACAGTATAGGGGATCTGGGAACTCTAGGCTGGCTGCCTGACTCCAGTGTTTCTGCTAAGAACTATTCCTCAAATGAGAGACTTGAAAAGATAAAAGTTGCATATGAAAGTTTGTGCTTTGAGACTCATTCTCTGAAGCAGGAAAACTGGAAGAAAGGAGTTTTGGAAATCACAAACGGAGAAGTAGATAAATTTCTGCAATAAGCACAACTTAGGGATATTCTAGGATCTAACAGCAAAGTGAGGAGCATGGCCCTATTTGGAGGCCACAGTTTCTTCAAGGAGAAGGATTTCCCAGTCTCTACATAGTTAACATCCTCCTCGTGGCTTTACTGAAACATCTGTGCTGTTTTGCCACTTCACAGGCCCAGCTGGACGCAAGGCGAGATGACTTTTGTGAGCAGAATTCGAAAGCATCATCAGATTGTTGCATGGCTTTACTTCAGGATATCTTTAGCCCTTTAGAAGACGATGTCAAGCAGGGAATATTTTCTAAACCAGGAGGTTACCGTCTTTTTATTCAGAAGCAGCAGGAGCTGAAGAATAAGTACTACCAGGTGCCAAGGAAGGGGATACAGGTACGACACAGTGGGTACCATTTCTTGGGACGTGCTGAGGGGATACTTTCAAAGCCCACCGGCAAGAAGGTAAATGGCACTGCAACTGGTGCCTAGGGCCTCTGCCTTTCATTTTTCCATTTACTGATTCAATAAGAGAGCCCACCATGAGAGAGATAGCAAGTTCCTCCTCGGAAGCACAGATGTAGCCCTCAAAAAAGGTTTATCAAATTGACTCATTTATTTATTCATCCAGTCATTCAACAATTACCTGTTTTGGCCTAACTGTATGCCAGGCACTTGTCAAGTTGCTGGGGATACAGCAGTTAAAAAAAAAGCAGGGGGCAAGCTCTCTCAGAGTACACATAGGCAATTAGCAAATTACAGCTTATGAACAAATAGTAGTAACAGTTAACATTTATGTTGCAATTATTGTGTTCCAGGAACTGGGCTGAAAGCCTAGTTCATGAATACTAAGAACAATTATATAAAATATGTATTTACGAATAACCCAAATTTGTAGTTTTTTACTTTTTTGCTTTTGTGAGTACATGGTAGATATATATATTTATGGAGTGCATGAGATGTTTTGGTACAAGTATGAAATGCATAGTAATCATGTCATGGAAAATGGGGTATTTGGTCACTCAGGCATTTATCCTTTGTGTTACATACAATCCAATTATACTTTTTCAGTTATCCTAACATGTACAATTTAATTATTATCGACTATAGCCACCCTTCTGTGTTATCAAATTTTATGCTATCAAGTATGTTGTGCCATCCTTATTTTATTCATTCTTTCTACTCTGTCCTGGGAAGGTGGAGCTTTATTTATAAGTCCCTGAAGGGCTACTGCCTTTTTTCAGAGATGCCCTGCCCAGCAAGAAGGGAGTCTATTCACAGCCTGCCTACAGAGAACTTGCTGAACTGCCGCAGTCTCCACCCAGCTGCTGTGTAAACTTCCCAGTGACTGTTTACACAGGCAAGGTTAAACCGCCTCAGTAATGGTGGACACCCCTCCCCTACCAAGCTCAACTGGCCCAGGTCAAACTCAGACTGCTGTGCTGGCTGCAAGAATTTCAAGCCAGTGGGTTATAGCTTGCTGGCCTTTGTGGGGGTGGGACCTGTCGAGCCAGATGACTTGGCTCCCTGCCTTTTGCCCCCTACTTTTTCAGGGTAATGAGCAGTTCTGTGTCAATGGCCCTTCAGGCAGCAGCTAAAATGGCCACCCAGTTTTGTGCTGGAAACCAGCAAAAATCTCCTGATCTGCAGGTTGTAAAGACCATGGGAAAAGTGCAGTATCTGAGCCAGAGTGCCAGAGTGTCCAGAATAGTCCATAATGGCTTCCCTTGGCTAAGAGGGGGAGTTCTCTAGTCCCTTGCATTGCCCTGTCCTGCTTCGGTTTGTCCTCCTTGCACTATGTCCACTGTCTAACGAGTCCCATTGAGATTAACCTCTTACCTCAGTTGGAAATGTGGAGATCACTTGCCTTCTGTATTGCTTTTGCTGGAAACTGCAGTCCAGATCTCTTGCTATTCGGCCATCTTGGTGGAAGTCCCCGGGTCTTGGTTTATTTATTTATTTATTTATTATTGCATTTTAGGTTTTGGGGTACATGTGAAGAACATGCAAGATTGTTGCATAGGTACACACATGGCAGTTTGATTTGCTTTCTTCCTCCCCTTCACCTATATCTGACATTTCTTTCCATGCTCTCTCTCCCCAACTCCCCACCACATGCTGTCCCTCCCCTTTATCCCCCAAACAGACCCCAGTATGTGTTATTTCCTCTCTTGTCCATGAGTTCTCATTGTTCAACACCGCCTATGAGTGAGAACATGTGGTGTCTGATTTTCTGCTCTTGTGTCAGTTTGCTGAGAATGATGGTTTCCAGGTTCATCTATGTCCCTACAAAGGACACAAATTCATCATTTTTGATGGCTGCATATTATTCTATGGTGTATATGTGCCACATTTTCCCTGTCCAGTCTATCATCGATGGGCATTTGGGTTGCTTCCAGGTCTCTGCTATTGTGAACAGTGCTGCAAAGAACATTTGTGTGCATATGTCCTTATAGTAGAACGATTTATAATCCTTTGGATATATACCCAGTAATGGGATGCTGGGTCCAATGGAATTTCTATTTCTAGGTCCTTGAAGAATCACCACACTGTCTTCCACAATGGTTGAACTAATTTACACTCCCACCAACAGTGCAAAAGTGTTCCTGTTTCTCTGCATCCTCTCCAACATCTGTTGTCTCCAGATTTTTTCATGATCGCCATTCTAACTGGCATGAGATGGTATCTCAATGTAGTTTCGATTTGCATTTCTCTAATGACCAGTGATAATGAGCATTTTTTCATATGTTTGTTGGACTCATGTATGTCTTCTTTTGTAAAGTGTCTGTTCATATCTTTCACCCACTTTTGAATGAGCTTGTTTGTTTTTTTCTTGTAAATCTGTTTCAGTCCTTTGTAAATTCTGGATATCAGCCATTTGTCAGATGGATAGACTGCAAAATTTTTTCCCATTCTGTTGGTTGCCAATTCACTCTAATGACTGTTTTTAGTGCTGTCAAGAAGCTGTGCAGTTTGATTAGGTCCCATTTGTCTATTTTGGCTTTCGTTGCCAATGGTTTTGGTGTTTGGATCATGAAGTTCTTGCCTACGCCTATGTCCTGAATGATTTTGCCTAGATTTTCTTCTAGAGTTTTTATGGTGTTACATCTTATGTTTATGTCTTTAATCCATCTGGAGTTAATTTTAGTGTAAGGTGTCAGGAAGGGGTCCAGTTTCTGCTTTCTGCACATGGCTAGCCAATTTTCCCAACACCATTTATTAAACAGGGAATCATTTCCCCATTGCTTGTTTTTGTCAGTTTTGTCAACGATCAGATGGTTGTAGATATGTTGTGTTACCTCCGAGGCCTCTGTTCTGTTCCATTGGTCTATATCTCTGTTTTGGTACCAGTACCATGCTGTTTTGATTACTGTAGCCTTGTAGTATAGTTTGAAGTCCGGTAGTGTGATGCCTCCTGCTTTGTTGTTTTTGCTTAGAATTGACTTGACTATGCGAGCTCTCTTTTGGTTCTATATGAAGTTTAAGGTGTTTTTTTCCAGCACTGTGAAGAAGGTAATTGGTAACTTGATGGGGATAGTGTTGAATCTGTAAATTACTTTGGGCAGTATGGCCATTTTCACGATATTGATTCTTCCTAACCACGAACATGGAATGTTTCTCCATCTGTTTGTGTCCTCTCTTATTTCCTTGAGCAGTGGCTTCTACTTCTCCTTGAAGAGGTCCTTTACATTCCTTGTTAGTTGTATTCCTAGGTATTTTATTCTCTTTGTGGCAATTGTGAATGGCAGTTTGTTCTTGATTTGGCTCTCTTTAAGTCTGTTCTTGGTGCATAGAAATGCTTGTGATTTTTGCACATTGATTTTGCATCCCGAGACTTTGCTGAAGTTGCTTATTAGTTTCAGGAGATTTTGGGCTTAGATGATGGGGTCTTCTAGATATATAATCACATCATCTGCAAATAGAGACAAATTGACTTTCTTCTTTCCTATTTGAATACTCTTTATTTCTTTTTCTTGCCTGATTGCTCTGGCTAGAACTTCCAGTACTATATTGAATAGGAGTGGTGAGAAGGGGCATCCTTGTCTAGTGCCAGATTTCAAAGGGAATGCTTCCAGTTTTTTTCCATTCAGTATGATATTGGCTGTTTGTTAGTCATAAATAGCTTTTATTATTTTGAAATACATTTCATCAATAACTAATTTATTGAAGGTTTTTAGCATAAAGGGCTGTTGAATTTTGTCAGAGGCCTTCTCTGCATCAATTGAGATAATCATGTGGTTTTTGTCTTTGGTTCTGTTTATTTGGTGAATTACATTTCTAGATTTGCATATGTTGAACCAGCCTTACATCCCTGGGATGAATCCTACTTGATCATGGTGGATCAGCTTTTTGATGTGCTTTTGCAATCAGCTTGCCAGTACTTTATTGAAGATATTTGCATCTATGTATATCCTGAATATTGGCCTGAAGTTTTCTTTTCTTGCTGAGTCTCTATGGGGTTTCGGTATCAGGATGATGTTGGTCTCATAAGATGATTTGGGAAGAATTCCCTCTTTTTGGATTATTTGGAATAGTTTCAGAAGGAATGGTACCATCTCCTCTTTGTATGTCTGGTAGAATTTGGCTGTGAACCCATCTAGACCTGGGCTTTTTCTGTGTGGTAGGCTCTTAATTGCTGCCTCAACTTAACACCTTATTATTGGTCTATTCAGAATTTTGACTGCTTCCTGGTTTAGGTTTGGGAGGATGCAAGTGTCCAGGAATTTATCCATTTCTTCCAGGTTTACTAGTTTATATACATAGAGTTGTTTGTAATAATCTCTGATGATGGTTTGAATTTCTGTGGAATCTGTGGTAATATCTCCTTTATCATTTTTTATTGCATCTATTTGATTATTCTCTCTTTTCTTTTTTATTAATCTGGCTAGTGGTCTGTCTATTTTGTTGATCTTTTAAAAAAACCAGCTCCTGGATTTATTGATTTTTTGAAGGGTTTTTGTGTCTCTATCTCCTTCAGTTCTGCTCTGATCTTAGTTATTTCTTGCCTTCTGCTAGGTTTTGAGTTTTTTTGATCTTGCTCCTCTAGCTCTTTCAATTTTGATGGTATGGTGTCAATTTTAGATCTCTCCTTGCTTCTCATGTGGGCATTTATTGCTATATATTTTCCTTTAGAGACTGCTTTAAATGTGCCCCAGAGATTCTGTTATGTTGTGTCTTTATTCTCATTGGTTTCAAAGAACAGCTTTATTTCTGCCTTCATTTCACAGTTCATCCAGTCAACATTCAAGAGCCAGTTCAGTTTCTATGAAGCTGTGTGTTCTGAGTTAGTTTCTGTATTCTGAGTTCTAGTCTGATTGTGCTGTGGTCTGATAGATTGTTTGTTATGATTTCCATTCTTTTACATTTGCTGAGGAGTGATTTACTTCCAATTATGTGGTCAATTTTAGAGTAGGTGCAATGTGGTGCTGAGAGGAATGTATATTCTGAGGATTTGGGGTGGAGAGTTCTGTAAATGTCTATTAGGTTTGCTTGGTCCAGGTCTGAGTTCAAGTCCTGGATATCCTTGTTAATTCTCTCTCTCATTGATCTGTCTAATATTGACAATGGGGTGTTAAAGTCTCCCACTATTATTGTGTGGGAGTCAAAGTCTCTTTGTAAGTCATTAAGAACTTGCCTTATGTATATGGGTGCTCCCTAATTGGGTGAGTATATATTTAGGATCGTTAGCTCTTCTTGTTGCATTGATCCATTTGTCATCATATAATATCCTTCTTGTCTCTTTTGATCTTTGTTGGTTTAAAGTCTATTTTATCAGAGACAAGAATTGCAACTCCTGCTTTTTTTTCCTCTCCATTTGCTTGGTAAATCTTCCTCCATCCCTTTATTTTGAGCCTTTGTGTATACTTGCATGTGAGATGGGTTTCCTGGATACAGCACACTGATGGGCTTTGACTTTTTATCCAATTTGCCAGTCTGTGTCCTTTGATTGGGACATTTAGCCCATTTACATTTAGGGTTAATATTGTTATGTGTAAATATGACCCTGCCATTTTGATGCTAGCTGGCTGTTTTGCCCATTAGTTGATGCAGTTTCTTCATCATCTTGATGCTCTTTACCATTTGGTGTGTTTTTGGAGTGGCTGGTCCTGGTTGTTCCTTTCTATATATAGTGTCGCTTTCAGCAGCTCTTGTAAAGCAGACCTGGTGGTGATGAAATCACTGAGTACTTGCTTGTTCACATTGGATTTTATTTTTCCTTCACTTATGAAGCTTAGTTTGGCTGGATATTAAATTCTGGGTTGAAAGTTCTTTTCTTTAAGGATGTTGAATATTGGGCCCCACTCTCTTCTGGCTTGCAGGGTTTCTGCTGAGAGATCTGCTGTGAGTCTGGTGGGCTTCCCTTTGTGGGTAACCCAACCTTTCTCTCTGGCTGCCCTTAGCATGTTCTCCTTCATTTCAACCCTGGTAAATCTGATGATTATATACCTTGGGGTTGCTCTTGTTGAGGAATATATTTGTAGGGTTCTCTGTATTTCCTGGACTTGAATATTGGCCTGCCTTATTAGGTTGTGGAAGTTTTCCTGGATGATATCCTGAAGAGCATTTTCCAGCTTGGATTCATTCTCTCCATCACATTCAGGTACACCTTTCAAATGTAGATTAGGTCTTTTAACATAGTCCCATATTTCTTGGAGACTTTGTTCATTCCTTTTTACCCTTTTTTATCTAATCTTGCCTTCTCATTTTATTTCATTGAGATGATCTTTGACCTCTGATATTCTTTCTTCTGCTTGGTAAATTCAGCTGTTGAAACTTGCGCATGCTTCGTGAAGTTCTCATGTTGTGTTTTTCAGCTCCACCAATTCACTTTTATTCCTCTCTAAATTGTCTATTCTTGTTAGCATTTTATCAAATCTTTTTTCAACATTCTTAGTTTCTTTGCATTGGGTTAGAATATTTTCTTTTAGCTCACGAGAATTTCTTCTTACCAACCTTCTGAAGCCTGATTCTGTCAATTCATCACACTCATTCTCCATCCAGCCTTGTTCCCTTGCTGGGGAGGAGTTGTGATCCCTTGTAGAAGGAAAAACGTTCTGGTTTTGGGTGTTTTCATCCTTTTTGGGCTGGTTTCTTCCCATCTTTTTGGATTTATCCACCTGTCATCTTTATATTTGTTGACTTTCAGATTGGGTCTCTGAGTGGATGTCCAGTTTGTTGATGATGAAGTTATTTCCTTCTGTTTCTTAGCTTCTAACAGTCTGGCTCCTCTGCTGTAGGACTGCTGAGGTCCACTCCAGGCCCTGCTTGCCTGGGGATCACCTGCAGTGGCTGCAGAACAGTAAGGGTTGCTGCCAGTTTCTTCTTCTGCTATCTTTGTCCCAGAAGGATATTCACCAAATGTCAGTCTAAGCTCTCCTTTATGAGATGACTCTTTGGACATATGGGGGTCAGAGAGCTGCCTGAGGAGACAGTCTGTCCTTTACAGGAGCTCAAGGGCTGAGCTGTGATCTCCATTGTTCATTTAGAGCTGCTGGGCAGGTACATTTAAGTCTGCTGCAGCAGAACTGATAAACACCCCCCTTTTTTTCCCAGGTGCTCCATCCTGGGTAGTTAGGGCTTTATTTATGAGTTTCCATTGTGCTGCTGCCTTTTTATCAGGGCTGCCCTGCCCAGTGAGGAGGCAGCCTAGTCACTGTCTGCCTGCAGAGGCTTTTATAAGCTGCTGTGAGCTCTGCCCAGCTGCTGTGTGAACTTTCCTGCAGTCCTGTTTATACTGGTGTACTTAGAACTGCCTCTGTAATGGTGGACTCTCTCTGTAATGGCAGGTTGCCTCAGCAATGGTCAGCTGTCTCAGCAATGTCAAACCACCTCTGCAGTGCTGAACTGCCTCGGTAATGGCAGATGCCCCTCCCACAAGGAACTGGACCTTCCCGGGTTCAGCTGTGCTTGCTGTGAAACTCTCAACCCAGAGCATTTCCAATTGCTGTTTTTTTTGTGGGGGTGAAACCAGCCGAGCCTGGTCACCTGGCTCCCTGCCTCAGAGTCTTTTTTTTTTTTTTTTAGTTGAACAGTCGACTCTCTCCTAGGTGTTCCAGTTGCCTCTTGAAAGGTGCTGGGATCTGTGTGATTTCCCATGTGGTGACCCACTGCACCAGCTGAAACAACAGCACTGAGATTCGCAGCAGTTTTTTGTCTAGGAATCTCCTGGCCTGGCTCTCTGTTTAAGTCCCTTTTTGAATTAGATGAATGGGTGACTCTGCCTTCCCAGAGCTTCAATCAACAGCTAAAATTGTGCCCAGACCCGTGTATTTTGTATGGAGAACTGCCACCCCGGGGCACCAGCAAAGCAGCCATGCCGGCCAAACCAGCCGTACTGACGACCTGTGGGGCTCCTCCACCTGGGAATCTCCTGGTCTGTGGGCAATAAAAATCCATCTGGAAATGTGGCTTCCACTTACCCTCTGTGCTTTCACTAGGAGCTGCAACCCTGAGCTGCTCCTAATTGGCCATCTTGGATCCAACCTTGAAAATATTTTTAACTGAATCTGGATCTTGGTTTTTTAAATCCATTCAGCCAGTGTGTGTCTTTTGATTGGAGAGTTTAGTCTATTTACATTTAACTTCACTGTTGATAAGTAAAAACTTACTTTTGCCATTTTGTTATTTGTTTTCTGGTTGTTTTGTGGTCTTCTGTTGTTTTTTTCTTTCCTGTCTTCCTTTTAGTGAAATTAACTTTATCTGCTGATATAATTTAGTTTCTTGTTTTTATTTTTTGTGTATCTATTGTATGCGTTTCGGTTTGATGTCACCAAGAGGCTTGCAAATACCATTTTGTAGCCCAAATAACAATATTTGCATAAACAAACAAGCAAAAAATGAATAAAAATTCTATACCTAACTTCATCCCCCCACTTTTTAATTTTGTTGTTTCTATTTATATTTTATTGTACTGTGCATGTTTTTAAATGTGTTTTAATTATTATTTTTGATTGGTTTATCACTTAGTCTTTTTACTTAGGATAAAAGAAGTTTACATACCACAGTTACAATGTCATATTATTCTGTTTTTCTATGTACTTACTATTACTAGTGAATCTTGACATTCAAGGGTTTTCTTATTGCTCACTAATGTCATTTTCTTATGACTGAAGTACTCTCTTTAGCATTTCTTGTAGGACATGTCTAGTGTCAATGTAATCACTCAGCTTTTCTTTCTATAGAAAAGCCTTTATTTCTCCTTCATGTGTGAAGGATATTTTCATCTGCTATACCATTCTAGAGTAAAAGGATTTTTCCTTCAGCACTTGAAATATGTCATGCCACTCTGTCCTGGCCTATAAATTTTCCACTGTAAAGACTGTTGCCAAACATATTAGGGCCCTATTGCATGTTATTTCTGCTTTTAGGAACTTTTCTTTATCCTTGAGCTTTGGGTGTTTTATTATTAAATGCCTTGAGGTTAATCCTTTCTTTGGGTTAAATCTTCTTTGGTTCTATATCCTACTTGTACTTGGATATTGATATCTTTCTCTAGAATATTGATATCTTTCTCTGTTATTATTTATTTTAATAGCTTTCTACTTCTATCTCTTTCTCTACATTCTCTTCAAGGCCAATAACATAGATTAGTCCTTTTGAGGCTATTTTCTAGATTTTATAGGTGGGCTTCATCATTTATTATTATTTTTCTTTTATCTCCTCTGTGTCTTTTCAAATAGCCTGACTTCAAGTTCACTGATTCTTTCTTCTGCTTGAAGAATTCTGCGATTAAATGACTGATGCATTCTTCACTATGCCAACTGCATTTTTCAGCTCTAGAACTTCTGCTTGATTCTTTTAAAGTATTTTAGTCTCTTTGTTAAATTTATCTGATAGAATCCTAAATTCCTTCTCTGTGTTATTTTGAATTTCTTTTAGTTTTTTCAAAACAGCTGATATGGTTTGGCTGTGTCCCCACCAAATCTCATCTTGAGCCCAATTTTATGTGTATGTTCTTACAGAAGGCCTCTCAGATGAGGTCAAGTTTCAGCAGAATCTTCAAAGAAGTTAAAGAGTGAGCTAAATGGACTCTAGAAAAAGAAAATTTCAAATAACAGAAATGATTCTGATACATAAATTGGCTTGTGTCCTAGGAATAGCAAGAAAGCTAATATGCTGGCAGGTGATGAATCAAGGAGTGATTGGTGAGAGGTATGTTCAGAGGAGTGGTCAGAGACCATAGGCCAGAGAGGGGAGTATGCTGAAATCCAATGAAAGAAGTTTGAATTTTTTTATGAATTAGAAAGTCAATAGAGGGCTTTGAGTATAAGAGTCATATGATTTTTCTTTAAATAATATAGTGAAACTCTGGCTGCTCTGAGGAGAATGGACTGTAGGGAAAAAAGAGTGAAGCTTTAACAATGATTCAGCCTAGAGGTGATGCTGTCTTGGACCAGGGTGTTTGTATGTAGTAGGTGACAAGGGGTGGGTTCTGACTGTATTTTGAAGCAAAATCTAACACAATTTGCAGATGATTGCTTACTGTGTATGTGAGAAAACAAAGATAACCAAGATATAGTTAGATGAACAGAGTTATTAATTACTAAAATTGGGGTAATTGGAAAGGAACAGGTTTGAAGGGAGATCCAGAGTTACATTTCAGAACTACTAAATTTTAAATACTATTTGAATTATAAAGTAAATTGTTACATGAGTGGTAAAACTAAGTTGAATTAGCAGATGTATTGCAGGGTTTTGTGCTAACCCATAATCACCCTTTCTTCATTCTACTTTCCTTTGTATAACCAGGCTGAAGAAGTGCTGAAAAAATACTTGGAGTCCAAGGAGGATGTGGCTGATGCACTTCTACAAACTGATCAGTCACTCTCAGAAAAGGAAAAAGTGATTGAAGGTGAGAACAGCTGAAAACACTATAGACGGTTGGAAAGTCCTCAAACTGTTAGTTAGCAATATTGGTCCACTTAGAAGTATTATTGTAGAGAAAGAATGGCAAGTATCATTCATAGTTCTATAAGTTTTCTTAACTAATGTGTATGATCAGTGGTTTTCTGGTTACCCAGGGCAAAATTACAAGAAGTTTTCTCAGTAATGTGAGAATAAGACAAACAAAAAAGAGTGAAAGGAAAAGGGAACACCTGCAATTGAATATTCATATTTTTTTCTGCTTATTTTTCTTCCCCAGTGGAACGTATAAAGGCTGAATCTGCAGAAGCTGCAATGAAAATGTTCAAGAAAAGACAAAAGAAGTACAAGAAGATGATGAAACAGAAAGAGAAAAGTTATCAGGAACATGTGAAACAATTGACTGAGAAGATGGAGAGTGATAAGGCTCAGTTCATGGCGGAGCAAGAGAAGATCATCGATGTTAAACTTAAGGTATTCAATTGCATCATCTCAATTTTCTTTCCCAGTGCCCCAAATCAAAAACAAAATGTAAGGGTGAGAACCTAATGCTTCCCAAAAAACTTTCTAGCCCAGACACTACTACATTTTTCATTCTCTGTCTTTATGCTAGTCATCTCTAGTTAGTAAAGATTGTTTACTTTCAGGACAATATCACATGGAATACTTTATTATGCTGTCACTAATAAACATTACTAGGCACTGCACACGTGTTTTACATTATGTGATCAAATTTTCCTCTAATGGCAGAGGAACTATTATTTTCTCATTTGCCAAATGAAGAAATTATAATTTCATGAGCAATAAGTAACTTTTCTGCATCGGACTACCTGGAGAAATATCTGGTCAGTCTTTCCTACTAAGAGAGATCCATAGGGATTTTGTTTCTGTCATGCCTGCTATAACTTTATGTCTAGAAGCACTGTTATGAGTAGAAAGATTCCCTAACTGGGCTAGGCATGATGGCTCACATCTGTGATCCCAGCACTTTGGGAGGCTGGTGGGAGGGGGTGGATCGCCTGAGGTCGGGAGAATGGACTGTAGGGAAAAAAGAGTGAAGCTTTAACAATGATTCAGCCTAGAGGTGATGCTGTCTTGGACCAGGGTGTTTGTATGTAGTAGGTGACAAGGGGTGGGTTCTGACCAACAGGGAGAAAATGTGTCTCTACTTAAAATACAAAATTAGCTGGGTGTGGTGGTGCATGCCTGTAATCCCAGCTATTCCAGAGGCTGAGACAGGAGAATCACTTGAACCTGGGAGGCGGAGGTTGCAGTGAGCCAAGATCATGTCATTGCATTCCAGCCTGGGCAACAAAAGTGAAACTCCATATAAAAAAAAAAGAAAGAAAGAAAGAAAGATTTTTCTAACCATCTACCCACTTAAACACACTGATTAAGTGCCCATGGTTCCAATACTTTCTTGTTCTCTGGGCTCTTTTGCACAGTTATGTTTGCCCAGAAATACCCTATGGGCCACCGTAGGCCCTGGTCTCCTCAATTTATTTCTGTTACCTCTGAATTTTGGAGACTCGTATTAAATTCTCCAATCAAACACTTACCCTAGTCTTGAGTTATGTAGTAACCAACCAATTTAAAATCACCTATGTTTCATAGCTTCCTAGATATATATTTGAGTCCATAATATACAGATCAGAAATGAACAAATAGAAAAGAACAAGAGTTTTTCCAGAAAGACTGTGTTGCATGCGTGTGAAGGGTAAAGGGACTGAAGAATAAAATGTTAAGTCACTAATATTTTAGAACTTGTAGGACAAGAACATTTTTGAAGCTAAAGAAATCATAGAAAAATTATTGGCAGGTACTGGAGACTCAGAAGAGAGTGATAGAATGGAAAGTAAGGGAAGAAAGCATTTCAAAAACAAGTGTCAAAAATTCTTAAAGGATCAATATAAGTACAAAAAGAGGAACTAATGTGGTGAAAGTCTGTTAAACTGGATGGGTTTATTCTCCACTTTTGCTTTTAGGAAAATGAACGCATTCTCAAAGAGCAATTGGAAAAGGAGAGCAAGAGACTTCAGAAAGAGAGACGAGATATCGAGATGAGGCGGGCGGATCAGGAGTTCAACAGATTCACACCAACCTGGACAATATGGTGAAACCCCGTCTCTACTTAAAACACAAAAAATTAGCTGGGCATTGTGGTGCATGCCTGTAATCCCAGCTACTCAGGAGGCTGAGGCAGGAGAATTGCCTGAAGACAGAAGTTGCTGTGAGCTGAGATCGCGCCATTGCACTCCAGCCTGGGTAACAAAAGCCAAACTCCGTCTCAAAAAAAAAAAAAAAAGATATCCAGATGAGAGACAAATCATCGGACCCAACATGTAACATACTCTAAAAGTCCAAGGAGCAAAATTTGCCTACCCAGCTCCCTCTCCCCAATGAACAAGGTGAATGAGCAACTCCAGTGTGTCAAACAACTGCCATTAAACTTAACTCAAAATCATGATGCGAGCATTTTTGTTGAACAATAAAGTTTGCAAAGTGAAGGTTAAATATGAGGTCTATGTTTTACTGATAGAACAATTCAATTCATGTTTACTTATAGACTAACTTTTAATATGATCTTTAACTAAATCCTATATTTGAAATCATGCACAAGGACTCAAGAGAGATATTGACAACTGGAATGTATTTTACAATGAGATATGCAGTTTCTGTTCAGGGTAGATTTTTTCTCTGATATGCACCAGTCTTCTGTATATTCAATCCCTTGCTCTTATTCAGGGATTTACTGTGATCCTAGGATATGGCTGGAGTGTTGTGAATATGATGAAAATCTGATGAGACCAAACAAACCATGGGGTGCAGTTGAGCATCACTCCTGCCAAGTGGCCTTTGTATGGCACCCTGGCTGCAAATGAAGGAGATCTGGGACACTTAGCTAGGCTTTAAAGTACACAGTGCACAGTTCTCTTTGGGGTGAAGGCTGCATGATCTATGGGCACTGGCAGAGAAAGTGGTTGCCTCTGTGCAGAATGCATATATGAGAAGAGGCTCCACCTTCACTGTCCATATAAACCCTCTAGGTAATTACTGCCCAGTTCCCAGGACACCTAGATTTCTCTCCTCTAATCTCCCTTTCTTAGTCTTTTCCATTTCCTCAATTTTAGAGAATGACTTCTACAATCACAGAAAGGAAAGCTTTAACTCAAACTCCAATTACTTTCCATTTGTCTGAGGACCATGACTATAATTCTATAAAGCCTAAAACTCTACTGCGTTTTTCTCTCTGCCCCTCTGTTATGACATTATATACTCAAAGCTACTCAGAAAAAATGACTTGCTAGGGCAAAAATAGATGACGGATCAAAAATATCAAGAATAATTCATTAATACAGAACATCCTACTTCAATTGTTTCAGGGTGTGTATTATTCAGAGTTCTTCATGGCAAATAACAATCTGCTCAGCAATTTAAGTAAAAAGTAATTTAATTTTTAAGACCATTAAGGTGCACACAGATACTCCAGAATTGTGAGGGAGTCATACTCTGCAGCTATTCTACCCAGAATAATACTACCATTGTAAAGGCATCTCTTGAGAAAACAGCACAGCTACCATGGCCCGGCACCATGATCTCTAGATGAAATGCTAAAGCTTCTACAGTGTCACCTATGAGTAAATGGATGCCACCACTTTCACATTTGCAGTAAACAAACACACCCGTACCCCATGAAAAGTTGCATCTTGAGTTGCTTACACCTCCAGCTAAGACTCAGAAAAGTCAGTGTGCAAGGAAGAATCTAAATCATATGCCTACCCACGGGGAAGTCTGAGAATTCAAATTTTTTTGTCTTCTACTTTTGAAGGTAGAAATTAATGCCATGGGAAATTTTCCTCTGGGTTTAAATCAACCAGTTTTTCCAGGTAGATGTCGGGAGATAAATCTTACAGCAGGAATAAAATAAGACTTGTGCTAGTATTTTTGTGTACATCAGATAAAATACGCTTCTCATCTTTTCCTCTTTGTCATGATTTTTCGATTTTTTTTATTATTTTTTCCACTGTTGTTTTATGTCATGCACTTTGCTAACATTCTTTAAGTTATTCTTAGCTTTTAACAATGATACTTAAGAAAGCCTTAATAGGACTATAGAACAGGTACTCCCTACTCCCCAACCCTCCAACACAATATAACACATTAGTTCATTTGTATTTAAGATTTATCTTGTTTATGCCTCAATTTAGGTATCATTCTTACTTTTTAAACATTTTCTATCTAGTTCTGTGCAAGCAAAAAGCAATTTTATTCTTTCTTATAATTCCCCTTTTACTTAATCAGAACATCTTTTCCAGTTTGTTCATTAGTCACTCTCAGATAAATGAATAGTCTCTCTTTCTAAATAAAAACAAAATACCTTTTGACCTAAATTTGTAGATGTCTCTCTGAGTTTTGATTTAAAGTTTCTCCCCTTGTATCCTGCATCCCCTCACGTCCCACTCATTCATACAGCCCAGGCCTGATTCAGCCTTACAGGCACACAGAAAAGAATAGAGCTTTTTTTTTTTTTTTTTTTTCATTTCCAGCTCTACCTCCCACAGGGTACACTAGCTCATGCTTATGATACCTTAAGTTGTAACACTAGAGTGCAGGGAATTAAGGAAAAGAAACCTTACATGATACGTAAGTGATCTGGTGTTGTCACCTTCTGGTGGTGGCTTAAGTCCCTAAGCTTGATTTGGATTCTTTGCTGATTCCTCCTGCCTGGACCTCCCAGTAGCACATCCCTATTGTAGTCCACTTCTGATTCCTTTCCTCAAATTTTCTCTTCTAAGGATCCACTTATTCCATATTATGCTTGATGTTGAGATCAATGCACCTTGACATGTTGACATCTGGTGCAAGATTCCTTCAAGATGACTCAAGTCAGGAACATGCCAGTGATTCTACCCAGGAGAAAAGCTCATGCGCACCTACCTGCCACACACAGCAGGGACAGGAGGCCCCCAATTCTCTTTTCTTTCCTACTTGGCCACAAACCATTCCACCCCAGACTATCACTTTTACATGCTTTTAGGCATGAGTCAGGCACCAGGGCTAGTGTCCCCAAATCCCAAAGAGCACATTTCAGCTTATCACAAGAATCTTTAAGTGTCCATTGCTACTTCGTCTGTAAAGGTAGTAAGAAAGCAGCGCCTCTCATTGCCCTATGAGGAAAATGAGCAAAGATAAAAAGAGGGTGGGGATCAATGCACACCAATAACTCTCTCAAAAGAATTCTCTGCTGCTAATCTACTCTGATCAGTGTCTTCACCTCATCTTATATTCCCTGGATGCAACTTGGTGTAAGACCTACACAATCTCTCAGTACTATTCTTTTAGAAAATGAATAATTGAACTTTCAGACTTGGAGGGGAAAGGTAGAGATAAATAGTGCCAGATTGTTCTAGTCCACTTTTATTTCTAGTCTACTTTCAGGAATAAGGAGCAGTAATTAAACATAATTTAACCAATTTTTTAACAAACTGAATTATTTGAACCAAGTGCCAGAATCTTGTGGCATTGTGCATTGGCATAAAATGTAATTAAAATCTTTGTAGTATATTTCCTGTAAAATGAGGATGATAGTACTTGCATCACAATCTGGTACTGAGGAATAAATTAAATTTAATAAATAATATCTATAAAGAAGTTAACACAAGGTCTGCAATATAATAGGCACTAAATGCAATATGCTTCTTCTTCTTCTTCTTCTTCTTCTTCTTCTTCTTCTTCTTCTTCTTCTTCTTCTTCTTCTTCTTCTTCTTCTTCTTCTTTTTAGACAGAGTCTTGCTATCTCACTCTTATCATCCAGGCTGGAATGGAGTGGAGCGGTGCTATCTCAGCTCACTGCAACCTCTGCCTCCCTGCTTGAAGCGATTCTCCTTCCTCAGCCTTCTGAGTGGCTGGGATTACAGGCACACACCACCATGCCTAACTAATTTTTGTATTTTTAGTAGAGATGGAGTTTTGCCATGTTGGCCAGCCTGGTCTGGAACTCCTGACCTCAAGTGATCTGCCTGCCTTGGCCTCACAGAGCACTGGGATTACAGGTATGAGCCACTGTGACCAGCTGAATGCCATATACACTAACCCAGGCTTCAATGCTGCAAATACATTTCATTTTGGTAATATTTAAAGACTTCTTATTAAAACAGTATGCCATATTCCACTTCTCATTTTAGTTAATATTACAAAGCCTTATTCCACCTGTGGGGGGTGGGCATGAAAGAATGAAAGCAAATTTATTAATATATCTCAAAAAGCCTTTAATAAGAACACCATCTCTGACCTCATGCTCCACTCCCAGTTTCATTCTTTCAAGCAAAATATATATGGAAGGCTACATCCTTAGTTTGGTGCTAGATACTCACCAATATATAAGACATGTCCTTTACTTCACTTGCTGCATCTCTGAGTGACTAACCTGTTCTGATGTGAGTGTGTCAAATATTTGAAGAACTTGGACTTTAAAACAATATGATGCCTTCACAACCTTCGCTTTCCAAATTGTCACCCAAACCTGAAATAAGTAAGATGGTATTTCACATGATATGATGGGCTTTTAAGAACAACAACAAATGGTATCTAAGATTTTTTCCAAAAATAAAATTTGAAGATGTTAATGCAACCACTAGCTCAGCTCCCAGAAAATTCTTTACAGTTTTAATCCACTGCTTTGCACTCAGGACTTTGAGGTTCAGTGTGTCTAGTCTGTTACACAGGTTGCTTTTTTTCTTTCCTTCTAATTATCTCTTCTCAGAAGGTAACTTGGAAAGCTCCAGGACATTGTAGGGGTGAAATAAAAACACAAAGATCAAGCAACTTCAGCAAAGTCTAAGGATACAAAATCAATGTACAAAAATCACAAGCATTCCTATACACCAAGAACAGACTTAAAGAGAGCCAAATCAAGAACAAACTGCCATTCAAAATTGCTACAAAGAGAATAAAATACCTAGGAATACAACTAACAAAGTATGTAAAGAACCTCTTCAAGGAGAACTACAAACCACTGCTCAACAAGATAAGAGAGGACACAAACAGATGGAGAAACATTTCATGCTCATGGTTGGGAAGAATAAATATTGTGAAAATGGCCATACTGCTCAAAGTAATTTACAGATTCAATGCTATCCCCATCAAGCTACCAATGACCTTCTTCACAGCACTGGAAAAAACCACCTTAAACTTCATATGGAACCAAAAGAGAGCCCGCATAGCCAAGTCAATTCTAAGCAAAAACAACAAAGCAGGAGGCATCACACTACCAGACCTCAAACTATACTACAAGGCTACAGTAATTAAAACAGTATGGTATAGGTACCAAAACAGAGATACAGGCCAATGGAACAGAACAGAGGCCTCGGAGGCAACACAACACATCGACAACCATCTGATCTTTGAAAAACCTGACAAAAACAAGCAATGGGGAAAGGAGTCCCCATTTAATTAATGGTGTCAGGAAAACTGGCTAGCCATGTGCAGAAAGCAGAAACTGGACCCCTTCCTGACACCTGACACTAAAATTAACTCCAGATGGATTAAAAATTTAAACATAAGACCTAACACCATAAAAACCCTAGAAGAAAACCTAGACAAAACCATTCAGGACATAGGCGTAGGCAAGGACTTCATGACCAAAACACCAAAAGCATTGGCGACAAAAGCCAAAATAGACAAATAGGACCTAATCAAACTCCACAACTTCTGCACAGCAAAAGAAATAGTCATTAGAGTGAATTGGCAACCAACACAATGGGAAAAAAAATTTTGCAATCTACCCATCTGACAAAGGGCTGATATCTAGAATCTACAAAGAACTAAAACAGATTTACAAGAACAAAACAAACAAACCCATTCAAAAGTGGGCAAAGGACATGAACAGACACTTTACAAAAGAAGACATACATGAGTCCAACAAACATATGAAAAAATGCTTATCATCACTGGTCATAAGAGAAATGCAAATTAAAACTACATTGAGATACCACCTCACGCCAGTTAGAATGGCTATCATTAAAACATCTGGAGACAACAGATACTGTAGAGGATGTGAAGAAATAGGAACACTTCCACACTGTTGGTGGGAGTGTAAATTAGTTCAACCATTGTGGAGGACAATGTGGTGAATCCTGAAGGACCTAGACATAGAAATTCCATTTGACCCAGCAATCCCATTACAGGGTATATATCCAAAGGACTATAAATCGTTCTACTATAAGGACACATGCACATGAATGTTCATTGCAGCACTGTTTATAATAGCAAAGACCTGGAACCAACCCAAATGCCCATCGATGATAGACTGGACAGGGAAAATGTGGCACATATACACCATGGAATACTATGCAGCCATCAAAAATGATGAGTTCGTGTCCTTTGTAGGGACATGGATGAACCTGGAAACCATCATTCTCAGCAAACTGACACAAGAACAGAAAATCAAACACCACATGTTCTCACTCATAGGTGGGTGTTGAACAATGAGAACACATGGACAATGAGAACTCCCCTTCCCTGTGGAGGGGAGCATCACACACTGGGGACTGTAGGGAGGAAATAGGGTAGGGACAGCAGGGGGTGTTGATTTGGGGAGAGATAGCATGGGGAGAAATGCCAGATATAGGTGATGGGGAGGAAGGCAGCACATGACACTGCCATGTGTGTACCTATGCATCAATATTGCATGTTCTTCACATGTACCCCAAAACCTAAAATGCAATTAAAAAAAAGATCTTGCCAGATATAATGTCAAGATCCTTATCTGGGATATGTATCAAATATAATGGAGAAGGCAAACTTGCATCTTGAGCAGACACAATTATGAATAGAAGTGTTCTCTGCAACCTTAAAAACTAGTCCTTTTGGAGAACATTTAATATTGTGGTTCCTTTAGTGTTTTAGTCATGAAGTCCTTGCCCATGCCTATGTCCTGAATGGTATTGCCTAGGTTTTCTTCTAGGGTTTTCATGATGTTAGGTCTTAAGTTTAAATCTTTAATCCATCTGGAGTTAATTTTTGTATAAGGTGTAAGGAAGGGATCCAGTTTCAGCTTTCTGCAAATGGCTAGCCAGTTTTCCCAACACCATTTATTAAGTAAGGTTTGTTCTCACTTATAAATTAGTATTGAACAATGAGAACACATGGACACAGGGAGGGGAGCATCACAAAGTGAGGCCTGTCGGAAGTTGGCGGGGGCTAGAAGAATGATAGCATGGGGTGGGGAGATAGGGGAGGGATAGCATTAGGAGATATACCTAAATGCAGATGATGGGGTGATGGACACAGCAAACCACCATGGCATGTGTATACCTATGTAACAAACCTGCACATTCTGCACATGTACCCCAGAACAATAAAAATTTTAATAAAATAACAAATATTATATAATAATACTATAAAAAATTTTAAATTAAAAAAAGAAAAACCAAACAAAAAAAGTATTAGAGTTCCATTTGCAAAGTAAATCTCTTCCTATTAAATTTGCAGGGGTGGTATCACAAGATAGAAAGCAATGTTTTTGCAGTCAAAGCCCAATAGTTACAGTTAAGGGCTGAGATACAGAGAAAATCTGTGGGGTATTGGAAATATCGCCTGTGTAAAATACTTACTCCACAGAAAAGGTTGAGCAAAGATGGCAGGGTTTAATGTAGAAAGAGTAGAAAGCTTATTTACCAGGAATTGATGAAGTTGACCATCTATATTAGTATCATATTCACTGTGATTGTTTAGCATCAGACAGAATATTGGATGCTTTTTCCTCTTCTGGTTTTTGTGAGAACATAGATTGATCCAAATTAGGAATTTTTCTATCTTTGTCTCTTGTAAAATGGCACAATCTTCTTTCCTGTGTCCTGTTAACAATATCCAAACATGACCTTGTCAACAAGTCACTTGTGATAAAATGGGTAACCTAGCCATTGGATTAGTAGTGCTACAAGTTTATTTTAGAACCGGTTTCACTTTTGTTCTAAAGCTCTTTCAAAACGCTATACTAGGTATTGTACTGCAGATAAGGGGGCTATTTCCATTCTAATTACTTTTTAAATTGGATCTTCAATTTCAGGCTTAATGCCAAGGGCAAAATGAGATGAAAGAGTAGCTATTACATCAACATATTCTTTAGCTTCCAAATGTTGGAAGGTATTTTTTTTTTTTTTTTTTTTTTTTTTTTTCTGAGACAGAGTTTCACTCTTGTTACCCAGGCTGGAGTGCAATGGCGCGATCTCAGCTCACCGCAACCTCCGCCTCCTGGGTTCAGGCAATTCTCCTGCCTTAGCCTCCTGAGTAGCTGGGATTACAGGCACGTGCCACCATGCACAGCTAATTTTTTGTATCTTTAGTAGAGACGGGGTTTCACGATGTTGACCAGGATGGTCTCGATATCTTGACCTCGTGATCCACCCGCTTCGGCCTCTCAAAGTGCTGGGATTACAGGCTTGAGCCACCGTGCCCAGCCGGAAGGTATTTTCTAGTCTAAAAAATTTTTTTTTGACCCTCAGATTTATTGTGGGAAGAAGGATTCTATAGCACCCTTTCCAGGAAAATATAACCAGCTTTTGTCACCCAGGATTTAGCATTTCAGATTTTAACCAACGTGACTACAAGTTGATATAGGTCACACACAGGTCAGTGTGTTACACTGCTAGTGAGACTGCTAGTGAGAAAGAGACTTCCAGTGGGAGAGGGTCACTGGAGAAACTCCAATCAGCCTGCCCATGGAGGTGGAGCCTGGGGAAATTCAGGACCTTTGCCATAGGGAGGAGCCTGAGCCTGTCCCCTTTTCTTCCTGGGTGGAAACTAAGATTCAAACTGCCTGACAGGAAGTGCTCTAGCAGATCCCCCTTTTTTTTTCCTTTCACCCAATAAAACACTGCTTTGTTCACCCTTCAAACCATTTGCAAGCCTAAATTTTCATGGCCATGGGACTGACAAGAACACCATCTTTGGCTGAACTACGGAAACATCCTGCAACACTAGGGCTGTCATAACAAAATGCCACATACTGGGTGGTTTAAGCAACAGAAATTTATTTTCTCACAGTTCTAGAGGGTGGGAAGTGTTCTTTCCTTGGGTTGCAGATGGCTGCCTACTTACTGTGTCCTCACCTGGCCTTTCCTCTTTGCTTTTCCACAGACAAGAAGAGAAAGATTTTTTCTTCTTCTTCTAATAAGGTCATTAATTCCATCAAGAGGTCCTCACCCTTGTAAGTTAATTTAACCCTAATTACATCCCAAAGAACCCATCTCCAAAGAGCCCATGTCACACTGGAAGTTAGGGCTTCAACAGCTGAGTTCGGGGAAACAAAAACATTCCATCTACCACAATCAGGAAACCCTGGGTCATGTTCATCCAAAAGAATTCTAAATTCTTCTATGAATATTTGCCAATCTTACTTGAGTTTAGGGAAATCTTTTATTTAGAGTTCTTAATTCAGCTTAACTCAGTTACAAGATTTAAACTTTGTAATTCCCTTCATACCTGGATCATGAGAAGAAAGAATCTTTGGAAGTATCCACCAAAATAAGGCTGAGACAAATAATTAGATAAGAGTTTCTTGGAAAGACAAATTGAGGATAAATCCTGGAAGACAAATCAACAATCCAGAGTGTTTCAGTCTGTTATAAGTTGGAAAGTTGAGAGTGTTCCAGAGTCTGTTACAAGTTGAAACGCTTTTTTAGGGAAGTTTAGAAGGAAATTGAACTCCTCACACCAGTTATCCTTTTTCATTTTAAGGTACAATACAAAGATTACAATCATCTGATGCAGATTGCAACATGCTAATTAAAATGTTTACATGCCAGACAATCATGAATCTTCATGATTCAGAAATAAGTAAGTGTTCTTTTCAATAAAGTAGGCCATACATTAATCAGCAAACAATTTTGAAAATTCAGGTTAATATTTTCTACTCAGGGACTGGATGTTGCCATGAATTACAAGACCTCCCCAACATAAGTACATTTGGAAGACTGTTTACTTTTAAAGTAAACTGTCAAGAGTGACCTGTCTCAGAGGTCCTTGGAATTTTGGGGTTTCAGGAGATTTGTTGGGAAAAGCTAGAGGTCTGAGTAAGAGGAAGAAGGAGTATGTGAAGGTATTGAAGCAGAGAAATCAGAAATATGAGGGTGAATAGAGAGAGCTGAATACAGAGAGGTAGCTGCAGGCAGGTAAATCCTTTGATTTACTTGCATTTGGAGACCTCAGTGTATCACCCAAAACAAGTGCTACCCATTGGGCCAGAGAAATTTTATCCTCTTTCTTTTTCAAGATGCCTCTTAAATGAAGTTTTACTGAAGACAAATGTTTATCAGAGTGACTTCTGAAGGACCGAGTCATCTTTAGTGAAGTCACTGTTGTTTAGAAAGATTGTCGAAACAATTAAAATTGTAATATGAGTACATACAAGAAACCAGAGTTTTCCTGCAACTGGAAAGGATTTATAGTCCAATTGAGACAGTACAGGGAGGCGTCTCAGTCCCAGAAGACAAGAGACCTAATAACCAAGACTCCATGGGTCTCACATGTCCGGGCATATTCCCTCCCCTACCTCCTTGCTTCTCTTAGCAAGCTGACCCAAGTCACATAGCAGAAAGCTGCCCTGCTCCTAACTCAGCTGAACGAGCTGAATCCCTAACCATATTAGAAAGAACCTAACCATTTATGTTCTTGAATTACTTCTCCTAAGGTTGTTAAAGAGGGACTCTGGCATTCCTGATAAGAACCTGACCAGATCTAGCTGGCTAAAGACAAGATGGACTCCAGCACTAATCTTTCACTGAGTTTTTCCTCATTATAATCTCCTCTAATACTAAAAATCACATCCAGCGGTGGAGATTTAAAATGCTAATGAGACATACAATGCATGAAGAAGCATGTTCTCAAATTCCACAGGTGCTAAAAATTCCCCCCCTCTACATGCCTACATGCTTGTGCAGGGCAACTCCTGTTTTTAAAACCATCAGATCTCCGGCAGGGCAAGGTGGCTCATGCCTGTAATCTGAGTAACACTTTGGGAGGTCAAGGTGGGTGGATCACCTGAGGTCAGGAATTCAAGACCAGGTTGACCAACATGCTGAAACCCTGTCTACACCAAAAATACAAAATTAGCCAGGCATGGTGGCACATGCCTGTTATCCCAGCTGCTTCGGTGGCTGAGGCAGGAGAATCACTTGAACCTGGGAGATGGATGTTGCAGTGAGCTAAGATCATGCCATTGCATTCCAGTCTGGGCAACAAGAAGGATACTCCATCTCAAAAAAAAAAAAAAAAAAAGACACCATTGGATCTCATGAGACCCATTTACTGTCTACTGTCACAAGAACAGCATGGGAAAGGCCTGCCCCCACAATTCAGTAATCTCCCACTAAGTCCCTCCCACAACACATGGGAATCATGAGAGCTACAAGATGAGATTTGGGTGGGGACACAGAGCCAAACCATAATATAATGTATTAAAAAAAAATATGGTACCAGATAATACAACAAAACTTAAATTATAATCATTTTAAAATATGCCACTGAGTATAATAAAAATCAGCAGACAACGGGACTAAATGGATGGTCCAGAAAATATTTCAATACAAATAAAAACTGTCTAGCCATTACAAAAAAAATCTATCATACATATCTGACATTAAAATAAGTTCTTTAAATTTTTTAATTGAAAAAATTTGATCTTATCGTAAACTGACAAAATACAATTGTATATATTTATAAAATGCTAAGTAATGTTATGTTTATGAATATAATACAGAATAATTAAATTAATTAACATATCCATCACCTCAAATATTTGTCATTTTTGTGGTGAGAACATTTGAAATTTACTCACCTAGCAAGTTTGAAATATGCGATATACCATTATAGACTATACTCCCTGTGCCATGCAACAGATTAAAACACACACACACAAAACCTAATTTCTCCTGTCTAAATTAGACTTTGTATCCTTTCATCACCATCTCTCCATTTCTCCCACCCTCACACTCTAGTAACCATCCTTCTACTCTCTGCTTCTATTAATTCAATTGTTTTAAAGTCCACATATAGGTGAGAACATGTGGTATTTGACATTCTTTGCTTGGCTTATTTAATAAATTCCATGCATGTTGTCTCAAATGGCAGAAGTGTCTTCTTTTTAAGGCTAGATAGTATTCCGTGTATATATACCACATTTTCTTATTTATTTATTTATTTATTTTTTATTGCATTTTAGGTTTTGAGGTACATGTGCAGAACATGCAAGATAGTTGCGTAGGTACACACATGGCAGTGTGATTTGCTGTCTTCCTCCCCTTCACCCATATCTGGCATTTCTCCCCATGCTATCCCTCCCCAGCTCCCCCCTCCCCCACTGTCCCTCCCCATTCCCCCCAATAGACCCCAGTGTGTAGTGCTCCCCTCTCTGTGTCCATGTGTTCTCCTCATTCATCACCCGCCTATGAGTGAGAACATGCTATAACACATTTTCTTTATCCATCTATCTGTTTATAGCCACTTAGTTTGATTCCAGAACTTGACTAATGTGAATAAATGCTGCAATGAACGTGGAAGTACAGACATCTCTTCAATGTATTGATTTCCATTTTTTTAGAAATAAACTCAAAAAATGGAATTATTGCACTATATAGTAATTCTATTTTTAGATATTTTAAGAAACATCCATATTGTTTTTCATAATGGCTGTACTAATTTACATTCCCATCAACAGTGTATCAAGAGTTCTCTTTTCTCTGTATCATCACCAACATTTGTTTTCTTTCATCTTTTTTTGGTAATAGCCATTCTGACAGATGTGAGGTGATATCTTATTGTGGTTTTGATTTGCATTTTTTCTGATGATCAGTGATGGTGAGCATTATTTCATGTATCTATTGGCCATATGTATGTCTTCTTTTGAGAAATATCTATTTAGGTCCCTTGCCCAATTTCAAAATTGGGTTATTTGTTTTCTTGCTATTGAGTTGTTTGACTGTCTTACATGTTTTGGGAACTAAGCTGTTATCAGGTATATGCATTCCAAATATTTTCTCCCAATCCATAGGTTGCCTGTTTACCCTGTTAATTGTTTCACTTTATGTATAGATTATTTAGTTTGATATAGTTTTATTTGTGTATTTTTGTGTTTGTCACCTGAATTTTGTGGGTCAAATTTTAAAAAAATCATTGTTCTAATCAATGTCATATCATTTGCCTCATATGTTTTCTTCTAGTCACTTTTTAATGTCAGATTTTATATTTAAGTCTTTACCCTTTTTTTAAGTTCATTGTTATATGGTGTGACATAAGGGTCCAATTTTGTTTCTCTGCAGGTGGATATTCAGCTTTCCCAACACTCTTTACACTCTTTATTGAAGAGACTGTTTTTTTCAACTAAGTATTCTTATCACCTTCGTTGAAAATCAATTGACTGTATATGGGTGGGATCATCTCTGGGTTCTCTATTCTGTTCCATTGAGCAAAGTGTCCATATTTATTCCAATACCATATTGTGTTAATAAAAATAGCTCTGTAGTATAGTTTGAAATCAGATAATGTGATGTCTCCAGCTATGTTGCTTATGATCATGATTTCCTTGGCTTTTTGGAGTTTTCTGGTAACTTCAGGTAAATTTTAGGATTTTTTTTCTATTTTTGTGAAATAAGACATTGAAACTTTTTTAATTGTACTTTAGGTTCTGGGGCACGTGTGCAGATCCTGCAGGGTTGTTGCATAGGTACACACATGGCAATGTGGTCTGCTGCCTCCATTCCCCCGTCACCTACATCTGGCATTTCTCCCGATGTTATCCTTCCCCAACCTCCCCCCTTGCTGTCTCTCCCTTGCCCCCCACAGCAGATCCCAGTGTGTGATGCTCCCCTCCCTGTGTCCATGTGTTCTCATTGTTCAACAATCACTTATGAGTGAGAACCTGCGGTGTTTGATTTTCTGTTCTTGTGTCAGTTTGCTGAGAATTATGATTGCCAGATTCGTCTGTATCCCTACAAAGGACACAAACTCATCATTTTTTATAGCTGCATATTATTCAATGGTGTGTATATGCCACATTTTCCTTGTCCAGTTCATTGTCGATGGACATTTGCGTTGGTTCCAGGTTTTTGCTATTGTAAACAGATTGTAAACAGTGCCACCATGAACATATGTGTGCATGTGTCTTTATAATAGAATAATTTATAATCCTTTGGGTATATACCCAATAATGGGATTGCTGGGTCAAATAGAATTTTTATTTCTAGGTCCTTGAGGAAGTGCCACACTGTCTTCCACAATGGTTGAACTTACACTCCCACTAACATTGTAAAAGTGTTTCTATTTCTCCACATCCTCTCCAACATCTGTTGTGTCCAGATTATTTTTTATTTTTTATTTTACTTTAGGTGCATACTATATCTGGCATTTCTCCCCATGTTATCCCTCCCCAAGATCCCACCCCTCACTGTCTCTCCCCTACCCTCCCAACTGTCCCCAGTGTGTGACACTCCTCTCCCTGAGTCCATGTGTTCTCATTGTTCAACACCCACCTATGAGTGAGAACATGCGCTGTTTGGCTTTCTGTTCTTGTCAGTTTGCTGAGAATTATGGTTTCCAGATTCATCCAAGTCCCTACAAAGGACAGGAACTCATCTTTTTTTATGGTTGTGTAATATTCCATGGCGTACCGCATAGCCAAGTCAATTCTAAGCAAAAAGAACACAGCAGGAGGCATCACGCTACCAGACTTCAAACTATACTACAAGGCTACAGTAATCAAAACAGCATGGTACTGGTACCAAAACAGAGATATAGACCAATGGAACAGAACAGAGGCATCGGAGGCAACACAACACATCTACAACCATATTATCTTTGATAAACCAGACAAAAACAGGCAATGGGGAAAGGATTCCCTATTTAATAAATGGTGTTGGGAAAACTGGCTAGCCATGTGCAGAAAGCAGAAACTGGACCCCTTCCTGACACCTTACACTAAAATTAACTCCAGATGGATTAAAGACTTAAACGTAAGACCTGACACCATAAAAACCCTAGAAGAAAATCTAGGCAAAACCATTCAGGACATAGGAGTAGGCAAGGACTTCATGAACAAAACACCAAAAGCATTGGCAACAAAAGCCAAAATAGACAAATGGGACCTAATCAAACTCCACAGCTTCTGCACGGCAAAACAAACAGTCACTAGAGTGAATCGGCAACCATCAGAATGGGAAAAAATCTTTGCAGTTTACGCATCTGACAAAGGGCTGATATCCAGAATTTACAAAGAACTCAAACAGATTTACAGGAAAAAAACAAACAAGCCCATTCAAAAATGGGCAAAGGATATGAACAGAAACTTTACGAAAGCAGACATACATGAGGCCAGCAAACATATGAAAAAGTGCTCATCGTCATTGGTCATTAGAGAGATGCAAATCAAAACCACATTGAGATACCATCTCACACCAGTTAGAATGGCGATCATTAAAAAATCTGGAGACAGCAGATGCTGGAGAGGATGTGGAGAAATAGGAACACTCTTACACTGTTGGTGGGAGTGTAAATTAGTTCAACCATTGTGGAAGACAGTGTGGCGATTCCTCAGGGACCTAGAAATAGAAATTCCACTTGACCCAGCAATCCCATTACTGGGTATCTATACAAAGGACTATAAATCGTTCTACTATAAGGACACATGCACACGAATGTTCATTGCAGCACTGTTTACAATAGCAAAGACCTGGAACCAACCCAAATGCCCAACGATGATAGACTGGACTGGGAAAATGTGGCACATATACACCATGGAATATTATGCAGCAATAAAAAATGATGAGTTTGTGTCCTTTGTAGGGACATGGATGAATCTGGAGAACATCATTCTCAGCAAACTGACACAAGAACAGAAAAAGAAATACCGCATATACTCACTCATAGGTGGGTGAGAAAAATGAGAACACATGGACACAGAGAGGCGGTCTACTATACACTGGGGACTCTTGGGGGGAATGGGGGAGGGACAGCGGGGGGGGCTGGGGGGGATAGCCTGGGGATGAATACCAAGTGTGGGTGAAGGGGAGGAAAGCAGCAAAGCACACTGCCATGTGTGTACCTATGCAACTATCTTGCTCGTTCTGCACATGTACCCCCAAACCTATAATGCAATAAAAATTAAAAAAAAAAATATTCCATGGCGTATATGTACCACATTTTCTTTGTCCAATCTATCATTGATGGGCATTTGGGTTGGTTCCAGGTCTTTGGTATTGTACACAGGGCTGCAATGAACATATGTGTGCATGTAACTTTATAATAGAACAATTTATAGTTCTTTGGGTATATACCCAGTAATGAAATTGCTGGGTCAAATGAAATTTCATTTCTATGTCCCTGAGGAATCGCCACACTCTCTTCCACAATGGTTGAACTAATATACACTCCCACCAATGGTGTAAGCATGTTGCTATATCTCCACATCCTCTCCAGCATCTGTAGTCTCCAGATTTTTAATGATCACCATTCTAACTGGCATGAGATGGCATCTCAATGGGGTTTTGATTTGCATTTTTCTAATGACCAGTGATGATGAGAATTTTTTCATATGTTTCTTGGCCTCATATATGTCTGCTTTTGAAAAGTGTCTGTTCATATCCTTTGCCCACTTTTGAATGGGTTTTTTTTTCTTGTATATCTGTTTTAGTTCTTTGTAGATTCTGGATATTAGCCCTTTGTCAGATGGGTAGATTGCAAAACTTTTTTCCCATTCTGTTGGTTACTGGTTCTCTCTAATGATGGTTTCTTTTGCTGCACAGAGGCTCTGATTTTTAATTAGATCCCATTTGTCTATCTTAGCTTTTATTGCCATTACTTTTGGTGTTTTAGTCATGAAGTCCTTGCCTATGCCTATGTCCTAGATGGTTTTTGCCCACGTTTTCTTCTAGTGTTTTCATGGTGTTAGGTTTTATGTTTAAATCTTTAATCCATCTGGAGTTAATTTTAGTGAAAGGTGACAAGAAGGGGTCCAGTTTCTGCTTTCTGCACATTACTAGCCAGTTTTCCCAACACCATTTATTAAACATGGAGTCCTTTCCCCATTTCTTGTTTTTGTCAGGTTTGTCAAAGATCAGATGGTTGCAGATATGTAATGTTGCTTCTGGGAACTCTGTTCTGTTCCATTGGTCTCTGTCTCTGTTTTGGTACCAGCACCATGCTGTTTTGATTACTGTAGCCTTATAGCATAGTTTGAAGTCCGGCAGTGTGATGCCTCTGGCTTTGTTCTTTTTGCTTAGGGTTGTCTTGGCTATGCAGGCTCTCTTGTGACTGCATATGAAGTTTAAAGTGGTTTTATCCAGTTCTGTGAAGAAGGTCATTGGTAGTTTTATGGGGATAGTGTTGAATCTATAGATTACTTTGGGCAGTATGCCCATTTTTATGATATTAATTCTTCCTAACCACAAGCACAGAATGTTTTTCTATCTGTTTGTGTCCTCTCTTATTTTGTTGAGCAGCGTTTTGTAGTTCTCCTGGAAGAGATCCTTTACATCCTTTGTTAGTTGTTTCCCTAGGTATTTTATTCTCTTTGTAGCAATTGTGAATGGGAGTTCACTCTTGATTTGGCTGTCTGTTTGTCTGTTATTGGTATATAGGAATGCTTGCAATTTCTGCATATTGATTTTTGTATCCTGAGACTTTGCTGAAGTTGCTTATCAGTTTGAGAAGATTTTGGGCTGAGATGATGGGGTCTTCTAGCTATACAATCATGTCATCTGCAAATAGAGACAATTTGACTTCCTCCTTTCCTGATTGAATAGCCTCTATTTCCTTTTCTTGCCTGATTGCTCTGGCTAGAACATCCATACTATATTGAATACTAGTGGTGAGAGCGGGCATCCTTGTCTAGTGCCTGATATCAAAGGGAATTCTTCCAGCTTTTGCCTGTTCAGTGTGATATTGGCTGCAGGTTTGTCATATATAGCTTTTATCATTTTATGATACTTCCCATTGATGCCTAATTTATTGAGAGTTTTTAGCATGAAGGGCTGTTGAATTTTGTCAAAGGCCTTCTCTGCATCAATTGAAATAATCACGTGGCTTTGTCTTTGGCTCCGTTTATGTGATGGATTATGTTTATGGATTTGCATATGTTGAACCAGCCTTGCATCCCAGGATGAAACTTACTTGATCATGATGGATAAGCTTTTTCATGTGCTGTTGCAATCTGTTTGCCAGTATTTTATTGAAGATTTTTGCAGTGATGTTCATCATGGATATTGGCCTGAAGTTTTCTTTTTCAGTCGAGTCTCTGCCTGGTTTTGGTATCAAGATGATGTTGGAATCATAAAATGAGTTAGGGAGGATTCTCTCCTTTTGTATTTTTTGGAATAGTTGCAGAAGGAATGGAACCAGCTCCTCTTTGTACATCTGGTAGAATTTGGCTGTGAACCCATCTGGACCTGGACTTTTTTTGGTTGGTAAGCTATTAATTGCTGCTTCTACTTCAGCCCTTGTTATTGGTCTATTCAGAGTTTCAACTTCCTCCTGGTTTAGTCTTCATAGTGTACAGCTGTCTAGGAATTTATCGATTTCTTCCTGGTTTACTGGTTTATGTGCATAGAGCTGTTTGTAGTAATCTCTGATGGTGGTTTTTATTTCTGTGGGAAGAGTGGTGATATCCCCTTTATCACTTTTTGTTGCATCTATTTCATTCTTATCCCTTTTCTTTTTTATTAACCTGGCTAGAAGTCTGTCTATTTTGTTGATCTTTTCAAAAAAACGACTCCTGGATTTAATGATTTTTGAAGGGCTTTTTGTGTCTCTATCTCCTTCAGTTCTGCTCTGATCTTAGTTATTTTTTGTCTTCTGCTAGCTTTTGAGTTTTTTTGATCTTCCTCCTCCAGCTCTTTCAATTTTGATGATAGGGTGTCAATTTTAGATCTTTCCTTGTTTATGATGTGGGTATTTATTGCTGTAAATTTCCCTCTGGACACTGCTTTAAAGGTGTCCCATAGATTCTGGTAAATTGTGTCTTCATTCTGATTGGTTTCAAAGAACATCTTTATTTCTGCCTTCATTTCATTGTTTATCCAGTCAACACTCAGAAGCAAATTGTTCAGTTTCCAAGTGGGTGTGCGGGTTTGAATGTGTTTCTTAATCCTGAGTTCTGGTCTGATTGTGCTGTCTGATAGATTGTTTGTTATGATTTCCATTCTTTGGCATTTGCTGAGGAGTGATTTGCTTCCCAATGATGTGGTCAATTTTAGAGTAAGTGCAGTGTGGTGCTGAGAAAAATGTATATTCTGTGGATTTGGGGTGGAGTGTTCTGTATATGTCTATTACATCCACTTGGTCCAGCTTTGCATTCAAGTCCTGGATGTCCTTGTTAATTTTCTGTCTCGTCGATCTGTCTAATATTGACAGTGGAGTGTTGAAGTCTCCAACTATTATTGTATGGGAGTCTAAATCTCCTTTTAGGATGTTAAGAACTTGCTTTATGTATCTGGGTGCTCCTGTATTGGGTGCATATGTATTTAGGATAGTTAGCTCTTTTGTTGGATTGATCCTTTTACCATTATGTAGTGTACTTCTTTGTCTCTTTTGATCTTTGTTGATTTGAAGTCCATTTTGTCAGAGATTAGGATTGCAACCCCTGCTTTTTTTTCTTCTCCATTTGCTTGGTAAATCTTCTTCCATCCTTTTATTTTGAGTCCGTGTGTGTCTTTGTATTTTGAGTCCATATGTGTCTTTGTATATAAGATGGGTTTCCTGAATACAGCACACAAATGGGTCTTGACTTCTTATCCCATTTGCCAGTCTGTGTCTTTTGATTGGGGCGTTTAGGCTGTCTACATTCAATGTTAATATTGTTGTGTGTGAATTTGATCCTGCCATTTTGTTACTGACTGGTTTTCTTTCCCGGTAGTTGATTCATTTTCTTCATTGCATTTTGGTATTCGCAAACTGGTACTTTTTCTTCCCCTTAGTTGACTCATTTTCTTCATTGTATTTTGGACTTTGCAAGCTGGTACTTTTGTTTTTGCAGTGACCAGTACTTGTTCCTTTCTGTGCTTAGTGTTTCTTTCAGGAGCTCTTGCAGGGTAGATCTGATGGTGATGAAATCTCTCAGTAATTGCTTGTCCATAAAGGATTTAATTTCTCCTTCACTTACAAACCTTAGTTTAGCTGGTATGAGATTCTGGGTTGAAAGTTCTTTTGTTTAAGGATGTTGAACATTGGTCTCCACTCTATTCTGGTTTGTAGGGTTTCTGCCAAGAGATCTGCTGTGAATCTAATTGGTTTCCCTCTGTGGGTGACCTGACCTTTCTCTCTGGCTGCCCTTAGCATTTTTTCCTTCATTTCAATCCTGGTGAATCTGATGATTATGTGCCTTGCAGTTGCTCTTCTTGAGGAATATCTTTGTGGAGTTCTCTGTATTTCTTTAATTTGAATGTTGGACAGCAGGCTTGGCAAGTTCTCCTGGATAATATCCTGGAGCATGTTTTCCAGCTTTGATTCATTCTCCCCATCATATTCAGGTACACCAATCAGGCATAGATTATGCCTTTTTACATAATCCCATATTTCTTAAAGGTTTTGCTTATTTCTTTTCACTCTTTTTTCTCTTATCTTGCCTTCTCTTTTTATTTCATTGCATTGATCTTTAATCTCTGATATCCTTTCTTCTGCTTGATCGATTCAGCTATTAAAACTTGTGTATGCTTCACATAGTTCTCATGCTGTGTTTTTCCACTCCATCAAGTCATTGTTACTCTTCTCTAAGCTGGCTATTCTAGTTTGCATTTCATCTAATCCTTTTTGAAGGTTTTTTGTTTCATTGAGCAGTGTTTTGTAGTTCTCCTTGAAGAGGTCCTTTACATCCTATGTTAGTTGTAATCCTAGGTATTTTATTCTCTTTGTAGCAATTGTGAATGGCAGTTCATTCTTGATTTTGCTCTCTGCTTGTCTGTTACTGGTGTATAGAAATGCTTGTGATTTCTGCACATTGATTTTATATCCTGAGACTTTGCTGAAGTTCCTTTCAGTTTCAGGAGATTTTGGGCTGAGATGATAGGGTCTTCTAAATATACAATTATGTCATCTGCAAATAGAGACAAATTAACTTCCTCTTTTCCTAATTGAATATGCTTTTTTTTCTTGCCTAATTGCTCTGGCTAGAACTTCCAATATTATATTGAATAGGAGTGGTGAGAGAGGGCATTCTTATCTAGTGCACAATTTCAAAGGTAATGCTTCCAGATTTTGCCCATTCAGTATGATATTGGCTGTAGGTTTGTCATAAATAGCTTTTATTGTTTTGAGATATGTTCTTTCAATACCTAGTTTATGGAGAGTTTTTAGCATGAAGCGCTGTTGAATTTTATTGACGGCCTTTTTTGCATCTATTGAGATAATCATGTGGTTTTGTCACTGGTTCTGTTTATGTGATGGATTATGTTTATTGATGATTTGCATATGTTGAACCAGCCTTGCATCCCACAGATGAAGCCAAATTGATCATTGTGGATAAGCTTTTTGATGTGCTGCTGGATTTGGTTTCTCAGTATCTTATTGAAGATTTTCACATCTATGTTCATCAGGGGTGTTGGCCTGAATTTTTCATTTTTTTGTTGTGACTCTGTCAAGTTTTGAAATCAGGATGATGCTGGCTCTGGAAAATAAGTTAGGGAGGTGTCCCTCTTATTCTATTGTTTGGAATAGTTTCAGAAGGAATGGAATCAGCTCCTCTTTAAACCTCTGGTAGAATTCCACTGTGAATCTGTCTGGTTCTAGCCTTTTTTTGGTTGGAACGCTGTGAATCACTACCTGAATTTCAGAACTCATTATTGGTCGTGTCAAGGATTCGATTTCTTCCTGGTTTAGTCTTGGAAAGGTGTATGCGTCCAGAAATTTATCTATTTCTTCCAGATTTTCTAGTTTATTTTTCTAAAGGTATTAATAGTGTTCTCTGATGATAGTTTGTATTTCTGTGGGTTCAGCAGTAATATTCCCTTTATCATTTTTATTGTGTCTATTTGATTCTTCTCTCTTTTATTAGTTTCACTACTGATCTATCTATTTTATTAACTTTAAAAAAAACTAACTCCTGAATTCATTGATTTTTTTTTTGAAGGGTTTTATAAGTCTCTATCCTTATTTCTGCTCTGATCTTAAGTTATTTCTTGCCTTCTGCTAGCTTTTGAATTGGTTTGCCCTTGTGTCTCTAGTTCTTTTAATTGTGATGTTAGGGTGTTGATTTTAGGTCTTTCTCTCTTTCTAATGTGGGCATTTAGTGCTATAAATTTCTCTCCTAAAACTGCTTTTGCTGTGACCCAGAAATCCTGGTATGTTATTTCTTCATTCTCACTGGTTTCAAAAGCTTCTTTATTTTGGCCTTAATTTCATTATTTACTCAGTAGTAATTAAGGAGCAGGTTGTTAAATTTTCATGTAGTTGTACAGTTTTGAGTGAGTTTCTTAATCCTGAGTTCTAATTTAATTGCACTGCGGTATGACAGACTGTTATAATTTCCATTCTTTTGCAATTGCTGAGGAGTGTTTTACTTCCAATTATGTGGTTGATTTTAGAATAAATACTATGCGGCGCTGAGAAGAATGTATATTCTGTTGATTTGGGATAGGGAGTTCTATTGGGTCTGCTTGGTCCACAGCTGATTTCAAGTCCTGAATATCCTTGGTAATTTTCTTTCTTAGAATGCCACACAACTACAAACTTTGACAAACCTGACAGACAAGCAATTGGGAAAGGATTCTGTATTTAATAAATGGTGTTGGGAAAACTGGCTAGCCATATGCAGAAAGCTGAAACTGGACCCCTTCTATACACCTTATACAAAAATTAACTCTAGGTGGATTAGATTTAAACATGAAACCTAACACCATAAAAACTCTAGAAGAAAACCTAGGCAACACCATTCAGAACATAGGCATGGGCAAGTACTTCATGACTAAAACACCAAAAGCAATGGCAACAAAAGCCAAAATAGGCAAATGGAATCTAATTAAACTTAAGAGCTTCTGCACAGCAAAAGAAATGATGAATAGAGTGAACCGGCAACCAATAGAATGGGAAAAAAATTCAAAGTTTATCCATCTGACAAAGGGCTAATATCCAGAATCTACAGAGAACTTCAACAAATTTAAAAGAAAAAAAAAAAACATCAAAATGTGGGCAAAGGTGGTTTTTTCCAGTTCTGTAAAGAAGGCCAATGGTAGCTTTATGGAGATAGCATTCAATCTATAGTTTTCTTTGGGCAGTATGGCCATTTTCCTGATATTGATTCTTCCTAACCATGAGCATTGAATATTTTTCCATCTGTTTGTGTCCTCTCTTATTTCCTTGAGTAGTGGTCTGTAGTTCTCCTTGAAGAGATCTCTCATATCCATTGTTAGTTTTATTCCTAGGTATTTTATTCTCTTTGTAGCAATTGTGTGGATGACACCGTGGCAATTCCCCAAGGATCTAGAAAAAGAAATACCATTTGACCCATCAATCCCATTACTAGGTATATACCCAAAGAATTATAAATTGTTCTATTATAAAGAGATATACACATGTATTTTTGTTGTGGCACTGTTTACAATAGCAAAGACTTGGAACAAATCCAAATGCCCATCAATAATAGACTGGATAAAGAAAATATGGCACATATAAACCATGGAATACTATGCAGCCATAAAAAAGAATGAGTTCATGTCCTTTGCAGGGACATGGGTGAAGCTCAGCAAACTGACACAAGAACAGAAAATCAAACACCGCATGTTCTTCACTCATAAGTGGCTGTAAAACAAGGAAACACATGGACACAGGGAGAGGAACATGACACACCAGGGCCTGTTGCAGGGTGGGGGGTACAGAGGAGGGAAAGCAGCGGGTAGGGGGATTGGGGAGGGATAACAGGAGAAATATCTGATGTAGATGATCGTGGGGGATGAATGCAGCAAACCACCATGGCATGTATACACCTATGTAACAATCCTGCATGATCGGCACATGTACCCCAGAACTTAAGGTATAATAATAAAAGTAATAATAATAAATTTTTTGAAAGTGGCACATATACACCATGGAATATTATGCAGCAATCAAAAATGATGAGTTTGTGTCCTTTGTAGGGACATGGATGAATCTGGAGAACATCATTCTCAGCAAACTGACACAAGAACAGAAAAAGAAATACCGCATATACTCACTCATAGGTGGGTGAGAAAAATGAGAACACGTGGACACAGAGAGGTGGTCTACTATACACTGGGGACTGTTGGGGGGAATGGGGGAGGGACAGCAGGGGGGGGCTGGGGGGGATAGCATGGGGATGAATACCAAGTGTGGGTGAAGGGGAGGAAAGCAGCAAAGCACACTGCCATGTGTGTACCTATGCAACTATCTTGCTCGTTCTGCACATGTACCCCCAAACCTATAATGCAATAAAAATTAAAAAAAAAAAAAAAGAAAGTGGGTAAAGGGTATAAACAGACACTTTTCAAAAGAAGACATTTATGCAGCCAACAAACATATGAAAAAAAAAGCTCATCATCACTGGTCATTACAAAATGCAAATTAAAACCACATTGAGATACCACCTCATATCAGTTAGAATGGCCATGATTTAAAAAATTGGGAGACAACAGATGGGGGAGAGGATGTGGAGAAATAGGAATGCTTTTACACGTTGCTGGAAGTGTAAATTAATTTAACCATTTTGAAAGACAGTGTGGAGATTCCTCAAGGATCTAGAACCAGAAATACCATTTGACCCAGCTGTATCTATCCATTACTGGGTATATATCCAGTAATGGGTATATAACCAAAGGATTTTAAATCATTCTACAATAAAGACACATGCACACATATGTTTATGGCATCACTGTTTACAATAGCAAAGACTTGGAACCAACCCAAATGCCCATCAGTGATAGACTTGAAAATGAAAATGTGGCACTTATACACCATGGAATACTATGCAGCCATAAAAAGGATGGCTTCATATCCTTTGCAGAGACATGGATGAAATGGGAAACCATCATTCTCAGCAAACTAACACAGGAACAGAAAACCAAACACCATATGTTCTAACTCATAAGTGGGTGTTAAACAATGAGAACACATGGACACAGAGAAGGGAACACACTGGGGCCTGGGGGTAGGGGAGGAATAGCAGCGGATAGGGAGACTGGGGAGATAACATTAGAAGAAATACCTAATATAGATGACGGGGCGAGGGATGCAGCCAAACACCCCCATGGCACACGTATACCTATGTAACAAACCTGCATGATCTGCACATGTACCCCAGAACTTAAAGTATAATAAATGATTTTTTTAAAAAAAGAAAGAAAATGGAAAAAAAATCAGTTTACATGACAAAAAAAATGTTTTCTTTCTTGTTGATTTGTCTAATATTGACAGTGGGTTGTTAAAGTGTCCCACTATTACTGTGTGGGAGTCTAAGTCTCCTTGTAAGTCTCTACGAACTTGCTTTATGAATCTGGGTGCTCCTGTATTGGGTGCATATATATTTAGGATAGTTAGCTCTTCTCATTGCATTGATCCCTTTACCATTATATAATGCCCTTCTTTGTCATTTCTGATCTCTGTTGGTTTTATGTTTGCTTTATCAGAGACTAGGATTGCAATCCCTGCTTTTTCTCTGGTTTTCCATTTGCTTGGTAAATATTCCTGCATCCCTTTATTTTAAGCCTATGTGTGTCTTTGCATGTGTGATGGGTCTCCTGAATATAGCACACCAATGGGTCTTGACTCTTATCCAGTTTACCAGTCTGTATGTTTTAATTGGAGCATTTACCCCATTTACTTTTAAGGTTAATATTGTTATGTATGAATTTGATCCTGTCATTATGATGCTAGCTGGTTATTTTGCACATTTTATGCTTTGAATACAAATCAGCTTTACCCACTAAAGTAAGTCCAGTTTAGGGCAGTGGCTGTGTCTAATTAATCTTCATACACTTATCGGCACCGAGTACAGCGCAGTGCATGCAGTATATTTGCTCTCTGTACACACACGTGCATATGGTTGATTGTTTTTCTAATTTGCAGGTCTTGCTTCCATTTGGTATGAGACTCAGTGACCCCAGTTGAATCACTGAATCCTTCTTGCTATGCACTCTACAGCAGGCTCCATAAAGCTCTTTATGTGAAAATTAACTTATTATCAAAACATTCCACACCTGAAATTCAGTCTGTTCATTGGCTGCTAATATTGAGACAGTCTTTGAAACCACTAGGCATATATACATTGATTATTGTATCATGTAATAATACTAAATTGTGAATTGATTTGATCTGTGACTACTAGAAGGATTCCACAGACTGCAAACCAAGTGAACTGAAAAGTGAGGAAATCATGCCTCCTCGTCCCCCACATCTAAATGAAAAATTCTCTAGAAAATTTTTCCAGCAGTCTGACATAAAACCAAAAGGCACAGAAACTGTTCCCAACACGTTGCACTAAACAGAAAGGAACTGATTTTTTACCATCTAGTCTATTTCCCAGAAATGAAGAGCTTGTCCTTGCTTTCACTTTCAATGTGATTGTGTCCAAAATAAAAATAGTTCCAAGTTGTCCTGAATCGACATCAGAAATCCTACACTCAAAACAAAAAATGGAGGGCCTGGGACATTTCATTTATGAGAGGACTGATTAGACTTCAAAGTTAGGGAAAGTAACAGGAGAGACATACAGCACCAGAATGTTTCCATCTGCTTCAAAAGAATAAAGAGCCATAGACAAACTCAATTTGATTTCTTTTAACATGATGCTGCATCATTTGAGGAAACCTCAAATCAACCAACTGTCAGGGTCCTGTGGCCTGATAAGCTGTTATTAAAAAGCAATCAAACATCTTTAAACTATATTTACTGCTCTGTGAAATGAAGAAAATAATGCTTGCATCATAATATATGCTGAAGAGTAAATTCGTAACATCTGTAAAGAATCCAGCACTATGCCTGCCAGCCTGTCATCTAGAAGACACCAAAAACATTTTACTTCTTTAAAGATGCTTTTCTTTTTCGTAGAGACAGTATCTCACTCTGGTGCCCAGGCTGAAGTGCAGTGGCATGATCAGAGCTCACTGCAGCCTTGAACTCCTGAGCTCCAGCAATCTTTTCACCTAGCCTCCCAAGTAGGACTTTTTATAGAGATGAGGTCTTGCTGTGTTGCCCAGGCTACATTTTACTTCTTATAACAACATTAACTCAGGCTTCATCACCTCAAAGAAGCCCATATAGTACAAGATGAAAATGTGGTGAAAAGAGTTATATAAATATATGTTCCTTTTAAATAGCAATCAAAAATTCACATTTTATTTTATTTTATTTTAGACAGAGTCTCACTCTGTATCCCAGGCTGGAGAGCAGTGGTGTGATCTCAGCTCACTGTAACCTCCGCCTCCTGGGTTCAAGTGATTCTCCTGCCTCAGCCCCCTGAGTAGCTGGGACTCCAGGCATGTGCCACCACACCTGACTAATTTTTGTATTTTTAGTAGAGACGGGGTTTCGCCATGTTGACCAGGCTGGTCTCAAACTCCTGACCTCAGGTGATCTGCCTGCCTCAGCCTCCCAAGGTGCTAGGCTACAGGCGTGAGCCTCTGCACCTGGCCAAAAATCGCCTATTTTAAAAAATGTCTTTTTCCACCTGTCAGTTGACCAATGATTAAAATGTCTGATTCCACCTGTTGGGGATGATGTGAAAGGTGGAATAAGCACTTTGAAGTATGGAAGGAACAGCAAATACTTCCAGGGACAAATTTTAAAACATGCCTCAAAGGTCTTGAAAAAGAGCATAACCTTTAACCAACATGTTTACTTCTAGTTTTATTCGTTAACTCAACAAATACTTACCGAAGGCTTATTATGTGTCAGGCACTGATTTGGGATTCTAGAGGTTGGACAGTTAGGGAGAGACAAAAATATCTGTATTTAGGGACATTACATTTTAGCAAGCAATAACAAAAATATAAAACACACAGAGTGTCCAATGACCACAACTTTTATGCAGAAAAGTGAAGCAGGAATAAGGGAGGGAGAGAACAAGCTGGCAATTTAGAGTATAGGAATTTGCTACATGGAATCAGAATTAGCATCAGTGAAGTGATATTTCAGGGAACACCTAAAGCAGTAAGGGGGAAGTCATCTGGATATATGGGGAAACATAGTTGCAAAAGGCATGTGCCACTACACCTGACTAGTTTTTGTATTTTTAGTAGAGAGTAAAACACAATTATATACATTTGAGTTATTACTCAAATCAGTCTCCCTGAAAATTTGGGTATGAGGGTTTTTGAGGATAATTTGGTGGGAAGGAGGTTGGGAAGTGGGGAGCGCTGATTGAGTCAGTTCTTGCATGAGTCAGTTCCTAGGTAAGAGCCACAAGACCAGTTTTATATAACTGTCTTTTAAAAATTAGTTTAAAAAATAAATAAGAAGAAATATGCATTTATATTGTCTTTTGCAACTATATAATTATTTTACGGTGCTCTTTGTCCATATAGATGTGTATTACCATCTGGAGCCACCTGCTTTCTGCTTGAAAGCCTTCTTTTATTAATAGTATTTCTGGTAAAGTCAAGCATCTAGCAGTAAATTTTCTTCAGGTTTTTAGGCTTTAATTTCCCCTCCCACTGCCCCCCACACCCCCACCACCCACACTCTGTTTCAAATAGTCAGTTTCTGTGGGAAAAGCTTTGGAGCTCTGATTTTATGGACTGTCTTTCTCTGGAAAGTATCTCTGAGCCATGACTCCTTCAACTGAGCAGAGGTGGTAGCTTTCCATTTGCCCCTCCCAACATGGAAAAACTATGCTACAAGTGAACCACAGTGAGGGTGACAGGCCAGGTTTTCTCATCTGCCATTCCTGAACTAGAGCTGAAATCTTCTTGAAAAATTATAACTAAGAATATTATTATGTGAAAGAGATCTGACCTAACTGACTCTATCGTACTTCTAACCTCCAAGCTGTCCTTGTTCATCCCTAAGCATAGGCCTAACTGACATTGGAAGGAATTTAGTCAGCTCTGTCCTAAAATAAAACCCCTTCTTCCCTGAGGACTAGACTGCCTTTGCAAGACTAACAAATTAGCCATGAGATTAGAAATTATGGTCTGGGAGTCACACAGCTAGAGGCCACAAGATTCCAGACCTCTCCAATTGCCACCCAGGTCAATAAACTAGTTCATCTGGTCTTGTGGCCCTTACCCAGGAACTGACTCACACAAGAGGACAGCTTCCACACCCTGTGATTTCATACAACCCAGCCAATCAGTGCTCCCCACTTCCCAACCCCCTACCCACCAAATTATCCTCACAAACCACCATACCCAAATTTTCAGGGAGACAGATTTGAATAATAACAAAACTTTGGACTCCCATATAGCCAGTTTTGCATGAATTAAACCCTTTCTCTACCGCAATTCCCCTGTCATGATAAATCAGCTCTGTCTAGGCAACAGGTGAGGAGAGTGTTGAGCAATTAAGAGTGGAGCTGGGAGAGGTTGGGAGCCCTTGACTTCTGGTCACACTCACCAGAAATTTAGTCTTTACAATTCAGCATTGGGGTGGATGAAAAATTCTGGTGGACTGGCACTTCTGATGGGATATGTTATCCCTTCTTAGAATGTGAGAGAAGAGGCAGCCCCATCCTCTTTCCATAGCCCCCAGTAGTCAACCTGGACTGAAAATGAGGATGAAGAGGGCCGTGGCTCAAGTGCCACGGCCTCTTGTTATTCTCACCAGAGTTGTCGGAGCTCTTGTTGAGTAGAAGTTTCATTGTGATGTATGCTTTCAGGACAATTTGCAGAGATTTTTAAATGGTTCTAATAATTTTGACAGCTGTAAGGATGTTACCTCCTAAAAAGTAAAAGACTTTAGTTTTAATAATAAAAGAGCTACAATGTTAAGGAAGGATAGAGTTTAGATAAAATATTTTATAAAATATAAATGAGAAAATACACTATCTGCATTTTTATATACATCTAATATATAATGTTAATGTGTAAGTAAGAAATGTTCACACAAGTTTGGGGCTGGTGGCTCATGCCTATAATCCCAGCAGTTTGGGAGGCCAAGGCAGTAGGATCATTTGAAGCGAGGAGTTCAAGACCAACCTGAGCAATAAGGTGAAACCATGTCACTATAAATATATATATATATTTTATGAAATGTTCACTCAGACTTTTTATGATTTTATTTGTTTTTGCTGTAAAATAGAAATAATACCAGCTATTCTGTATGTTAGAAGTTGTTACAAAACACATACAGCTCTTAGAAAATAATCTATAAAAATAAAATCACATTATAATAAATTCAAAAATAAAAAACCTATAAATAAAATATATCCACAATTTTTCACTTAGCAAATAAGCTGCATAGTGAAGTGGTTCCAGAAGAGGGTACAGGATCAAGAATGCTTGGGTTCAGATTGGTTACAGTGCTATGATTTTAAACAACAGCTAAAGTCTTTCTGTGCTCGGTTTCTATAAAACCATGAGGAAATATTTGTTATAAATTTTCATTTGTGTGATTCATGTAAAGCTGTCAGTACTGAGCCTGGAACATGAATACAACACATGGAGCCCCCTACTGACTGTGTGCTGGGCATTAAGTGCCAGGAGCTAAGTGTTTATGAGTGTGTAAAACATGCCCTGTCCTTAGGCAGCTCCACTGTGAGTGTGTCTATTATTTTAGGAAATTGTATCTGAAAATTAACATGATGCCTTCTCATTCTAGGATTCTCAAACTGACTCGATCCATGAGACACATTCCATTGTATTCAAAACCTAATGGACATTTTGTTAAGCAACACATGGTCTCTAAGATTTCTAACAACAAAAAAAAAAACTTTGAAGCTTCTGGTTGAGCAATCATTAAACCCTCCCACTGGGACATTCCAGTAACTCCCTGATGATCGTGGAGTCATGACTTGAACAAAGTACTTTCAGTTTCATATTACTCTAAATCCATTACAAAGCTGCTTAACTTCTAAACCTTTGATCCCTGAAGAAATCCCCGCCTTACAATATTGGAACAGTGAAATACTAGTCCAAGGATCCAGTGAGAGACACAGAAGCGCAAGAAACCACTCCTCGTGAACTAAGAAGAAAAAGAACAGGTAACAACTTTTACTATTTTTCATCAAGCAGCTTCTCTCTAGCTCCAAAGGATCTCAGCTCGGGGATATAGAGCCTATAAGGTTGTGGCAGGGATGAGAAGAAATTTGTAAAGATCAGTTTTTTTGTTTTTTTTTCTTTTTTAATTAATTTTTTTTATTATACTTTAAGTTATGGGGTACATGTGCAGTTTGTTTTCTTGAACATCACCAGAACAAATCAGGCTGCAGATGAGCCTGATGTGGGACACAGCTCAGAAGAAATTCTGGTGTTATCAGGAGCAGCATGGCTCTGAGTGCCACTACAGTGCTTGTGTTCAATTAGGCACCAGTAGACAGGGGCTAAACTGAGAGTCTGAAATGCACTAGAATAATTTTTCTCTTTGTTGACATTGTCTGTGTTGACTAGGGACAGGATTACATTTCCATTGTCAGTAATGGAGCTTGCTGAATCCTGCTCCTATGCAGCTAAGACATGGAAAGAGCTACAAATGGGTTCTTTTCAAGAGAAGGAAAGAGCAGTAAATGAGAAGCAGAGTAAGCAACGCGCTGCCACTGTTAAAGACAAAGAAAAAACTGAAACCCAGCATGAAAGAGGAAGATTCATGAAAACAGCATACTTTTTATTACACTTGAACTTTGTTTCAGAATGGATTAGTTTCTTTAGAAATATTCGAGACTCACTAATTTCCTAGTGCCCACTGATTCCCTGTCCCTTAGCAGTGAAATTCAATCCCACTATTTCACTAAAGCACTTCCAATTTTGTTTTCTTTTAGTAGAGAGTCGGGCCTAAAGTGTTTCCTCTTTAATTCTCCTGTAATGCATCTCTAGAGAAAATATCTTTGCTTCTTATAACCTCTCCATGCACTCAGACTCCTTTGATCCTGCCTTCTGGATAGTCTTCCCCTGAATTCCTTGTTAAGATACTAGCCTCATTCATCACCTTCTGATCTGACAGCTCTCTCTGTAACCTTCCTAGCTGCTTATCCTCCTCTTCTCCACTCCTTCTATTCCTCCCCTTTCTTTTATTTTTTATTTTTTTAATTGTACTTTAGGTTCTGGGGTACATGTGCAGATCTTGCAGGGTTGTTGCATAGATACATACATGGCAATGTGTTTTGCTGCCTCCATTCCTCCATCATGTATATTTGGCATTTCTCCCCACATTATCCCTCCCCATAATCCCCACCCCCTGCTGTCCCTCCCTAAGCACCCCCAACTGACCCCAGCATGTGATGCCCCCCTCTCTGTGTTCACATGTTCTCATTGTTCAACATCCACCTATCAGTGAGAACATGTGGTGTTCGATTTCCTGTTCTGTGTCAATTTGCTGAGAATTATGGTTTCCAGATTCATCCATGTCCCTACAAAGGACAGGAATTCATCATTTTTTATGGCTGCAAAGCATTCCATGGTGTATATGTGCCACATTTTCTTTGTCCAGTCTATCATTGACGGGCATTTGGGTTGGTTCCAGGTCTCTGCTACTGTAAACAGTGCCAGAATGAACATACATGTGCGTGTGTCTTTATAGTAGAAAGGATTTATAATCCTTTGGGTATATACCCAGTAATCCCATTACCCACTGTCTTCCACAATGGTTGAACTAATTTACACTCCCACCAACAGTGTAAGAGTGTTCCTATTTCTCCACATCCTCTCCAGCATCTGTTGTCTCCAGATTTTTTAATGATCGCCATTCTAGCTGGCATGAGATGGTATCTCAGTGTGGTTTCCATTTGCATTTCTCTAATGACCAGTGATCATGAGCATTTTTTCATATGTTTGTTGGCCTCATATATGTTTTCTTTTGAGAAGTGTCTGTTCATATCCTTCGCCTACTTTTGAATGAGTTTGTTTTTTTCTTGTAAATCTGCTTTAGTTCTTTGTAGATTCTGGATATTAGCCCTTTGTCAGATGGGTATATTGCAACAATTTTTTGCCATTCTGTTGGTTACTGGTTCACTCTAATGATTGCTTCTTTTGCCATACAAAAGCTCTGAAGTTTTTTTTCGTTTTTTTTTTTGTTTGTTTTTTGTTTTGAGATGGAGTTTTGCTCTTGTTACCCAGGCTGGAGTGCAATGGCACGATCTCTGCTCACCGCAACCTCCGCCTCCTGGGTTCAGGCAATTCTCCTGCCTCAGCCTCCTGAGTAGCTGGGATTACAGGCATGCACCACCATGCCCAGCTAATCTTTTTTGTATTTTTAGTAGAGACGGGGTTTCACCAGCTTGACCAGGATGGTCTCGATCTTTTGACCTCGTGATTCACCCACCTCGGCCTCCCAAAGTGCTGGGATTACAGGCTTGAGCCACCACACCAGGCCTCTGAAGTTTAATTAGCTCACAATTGTCTATTAAGGCTTTTGTTGCCATTGCTTTTGGTGTTTTAGTCATGAAGTCCTTGCCAATGCCTATGTCCTGGATGGTCTTGCCTAGGTTTTCTTCTAGGGTTTTTATGGTATTAGGTCTTAAGTTTAAATCTATAATCCATCTGGAGTTAATTTTAGGGTAAGGTGACAGCAAGAGGTCCAGTTTCTGCCTTCTTCACATTGCTAGCCATTTTTCCCAACACCATTTGTTAAACAGGGAATCCTTACCCCATTGTTTGTTTTTTTCAGGTTTAACAAAGATCAGATGGTTGTAGATGTGTGGTGTTGCTTCCAAGGCCTTTGTTCTGTTCCATTGGTCTATATCTCTGTTTTGATAACAGTATCATGCTGTTTTGATTACTGTAGCCTTGTATACTGTAGCCTAGTATAGTTTGAAGTCAGGCAGCGTGATGCCTCCAGCTTTGTTCTTTTTGCTATTCAGTCTTTTGGTTCCATAAGAAGTTTAAAGTGGTTTTCTCCAGTTCTGTGAAGAAAGTCATTGGTAGCTTGATAGGGATAGCATTGATTCTATAAATCGCTTTGGGCAGTATGGCCATTTTCATAATGTTAATTCTTCCTAACCATGAGCATGGAATGTTTTTCCATCTGTTTGTGTCCTCTCTCATTTTGTTGATCAGTGGTTTGTACTTATTCTTGAAGAGGTCCTTTATATCCTTTGGTAGTTGTATTCCTAGGTATTTTACTCTCTTTGCAGCAGTTGTGAATGGGAGTTCACTCTTGATTTGGCTCTCTGTCTGTTATTGGTGTATAGGAATGCTTGTGATTTCTGCACGTTGATTTTGTATCCTGAGACTTTGCTGAAGTTGCTTACCAGTTTAAGGAGATTTTGGGCTAAGACAATGGGGTCTTCTAAATAGACAATCATGTCAACTGCAAATAGAGACAATTTGACTTCCTCTTTCCTATTTGAATACCCTTTATTTCTTTTTCTTGCCTAATGGATCTGGAAAATATAGTAATAATACTATATTGAATAGGAGTGGTGAGAAAGGGCATCCTTGTCCCAGTGCCTGATATCAAAGAGAATGCTTCCATTTCTTGCCCGTTCAGTATGATATTGGCTGTTAGTTTGTCATAAATAGCTTTTAATATTTTTTGATGCATTCCAACAATGCCTAATTTATTGAGAGTTTTTAGCATGAAGGGCTGTTGAATTTTGTCGAAGGCCTTCTCTGCATCTATTGAGATAATTGTGTGGTGTTTGTCTTTGGTTCTGTTTATGTGATGAATTACATTTATAGACTTGCGTATGTTGAACCATATGTTCATCTCTGGGATGAAGCCTATTTGATCATGTTAAATAAGCTTTTTGATGTGCTGTTACATTTGGTTTTCAGTATTTTATTGAAGATTTTTGCATTGATGTTCATCAGGGATAATGGCCTGAAGTGTTCTTTTTTAGTTGAGTCTCTGCCTGGTTTTGGTATCAGGATGATGTTGGTCTCATAACACGAGTTGGGGAGGATTCCCTCTTTTTGTATTGTTTGGAATAGTTTCAGAAGGCATGGTACCAGCTCCCCTTTGTATATCTCGTATAATTCGGCTGTAAACCCATCTGGACCTGGACTTTTTTTTTTTGGTTGGTAGGCTATTAATTGCTGCCTGAACTTCAGCCCTTATTATTGGTCTGTTCAGGGATTCAACTTCTTTCTGGTTTAGTCTTGGGAGAGTGCAAGTGTCCAGGAATTATCCATTTCTTCCAGATTTACTGGTTTGTGTGCATAGAGTTGTTTGTAGTAATCTCTGATGGTAGTTTGTATTTCTGTGGAATCAGTGGTGATATCCCCTATATCATTTTTTATTGCATCTATATGATTCTTCTACTTTTCTTTTTTAATAGTCTGGCTAGCAGTCTGTCTAATTTGTTGATATTTTCAAAAAACCAGCTCCTGGATTTATTGATTTTTTGAAGGGTTTTTTTGTGTCTCTATCTCCTTCAGTTCTGCTCTGATCTTAGTTGTTTCTTGTCTTCTGCTAGCTTTTGAGTTTTTTTTTAATCTTGTTCCTCTAGCTCTTTCAATTTTGACAATAGGGTGTCAATTTTAGATCTTTCCTTGTTTCTCATGTGGGTATTAATGGCTATAAATTTTCCTCTAGACACTGCTTTAAATGTGTCCCAGAGATTCTGGTACATTGTGTCTTCATTCTGATTGGTTTCAAAGAACATCTTTATTTCTGCCTTCATTTCATTGTTTATCCTGTCGACACTCAGAAGCAATTTCTTCAGTTTCCATGTAGTTGTGTGGTTTTTAGTGAGTTTCTTAATTCTGAGGTCTAATTTGATTGCACTGTCATCTGATGGATTGTTCGTTATTATTTCCATTCTTTCACATCTGCTGAGGAGTGATTTACTTCCAATTATGTGGTCAATTTTAAAGTAAATGTGATGTGGTGCTGAGAAGAATGTATATTCTGTGGATTTGGGGTGGAGTGTTTGTAGATGTCTATTAGGTCCTGGATGTCCTTGTTAATTTTCTGTCTTGTTGATCTGTCTAATATTGACAGTGGAGTGTTTAAGTCTCCCATTATTATTGTGTGGGAGTCTAAGTCTCTTTGCAGGTTGTTAAGAACTTGCTTTATGTATCTGGGTGCTCCTGCATTGGTGCGTATATATTTAGGATAGTTAGCTCTTCTTGTTGGATTGTTCCTTTTACCATTATGTAATGCCCTTCTTTGTCTCTTTTGATCTTTATTGCTTTGAAGTCCATTTTATCAGAGACTAGGATTGTAACCCCTGCTTTTTTTTCTCTCTCCATTTGCTTGGTAAATCTTCTTCCTTCCCTTTATTTTCAGTCTATGCTGTCTTTGCACATGAGATGGGTCTCCTGAATACAGCACACCAATGGGTCTTGACTTTTTATCCAGTTTGCCAGTCTGTGTCTTTTGACTGGGGTATTTAGGCTGTTTACATTCGACATTAATATTGCTATGTGTGAATTTTATCCTGTCATTTTGTTACTGGCTCACTTTTTTTGCCTGTTAGTTGACTTGGTTTCTTCATTGCATTATTGATCTTTGCCAATTGGTACATTTTTGCAGTGGCTGGTACTTGTTGTTCCTTTCTGTGTTTAGTGTTTCTTTCAGGAGCTCTTGTAAGGCCATTCTGATGGTAATGAAATCTCTCAGTAATTGCTTGTCCATAAGGATTTTATTTCTCCTTCCCTTATTAAGCTTAGTTTTGCTGGATACGAGATTCTGGATTGAAAGTTCTTTTGTTTAAGGATGTTGAATATTGGCCCCCATTCTCTTCTGGCTTGCAGGGTTTCTGCCCAGAGATCTGCTGTGAGTCTGATGGGCTTTCTTTGGGGGTGACCCGACCTTTCTCTCTGGCTGCCCTTAACATTTTCCTTCACTTTAACCCTGGTGAATCTGATGATTATGTGCCTTGGGGTTGCTCTTCTTGAGGAATATCTTTATGGAGTTCTCTGTATTTCTTGGATTTGAATGTTGGCCTACCTTGTTAGACTGGGGAAGTTCTCCTGGACAATATCCTGGAGGATGTTTTCCAGCTTGGATTTATTCTCCCTGTCACATTCAAGTACACTGATAAAATGTAGATTAGGTCTTTTCACATAATACCATATTTCCTGGAGGCTTTGTTCATTTTCTTTTCACTCTTTTTTCTCTAGTCTTGCCATCTCACTTTATTTCATTGAGTTGATCTTCAGTGTTTGATATCCTTTCTTCTGCATGATTGATTCGGCTATTGAAACTTGTGTTTGCTTCATGTCATTCTCATGCTGTGTTTTTCAGCTCCATCAAGTCATTTATGTTCTTCTCTAAGCTGGTTATTCTGGTTAGCATTTTGTCAAACCTTTTATCAAGGTTTTTAGTTTCTTTGCATTGGGTTAGAATGTGTTCCTTTAGCTCAGAGAAGTTTGTTATTACCCACCTTCCAGATCCTGTTTCTGTCAGTTCTTGTTCCCTTGTTCTCTGTCATGTTTTGTTCCCTTCTTGGTGAGGAGTTGTGATCCCTTGAAGAAGAAGATGCATTCTGGTCTTTGCTCATTTCATCCTTTTTGCTCTGGTTTCTTCCCATCTTTATGGGTGTATCTAGCTTTGATCTCAGGGAGCTGCTTGATGAGGTCACTTCTCTGCCTGACCAGGCACTACTGGGTTTCCAGGGACTCCATCCAGTTGCTAGGTATGCTTCCTGAGTCTTTTTTTTTGTTTAGACTGGGAGTTTATGCCCACCTCTTTAATGCCAGGTGCCCCTCCTTCCACTGACCTGGAGGCCTGCTGGGTTGCCAGGGGCTCCGTCCAGTTGCTACATAGGCTTCCTGTGTTTTTTGTTTATACATGAAGGCTAGGCCTGCCTCTTTAATGGCGGGTGCCATTTCCTACACAGAGCTGGATCATTCAGTGTTCAGCTCAGACTGTGGCACTGGCTGCAAAACCCCAAGATCTTAGTGCTTCAGCCTGCTAGGGTTAGTGGAGGAGGGACCTGCCCAGCTGCACTGTCTCCCTGCTTTCAGCTCCCTCTCTCTCGGGGCTGGAGGGAGGGGGTGCTATCTCAGTCCGCAGGTTCTCCTGGCCAGCTTATGGGCTTATGCATTTGCCGACAATCCACATCACTGCTGGGGTTATTATTCAACTCTGTGCACTCTGTGCTTGTAATTTCCAGCGCTTGACCTGCAAAGACCCCCTGTTCTGTGGACTGTTGAGGCTTCGGGGGAAGCATCATATCTGGACCAGGGTGCCAAGGGAGAGTCCCCAATTCTCCAGTCGGATGCACTTTCTGGGTGAAGCGGCACCCCTCCCCACCTTGGTCTTCTCTGCCTGGGCTTTGCTCACTATCCAACCAGACCCGTTGAAATAAACCTGGTACCTAGGTTGGAGCTAGGAGATCTCTCACTTTCTGTGTATCTCTTGCTGGGTGTTGCGCACCAGAGCTGTCTCTATTTGGCTATCTTGAATCCCCCAACCTGTTCCTCCCCTTTCTATTGCTCTTTCTCCTACTCTTACTACGAAATGGAAAACAGAACAAAACAAATCCTAAAGTTGTATCGCTGGAAATATATTCTATTTGAACAACTTTCTAGGTAGATCTCTTTATCTGCCTCTTGATCTTTTAATCCTTATTTCATAAATTGGGGGGAACATTCAGTGTTTGCAATTTTGCATTCATATCCTCACTGAGTTAGAGGTTACCTTATCATGACTCCCTAGCCATGTGATTCACATGGTTTTACAGTTTTATAAAATTTGAAAAAGTATGTTACATTGTTTCCACTTTCAGAAAGGCACTGTGAGAAGTTTTGTGGATCCTCATTGCAGTGAAATAAGCATAACCCATTGAAGATGGAGGAAGAACATATTTTTTAAATCTTTGAAAATTGTTCTAAGGGTAAACATCAAACTACGAATGCTGATTCACTGTGTTGGATATATATTTACTGTAAGAATTAATAAGTAAATCATATTGAATTTCTTACATATAGCCAGGATGCAAAATAAGTCCTCTAAATCCTATTCTATCTTCCATTGACTAGTGTAAATATTTAATAAGGATCCAAAAAGAAAGTTTCCCACAATAAATTAAATCAAATACTTGGGTCATGAGAGTAGTTGAGTGTTGATAAGTCAATGTCATGCTAACATTTTTTATAATGAGCTATTTTGATAATACTTCCATAACTTCCTCAAATGATACAGATTTTGCCCATCTGTCTTGCTGTCACACACAAAAATTTTGGCCATACTGGGGAATTTTATATTTGTTCCTTATAATTGCCAAACACTAAAAATTCTCATTTATTCCACTTCTTTTCTTGCAGACAAGGTTATACCCCGGCATGGAGTCAAAGATTCTTATGACAGGCCCGATGTGCCTCATTGAGAACACTAATGGGCGACTGATGACGAATCCAGAAGCTCTGAAGATCCTGTCTTCAATTATGCAGCCTGTGGTGGTGGTGGCAATTGTGGGCCTCTACCGCACAGGCAAATCCTACCTGATGAACAAGCTGGCTGGGGAAAAAAAGGGTGAGTGACACCAGCAAAGCTCTGCCAAGTCCCTTCTGTCCCCTGTACAGTCAGCATCCATTACAAGGATGTGAGGAAAGTTAGAGATGAGGATGAATACTGAAAGCTAACTTTCCATTCAGAGTCAGGCTCCTTATCTCCATGCTGTCCTAGGGGATAAGATTCAATTCATTATATTATTATGAATTGATACCCATGATACCTTAGTTTCCCATGATATTATTATTATGATTATTATTATTCCCATGATACCTTATTTTCCCTTTCAAATGCACAAATTATGCCTTTTCTAAAAAGAGTAAGACAATAATAAAAATAATTTATGTACATAATAACTATAATAAACTATACAATGTTTATTATAATTTTTATGCAATAACAGCAAGTTTACACTGGTCTTTATAAGGCTTAAAAAATGTTTCGGTCTGTATTGGATATTCTTTTTTTATTGTTATTAAAAAAAACATAAAATTTACCCTAATAACCATTTTTAAGTATACAGCTCTGTGGCATTAATTAAATTCACATTAATTCACATTGTTATGCAACTGTCACCTCTATCCATATCCAAAACTTTTTCATCTTGCCTAACAAAAACTCTATACTAATTAAACAAAAGCTCCAAATCGACTCATCGCCTGCCATCATTCTACATTCTATCTCTATGATTTTGACTACTACAAAAGCCCCACATAAGTGGAATCATTCAGTATTTGTTCTTTATGAATGGATTATTTCAATTCATATGTCTTCAAGGTTCATCAATGTGGTAGCATGTGTCAAAACTTCCTTTTTAAGGCTGAGTAATTGTATGTATATAATAATTTGTTTATCTGCTCATCTGTCAATGGACACTTGGATTGCTTCCACCTTTTGTCTATTATAAATAATACTAATAGGAACATGGGTGTCTGAATACCTGTTCAAGTCCCTGCTTTCCCTTCTTTTGGGAAGATACCCAGAAGGGCAATTGCTGGCTCATGCACTCACTCATTCCATGTTCACTTTTTCTGAGGTATCACTATACCATTTTCCACAGTGACTGCACCATTTTACATTCCCAACAGAAATGCACAAGGGTTCTAATTTCTCTACATCCTTACCATTTTTTTATTTTCAGTTTTGGTTTTTTGATAGGAGACATACGAATGGATGTTAAATAGTATCGTATTGTGGTTTTGGTTTTCATGTCCCTAATGACTAGTGATATTGAGCATCTTTTCATGTGCTTATTGACCACTTGTATATCTTCTTTGGGAAAATGTCTATTCAAGTCCTTTATTCATTTATTAATCTGACTGTTTATTTGTGTTGCTTTGTAAATTTTTTCTGTATTTTCTACATATCACTCCCTTATCATATACATGTTTAGCAAATATTTTCTTACATTCTATGTGTTGCCTTTATTAACTCTGTTGCTAGTGTCTGTTAATACACAAAAGTGTTTAATTTTTATGAAGCCCAACTAATTTATTTTTTCTTTTGTTGTCTATACTTTTGGATTCTTAGTCAAAAAAAATCATTGCCAAATCCAATATTATAAAACTTTTACCCTTGTTTTTCTTCTACAACTTTTATAGTTTTCACTCTAATATTCAGTTCTTTGATCCATTTTCAGTTCATATTTGTAAGTTATAAGGTAACAGCCCAACTTTTTTTAAGGAAATAATGTCATTTGTTAAAGAGATTCTCCTTTCTTCATTAAATGATCTTGACACCTGTATTGGAAATCATTTGACCATATATGTCAGAGTTTATTTATGGGCTCTCTATTCTATTCCATTGGTTTATATGTCAGTCTTTATATCAGTACCACACGTGGTATTGTAATAGGTTTCTGAACTCAGAAACTGTTAGACTCCAACTTTGCTCTTCCTTTTTCACATTGTTTTCATAATTAGGGGATCCCTGGAAATTTAATATGAAAGTTTGGTGGATTTTTCTATTTACACAAAGTAATTGGAAAATGGTAAGAATTACATCAAACTTGTACATCAGTTTGGGTAGTACTGACATCTTAAGAATATTAAGTTTTCCAATCCATAAACACAGGATGTCTTTCTAATAATTTATGTCATCTATAATTTATTTAAAGGGTGTTTAAAGTTTTCACTCTGCAAGTCTTTCACCTGCTTGGTTAAGTTTATTCTTAGGTAGTTTATTCTTTTGGTGCTGTTAAATGGGATTGTTTTTGAAATTTCCTTTTGTTTTGTTTCAGAAAGGAAATTAGAATTTCTTTTCTAATTCTATTTTTATACATTAGCAACTGATTTCTCAGTATTGACTTTGCATGCTGCAACTTTGATGAATTCTTTTGGTAGTTCTAATAGTTTTTTGTGGAATATTTAATGTTTTCTACAAATTAGATTTAGATAGTATCATCAGCAGAGATAATTTTACTTTTTCATTACCAATTAGGATGCCTCCTTTATGCTTTTCCTGTCTAATTACTCTGGATAGGACTTGCAGTGTTCTCTGGAACACAACTGGCAAAAGTAGGTATCCTTTTCTTGTTCCTGATACGATAGGAAAAGCCATGATGCTTCATCATTAATTGGAAATGAGCTGTGGGTTTTTAATATATGGCCTTTATTATGTTGAGGTACTGTCTTTCTATTTCTATTTTGCTGATTGTTTTTATCATGAAAGCCTCCTGAATTTTTCCTGGCATTAGATATTCAAATTTCCTATTTCTTTGATTGTAAGTAAGGTGAATATTGATTCTTCTTTAGGTTCTCTCTTGACCTTGAATACATTTCCTTTTCCTTCAATTGCCAGAACTGCCTGTTACTAAATCTCTAGCTCTGATCTCTCTCCCTTGCAGGCTTCTCTCTGGGCTCCACGGTACAGTCTCACACTAAAGGAATCTGGATGTGGTGTGTGTCACATCCCAAGAAGCCTGACCATATCCTAGTTCTGCTGGACACTGAGGGCCTGGGAGATGTAGAGAAGGTAAGACTCAAGGATTCAATTGTGGAGTGAGCCCCTATTTTCTGATTGTTTTATGCACTGTTTAATTGTTTATTAGCTATTAACTAGAGGCTATAATATGTGTGGGTTAACACAGATGCATAAGGGAGCACAAATAATCCCAGTGTCGTGAGTCTTATCTTGAGAGAACTTTAGTTAAGAATGTGGCAACTAAAGCTCCATGACTTTGTGTTTAAATTTAAATTCTGTCACCAGTTCAGTAGCCTGAGAAAATTGACACACTTAGCTTCAGCATTCCAATCTTTAAATTGTATGAAAAAAACTATGTTGGCCATATAGTATTATTTTGAATATTTAATAAAATAAATTATGTGGTTCAGGTATATATATATATATATATATATATATATATTTTTTTTTTTTTTTTTTTTTTTAGACGGAGTTTCACTCTCATTACCCAGGCTGGAGTGCAATGGCGCGATCTTGGCTCACCACAGTCTCCGCCTCCTGGGTTCAGGCAATTCTCCTGCCTCAGCCTCCTTAGTAGCTGGGATTACAGGCAAGCGCCACCATGCCCAGCTAATTTTTTGTATTTTTAGTAGAGACGGGGTTTCACCATGTTGACCAGCATGGTCTCGATCTCTTGACCTCGTGATCCACCTGCCTCGGCCTCCCAAAGTGCTGGGATTACAGGCTTGAGCCACCGCGCCCGGTCTATATTAATTATTTGATAAAATAGCAACTAATACTGTCAATCTTATATGTGAATCTTGTTATTGAAAAAGGGAGAGAAATTTTTACATTTAAATTGTACGTAAGGCCTTAAAATGCCCACCAAACGTTGAATTTTATTTTTACAATTATCTGTTGATGATTATTAGAAGACTTAATAAGAGTCATTTGTAACCCAAAAACACTCATGGAAAAACTACCCAAAAGCCACATCCTACTGAGAATAATTTTTGTAATTGGCTTCCTTTAATAGGTCATTAGTGTTAAAAAAAAAAAAAAAAAAAAAAACTCTAACATATGAACATAGTTTTACTACTGCTAATCTGGAAAGTACTGTGACAATGAAACTTGTTGCTGACTCCAATGTGACCTGATTTCCAGGGTGACAACCAGAATGACTCCTGGATCTTTGCCCTGGCCATCCTCCTAAGCAGCACCTTTGTGTACAATAGCATGGGAACCATCAACCAGCAGGCCATGGACCAACTGCAGTATCCTTTTGTGAACCAGAACAGCACCTGGGTCAGAAGGGACACCTGTATTCACAAACCAGCTGCCTAGCTGTGAATCCTGATGAATCAAGCTCAAAAGGAGAAAACATAAAAAATAATGCAAGTACGGGGAAGAGATCCCATGTATCCACTTTAGACTTGACACTTAGGTTAAGAACAAGGGAAAATGGAAGGTTTGGGAATATGTTGAGCTAATAGGTCCCTGTTCATTTTGCAACATTTCCTTAGTTAGCTACTCAGCTATGTGACAGAGCTCACAGATCGAATCCGATCAAAATCCTCACCTGATGAGAATGACTATGAAGTTGATGAGTCAGCTGACTTTGTGAGCTTCTTCCCAGACTTTGTGTGGACACTGAGAGATTTCTCCCTGGACTTGGAAGCAAATGGACAACCCATCACAGCAGATGAGTACCTGGAGTACTCCCTGAAGCTGAAGAAAGGTAACAGAGAGCTTCACTTGATAAATGAGGATGAGCAAACACAAGAAATTCTCATTTTTGAGTTTACTATTGCTAGTTTCCCCACATTTGCAGTTTTCTATGTCTCCACCTGGCTATTCCTAGAAATTAATGTTTGTTGAATATCTGAATTAATAAATTGTATTTTAAATTACATTTGTCCTTGTTCCAGAACAAGTTTCTTGTTCTTTCTAATGATTATCAACAGATGATTGTAAAGTGATGACACTATGATTAGGTTAATTTTATCTCCCTGCCTAGGGTTTCAGATCTTATATTTAGCCACAGAATATGGAGTAAAATCGATATTTATTTAAAGAACATAGACTAAAACATGAAGCATGTGCTAGTCCAAGCATTGGCAAACTACAGCCCAAGACAAATCACGGCTGGTCCTGCCTGCCAGCTGTCTTTGTAAATAAGATTCTCTTGGAATGATGCTATGCCCATTCATTTACATATTGTCTAAAGCTGTTGTCATATGCTCTAATAACAGAGTTGAGAACTTGGAGGAGACCACCCAGCCTGAAGAGCCTAAAATATTTACCATTTGGCCCTTTACAGAAATACTTATACTAGACATTCTATGATTTTTTATGTTTTTCTAGGTACCAGTGAAAAAGCTAAAAATTTTAATCTGCCCCGACTCTGCATCCGGAAGTTCTTCCCAAAGAAGAAATGTTTTGCCTTTGATCGGCCTGTTCACGGCAAAAAGCTTAGACAGCTCGAAAAACTGCATGATGCAGAGCTGGACCCTGAATTTGTGCTACAAGTAGCAAACTTCTGTTCCTACATCTTTACCCATTCCAAAACTAAAACTCTTTCAGGAGGAATCAAGGTCAACGGGCCTCGTAAGTCCCCTTCCTAGAACTTCCACTCATTGATTAAGACTAGAGGAGCATAGAATAACTTCCACCTAGTTTCAACTTTGAAAAGTCCTCATCTACTGCTGTATTTGCATTAAATTCTAGACAGCACCAACATTTCTAATATATATCGTTAGTCAAATTTCCAGTCTAGAAAAAGGCCAAAGGAAAAAAAGTTATATTACTTAAAATTGCCCTAGTGAACTGGAACTGCACTATACAATACAGAAGCCCCTATAGAAGTGTGTGTTTATGTAAACATAAATGTAAATAATTTAAATACGGAAATTTTAATAGTCAATTCACATGGCTGTATTTCCAGGACTCATATCTTCATGTACTTAGTGGCTAGGGTACTACACAGCACAAATAGAACATTTCCAGCATTACAGAAAGCTTTTTTGGATAATATTTTAATAAAATAAATGAAGGGGGGGACTCATTTTTATTGGAATAGTATCATTTGTTTCATACATATTGATCAAAGGCTTACTATGAATACACTGAAGATACTGACATAAATGAAATAGATATGGTTCCTGTCCTAATGGTGCTTGAGGTTAAAATGGATGCAAACATTCAATTAACACAAGCCTATGTAATCTAGTACAAGACCTCTCAAATGTTTATATATATATCTGTTCTGAGGATCTTACCAAAGAGAAAAGTCTAATTCAATAGATCTTGGACAGGGTCTCAGAATCTGTATTTCTAGCAAGCTTCGAGGTGATGCTGAGGACATTGATGCTGTAAGGAAAACTGGTGATACTTGACATGCTCAGAATTACATGGAATACAGGTTTTCCTTACTACAAGAAACATTATCATTTGTTCTCCATATGTAGGTCTAGAGACCCTGGTGCTGACCTATGTCAATGCCATCAGCAGTGGGGATCTGCCCTGCATGGAGAACGCAGTCCTGGCCTTGGCACAGATAGAGAACTCAGCTGCAGTACAAAAGGCCATTGCCCACTACGACCAGCAGATGGGCCAGAAGGTGCAGCTGCCCATGGAAACCCTCCAGGAGCTGCTGGACCTGCACAGGGACAGTGAGAGAGAGGCCATTGAAGTCTTCATCAGGAGTTCCTTCAAAGATGTGGACCATCTATTTCAAAAGGAATTAGCGGTAATTTTTGTCTCAAATATACATGGTTTAGGGCCATGGAAGCCAAAGTACTACAACGAAAGAAAATGAGTATTTATTTGGATAGAAGTAATTCTTCTAGTTTTCATAATGGTAAAAACAACAGATTTGTAATCACTTCAATCAGAAGGACCAATTGTATTATTACAGACTCCAAGTTTTAAAGCATTTTTTTCCTGAATAATCTCCATTTAGTTAAATTCATATAACTGACAACCAGAGCTTCTAATCAAATTACCTACCCACTCTTCGCAGACTGATTTGATATTCTAGCCAAACACAAAGAAAATTTTCCTCCTAGTTATCTTGAGCAGGCTTCTGTTCAGCCACATTTATTCCATATAACATCATTACTCCAGTATGAAAAAGCAGAGTTTTCCTCTAACAGGTGACATAAAGCTATCAATCTCCACCCTGAAACCCACCTCCAAGGAGAAAGCAACTTCAGTAGAAAGTGCGGTCAGGAGAAAGAGTGTGGTCCTGCTGGGGAGCCTGTCAGTTTCTCCAGAGTCACTGACTTTTTATTTTCAGAAGTGTTTCCTGAAATTCTGAGGTCAAGCCAGCATCCTTTTCCTGTTACTCTTTTTGCTTCCTGTTTTTACATTAAAGGCCCAGCTAGACAAAAAGCGGGATGACTTTTGTGAACAGAATCGGAAAGCATCATCGGATCGTTGCTCAGCTTTACTTCAGGACATTTTCAGTCCTCTAGAAGATGAAGTGAAGGCGGGAATTTATTCTAAACCAGGGGGTTATCGTCTCTTTATTCAGAAGCTACAAGAACTGAAGAAAAAGTTCTATGAGGAACCAAACAAGGGTATACAGGTAACCAAGACTTATGAGTCAGTTATGGAAGGCAGATGACCAGCCTCCTGCAAACACCAAGGTGACCAAGACTCATTGCACACAGATATGCTTTTTTCTTTGAATAACATTCATGCTTTTATTCAATAACATATGCTAAGAGGCTGTTATACCAGATACGTCCTAGTTGCCTATCAAAGAGTGCAGTCAATTAACTATTGAGTTATAAATACAATTGTCAGATGAAGCACCAAGCTGTTATTATCATTCCAGCTGGGCTTTTTCTGTTGCAAGAGACAGAAACCTAATGATGGTTGCTTAAATAAAAAATAGTAATTCATTGATTTAGGCTGCAAACTGGCTTTACAGGACAGGTGGATCTAAGGTTTCAAATAATATCATGAACTGTCTCTCTCTCCAGTGTTCCCCCATCTCCACAGTTTTCTCTCTCCTACCCTCCCTCATTCTGAGTCACTCTGATATTTGCTTTTTTTTTTTTTTTTTTTTTTTTTTTGCCAATCAATGAGAGCTTGTAAGGTTGCTGAGGTTGGTTGGCCTTGAACTCTTGGCCTCGCCTTCACAAGCGCCACGACATCCGGCCGGAGCCACTTTGGGCCCCAATATTGGCTTTCTTAATGATGTCTTCATTCCCGAGCAGACTCCGCCCATATGAGACCACAGCTTCCAAACTTAGAGCCCTTAATCTAAACAGCATAGAGAATCTCTTTTTTCCACTATCTATATTAGCCTACTAAAAATGACTCTTAAGTAGGATGCTCTGATCAGCTTGCCAGGAACATGTGCCTGTCACTGTGACAGGGAATTTGACCACCAAGCACACCAGGACCAAGAAAAAGAATTCCCAGAGGAAAGATGGCAGGAAGACAAACAAGAACACCTGCTTACAGCCATTTCCCACTGCTCACTCTGTGTTCTCTGGGTCCTAAGGCTGAAGAGATGCTGCAGATGTACTTGAAATCCAAGGAGTCTATGACTGATGCAATTTTACAGACAGACCAGACTCTCACAACAAAGGAAAAGGATATTGAAGGTGAGGAGGGAGTTAAGAGATTAGATGGCCTCCAAAGCTCTAAAAATTTAAATAACTTGACTGAATAAACATGGGACCCTTTAACTAGAGCAAGATCCACAAAGATGTGTCTTACTTGTGGAGGTCATCTCTAAGTAGGGCATATGCAGTCAACAACAACGACAGGCAAGTGTATAAGGAAGAATGAGGCAACAAAATAAGCCCACACAAATTTTTCTTCTTCCTTTTCTACCACAGTGGAACGTGTGAAAGCTGAGTCTGCACAGGCTTCAACAAAAATGTTGGAAGAAATGCAAAGAAAGAATGAACAAATGATGGAACAGAAGGAGAGGAGTTATCAGGAACATGTGAAGCAACTGACTGAGAAGATAGAGAGGGACAGGGCCCAGTTGCTGCAAGAGCAAGAGACGACCCTTGCTCTTAAACTTCAGGTATCTAATTGCATCACCTTGAGATTTCTGTTTTCCTGTTTTCTCTCCATTCTCCCTGATCCCAACCTTAGTGTGGCAGGGAGAACATGAAGCCCAGAGGAAGGACCCTGCTTGCTCACTTGCACTTTTCAATTCCTGTCTGTCCAGGCTGAATTGGCTACTGTCAAGTCTGATCACTAAAAGTTTTTTATTTGCAGTTCTGTCACATTCAGTCCTTTATCAGTATATCCTTCATTTAAATGCAGCTATTATCTGCTAGGCATCATTAAAATATCTTATCTTATCTCTTTCTTAATACCATATGAAGCAAGAACTATATCCTTACTACTTAGGAGAAGAAACAAAGGTTCCAAAAAGGACAAATAAATGAGTAAATGGGTCACACAGCCGGTAAATATATCTGAGCTGTCTTCATTACTTAGTGGAATCCATAATGATTATTTTTTTCTGTGATAACTGGTGTGAAATTAGATTTAAGAAAACTTTTATGAGCAGAAAGGCTCCTAACCCTCACACCTGTGTGATACTCCACGAATTCTGACCATTGTTTATGTTCTGCTCCCAGTTTGTTTTGAGTTGCGAGTTGTGTGCAGAAATTCAGTATGGTCAGTCTGGCACGCGAGTTTCTTCCCTATCTTCTACTACCCCTGACGCCAAGGTGTGGCAGCTTAGATCAAATTTCCTAATACATGATTCATATACCTTACAGGATTTTAGGATCCCTTTTTCTGTGTATGTTATATACATAATGGTATAAGGAACATGGCTGTGTTTTGGTCAAAGATAGGCTGAGGTAGGATATTTGCATCTTAAGTGACTCAGCAAGTATAACTCCACTTGATATCATAGCCATACAGACATAACATAGAGAAGCTCACCACCATAACCATAACAAAGGGAAGGCCATCACTTGGCCACTACTGTCTATAAAAGGTATAATTGCTCTGTTGACACTGTGCAAGTGCTGGCGCCCAAAGAGAAAGCCAAAACTGTCTGTCTTTGCAGACAGAGGAGAATCAGGACACGGCTCAGGTCACTTGTGCCTAGAGAGAGAGAAGAGTTAAGCTGCTGACCCTAAAGACAAGGGAGAGCCAGCTGCACAGCTGTGTGGGTGTGGGGGGAAGGGTGGCAGCACTGCCAGGCTAAGCAGCTGAGACAGGGAAGACAGTGTAGACAGCTAGTGTGAGAAAGCTGTTGATAAGAGCTGCCGCTGAATAAAACCATATTCACCTGCCTACGTCCCTCCCCGCCAAGTGTTCTTTCTGCTTATCCACTCACTCCCTCCCCATCTCAACATGAACTATGGCATAGTCGTGAACCTGACAAATGGTATATGTGTAGGTAGGTATATAAAAGAATATCTAATGCATAGATAAGTGTTGAAACCAAACATATGATCAAGATTACCCTCCAAGGCTGTATACAATTAATGGGATGGGAAATCAAGACTGGTAATTCAGATTCATCATACAGAGCAAAATGTATAAGCTGAAACTCTTTCTTTTTTTTTAATTTTTGTATTTTTTTTTAATTTTTATTGCATTTTAGGTTTTGGGGTACATGTGCAGAACGTGCAAGATAGTTGCATAGGTACACACATGGCAGTGTGTTTTGCTGCCTTCCTCCCCTTCACCCACATTTGGCATTTCTCCCCAGGCTATCCCTCCCCAGCTGCCCCCCGCTGTCCCTCCCCTATTCCCCCCAATAGACCCCAGTGTGTAGTACCCCCACCATGTCCATGTGTTCTTATTTTTCTCACCCGCCTATGAGTGAGAATACGTGGTATTTCCTTTTCTCTTCTTGTGTCAGTTTGCTGAGAATGATGCTCTCCAGATTCATCCATGTCCTTACAAAGGACAAAAACTCACCATTTTTTATTGCTGCATAATATTCTATGGTGTATATGTGCCACATTTTCCCAGTCCAGTCTATCATCGATTCCCAGGAGAAGAAATTACTGAGCCTGGATACCCAAGCAAAATATGATGAAAATTAAAGCTAGAGAAAATTTTAAAAGAAAATTAAATAAATCATTAAATGTGGAAATCAGTTAGAATATTTCAATTTGCCTAATGCTACACTTTATTCAGCCTCTGTTTGTCCCTTTTTAGGAACAAGAGCGACTGCTAAAAGAGGGATTTGAAAATGAAAGCAGAAGAATGCAAAATGAGATACGGAATCTCCAGAATGCAATGAAGAAAGCTTTCTTTCCTTCACTACCAAGGAGATGTACCATAAGCTAAACACCAGAGCCTTCCTGTCACCCCTACCCAAGGCAGAATTGAAACAATTTTAGAATTTGGAGCAAGTATCACTATATTTTATGATAATTAGATCTTGCACAGTAACACCAAAAGTTTTCAAAAACAATATATAATTTGCAAATGATCAAAATCATGTTTTTTCCAAAAAAAGACTGTAAATTGTGCAATAAAGATGCATTTACCTCTGTACCAACTCAGGAAGTTTCATGAGCTAGTACTATTCGGAGAATTTTATTCTTCCAGATGACCAGCAGTAGACAAATGGATACCAAGCAGAGTCTTAGGTAAAAGTCTTGGGAAATATTTGGGCATTGGTCTGGCCAAGTCTACAATGTCCCAGTATCAAGGACAACCACCCTAGCTTCTTAGTAAAGACAATGTACAGTTATCCATTATATCAAGGCTACACAGTCTATGAGCAATAATGTGATTTCTGGATATTGCCCATGTATAGCCCTTACTGATGAGTTCAAGCTAAAGCAAACCACCTTATACAGAGATCTAGAATCTCTTTATGTTCTCTAGAGGAAGGTGGAAGAAACCATGAGCAGGAGTAGGAATTGAGTGATAAACAAATGGTCTAAAGAGGAAAACTTTCTTCTTGCTCACTTCATCCAGATTATAACTTTAATGGGACACTTTAGACCATTAAACAATTGACACTGGATTAAACGAAGTCACATAATGTCAATTACACACTCTATTTATAGCAATGTATAATTTGCAAAGATGGACTTTAAAAGATGATATGTAATGAAACTGAACTAATGTAATTACTTATTATTTAGAATGCTAAAGCTTATGCTACTATTTTCTAGTTCTTTACAGTCATATTTGAAATTTTGCTGCATTTCCCCACAAGAGAATATGGAATGCTTTTTGACATTTTTGACCCATTTTATAATGCTGTTGTGTTTACTTAGTATATGTAGACTTTATCTCGTGTGTCAAAAGTCCTAGGAAAGTGGTTGATGTTTCTTGTAGCAATTAAAAATTATTTTTGAACTGATAATACAATGTATTTCACTAGGCTTCTTATTTCTAATTAAGTTTTCTTTTTTTGCAGTTTTTCAGAAAATAAGGTTTTAGTCTTTATAGCAATGGTTGGCAATCTTTGTGGTAAAATACCAGATAGTAATGATTTATGACTTTGCAGGTCACACAATCTCTATCTCAAGTACTCAGCTTTGCATGTAGTGCAAACACAGACATAAAAAATACATAAACCAATAGGTGTGGCTATGTTCCCATCAATTTTTATTTTCAATAACAAGGTGGCACCCATAAGCCATAGTTTGCAGAATTCTGCTTTACAAAAACATTGGTCAAAGTTTTATATACCTTTTGTGTTACTCACACTTACAAAATCATATGGATTAGATTATATATATTAGAATCTTGAAAAAACTATGTGGTTGTTCAAAATAACACAATAAGGAAAAGGCAGGGAAGCAGCTAATGCCATGAAATCCACATTAATAATCCTGTCTTTCCTAATTGCTTTGAGGCCTCTTATTACCTTGAACTACCTCTGATCCAATCAGATGGCAAATACCTCCTTTCACAATACAGCATGATGCTGCCAAGCACTGCTGCTTCACCTGACCTGAAACTTCACAGAAGACCAGGTGAGACTACAGAATACTAGATGAAATGTTCATGTAGATATGCTTTTTATTTTCCCCCAAGATCTATTGCTACAAAGGTATAAATAAAATAAATTTTTATGAGTTGAAGTAACTTCACAGTAAAAAAGAATAACTCTGCCATATTATTTTTGAACTGAAAATACAATGTATTTTACTAGGCTTCTTATTTCTGGTTAAGTTTTATTTTTTGCAGTTCCTTTTATCAGAAAATAAGGTTTTAGTCTTTATAGCAATGGTTGGCAATCTTTTCTGTAATATACCAGTTAGTAACGATTTATGACTTCGCAGGTTTTACAGTCTCTGTCTCAAGTACTCAGCTCTGCATGTAGTGCAAACACAGCCATAGAAAATACATAAACCAATAGGTGTGGCTATGTTCCCATCAATTTTTATTTTCAATAACAGGGCTGCACCCATAAGCCATAGTTTGCAGAACTGCTTTACAGAAACATTACAGAAGCAAATAATGGTTTCTTTGTTAACCAATAAAGTATAAGAAACTGAAAAATCAGCAAAATTAAGTTACTTCCTCTGCAGTTTGGTAGCATTAATATTTAGACCACATTCCAAACCATCTGACTTGGTTTAGTACTTTTCTCTAATATATGCCAGAATAGCATAAAGCTCTCTTTCTAGGGAGGCATGTTGTTTTCCTGTCCTTAGGCCCTCCAATGGTGTGCAAGGGTGCAGGCTATGCTGAGTAGGGCAGGGCAATCACCAGGACACTGGATGGCATGCTTGAGTGCCAGTGGGAGGTGATCTGGGCCTGTTGTCAGACTTCCTGAGGTTGTGTACATACGGCCGCAGCAACAGTTGAGGCAGCATAATCCCCAGGCCCTGGGAAGCTTGCTTGGGTGGTGAGTGGTATGAGAGCCTGTTCTCAGGACACAGAACAGTGTCCAGGCAGGCCAGCCCCAGGACCACTGGAGGGAGGCACATGTAGATGCTTGGTGGCCCTGCTTCGTGTGGAAGGTTGAGAGGGTTGCTGTAAGTGACGGTGGCCCCAGGCGAGTGGCTTTCAGAAACTGAGGAGTGTGCGTTTTGGCTCCCTTTGTCCTGGGGGCAGCCTCCTTGGTGTGGTGCACTGCCTGTTCCTTACTGCACCACTGAATTAGCAAACAGGACAAAGTTGCAGCCCTTTGAGTGGAAATGAGGACATGTCAGCAGGCCTCCTGGGATGTGGAGATGCAAGGCCTTTAGTCCCCAGAACAGGATACAGTCTGGTTGGGGCTGGGCTCTCAAAACAGTGATGTGCTGCAGCTCTTTGAGTCTTGGGAGTGTTTGCTACCTAACCCAACTGAGGCCGTTTGCATGATTGCGATGGAAAGTCAAACAAGGAAACACGGGTTTTGTAGAAAAAAAGGTTTATTTTTAGTAAACTAGCAAAGAAATGGGAAAAATGTTCAAATTTGTCCCTCAGAGCTGGGGTTTGGGGTAGGTTTTATAGACAGAGGGTAATGAGGTATGATCTGACTGCTTCATGTCATGAGGTGATGTCAGGGCTGGATCTGATCAGATCACATTTAAGCCCTAAAGTGTCTGTTTCTTAATTCAGCCCTGCTCCTTGGTCCAAGCACATAGGTTCCACCGTGGTTGCATGCTGAGTGAATCTGGGCATGCTCAGGTAATATAACTTGAAACCAGGAGTCCGTGACAACAGTAAAACAATGCATTATTGTATTTCACAAACTTGAAACACATTGGGCTGGTTCTGCAGTTTCAAATCCCCCTTTTTTGTTGAGTTGGTGGCTCAAGCCTATAATCCTAGCACTTTGGGAGGCCACAGGAGATGCATTACTAGAACCCAGAAGTTCAAAACCATCTTTGGCAATATGCCAAAACCCCATCTCAACTTACGGTTAGAAAGAGTAAAGGGAAAGACCTATAGCACCAGAATGTTTCAGTCCACATTGGCAGAATATAGAACCACCTACAAACCTAATTTGATCCTAACACGCTGATTCATCATTTGAAGAAACCTAAAATCAATCAACTGTCAGAGCCTTGTATCCTAATAAACTGGTATTAAAAAGCCATTAAACAGCCCGGCATGGTGGCTCAAGCCTGTAATCCCCATCACTTTGGGAGGCCGAGGCAGGCAGATCACGAGGTCAGGAGTTCGAGACCAGCCTGGCCAATGTGGTAAAAACCAGTCTCTACTAAAAATACAAAAATTAGCTAGGCATGGTGGCATATGCCTGTAATCCCAGCTACTTGGGAGGCTGAGGCAGGAGAATCGCTGGAACCTGGGAGGTGGAGGTTGCAGTGAACCAGGATCATGCCACTGCACTCCAGTCTGGGCGACAGAGCTAGACTCTGTCTCAAAAAGAAAACTCAACATATTTACACTGTATTTCCTGGTCTTTAAAATGAAAATAATACTAACTACATCATAAGTATGTACTGAAAAATGGAGTTAACTGATAACACCTGTAAAGACTGTAGCACAATGACTACCATATAGTAGACACCAAATCCATTTGACTTCTTGTAACACTAATTCAGGCTTCATCAGCTCAAGGAAGCCTACATACTACGAGATAAAATGTGGTGAAAATAATTATCTAAATATATATTCTTTTTCAGTTGAAATGTTAAAACTGCTTATTTAGAAAACATGTCATTTTATACCTGTTAGTGGAGTTAAGATTAAAAATCCTGATTCCACATGATTGGAAGGAGGTGAAAGTCATGATAAACACTTGAAGGAGTGGGAGAAACTGCAAATACTTCCAGAGGAAAATTCTATGACGTATCTCAAAAATCTTGAAAATGAGCATAATGCTTAACCAACATGTTCACTTCCACAGTTTTGACTTATTCAATTAACGAATGCTTATTAAAGGCTCATTATGTGTCAGACACTGATTTGAGGTGCTAGAGAAGACTGAGCAGTTAGACAAAAATATCTGCTTTCAAGGGATATAACATTCTAGCAAGTAATAAGCAAAACTATAAACCATATAGAACATCAAATAACCACAACTTTCATGCAGAAAAGTGAAGCAGAGATAAGGGAGTGAAAGAGCTGGCAATTTAGAATATAGAAATTTGACATGGGGGATCAGAAATAGCATCGATTGGCCGGGCACGGTGGCTCAAGCCTGTAATCCCAGCACTTTGGGAGGCTGAGGCGGGTGGATCACGAGGTCAACAGATTGAGACCATCCTGGTCAACATTGTGAAACCCCGTCTCTACTAAAAATACAAAAAAAAAAAAAAATTAGCTGGGCATGGTGGCACGTGCCTGTAATCCCAGCTACTCAGGAGGCTGAGGCAGGAGAATTGCCTGAACCCAGGAGGCAGAGGTTGCGGTGAGCCGAGATCACGATATTGCACTCCAGCCTGGGTAACAAGAGCGAAACTCCATATCAAAAAAAAAAAAAGAAAGAAAGAAATAGCATCGATTAGGTGGCAATTCAGGAAAGACCTCATGTAGTAAGGGGAGTTTGCCTGGATATCTGGAGAAATAGCATAAGTAACAAAAGGAACAGCAGGTATATAGGCCTAAGACATGAACATGCAAAGCATGTTTGAGAGGCCCCAGGGGACAGGTTACAGAGTGAGTATACCAATCCCATAAACCCTGTACTCTCTCATGCAGATACGGGTTTTATATTACCCAATGTAACATACTATAAGACTGAGATGAGTCCAGGCCTCTTTTGAACTGCCCAGCACTGCCACAATTGGGATGAGAAGAGAGTGTAAGAAGATGGGTCGGTGCATCAGATGCTGCTGATATAGTTCATCCCTTCACCACTCTGATCACTGTACCCTACATTAAACTCAATCCATTGTCAATTCTTCATGTCAGTGAGCAACTGCAATTCTATAAAGGACTTAACACATAGGAGTTAACAGACCCAGATTTCACTTCTACGACTTGTCTCAAAGTCATAATTGATATTTCTCATCTCCCTCCTCTACCATCCATTCCAGATTTTCCTCTCCTGGTCATTGCCACAAGAAGTCATGCCATTTAGAGTATTTTTTTTTTAAGTTGAGCTGTGTGGTTAAAGCACTCCTTCTATAAGATTAGCACAAAAAGGAAACATAACTTGAAAGAAACTGAATTATCCAACAACTTCAAGAAACTCAGCTTATTCTCTGGTGAAAAATTGAATGATTTCCATAATAAAAGATACAATCTGAAATTACAAAAAGAAAAGTGAGAGAGCTAAATGGAATGAGTACCACAAAACACAGTCTACTTACTTATAAATGACTTATAAAAAGTGCATGGGGGGAAGATCCAAGATGGCCGATTAGGAGCAGCTCAGGATTGTAGCTCCCAGTGAAAGCGCAGAGGGTGAGTGGACGCTGCATGTCCAGACGGATCTTTATTGCCCACAGACCAGGAGATTCCCAGGTGGAGGAGCCGCACTGGTCACCAGTGGAGCTGTTTTGGCTGGCATGGCAGTTCTCCATACAAAATACACTGGTCTTGTTGCCCTTTTAAGCTGGCGATTGGAGCTCTGGGAAGGCAAAATCGCCCATTCATCTGATTAAACAGGGGACTGAAACAGAGAGCCAGGCCAGGAGATTTCCGGGCAAAAAAGCGCCACAAATCTCAGCTCTGTTGTTTCAACTTGCGCAGTGGGTCACCACATGGGAAATCACACAGATTCCAGCACTTTTTCAGCAGGTGACTGGAACACCTGGGAGAGAGTCAACCATTCAACTTAAAAAAAAAAAGGCTCTGAGGCAGAGAGACAGGTGATCAGCCTCAGCAGGTCCCACCCCCACAAAGAAAAAAAAAGCAGCAATTGGAAATGCTCTGGGTTGAGAGTTTCACAGCAAGCAAAGCTGTGAACCCGGGATGGTCCAGCCCTGTGGGGGAGGGGCATCCACCATTACCGAGGCACTCCACCCCTATGGAGGTAGTCTGCCATTGGTGAGGCAGCCTGCCATTGCTGAGGCAACCCGCCATTACAAAGAGAGTCCGCCATTACAGAGGTGGGCCACCATTGCCAAGGCAGTTTTAACTACACCCATATAAACAGGACTGCAGGGAAGTTCACACGGCAACAGGGCAGAGCCCACAGCAGCTCAGCAAAGCCTCTGCAGGCAGACAGTGACTAGGCTGCCTCCTTGTTGAGCAGGGCAGCCCTGAAAAAAAAGGCAGCAGCACAACAGAAGCTCATAAATAAAGCCCTACTCCCTGGGACAGAGCACCCGGGGGGATAAAAGGGGTTTATGAGTTCTGCTGCAGACACTTTACAAAAGAAGACATACATGAGGCCAACAAACATATGAAAACATGCTCATCATCACTGGTCATTAGAGAAATGCAAATCAAAACTACATTGAGATACCATCTCATGCCAGTTAGAATGGCGATCATTAAAAAATCTGGAGACAACAGATGCTGGAGAGGATGTGGAGAAATAGGAACACTTTTACACTGCTGGTGGGAGTGTAAATTAGTTCAACCATTGTGGAAGACAGTGTGGTGATTCCTCAAGGACCTGGAAATAGAAATTCCATTTGACCCAGCAATCCCATTACTGAGTATATATCCAAAGGATTATAAATCATTCTACTATAAGGACACATGCACACGAATGTTCACTGCAACACTGTTTACAATAGCAAAGACCTGGAACCAACCCAAATGCCCATCGATGATAGACTAAACAGGGAAAATGTGGCACATACACACCATGGAATATTATGCAGCAATCAAAAACGATGAGTTCATGTCCTTTGTAGGGACATGGATGATACTGGAGACCATCATTCTCAGCAAACTGACACAAGAACAGAAAATGAAATACTGCATATTCTCACTCATAGGCAGGTGTTGAACAATGAGAACACATGGACACAGGGAGGGGAGCACTACACACTGGGGTCTGTTGGGGGGAATAGGGGAGGGACAGTCAGGGGTGGGGAGTTGGGGAGAGATAGCATGGGGAGAAATGCCAGATATAGGTGATGGGAAGGAAGGTAAGCAAATCACACTGCCACATGTGTACCTATGCAACTATCTTGCATGTTCTTCACATGTACCCCAAAACCTAAAATGGAATAAAATAATTAATTAATTAAATTTTTAAAAAGTGCATGCCACCCTTTGTGTTTATTTTTCATAATAGCTGTATTGTTATATGATATAGTTATACTACTGTCCACAAATACTGGTCAATAGAATGTTGCAAACATCCAGAACATATATATTCCACTTTCTCATGGAAAGATTATTTTCAGATGGCAAAAAAATGAAAACATTTATGAACTTTCAGGATTTTCTGTAATACCTTCAACTCATATTAATCATTAATTGATTAGTATTGGTCTGAGCTCATGAAAAACTTACAATACTAATCAGCATTTGAGGGGCTGGTTTTTTTTCTAGATATTTTTATATTTTTTGTTTTGATTCATTCATCTTACTCTATTTTGGATACAGATGACACATTGATCTTTTTTTGATTTTGACATTTTTTCCAAGTAGTCATGTAAAAGTGAATCAAATTTAGTAAATAGTTCCATGATTCTTAAGAAATATCTATTATTCCAGGAATCTCACTTTCAATCATGACCTCAGGTAGAGCAAGCCTCAATTAAAATACAATAATTGCCACTATTTATTCAAATGATAACAACTGTTCTTCATGACTTTGGTGAGTGCTTTTATTTTATTTACATTGACTTTAAAAGAAACTCAAGACTTCATATGCTCCGTGGAGTCTTTAACATATTTTAAGAGTTCCTTCTATATTCATTCAGTTGGGAAACGATGGCTTGTAAATAAATCTGTCCTTGTAAGCATTATTTCCTAACTAAACACCATATGCAGACTTTAATTTCTGGGATATACTAATCAAAATCTCATAATGGTGTGAAAATTTTAAAATTTGTGAATAGTGTTTATTACCTCAGGGACAATGCACAAGTAAGTAGTCCCAACACAGAGTGCTCCAATTCCTCACCTTAAAGAGCTTCAAGAATGACATCAAAGGGTTCCACCAGTCCTGATTCAACCTTCTATCATTTCCCAATAAAGTAGATAGGCAGAGAAAATCAGATATTAACCATTAATATTTGCTTCTTAAAGACACATATCCATGTAACTCTTGCAAGGACAGGTCTAAAGAGTCTGTTACATAATGTTTTCCCTCCAAGAAGGAGATACAGAATTCCAGCTGTTAACTATGCAGCCATAAAAAGGAGTGAGATCATGTCTTTTGCAGGGTCATGGATGGAGCTGGAACTTGGAAGCCATTATCCTCAGCAAACTAACAAAGAAACAAAAAACAAACATCACATGTCCCCACGTATAAGTGGGAGCTGAATAATGAGAACACATGGACACATGGTGGGGAACACCAAACACTGAGGCCTATTGGGGGTGGGGTTTGGAGGAGGGAGAGCATCAGGAGGAGTAGCTAAGTTATGCTGGGCTTAATACCTAGGTGATGGAATGATCTGTGCAGCAAACCACCATGGCACACATTTACTTACATAACAAAACTGCACAACCTACACATGTATCCCTGAACTTATAATAAGAGTTGAAATATTAAAAAAAAGAAACAAAAAACTAGAAAAAAGTGTATAGCCTAAGAAGGGCTTTACATAAATATACTGTGGCACTGTAAAATAATCTCTTTTTAAGAAATACACACTGAATTATTTAGGAATAAAGAGCCATTATATCTGTCACTAACTCTTGAATAGTTCAGATGAAAGAAAATAAATTTAAAATGATAACATTTGGGGAAAGATTGTACAAAAACTCTTTGAACTATTTTGCCACTTTTCTGTAAGTCTAAAATTATATAAAAATAAAACTTCATAGGACATTATAAGGCTGAGAAACTTCCCTTCTGTTCTCAGTGTGTTGACTATGTTTATCAGGAAGGGGTATCAAATTTTATCAAATACTTTTCCTGTGTCTATTATGCTGATCATACAGTTTTTGTCCTTCATTCTGTTGACATGGTGTTTCGCATTAATTGATTTTCACATGTTAAACCATACTTTCTTTCGCAGGAAAAAATTCCACTTCATATGAGCATAAGTTTTGGTATATGTTTCTGGGATTTGGTTTGCTAGTATTTTGTTGAGGATTTTTGCATTCTTTTTCAAAAGACATATTGGTCTACACTTTAATTGTGATGTCTTTGGGTTTGGTAGCCTTTTAATACCACTTCAAACTGAATGGGAAATTGTACTCTTCTATTTTTGGTCAAGTTTGTAAGAAACTTGTATAAATTCTTCTCTAGCTGTTCAGAAGAAGTAGCTAGTGAAGTCATTTGGGGATGTGCTTTTCCTGTGGTAGTTTTATGATTAATAATTGATATGGTTTGGCTCTGTGTCCCCCCCACCACCACCAAATCTCACCTTAAATTGTAACAATTCCCATGTGTCAAGGGCAGGACCAGGTGGAGATAATTGAATCACAGGGCAGTTTCCTCCATACTATTCTCATGATAGTGAGTTCTCTTGAGATCTGATGGCTTTATAAGGGGCTCCCCCATTCACTCTGCTCTTATTTTCTCTCCTGCCAACCTGTGAAGAGGTGCCTTATGCCATGATTGTAAGTTTCCTGAGGCCTCCTCAGCCACGTGGAACTCTAAGTCAATTAAACCTCTTTTTCTTTATAAACTACCCAGTCTCAGGTATTTTTTCATAGCAGCATGAAACAGACAAATACATAATTCAATCTCATTACTTGTTACTTTTCCTCAGATGATCTATTTCTTCATGAGATAGTTTCAGTAGCTTGTGTCTTTCTAGGAATTTGCCTATTTTATATAATTTAATTTGTGGGCATACTGTTGTTCATACTATTACCTTATAATCCTTTTTATCTCTGTAAAGCCAGTAGTGATGCCTCCTGTTTCATTCTTGATTTTAGTTGAGTCCTCTGTTGTTTTTCTTGATTGTTTTGGCCAGTCTAACTAAAAGTTTTGTCAACTTTGTTGATCATTTCTAAAAATAGCTTTTGGTTTTATTGACTTTTTCCACTTTTTTCTTCTATTCTCTATTTCATTGGTTTTTTTTTTTCTTTTCTATTTTTTAGAGGAAAAGAGAGGAAGAAAAAGAGGGAGAGAGAACAGGAATATTGCTTTATTCTATAAATAGGTATTAATAATGACCGATCATTATTTTGTGTATTTAAAGTGGAGAATGTATATTTTATGTATCTAAAGTGGAGAGCTCTACAAGTACTTATTAAGTTTACTTGTTCCAGATCTGAGTTCAAATTCTGGATATCCTTATTAATTTTCTGTCTCATTGAGTCTAAATCTCTTTATGGGTCTTATGTATCTGGGTGTTAGGATGCATTGATCCTTATAACACTCTATCTTTGTTGCTTTGAAATCTGTTTTATCAAATGCATGAATTGCAACTTCTTTTTATTTATTTATTTTTGTTCTCCATTTGGTTGGTAGATCTTTCTCCAACCCTTTGTTTTTAGTCTTTGTGTATCTTTGGATATAAAATGGGTCTGGATGTAGTACACCGTTAGGTTTTGGCTGTATCTTTTGATTGGGGGATTTAGTCTATTTAAATTTAGGATTACTGCCATTTGATGTTAACTGGCTATTTTATCCATTCGTTGACGTAAATTCTTCTTTATGTTGATGCTCTTTACTTTTTGGTATATTTTTAGAAAGGTTAATACTGGTTGTTCCTTTCTGTGTGTAATGCTTCTTTCAGAAGTTTTTGTAAAGCAGGCCTGGTGGTAATAAAATCTCTGAGTACTTGCTTGTTCATAAAAAATTGTATTTTTCCTTCAATTGTGAAGCTTAGTTTGGCAGGATATGAAATTCTGGGCTGAAAGTTCTGTTATTTAAGGATGTTAAATATCGGCCCCCGCTCTCTTCTGGCTTGTAGAGTTTCTGCTGAGAGATCTGCTGTAAGTCTGATAGGCTTCCCTTTGTGGGTAACCTGACCTTTCTCTCTGGCTGCCCTGAGTATTTTCTCCTTTGTTTCAACCCTGGTGAATCTAACGATTATGTGCCTTGGGGTTGCTCTTCTTAAGGAATATCTTTGTGGTGTTCTCTGTATTACCTGAGGTTGAATAGTGTCCTGCTTTGCTAGATTGGGAAAATTCTCCCAGATAATATCCTGAAGAGTATTTTCCAGCTGGGATTCATTCTCTCCATCACATTCAGGTACACCTATCAAACGTAGATTAGGTCTTTTCACATAGTCCCATAATTCTTGGAGACTTTGCTCATTCCTTTTTATCCTTTTATCTCTATTCTTGTCTTCTCGTTCCAGTTCATTAAGTTGGTCTTCGACCTCTGATATCCTTTCTTCTGCTTGATCAATTCAGCTATTCAAACTTGTGCATATTTCACTAAGTTCTCGTGTTGTATTTTTCAACTCCATTAGTTCATTTATATTCCTCTCTATATTGTCCATTCTTTTTAACATTTCATCAAACCTTTTTTCAAAGTTCTTAGTTTCTATACATTGGGTTAGAACAAGTTCTTTCAACTCCCAAAAATTTTTTATCATCCACCTTCTGAAGCCTACTTCAGATACTGAAACACAGTCCTTTTCCATTAGGGCTTGTTCCGTTGCTGATGAGGAATTGCTATCCCCTGTAGAGGGAGAGGGGTTCTGATTTTCAGTATTCTCGGCCTTTTTAGGCTGTTTTTTTCCCTTTATTGTGATTTTATCCATCTGTTGTCTTTACAATTAGTGCCTTTCTGATTAGATTCCTGAGAGGATGTCCAATTTATTGATTCACAGTGCTGGAATCCGAGCAACCCTCTGCGCTGGCCAAAACAGCAGTGGTAAGATTGATGGTGCTTTTCTGCCTGAGAATCTCCAGTCTGGCTTCCTTCTTGAGTCCGCAACAAGCAGGTCTGCCTCCCCGGAGCTCCAAACACCAGTCATTAGGGGAACCAGTCTCGTTTACTGTGCACGAAGAGCTGCCACACTGAGGCGACAACAAAACTGCTGTGCCGGCCACAGAAGTCGCACTGGTGACCCGCAGGGCTCCTCCACTGGAAATCTTCTGGTCCGTGGGCGACGAAAATTCCTGTGAAAATGTGGCATCCTCACGTTTTCTGAGCTTTCACTGGGAGCTACAATCCCAAGCTGTTAGCGATCAGCCATCTTGGATTCAATTCTATTTCATAGGTTTCTACTCTGTTACTTTCCAAAACTTTTCATTTTCTTCTTTCTGCTTGCTTCAGATATAATTTGTTCTTTTACCAGTGTCTCAAAGTAAAGGACTAGGTTATTGATTTGAGACCCATTATTTTCTTATTAACTGTTCTAGACATTATCATATACATAATTTACCAAAGGGTGCCTGAAATTTATGCTAAATTAATTTCTGTGAGATACTGAATTATTACTCTAATAGCTCCGTAACTACTGGCTCTTTCCTCTTTGGGTGCTATTATTATTATTATATATATTAAATCTAAATATGTTACAAACTCAAGAATACACTGTTATGATTATCAACTTATATTATTTTATGCCTTTTAAGGAAGCAGGAGGAAAAGGTATAAATTTGCAGAGCTTTTCATTTTTATTTTCTTAGTTATAAGTTATCTTTATTTCTTGAGATTCAAGTTAATATCTACTATTGTTCTTTATTCCAATATAACTTTGCTCCTACTTTTTCTCTTTGTGTCATTCTTGTTAAGTATAATACATTTATATATGCTACTGGCCTTGAAATACAATTAAATACATACTCTTTTAAACAATAAAATACTTATTGTTTTTAAAATAAGTTACAAGGAGAAGGGAAAGATATACAACTATGCTGTCTTTTATAATACATAATTCCCTTACTGTTTGTCCAGGTGGATTTGTATTACCATTTGAAAAGGTCACTTGTTTTCTCCTTGAAAATCTTCTTTTAGTATTGCTCATAGAGTAGATCAGCTAGCAGTAACTTTTCTTCAAGTGTATACACTTGACTTTCTCCACATTGTTTCAAACAAAGTGGGTATCATGGGGAATAGCTTCCAAGCACTATGATTTTATGGACTGCCTCTCCTCCTGGGCAAAACCTCTGAGCCATGGCTCCTTCCACTGGACAGGGAGCCTCTGGTCTTCTTTGCTTGTCTCTCCCAGCATGGAAACTCCACCCTACAAGTGAACCACAGTGAAGGGATCAGGAGGTGTTCTCAGGCTGACAAGCCTGGGCTAGACCTTTCACCTCTATGAAAGGGTCTAGGGGGAGGTTGAGAGCCCTTAACTTCTGGTCACACTCACCAGGAATTTAATTTCTACAACTTGGTATTGGAGGGAATGAGAAGTGCTCATGGACTGCCCTTCCTGATGAGATATTTTATCCCTTCCTGGAAGATGAAAGAAGAGGGAACACAGGCTTCTTGGCCATACCCACCTGCAGTGGAACACTTGACAATCTAAATTGAAAAGGAAGAAGCAGGTTGTGGAACAAATACCATGGATTCTTGCTATTGTTACCATAGTTGTAGGGGTCTTCTTGAACAGATGTTCTGTTGTTCCATACATGTTTTTAGGACAATTTGCAGGGATTTTAAATGGTTAAAACAATTATGACAAAAGTAACAATGACATACTCTGAAAAAATAAGTTAAAAGACTTTGACTGGGTGTGGTGGCTCACACCTGTAATCCCAGCATTTTGGGAGACTGAGTTAGGTGTATCATGGTGAAACCTCATCTCTACTAAAAAACTAGCTGGGTGTGGTGGGATGTGCCTGTAATCCCAGCTACCTGACAGGCTGAGGCAGGAGAATTGCTGAAACCTGAGAGGTGGAGGCTTCGGTGAGCCAAGATGGTGCCACTGCACTCCAGCCTCCATCCTGGGCAATGGAGTGAGACTTCATCTCAGAAAATAAATAAATAAAAAATACTTTAAAGTAGTTTTAATAATGATGAAACCAAAGTGTTCAGGAAGAATAGGAAGAGTGTGAATGAAATTATTTTATAAAATATGAGTAAGAAAGAACAATATATCTGCATTTCATATATATCTAATATATAATTTTTAATGTGTATAAGTAAATTAACAAATAAATACTCATAAGGGCTATAATTTGTTTTTATTGTAAAACAGAGCTAACACCACCTATTCTGTGTATAAGTAGTCATGAATGAAATAGACACATAACATATGAAGCTCTTAGAAAATAATTTATGAAAAATCAAGTTATAGTATACTAAATTTAAAAAGAGAGAAATCTACAAATTAAATGTTTTTACAATTATTTTACAATTATTCACTCACCAAACAAGCAGCATAGTAAGATGGTTTAAGAAGAGGGTTTGGGAACTCCCTGGGTTCAAATTAGTTATAGTGTTATAAGTTTAGACAACTGATAAAGTCTTCCTGTGCCTTTGTTTCTATAAAATCATAGAAAAATATTTGTTATGAGATTTAAATAGTTAATTTATGTAAAGCACTCAGCACTGAGCCTGGGACATGAGTACAATGCATGGAGCCCCCTCCTGACTGTGTGCTGGCCATCATTAAGAGCCAGGGGCTAGGTGTTCACAAATGGGTAAAACAAGCCCTTTCCTCACTTGCTGCACCTCTAAAGGAATAGGCAGCTCCATTGTGAATTATCTCTTGTTATAGAAACTTATACCTAAAAATTAATGTGATGCCTCCTCATTCTACAATTCTCAAACAGATCTCCAATCTTGAGATATATTTCATTTTTTTCAATACCTAAGGGTCATGTTTTTAAAACAATAAATGGTCCCTAAGATCTCTTCCAATAAAAAACTTTGAAATTTTATATTTAAAAAAAAGACATTGATTCAGCATCACATTCAGACAATTACATTTAGCAATCAACAGCAAGGGTGCAAAAAAATTACATTAAAACCCTTTGTTGGAATGCTTTACACTTTTCACAGAACAGAAATTAAAATAACCTGTTATACAATTAGTCACGAATACAGTCCTCAAGTTTTTTGCCCATACGCATGAGTATTTGTCTAAAACATCTTTGTAGGAGCTAGGCCCTGCCATCACTGTGCTTGGCTGGGTTCACAAACCTGTTGTAACTTGTAGCTTCCCTATCGCTTCTGTACCTCCCCTCCCCTCCCCTCCCCCCTCCTCCCCTCCCCTGCTCCTAATTAAAATCTTCTGTCACTGCCATAGCTACTGCTGCTACTGGAACTTCCACAGCCACCTTCGTTTCCTAGTTTGGCAAAGTATTGGCCTTCACCACCATAGGGGCTGCAGCTTCAGCCTCCAAAATTTCCTCCCTTCGTGGGACCAAAATTTGAAGACTGACGGTTGTAATTGCCAAAATCGTTGTAGCTTCCACCACCTCCAAAATTGCTTCCTTCATAACCAAATCCATTATAGCCATCCCCACTGCCACCATATCCACCACCATTATGACTGCCACCAAAGCCACCATGACCACTGAAGTTTCCTCCATGACAAGTTGTCATTCCCACTTAAACCACCTCCACAGCCACCATCAAAGTTTCCAGAACCACTTCGACCTCTTTGGCTGGATGAAGCACTAGCCATTTCTTGCTTTGACAGGGCTTTCCTAACTTCACAGTTGTGGCCATTCACAGTATGGTATTTCTGAATGACAATCTTATCCACAGAGTCATGGTCATCAAAGGTTACAAAGGCAAAGCCCCTTTTCTTGCCACTGCCTCTGTCAGTCATGATTTCAATCACTTAAGTTTTTCCATACTGTTCAAAGTAATCTCTTAGGTGATGTTCTTCAAAGTCTTCTTTAATGCCGCCAGTAAGTATCTTTTTCACAGTTACATAGGCACCTGGTCTTTGAGAATCTTCTCTTGAGACAGCTCTCTTTGGTTCCACAAATCTTCCATCCATCTTGCGTGGCCTTGCATTCATGGCTGTATCCACCTCCTCCACAGTGGTGTATGTGACAAACCCAAAGCCCCTGGAGTGCTTGGTGTTTGGATCTCTCGTTGCCACATAGTCCATGAGCGTTCCCCATTGCTCAAAATGGCTCCTCAGGCTTTCATCCATTGTTTCAAAGCTCAACCCTCCAATGAAGAGCTTTCTCCCCTGTTTGGGCTGTTAAGGAGACTCTGACTTAGATATGACCACAGGGAGAAGAGAGACTTCAACGATGCTTCTTTGGTGGCATCCACGAGCAGAAAGAAGCAAGCTGACTAACATACCTGCAAACTTCATAATTACCCCTCCTACTAGCAGAGACCAGAAATTGTGTTTGTGGTTACTGAGTCAGTGCGTGAAAGAAGTACTTTCAGTTTCATTAGGCTCTGACACCATTACAAAGGTGGCTTACCTCCTAATTATTTGATCACTGAGGAAAATCCAGAAAGCTACACAACACTGGAGGGGTGAAATAAAAGTCCAGAGATCCAGTGAAAGAAAAGAGCAGTGACAGAAACATCTTTACCTGGATTAAAGAGAAAACAACAGGTAAGAACTCCAACAGCTTCCTCTCCAGCTCTGAAGTACCTCAGCTCAGGGACATGGAGCCTGTAAGGTTGTGGCAGGGATGGGAAGGAATTTACAAAGATCGGTTAGTTTCCTTAAAAATGACCAGGACCAAAATGCTCTAGTTGAGCCTGACATGGGACACAGGTCAGATGAAATTCCGGTGCTATCAGGAGCGGCAGGGCTCTAAGTGCCACAGTGATTGTGTTGAATTAGGCACCGCAGACAGGAACTGAGAGTTTGAAATGCAGTAGGATGGTCTTTCTCCTTGTTGACATTGTTTGTGTTGACTAGGGACATGATTACATTTCCATTGTCAGTGATGGAGCTTGCTGAATCCTGCTCCTAAGGCAGCCAGGAAATGGAAAGAGTTAAAAATAGGTTCTTTTCAAGAGAAGGAAAGAGCAGTAAATGAGAAGCAGAGTAAGCAGCACACTGACACTGTTAAAGACAAAGAAAGAAACTGAAACCCAGCACGAAAGAGGAAGATTCATGAAAACAGCATACTTTTTACTACACATTTGAACTTTGTTTCAGGTTATTTCTCTAGAAACAATCCAGACTAAAGAGCTTCCTCTCCTTTTTTTTTTTTTTTTTTTTTTTTTAAGAGAGGGCAGTAGACTAATTTTCCTATGTAATTCTCTTGTATTGCATCACTATTAAAGCCAGTATCTTTGCTTGCTTTAACCATGCACTCAGACAACTTGGATCCCACCTTCTGGAAACTGCTCCCTTGACTTTCTTGACAAAACATTAGCCTCATTCATTACCTTGTCTGACAGTTCACTTGCTGGCGCTTACTGGAGTGCACTCATGTGTGCGCTCACTCACTCTCTCACACACACACACCTTTCCAGTCCCTTCTCCTTCTCCTCCTCCCCACTTTTATTTCTCCTCTTCCTATTTCTCTTTCTCCTACTCTACAAAATGGAAAAACCAGAAAAAAACACAGAAGACCTAAAGCTGTATTGCTGGAAATATATTTTCTTTTAACAACTTCCCATGTAGCTCTCTTGATAGGCCTCCTGGTCTTTTAATTCTTATTTCATGAGATTTGTTTGTTTGTTTTTTGTTTTGCTCTGTGTGTGTGTGTGTGTGTGTGTGTGTGTGTGTGTGTGTGTGTGTGTGTTTCTTGACAACATTCAGTATTGGCAGTTTTGCATTCATACCACCACTGAGTTAGAGGCTACCTTATCATGACACTAATGAAGCTTAAGTTTTGGGGCCCTTCTCTTGCACAGGCCCCTTCAAAGCCCTCGGAAAGGTCCCTAGCCATGTGTTTCATATGGTTATATAGTTCTGTAAAATTTGCAAAAGTATATTACATTGGTTCCACTTCCAGAATGGCACTGTGAGAAGCTTTGTGGATCCTCATTGCAGTGAAATAAGCATAACCAGTTGAAGATGGAGGAAGGAACACATTTAAAAATCCCTGGAAATTGTCCTAAGGACATATATCAAACAATGAAATATTTATTCATGGGGGTCTTTATTCACCATAGGAATTCATGAATAAACATCAATACTGAATTTCTTACATATAGCCAGGATGTAAAAAAAAAATTATGTAAGTCCTATTTTATCTTTCATTTATTGTCTAGTATAAAATTTTTAATAAGAATCCAAGGGAAGGTTTTCCACAATAAATTAAATAAAAGCACTAGATCACAAGAGTAGTTGACTGTTGATAAGTTACTGTCATACCAATATTTACTTTGATGACAATACTTCCATAATTTTTTTAAATGATACAGATTTTTCCTCATCTCTCTCACTGACACACACGAAACTTTTGGCCATTCTGGGGAATTTTGTGACTCTATCCCTTAAATGCAAAAGACTGGAAGTTCTAATTTATTCCATCTCTTCCTTTGCATACAAGAGAACAACATCCTGGACATGGCATCAGAGATCCACCAGACAGGTCCAATATGCCTTATTGAGAACACTAACGGGCAACTGGTGGTGAATCCAGAAGCTCTGAAGATCCTGTCTGCCATTACACAGCCTGTGGTGGTGGTGGCGATTGTTGGCCTCTACCGCACAGGCAAATCCTACTTGATGAACAAGCTGGCTGGGAATAACAAAGGTGAGTGACACCAGTGAAGCTCTGCCAAGCCCTCCTTTCCCCTCACAAAGTCAGCATCCATTATGAGGATGTGAGGAAAGAAAGCTGGTCTGGGAATGATAAGCTAATTTTCAATTCACAGTTGGGCTCTTTATCTTCACTCTTCTAGAGGTTAGGAGTCAGCTGCTCTGAAGGTAGTGAGTTATTTCAATTGATTGTTCACTATCAGTTACAGTTGAACTCCTTGTTCTACTCTTTCCCCTCACCCTTCTCACTACTGACTGCGCTTGACTAGTCTTTTCTTTTTTTTCTTGAGACAAGGTCTTGTTCTAAGCCGCAGACTGGCATGCAGTGGCAAGATATCAGCTCACCACAGCTTTGACTTCCTGGGCTCAAGCAATCCTCTCACCTCAGCCTCCTGAGTAGGTAGGACTGCAGGTGCATGCCAGCACACCCGCCTAATTTTTGTATTTTTTGTAGAGACACAGTTTTGCCATGTTGCCCATGCTGGTCTCAAACTCCTGGGCTCAAGAGATCGCCTGCCTATGTTCACATAGTAACAACAAATTTACACTGATCATTAAGATTGAAAAAACATTTCAGTCTGTATTGGATATTCTCTTTTATTGTTTTAATATATATATATAAATATAAAATTTACCCTTGTAACCATTATTAAGTATGTAGTTCTGTGCCATTGATTAAATTCAAATTGTTGTGCAACTATCACCACCATCTATTTCCAGAACTTCTTAATCTTCCCTAACAGAAACTCTGTGCCAATTAAACAAAAGCCCCACCTACACCCATCTCCTACCACAATTCTACATTCCATCTCTATAAATTTGACTACTCTAGGAATGTTATGTAAGTGGAGTAATTCAATATTTGTCCTTTGGTGACTGGCTTATTTTAATTCATATAATGTCTTCAAGGTTCATCAGTGTGGTAGCATGTGTCAAAATTCTTCCTTTTTAAGGCTGAGTAATTTTATGTATATACTAATTTATCTGTTTGCCTGTCAATTGGCACTTGGCTTGCTTCTACCCCTTGGCTATTATAAATAATGCTGATAGGATCATGGGTGCCTGAATATCCGTTCAAGACTTTGCTTTCACTTATTTTAGGTATATACCCGGAAGTGGAATTGCTGGCTTATACAGTCATTCCATTAAATTTTTTAAGGAATTGCTATATCATTTTCCACAGTGACTGTACCACTTTACATTCCAAACAGAAATGCACAAGGGTTCTAATTTCTCTTCATACTCACCAACATTTGTTATTTTCAATTTTTTTTTTTTTTTTTTTTGAGAGAGAATCTCAATCTGTCACCCAGGTTTGGCCAAGCACAGTGGTTCACATCTGTAATCCCAGCACTTTGGGAGGCCGAGGCCAGCAGACCACTTGAGCTCTAGAATTTGAGACAAACCTGGACAATATGAGGAAAGCCCATCTCTACAAAAAATACAAAAATTAGCTAGGCCTGGTGGCAGGTGCCTGTAGTCTCAGCTACTTGGGAGGCTGAAGTGGGAGGATTGCTTGAGCCTGGGAGGTTAAGGCTATAGTGAGCAGTATTGCAGTCCAGCCTGGGTAACAGAGTAAGACTGTCTCAAAAAAAAAAAAAAAAAAAGTTTTGTAATTTTCATTATACAAGTCATTCCCCTCTATGGTTAAGTTTATTCTTAAGTAGTTTGCCCTTTTGGTGCTATGTTAAGTGGGACTGTTTTCAAAATTTCCTTTTCAGATTGCTCATTGCTACTGTATAGATACAACTGATTTTTGCATGTTGATTTTGTATGCTACAACTTTGCTGAATTCTTTTTATTAGTTCTAACAGTTATGTGTAATATTTAAGGTTTTCTGCATAGATCATGTCATCAATGAATAGAGATTAACCTACACCTTCCTTTCCAATTTAGATGCTTTCTGTTTCCTTTTCTCACCTAATTACTCTGTATAGGACCTTAGTACTTTGTGGAAAAGAAGTGGCAAAAGTGGGCATCTTTTCCTTGTTCCTAACATTAGAGGAAAATGTTCAGTCTTCACCATTGAATGCGAAGTGGGCTGTGGATTCTTCATATATGTCCTTTATTTTGTTGAGGTAGTTTTGTTTGGTTTTTGTTTTTTTCTATTTCCTTTTTCTTTTTTTTTCTTTTTTTTCTTTTTTCTTTTTTTTGAGATGGAGTCTCACTTTGTTACCCAGGCTGGAGGGTGTGATCTCGGCTCACAGCAATCTACACCTCCTGGGTTCAAGTGATTCTCCTGCCTCAGTTTTTTCTATTTCTAATTTGTTGATTGTTTTTATTATGCAAGGTCCTGAATCCATTTATGTATTGCATATTCAAATTTTCCTATTTTTCTGATTATAAGTAAGGTAAGTACTGACTGTGGTTTCAGTTATCTCTCTTAACATTAATTATGATGCTACATTTGCCTCAAATTTCAGAAGCACCTGTTATTAAATCTCCAGCCCTTCTTACCCCATCTCTCCTTTGCAGGCTTCTCTCTGGGCTCCACAGTGAAATCTCACACCAAAGGAATCTGGATGTGGTGTGTGCCTCACCCCAAGAAGCCAGGACATATCCTAGTCCTACTTGACACTGAGGGCCTGGGAGATATAAAGAAGGTAATGGTCAAAGATTCAATTCTGGAAAAAGACCCTCATCCTGAATATTTTATGCACTGATATTTTATCTTTTATCTCTTAGCTCTTACTCTTTTATCTCTTAAATATTTAATATTTTATTAAATATTTTATCTCTGAATATTTTATTTTTTCTTAAAGAGTTTGCATTTGACTCCAATTTGTCTTTTCATTTCTGTGTACATATCGTAAGGCCAAACTTAGCAACCAGAAGTGAGAAAAATATTCGTAAGACAGAATCCTAGCAGAGTATGGTGGTCAACAGACAGTATTCTACTAATTACAGGTTGTAAGCTACATGAGTTAACACAGATGTATAAGGGAGCACAAATAAATCCAACGTCATGAGTCTTCTCCTGCAGAGAACTTATAATGCAGTAGCCTGAGCAAATTTAAATTGTACTTCAAGCCTTAGAATGTCTACCAACCTTTAATGTTTATTTTGCAATTATCTGCCAATAATCATAAGAGGACCTAGTGAGAATCAGTGTATACCAAAAAATGCTTATCAAAAAACCTGTACAGATTCCATATCCAAATAACAATCATTTTGTTTGGATTTGGGTTCTTTTCATAGGTCATTAGTCTTCAAAGAAAACTCTAACTTATGATATACTTTTACTACTATTACGCTGAAAAGTACTGTGACAATGAAACTTGCTCCTGACCCAAATGTGTCTTGACTTCTAGGGTGACAACCAGAATGACTCCTGGATCTTCGCCCTCGCCATCCTCCTGAGCAGCACCTTTGTGTACAATAGCATGGGAACCATCAACCAGCAGGCCATGGACCAACTGCAGTATCCTTTTGTGAACCAGAACAGCACCAAGGTCAGAGGGACACCAGTATTCATAAACAAGCTGCCTGTGAATCCTCATCAATCAAGCTCAAAAGGAGAAAACATAAAGAATAATGCAAGTACAGGGAAGAGATTCCATGTATCCACTTTAGACTTGACAGGTTAAGAGCAAAGGAAAATGGAAGGTTTGGGAATATGTTGAAATAATATGGGATGAGGTCCCTGTTCATTTTGCCACATTTCCTTAGTTAGCTGCTCAGCTATGTGACAGAGCTCACAGATCGAATCCAATCAAAATCCTCACCTGGTGAGAATGACTATGAGGTTGAGGATTCAGCTGACTTTGTAAGCTTCTTCCCAGATTTTGTGTGGACATTGAGAGATTTCTCCCTGGACTTGGAAGTACATGGACAACCCATCACAGCAGATGAGTATCTGGAGTACTCCCTGAAGCTGAAGCAAGGTAACAGGAATGTACCATTGATAAATGAGGATGACAAAACACTAGAAATTATTTTTTAGTTTACTATTGATAGTTTTCTTACATTTACAGTTTTCTATATCTCTAGCTTGCTATTCTTAATAATTAATGCTTACTATTAGCAATAGCACAGACTTTTTTTAAAAAAAAAAAGGAAAAAAGGAATTAATGCTTGCTGCATTAATTATCTGAATTGATAGATTAGATTTTTAATTATAATCTCCCATGTTCTAAAATAAATTTCTCTTTCTTTCATTTTTCCCTATTTTATAATTTAGGTAAATTTTATCTCTGTATATAGGGTTTGTGATTCTGTATTTAGCCTAAAATATGAAGGACAATAGATATTTATTTAAAGAACATGGATTAAATATGAACAGTGTACTAGTCCAAATGTTGGCAAACTGCAGCCTAAGACAAATGATGGCCAATCCTGCCTGCCAGCTGTATTTGTAAATGAGATTTTGAGGGAAGAATGCTATGACTATTCATTTACATATTGTCTAAAGCTGTTGTCATGCACTCCAATAACAGAGTTGAGTACTTGGAAAAGAGACCACCTAGCCTGCAGAGCCTAAAATATTTACTACTTGACCTTTTACAGAAAAATTTATATTAGGCAAATTTCTTTATTTTGTTTTTCTAGGTACCAGTGAAAAAGATAAAAATTTTAATCTGCCCCGACTCTGTATCCAGAAGTTCTTCCCAAAGAAGAAATGCTTTGTCTTTGATCGACCTGTTAATCGCAAGAAGCTTGCCCAGCTCGAGAAACTACATGATGAAGAGCTAGACTCCGAATTTGTGCGACAAGTAGCAGACTTCTGTTCCTACATCTTTACTAATTCCAAAACTAAAACTCTTTCAGGAGGCATCGAGGTCAACGGGCCTCGTAAGTCCCCTTCCTAGTACTTCCACTCATTGTTAGAACTAAAGGATGGCCAGGCATGGTGGCTCACGCCTCTAATCCCAGTGCTTTGGGAGGCCGAGGTGGGAAGATCACTTGAGGCCAGGAGTTCAAGACAAGCCTAGCCAGCATGGCAAAACTGTCTCTCCACTAAAAATACAAACAAAAAAAAATTAGCCGGACATGGTGGCACTTGCTTGTAATCCCCGCTACCTGGGGGGCTGAGGCAGGAGAATTGCTTGAACGCAGGAGGCAGAGGTTGCACTGAAACGAGATCGTGCCACAGCCCTCCAGCCTGGATGACAGAGGGGAAAAAAAGAAAACAACAAAAGGAGCATGAAATAACTCCACCTAGTTTCAGTATTGAAAAATCCGAATCTATTGCTACGTCTATGTTAAATTCTAGATGGCACCGACATTTCTAATAGATTTTGTTAGTCAATTTCTTGGTGGGAAAATATAGAAAAAGCAAAGGAAAAATGTTTTATTACTTAAAATTGCCACAGTAAACTGGGCCTGCACTGTACAATACAGTGGCCACTAGATGAGTGGGGCTATCTAAATGTAAATGTAAATTAATTAAAATAAGGAAAATTTTAAAGTCAATTCACATGGCTATATTTCTAAGGATTACATCTACATGTACTTAGTGCCTAGCATACTGAACAGCACATACAGAAAACTTTCACAATTACAGAAAGTTTTCTTGGACAATGCTGTGGTAAAATAAACCAAATGGAGGACTTCTTTTGATTAGGAGAGTATCATTTGTTCCATAAGTATTGATTAACTACTACTACGAATAGGCTGAGGATACAGTCATAAATGAAATAGCTACAGTTTCCTTTCCTGATGGTGCTTGGGGTTAAAATGGATGCAGACATTCAACTACAACAGGCCTATGTCATCTAGAACAAGGATTCTCAAATGTTGATAGGCATACATATCATCTGGGGATCTTACCCAAATAAAAAACTCTAATTCAGTAGATCTGGGGCAGAGGCTGACAATCTGCATTTCCAACAAGCTCCCAGGTGATGCTGAGGACATTGATGCTGTGAGAAAAATAGGTGGTGATTGACATGTTCAGAATTACACAGAATAGGGAGTTTTCTTTAGTACAAGAAACATTAACATTTGTTCTCCATATGCAGGTCTAGAGACCCTGGTGCTGACCTATGTCAGTGCCATCAGCAGTGGGGATCTGCCCTGCATGGAGAACACAGTCCTGGCCTTGGCCCAGATAGAGAACTCAGCTGCAGTGCAAAAAGCCATTGCCCACTATGAAGAGCAGATGGGCCAGAAGGTGCAGCTGCCCATGGAAACCCTCCAGGAGCTGCTGGACCTGCACAGGGACAGTGAGAGAGAGGCCATTGAAGTCTTCATGAAGAACTCTTTCAAGGATGTGGACCATCTGTTTCAAAAGAAATTAGAGGTAATCTTTCTATCACATTTACATGTATTTGGATTTGGGAAGGCAAAGTACTACTAAGAAATGAAATTGGCATTTATTTTGAGAGAAATAGTTATTCTAGATTTTAAAATGGTGACAGCTAGCTCTTGGTAATCATGATAATTGGAAAAAAAAACAATTTTATTACTTCAGATTCAAAGTTTAAAAACATTGCTTATCCATAAATGCTCTTCTCTTTATTAAATGCATGTAACTGACAATCAAAGCTTCTAACCAAATTACCTGCCCACTCTTCACAGACTGATTTGATATTCTAGCCAAACACAAAGAAAATTTTCCTCCTAGTTACCTTGAGCAGGCTTCTGTTCAGCCACATTTATTCCATATAACATCATTATTCCAGTATGAAAAAGCAGAGTTTTCCTCTAACAGGTGACATAAAGCTATCAATCTCTGCCCTGAAACCCACCTCCAAGGAGAAAGCAACTTCAGTAGAAAGTGGGGTCAGGAGGAAGAGTGTGGTCCTGCTGGGGAGCCTGTCAGTTTCTCCAGAGTCACTGACTTTTTATTTTCAGAAGTGTTTCCTGAAATTCTGAGGTCAAGCCAGCATCCTTTTCCTGTTACTCTTTTTGCTTCCTGTTTTTACATTAAAGGCCCAGCTAGACAAAAAGCGGGATGACTTTTGTGAACAGAATCGGAAAGCATCATCGGATCGTTGCTCAGCTTTACTTCAGGACATTTTCAGTCCTCTAGAAGAAGAAGTGAAGGCGGGAACTTATTCTAAACCAGGGGGCTATTGTCTCTTTATTCAGAAGCTACAAGACCTGAAGATAAAGTACCATGAGGAACCAAGGAAGGGGATACAGGTAACCAAGATTCATCTGTCATTTATGGAAAGCTGCTGACCTGCCTCCTGCAAACACCAAGGTGACCAAGCTTCATTGCACACAGATATGCTTTTCTGTCTGCATAACATTCACACTTTCATTCAATAACATATGCAAAGAGGCTGTTATACCAGATATGTCCCAAGTGCTCATCAAAAAGAATGCAGTCAGCAGGCATGGTGGCTCAAAGCCTGTAATCCTAACACTTTGGGAGGTGGAGGTGGGCAGATTATTTGAGCTCAGGAGTGTAAGAGCAGCCTGGGCAACATGGTGAAACCTGTCTCTACTAAGAATATAAAAATTAGCCAGGCACTGTGGCGCATGCCTGTAGTCCCAGCTACTCAGAAGGGTGAGGCAGGAGAATTGCTTGAGCCCAGTAGATAGAGGTTCAGTGAGCCAAGATTGCACAGCACTCCAGCCTAGGCAACAGAGCCACACTCAGTCTTTCTAAAAATCGTTAATTAATTAATTAAAGAGAGAGTGCAGTTAATTAACTATTGAGTTATAAACTCAATTATCAGATTAACCACCAAGCTGTTATCATGATCGTTACAGCTGGATTTTTTCTGTTCCAGGAGACAGAAACCCAATGATGGTTGCTTTAAAAAAAAAAAAAAGGTAATTTATCATTTTAGGCTTCAAACTAGATTTAAAGGACATCTGGATACAAGATTTCAAATAATGTGGTGATTTGTCTCTCTGCCTGATGTCCTCCAAGCATCCCCACAGTTCTCTCCCTCTCTTCCTCCCTCTATCTGAATCACTCTGATTTGCTCTGTTAATGAGGACTTCATTCTCCAGCAAGCTCAGCCGTACAGAACCACATTTAGAGCCCTCAGTTTGAAAAGAACAAGGAATCCTATTTCCCAGTATCTATATCATCCTCTTAAATAAGACTCTGCTAAGTAGGGTAATCTGATTGGCCAGTTTGGAGCATGTATCTGCACCTGCGATAGGGAATCTTGACCATTGTATACATCGGGGCAAAGAGGAAGAATTCCAGAAGAAAAGATGGTGAGCAAAGAGTAACACCTGCTTACAGCCATTTCCTACTTCTCACTCTGTGTTCTCTGGGTCTAAGGCTGAAGAGATTCTGCAGACATACTTGAAATCCAAGGAGTCTATGACTGATGTGATTCTACAGACAGATCAGACTCTCACAGAAAAGGAAAAGGAGATGGAAGGTAAGGAGCACATCAAATGATCAGATTATCCTAAAGCTCTTCAAATTTTAAATAATTTGACTGGATAAACCTAAGTTCCATAAACTAAAGCAAGATGTGTCTTACCTGCTGAGGTCATCTCTGAGAAGGGCATATGCAGTCAGCAGCAACAATGGCAGGTCAGTGTGTAAGGAAGAATGAGGCAACAAGATAACTTCACACAAATTTTTCTTCTTCTTTTTCCTCCACAGCGGAACATATGAAAGCTGAATCTGCACAGGTTTCAGCAAATATGGTAGAGGAAATGCAAATAAAGTATCAGCAGATGATGGAAGAGAAAGAGAAGGATTACCAGGAACATGTGAAGCAATTGACTGAAAAGATGGAGAGGGAGAGGGCTGAGTTGCTGGAAGAGCAAGAGAGGACTCTCACTAGTAAACTTCAGGTATCTAAGTGTATCACCTTGTAGTTTCTATTTTACTGTTTTCTCTCTATTCTTCTTGATCACAAACTTACGATGTCAGAGAGAACATAATGCCCGGTGGAAGGATTCTACTTGCTTACTTGTACTTTCTTGTTTCTGCCTGTCTGACCCGAACTGACCACTACCTACATGTGGTCACTAAAAGTTTATTTGCAGGGTGTCACATTCAGTCCTTTTTTAGTATACCCTTCCATTTATCATGACTGTCATATGTGAGGCATCATAAAAATGCCTTATCTATATCTCTTGCTTAATACCACATGAAGCAAGAACTTTATCCCTATTACTTAGGAGAGGAAACAGAGGTTCAGAAAATATTAAATAACTTTTATAGGGTCACACAGCTAGTAAATATCTGACCCAGCTTCATCACTTAGTAGAACCCACGGTAGTATTTTTTTCTATCCTATCCAGTATGACTTTGGCTCTAAAAGAACTTCTATGAGTAGAAGGACTCCCTAACCCTCACACTTGTAGGACAGTCTAACACTCTTGCCTGTTTTCTGTGCCCTACTCACAGTTTGTGTTGAGTTGGGAGCCATGTGCAGAAATTCTATATGGTAAGTCTGGCACTGGGATTTTCTTATCTACCTTCTGCTACCCCGGCCTCCAGAGAGTAGAGACTTAGATCAAATTTCCTGATCTAAGATTCATATACATCATATTTTGAGAATACCTTATTTCTGTATTATGTGTATATATAATAATATGTGTGTAGGTAGGTGTATTAAAAGTCTATAATGCATAGGGAATATCTGAAGTCAAATATATTATTAAGATTGCTCACAGAGGTTTTGTATAATTAATAGAAGGAAAAAAGCAAGACCTTCATCAATAGAGCAGAAAACATAAGCTGCACTTCCTTTAGCTGTAGAAAACCCAGGAGAAATAATCACGGAGCTCAAATGCCCAAGGAACACTATAATGAAAATCAAGGGTAGAGAAAATTTCAAGAAAATATTAAGTACTAAATAAATCAATGCATGTGGAAACTAGATAGCTCACAGAGATTTACTTAATGGTACACTTATTTAGCCTCCATTTGTTTCTTTTTAGGAACAGACTCAACTACTGAAGGAGAGAGGCCAAAGTAAAAGCACCCAACTTCAAAATGAGATACAAAAACTACAGAAGACCCTGAGGAAAAAAACCAAGAGACATGCGTTCCGCAAGCTAAAGATCTAAACAATAGAGCTTTTCTGTCACCCTGACCCAAGGCATAACTGAAACAATTTTCGTATCTAGAACAAGTATCACTGCATTTGATAATAATTAGATCTTGCATCATAACACTAAAAGTTTACAAGAACACGCTGTTCAATTATCAAAATCATGTTTTTTCCTTAAAAAGATTGTAAATTGTGCAACGAAGATGCATTTACCTCTGAACCAATGGAGGAGAGGTCATGAGTTGTTGTCTCTCAGGAGTTTATTCTTCCGGATGACCAGTGGATACTGAGGAAAGTCTTAGGTAAAAGTCTTAGGACATATTTGGGCACAGGTGCACAATGGGTCCCAATATCAGAAACAACCATCCCAGCTTCCTATGGAAGACAGTGTAAAGTTCTCCATTATATCAAGGCAACAAAGTCTATGAGAAATAATGTGATTTCTGGACATTGCCCATGGATAATTCTCACTGATAGATCTCAAGCTAAAGCAAACCGCCTTATACAGAGATCTAGAATTGTTTTTGTTTAGGTTTCATCCTGAGTATTATATTTTCATTACGATTGTAAATGGTATCCTTACATTTTACTGCATTACAAGTACATTACAATATTGGTTTCTGTTAATTGAAATTATTTAGCAAACATGCTATACAATTTTACTAATTATGATAGGTTTTTACAGATTAATTTTCTATGTAGACAGTTGTATCATTTGGCAAATAATAAGAATTTTGTTCCTTTCTGTTCAATTCTTCTCTCTCTCTCTCTCTCTCTCTCTCTCTCTGAATTTTTCTCACGTTAGGGCTCAGCTTTCCAAATAAAGAGAAAGGGTGATAGTGGATATTCATGTTGTATTTCTGCTCTTTATTATTATTATTATTATACTTTAAGTTCTGGGGTACATGTGCAGAATGTGCAGGTTTGTTACATAAGTATACACCGGCCATGGTGCTTTTCTGGATCCATCACCCCATCATCTACATTAGGTATTTCTCCTAATGTTATCCCACCCCAAGCCCCTCACCCCTCTGCTATACCTCCCCTAGCCCCCCAGCCCCTGAAAGGCCCCAGTGTGTGATGCTCCCCTCCCTGCGTCCATATGTTCTCATTGTTCAACACCCACTTTGAGTAAGAACATGTGGTGCTTGGTATTCCGTTCTTGTGTCAGTTTGCTGAGAATGATGGTTTCCGGCTTCATCCATGTCCCTGCAAAGGACATGAACTCATCCTTTTTTATGGCTGCATACTATTCCATGGTGTATATGTGCCACATTTTCTTTCTCCAGTCTATCATTGATGGACATTTGAATTGGTTCCAAATCTTTGCTACTAGAAACAGTGCTGCAATAAACATATGTGTGCATGTTTCCTTGTAATAGAATGATTTATAATCCTGGGTATATACATAACCAGTAATGGGATTGCTGGGTCAAATGGTATTTATACTTCTAGTTCCTTGAAGAATTGCCACACTGTCTTCCACAATGGTTAAACTAATTTACACTCCTACCAACAGTGTAAAAGCATTCCTATTTCTCCACATCCTCTCCAGCATCTGTTGTCTCCTGATTTTTTTCTTTTTTTCTTTTTGAGATGGAGTCTCATTCTGTTGCCCAGGCTGGGGTGCAGTGGCACAATCTCAGCTGACTGCAACCTTTGCCTCCTGGGTTCAAGTGATTCTCCTACCTCGACCCCCCCCCCCGTATCCTCCCTCCCCACTGAGTAGCTAGGATTAAAGGCACACATCACCATGCCTGGCTAATCTTTGTATTTTTAGTAGAAGTGGGGTTTCACCATGCTAGCCAGACTGGTCTCAAACTTCTGACCTTGTGATCTGCCCGCGTTGGCCTCCCAAAGTGCTGGGATTACAGGCATGAGACACCATGCCTGGCAATGTCTCCTGATTTTTTAATGATTGCCATTCTAACTGGCATGAGATGGTATCTCAATGTGGTTTTGATTTGCATTTCTCTAATGACCAGTAATGATGAGATTTTTTTTCATATGTTTGTTGGCTGTGTAAATGTCTTCTTCTGAGAAATGTCTGTTCATATCCTTTGCCACTTTTTGATGGGGCCGTTTGTTTTTTTCTTGCAAATTTGTTTAAGTTGTTTGTAAATTCTAAATAATAGCCCTTTGTCAGATGGATAGATTGCCAAATTTTTTTCCATTCTCTTGGTTGCTGGCTCACTTTAATGAGAGTTTCTTTTGCTGTGCAGAAGCTCTTTAGTTTAATTAGATGTCATCTGTCTATTTTGGCTTTTGTTGCCATTGCTTTTGGTGTTTTAGTCGTGCAGTCCTTGCCTAGGCCTATGCCTATGTCCTGAATGGTACTGCCTAGGTTTACTTCTAGCGTTTTTACGGTGTTAGGTCTTATGTTTAAATCTTTAATCAATCTGGAGTTAATTTTTGTGTAAGGTGTAAGGAAGGGATCCAGTTCCAGCTTTCTGCATATGGCTAGCCAGCTTTCCCAACACTACTTATTAAATAGGGGATCCTTTCCCCATTGCTTGTTTTTGTCAGGTTTGTCAAAGATCAGATTGTTGTAGATGTGTGGTGTTATTTCTCAGGCCTCTGTTTTGTTCCATTGTCCTATATCTCTGTTTCAGAACCAGTACCATGCAGTTTTGATTACTGTAGACTTGCAGTATAGTTTGATGTCAGGTAGCATGATGCCTCCAGCTTTGTTTTTTGTTTGTTTGTTTCTTTCTTTCTTTCTTTTTACTTAGAATTGTTGTGGCTGTATGGGCTCCTTTTTTGGTTCCATACATAATTTAAGGTGGTTTTTTTCCAGTTCTGTGAAGAAAGTAAATGGTAGCTTGATGGGGATAGCATAGAATCTATAAATTACTTTGGACAGTATGGCCATTTTCACAATATTAAATCTTCCTAACCATGAGCATGGAATGTTTTTTCCATCTGTTTGTGTCCTCTCTTATTTCCTTGAGCAGTGGATTATAGTTCTCCTTGAAGAGGTCCTTCACATCCCTTTTTAGTTGTATTCCCAGACATTTTATTCTCCTTGTAGCAATTGTGAATGGGAGTTCACTCATGATTTGGCTCTCTGTTTGTCTGTTAGTGGTGTATGGGAATGCTTGTGATTTTTGCACATTGATTTTATATCCTGAGACTTTGCTGAAGTTGCTTATCATCTTAAGGAAATTTTGGGCTGTGACGATGGGATCCTCTAAATACACAATCATGTCATCTGCAAATAGAGACAATTTGACTTCCTCTTTTCCTAATTGAATACCCTTTATTTCTTTTTCTTGCTTGATTGCCAAAACATCCTATGTTGAATAGGAGTGATGAGAGAGAACATCCTTATCTTGTGCTGGTTTTCAAAGGGAGTACTTCCAGTTTTTGCCCATTCAGTATATTAGCTGTGGGTTTGTCATAAATAGGTCTTATTATTTTGAGATATGTTCCATCAATACTTGGTTTATTGAGAGTTTTTAGCATAAAGTGCTGTTGAATTTTGTCAAAGGCCTTCTCTGCATCTATTGACATAATGATGTGGTTTTTGTCTTTGCTTCTGTTTATGCAATGGATTACATTTATAGATTTGCCTATATTGACCCAGCCTTGTATCCCAGGGATAAAGCCAACTTGATCATGATGGATAAGCTTTTGATGTGCTGTTGCATTTGGTTTGCCAGTGTTTTTTTTGTTTGTTTGTTTTTCTTTGTTTGTTTTTGTTGTTTTGTTTTTTGTCATTTCTTTTTTTTTTTTTAATTTTTATTGCATTATAGGTTTTGGGGTACATGTGCAGAACGTGCAAGATAGTTGCATAGGTACACACATGGCAGTGTGTTTTGCTGCCTTCTTCCCCTTCACCCACACTTGGCATTCATCCCCAGGCTATCCCTCCCCAGCCCCCCCCACTGTCCCACCCCCATTCCCCCCAATAGACCCCAGTGTATAGTAGACTGCCTCTCTGTGTCCATGTGTTCTCATTTTTCTCACCCGCCTATGAGTGAGTATATGCGGTATTTCTTTTTCTGTTCTTGTGTCAGTTTGCTGAGAATGATGTTCTCCAGATTCATCCATGTCCTTACAAAGGACACAAACTCATCATTTTTGATTGCTGCATAATATTCCATGGTGTATATGTGCCACATTTTCCCAGTCCAGTCTATCATCGATGGGCATTTGGGTTGGTTCCAGGTCTTTGCTATTGTAAACAGTGCTGCAATGAACATTCGTGTGCATGTGTCCTTATAGTAGAACAATTTATAGTCCTTTGGATATATACCCAGTAATGGGATTGCTGGGTCAAATGGAATTTCTATTTCTAGGTCCCTGAGGAATCGCCACACTGTCTTCCACAATTGAACTAATTTACACTCCCACCAACAGTGTAAGAGTGTTCCTATTTCTCCACATCCTCTCCAGCATCTGCTGTCTCCAGATTTTTTAATGATGGCAATTCTAACTGGCGTGAGATGGTATCTCAATGTGGTTTTGATTTGCATCTCTCTAATGACCAGTGATGAGCATTTTTTCATATGTTTGTTGGCCTCATGTATGTCTTCTTTTGTAAAGTGTCTGTTCATATCCTTTGCCCATTTTTGAATGGGCTTGTTTGTTTTTTTCCTGTAAATCTGTTTGAGTTCTTTGTAAATTCTGGATATCAGCCCTTTGTCAGATGCGTAAACTGCAAATATTTTTTCCCATTCTGATGCTTGCCGATTCACTCTAGTGACTGTTTCTTTTGCCATGCAGAAGCTGTGGAGTTTGATTAGGTCCCATTTGTCTATTTTGGCTTTTGTTGCCAATGCTTTTGGTGTTTTATTCATGAAGTCCTTGCCTACTCCTATGTCCTGAATGGTTTTGCCTAGATTTTCTTCTAGGGTTTTTATGGTGTCAGGTCTTACGTTTAAGTCTTTAATCCATCTGGAGTTAATTTTAGTGTAAGGTGTCAGAAAGGGGTCCAGTTTCTGCTTTCTGCACATGGCTAGCCAGTTTTCCCAACACCATTTGTTAAATAGGGAATCATTTCCCCATTGCTTGTTTTTGTCTGGTTTATCAAAGATAATATGGTTGTAGATATGTTTTGTTGTGTCCGATGCCTCTGTTCGGTTCCATTGGTCTATATCTCTGTTTTGGTACCAGTACCATGCTGTTTTGATTACTGTAGCCTTGTAGTATAATTTGAAGTCTGGTAGTGTGATGCCTCCCGCTGTGTTCTTTTTGCTTAGAATTGACTTGGCTATGCGGGCTCTCTTTTGGTTCCATATGAAGTTCATGGTGGTTTTTTCCAGTTCTGTGAAGAAAGTCAATGGTAGTTTGATGGGGATAGCATTGATTGTGTAAATTACTTTGGGCAGTATAGCCATTTTGATGATATTGATTCTTCCTAACCACGAACATGGAATGTTTCTCCATCTGTTTGTGTCCTCTCTTATTTCGTTGAGCAGTGGTTTGTACTTTTCCTTGAAGAGGTCCCTTATGTTCCTTGTGAGTTGTATTCCTAGGTATTTTATTTTTTTGTAGCAATTGTGAATGGCAGTTCCTTCTCGATTTGGTTCTCTTTAAGTCTGTCATTGGTGTATAGGAACGCTTGTGATTTTTGCACATTGATTTTATATCCTGAGACTTTGCTGAAGTTGCTTATCTGTTTCAGGAGTTTTTGGGCTGAGACGATGGGGTCTTCTAGGTATACTATCATGTTGTCTGCAAATAGAGACAATTTGGCTTCCACCTTTCCTATTTGAATACCCTTTATTTCTTTTTCTTGCCTGATTGCTCTGGCTAGAACTTCAAGTACTATGTTGAATAGGAGTGGTGAGAGAGGGCATCCTTGTCTAGTGCCAGATTTCAAAGGGAATGCTTCCAGTTTTTGCCCATTAAGTATGATATTGGCTGTTGGTTTGTCGTAAATAGCTTTTATTACTTTGAGATATGTTCCATCAATACCAAGTTTATTGAGGGTTTTTAGCATAAAGGGCTGTTGAATTTTGTCAAATGCCTTCTCTGCATCAATTGAGATAATCATGTGGTTTTGGTTTTTGCTTCTGTTTATGTGGTGAATTACATTTATAGACTTGCATATGTTGAACCAGCCTTGCATCCCTGGGATGAATCCTACTTGATCATGATGGATAAGTTTTTTAATGTGCTGTTGCAATCGGTTTGCCAGTATTTTATTGAAGATTTTTGCATCTATGTTCATCATGGATATTGGCCTGAAGTTTTCTTTTCTTGTTGAGTCTCTGCCGGGTTTTGGTATCAGGATGATGTTGGTCTCATAAAATGATTTGGGAAGGGTTCCCTCGTTTTGAATTATTTGGAATAGTTTCAGAAGGAATGGTACCAGATCCTCTTTGTATGTCTGGTAGAATTCAGCTGTGAACCCATCTGGACCTGGGCTTTTTTTGTGTGGTAGGCTCTTAATTGCCGCCTCAACTTCAGACCTTGTTATTGGTCTATTCATAGTTTCAGCTTCCTCCTGGTTTAGGCTTGGGAGGACACAGGCATCTAGGAATTTATCCATTTCTTCCTGGTTTACTAGTTTATGTGCATAGAGTTGTTTGTAGTATTCTCTGATGATGGTTTGAATTTCTGTGGAATCTGTGGTGATTTCCCCTTTATCATTTTTTATTGCATCTATTTGGTTATTCTCTCTTTTCTTTTTTATCAGTCTGGCTAGTGGTCTGTCTATTTTGATGATCTTTTCAAAAAACCAGCTCTTTGATTTATTGATTTTTTGAGGGGTTTTTCTTGTCTCTATCTCCATCAGTTCTGCTCTGATCTTAGTTATTTCTTGTCTTCGGCTAGGTTTTGAGCTTTTTTGATCTTGCTCCTCTAGCTCTTTCAATTTTGATGATAGGGTGTCAATTTTGAATCTCTCCACTCTTCTCATGTGGGCACTTATTGCTATATATTTTCCTTTACAGACTGCTTTGAATGTGTCCCAGAGATTCTGGTATGTTGTGTCTTCATTCTCATTGGTTTCAAAGAACTTCTTTATTTCTGCCTTCATTTCTTTGTTTATCCAATCAACATTCAAGAGCCAGTTGTTCAGTTTCCATGAAGCTGTGCAGTTCTGAGTTAGTTTCTGAGTTCTGAGTTCCAACTTGATTGCACTATGGTCTGAGAGACTATTTGTTATGATTGCAATTGTTTTGCATTTGCTGAGGAGTGCTTTACTTCCAATTATGTGGTCAATTTTGGAGTAGGTGTGATGTGGTGCTGAGAAGAATATATACTCTGTGGATTTGGGGTGGAGAGTTCTGTAAATGTTCCAGGTCTGAGCTCAAGTCCTGGATATCCTTGTTAATTTTCTGTCTGGTTGATCTGTCTGATACTGACAGTGGAGTGTTAAAGTCTCCCACTATTATTGTGTGGGAGTCTAAGTCTCTTTGTAAGTCATTAAGAACTTGCCTTATATATCTGGGTGCTCCTGCATTGGGTCCATATATATTTAGAATCGTTAGCTCTTTTTTTTGTATTGATCCTTTTACCATTATGTAATGACCTTCTTTGTCCCTTTTGATCTTTGTTGCTTTAAAGTCTATTTTATCAGAGACGAGAATTGCAACTCCTGCTTTTTTTTGCTCTCCATTTGCTTGGTAAATCTTCCTCCATCCTTTTATTTTGAGCCTTTGTGTATCCTTGCATGTGAGGTGGGTTTCCTGGATACAGCACACCGATGGGTTTTGTTTTTTTATCCAATTTGCCAGTCTGTGTCTTTTGATTGGTGCATTTAGCCCATTTACATTTACGGTTAATATTGTTATGTGTGAATTTGATACTGCCATTTTGATGCTAGCTGGCTGTTTTGCCCATTGTTTCATGTAGATTCTTCATTTTGTTGATGCTCTTTAGCATTTGGTATGCTTTTAGGATGGCTGGTACTGGTTGTTTCTTTCTATGTGTAGTGCCTCTTTCAGGAGCTCTTGTAAAGCAGGCCTAGTGGTGACAAAATCTCTGAGTACTTGCTTGTTCATGAAGGATTTTATTTTTCCTTCACTTATGAAGCTCAGTTTGGCTGGATATGAAATTCTGGGTTGAAAGTTCTTTTCTTTAAGGATGTTGAATATTGGCCCCCACTCTCTTCTGGCTTGTAGGGTCTCTGCCGAGAGATCTGCTGTGAGTCTGATGGGCTTCCCTTTGTGGGTGACCTGACCTTTCTCTCTGGCCGCCTTTAGTATTTTCTCCTTCATTTCAACCCTGGTGAATCTGACGATTATGTGCCTTGGGGTTGCTCTTCTTGCGGAGTATCTTTGTGGTGTTCTCTGTATTTCCTGGAGTTGAGTATTGGCCTGTCTTGCTAGGTTGGGGAAATTTTCCTGGATAATATCCTGAAGTGTTTTCCAGCTTGGATTCATTCTCTTCATCACATTCTGGTACACCTATCAAACGTAGGTTGGGTCTCTTCACATAGTCCCACATTTCTTGGAGATTTTGTTCATTCCTTTTTGCGCTTTTTCCTTTAATGTTGGTTTCCCGTTTTATTTCATTGAGTTGATCTTTGACTTCTGATATCCTTTCTTCTGCTTGGTCAATTTGGCTGTTGAAACTTGTGCATGCTTCACGAAGTTCTCGTGTTGTGTTTTTCAGCTCCTTCAATTCATTCGTATTCCTCTCTAAGTTGTCCATTCTTGTTATCATTTCCTCGAATCTTTTTTCAAATCTTTTTTCAAGGTTCTTAGTTTCTTTGCACTGATTTAGAACATGTTCTTTTAGCTCCCTGAAGTTTCTCATTATCCACTTTCTGAAGTCTGATTCTGTCATTTCGTCACACTCATTCTCCGTCCAGCTTTGTTCCTTTGCTGGTGAGGAGTTTTGGTCCTTTGTAGGAGGAGAAGTGTTTTGGTTTTGGGTGTTTTCCTCCTTTTTGCACTGGTTTCCTCCCATCTTTGTGGATTTATCCACCTGTCGTCTTAGTAGTTGCTGATTTTTCAATTGGGTCTCTGAGTGGATGCCCAGATTGTTGATGATAAAGTATTTCTGTTACTTAGTTTTCCTTCTAATGGTCTAGCCCCTCTGCTGTATGAGTGCTGAGGTCCACTCCAGGCCCTGCTTGTCTGGGGTACACCTGTAGCAGCTGCGGAACAGTGAGGGATGCTACCAGTTTCTTCTTCTGCTATCTTTGTTCCAGAATGATGACCGCCAAATGTCAGTCTGATTAGTCCTTTTTTGGGGTGACTCTTTGGATATACAGGGGTCAGAAAGCTGCTTGAGGAGACAGTCTGTGCTTTATAGGAGCTCCAGTGCTGAGCTGTGAGCTCCGTTGTTCATTCAGGGATGTTGGGATGATATGTTTATGTCTGCTGCAACAGAACTCATAACCCCCCCCTTTTTTTTCCCCTTAGATGCTCTGTCTCAGGGAGTTGGGGCTTTCTTTATGAGTATCTGTTGCACTTTCCTGCCCCGCTAGGTGGCAGTCTATTCACTATTTGCCTGCTGGGGCTCCACCCTGCTAGTGTGGGTCCACCCTGCTGCCATGGGCTCTGTTTTCCTGTAGTTTGCTCTGCCCTCTTGGTGGAGTCTCTCTGTTATGGCAGGTTGCCTCGGCAATGGCAGGCTGCGTCAGCCCTGGGCGGTACTTCAGTAGGGGCGGATTATGTCTGTAGTGGCGGACTCCCCTCCCCCAACAGGCTGCACCGTCCTAGATGCCAGCAGCGAAATTCTCAGCCCTGAGTGCCTCCAGTCGCCGCCCTGCTTGTCCCCGTGAGGGTGGGACCCGCAGAGCTTGATCACTCAGCTCCCTGCCTCAGAGTCCATCCTCTCTCTCTCTCTCTCTTCCTCTCCCCAAGCTGAATGGTCGACTCTCTCACTGGCGCCCCAGTAGCCTGCCGATAGGGCACTGGGATCCGTGTGATCTCCCGTGCCACTGCCCACTGCACTGGCTCAGATCACGTTTCCCAGGAATATCCTGGTCTGGCTCATTGTTCAAGTCCCGTTCAATCAGATGGACGTGCCAATCTGCCATTCCAAAATCTCAGGTTGCTGGTTTAACAGGGCACCCAGACCAGTGAGTTTTGTGCCGTGTGCCGCTGTGCTGTGGCACCGGCCCAGCCCAACCGGCCGCGTGAGCTGGCTGTGTCTCTCCCACACCTGGGACTTTCAACGTTCTGTGGGCAAAAAAGGACCGTCTGAGAATGCGGCTAAAACTCACCCTCTGTGCCTTCACTGAGAGCTGCAATCCTGAGTCGCCTCTTCGACGCCATCTTGTGAAAATCAGTCGTTTTTTTCCTAATTTTTAAAGGTCATACTTGAAATCCTGCCAAGGGAATACGGAATTTTTTTGACATTTTTGACCAATAAAATAATTCTCTTGTTATTACTTAGCATATGTAGACTTCATCCCAATCGTCAAAAGTCCTAGGTAAGTGGTTGACATTTCTTACAGCAATTAAAGATTGGTTTTGAACTAGAAATAAAATGTTTCATTAAGTTTTTCATTTCCTTTTTTTTTTCCAGTTTTTCACCAAAAAATAAGATTTGAGTCTTTATACAAATGGTTGGCTAACTTTTCTGTAAATAGCAGATACTGATTATTTATGACTTTGCAGGTCATAGCCTCTGTCTCAACTACTAAACTCTGCATATAGTCCAAATGCAGCCATAGACAATACATAAGTAAATGGGTGGGGCTATATTCTAATAACACTTTTATCTTCAAAAACAGGTGACCACATAAGCTATAGTTGGCAGACCTTTGCTTTATAGAAACATTGGTCAAAGTTCTATTATATACCTGCCTTATTTTACTTACATTTACAAGAATCATAAGGAATAGGTTGTATATGTTAGAATCTTGAAATAATTATGTGGTATTTCAAAATATTACATTATTAATCCTGAAAGAACCCATAGACCCTCTGAAGGAAGCAGACTGCTCCTGCAGGACCCAGTAGACCCCCCAAATACTGTAAGTACCCCAACTGCAAAAGCGAGAAAGGGAGACCCTCCTCTCCCAGACACATGCCCCCACTGGAGAAGCTAAAAGTCTGTGTGCTGAGGAAGTTTCCAACTTTACCTGAAGCTGAGTCAAGTTAGAGAGCTGAGTAAAACAAAGGGGTAGAGGAAGCAGTAGGAAGGCCCTGTGAACTCGCTGGGTCCTCAGCAGCCCATTCCTGCCTGGCACCACAGGGATCTATTGGGAGGTCAGCCAGAGGAGAAATGGGTAAAACTCCACAGAAAGAAGAAATTCTCTAGCCAAACTTTGTAACAATTTGAATAGGGTGAGAACCCTCCTGGCCAGAATTCAGGGAGGGCACCTATCTAGCATGCAGACTTCACAGGCGGGTGAAGAACTAAAGCCCTTTTCTTTCTCAGCTGGGAGGCAGAAAGCCTCAGGCAAATTTTCAAGCCCCTCTTGCCCTCTGCCTGGAAACAGACTCAGGGCTGTTGGTGGGGGGAAGGGGCAGCACAGTTTGCATGGGAGCTGGGTAAGGCCTGTGACTGCCAGCTTCCCTGACACCCCTAACAACCTGCATGACTCGGCAAAGACATCCATAATCTTCCTAGGTACACAACTCCAGTGACCTGGAAATCTCATCCCAATGGCCCACAGCAGCCACAAAAAGACCACTCAAGGAGAAACTGTGCTCAGACACACCTAGCCTTGCCCCGACCTGATGGTCCTTCCCTATCCACTCTGGTAGCAGAAGACAAAGGACATTTAAACTTCTAAGTTCTAGGGCCCTGCCCATCACCAGTTTCTCTCCACACTACTACAGCTGATGCTTTCTGGAAAGTGCCACCTCTGGCAGGAGGCCAACCAACACAAAAATAGAATATTAAACCACCAAGGCCAAGGACCCTCACAGAGTCCATTATGCCCTCTACAACCTCCACTGGAACAGGTGCTGGTATCCACAGCTGAGCTGGTCCACATCACAGGACTCTGTGCAGACAACCCCTAGTACCAGCCCAGAGCTGGGTAGATGCACTGGCTGGCTAGACTCAGAAGAGAGACAACAATCACTGCAGTTTGGCTCTCAGGAAGCCACATCCATAGGAAAAAGGGGAGAGTACTATATCAAGGGAACACCCTGTGGGACAAAAGAATTCTGAACAACAGCCTTCAGCCCTAGACCTTCCCTCTGACAGAGGCTATCCAAATGAGACGAAAACAGAAAAACCACTCTGGTAAAATGACAAAACTAGGCTCTTCAACACCCCCAGAAAATCACCCTAGTTCACCAGCAGTGGATCCAAACCAAAAAGAAATCCCTAATTTACCTGAAAAAGAATTCAGGAGGTTCGTTACTAAACTAATTGGGGAGGGACCAGAGAAAGGCAAAGCCTAATGCAAGGAAATCCAAAAAATGATACAATAAGTGAAAGGAAAAATATTCAATAAAATAGGTAGCTTAAAGAAAATCAAAAATTCAGGAAACTTGGGCACACTTTTAGAAATGCAAAATGCTTTGAAAAGTCTCAGCAATAAAACTGAACAACAGAAGAAATTCAGAGCTCGAAGACAAGGTCTTTGAATTAACCCAATCCAACAGAAACAAAGAATAAAGAATAAGAAAATATGAACAAAATCTCCAAGAAGTCTGGGATTATATTAAATGACTAAACCTAAGAATAATCAGTGTTCCTTGGAAAGAAGAGAATTCTAAAAGCTAAGAAAGCATACTTGGGGGAATAATCAAGGAAAACCTCCCCAACCTAGCTAGAGACCTAGACATGCAAATATAAAAACCACAAAGAACACCTGGGAAATTCATCACAAAAACATCTTCACCTCAGCACAGTGTCATCAGGTTATCCAAAGTTAAGATGAAGGAAAAAATCTTAAGAGCTGTGACACAGAAGCACCAGATAACCTATAAAGGAAAACCTATCAAATTAACAGATTTCTCAGCAGAAACCGTACAAGCTAAAAGGGATTGGAGACCTATCTTCGGCCTTTTCAAGCAAAACAATTATCAGCCAAGAATTTTGCAGTCAGCAAAACTAAGCATTATATGTGAAGGAAAGATAGTCATTTTCAGAGACTGGGAAGATGGCACTGTAGGACCAACTCAGATTGCAGCTCCCAGTATATCCGCAGAGGGTGAGTGGATGCCGTATTTCCATACAGATCTTTATTTCCCACAGACCAGGAGATTCCCAGGTGTAAGAGACCCTCAGGCCACCAGCGTGGCAGTTTGGGCCAGCGTGGCTGTTTGGGCCGAGGCCACAGCGCAGCAATGCTCCATACAAAATACACTGGTTTGATTGCCCTGTTAAACCAGCAATTGGAGATTTTAGAAGGCAGATTAGCACATTCATCTGATTAAACGGGACTTAAAGAGAAAGCCAGGCCAAGAGATTCCCGGGCAGCAACATGGTTTGAGCCAGCACAGTGGGTCACTGCACAGGAAATCACAAAGATCCCGGCACCCTTGCAGCAGGTGACCGGAACACCTGGGAGAGAGTCAACTGTCCAACTTAAAAGAAAAAAAAAGGCCTCTGAGGCAGGTAGCCAGGTGATCAGGCTCGGCGGGTCATACCCCCACAAAAACAAACAAAACAGCAATTGGAAATGTTAGGGGTTGAGAGTTTCACGGCAAACACAGCTGAACCTAGGACAGTGCATTTCAGTGGGGGAGGGGCGTTCACCACTACCAAGGCATGCGACCTCTATGGAGGTACTCAGCCATTGCTGACGCAGCCTGCCATTGCCAAGGCAACCTGTCATAACAGAGAGAATCCACCATTACAGAGGCGGGCCACCATCCCCACTGCAGTTCTAACCACACCCATATAAACAGGACTACAGGAAATTAAACATGAAAGCAGGGCAGAGCCCACAACAGCAGGGCAGAGCCCACAGCAGCAGGGCAGAGCACACGGCAACAGGGCAGAGCCAACAGCAACAGGGCAGAGCCCATGGCAACAGGGCGCAGCCCACGGCAGCTCATCATAGCCATTACAAGCAGGCAGTGACTAGACTGCCTCCTCGCTGGGCAGGAAAGTACAATGGATACTCATAAATAAAGCCCTAACTCCCAGGACAGGGCACCTGAGAAAAAAAAAAAGTGGGCTTTATGAGTTCTGCTGCAGCAAACTTAAACACACCTGCCTAGCAGCCCTGAATGAACAACGAAGCTCACAGCTCAGCACTAGAGCTCCTATAAAGTACATATGGTCTCCTCAAGCAGCTCCCTGACCCCTGTATATCATCCAAAGAATCACCTCACAAACGACTGATCAGACTGACATTTGGCGGGCATCATTCAGGGACAAAGATAGCAGAAGGAGAATCTGGTAACAACCCTCATGGTTCCGCAGCTGCTACAGGAGTTCTCCAGGCAAGCAGGGCCTGGAGTGGACCTCAGCAGTCCTACAGAAGAGGGGCCAGACTGTTAGAAGGAAAACTAAGAAACAGAAATACTTCATCATCAACAATCTGGACGTCTACTCAGAGACCCAATCGGAAAATCAGCAACCACTCAGATGACAGGCGGATAAATCCACAAAGATGGGAAAAACCAGGGCAAAAAAGGAGGAAAACACCTGAAACCATAACACCTCACCTCCTACAAAGGACCAAAACTCCTCACCAGCAAGGGAACAAAGCTGGACAGAGAATGAGTGTGATGAAATGACGGAATCAGACTTCAGAAGGTGGGTAATCAGAAACTGCCATGAGCTAAAAGAACATGTTCTAAAACAATGCAAAGAAACTAAGAACCTTGAAAAAAGGTCTGAGGAAATGATAACAATAATGGACAACTTAGAGAGGAATATGAGTGAATTGATGGAGCTGAAAAACACAACATGAGAACTTTGCGAAGCAGGCACAAGTTTCAACAGCCAAATTGACCAAGCAGAAAAAAAGAATATCAGAAGTAAAAGATCAACTCAATGAAATAAAACAAGAAGCCATGATTAGAGAAAAAAGCACAAAAAGGAATGAACAAAGTCTCCAAGAAATGTGGGACTATGTGAACAGACCTAATCTACATTTGATAGGTGTACCTGAATGTGACAAAGAGAATGAATCCAAGCTGGAAAATACTCTTGAGGATATTATCCAGGAAAATTTCCCCAACCTAGAAAGGCAGGCCAATATTCAATCCGGGAAATACAGAGAACACCACAAAGATATTCCACAAGAAGAGCAACCCCAAGGCACATAATTGTCAGATTCACCAGGGTTGAAATGAAGGAGAAAATGCTAAGGGCAGCCAGAGAGAAAGGTCGGGTTACCCACAAAGGGAAGCCCATCAGACTCACAGCAGATCTCTCAGCAGAAACCCTACAAGCCAGAAGATAGTGCGGGCCAATATTCAACATCCTTAAAGAAAAGAACTTTCAACCCAGAATTTCATATCCAGCCAAATTGAGCTTCATAAGTGAAGGAAAAATAAAATCCTTTGCAAACAAGCAAGTACTCAGAGATTTTGTCACCACCAGGCCTGCTTTACAAGAGCTACTGAAAGAGGCACTACACATAGAAAGGAACAACCAGTACCAGCCATTCCAAAAACATACCAAATGCTAAAGAGCATCAACAAACTGAAGAATCTGCATCAACTAACAGGCTAAACAGCCAGCTAGCATGAAACTGGCAGTATCAAATTCACACATAACAATATTAACCCTAAATGTAAATGGGCTAAATGCACCAATCAGAAGACACAGACTGGCAAATTGGATAAAAAGCCAAAACCCATTGGTGGTCTGTATCCAGGAAACCCATCTCACATGCAAGGACACACAAAGGCTCAAAATAAAGGGATGGAGGAAGATTTACCAAGCAAATGGAGAACAAAAAAAAGCAGGAGTTGCAATCCTCATCTCTGATAAAATAGACTTTAAAGCAACAAAGATCAAAAGAGACAAAGAAGGACATTACATAATGGTAAAAGGATCAATACAAAAAGATGAGCTAATGATCCTAAATATATATGGACCCAGTACAGGAGCACCCAGTTATATAAGGCAAGTTCTTAATGACTTACAAAGAGACTTAGACTCCCACACAATAATAGTAGAAGACTTTAACACTCCACTGTCAATACTAGACAGATCAACCAGACAGAAAATTAACAAGGATATCCAGGACTTGAACTCAGACCTGGAACAAGCAAACCTGATAGACATTTACAGAACCCTCCACCCCAAATACACAGAATATACATTCTTCTCAGCACCACGTCACACCTACTCTAAAATTTTCCACATAATTGGAAGTAAAGCACTCCTCAGCAAATGCAAAACAACTGAAATCACAACAAACAGTCTCTCAGACCATAGTGCAATCAAGTTGGAACTCAGAATTCAGAAACTAACTCAGAACCGCACAGCTTCATGGAAACTGAACAAATGGCTCTTGAATGTTGACTGGATAAACAATGAAATTAAGGCACAAATAAAGAAGTTCTTCGAAACCAGCAAGAATGAAGACACAACATAACAGAATCTCTGGGACATATTTAAAGCATTCTCTAGAGGAAAATACATAGCTATAAGTGCCCACATGAGAAGAGTGGAGAGATCCAAAATTGACACCCTATTGTCAAAATTGAAAGAGCTAGAGGAGCAAGATCAAAAAAACTCAAAACCTAGCAGAAGACAAGAAATAACTAAGATCAGAGCAGAACTGAAGGAGATAGAGACATAAAAAACCCTTCAAAAAATCAATAAATCCAAGAGCTGGTTTTTTGAAAAGATCAACAAAATAGACAGACCACTAGCCAGACTGATAAAAAAGAAAAGGGAGAATAACCAAATAGATGCAATAAAAAACGATAAAGGGGAAATCACCACAGATTCCACAGAAATTCAAACCATCATCAGAGAATATTACAAACAACTCTATGCACATAAACTAGTAAACCTGGAAGAAATGGATAAATTCCTGGACACTTGTGTCCTCCCAAGCCTAAACCAGGAAGAAGCTGAAACTAAGAATAGAGCAATAACAAGTTCTGAAGTTGAGGCAGCAATTAAGAGCCTACCACACAAAAAAAGCCCTGGTCCAGATGGGTTCACAGCCAAATTCTACCAGACACACAAAGAGGAGCTGGTACCATTCCTTCTGAAACTATTCCAAATAATCCAAAAAGAGGGAATCCTTTCCAAATCATTTTATGAGACCAACATCATCCTGATACCAAAACCTGGCAGAGACTCATCAAAAGAAAACTTCAGGCCAATATCCATGATGAACATAGATGCAAACATCTTCAATAAAATACTGGCAAGCTGATTGCAACAGCACATCAAAAAGCTTATCCATCATGATCAAGTAGCATTCATCCCGGGGATGCAAGGCTGGTTCAACATACGCAAGTCTATAAACGTAATTCACCACATAAATAGAACCAAAAACAAAACCACATGATTATCTCAATAGAGGCAGAGAAGACCTTTGACAAAATTCAACAGCCCTTTATGCTAAAAACCCTCAATAAACTCGGTATTGATGGAATGTATCTCAAAATAATAAAAGCTATTTATGACAAACCAACAGCCAATATCATACTGAATGGACAAAAACTGGAATCATTCCCTTTGAAATCTGGCACTAGACAAGGATGCCCTCTCTCACCACTCCTATTCAATATAGTACTGGAAGTTCTAGCCAGAGCAATCAGGCAAGAAAAAGAAATACAGGGTATTCAAATAGGAAAGGAGGAAGGCAAATTGTCTCTATTTGCAGACGACATGATAGTATACCTAGAAGACCCCATCGTCTCAGCCCAAAAACTCCTGAAACTGATAAGCAACTTCAGCAAAGTCTCAGGATATAAAATCAGTGTGCAAAAATCACAACCATTCCTATATACCAATAACAGACTTAAAGAGAGCCAAATCAAGAATGAACTGCCATTCACAATTGCTACAAAGAGAATAAAATACCTAGGAATACAACTTACAAGGAACGTAAGGGACCTCTTCAAGGACAACTACAAACCACTGTTCAAGGAAATAAGAGAGGACACAAACAGATGAAGAAACATTCCATGTTCATGGTTAGGAAGAATCAATATCGTGAAAATGGCCATACCACCCAAAGTAATTTACAGACTCAATGCTATCCCCATCAAGCTACCATTGACTTTCTTCACAGAACTGGAAAAAAACCACCTTGAATTTCATATGGAACCAAAAGAGAGCCTGCATAGCCAAGTCAATACTAAGCAAAAAGAACACTGCAGGAAGATCACACTACCAAACTTCAAACTATACTACAAGGCTACAGTAATCAAAACAGCATGATACTGGTACCAAAACAGAGATATAGACCAATGGAACAGAGCAGAGGCATCAGAGGAAACACAACATATCTACAACCATACAATCTTTGATAAACCTGACAAAAACAAGCATTGGGGAAAGGACTCCCTGTTTAATAAATGATATTGGGAAAACTGGCTAGCCCTGTGCAGAAAGCAGAAACTGGACCCCTTCCTGACACCTTACACTAAAATTAACTCCAGATGGATTAAAGACTTAAACATAAGACCTGGCACCATAAAAACCCTAGAAGAAAATCTAGGCAAAACCATTCAGGACATAGGAGTAGGCAAGGACTTCATGAACAAAACACCAAAAGCATTGGCAACAAAAGCCAAAATAGACAAATGGGACCTAATCAAACTCCACAGCTTCTGCACAGCAAAAGAAACAGTCGCTAGAGCGAATCGGCAACCAAGAGAATGGGAAAAATTTTTTGCAGTTTATTCATCTGACAAAAATGGGCCAAGGATATGAACAGACACTTTACAAAAGAAGACATACATAAGGCCAACAAACATATGAAAAAATGCTTATCATCACTGGTCATTAGAGAGATTCAAATCAAAACCACATTGAGATACCATTTCACGCCAGTTAGAATGGCGATCATTAAAAAATCTGGAGACAACAGATGCTGGAGAGGATGTGGAGAAAGAGGAACACTCTTACACTGCTGGTGGGAGTGTAAATTAGTTCAACCATTGTGGAAGACAGTGTGGCGATTCCTCAAGGACCTAGAAATAGAAATTCCATTTGACCCAGAAATCTCATTACTGGGTATATATCCAAAGGACTATAAATCGTTCTACTATAAGGACACATGCACACGAATGTTCATTGCAGCACTGTTTACAATAGCAAAGACCTGGAACCAACCCAAATGCCCATCGATGATAGACTGGACTGGGAAAATGTGGCACATATACACCATGGAATATTATGCAGCAATCAAAAACGATGAGTTCGTGTCCTTTGTAGGGACATGGATGAATCTGGAGAACATCATTCTCAGCAAACTGACACAAGAACAGAAAGTGAAATACCGCATATTCTCACTCATAGGCGGGTGATGAACAATGAGAACACATGGACACAGGGAAGGGAGCACTACACACTGGAGTCTATTGGGGGGAATAGGGGAGGGATAGCATTGTGGGGAGCTGGGGAGGGATAGCATGGGGAGAAATGCCAAATGTGGGTGAAGGGGAGGAAGGCAGCAAATCACACTGCCACGTGTGTACCTATGCAACTATCTTGCATGTTCTGCACATGTACCCCAAAACCTAAAATGCAATAAAAAATAAAAAAAAAAGATAGTCATTTTCAGACAAACAAATGCTGAGACAATTTGCCATCACCAAGCCACTACTACAAGAACTACTAAAAAGGAGTTCTAAATCTTTTTTTTTTTTTTTTGAGACAGAGTTTTGCTCATTACCCAGGCTGGAGTGCAGTGGCACGATCTCGGCTCACCGCAACCTCCGCCTCCTGGGTTCAAGCAATTCTCCTGCCTCAGCCTCCCAACTGGGACTACAGGTGTGCGCCACCATGCCCAGCTAATTTTTGTATTTTTAGTAGAGACGGGGTTTCACCATGTTGATCAGGATAGTCTTGATTTCTTGACCTCATGATCCACCTGCCTCGGCCTCCCTAAGTTCTTGGATTATAGTCTCCTGGCCACCGCACCTGGCCAGGAGCTCTAAATCTTGAAATGAATCCTGGAAACATCAAAACAGGACGTCTTTAAAGCATAAATCACATAGAATCTACAAAACAGAAATACAAGCTAAAAAAAAATCAAAGTACACAGGCAACAAAGAGCACTATGAACGCAACAATACCTCACATTTCAATACTAACATTGACTGTAAATCACCTAAATGCTCCATTTAAAAGATACAGAACTGCAGAATGGATAAGAACTCACCAACAATCCACTGTCTTCAGGAGACTCACCTAACACATAAGGACTCACATAAACTTAAAATAAAGGGATGAAAAAGGATTTTATGCAAATGGACACCAAAAGTGAGCAGAGGTAGCTATTCTTATATCAGACAAAACAAACTTTAAAGCAACAGTAGTTAAAAGAGACAAAGAGGGACATTATATAATGGTAAAATGCCTTGACCAACAGGAAAATATCACAATCCTAAACATATATCCACCTAATACTGGAGCTCCCAAATTTATAAAAGAATACTAAGCATAAGAATGATATAAGGGATGTTAGGGATTTTGGGGGAAGTGTGTGAGGGGGACACGAGATAAAAGACTGCAAATATGGTGCAGTGTATACTGCTCCGGTGATGGGTGTACCAAAATCCCACAAATCACCACTAAGAAACTTACTCATGTAACCAAATATCACCTGTACCCCATTAACTTATGGAAAAATAAATAAATAAATATTACATGACGAGAAAAAACAGGAAAGCAGTTATGACATTCAATCCACATTAATAACTGTCTTTCCTAATTGCTTTGGGGACTTTTTTTAAATCGTGAACACCCTCCTCTCCCATCAGATTGGAATGCCTCTTTTCGTAGTTGCATATGGTGCTGCCAAGCAGTATTTCTTCATCTGAACTGAAACTTCACAGGGGACCAGTAAAGACTATAACATATAGATGGTATGTTTTTATAGATATGCTTTTATACGGTTTGGCTGTGTCCCCACCCAAATTTCATCTTTAATTATACTCCCATAATTCCCATGTGTTGTTGGAGGGGCCCAGTGGGAGATAATTTGAATCATGAGGGCAATTTCCCCCATACCGTTCTCATGATAGTGAATACATCTCACGAGATCTGATGGTTGTATCAGGGGGGTTTTGCTTTTGCATCTCTTTATTTTTTCTTGCTGCCACCATGTAAGAAATGCCTTTTACTTCCTGCCATGATTCTGAGGCCTCCCTAGCCATGTGGAACGGTAAGTCCAATTAAATCTCTTTTTCTTCCCAGTCTCAGGTGTATCTTTATCAGCAGCATGAAAATGGACTAACACATGCTTTATATTTTCTTTTTTCAAGCTGCATTGCTACAAAGCATTAAATAAATACATTTTTATTGTCGAAGAAACTTCACAGTAGAAAAACTTCACTCTGTCTTCAAAACCAAATAATGGTTTCTTTATTAACCATTTAAAATTTTTTTTAAAAAATTGAAACTCAAGAAAATTAAGTTACTTCCTCCTTAGTTTGCTAGCATCAATGTCCAGGCCCAATTTTATATCATCTGACTTGATTTACTGCTTTTCTTTAATATCTCCAGGAATCAAATAAAGCTCTCTCTCTAAGCAGGCATGTTGCTTTCACCAGTACTCCTCAATCCTGCCATGCATTAAAATCACCTTATTAAATATAAAGATTCCTGGCCCCTACCCTTCCTCTGACTTTCTGCCACAGTAGGTCTGAGAGTGTCACTGAGTGCAACAATGACAAGAAAAATGTTTTGACATCTAAAAAAAAAAAAAAAAGAAAGAAAATGGCAATGCAATGTTAGGCTTTTCTTGCATTGTTCCTGGATTTACAAACAAGAGTACTGGGCATTGGGAGCCTGATTAAGTTGCCTCTGGAATCCTTTTGGAATGACCCGGTAGCCTTCTCACGATCTATATGACAAAATGCTTCCAGTTTCCCTTATTCGTTTCCTGCCTGTTTGCTGAAGCTACCACAGCTTAAGGCCTACAATGGCTGGCTTGTGTGGTATGTGTCTCTGTGCCAAAAATATTTTCAGTTTATATAAGTATATATTCTCTTGTTTAAGTAATAAGTTGCTTGTTTTCCTTCTCTGAGTTTAGTGAAAGGAAATATAAGGTCCTCTGATCTACAGGGAAGGAGCGCATCAAACACTGAGATCCGGACTAAAAACCAGAAATCCCTCAGTGAAACCAGTCCGATCACTCTTACAAATGTCCAGGCTCAAGAATCAACTAAGCCAAAGAAAGTGATTCTACCAAAAAATTTTTTTAAACATAAATTTAAGAAATCCTTTTAGTCTTTGATGCATTAAATAGTAAAACTAAACATCAACATTTCAACATTCTGACAACTCTATGTGCATAACTTCTACAACTCAGACAAATGGACTGATTTCTGAAAAAAGCACAACAAGCAACTAATACCCAAGATAAAATAGATAACCTGAACGGTCATATAATTTCTAAGGAAACTGAAATGCAGTAAAAAAGTTAAAAATCTGAAAAACAAATCACCACATCCAGATGGCCCCTCTTGACTGGCAAATCTTACTAAGCACTGTTTTTAAATAATACCAATTCTTCATAATTTCTTTCAGAAAATATAAAAGGGAACATTTCCCAATTCATACTATGAGCACAGTATTATCCTGATACCAAAATTAAACAAAGACACTACAAAAGAAAACTATAGACCATTATCACTCATAAACATAGGTGCAAAAATCCTCAATAAAATACTAGCAAATCAAACTAGCAATATAAAAAAAATGCACCCCAATTAAGTAGGATTCATCCTGGGGATGTAAAGCAGTTCAAAAATCAACTAGTGTAATTCACCACACTAAAAGTCTAAAGAAGGAAAAAAAATCACATGATTATATAAATAAAGAAAAACCTTGATAAAATATGACAGTCATTCATAAGAAAACTCAGCAATATGAATGGAAATTAATTTCTTCAAACTAATAAAGGGCATCTGCAAAAACCCTATAGCTAACATCATGCTTGATGAAAGACTGAATCGTCTGCCCCTCAGATCCAGGAACAATGCAACAAGGTTCACTTTCACCACTCCTATTCAACATTACACTGAAAGCATTAGTACAATTTGGCAAGAAAAGATACAAAAACATGTAGATCAGAAGGGGTAAAATAAAACTGTTCTGGCTGGGCACAGTGGCTCACACCTGTAATTTTGGGAGGCCGAGGCGGCCGGATCACCTGAGGTCAGCAGTTCAAGATCAGCCTAACCAATATGAGGAAACCCCATCTCTACTAATAATACAAAAATTAGTTGGGCATAGTGGCATGCACCTGAAATCCAAGCTACTTGGGAGGCTGAGACAGGAGAATTGCTTGAACCCAGGAGGCAGAGGTTGCAATGAGCTGAGATCATACCATTGCACTCCAGCCTGGGCAACAAGAGCGAAAGTCCACCTCAAAAAAATTAAAAAATAAAAAACAAAACCATCCTTATTTTGTAGGCAACATGATTGCCTATGTAGATAATCCCAAGTAATCTGCAATAAAACTCTTAGAACTAATAAATGAATTTAATACAGTCAAAGGATATAAGGTCAAAACAAAAACCAACTTTCAACAGTTTCTGTATATAAGCAAAGAACTTGAAACCAAATTTTTTTAAATGATACTATTTACAATAGATACCAAAAAAAAGGAAATAAATAGATATTAATCTAACATGAACAGGATCTATATACTAAAAACCACTCTAAGACCAAGAGACCGTCAGGATGGATCACAATTCCTGTATCTCCTTAGATTCCATCACCCTATAGTTCTTATAATGTTCCTTCTTCCCACAGTAGAAAAGAAGGCTCAAGACCCTCTTTTTAGAAATATCCTTAACGAAGCCTAACTTTAACACTCTCCCAGGTCTTATTATATAGATTTCCCCCCCAATCTAACTCTAAAACAGAACTCTTAGGAAGTTAGATAAGACTACATAGAAAACAACAATTGCTTAGGCTAGAGGAATTACTTCATTCGAGATACTTGCTATCTACAAGGTACTCTGCCAAGGACTAGGAAACATGGTTGTGGTTTCTCCCTCAAGAAGCTAAAAGTCTATGCTGAACACATATATTAAACAAATGAAAGAAAATTAAATACCCAGGAAATTGAGGGGAGAGTATATCTATGATTTAGGAAGGAGGTAATCTAATCCCCCTATACCAAGATAGTTCACACAGCTCTTTAGTATGTCTTAGCCCTACTTAACCTTATCAGTCAATTAGAGAAAAGGAAGGAAGGAAGGGAGGGAGAGAGGGAGAGAGGGAGAGAGGGAGGGAGGGAAGGGAGGGAGGAAGAAGAAAGGGAAAGAGAAATCTAGTCGGACATGGTAATGTGTGCTTACAGTCCCAGCTACTCAAGAAGCTAAGGAGGAACAGCTGCATGAAGCCCGGAAGTCTAAACCAGCCTGGGCAACATAGCAAGACCTGCCTCTTAAAAAAATTGTCCTTGAAAATCTCTAAGGAAGCTGGCACGGTGGATCACGCATGTAATCTCAGCACTTTGGAAGGCTGAGGCAGGAGGATTGCTTGAACCCAGAAGTTCGAGGCTGCTGTGAGCTATGCTCCCACCACTGCACTCCAGTGTGGGCAACACAGCAATTAGACTCTGTCTCTAAAAAAAACAGAAAACAAATTTTAAAAATCAAAATTAGGATAAGGGAGATAGGAAGAGAGAGAACCTATCGCTTTCACCCAAACAACTTTAAAAAATAATAATAATAATAATAGATACGAGCCCTGGCTATGTTGCCCAGGCTGATCTTGAACTTCTAGACACAAGCGATCCCCCCACTTTGGATTCCTGGAGTGCTGGGATTACAGTCAAGAGCCACTGAACCAGACTCCAATTTAGCAGAGAATCATGCAGTCAGCATCCCTACCCAGTTGAATGGACTGGGTAAGTGAAAGAAATTAAGAAAGCAATGAGCACCATCTAGTGGCCAAAATTTTTATTTTCCCTCACAATATTTTATCCTTACCTTATGTTACCAATGAGTTTGTTTAAACTTACAGCCTGTCTCCCCTCCTTACTGGAATATAAGGTCCAGCGGGCAGGGTCTTTGACTTTTTTGTTCATTACAGCATAAGTAGAGTCTAGAAAGATTGCCAGGCACATATACATACAATAAATAATTTTTTCTAATGAATGAACATCTTGTATATACTTTATTATCCCAACTCCATTCCGAACGCTTCTCCCTGAAAGTTTACCATTTAATTATTCAACGTCATATTATTTCATGAATTTTATAATTATTTATATTCTTGTACTATTTATAATAGAATCTTCTCCCTCTACTCCCCACAAAGGATTTCATTAGCATCCCTTCCTTAAAGACTTAGAGAAGCTGGTGTTGATTTATATTCCTAACATTGCTCTAGGGAACTAACTGGCATGAAGCATGTGGCACTAACTTTGGACCAGTATTGTGAACAGTGCTGGAATAAATATGGGGGTGAACACATCCCCTTGATATACTGATTTCCTTTCTTTTGGGTATATACCCACTAGTGGGATTCCTGGATGATATGGCGGTTGTTTTTGGGTTTTGGGGGTGGTGGTTGTTTTTTCAGGAACCTCCAAACTATTCTCCATAGTAGTTGTACTAATTTACATTCCTACCAACAATGTATGAGGCTTTTCTTTTCTCCACATTCTCGCCAGCATGTGTTATTGTCTGCCTTTTGGATGTAAGCCATTTTAACTGGGGTGAGATAATATCTCATTGTAATTTTGATGTGTAATTTGCATGTTTTGAACCCACCTTGCATCCCAGAAAGAAAGCCTGTTGATTATGTTGGATTAGCTTTTTGCTGTGCTGCTGGATTTGATTTGTTAGAATTTTGCTGAGGATTTTTGTGTCTATATTCATCAGGGATGTTGACCTGATGTTTTCTTTTTTTGCGGTGTCTCTGACAGGTTTTGACATCAGATTGATGCTGACCTCATGAGTTAGTAAGGAGTCCTTCCTCCTTGATTTTACTGGAATAATTTCAGTAGGATTATTGATAGCTCTTCTTTATACATCTGGTAGAATTCAGCTGTGAATCCCTCCGGTCCACAGGTTTTTCTGGTTGGTAGGCTTTTTATTACTGATTCAATTTGGAGCCCATTATTAGTCTGTTCAGGATTTCAATTTCTTCCTGGTTTATTCTTGAGAGGTTATGTTTCTGGGAATTTACCCATTTCTCCTAGGTTTTCTAGTTTGTGCACCTAGAGGAGTTCATAATAGTGTCCGCTTTTTTGGGTTTTTTTTCTGTAAGATATTAATAGTAATGTCACATTTGACATTTCTGATTGTGTTTATTTGGATCTTCTTTTTCCTTATTAATCTAATAGTCTTTCAATCTTATTTATTCTTCCAAAGAAACAAGCTTTGGTTTTATTGATCTTTTGTACAGATTTTGCATCTCAATTTCATTCAGTTCAGCTCAATTTTGGTCATTTATCTTTTGTTAGCTTTGGAGTTGGTTTGCTCTTATTTTTCTAGTTCCTCTAAGTATGATGGTAGGTTGTTCATTGAGATCTTTCTAACTTCCTGATGTATGTGTTTAGCACTATAAACTTTCTTCTTATCCCTGCTTCAACTGTGTTCCCAGACATTCTGACATGTTGTATCTTTGTTTTCATTAGTTTGAAAGACTTTTTTGATTTCTACCTTAATTTCATTGTTTACTGAAATGTCATCCAGGAGCAGATTGTTTAATTTCCATGTAATTACATGGTTTTGAGAGATCTTCGCAGTATTTCTATTTTTATTGTATTGTAGTCCTAGAGTGTGGCTGGTACTATTTCAGTTTTTTTTCTATTTGTTGAGAATTGCACTATGGTTGAGCATGTGGGCGACCTTAGAGTATGTGCTGTGTACAGATGACAGGAATGTATATTCTGTTACCAAACTTATTTGTAAAGTCAAAACTCATTTTCCCTTTTTAAAACTTCTTGGAAGACTGTAAAGACTATCTGATTAAAATCACAAATTCTATCAGTTAAGTTGCTATCAATCCAGCCAAACATGTATGTGGATAGACAGACAACAGATAAATAGACACATATTTACCCTGATCAGCCTTTCTGTAGGTTAAACGTACAACTTCTATTATGAAGTTGTGTGTTTGAAATATTTGAACTAATGTTTGTATAGCTATTATTATCTGGCTAGGAGGCTTTAGTTTACTATAATATTCTAATATACACACATAAATATTGCATTTAAAGTAGATACATGAGACTGAAAACTGAGCATAATTCTCTATAGCAGGATTATAAGGTGGAAAATGCATTAGGAACTTACAAACCCACAAGTTAGTTGTCCTAGAGCAAGTCCTTCTTAGTCCCATTGTAGGGTTATAAGATAAGGAAAATGTAGTCTTGCCTCATTGTCTCTTAATACCTAGAAGTCGCAGATACCACTTCAGCAGCATTTCCAGATAATGAGGTATTGCTGATATTTTCCACCTTGTTTTCCTCCCTCACTCCTCTACTGTTACCTGGAAGACCCTTGTAAAAGTAAAGTGGACCACCTTTGGGAATCAAACTAGAATAGTTTGATTTACTATTACAGTAAACAATTACAGGCAAACTGTGACTACATTTCAGGAAAGAAATGTAGAAGAGTTGAACAAAATTGAAGTTGATTTCTTTATCTGCAAATATAGATAGTTGGTCCAAAGCTGGGGTGGCGGCTCCATGATGTCAGGGCTCAGGATCCTCCTCTCTCATTCTATTGCACTACATCATCTTGAACTTGTAGATCCCATATGGTGGTCCAAGAGGGCTGCAGCCATCTTAGACCTGCACCCTGCACCCAAACTGGCAGGAAAAATGCAAACCAAGGGAACAATAAGGGCCTATCACTCCTTTAAGACATTTCATGGCAGCTGCACATACACCTTCCGCTTATATGCCATTGGCCACGATTTGGTCATACAGCCAACCCAGCCATAAGAGAGGGTGGAAATGCAGTCTTTATACCATGTGCCCATGTACTTTGCCGAAACCTGGGGACTCTATTACTACAGATTTTTAAAGGGATTGTGACTGAAAAAAGAGTTTGTTTGGTTTTTTTAAATAGAAGAGAATATCAAATACTGAGGCATAAATAGCAGCCCACCCTAAGGTTCCTCTTTCCCTTTTTTGTAAGTGTTATAACCAGTGTTATAGTACTTACTAAGAACTGAGCACTGTCCTAAGTATTGTTTGTTTTGGTTTGGTCGTTTGATTGATTCATTAAATTGTAATCCTTACAATAACACTCTGAGTAAGGTTCTATTATTCACATTTTACAATTGAGAAAACTGAAGCACAGAAAAATGAAATAACTTGCTCACGGTAACACAGCTAGAAAATTGCAGAGGTGGAATTTGAACCAAGCTATTTGGCTTATCCATTATACTATACAACCTTCTCTCTGCTATATTTCAAAATATTTTTTAGTTCTTTAGATGAGGCAAGGGAAAAGGCCTAATCTACATATTTTTTTTATTCAGAAAACAAATGAGCAGAAGATATAAGTGTAATATACCTATTAGCTAGTAATTTCAAGGACTCGCTTACAGGGCCTTTTTCTACATTCTGGGCCTTTTCGACTCCTATTTCCCTTTCCAGAAACATTTTTGCAGGCTGCTTCCTTATCATTCAATTCTGAGTTCTAATGTCACCTCCTAAAAAAAAAACCTTCCTGACCCTCCTATTTAAATCTGCAGCTATCTCCACCCATTATTGCTTCTTAGTAGCACTTATCACCCTCTAAAATCATTTTTCATACTTACTTGTCTATTGCTTGTCTCTCCCTACCAGAATGTAAGGTTTAAGACACATGTTTTCTCTACCTCATTCTTCCCAGTTGCCTCAGCATCTATGTTTGCAATTAATATTTGGTAAATATGAGAAAAAGAAAAATAGCCCTTGGTGTCAGGAACGGAACTGACACTTAACCTTAGCATTGTTAGGAATTGACTGTGGTGTTGCCCTGTGAAAACATAATCTCACAACACACTAACATCATACCAGGTCATTCTGTGATCATGATGAAGTGAGATTACAAACAAGATCACAGTATTTTTGCCTAACCACAGATAAAAACAAGGTGACTGTGCAAACTACAAAAATATCAAACTATCCTCCTCCCCCAGCTATGATTGTTGCTTCTTTACCAATTACAGCTTTAGCCTAGCACTTTTCCTCCCTCTTTTTAGGTAAGAGGTAGTAAGATTCCCAATCGCGGCGGACTCCACAGCTAATGGGCGCCCTGAGTCACACTCCATAGCCAATCCCTGGCCACATCCAGGCTTGCCCCCACCTGTACACAATAATTTCTCCCTGCACCCAATCGTCTTCCGAACCTCCCTGTACCTAGTTGAAGAGTATATGCTTTTAATCAAAGACTACTTTTGTTCCTTTTTTTAGAACCGAGTAGCAATGCTAACGGCTCTCCCACTCCCTCTAGCCTCTCATCCTCTTAAAATGGAAAAGGAAGACAATCTAAACATAAAACTCAATTTTTAACAAAAACTCTCGTTTCCCTGACACTGCCCTCCCCAAAGAAGTCACCAGTGGTTTCCTTCCTTGTTTTCCCAGAGATTTTTCTTTTCCACTTTTTAAAGCGTCGTTTTTCTTCCCCCTTCCGTCTCACATCTCCTTTTCATTCTTAGTTTGCTAATCAAACTCACATCCAGGAAAGTAAGTTCCTTTCCGCTTTTTAACTCCTCACCCCCATCTCAAATAACAAATACATCCAGGAACTCCTTTTCACGCTCTCTCTAGCCTTGCCCTGTCCTAGGCGCCTTGCAAAGTTATTCTAACCCGACCCCTCCACTTGTACACGCTCAGCGGCCCCATAGCTTGCTCATTCTTGCACACCAGTCCACGTCCCATAACCTACCCCAACCCAATCTGCCGCTTGCATCCGATTTGAGCCCTGGGCCTAAATTCCACATCTATTTGCAAGACCCGCCCGCCTAACTGCAGTCCCACACCGCCGCCTGCCAGAACCAGCGCGTGATCCAGGCGGACTCCACAGCCAATGCGCACTTTGAGTCCGCACCCACAGCCAATCGCCGGCCACGTCCAGGCCCGCCTCCATCCTGTCCCCTTCCTCCCTAAGGCCCAACCCGTGGCTCACCTCTCTCCCTGCTTCATTTCCATACAGTCCGCGATCGCGGCGGGCCTCACACTCCACAGCCAATCCCGTGCCACATCAGGCTCGCCCCCTCCCCGCCCCCTTATTCCCACCAGCCCCGGACCCCCGAAATCCCGCCCCTCCCCTCCCAAAAAAAAAAAAAAAAAAAACACCCCTCAACCAGTCTCCTCCACTCCGAAGATCCCGGCCGACCCCTTCGCCAAAGCGCGCACTGAGCGCAAACCTCAGAGTCAATCCCTGTCCCGGCTCCGCCCCCCGCGTCCGAACCGCGCCCATCCGGGCCCTCAAGCCCAGGCGGGACTCGAGCCTGGAGTGGCGATATTCTCGCGCCTGGTAGGTGAGTAGGGCGGGCGCTTCCGTACGAACTGACGAGAGCCGTCCCGGCTTGCGGGGCTCGGGGACGGAGGCCGGACTGCTCTTCCGGAGCTCCGCCGGAGACGCTTGCGGGGACGACTGCGGGGAGTCGCCCCTGGATTAACAGTTTGAGGGAAAGGCGCCGAGGTGGCTGGCCTCCAAGGGGGAGCCCCGAGACCCCGGCCACCGTCTTGCCGCTTTTACGCTGTTTGGGCTTTTAGAAGGCAGTCTGAGAGGGTGACTTCCAGACTCTTAATTTAAAAATCCAAAAGGAAACCAAGGCTGACAGCTTGCCTCATAAATGAAGCTTAGCGGAATCCAACATTTGTAGGTAAAAGAGAAAAGTAGTCAAGTCTGTTGCTTTTGGAGTCGGGTGGCGCAGAAATCCTCCGTTCCTCCCACGCGCGTGGCTCCTCGGCGGCCACCTGGACTGGGGCTACAGGTCAGCCCTTAGCAAGTCTGACCTCGGGTACTAAAACCGAATTCCTACTGCACCCAGGCAGCCGCAATGCTCCCCTCTGGAGAAGTTTAGTTACACGAATTTCATTTCACAGAACAGCTTTCCAGCAGTTTCAGGCTTTTGTCTCCTTAAATCATGAGCTGAACAACTTTGGCTAATTCTTTCCGCTCTTGTTCTAAAGACGTGGCTTTGAAGCCCATTCTTCCACTGTACTCCCCCATCCAGTACTTTGTTCACCGCCTAGATGCCCTATGTTGTATCAGTGAAACTTATAAACATTCTAGAAGCAACCTAACAAGGTAGAATTATGAAAGGAAAATCACCTTTCCCGTGGTTGGACTCGTAACAATGTGGGCGGTGCATTATTAGCTGTAGCTCTTTCTGCCTCGTGTTAATCTTCCTTGAACTTGCAGTTAACCCAGATGTTCTGGGCTTTGTCAAATTAAATCTCTTCCTCTCCTCCCATGTGTAAAGTAAAATTGGATAATATGGATTTAAGTCTAGAGCTTTAAGCTTCTTATGATTTATTTTGACTGCCTTGTCTGCCTTTTAGCTTTGTATTCGGCCCCCAAAATTCACCAGCTTTCTCAGCTTCAGGCCACCCCAAATCTGCTAAGCATACCTTCTGAATCTTCATTTAAACAGTCTAACTCATTGATAATAAATGGACAATGTAATTTCTATTGATCGTACGTTTTTGAATATGGACTTTATGCATAATATGCTATAAGATTACGTAGATCATCCTGATTCATAAGTTGCTTGGTTTTCTTCACAGAAATTGTTTTTAGGGAGAAACTAGAAAAATACAGTGAAAGTATTGTTTAGAATTAACAGCCATATACCTTTTTATTTTCTCCAACTTTTCTATGACATCTAAATTTAATATATTTATCTCACTTATTTAGTGAAAATGTATATGTAAGTGTGTGTGTGTGTATATATATATAGTATATATATATATATATACTATATATATATATATATACTATATATATATATACAGTGTTGATTGCATTAGAAAATGCTGTCAAAACATGTTTACTTAATAAAATGCAGATAAAAAAATAGTTTGATTCAAAGGTTCTGGATCTACATTTGTCAGCCTGCTTAGATTTCTTGAGAGCAACTTTTTCACCTATGTTTCACCTATGTTCCCACAATGTGATTACCTAGTGAGAGAGTCATAGGTGAGATGGAAAGAGAGCCTAAGTCTAGGTCTTGGAATTCCATCATTCAGTGGCAGATTGTGGGAGAGGTAGGAAGGAAATGAGGGGGATATGGTGTTTCTCAGGGGGGAGAGGGCTTGCCCACCGGTATCTAAAGCTGGAGAGAGCTCTAGGAAAGTGAGAATTGCAAAATGTCCACTGGATTTAACAATATGAAGGTCAAAACTGACTTTAGCAAGAGTTTCCACTATGGAGTAATGGGTACAAAAGTCAGATTGCACTGGGTTGAGGAGCATAGATTTAGGAATAGGAGACAGCTAGTAAAATGAGCAACAGGCAGATGGTAGAGTCAAAAGTTTTATTTTTTGTGTTTTTCGTTTGCTTGTTTGTTTTTATGTTTTTTAACTGGGAGAGACTTAAACAAGGCAAGCTTAATATACAGGAGAAAAGAGGTAATAATCAGTGGAGCAAGGTCTCTGTAGAGGGAATGAGATCTAAGTTGTGGAGAAGAGACTATGCTTTTGAAGGTGGGTAATTTCCTTTTTTATAATGGGAAGGAAGAAACAAGGATTTTTTAGCTTTGGGAAAGTCGAGAGCGCAATCTGCTTGGACTGAGGAGGAAGGTAGAGGGATTTCGTTTAAAGGAGTGTGGGAAAAATTTAAAGAATAATTTTGGATTATGGGAGACAAGTACTGCCTACAAAATAAAGTAGAAGTATGGGAGAGTTTTGGGGGTCAATTTGAGATTGATAACCACAAATCTGTGATGAAACCAATATCCCGTGGGACTTTCTCCAGGAGTCCACAGCTGCAGGGGCCATAGGAAAAGCAGGCACTGTAGTCAGGTTCATCCAGGAATAGGGTTTTACAGACAAGTGAAAAGACAGGCAAGAATGGTTAAGGCATTGTCATGAGCATTATTGAAGTGGTGGAACTGCCTACACTGGGAAATAAAGGAAGACAGGGGCTGATTGGAAAAAGTAGGGGCAGCCTCCTGTAGATGTTGATGATAATTAAGATACTGATAGTTACTGATAGTAAGCAAATCGAAAGGATAGGGCTGGTTGCAGTGGCTCACGTCTATAATCCCAGCACTTTTGGAGGCGGAGGTGGGCAGATTGCTTGAGGCCAGGAGTTTGAGACCAGTCTGGCCTACATGGTGAAACCCTGTCTACTAAAAATACACAAACTTTCAACTGTGTCTTTTGGGACAGCTCCGCCATAATCAGCAAATTCCATTGTATCTTTATGTCCTTAGAGGGTTCCCTCTACCTGCTTGCTTTAACTCAAACCTTATTTATTTATCTATTGTGAAAAATAGAGAAACCAAGGTCCAGCAAAAGTTTGTAACTTGACCTCAGAGAGAAACTTTTTTTTAAGATTGAATTCTGCTTTAATCTCTTAATGTAGTGAATCACATTAATAGGTTTCTTATATAAATCCAACCCCACCTTGGTCATGATGTATTATCCTCATATACTACTGGATTTGATTTGTTAGCATTTTATGTAGAAGTTCTATTGAGTTTCTTATTAACTACATGCTCTAATTTTTCTCTACTATTATTCTTACAGGGTTGGGGTTTATTTTATTTTATTTTATTTTCATGCAGTCAAAGAAACCTGAATTTAAATCTGGGCCCCATTTATTAAATATGTGATACTAGATATATTACTTTCCTGGGACTGCTATAACCACGTTCTACAACCCGGGTGGCTTAAAACAACAGAATTCTATTTTCTCACAGTTGTGGTGGCTTGAAGTTTACAATCAAGATGTCAGCAAGGCCACGCTCTTTCTGAAATCTACTGGGGAATCCTTCCTCGCCTCTTAGCTTCTGGTGGTTTGCTGGCCATCTTAGGCTTGTAGCTGCATAACTCCAATCTCTTACTTCTTCATCACACATTGTTCTTCCTTTGTGTCTCTGTCTGTATGTGGCTCTTCTTTTTTTGAGGCAGGGTCTCACTCTGTCGCCCCAACTGGAATACAGTGGCGCCATCTCAGCTCATTGCAACCTCCACCTCCTGGATTCAAGCGATTCTCCTGCCTCAGCCTCCCAAGCAGCTGGGACTACAGGTGCATGCCACCACACCTGGCTAATTTGTGTATTTTCACTAGAGATGAGGTTTCACCATGTTGGCCAGGCTGGTATTGAACTCCTGACCTCATGATCCACTGGCCTCAGCCTCCCAAGGTGCTGGGATTATAGGCGTGAGCCACCACACCCTACTATGGCTCTCTTCTTATAAGGACCCAATCATTGGATCAGCAACCCACCCCACCCCACCCCACCCCAGTATAACAGTGTGATCTCACCCTAATTTTATCTGCAACAACTCTACTTTGAAATAAAGTCACATTCTGAGATAGTGGGGGTTAGCACTTCCTCTTTGGCTCTTTGGGGTGGGGGAAATACAATTTAACCCATAATACTAGTAAACTCATTTCTCCACACCCTGCTGCCTCTGAGGTTTTGTCTGTTACAATGTTATCACAGTGTTGTCAGCTATGACTACACTCTCAGGGGAACCAGAAAGAGGACAATTGATGGAATTAGGGATATCGGATGAAAAGGGAAAAAAATGATTGAAAGTAGAAAAAAATGTGGGAGAAAAACATATTTTAAATTAAGTACCAATTAAGGCAGCACCTCACTGCATGGCTCAGCATCACCTCAGGCACCGCTCTGAACAGGTGTGCTCTAGTTTGCTTTCAACACCTAACCTTGACATGGAGTTTCATGCTTTCTTCTCACCTCTTCTTTGACCTGTAAATAATCCTAAATTTCTAAAGTCCTCAATTCCAGTGTAACAAACAACTCTAGCTCTGTGCACACCTTTTTGAGGACTAGAATCCAGGTATCCTGATTTTTAGTAATTTCTCCTCCTCTCCATACTGCCCCCCTCCACCTGCTACCCCTGTTTATCTCAAGAAGTTAAAAGAGGTTTCTTCTCTCATTTGTCCATTTACAAGAAAGCATTTTGTTTATACTTGGCTCGAATACCTGAAGAATCACACTGAACTTAAATAAATGGACATCTATTTGATGAAAAAAAAATTATCCTAAGTCAAAGAACTTTGTGATAATGAAGATTCTTCAATATAGTTCCCATTGTTTGATAATACTTTTCCTGAAAATTATCCCATCTGTCTAATTGAGTTAGTATTTTATTCCAGAACACAGGAATTAGTACCACAAGAGTAAGCATGTCTTGATTTAAGAAAACTTAAAATTGAAAGACATAAAATACAATGGGTAACTACTTACTTTCCCGAACACAGGAGTTAGTACCATGAGAGTTAGCCTGTCTTTGAGCAAGGACTTCATGACTAAAACACCAAAAGCAATGGCAACAAACGCCAAAATAAACAGATGGGATCTAATTAAACTAAAGACCTCTGCACAGCAAAAGAAACTATCATTAGAGTGAACCAGCAATCAACAGAATGGAAATAAAGTTTGGCAATCTACCCATCTGACAAAGGACTAATATCTAGAATTTACAAAGAGCTTAAACAAATTTGCAAGAAAAAAACAACCCCATAAAAAAGTGGGCAAAGGATGTGAACAGACGCTTCTCAAAAGAAGACATGTACACAGCCAACAAACATGAAAAAATGCTCATCATCAGTGGTCATTACAGAAATGCAAATCAAAACCATATTGAGATACCATCTCGTGCCAGTTAGAATGGCAATCATTAAAAAAAAATCAGGAGACAACAGATGCTGGAGAGGATGTGGAGAAATAGGAACACTTGTACACTGTTGGTGAGAGTGTAATTAATTCAAACATTGTAGAAAACAGTGTGGCGATTCCTCAAGGATCTAGAACTAGAAATACCATTTGACCCAGTAATCCCATTACTGGGTATATACCCAAAGGATTATAAATTATTCTGTTACAAAGACACAGGCACACATATGTTTATTGCAGCACTGTTCACAATAGCAAAGACTTGGAACCAACTCAAATGCCCATCAATGATAGACTAAAGAAAATGTGGCACCATAAGCACCATGGAATACTTCAGCCATAAAAAAGGATGAGTTCATTTCCTCTGCAGGGGCATTGGATAAAGCTGAAAACCATCATTCTCAGCAAGCTAGCACAAGAACAGAAAATCCAACACTGCATGCTCTTATAAGTGAGTGTTGAACAATGAGAACACATGGACACAGGGAGGGGAACATCACACACCAGGGCCTGTCAGGGAGTGGGGGGTTAGGGGAGGGATAGCAGTGGGTAGCAGGCTAGGGATGGAATAGCATTAGGAGAAATACCTGATATAGATGATGGGGTGATGGATGCAGCACACCACCATGGCACATGTATACCTATGTAACAAACATGTACCCCAGAACTTTAATAATTATTTTTAAAAGTTAGCGTGTCTAGGTTTAAGAAAACTTAAACTTGAAAGACATAAAATGCAAAGGGTAACTACTTACTTTACAAAAGGAATCAATATTTCATAAAAGGATTCTTCTCATAAATAGCCCACTTAAATCATTAGTTTATAATGTGATTTTATGTTCTATTTTGTTACTCAACAGTTATTATAAAGTGCCTACTGTAATGCCAGAGGATACAGTGGTGAACTTAACATACCAGGTCCCTGCTCATGAGCTTATAATTTAATTTAATCAGTAAATAAATGACCAGCCAAACAGACAAATCAGAAAACGCTTTATAGAGAAATAATAATAAAGTAATAGGCTGGTGTGATGTAGAATGGCTAAGAGGCTGCTATAGATTACATGGCAAGGAAAGGTCTTTTTAGTTGCAGTCATCTAAACTGAGATTTTATACACAAGAGCAGGATTTTTTTCTGAGAGTTTCACTCTGTCACCCAGGCTGGAGTGCAGGGGTGCAATTTCGGCTAACTGCAACCTCTGCCTTCTGAGTTCAAGTGATTCTCTTGTCTCAGCCTCCTGAGTAGCTGGAATTTTAGGTGTCACCACCACACCTTGCTAACTTTATTTTTTTGTAGAGACGGGGTTTCGCCATGTTGGCCAGGCTGGTCTCAAACTCCTAGGCTCAAGTGATCCATCTGCCTTGGCCTCCCAAATTGCTGGAATTACAGGCCTGAGCCACCATGACTGACCAGGATTCTATATTCTACTTTTTTTCTTTCTCTCTCTCTTTTTCTTTCTTTCTTTCTTTCTCTTTCTTTCTTTTTTTTTTTGAGACAGTCTCACTCTGTCACCCAAGATGGAGTGCAGTGGCACCATCTTGGCTCACTACAACCTCCACCCTCCAGTTCAAGCAGTTCTCCTGCCTTAGCCCCCAGAGTAGCTAGGGTCTCAGGTGTGCACCACAACATCCTGCTAATGTTTTTCGGGTTTTTTGGGGTTTTTTTTGTATTTTCAGTAGAGACAGGTTTTTGCCATGTTGGCCAAGCTGGTCTCAAACACCTGGCCTTAAGTGATCCACCCAGCTCAGCCTCCCAAAATGCTGGGATTACAGATATGAGCCACCATGCCCGGCCTATATTCTACTTTTTAATAAACATCTAGTATATGGTTTTTCACAGCTAAAGTGTCCTTTAGCCTTAACATTTTGGTAACCTGAAGAGATTTATAGCTAGCTTGAGTGGCCCTTTTAAATCCACAGATTGTCTCTTTTTCTCTAAGATTTGATAACTTAGCTGAAATGCCATCCACTGATACAGCAGCCTTATACTGTAGACTTGAGAGAAATTTCTATTTGCCTAAATGTTTTTAGAAAGCTGAGTTTTCTTTCCACTTCTAAGTGGCAATATTATAATAGAGTTTCAGTGCCTTGATCTTTCATTTACCCGTGATGGATGTCAGTTTCCTTACAGGTAGAGAAGCAATTCAGAATGCATGCCTATCATGCCTCTGGAATCTACTAAAATGGCTTGCTGGAATTTTTGGAGGAAGTACCCACTCAGCATAACCTAAGAGTCACTCATAGGTTCTTTATATTTATCAAGGACCTACTATCATTCATCTTTTCAAACAACTTTTTAAATAACCTGTTTCTAACAACTTTAATTTACTGTTACAAATTGTGCTTTTACTAGTAACTGTTATCCAGAGGATTCTGAAATTTGAGTAGTTCCTAGATTAAAATACTCTGGATTTTATAGCTCTTAGAAATGAAACTTTCACTTACTGAAATGTAATACTCTTGACTAAAAACCTTGTTCTTTGAATTAAGAATATTCTTACAGCTCTCTAGTTTAAAATGATGTGAATATAAATTTATACAAGGAAGAATACATTTATTAGAATGTTTCCAGTGATGAGAGATTGTATCACAGAAAGAACAGTTGAAAGAAAGCAAGCTCACTTATCAAAAATGTTTACTTGGATTTTACATAAGCTTATGATATATCAGCTAGCTCTAAGTGTCTGATAGTGATGTACCTATCATATGTTTATTCCTCTTCTCAATTTTTCTTTTATTTTGTAGGATGTTTTTGGCTCAGAGGAGCCTCTGCTTTCTTATCGGGAGAGCAGAATTCTTGAAGACAATTTCTTCCAAAATCCTCGGATTCTCTACTTCTGCTGTAGGTATTGCTTACTTACAGATAAGTTATTGTACATATTCATAACTGTCTTGAATTCTCTCTCTCTACTTTAATGCCACCATGACCACCTTTCTTCAGGCCCTCTCCCAACATAGAAGTCAGCTGAAGCCAAGGGAGTGGGTGTGCTTACCCAAGGTGACCATATGAAGCCATGGCACTAAATGGGTATTTGTGTGCAGAATCATCCTTTGTGGAACTTTTATTAGACTACATATGCCAGGGCCCATCATGAGCTGTTCTGGTTCTGTATATCTGGAATGTATTTTGAAAAATCTTTCCAGGTGATTCTGATGTATGTACCAGGCAAGAATCACTGGCAATGCATTATTCAGACTTGCGGACTGTTTGGGATAGCACTAAATCCCCTCCATACCTAGCAGTGGAATAGTTGGATTGCATAGTAGCTTTATGTTTAATTTTTCAGTAACTGCAAAAGTGTTTGTACCATTTTAACTACACTGGAAAAGTGTCTACACATCATCAGAGGCTTTGCATTTAAAATAGTCACACAGGGATAAAGAGATAAATATTCTTCCTATTGATGGGCAAATGAAAAAGACTGGCCATTGTTGCAAAAGCGATGTTTAAATCAAGAAAGACTTGTCAGAACCAGCCATATAATTTCCTGTAAACCTACTTAGAATGTTCATTTCATCTACATCATCCTTAGTGTCATTGAAAACCTACTGGGAAGGTTACCTCCAAGGAAGGGAATAGAATGGAGGATGTGCTGTACTTTCCTGTATTACTTGCTTTTTTACAAAAATATTTTACTTATTCTCTAATTTTAAAGAATGTTTTGAATGTTAAAAGAAAAATGTAGATGGGCATGGTAGCTCACACTTTGGGAGGCTGCAGCTAGTGGATCACTTCAGACCAGGAGTTCAAGACCACCCTGGGCAACATAGCACAACCCCATCTCTATTAAACATACAAAAAAATAGCTGGGTACACACCTGTAGTCCCAGCTACTTGTGAGGCTGCGATGGGGGAATCACCTGAGCCCAGGAAGTCAAGGCTGTAGTGAGCCATGTTTGCACCACTGCTCTCCAGTCTCCCGGGAGGGAGAGAGGATGGGAGGGAGGGAAAAAGTTTATTGCTATATAACAAGAGGAAGGAAAGGGAGGGGAGAGGAAGGGAATGGAGGGGAGGGGAAGGGAGGGAAGGAAAGAAGGAAAGAAAGAAAGGGGAAGAAGGAAAGGGGAAGGGGGAGGGGAGGGGATACAAATTGCAATCTCAGCTGGGTGTGGTAGCTCACTCCTGTAATCCTGTAATCCCGTAATCCCAGCAGTGCAGGCAGATCACCTGAGGTCAGGAGTTTAAGACCAGCCTAGCCAACATGGTGAAACCCCATCTCTACTAAAAATACAAAAATTAGCCAGGTGTGGTAGTGGGCGCCTGTAATCCCAGCTACTAGGGAGGCTGTGGCAGGAGTATCACTTGAGCACAGGAAGCAGAAGTTGCAGTGAGTTGAGACCCCGCTACTGCACTCCAGCCTGAGTGACAGAGTGAGACTCCGTCTCAAAAAAAAAAAAAAAAAAAAAATTCAGTCTGAAGGACTAAACCTGAAATGAAGATTAGTCTAACAAAGAGTGGCATGTGATAGAGGGGTTGTCAAGGGAGTATGTGGGAACTCCCTGTACTTTCTGTTCAATTTTGCCTTGAACCTAAAACTGCTGTAAAAAATAGTCTTAATTTTTTAAAAAAGAGCTTCTGAAATTTAAATGTCTACCAGAGAAGCACAAAAGCAACACTGGACAAAACCTTTTCTTTAGGTCTGTCCTTCCTTAAAGAAATCAACTCTCTCCCCGCGCCCCCGGCAGAGTCTCCCTCTTGTTGCCCAGGCTGGAGTGGGTGAGCTCCGCTCACTACAGCCTCTGCCTCCCGGGTTCAAGCGATTCTCCTGCCTCAGCCTCCCGAATAGCTGGGGCTACAGATGCCCGCCACCACTCCCAGCTAGTTTTTGTATTTTTGTAAAGATGGGGTTTCGCCATATTGGCCAGGCTAGTCTCAAACTCCTGGGCTCAAGCGATCTACCCTGATAAGCCTCCCAAAGTGCTGAGATTACAGCCATAAATCACTGCATCCAGCCCAACCCTCTCTTTTGATATGAAAGTACTACCTTTTGGGCCGGGCGCGGTGGCGCAAGCCTGTAATCCCAGCACTTTGGGAGGCCGAGGCGGGTGGATCACGAGGTCAACAGATCGAGACCATCCTGGTCAACATGGTAAAACCCGTCTCTCCTGAAAATACAAAAAATTAGCTGGGCACAGTGGCGCATGCCTGTAATCCCAGCTACTCAGGAGGCTGAGGCAGGAGAACTGCCTGAACCCAGGAGGCGGAGGTTGTGGTGAGCCGAGATCGCGCCATTGCACTCCAGCCTGGGTAACAAGAGCGAAACTCCATCTCAAAAAAGAAAGAAAGTATTACCTTTTGTACATTTAGTCCATACCCTACATCTTTGCCTCCTCTAGTGCAAAGTTACTCATCCTTGTATCTGAGAGAATCTTCTATTATTCTGAGTGGGCAGTAGTTTTGGAGTGTATATATATTGTATGCCATGAACTATGGTTTTCCACTTATGGCTTTGCCTCATTTAATTGCCATAGCACTTGCATGGGGCAGGTATTCATTTTCCTGCTTAACAAATGAGGAAACTGAATTTCAGAGACGTCGGGTAACCTGCCTACTTCACACAGTAGGAGTTTTGATGTTTAATTTTGAACTAAGATCTGGCTTGAAAACTCTTTGCATTAAACAACCTTGAACAATATCAATATACTTAGGATGTAGTTGTATTTTTGGCACAGAACATGGCATGTATGTGAGGGACTGAGCACAGACATGTCCAGATTAAAACTTACCGATCTTCCTGGTGCAAGTGCCCAGCAGAAACCTGTTTCTCAGTCTCAAACCCAAACTTCCAGTTGTCCTGATTGGTTCAGCCTGATTCAGTCCAACTGTGACTAAATTAGAACTGTGATTGGGGGGCTGAGATTACACAGTGTAGGGGGGCTAAGATTACACAGTGTAGGGGGCTGAGATTTACACAGTGTAGGCAGGCAGAAGGGGCCCAGGCCTATTGATATGCGCGAGGACAATACTCACACCCTCCCTTCACTTACTCCTCCAAGGTCTTGGCTTGAGCCCAATTTTTTTTAAGAGAACAAATCAGGCTTTTTGTTCTTGGCTTGACCTGACTCCATATCCTGGCATTCCAGCCATGTATTTACATGTTATCAGCTCTTGGATTTAGAGAAATCCTTGTTTGCAGTAAGCTTGTTTCTTTAAAGTAACTGTTAAAAAAGATAATTTTCAGAAAAAGGTTAAATCATGTCTCATACAAATATAAAAAGAGCATGTGCTAAAGATTTTTATTTTACTCATGTTATATGAGGGAAACAGACAGAAGTGAAAACCAGTACAGAGGGAAAGTTAATAAGCACAAATTTCTATGTAGTAAAGGAACTGGATTGCAAATGAAGGCAAAACTGTTTTTTCCACAGGATAGAGGGAAGATAATCAAAACTAGAACTGGAGTTCGCATGCCTATCACTTAGCTTCAACTTATAAAAGCACAGAATAACTGAAGGACATATTCTAGCCTTGTAAATATCAGCTGTAAGGTTGTGCTGTGACCAGTACATAGTTCTTTTTGGTTTTTGGGGTTTTTTAAATTTTTATTTATTATGCTTTAAGTTCTGGGATACATGTATAGAACATGCAGGTTTGTTACATAGGTATGCATGTACTATGATGGTTTGCCGCACCCATCAACCCATCATCTACATTAGGCATTTTTCCTAATGCTGTCCCTCCCCTGGCCTCCCACTCCCTGACATACCCTGATGTGTGATGTTCCCCTCCCTGTGTCCATGTGTTCTCATTGTTCAGCTCTCACTTATGAGTGAGAACATGCAGTGTTTGCTTTTCTGTCCTTGTGTTAGTTTGCTGAGAATGATGGTTTTCAGCTTCATCCATGTCCCTGCAAAGGGCATGAACTCATCCTCTTTTATAGCTGCATAGTATTCCATGGCATATATGTGCCACATTTTCTTTATTCAGACTATCATTGATGGGCATTTGGGTTGGTTCCAAGGCTTTGCTATTGTGAACAATAGCAAATAAATATATGAGTTCATAAGTCTTTATAGTAGAGTGATTTATAATCCTTTGGGTATATACCCTGTAATGGAATTGCTGGATCAAATAGTATTTCTGGTTCTAGATCCTTGAGGAATCTCCATACTGTCTTCCACAATGGTTGAAGTAATTTACACTTTCACCAACAGTGTAAAAGTATTCCTTTTTTCTTCACATCCTCTCCAGCATCTGTTGTTTCCTGACTTTTTAATGATTGCCATTTTAATTGGTATGAGATGGTATCTCCATGTGGTTTTGATTTGCATTTCTCTAATGACCAGTTACGATGAGCTTTTTTTCATGTTTTTTGGCCACATAAATGTCTTCTCTTGAGAAGTGTCTGTTTATATCCTTCGTCCACTTTTTGATGGAGTTGTTTTTCTTTTGTAAATTTGTTCAAGTTCTTTGTAGATCCTGGATATTAGCCTGTTGGATGGCTAGATTGCAAAAATTTTCTCCCATTCTATAAGTTGCCTATTCACTCTGTTGATAGTTTCTTTTGCTATGCAGAAGCTCTTTAGTTTAATGAGATCCCATTTGTCAATTTTGGCTTCTGTTGATATTGCTTTCAGTGTTTTAGTCATGAAGTCTTTGCCCATCCCTATGTCCTGAAGGATATTGCCTAGGTTTTCTTCTAGGGTTTTTATAGCTTTAGGTCTTACGTTTAAGTCTTTAATCTATCTTGAGTTAATTTTTGCATGAAGTGTAAGAAAGGGGTCCAGTTTCAGTTTTCTGCATATCATATGGCTAACCAGTGTTCCCAACACCATTTATTAAATAGGGAATCCGTTCTCCATTATTTGTTTTTGTCCAGTTTGTCAAAGATCAGATGATTGAAGATGTGTGCTGTAATTTCTGAGGCATCTGTTCTGTTCCATTGGTCTATATATCTGTTTTGATACCAGTACCATGCTGTTTTGGTTACCATAGTCTTATAGTATAGTTTGAAATCAGGTAGCATGATGCTTCCAGCTTTGTTCTTTTTGCTTAGGATTGATTGCCTTAGCTATGCTGATTCCTTTTTGGTTCCCTATGAATTTAAAGTGTTTTTTTTTATAATTCTGTGAAGAATGTCAATGGTAGCTTCATGGGGATAGCATTGAATCTATAAATTACCTTAGGCAGTATGGCCATTTTCACGATATTGATTCTTCCTATCGATGAGCATGGAATGTTTTTCCATTTGTGTCCTCTCTTATTTCCTTGAGCAGTGCTTTGTAGTTCTCCCTGAAGAGGTTCTTCACATCCCTTGTAAGTTGTATTCCTAGGTATTTTATTCTCTTTGTAGCAATTGTGAATGCGAGTTCACTCATGATTTGGCTCTCTGTTTGTCTATTATAGGCATGCTTATGATTTTGGCACATTGATTTTATATCCTGAGACTTTGCTGAAGTTGCTTATCAGCCTAAGGAGATTTTGGGCTGAGATGATGAGGTTTTCTAAATATACATTTATGTCATCTGCAAAAAGAGACAATTTGACTTCCTCTCTTTTCTATCTGAATACCCTTTATTTCTTTCTTTTGCCTGACTATCCTGGCCAGAACTTCCAATACTATGTTGAATAGGAGTTGTGAGAGAGGGCATTCTTGTCTTACGCTGGTTTTCAAAGGGAATACTTCCAGCTTTTGCCCATTCAGTATGATATTAGCTGTGAGTTTGTCACAAATAGCTCTTACTATTTTGAGATAGGTTCCATCAATACCTAATTTCCTGAGAGTTTTTAGCATGAAGCATTGATGAATTTATCGAAGGCCTTTTCTGCATCTGTTGAGATAATCGTGGTTTTTGTAATTGGTTCTGTTTATGTGACGGATTATGTTTATTGATTTGCATATGTTGAACAAGCTGTGCATCCCATAGATGAAGCCAACTTGATCGTGGTAGATAAGCTTTTTGATGTGTTGCTGGATTCAGTTTGCCAGTATTGTATTGAAGATTTTCGCTTTGATGTTCATCAGGGATATTGGCCTGAAATTTTCTTTTTTTGTTGTGTCTCTGCCACGTTTTGGTATTAGGATGATGCTGGCCCCATGAAATGAGTTAGGAAGGATTCTCTCTTTTTCTATTGTTTACAATAGATTCAGAAGGAATGGTACCAGCTCCTTTGTACCTCTGGTAGAATTCAGCTGTGAATCTATCTGGTCCTGGGCTTTTTTTGGTTGGTAGGCTATTAATTACTGCCTTAATTTCAGAACTTGTTACTGGTCTATTCAGGGATTCAACTTCTTCCTGGTTTAGACTTGGGAGGGTGTATGTGTGCAGGAATGTATCCATTTCTTTTAGATTTTGTAGTTAATTTGCATAGAGGTATTTACAAAATTCTCTGATGATAGTTTGTATTTCTGTGGGATTGATGGTGATATATCCCCTTTATCATTTTTGCTTTGCTTTGCTTTGTTTTTTTTTTTTTTTTGCATACTGGCACTTACACACACACAGCAGAAGGTACAAGGACTCAATAAGAGAATACACTCTGTGTTCAGGTGAACCCCCATCACCACCCACACAGAACACTCCGGGCTGAGGAGAAGGAAGGGCACAACCATAAATAAAGACTAGGAGGGAAGGTCACTGCTCGAAGGGCAAACACAGGCAGGGCACACACTGCCAGGAGGAAACAGGACCTGTTCTTTCCCAGGAGAGAGCAATGCAGTGGCACAGGAAAATAGTGGTGCTGTACTTAGATAGAAAACTATGCACTGGAGACTTCCAGATTTGGAAGTCTTCCAGATTTGGAAGTCTCCAGTGCATAGTTTTCTACTGAAGTACAGATTCTTTTCCCAGCTATATTATCTCTCAGAGGGAGTCTAAATTGCTTCCCTTTCATTCGACAGATCTGTTCAGTCAATGGATGTTGAATAGATACAGCATATTCAGGCACAAATAATTCTTTATAAAAATAAAAAACTAGGCCAGGCACGGTGGCTCATGCCTGTAATCCCAGCATTTTGGGGGGCTGAGGCAGAGTGAGACTCCATCTCAAAATAAATAATAAAATAAAGAACAAAATATATGTTGCTTCAAAGTTCCAGTTAAAGCCAGCCATGGTGGCTCACCCTTATAATCCCAACTCTTTGGGAAGCCAAGGCAGGAGGATCACTTGAGGCTAGGAGTTTGAGACCAGCATGGTCAACATGCTAAAATCCCATCTCTACTAAAAATACAAAAATTAGCCAGGTGTGATGGCACATGCCTGTAATCCAAGCTACTCAGTTAGCTGAGGGACAAGAATTGCTTGAGCCTGGGAGGCAGAGGTTGCAGTGAGCCAAGATTGCAAAGCAAAGCCTGGGTGACAGTGTGGGACTCTGCCTACAAAAGAAAAGAAAAAGCTACAAAAAAAGTTTCCTGTTAAATATACACACTTTTGAGTCTAATATAATTGCATTTTTTATGTGTCTTTAAGTCATCTTTCTCTGCTTTACATTTCCACTTTTGAGTTTTGCTTTCATTTCTTCCACCATTATAGGAACATTCTGTTGTTTTCCTCTGCCATCTGGTGGCAAAAGAAAGTAATTTTCCTGGATTTTTGAATGGAGAGTCATACATTAAAAGGCATCCAAAATCTATGAGATAATTTTGTTAAAGTCAGCTTGCTTGGGGGGTGCTTGGTCTAGCAGGAGAAAGAGGGCATGATTTCAGAATACTCCGGCAGCCTTTTAAATGTGGCTTTATCAAGTTACAGCAAACTGTATCCATTTAGAATTACAACTCGATTATTTTGACAGATGTATATGCCATGAAGCCACTGTCACCATCCACATGCAGAACACTTCCATCGCCTCGAAAAGATTCTCAAGTTCCTTTGCAGTCCATCCCTCATGCCGCTGATTTGTCTTTGTCGCCATATATTAGTTTTCGTTGTGTTGTTGTTTAGTATTTTATATAAATGGGATTGTGTAGCATGTACTTTTTTGTTTATGAATGTGAAATTCATCAGCTCGTGGTGTATCAGTAGCTCATTCCTCTTATTGCTTAGTGGTATCCCATTATGTGAATATGCCGTTATTTGTTTTTCTGCTTGCCTGTTGATGGACCTCGGGATTGTTTCCAGTTTGGGACTACTGTGAATAAAACTGTTAGGAACATTTATATACAAGCCACTGTGTAGACATAGGTTTTCACTTCTCCTGGGTAAATACCTAAGAGTAGAATGGTTGGCTTGCATGGCAGATTTATGTTTACCATTTAAGTAACTGCTAAACTGTTTGTTTTCCAAAGAGTTTATACACTTTTATATTCCCACCAGGGTTATAAAGAGTTCCAGCTGCCCAACATTCCTGCCAACACTCAGTTTTCGGCCATTCAGATGGGAATCTAGTGGTATCTCATTGTGATTTTATGTTAATTTCCCAGGTGACTAATGCTGGTGAGCATCTTTTAAGGTACCTTTTGGCCAGTTTTATATCTTCTGTGAAGTGGCTGTCAAATCCTTCCCACTTTTAATTGGATTGAGTTGTAAAAATTGTTTATATATTCTTTATTAAAGTCCTTTGTGAGACACCTGTTCATAAATACATTTCTTTCGTTCTGTGGCTCAGAATCTGCAACTTTTTAAGAGCTATTTGAGCCCACAGAATAATATATAGATTCTACAGTTTTTTTAAGTCAAGCAATAATAATCATTAACATTTTTGGAGTGTTTATCTCTCAGTCCCTCTGTGGTCATGAAGGTGGCAGATGTGACTCTGTTTAGTCTGAAGTAAAGAAATGCAAACTGAGAGAGTGGGTACAAATGGAGATGAAGCAAAGCCCTGTGATAGGCAAGTTTCTGTTACCATTCAGCCTGGCTGCACCTCTGCCTTTCCCTTGGTAACATGAGCTTTCTAATGAATTATCCCTTTTCACCTAAACTGTTTAGGATTGAGTTTGCCTCATGCAACTAAGAGATCTGATTACTATTAACTTTGGAGCTTCAAAGGCATCTTATGCACTGGTCTCTTCCTCACCGTCCAACCTGAAGCATGTACTCTGCCCCTTAGCAAAAATCATAACTCCACTAGATGTGGAGGCTCATGTCTATAATCCCAGCACTTTGAGAGGCCAAGCCAAGAAGATGGTGTGAAGCCAGGAGTTCGAGTCCAGCCTGGGCAAAGCAAGACCCTCTCTACAAATGAATGTTTAAAAAAAAATTAAGGTCAGGCATAAAGGCTAACACCAGTAATCCCAACACTTTGAAAGGCCAAGGCAAGAGGATCACTTGAACCCAGGAATTTGAGACCAGGCTAGGCAACATAGCAAGATTCTATCTCTATCAAAAAACAAAAAATACTAATAATAAGAAGAAAATTAGCCAGGTAGGGTATCACACACCTGTAGTCTTAACTACTCAGGAGGCTGAGGTGGGAGGATAACTTGAACTTGGGCAGCGGATGCTGCAGTGAGCCATGATTGCAGCACTGCACTCCAGCCTGAGCAACAGAGCAAGACTGTCTCAAAAAAAAAAAACAAAAAAGGCATACTGGCACATGCCTGTCATCCCAGCTACTTACTTAGGAGGCTGAGGTGGAGATTGCTTTAGCCAGGAGGTTGAGGCTGCAGTGACCTATGATGGTGGCACTGCACTTCAGCCTGGGTAACAGAGCAAGACCCTGTCTCAAAAAAAAAAAAAAAAAAAGACAACTCTACCCAGAGAAGTAACAAAATCTCATGGAAGCATGAGCAGTCAACACAATTCTATAGCAGGAAAAAAAAGGCAAAAAAGCTAGGAAGGAACATAACGAAGTTTCTTTTTAAGATAGATCTGTATTTAAACAAAAAAAATGCTTAGAAAGTGGGGTAAGTGCTAAGGAATGAATGAATACTAAATGTCATCACTGTAATGGTTGAAACATCAAAATATATGTAACATATATGATACATACATGTATATATTATATACATAAACATAAATACACATAACATTTCTACCTTATAAACTTTTTAAATGTTTAATTTTTGACTCTTTTATAATAACACTTAGCTTAACACATAAACTATACAAACTATTTTAAGATATTTTATTCCTTATTCTATAAGCTTTTTTCTATTAGAAATTGTATTTCATTTTTTTACTTTTTTTTGTGTTAAAAACCAAGAAACGTACTTTAGCCTAGGCCTACCCATGAACAGGATCATCAATAACACTGTGTTCTACACCCATGTCTTGTTCCACTGGAAGTTCTTCAGGGGCAATAACATGCATGGAGCTGTCATCTGCTATGACAACAATGTCCTCTTCTATGATATCCTGAAGGACCTGCCTGAGGCTGTTTTATAGTCAACTTGTTTTTGAATGAGGGTACATTCTAAAATAACAATAAAAGGTATGGTATAGTAAATACATAAAACAGTAACATAGTTGCTTGTATCAATATCAAGTACTGTGTACTGTACATAATTGTATATTCTAGACTTTTATATGACTGGCACTGCAGTAGGTTTATTTATACCAGTTTGTTTATATCACCACAGACACATGACTAATGCATTGTGCCACAGTGCTACAATGGTTAGACACCACTAGGCAAGTAGGAATTTTTAGCTCCATATAGTCTTTTTTCTTTTTTTTTTTGAGACTGAGTCTCACTCTGTTGCCCAGACTGGAGTACAGTGGCATGATCCTGGCTCACTGCAACCTCTGCCTCCTGGGTTCAGGTGATTGTCCTGCCTCAGCCTTCTGAGTATCTGGGACTATAGGCGTTTGCCATCATACCTGGCTAATTTTTGTATTTTTAGTAGAGACGGAGTTTCACCATGTTGGCCTGTCCGGTCTGGAACTCCCGACCTTAGGTGATCTGTCCTACTTGGCCTCCCAAAGTGCTGGAATTACAGGTGTGAGCCACCATGCTCGGCCTGCTTCATAGTCTTATGGGATCACCATCATATATGCAGTCTGTCATTGGCCAAAACATGTTTATGCAGCACATAATTCTGTGCCGTACATATAATGTAAAGCTTCGATAAATGTAAATCAAAAGTTCCTATGTTTAGTTTGATAGAACCAGATAACTACAATATTAAGGATATTGTCTTTCTTGTGATAATTAGTTTTTTTTACAATAGAGCATTCACCTACATCAAACTTTAAAATGAAGGGAAAAATATCAGAGGCCATATAATTAAAATACACAATAGAAACATCAAAATGCATTGTAAAACACTGGAAATAACAAATGCCCAGCAATAGGGGAATGAATGGGTAAAATATGATACAAAAACAACCGAAAATATACGTTGTATTTAAAGTGAAATTTTTATGGCTCAGGAAATTCATAAAATACTTAAGATACAGTACTCTGTTAAGAGACAATGAAAAATATTTTTTAAATGACACAGGATTGCAACTACAAAACCCTACTTCACACATCTAAAAGACAGTGACAGTTTGGGCCCCCCAGCATCCAGGCTCCTCGTGAAAGGGGTACTCACTTCTGCTCTTTTCTTGGTCCTTAAGTGTGGTATCCATCTGCTTCCCAAGCCTGATTCTCTGTTTCCACCTCTCCAGCCATTAGCTTTGTGTTTTATATTTCTGGCCTTTTCTTGCACTTATTATTATTGTTACTAATATTAAACTTTTTGGCTGTGACCCTGGCATCTCTGGATGAAGACCTGATTCACAGCCCATACTACACAGATATCCACAGCCTCGATTCCCCCAGTTTCAGCCCATCATTTAGGAAAACTTTTTCTGTACCTGTTCCATCCCACCTGCCTCAGGTCTTATGGAAAGAGCCCTAAAAATATATCCAATTGAAACTTTGTTGTACTAGGGTCTTAAGATAAACATATAGTACTAGTTTTTTTCATCTGTTTCAACTTTTTTTAAAGACTTAATCTTTACCTTATCTTTGTCTATATTGCCACCTGGTGGTGAATTTCTAGAACTTCATTGTTTTAGCCTCAAGTTAACCAAAGTAGGGTTAAAGATTCTACTTACGATTTCCCTAGTAGTTTTGCCTTAATAACATAGAAGTACAGGCCTTTAATCACCCTGGTAGCTAAAGTCATGTCACAGGGTTAGCTGATCCAGGAATTATACAAGCCTTATAGACATTCCCTTACTTGCCTGGGACTCATGCCCTATGGATTCTCCATAGGATTCCAGATTTATTTTATTTTATTTTATTTATTTATTTTAGTCGAAGTCTCACTCTGTTGCCCAGGCTGGATTGTGATGGCATGATCTTGGCTCACTGTAACCACCACCTCCCTGATTCAAGCAATTCTCCTGCCTCAGCCTTCTGAGTAGCTGGTATTATAGGCGCCCATCATCACACTCGGCTAATTTTTGTATTTTTGGTAGAGATGGGGTTTTGCTTGACCAAGTTGGCCAGGCTGGTCTTCAACTCCTGACCTCAGATGATCTGCCTGCCTCAGGTTCCTAAAGTGCTGGGATTACAGGCGTGAGGCACAGAGCCCAGCCCCAGGTTTATTTTAATTACCTGATACTGGATCTGCTCTGGGAAGTAGTTCTTACTTAGACAGTGAGCACTTGGATCTACTGCTGAATTTTAGTGACTTTGAACATCGTATAGTGTCTTGTAAACTTTGACCAGTGTGTTAGTTCTCTCGGGTTGCCTTAACAAAGTACTACAAACTAGGTGGCTTAGATAACAGCGGTTTATTACCACACCGTTTGGGAGTCTAAAAGTCTGAGATAAGTGTCTGGAGGGCCAGTTCCTTCTGGGGGCTGTGAAGATTATTCTATACCTCCCCACTGTCTTCTGGTGACTACCTGGAAATCTCTGCTTTCCTTGGCTAGTAGGAACGTCACCTTAGTCTGTGCCTTCATCTTCACACAGGGTTCTCACTGTGTCTGTGTCTATGACCACATCTTCCCTTTTTATAAGAATACCAGTCATATTGGATGAGGGTTCACTCTGTTGACCTCATCTTAACTAATTATATCTGCAGTAACCCTACATCCACATAAGGTTACATTCTGAGGAACTGGGAGTCAGGACTCCAACATATGAAACTAAGGGGGACACAGTGCAACCCGTAACAACCACGTATCTCATTATACCTCCAGACTTCATTTCCACCACATTGTTTTTCACAATTATTTGCTGCTCTTCCCTGCTAGACAGTTACATTTCCGTGCCCCACTGACATGAGGCTTAGCCATGAAATTGCTCTGCCCAATAAAATATGAAACGAAGTGATGTGTGCACATCCAAACAGAACCTTTTAAGAGCTTTTTCCCTCTGACTTCAAACAGGCAGTGTTCCAGATGGAGGCTGTTTCATCAGCCTATGTCTCAGAATGACAGTGACACAGACCAGGGCAGCAGCTGAACCTTAGTAGATGTGCAGTATGAACAAGAAAACCTTTATGATTTTAGGTGACCAAGACTTTGGGGTCATTTATCACTGAAGTATAAATTAACTTTAGCTGACTGACACAGCTAACTGATACCATAACTTTACCCCTGTAAAGTGAGTGAGGTGGTTTTTTTTTTTAATTCATTCATCAGATAGTTATTGAAAACTTGCTATGTGCTAGGCATAGAACTATATGTTGGACACTGTGATGGTGTCACCTTGGCTATGACATGGTACCCAGATATTTGACAAACACCAGTCTAGATATTTCTGTGAAGGTATATTTTAGATGAGATTAACATTTAAATCAGTAGACTTTCAGTAAAGCCAATTACCATCCATAATATGGGTGGGCTTCATTCAGTCGAAGACCTTAAGAGGAAAAGACTGAGGTCCTCGAGGAAGAGGGAGTTCTTCTGACTCCAGCTGCAGCATCAGTTCTTCCCTGAGTCTCCAGCCTGCTCTGCAGATTTCAGATTTGCCAACCCCCACAAACAACACAAGCCAGTTCCTTAAAATAAATCTCTCACCCATTCTATTGGCGCCATTTCTCTGGAGAACCCTGACTAACATAGACAGACATCAGGGAACAAGCTACGCTTCAGTCTAAGGGAAGATACACACAGTAGATTCTTGAATATGTTTCATTCCACATCATTTCATTATAATGTTGGTAAGGAAAAAAATTGATTTCAGGCCAGGACCAATGTCAATGTGGAGTTTGTACATTCTTCCCGTATCTGCATGGGTGTTCTCTGGGCACTCCAGTTTCCTCCCACATCCCAAAGCTGTGTACATGAGGTGAACTGGCATGTCTTAATGGTCCCGGTCTGAGTGAGTGTGGATGAGTGCAAGTGTACCCCGCAATGGGATGGCATCCTGTCCAGGGTTGGTTCTCAGGATAGGTTCCAGCCACTGCAATCCTGAACTGGGATAATTGGTCAAATAATTATCTTACTTTTTGTTAGTCTTTCTTAAATATATATATAGCTCACATTTATTTCAATGTTTCATATTAGAAGTGTTTCAGTCTTTATTTAGAAGTGTAGTAATCTGTTTGTGACCAGAAATATACCGAAGGAACTGAACCCTTATTTATCTCAATTAGCCTATGGTAAAATTGGTCATGCTGTATATCATTTTGCTTAGGGCTACAGTTTCCAGGAACCTATATGACACTTTTAAGTGATGATTTACTGTACTGCATTTAATGGAAACACATAGGAGAAGCACCTGACCCTGACTAGTGGAATCAAAGAAGGCTTTCGGGAGGGAATGAAGTCAAATTTGAGAAGTGCACATGCCAGGTGGAGTAGGAATTAGCCAAGTGCAAGGATGGGGTGGTGGGGACTAGGGATTGGACTGAGTAGAGAACATACATTCTCAACAAAGACATGAGCTCCCCCAGGAGAATAAAATGGGTGCTTGGCAGACAAGATAAATCTTAACTATATCACACTTTTGTCACCAATGAAGCTCAATTCTATCTAACAAAATCGTATTCCTCTTAATATTTAATTGAGGGGAAGGGAGATGACTAGGAAAAATGCCTAAGAAGGCTCCTTAGGTGGGAAATGATAAACAAGTCATTGAGAAACATTGGTATAGAAAGAGTGTTTGGGCAGAGGAGAGATCACACATAAAACTACTGAAATGAGAGAGAACATGGACTATTTGAAACATTAGAATAGGTATGGCATAGAATTGGGAGGGAAGGGGAAACAGAACAATGAGAGAAGAGGCCAGTCTAGAAACAAATTTTAAAGAAAGTTAAACCTGAAAGTACATTCCAACCTCAATTATCTAATTAATTTTAAGTAAAGTTGGACTTTGTGTCTAAATTATCTACAACACATCATACATACTCTTTATGTACGAATCATCCTATGTGTTTGTGGTCACTACTGAATGAATTAAGCTTTAGACATTGTTTTAGAGATAGAAAAGAGCATTTGTTAAGATATATGTTTCTACCTTTCATGCTGGAACTTGGTAGTTCTACAGTTGTTGTCTCTAGAAGGGCATCATGTTGAGATGGGTAATTATAATGCTATTCCAGCAAGCGTTTTAACCTCTGGAGAATTGTCATGTGATTTACTTCACTGGTGTTTCAAAGATTAAAAATATGAGACTAAAAAGGGTATTTTTCTTAGTCCCATTATTTAGAATAGAATGAGAACAATGGTCCGTTTAATAACCATCATCATCTTCTTCCCAGATTGAATTAAGATTACATTAATATTCTATTAGAAAATTCTTTGCAAAAATGCTGTCAATCATTTTTTTATTTCTACCAGCTTGTTAACAATGAACTCAAAGCTAATTCAATACTTTTGAGAGATAGTATAAAACTTAATTTTAGAATCTGAAGAACTAAAAAATTATATGCTACGTGGTAATTATTAACTCCTAGTTTTCTACCATAGCCTTAGCTTAGAAGTTCTTATTATGTAGAAGATAATGTAAAATTATATAATAGTTCTGAGTATGGATTCTGGAGTCAGACTGTCTAGGTTCAGATCCTGAGTTGAACCTGTTTGGGTTTAAATGTTAATAGCTTTTATAAACTTGAGCAGATGTGAAAAGTTGTGGGATCTTAACCTCTCTGTACCTCATAGTTCTAACTATGTAACAGAACTACTACATAGGGTTTGTGTAAATATATGTTAATAATGAGTTAATTATGTAAAGCACTTAGAACACTACCTAGTACATACTCAATATTCAATAATGTTAGCGATAACTATGGAACCCCTTACTGAGTAGCTTTAAAACCATTTGTTGAGTCCTTCCTGATGCCATACAAGGAACTTAATTGTGAATCTCTTAGTACATCTTACCTAAAATGATCTTCGGAGTGTGGCTTAAGATTTTTTTTTAACTGACTTTTTTTTTTTGAATTATTATTGTTTTCTTTACTACTACAAGCCTTCAGACTGATTAGCTTTCTAGGCTAGGATGATACTTTTTGTCCTTAGGTGAGATGAAGATCTAAAGTTCATTTTAAGAAGCACTTCTTACAGCCAAGCATGGTAGCTCACACCTGTAATCCCAATGAGAGACCAAGGTAGGAAGATCACATGAGGCCAAGAGTTTGAGACTAGCCTGGGCAACACCACAAGACCCTGTCTCTGTAAAAAATACTAACAAATAACAACAACAACAAAATAGCTGGGCACAGTGGGATATGCCTGTATCCCAGCTACTCAGGAGACTGAGGCAGGAGGATTGCTTAAGCCTGGGCAGTTGAGGCTGCAGTGACCCAGGATTGCTCCACTGCATTCCAGCCTGGGCAAGGCAGCCATATCTCAGAAAAAAAAAAAAAAAAAAAAAAAAAGAGGCATTCCTTCAGTAGTAGGTAGGAGATGAATTTCTCTTCAGAATTTTGTGTTGGAGTCTAAGATTTATCTTTTAGGGCTACTATTTACAATGTAACAGTAGGGAAAAGGAAGAGTGACCCATGATTTAGTGGCATTTTAAAATTTTGACTAAAGCAATTAAATTCCTTTCAATATTTATATATTTCAGAAAATGTCATTGAAATTCACAAATGCAAAACGAATTGAAGGACTTGACAAAAATGTGTGGTGAGTATCTTAGAACAAACAATAATAATTTAGTGAGGTTTTCCTACATATTTTTATATCTTTAGATGAGAGGTTTTTTTTGCCTCATCCACAGTCTATAAATAAATGTGCTTATTTAATTCATCCATTAAATGAAAATGGAAGGAAGTTAGCAATCCATACACTGAATGTTCATTTAGCACACATGGTGAACACTGGACATATGGCAGAGAAAAGGACAAATGTTGATGCCCTCGTGGCACTTACCTTCCAGTCCAGGAACTTTTCTTATTAGCTCTGTTCTCTAATAGTTGATGAGAGAACTTAGCAGCAGCTGGAATTGTTGAGAAAAAAATATATATATATATATGGTTAAAACGTGGCTAGCAGGAAATTGAGTTTGTAAGGGTTCATAAATTCAGCCATCGTTCTATTTGGTAAACTCATTTTTGTGGGTGGTAAATATTTGTTGGAAACTCACTTTTTTTAAACCTATAGGACTAAACTAGGTCTTATTTTTCAGTTTTGTGATAAGCCTATAAGATGTAAAAAGCAAACTTTATAATTGTAGTACTTATTAATTTTTTTTTTCAATCTTAGGATTGAATTTACCAAATTGGCTGCAGACCCTTCTGTTGTGAATCTTGGCCAAGGCTTTCCAGATATATCCCCTCCTATATATGTAAAAGAAGAATTATCAAAGATTGCAGCAATTGATGGCCTGAATCAGTATACACGAGGCTTTGTAAGTATATCAGGACCATATAGGGCATGAGCTTTTATTTTGGGGGGTGTGTGTGTGCTTTTTTTACATTTATATGTAAGTGACTTTCTGGGACCAGCTGTCCCATCCTAGCAACCACAGGAACTCCTGCCCTTGCCCTATGTCCTGAGATGAGCCTTCCCCTACTTCCAGCCCTTCTACACTTTTCTTTTGGCCCTAACTTTTCTGTTGCTCCAAGATGGGATCCTGTGGCAACAACAAGGTAAGGAACAATATTCTCTTGAGACGTGTCTTTTCTATCTCATCAACATTCATGCAGCCTTAGCACTGACCCCTTATTTAATATACTCTATATCCAACTAGTTACCTTTTTCCTCCCTGTCCCAGCTCACTCCCATCCTTCTGTAATGAAATGCCTATGACAGCCAAAGATTTTCCAGATCAGATGTACCTTTGAACTGTAGACTTGTATCTGTTGTGTCAAAAGCCATGTGATTATCATATGCCTGACCACTTGTCTTTTCCTTTTATGATATTGTGGGAAATAGAGAGGGGAATGGTATAGGAGGAAGCCTGTTTTTTGTCTTTTATACTGATCTAATTACAAAAATCCATAGAAGGGCTTGGCTTTGGGAATCCCACAGGGAAAAACCAGTGAAACTTACCTGTGTCACAGGGTTTGACACTGGTGAGAATTCCTGCTCTTCTAGAGTCTCACTCCCTGGCCCACCCTACAGAACCCCATTTCATACCTACTCAACATAACCCACACCCCGGCCTATACAAATCCATTATGAAAGGCTAGAAATAAACCAACAATAGAGAAAATTAATGACACCAAAAGCTGTTTCTTTGAAAAGATCAGTAAGTAAAAGTTTTAGCTAGATTAATAAAAAAAAAAGAAAAACTCAAAATACCATATGAGAAATGAAAGAAGGAGTATCATACTGTACTGATCATACAGATATGAAAGCAATAATAAGATAATGTTATGAATAATTTTATGTCAGTTCATTGATAACTTGGATAAAATGAATAGATTATTTAAAAGATACAAATTACCAAAACTGACACAAGGAGAAATGAAAAATGCAACTAGCCCTATGTCAGTGAAAGAAAATGAATTTGTAGTTAAAGTCTTCTTGTAAGCAAACCTCAATGAATTACTGGTGAAGTCTATCATGCATTTAAGGAAGAACTATTAGGTTGGTGCAAAAGTAATTGCTGTTTTGCCACTACTTTTTTTTTTTTTTGCTACAGAGTCTCTATGTGTTGCCCAGGCTGGAGTTCACTGGCGTGATCTCCGCTCACTGTAACCTCCGACTCCCTGGTTCAAGCCATTCTCCTGCCTCAGCCTCTTTAGTAGCTGAGACTACAGGCGCCTGCCACCACACCTGGCTAATTTTTGTATTTTTAGTAGAGACAGGGTTTCACTATGTTGGCCAGACTAGTCTTGAACTCCTGACCTCATGATCCACCTGCCTTGGCCTCCCAAAGTGCTGGGATTACAGGCTTGAGCCACCGCGCCTGGCCTGCCATTACTTTTAATGAAAAAAAAAAAAAAAAACATTACTTTTGCACCAGTCTGATAATATCAATTCTGTACACACTCATCCAGAAAATGGAGCAAGATGAAAAACTTTTACTTATTGATCAACAATTTTTGTAACTTGAAATGTAAAGAAATGCCTAATGGTTTTGTCTGACCTTTTAATCAGGGGTTTTGTATCAGGGTAATGATGGTCTCATAAAATTAGTTTCACCAGACTGTGGACATTAGTCACCTCAGGGGGTTGGGAATGAAATAATATTGAGAAACAATTCTAATTTTTTTACACATCTTTGCCTAGTTTTACTTATTACATGAAGCATAAATTATTTTCGTATTTAAAATTTTAATTTTAAAAGCACAAACAGTCATTCTAAGAAATGTGTATAGTGTTTATAGTTGCTTTTCAGATCTCCTTTTGCTAGAATTTGTTAGACCTGCTATTAAAGTAAAATTCAAAGGGACTCAGTTTATTACTCCAGAGCCCAAGATGCTTTCAAACAAAGGCACATGACCTGCACTTGCACTCTTACTCTCAAGGGATACAAAATCAGAGTAGTACCTCAAAAGCAAAAGGGGGAGGTAGATGCTGGACAGAAAACAACAAGAAATATTGACTTAAATACCAAATAAAACAAGGAGGGGAAAAGGGAAAGGAAGTAAGAAAAGGAGGGAAGGGGAGAGAACCTGGAAGAACTGAGGGAGAGGTAATCCAGGAGACCCCCTACTTGCCTCAGACTGTACCTTCATAATCCCTTCACTTCTCTTATGAAAGTAGTACCTTGGATAACCACTGCTCTCTTGACCATCAATGTGAGTAGTGTCTCACTTCCGCCTAACCTTTGCTATCACATCAACACTGGTGTTCATGTCTTTGGTGAATTTGTTTTTGTTCTCTCTCTTTAGTCCATTGGTTGGCATAACCTTCTTTCCAGCAATCAGGAAGAGCCAAGGAGAGGGTATACAGTTAGTACGGGGTTTTTTAACTTATTTTAACTGGGAAACAAATCCAACTCTTTTCAATATGATTTAATTGCTGTCAAAAAATACTAAGAGTTCATCTTTATTCAGAGCAAATACTTGAAATTATATAGTCCCAAACCCCTTATTTACTAAGAAGCTTTAATCATTAGCAAGCCTCCATGACTATTAGTGTGGGAATCCTCTAAATGTAGGAAATTTTAAAAAATTTATTGACATCTAAAAATGTAAATTTTCTTTGGTTAATTATAAACATCAAATCCAAATTTTAAAAATTATTACATTTTAGAGTCATATTACCTCAAACAATAGGTCCTATATTTAAATTCAAGGTTTTGTTCTTATTTTTAATCCAACAGGGCCATCCATCACTTGTGAAAGCTCTGTCCTACCTGTATGAAAAGCTTTATCAAAAGCAAATTGATTCAAATAAAGAAGTCCTTGTGACGGTAGGAGCATATGGATCTCTTTTTAATGCCATTCAAGCATTAATTGATGAGGGAGATGAAGTAAGTATATTAACATTATCATAATATCTATATTAATCAACTATCATTTGTCCCACCTTTGAATCTTTTACTTATATTATGCCCTTTTCTTTTTTTATTTTTAATTATGTTTTAAGTATAATGCATGTACCATAAAGTTCACAAATCTCAAATGTACAGCTGGATAAATTTCTGTGTAACTACAACCCGATAAAGATAAAGATATAATACATTTCCAGTACCCAGAAAGCTCTTCCTAGTCTATATTCTCCCAGAGGTAACTACTCTTCTGTCTTCTATTACCATAGGTTTGTTTTGACTGCTCTTTTACTTGATGTGAATAGAATTATGCAGTGTATACTCTTGGGTCTGGATCCATTCATTTATTTTTGTGTCTGTGAGAGTCATCAATTTTGTTGCATATAGTTTATTCTTATTTTTATAGCCTTTTTAAATAAGGGCAGATGAAAGGGACTACCACTGCTGGGGAAAAAGAATCTTTTGTTTTCATTGCTTTAATCTGAACTTGGTCTACAAGTTTTTGATCAACGTGTTTTTGTGCCCAGTAATTGCATAAGCTATCCCATGTGAGGATGGTGGGGTTTTTTGTTGTTGTTTTGATTTTTTTGTTTGTTTGTTTGTTTTGTTTTGTTTTTGAGATGGAGTCCCCTTCTGTTGCCCAGGCTGGAGTGCAGTGGAGTCATCTTGGCTCACTGTAACCTCCACCTCATGGGTTCAAGTGATTCTCCTGCCTAAGCCACTACTGAGTAGCTGGGATTACAGACGCCCACCACCATTCACAGCTAATTTTTGTATTTTTAGTAGAGAAGGAATTTCGCGATGTTGGCCAGGCCAATCTCAAACTCCTGACCTCAGGTGATCCGCCTGCCTCAGCCTCCCAAAGTGCTGGGATCACAGGCATGAGTCACTGCGACAGGCTGAGGATGTGTTAATGTAACAGGAAGGTTAAATGATTTCTGCTATTTAGTACTGTGATTTATGACCAACTTTTGCACCTATCTCCATCATCTCTACCCCTGTTTTCCATTATAATTCTAGTACCCTTGCTTTAATACTTTTTGACTCATTTATTCAGAAAATACTGAGGATCCAGTATATGCTAAGCACTGTGAGATAGAAGATTTCTTAAAGATAGGTCTTATGCAGTAAGAGTCCCCTGTCTGGTAGAAAACAGACTTGCAAATGGATTAAGAGGAACATCGTGTGTTAGCCAATAGCTGAGAATGTGTAATTTATGGTAGTGACCAAAGGAAGAGGCAGTCATCTCTGCTAAGTCTGGAAAGCTCCAGAGACATTGCTTAAGCTGGTTCTGAAGAATGACTATTTATCCTGATCTATATTGTTAACTCTCTTTGAACTGTCATAGCCCTTTATCATACCACTTTTATGAAAGATGCTGCTATCTGCTTTGTGTTAATGTTATTCTTTTACATCATTGATTCGCTCCACTGTGCCAGGACAAGGTATTTAAGGAAACATGTCAGGGAAGTTCACGGTTTCATATACATAATCCCCTTTAATCCTACAACATAGTTTTTCCTCATACTTTGATGTTGTTAATCCTTTGTTGCTTCTTTCTGTCCACTCTGTTGGGAGTACCCTGAAGCTTAGCCTTCTTTCCTCTATTCTTTCTTCCTTAGTCAGCTTACCTAATATTTTGAAATCATATACATGTCACTTGCTATCATACTGACCTATTTATTGTTTCTTTATAGCATTTATTACTGTCTGAAATTATCTAATGTCCTTATTTGTTTCTCCATTCATTATAAGCCTTTCTCAGTAGAAAGTAAGTTCCAGGAGAACTTTATAACTTTACTGCCAGCACCTAAAATAGTGAGGAATCAATAAATACTCTCAAAAACAGAGAGAGAGGAATTGTTCACATCATAAGAGTAAAGAAATCAAGGTGAAGAGTAGGAGGTATATTCCTCCCACCCTACCGCCCTGCCTCTCCAATTTATTTTCCTTTATTGAGCTCTCACTTTGTATCGAGCATTATATTTCCCACTAGAGTTACAAAGATAGGTTGTCTTAGTCCCTGAGAACTTCACTGATGAGGCTGAGTACAGTGGCTCAGGCCTGTAATCCCAGCACTTTGGGAGGCGAAGGCAGGCAGATCACTTGAGGTCAGGAGTTGGAGACCAGCCTGGCCAATGTGGCAAGACCGTCTCTACTAAATAAAAATACAAAATCTGACTGAGCTTTTGAGAAGAGAGAAACATCTTTACTCGCAGGATAATGCTTTTAAATTAACACTTTATACCAGGGAACATTACAGTGTTCTCTTTCTACATAGGCCGCTGTCTGTCACTGCCTATATATTACTCATATTCTAGATTTTATTTTCTAATTTGAAATATGAAGAAATGCTTAATAGTTTTGGCTGGAATATCCCTTTGAGAATGTGATAGCCCCACACTCCCAGTAAATCTACCTGTGCGCATAAAGAAATTTTATATGTAATTTCAAATGCTCCCACTATGCTTATTTATAGATCTCCCTAAGATACCAAGGACTCCAGTTAAGACTACCTGGAAAAGTTTATCTCCGAGGTCTCTTCCCCTCAGATGTTGGCTCCACAAGGGCAAAGCCTGGCTTTTTTAGTGCTGGATCTCAACACATAGTATAGTGCCTGGCCCATAGTAGTATACAGTATTAATAACATGAATAAATAATTGATAGGTTGTGATCTTATTTGCTTTCATTGCAGGTCATAATAATAGTGCCTTTCTATGACTGCTATGAGCCCATGGTGAGAATGGCTGGAGCAACACCTGTTTTTATTCCTTTGAGATCTGTAAGTTTGCCAATATGGGTCATACGGCAAAGTTTCAAGACTTAAGACGTCTAGAAAATACCAATTACTTTGTCATTGATAAAGTTACTACTAGAGATGTACTGAATATCTTTATTTGTCTAGTTGTCTTTTAAAAATATTTTCAAAATAAGTAATAGACTAAGGAGAACCACAAAATCTTCAGCTAGCCTTACAGTATCAGACACAGTAACCATAGTTACAGCTAGTTCCTGTGAAGGAATATTAACAGCAGTTAATGTTGACAGGGCTTGTTTTTCCATTTAACAGTTGTGAGCGTAAGACTTAGGTCTTTTTGGGCTCTTGAGGCAGAACCACAGCCTAGTTATTTCTGTTTATTTTCTTTGTTAGTCTTTTTCTACTTTTTTTCTTTGTTCCTACTCTAAGGAAGCATTTGTTGGTAATTTACCCAGTTACCTTTGCCATGACTTTCTTTGATTTTTTTTTTCCTTATTAGTTTATTCATTTGTAAGACAGTAAACATGACAATTAAATCATATCTTCATTCTTCATGCTTAGAAACCTGTTGATGGAAAGAAATGGTCTAGTTCTGACTGGACATTAGATCCTCAAGAACTGGAAAGTAAATTTAATTCCAGAACAAAAGCTATTATACTAAATACTCCACATAACCCACTGGGCAAGGTAAGCAAGTCTCTTATCTCCTGATACAGTCTTCTGACCTATCATTTTCTCACATGTTGAATAATTGGCTGTGTTCTTTCCTTTATTATGTGTAGGTATATAACAAAGAGGAACTCCAAGTAATTGCTGACCTTTGCATCAAATATGACACACTCTGCATCAGCGATGAGGTTTATGAATGGCTTGTATATTCTGGAAATAAGCACTTAAAAATAGGTACTGACTATAATATAGAGTCACAAATCTAGATGTGTTTGGGCACATATGGAAGATCTGATTGGAAAGGATCCCAGACCAACTCTAAAATGACACTTAAAAGTAGTATTTGAATGAGCAATACTTTCTTGAATTGATGAATAACTCAAAGGACAAAGAGTCAGAGATTTTGGATCATACTCTAAAGCCATAATACCAGAGAAGTCATTATTTTGCCCAAATCCCTGGCTTCTTAGCAGAAATCCAGCAATTACTTGGTACATAAGACACAGGGAGTTTACTTGTACCTGAAGAGGTTCTAGATGGTCTGTGCAGAACAAGTTACCAAAATGCCAAGTCAACAGAAAGAAATACAGAGGTGGTAAGGTATGCTGCTTGGCCCTTGCTTGAGATTTGGCCATTACTACTGGCCTATCTCACAAATGCCATAGTGCCTGCTGAGGTAGTTCAAACCATGTCAACTAGAGGATTACAAACTGTGCTGCAACCTTTGGGTCTTTGTACCTCCCTTTCCTTTGCCCGGAAATACTTTTCAAAATAATCTGCCTGGCTCAGTCCTTTGGCTCCTTCAGGCCTTTGTCCCAATGTCAGTTTTCATGACCATCACACTGAAGATAGTTAACACCTCCCCCTCCAGCATTTGCTTTGTCCTTTTTCTGTTTTGTTTCGTTTTTTCCTCTACAGTAAATATCAGAATCTATATATTTTACTTCTAAACTGCAGTAATGTAGGGAATTTGTGTTAGTCTCTTCTGCATCCCCATTTTCCATAGAAACTTGTACATGATAGAGAATTAGAAAGAAATTGTTGAATAAATGAAGAGGAAAGATGAAAAGATTAAGGGAAGAATGACTTAAAAATGTGGCAGGAATAGGTAAATTTTTAAATTTAGGCTAGGTGCAGTGGCTCATGCCTGTAATCCCAGCACTTTGAGAGGCTAAAGCAGGTGGATTGCTTGAGTCCCGAAGTTCTAAACCAGCCTGGGCAACAGAGAAACCCCATCTCTACATTAAAATTTTAAAAATTATCTAGATGCAGTGGTCACAGCTACTTGGGAGACTGAGGTGGGAGGATCACTTGAGCCCAGGCACCACTGGCTCACTACAGCCTCCATCTCCTGAACTCAAGCAATCCTCCCACCTCAGCCTCCCAAGTAGCTGGGACTACAGGCACAGACCACCACACCTGGCTAAATTTTTTTAAGAAAAATTAAAATAAGAAATGTAGTACGCTTATATATATTAAATTGTTACATTGTTGCATGTGTCATAATTATTCCTATAGTATATTACAAATTGCTATAGAGATGGGAAGAGAAAGCAATTGTTTGAGGGAAATAAAAAAAGGAGTGGCCAAAAGGTAGAGAATCAGCTAAACAGAGAAACAGAAACTAAATTCCTAAAAGCTAAACTAGCATGTACTTAGGCAAGGGGGTATGAAACATCAAGATACACTTAAGGAAGGTAAATGATTATTGAAATTTAAAAAAAAGAAGAAAGCTCAGTTATTTAAATTTTTTTTTAAGAGACGGGGGCTATTTAGAAACTATAGAGTATAGCATTTGAAGGTGGGAAGCAAGCCAAGCTACTATGATACTAAGATCTCTAGCCTGAACTACTCAGCAGCGATGAGGACTTTAACCAAAGTAAATGTGGAGAGGAGGAGCAGATTTGTAGGGAAGGGCTGAGCAAAGGGACTTGCTGCCTCGCATGCTTTAACCTTCCTGCGTTTGGGTGTCTATGGGACATAGAGGAATAAAATATATCTGGGGACAAGTAGAATTATAGGCCTGATGATCAGAATCAGATTATAATGGGATATATTTTTGGCAGTCATCAAAATGTTGGTGGTTGCTGAACACATGGAAGAGAATGAATTTTCTCAAGGAGAATATATATAAACAGAGAAAGCAGCCAGAGATTTGCAGAATGTGGCACCTTAATATAGTGTTAAATTGTACCAGAGTCCACCACTGCCCATCTTGTTAGTGACCAGAGCCCACCATTGCCCATCTCGTTAGTGACTTCTTCCTCAAGTCATTTGTACTGTTTCCCAGTGGAAAATCAGATTAACATGAACAATTACTTTCTTGTTGTAATTAACTCAGTGTAGCAGTATTCATCCCAAAAGATCACTTCAGATGATCTTGAAGTTTATTGTTTACATCTATTTACTGTAAGCCCTTCAGGGGCTTACAGTGTAACTGATAACATTATTTACTAAAGATATGCAACAGTATTTACTAAAGATATGCAAGAAGTATATTTTAAACTTAGATTTTTTTTTGTTTTAGTTATAACAGCCCATAAAGTTTAAATAAGACCAAAAAAATGAAAGTGCAATTTATTTGCATTAACACTTGGGTACTCTATCAAATACAGTGGTCTTTGTTACATTAAAGATGCAAAATGGCTATTACATCAATTTGCAAAGTTCAACAGTAGTCCTTTAATATATGAGGTATTCCTTTACTTTAAAGGAAGTGATAATCTACATTATACATAGTTTAGATTTTCTCTGGTCAAATAGAAAAGTGGGCATGTGTCATAGTGTTCTTTTGGAGTATTTTGGAAGACCAGAAATGTCTCAGAACTTGAAGGGATATAACTATTTATATCAAGCATTAAAATATTTCTTCTTCAAGTGGACATTCTAAATATTTTCCTCATTTATCTTTTTGGGTTTTGTTTTATTCCACAGAGAATAAAATTATAACTTTTCTGATTAAATACTTTTCCTACTGTTAATTTAGTAGGTATTTCAGGGTAGACTGAAATTACTTATACATTGTTTTGGAAATTTCTGTAGCTGCCTTACATTTTAGTAGGTACTTTACTTGCTTAGATTCCCAGAGATGAGCCTTTATTTTCCCTTTGTGTGTACCAACACTCTTAAGAACAGTACAAAAGCCCCCACTTGTACTTCTGAGAAACAAGGGGAAAAACTTGTGGGTTGCATGGAAAGAACTTCACAACTAAATTACCTGAGGAATCCAAAGTGTGGGTGGCACTCTCAAAGGGTGATGGAATGGTAATATACCAGTTATAACCAATGTCTAGCAAAATTTACAAACTTGCATTTTAGGCCTCCAGGCCTTTGTTACATGCCTTAGCCCAAAATATCTTCCTTACCCTTCTCTGCCTGGCTATGGCCTATATGGTCTTCTATTCTTGCATCACCCTCCATGTTTCCTGCTATTACAGCATTTTTATCACACTGAATTATAATTGTTATTTTATGTGTCTCATGTCCCCACTACACATTAAATTTTTTGAAAAATTGCCTCTTATTCATCTTTGTTTCCTCTAGACCTAGCTTAGTCCCTAGCACCTGGTGGTTGCTAATGAATATTTCATGTATGAATGAATGAATATCTTTATTAAAGATGTTAATCAACTTGAAAACCATTATATAGCTAATTCACGTTATTCATTAGTTCTGCATTTGCAAATTTGCCTACTCCCTAAAATATATGTGTAACCCCAAAATCAGTACTCACAGCACTTCATTTAAAGATTGGAGTCACCCTACACACATTCCCAGTTGAAATCGAACATTTTGCTTCTGTTTCAGTTCACACTATGAGCAATTATTCTCTGTACAGTGATTTTGCTGTTTAAAATGGCCCCCAAGCCTAGTGCTAAAGTGCTGTCTAGTATTCCTAAGTGTTAGAAGGCTGTGACATTCCTTATGGAGAAAATATGTGTGTTTGATAAGCTTCATTCAGGCACAATGGCCATGAAAATATTAAAGAGTGATAGCTAAAAAATACAGGTCTTCTTTTAGGGTAAAAAAATGTTCTGAAATTGGTTATGGTGATAGTTGCACAGGTCTATAGATATACTAAAAAATCACTGAATGGTATACTTTAAATTGGCTAACTACATGATACGGGATTTATAACCCAATAAAGTTGTTAGCAAAACACACACACACAGGTGCACACACAATTACTGGGTTCTACCCCCAGAGTTTCTGATTCCATAGGTCTGGGATGAGGCCCAATGATTTGCCTTTCTTACAAGTTGCCCAGTGATACTGATATTGCTGGTGTGAGATCACATTTTAAGAGCCATTGCTCTAGGAAGCCTGGAGAAATACACTTAGAAAATAGGCAAGATAAAGGGGCCTAAACAGTAATCAGGACCACAACCTAAGCCCTGCCACAGGATTATTATATTGAACATTCAGCCACTGCTAACATTGAACACTGAATGCTAGAGCCCCTGTGACAGCTGCCGCTTAAAGCAGACTGGAACACTGCCTGCTGGCACCCCTGACACTCTAGCACCAGAACTAATTTTAAAATTATTAAATCTATTTACATGTTATTTTGGTACAGCATTACAGTGTTATAACCTTTTCATCTGTGTCTTGCATTAAAGTTACATTATCTAAAAATAAAAAGCTAGAAATAACTACACTGGCTAAACTATAATACATTTATTTTCATTGAACTTATGTGTCTTTGTTGTTTTTAGATTATACTAAATGTAGATTAATTGGAAAGCAATTATTTAACCTTTTTTCTTCCACTGTTTAGCTACTCTTCCAGGTATGTGGGAGAGAACAATAACGATAGGAAGTGCTGGAAAGACTTTCAGTGTAACTGGCTGGAAGGTAAGATGAGTAAGAATTTCACTGCTTAAAAATAGGCCTGTATGGCTGGGTGCAGTTGCTCACACCTGTAATCCCAGCACTTTGGGAGGCCAAGGTGGGCGTATCACAAGGTTAGGAGTTCGAGACCAGCCTAAACAATATGATGAAACCCATCTCTACTAAAAATACAAAAAAAATTGGCCGGGCGCGGTGGCTCAAGCCTGTAATCCCAGCACTTTGGGAGGCCGAGGCGGGTGAATCACGAGGTCAAGAGATCGAGACTGTCTTGGTCAACATGGTGAAACCCCGTCTCTACTAAAAGTACAAAAAATTAGCTGGGCATGGTGGCGCGTGCCTGTAATCCCAGCTACTCAGGAGGCTGAGGCAGGAGAATTGCCTGAACCCAGGAGGCGGAGGTTGCTGTGAGCCGAGATCGCGCCATTGCACTCCAGCCTGGGTAACGAACGAAACTCCGTCTCAAAAAAAAAAAAAAAACAAATTAGCCAAGCACAGTGGTGCATGCCTGTAATCCCAGCTACTCAGGAGGCTGAGGCAGGCGAATTGCTTGAACCTGAGAGGTGGAGGTTGCACTGAGCTGAGATAGCACCACTGCACTCCAGCTTGAGCAACAGAGCAAGACTCCACATCTCAAAAAAAAAAAAAAGGCCTGTATATTATTTTTTGTAGTGTTTTGTGTTTTAAATACTGGCCAGGCATGGTGGCTCATGCCTATAATCCCAGCATTTTGGGACGCTAAGGCAGGAGGATCACTTAAGACTAGGAGTTCAAAACCAACCTTGGCTACATAGTGAGACCCTGTCTCTACAAATACATTTTTAAAAAATTAGTCAGGGATGGTGGTGCATGCCTGCAGTCCCAGCTATTTGGGAGGCTGATGTGAAAGGATAACTTGAGCCCAGGAAGTTGAGGCTACAGTAGGCTACACTCCAGCCACTTGGAGACAGAGCAAAATTGTCTTTAACAAAATAATGAACTAAATAAGCAGATAAATGAATAATTGTATACATATTCAGTTTATAGATTTTTATACCTGGTGATCTTTGCTTATCTTTTGACTTATTTGGCTTTCACGTTGAGTTTTATCCTTTTTGAGACCTAATTATTTCTTTAAAAGTAAGAAAAATTAGGTCATTTTTTTTCTATTATAAGAAATCAACTAATGACACCTTTTTCTTTGCAAATAAGTGTTTAGATTGCTGCATATTCATATAAAAGGAGAAAAAATAATAGTATCTAATATTTTGCCACTTGCTATATACCAGGTTCTAAGTGTTTTACATATACTAATTTCTTTCATTCTCATAACCGTACTATAAGGTGGGTATGACTAGTATCCTCATTTTACAGATGACAAAGCTAAAGCACAGAGAAGTTAAGTGACTTGCCTGAGACTACTTCACTAATAAATTCAAGCCAGAATAAAAACTCTGGCTCTAGGATTCATGCACTTAACTCCTGTATTATTTGTTACAATAATTTATCCAGTTAAAAAAACCAATTCTCTTCCAGCTTCACCTCTCCTGAACATGGGTAACCAGCCAGGCACAGTGGTGCACACCTGTAATCCCAGTACTTTGGGAGACTGGGGAAGGTGGATCACCTGAGGTCAGGTGTTCTCAACCAGCCTGACTAACATGGTGAAACCCCGTCTCTACTAAATACAAAAAAATTAGCTAGGCGTGGTGGCACATGCCTGTAATCTGAGCTATTTGGGAGGCTGAAACAGGAGAATCATTTGTACCTGGGAGGCAGAGGTTGCAGTGAGCTGAGGTCAGGCCATTGCACTCCACCTGGGCAACAAGGGCAAAATTCCACCTCAAAGAAAAAAGGAAGCAGGGCATCAAAAATTAGGCCTGCAAAAGTCTATATACATAGTTTTAATTATGCGTCCCTTCGGCCCTCATTCAGTGTTACTTTAATCTGTAATTCAAACAAGCTTTATTACCAGTTGTTAATCTTCCAGAATATCAGAATTAGCAAACTAGAAGAGAGGACAAGGCTAACTGATTGTAGGCTGCTTACCTTCTGAAAGGCAGAGCTTAGTGATGAAGGCAGAACTTAGTGACTCCAGTCGGAAGCCATTCCATGAAGAGAACAGCATTGAAATGATTCTAAGTACTAATACTGTACTACTTTCATAGTGTAAACTTTTTTGGGGGCGGGGGGTGGATCTTACTCTGTCAACCAGGCTGGAGTGCAGTGGTACATCTTGGCTCACTGCAACCTCCGCCTCCTGGGGTGAAGTGATTCTCCTGCCTCAGCTTCCCAAGTAGCTGGGATTACAGGCTCCCACCACCACTGGATTCAGCTAATTGTTTTTGTATTTTTAGTAGAGACAGTGTTTTACCATGTTGACCACACTGGTCTTGAACTCCTAATCTCAAGTGATCCACCCACCTCAGCCTCCCAAAGTGCTGGGATTACAGGTGTGAGCCACCACACCCAGCCAACATTTTAGGATTTGGCTATATTTGGTATATATAATCGATTTTTTGAAATCTTTTATCTTTTCCTTTCCCAGCTTGGCTGGTCCATTGGTCCGACTCATTTGATAAAACATTTACAGACAGTTCAACAAAACACGATTTATACTTGCGCAACTCCTTTACAAGTAAGTGTTATAGTTAAGACAGGGTAGAAGCATGGTCTTTTGGTGAAGGTATTACTTTTATATTGCATTTTTGAGTTGACTTGGTTCTTCTCTTTCTATCCTTCTGTTGCAGGGCTTTCTAATATAATTTGGAATTTGGGGAGCAGATACATATTCAGGATGGTTTGGGTTTTTTTTTCTTAATACAAGTTTAGCTGTTTAAACATTGCTTGCAGGAGTCTGAAGTGCTACAGATTCTGTGAAGGACAATGACAAAACTAAGCAAAATTACATATGAGCTTGCCCTATGAAAGCAATTCATCTTCTAAGAATTTACTCTAAAGCTGTGTCCTAGTCCATTCTTACACTCAGGTAAAGAAATGCATGAGACGGCCAGGCGCGGTGGCTCAAGCCTGTAATCCCAGCACTTTGGGAGGCCGAGGTGGGTGAATCACGAGGTCAAGAGATCGAGACCATCCTGGTCAACATGGTGAAACCCCGTCTCTACTAAAAATACAAAAAATTAGCTGGGCATGGTGGCGCGTGCCTGTAATCCCAGCTACTCGGGAGGCTGAGGCAGGAGAATTGCCTGAACCCAGGAGGCGGAGGTTGCGGTGAGCCGAGATGGCACCATTGCACTCCAGCCTGGGTAACAAGAGCGAAACACCACCTCAAAAAAAAAAAGAAAAAGAAAAAGAAATGCATGAGACTTAGTAATTTATAAAGAAAAGGGGTTTCCTTGGTTCATGGTTCTTCATGGTTCTACAGGCTGTACAGAAAGCATAGTGGCTTCTGCTTCTGGAGAGGCCTCAGAAAATTTAAAATAATGGCAGAAGGCAAAAGAGGAAGTAGGCATGTCTTACATGGCTAAAGCAGGAGGGAGAGAAGTGGGGAAGTGCAACACACTTAAACAACCAGATCTCACAATAACTCGCTATCATGAGAACAGCACCAAGGGGATAGTGTTAAACCATTCATGAGAAACCACCCCCATGATCCAATCACCCCCCACCAGGCCCCACCTCCAACATTGAAGATTACAATTGGACAAGAGATTTGGATGAAGACACAGATACAAACCATATCAAGCTATTATCTGCACATGTAAGAAGTTATGTACTTACCTGGCTATTCATTGCAGATGACTGAGGATAATCCGTTATCATCTACAGACAATAGGTTATATAAACCACGATCTATCCAAACATTGAAATGTTATATAACCATATTGGTTTCCTACTTGTGCTATAACAAATTACCACAAACTTAGTGACTTAAAACACCACAAATTTATTAAGTCTGCAGTTCTTCAGCTCAGAAATCTGAAATGGGTCTTAAAGGGTTAAAAGCAAGGTGCTGGCATTGCTGTGTTCCTTCTTAAGGCTCTAGGAGGGACCCTGTTCCATGCCTTTTCCAGCTTCTAGAGGTTGCCTACATTCTTTGGCTAACAGTCACATTAATCCATCCTCTGCTTCCATCAACACATCTCCTCCTGTGACTTCAATCCTCCTACCTCCCTTTTTCCTTTATAATCATCTTTGAGATAACATTAGGCCCACTGGATATTCTCCCCATCTGAAGATCCTAAATTCAAATCACATCTGCAGAGTTCCTTTCACCATGCAAGGTAACATATTTACAAGTTCTGGGTTTTCAGATCTAGACGTTGTTGGGACCCATTATTCTGTCTACCAACTACTGAAGAGAAAAGAAACAAGAAAGAAAATGGAAAAATACTATAATTACTGTACTGAGATAAAAAAGATTTCCAAAATATATCATAAAGCAAAAAAAGAAAACAATAAATATTATTTAATATTTTATATATTTATTATGGAAATAGGGATTTATTTACCATCATCCTGTGGATAATTAAACTGCTGAAAAATATTATTTTTCTAGAAGGCAGTTAAAGGGCAAAAGAGCCAGGCATGGTAGCTCACACCTGTAATCCAACACTTTGGGAGGCTGAGGTGGGCAGATCACCTGAGGTCAGGAGTTTGAGACTAGCCTGTCCGACATGGTGAAACCCCGTCTCTACTAAAAATATAAAAATCAGCTGGGTGTGGTGGTGGGTGCCTATAATCCCAGCTACTCAGGAGGCTAAGGCAGGGGAATCACTTGAACTCAGGAGGTGGAAGTTTCAGTGAGCCAAGATCATGCCACTGCACTCCAGCCTGGGCAGCAGAATGAGACTCTGTCTCAAAGAAAAAGGGGGCAAAAGAGTAAAATGTATTGGCTATAGTAAACTTGATTTTTTGCTTCCTTTCGAAAATACCTTCTGAATCAGAAAAAAATCTTATTTAAAAGTTCTTTCCTTAGTGATTCTCTAAAGTAACTCACAATAAAGCAAAGTTCTAACATTTGGTTTTATTATATGTTGAATTAATTTCATCCTCTCAAAATAAATCCATTCATTTTCAACAAATATTTACTGAGTACTGGAGATACAGCAGACAAAAATTTCTGCCCTCATGAAGTTTACAACCTAATTGGTGGGATACAAATAATAAATAAATATTTTTAAAATATGTCAGCTATTGATAGATATGAAGAAGAAAGATAAAATAGGGAAGAGGAAGGATATAAAGCACCAGTGGGAGACTATACAGTGTTAAATAGGGTAATCTTTAAAAGCCTCCCTGAGAAGATAACATTTGAACAACTAACTGAAGGAGTTTAAGCAGCCACATGGTTACCTAGAGAGAAGAGCAAGTGGAAAGGCCAAGTGGTAGACAGCCTTGCCAGCATGTTTATATCAGAGAACAGTACAGAGACTGTGTAGGGGTTCAGTCAGGGTGGTGGGAGAAATTATAAGAGAAAAATTATAGAGAAATACATGCAAACCTTCTTGGAAGGCCAGGAGGTTTTTGCAAAAGCCTCGGGAAGGAATGAGCCTAAAGCGGTGGTTCTTACCCAGAAGCAATTAGGCAGAAGTTGGTACAAAGAAATGTTACAGAGTTTATCTAAAGAGCTTGTTTACCCATGTGGTCCTAAGACCAACCTTTGAATACCCATGGGTGTATGACTGCTCTCTACTCAGGGGATCAACAATGTTACTACCCACAAATGGTGTTTGCTTTAGGCCTCAGAACCTGGCCTTTAACCATTCCACAAATGTGTTGACTCAAAGCCTCTGTCATTAAATCTATATGGAATAAATGCCAGCTATGGTAAGAGCCACAGCTGCTGACTCTTTACAGCACCCTCCTCGGTGTCTGTGAATGGCCTGGACCCCTAAGCCCACACTTTCACTGGATATCCATGTCTGAGTGCATTTGTTCATCTGTTGCTGGGCCAGGGTCTGCAGGTTGGACCCGACAAGACTGGAATGGAATGATCAAGGGAGAAGAGTAGGAAAGCTAAGATCAGACAGGTAGCTGGGAGTCAAATGGAGCTGGGCCATGCACATCACTGTAAGGACTGAATGAGATTGGAAGTCCCAGAGAGTTCTGAGCTCAGGAGTGACTTGGTCTGGCTTGTTTTACAGACTCTGACTGCTTCATTGAGTGAGACAGTTGTTGCAGTGATCCAAGAGAGAAAGGCCACTGGATTGAACCAAGATGGGGATGGTAGAAGTAGTAAAAAGTGATTGGACTCTGAATATATTTTGAAAGTAGAGCCAACATTATTTGTCAATAGGTTACATATGGGGTATGAGAAAAAGGAAGGAGCCCAGGATGATGCTGTAGTTAGGATGGATGTTTATGTCTCCTTTCACTTGGAATTTTCTAAGGCAGTATCTCCTATAGTAAATGAACAAGTTGCCAAGAGAATAAAAAAAAGATACAGCCAAGAATACATCTTTTTCTGAACCATCTTTTTCTCCCTTTCAACTAGGTGCTCTGTTTTGTTCTAGGATAACCGTGTTTAGTTCCAGGAAACCACAGATTTCCAGGCTAACGCAATCTTTTATTTTCCAAGATTTTTGTAGTACTGGAGAATTATTACTAATTCTGTTTTACTGCATTCTTTTGGCATCTCTGTGATCTTGCCCCTCTCTGTCTCCAGTCTCGTCTCTTGCCACACTGCCTCTCTTACCTGCCAGATCCTTAATGTCTTAGTTGGTCTGGGCTGCAGTAACAAATGGACTGGGTGGCTTATAAATAACAAATTTATTTCTCACCATTCGGGAGGTGGGAAAAGTCCAAGATCAAGGCACCAGTAGATTTGGTGTCTGGTGAGGATCTCCTTCTTCATGAATGGCACCTTTTGCAGTATCCTCACATGGTAGAAGGAGCAAGCTAGCCCTCCTTTGTAAGGACACTAATCCTGTTGCTGAGGATCTACCTTTCTGCACTAATCACCTCCTGAAGGCCCCACTTCCTAATATCATCACCTTGGGGTTTAGGATTTTAATATATGAATATGGAACAAACACGAACATTTAGTCCACTGCACTTAAAACATTGACTTTTTCCTTGGCCCAGTTTGCTTTCCTGGCTCTTGAAGAAAGGTAGAGGAATTATTGTAGATGTTCCAGAAACTCATTTCTATCCCCTGTTACACTTTGACCACCTTCCTGGCAAAGGAATGATTCCAGCAAAGATTTGCACACCTATGGGGAATAAGAAAGGCACATTTCTCCTTTACACAGTGAGTTAGCTTTCATTTCCACTCTGTCCCCAAAGGTAATGGTGAGAAGCCAACTACTCTTTGGTTGTTTTTCTGACATATTTAGCAAGTCATTCTACAACTCACCTCATTAAGAAAATATCTTAATGTCTTTTTGTTTCCAAGCAAGCCATCTTTATGTAACAACTCTTTTTCAATTTGAATTTTCATGACTCATTCTCAGTTCTTCACATGAGATTTAATCATTCAGGTATAACTGATTCATCCATTAATTTATAGAGTTTAATATAGGTTCACAGGAATTCAACTTATTTCCTGAGTTACTTCTTTGCCAATAATTTTACGCAGGTCATCTTTATTTATTATACCAATAAACTAAGCAATAAATAACATTCCCATACTCCTTTTCATATTTTTCATTTCTAACAGGAAGCCTTGGCTCAAGCTTTCTGGATTGACATCAAGCGCATGGATGATCCAGAATGTTACTTTAATTCTTTGCCAAAAGAGTTAGAAGTAAAAAGAGATCGGATGGTACATTTACTTGAAAGTGTTGGCCTAAAACCCATAGTTCCTGATGGAGGATACTTCATCATTGCTGATGTGTCTTCACTAGGTTTGTAAAGGCTTTTATTATTTCAACTATGTGGAAATTTATGTGTGAAATTATAGCAGAATTATGGAGAAAAGATTGGTATCAAAGTCATGGCAGCATCTTATCTGTGGAGAAGAATGGATTTTTGCAATGTCAACATTTTCTATAATTATCTTTGCTTTTAGGTCTTTTACCTTAAAAGTGACCATTGTTAAATGGTTATGGAGTCAGTGTGGTTCTAGTTAATCTATTAAACATAAGATTTGCTGTCACTCTTTTCTGGTGTGTAATTTAAAAACACAAGTCTGTGAAATAATATATACTCAGTGTTCATTTGAGTAAAATTTTAGTTTGCTTTTTACCTAATCAGAAAGTACTATTTCATTAGAAAAATAAGATATATAGAAACTTTGAAGCTATCAGGGAATATTTGCCATTTTAGAATGTACTGAAATAAAATAGAGGGAGAATAACATTTATTAAGGTTTCACTTTGTGCCATGTACTTAGAACACCCTTCAAAACATGTTTTGAAGTAAACATTAGCTCCATATTTGCAAGTAATAAGATTTAGAAAGTTTTAAATAACTTGCCTGAAGTCACACAGCTAGATTCTAAATAGTTCTGTTTCCAAAAAGCAATGGTTTTTATATTACCTAAAGTTGTTACATGTAATTCCAACATGCCATACAAACCTAAAGTTAGAAGCATGATAGTGTGTCATATATAACTTAACATTTCTTTGAAAAAAAAATTAATAAAAGTAAACTAAGTAATGGCAGCCATTACGGAGGCAGTCTGCCATAGTAGAGGCACTTGACCATTACTGAGGCAGACCGCCATTACTGAGGCAGTTCTAACTATACCTCTATAAACAAAACCACAAGGAAATTCACACCGCAGCTGGGCAGAGCCCGCAGCAGCTAAGCAACGCCTCTGCTGACAGACTGTGACTAGGCTACTTCTATGCTGGGCAGGGAAGCTCTGAAAAAAGGCAGCAGCATGTCAGGAACTCATAAATAAAGCCCACCTTCCCAGGACAGAGCACCTGGGAAAAAAAGGGAGTTATGAGTTCTGCTGCAGTAGACTTAAACATATCTGCCTAGCAGCTCTGAACAGAACAAAACTCACAGCTCAGCACTTGAGCTCCTATAAGGGACAGACTGTCTCCTCAAGCAGCTCCCTGGCCCCCCTATATCCAAAGAGTAACCTCATAAAGGAGAGCTCAGGCTGACATCTGGCAGGTATCCTTCTGGGACAAAGATAACAGAAGAAGAAACTGGCAGCAACCCTTACTGTTCTGCAGCAGCCACAGGCAATCCCTAGGCAAGCAGCATCTGTAGTCAACCTCCAGCAATCCTACAACAGAGAGGCCTGTTAGAAGGAAAACTAAAAAACAGAAAGAAAGAAATTCCTCATCAACAAAAAGGACATCCACTCAAAGTCACCAACTACAAAGACCATAGGTAGATAAATCCACAAAGAAAGGAAGAAACCAGTGCAAAAAGGATGAAAAAAATCTACAAAGAAAGGAAGAAACCAGTGCAAAAAGGATGAAAACACCCAAAACCAGAAAGCCTCTCCTCCTCCAACGGATCAAAACTGATCACCAGCAAAGGAACAAAGATAGATGGAGAATGAGTCTGATGAATTGACAGAATCAGGCTTCAGAAGGTGGGTAATAACAAACTTCTCTAAGCTAAAAGAACATGTTCTAACTCAATGCAAAGAAGCTAAGAACCTTGAAAAAAGGTTTGACTAAATCCTAACAAGAATAAACAGCTTAGATAAGAATATAAATGACTTACTTAATGGAGCTGAAAAACAGAACACAAGAACTTCATGAAGCATACACAAGTTTCAATGGCAGAATTGACCAAGCAGAAGAAAGGATATCAGAGATTGAGGATCAACTCAATGAAATAAAATGAGAAGGCAAGATTAGAGGGAAAAGAGTGAAAAGAAATGAACAAAGCCTCCAAGAAATATGGGATTATGTGAAAAGACCTAATCTACATTTGATAATTGTATCTGAATGTGACAGAGAGAATGAATCCAGGCTGGAAAACACTTCAGGATATTATCCAGGAGAACTTCCCCAACCTAGCAAGGCAGGCCAATATTCAAGTCTAGGAAATACAGAGAACATCACAAAGATATTCCTCAAGAAGAGCAACCCCAAGACACATAATCATCAGATTCACCAGGGTTGAAATGAAGGAAAAAATACTAAGGGCAGCCAGAGAGAAAGGTCGGGTTACAAACAAAGGGAAGCCCATCAGACTCACAGCAGATCTCTCAGCAGAAAACCTACAAGCCAGAAGAGAGTGGGGGCCAATATTCAACCTCCTTAAAGAAAAGAACTTTCAACCTAGAATTTCATATCCAGCCAAACTAAGCTTCATAAGCGAAGGAGAAGTAAAAGCCTTTATGAACAAGAAATTGCTGGGAGATTTCGTCACCACCAGGCCTGCCTTACAAGAGCTCCTGAAAGGAACATGAAAGACAGAAAGGAGCAACCAGTACCAGCCACTCCAAAAACATACCAAATGATAAAAAGCATCGACAAATGAAACTGCATCAACTAATGGGCAAAACAACCAGCTAGCATCAAAATGGCAGGATCAAATTCACACAACAATATTAACCTTAAATGTAAATGGGCTAGATGCCCCAACAAAAAGACACAGACTGGCAAACTGGATAAAGAACCGAGACCCACCAATGTGCTGTATCCAGGAAACCCATCTCACATGCAAGGACACACATAGGCTTAAAATAAAGGGCTGGAGGAAGATTTACCAAGCAAATGGAGAGCAAAAAAAAGCAGGAGTTGCAATTCTCGTCTCTGATAATATAGACTTTAAACCAACATAGATCAAAAGAGACAAAGAAGGGCATTAAATAATGGTAAAAGGATCAGTGCAACAAGAAGAACTAACAATCCCAAATCCTAAATATATACGCACCCAATACAGAGCACCCAGATACATAAGGCAAGTTCTTAATGACCTACAAAGAGACTTAGACTACCACACAATAATAGTGGGAGACTTTAATTTTCCACTGTCAATATTAGACAGATCAACCAGACAGAAAATTAACAAGGATATCCAGGGCTTGAACTCAGATCTGAACCAAGCAAACCTAATAGACATCTACAGAACTCTCCACCCCAAGTCCACAGAATATAAATTCTTCTCAGCACCACATCACACCTACTCTAAAATTGACCACATAATTGGAAGTAAATCACTCCTCAGCAAATGCAAAGAACAGAAATCATAACAAACAGTCTCTCAGACCACAGTACAATCAAATTACAATTCAGGATTAAAAAACTAACTCAGAACTGCACAACTTCATGGAAACTGAACAACTGGCTCTTGAATATTGACTGGGTAAACAATGAAATGAAGGCAGAAATAAACATGTTCTTCGAAACCAGCAAGAATGAAGACATAATGTACCAGAATCTCTGGGACACATTTAAAGCAGCGTCTAGAGGAAAATTTATAGCAATAAATGCCCAAATGAGAATGAAGGGAAGATCTAAAATTGACATCCTGTCATCAGAATTGAAAGAGCTAGAGGAGCAAGATCAAAAAACTCAAAAGCCAGCATAAGACAAGAAATAACTAAGATGAGAGCAGAACTGAAGGAGATAAAGACATTAAAATCCCTTCAAAAAATCAATAAATCCAGGAGCTGTTTTTTTTTAAGATCAAGAAAATAGACCACTAGCCAGATTAATAAAAAAGAAAAAGAAAAGAATTAAATACATGCATTAAAAAACAATAAAGTCACCACCAAGTCCACAGAAATACAAACTACTATCAGAGATTACTACAAACAACTCTGTACACAAACCAGTAAACCTGGAAGAAATGGATAAATTCATAGAAACTTGTACCCTCCCAAGCCTAAACCAGGAAGAAGTAGAAACCTTGAATAGACCAATTACAAGGGCTGAAGTTGAGGCAGCAATTAATAGCCTACCAACCAAAAAAGTCCATGTCCAGATGGGTTCACAGCCAAATTCTAGCAGACATATAAAGAGGAGTTGGTACCACTCCTGAAACTATTCTGAACAATCCAAAAAGAGGGAATTCTTCCCAAATTATTTTATGAGACCAACATCATCCTAATATCAAAACCCAGCAGAGACTCAACAAAAAAATAAAACTTTAGGTCAATATCCATGATGAACATAGATGCAAAAATCTTCAATAAAATACTGGCAAACCAATTGCAACAGTACATCAAAAAGCTTATCCATCATGTTCAAGCAGGCTTCATCCCAGGGATGCAAGGCTGGTTCAACATACACAAGTCTGTATATGTAATTCACCACATAAACAGAACCAAAGACAAAAACCACAGGATTATCTCAATAGATGCAGAGAAGGCCTTCGACAAAATTCAACAGCACTTTATGCTCAAAACTCTCAGTAAACTAGGTATCAACAGAACGTATCTCAAAATAATAAAAGCTATTTACAACAAACCTACAGCCAACATCATACTGAATAGGGAAAAACTGAAACATTCTCTTGAAATCTGGCAGTAAGCATGGATGCCCTCTCTCCCCACTCCTATTCAATATAGTATTGGAAGTTTTAGCCAAAGCAATCAGGCAAGAAAAAGAAATAAAGGGCATTCAGTTAGGAAAGGAGGAAGTCAACTTGTCTCTATTTGTAGATAACATGATTGTATATTTAGAAGACCCCATCGTCTCAGCCCAAAATCTCCTGAAACTGATAAGCAACTTCAGCAAAGTCTCTGGATATAAAATCAATGTGCAGAAATCACAAGCATTCCTATATGCCAATAACAGACTTAAAGAGAGCCAATCAAGAATGAACTGCCATTCACAATTGCTACAAAGAGAATAAAATACCTAGGAATACAACTAACCAAGGATGTAAAGGACCTCTTCTAGGAGAACTACAAACCACTGCTCAAGGAAAGAGAGGACACAAACAGATGGAAAACATCCCATCCTCATGGTTGTGAAGAATCAATATTATGAAAATGGCCATACTGCCCAAAGTAATTTATACATTCAACGCTATCCCCATCTAGCTACCTATGTCCCTCTTCACAGAACTGGAAAAAACCACCTTAAACTAAATATGGAACCAAAAGAGAGCACACATAGTGAAGTCAATTCTAAGCAAAAAGAACAAAGCTGGAGGCATCACGCTACCTGACTTCAAACTATATTACAAGGCTACAGTAATCAAAACAGCATGGTACTGGTACCAAAAGAGATATAGACCAATGGAACAGAACAGAGTCCTCTGAGGTAACGCCACATATCTACAACCATCTGATCTTTGACAAACCTGACAAAAACAAGCAATGGGGAAAGGATTCCCTGTTTAATAAATGGTGTTGGGAAAACTGGCTAGCCATGTGCAGAGAGCAGAAACTAGACCCCTTCCTGACACCTTACACTAACTCCAGATGGATTAAAGACTTAAACATAAGACCTAACACCATAAAAACCCTAGAAGAAAACCTAGGCAAAACCATTCAGGACATAGGCATAGGCAAGGACTTCATAACTAAAACACCAAAGCATTTGCAACAAAAGCCAAAATAGACAAATAGGATCTAATTAAACTCCAGAGCTTCTGTACAGCAAAAGAAACAATCATTAGAGTGAACCAGCAACCAACAGAATGGGAAGAAATTTTTGCAATCTACGCATCTGACAAAGGGCTAACATCCAGAATCCACAAAGAACTAAAACAGATTTACAAGAAAAAAACAAAAAAAAAAAACATTGAAAAGTGGGCCAAGGACATGAACAGACACTTTTCAAAAGAAGACATATGTGAGTCCCACAAACATGAAAAAATGCTCATCATCACTGTTCATTAGAGGAATGCGAATCAAAACCACATTGAGATACCATCTCATGCCAATTAGAATGAAGATCCTTTAAAAATCTGGAGACCACAGATGCTGAAGAGGATGTGGAGAAATAGGAACACTTTTACACTGTTTGTGGGAGTGTAAATTAGTTCAACCATTGTGGAAGACAGTGTGGCGATTCCTAAAGGACCTAGAAATAGAAATTCCATTTGACCCAGCAATCCCATTATGGGGTATATATCCAAAGGATTATAAATCATTCTATTATAAAGACACATGCACATGTATGTTCATTGCAGCACTGTTTACAATAGCAAAGACCTGGAACCAACCCAAACACCCATCAATGATAGACTGGACTGGGAAAATGTGGTAAATATACACCATGGAATACTATGCAGCCATAAAAAAACAATGAGTTCGTGTCCTTTGTAGGGACATGGATGAATCTGGAAACCATCATTCTCAGCAAACTTACAAAAGAACAGAAAAACACGCCACATGTTCTCACTCATAGGCGGGTGTTGAACAATGAGAACACATGGACACAGGGAGGGGAGCATCACACACTGGAGTCTGTTGCAGGGGAATGGGGAGGGACAGCGGGGGTAGGGAGGTAGGGAAGGGATAATGGGGATAAATGTCAGATATAGGTGATGGGGGGATGGAGGTAGCAAACCACATTGCCATGTATGTACCTATGCATCAGTCCTGCATGTTTTGCACATGTATGCCATAACCTGAAGTATAATAAAATGTATATAAAAATAATAATTTAACTTCCTTATCTGTAAACAGAGAATTATAATTACCTCTCAGAATTGTGGTAACAACTAAATGAGATGATCATGTAACATGGTTAACCAATATTAAGTGTTCAATAAGTTGCAGTACGTTGTTAGCATTATTACTGGAAATTTTATGTTCACCTTAAAACACAGGAGGGAATGGAGGTTAAAATAACAGGTAAAAGGATATTAGGACTTTGTTTTAAAAATACAGGTGAAACTTTCTTCAGTGTCAAAGCTTTTACATGATTAATTTGAAAAGAACCACTAGTATTTAATGAATAAAACAAAGAAGATATATGTCCCAATTTGTTTTGAACAATAAATTATAAAATTTCATTGATTACAGTAACTATCAACATTAGTTGCTTTAGGATATTCAAAAAGATTGAAGAGTACAAGTCAATAATGTTGAAACAATATGAAATGTAGATTGCTAAAAGTGAATGCCAGAGATATATCTTGTCCAGACCTTAAAGCAAGATTGAGGCAAGAGAGAACAGGAGTATATATTTGACTTTTTCCCAAATTTCAAAAACAGTATGGTATATGGAAGCAAAAATGAAAAATAAGGGTAGCATTTGGAAAATCTAAAGAGATATCCTGTATTTATAAATAATGAATAATATGAATTTATTCATTCAACAGAAATGCATTTTGTTACTTATGTGCTAGACACTGACCTCAGGGTTGGGGATAAAATAGGTTACAAAACAAGACACTTTACTTTTGTGGAACTTGTAGTCTAATGATTGGCTATGTGGAAATATAATCATTACTGATGAACATTCTATAAATTTTGTGGTTATTTCCTTAGTAATGATCATAGAATCTTATTTCTAAATGGAAAGACAGCACTCCTCTGCCCTTCCCCTTTTCTACTCTCTTCCTGTGCTGAAAGCTGCATGTATAAGCACCCTGATGTATGTGTGAACACTGCCTTATACGATCAGTAAAGCTCTGTGAATTCACTTCCCACCAAACCATATAGTGTGAGACTCCAGCATATTCTGTGACTATGTTCTGAGAAAATTCTAAGCCAAGCTAATTTAAATAGGAGAAAATATTGAATCTTGATAGACTTAAGTGAAATACATGTTGCATCAGATGAAATTCATAGGCCACCTAATTTTGTGGTTTCAGATCCAGACCTCTCTGATATGAAGAATAATGAGCCTTATGACTATAAATTTGTGAAATGGATGACTAAACATAAGGTAATGTTTATTGTCCTTTGCAAGACCGTATTGTATTTTACAGTTAATTTATGAAGGAAACCTGCTGGTATGCTTTGAAATTAATCAAATGTAATGTTATATGATACTTCACTTGTGACTTTTAAAAGCATTTTTCTTTTTGGAAATTATTGTGACTATTTAAAAGTATCTAGTTGCCTCCAATATCTATAGTCCTAATATTAATATTTGAAGTGTACATAGTTTTCTTACATTTTTCTATTTATTTTTCAGAAACTATCAGCCATCCCTGTTTCAGCATTCTGTAACTCAGAGACTAAATCACAGTTTGAGAAGTTTGTGCGATTTTGCTTCATTAAAGTAAGTCCCCTGCTCTATTGAAAACACATTTATAGTATCCTCATTTCAATTTTTAAAGCATCTTTTTCTTCTATTTCTAAAAATGATACGCTCATATGCAGTTTTTAAATTTTGGCTTACAGCTGTAAAATTAACTGCTTACCAAAACAAAATTCAACCCTTTTTGAAGGAAGACAGCATAATACAGACCCCTTACCATCTCATATGACAATTTCCAGCATACAGTAAAAAATTACTAGACATAGGAAAACACAAGAAAATATGACCTGTAGTAAAGAAAAAAAGAAGTTAATAGAAATAGGCTTAAAGGTGACTCAGATCTAGACATTAGCAGACAAGGACTTTAAAACAAACATTTTAAGCATGTTTAAAAATTTAGAGGTAAACATGGTTATAATAAGTGAACAGAGTGATTCTAACTATTTAAAAAGAAAAGGAACCAAATGGAAATTCTAAAACTTAAATGTATAATATCTGCTATAAGATACTTATGGGGCTTAACAGAGTATTGAAGATGTCAGAAAAAAATAAGAGGTTAACTTGAATACAGATCTATAGAAATTACTCAATCTGAGAAAAAGAGAAATAATTTTTAAAAAGTGAACAGAGACGGGGCCCAAAGTGGCTCCGGCCGGATGTCGTGGCGCTTGCGAAGGCGAGGCCAAGAGTTCAAGGCCAACCAACCTCAGCAACCTTACAACCTCTCAATGATGCAAAAAAAAAAAAAAAAAAAAGTGAACAGAGACTTAGCTATATGAGATAATACCAAGTGATAATATATGTGTCATTGGAGAACCAAGAAAAAAAGAGACACTATAAGAGAAAACATATTTTAAGGAGTAATAGTCAAAATGTTCCCAAATTTGGTGAAAAGCAACTTATGTCTAAAAAGGTCAGTGAAATACAACAGGATAAATATTTTAAAAGCACAACTAGGCAATCGTAAAATGATAAAAACAAAAGGTAAAGGTAAAATACTAAAAGCAACCAGAGGTCAGGTGTAGTGGCTCATGTCTATAATCCTAACACATTGAGAAACTAAGGCAGAAGGACTGCTTGAGTCCAGGAGTTCAAGACCATCCTGTGAAATATAATGAGATCCTATCTCTATAAAAAATTTTTAATTAGCCAGGCTTGCTGGCACATGCCTGTTGTACTTGCTTCTTAGGATTTTATGGTACAAGTGAGACCAGGTTCCAGAGTGCGGGGGAGGCTCAGCTCGCTCCCCAATAGGATGGTGTTCTTCCAGGCTCTTTGTCCCTCATTCACCCAAGAATGGGAGGGAGGACTCCACCGGGCATGGTGGCTTGTTTAAGGAAATATCAGACCCCAAAGAGTTTTGCAGAAAATGATTTATTTAGGCAGAGAGTGGGAGAAAAAGGAGAAAGAAAAGCAGCTTCCACAATGTCGTGGAAGAGGATCCAGATTTGGAGTCCACCCAGATGACGGAGAAGGGGACTTTTAACATGGGAGAAATTCCTGTCTCATTCAAATTTTCTGTCCTATGAAAGGGATTCCTTTAAACTTCCACTGGAGTGATTGACCTTTGATTTTTTTCCCATGTGTATGAAAGTTAAAGACATCTAAGATCCCAGGCAGAGATGTGGGTGGGGGTATGGCGCTGGGAAGTTCTTCCCTTTGAAACTACGCCCCCTTGGGGAGCCGGGAAGAGTATACATTCCCTCAGTCTCCCCTCTGAACAGGAAAGCCCAACTACTGTTGTGACATGGGGGGTTGATTGCTCTTTAGCTACTTCCTGCTGAAATGGGGCATAGAAGGGGCCTGGCAGTTGAGGTTTCCTCCAGAAGGAAGCCTTTCAGGGGTGCAGGCTGATCCTGAGGTCCACGATACAGCTCATAAGCCAAGGACATCCAGGGTTCCAGTTGCAGGATTATTTATGACCTTATGGTTCTAGAATAAATGAACATGGTAAGGAGGTTAAAGATAAAAAACCCAGAGGCCAACAAATATAGAATGGTTCTAAACAGCACTAGGAGAGGATAGAGCCAGGACAGCCATCCACGATACTATTTCTTGAAGGTCTTTAACCCTGTGTTCCATTGATTCCTGAGTTCTTTCTTTGTTCAAAACAACACTTAATTGGTTTACAAAGTAGCAGCATTTCTTCATAGAAAGAGACAGGCTCCCTCTCTCTCTGCTGTTAGCAGATTTAGGGCCCTTTTACCTTGAAGAGCTATGGCAGCCAAAGAGTTAAGCTGTTTTGCAGAGTGAGTTGCCTTTGCAGAGAGAATTAGCAACCTTTTTGTTATTAATTAACTCTTGAGATACCTTATAGTAACTGAATAGAGGTAGTAACTTTTCTAATGCCAGCACCAAGTTTTCCACTATGAAAGGAACAATTGGAATTTGAGAGATAGCAAAGTTAAGAGTTATAGTCCTATTAATGCCAGGATGTAAATTAGACTCATGAGTCATTACTTTCCTGGGTATTTTGTCATAAGAGCAGATATAGAGCCTCTAACTGCTCGCAGGTGTACAAAGGGTCATCTCCTGGAACTTGAGGCTGCAGAGTGGAGGGCCTATGAATTTCTTCGGAGGTGTCCAAGGCTTCAGCCCAGTGTGATGAATCCATGAGTCAATTCCCACCACCTTAACTGACGTTGGGGTAGACAAAATAACCAAAAATGGTCCTTCCCAAGATGGGCCTAGAGAGGGAGGGTCTGAGGGGAGAGATTTAACAAGCACCAAGTCTCCAGGGCAGAACAACTCTTTCCCTTTTTCCCTAGGGTGTCCTTCAGGTAAAGTTTTAAGAGCCTGTTGGGACTTAGCCAAGGAGGTTGTAACTTTTATTAGATCTGCTGTTTCCTTGTATAAGATGATTAGTAAGAAAGGGCTATCCATAAAACATCTCCTAGGGGCTGAGAGAAATATTGGGAGACTGTCCTAGGACTTCTTGGACAGTTATAGACTTGGAGGAAAGCTGTTCAGGACAGAGGAGTAATACTGAGAAGGCTGTGCCAGTGTCCAAGAGGAGATTAACTTTCTGGCCCTCTATAGTCAGCTTTGCCTGGGGTTCTGTGAGGGTTATGGCTTATGCTGGCACTTGCCCTGGCACCCTTACTCCTGCAGTTGAGTCATCTGGTTAGACACCTCAGGCCTTGAGAACCTTCATCCCCAGGGACAGTGTGCTTTCCAGTGATCCCCTTGGCACAGCAGACAAGGACAAGGTGGTCCATTCCTCTGGGGACAATGTCTTATAAAATGTACAGCACTGGTAGCAAGCTCTGCCAGACTGGTGGCTAACCTGAGCCTTTCCCTCATTTGAGCTCCTTGGGTCTGCCTGCCTGAAGGCCATGACTAAGCCTGCGGCTTTTCTCTGGTCTCTCCAGTTCCTTTCAACCTGTTCCTCCTGGTTTCTTGCAAAAGACCGAGGTTCCCAGGTTTAGTTATGATTCTAGACTCTGTTCTGGCCCCAAGGTCAGCTTCTGGAGCTTCATCCTAATATCTGCTGCTGACTGCCTAATAAACTTGTTCTTTAGTATTAACTTACCTTCACTGGAGTCTGGTGACAGAGGAGAATACTTTCTTAGGCCTCCCACAATCGCTTAAGGAAAGCTGTTGGGTTTTATTCCTTTCCCTGAGTAAGGGGGATAACATTGCATGTTCATGGGCTTCTTCCTAGTTCGCCTTAATCCCTCAAGTATGAAGGTTAAGAAATGCCTCCAGCTCCAGTCCCCTGTTCTGAATCAGAATCCCAACAAGGGTCCATGCTAGAGACTGCCTGTCTACCTATGGGAAATCTATCCTTTTCCTCTGATTATCATTAGGTCATGTACTTGACTAAGGTACCAGGTGTCCCCAAACTCTTGAGCTGCTGCTAGAGCAGCCTCTCTCTCATTGCTGGTTAGAGTTTGATGAAGCAGTAGCATGCTATGTTTCCAATCTAATTCAGAGGACTGACCCAGGCCCTGCAGAATATCTATGTACTTGTCCAGGTCATCTGAAAACTTTCCTAAGTCCACCTTAATTTGCTTTAAGTCAGAAAGTCAGAAGCGGGTGTGCACCTTGGTCAGGCCAAATTTTCTTCCTACTGCCTGTAGTGGGCAGAGTCTGGGCATCCTAGTAGCCTGACATACTTGGCTGTCTCGGCCCTCGCTGGCTCCTGTTGGGGTACAGGGGCTGAGGAGCCCTGTCTGGCATTGGTGGAGGTAATAGCCACAGGGAGTCCCAAATGTGGAGGTAGTCCTGAGCAGGGCTGAGTCCTGACAGAGCTGAGGCTTATTCCTTAGAGAAAAGAAAAGTTGTATGTAGGGGACCTCAAACCATTTACCCTTGCTTTTACAAAACAGCTCTAATTGTAGAATAGTGTCATAATCTCTACTTCCCTTAGGAGGCAAGCTTTTTCCACTCGGCTAGGGGTATTTCAGCCATACTGTTCAGCCGAGAAAAATGAGCCACTTCTTTAAAGATTGTCAAATTGATCTCAATTCTCCAGGATACATTTTAATGGTGACTTTATTTTGGGAATAGTAGCACCCATCTGAAATCGAACACAAGGGATGCCTGCATCCCTGATTATTAATTGCAGTTGCGCAATCTGAGGCATCCCGCAGACAGGGCGCTGGATCTGGGGCATCCCCCAACCAGCACCTCATAATTTCTATATGCCCAAGATGTGTGATCTTCTTTGGGCCGCCCATGTGCTGGGCTTAATCATGACACCAGCGCCATAGGTACTCACGCTCACTGTCTGCATGCCTTTAGTGACCGCCGTAAAGACAGGTGGGCTGCTGGGATGGGTGGTTCATGCCAGCAGGCCCCCGAACCAGGCCAGTGAGGCTAGGGAGATGAGTACTAAATATTCCCTGGCAAAAGTCCAATTTACATAGCCCAGATGATAAAACTGCCCTAGGAAGGTAAACTTCTACGGAGGGCCTCAAAGCACACAATTTAAAGAAGGTGGGGCCCCGTGGCTGAAGCTGGAACAATGCCCTCAGGACCCGGACCTCCTCCCCTACCCCATTTTCCATTATGGGAAAATGCTAGGACCCAATTTGACTATGATCTTCTTGATGGAGAAGTTCTGCCATGCAGAGAGCCAGTCCTAAGCAAGACAAATTATACACAAAACACAAAGTCCCACAGCCTTCAGCTTCTGGATTCCCCAAAAGCTTCCCTCGTTCAAGACTGTTTCCACCAGGGATTTGAATCAGCAACCTGCAGCTTCCAGCCCTACCCCTTAACCCACTGTGCTAACAGGCCATTCCTTCCAAAAGCAGACCAGAGAGCTTCCTTAAGCCTCCCTTGAATGAAAATGCTGCACCCTGCAGGGGTGCAGTGTGGGAGCGGGGAACCCGGCCAGTGGACGCCAGGGAGAAGTTTGCCTTCCTGAAATCTGAACCCAGGTGTGGGCCTGAAAACCTGGGCAGGACTTGCAGCCAGCGGGTATTTTTCGCTTCAGACGCTGGCTCCTTACAATGCTCCAAAAGAAAAAAAAACTGCTTGCCACTATAAGTTTGAAAGCCAGATGCATCCCTGTTTGGGCACCTCTTTGCACTGCTGCCTCCAAACTGTTGGACGCCAGAGAGGCTTGCCCCACTGTGCACCAGGCCACTGCGTTCCCTGGTCCCATGCAGGGCCTGGCCATACCTCTCCCCCTCCACGCTGATTTGCTCCCACCCACAGCGCTGGTGACTGGTTTTAACAGCCCGGGCCCACTCCCAGGGCGAACTGCAGTTCCTGTAGTCCCTGTTTATGGCCAGGGCATGAGGCCAGTGAGCAAATGGCCCCGGGAGAGTGCTTGCCTGCTCCACCCCTGCAGGCTCAGTTTTCAGCTGGGAACTTTGCCCAGAGATGCAGTCGGGAGAGAGAGAGGGACAGGGGAGGAGAAAGCCGGTTTGGAAAAAAAAAAGCCGTGCCTTTAAATCTGGCTGGCCTGCACCACCTAAAGACAGGCTGGTTCCTGGATCACCCACCAGGCCCTGCTGGACTCTGCTCCCAAGGCCCAGCATGTGGCTCCCGGTGTTACTTTAAAGCGACAGGACAGATTGCAAGTGAGAGGGGTCCAACTCACTCACCACTCTGACATGCTTTCTTGCCTCCTGGGTGGCTCACCAATGGTGAGACCGGTTCTGGGGTTTGGGGGAGGCTCAGCTTGCTTCCCGATGGGATGGTGTTCTTCCAAGCTCTTGGTCCCTCACCCAAGAATGGGAGGCAGGACCCCACTGGACGCAGTGGCTCATTTAAGTAAATATCGGACCCCAAAGAGTTTTACAGAAAGTGATTTAGGCAGAGAGAGAAAAAGGAGAACAAAAAGCAGCTTCCACAATATCATGGAAGGGGATCCAGATACGGAGTTCCCCCGATGAGGGAGAAGGGGACTTTTAACCTAGGAGAAATTCCCACCCCATTCAAATGTTCTGTCCTATGAAAGGAGTTCCTTTAAACTTCCGTTGGAGTGACTGACCTTTGATTTTTTCACTGTGCATGCAAAAGTTAAACACTTCTAAGATCCCGGATGGAGACGTGGGTGGGGGTATGACACTGAAAAGTTCTTGCCTTTGAAACTACACCCCCTTGGGGACCCCAGAAGAGAATACATTCCTCACAAGGATCTCAAGAGTCCAGCACATCCAGGTAGAAATGTTAATTAACTGCTTATCAGAAACAATGGAGACCAGAATACAATGAAATAACATCTTCTGAGCACTGACATGAAAAAAAATTCCAGCCTAGAATGCTATATCTAGGAAAATATCCTTTAAAAATGAAAATGAATTAGACATCCCTGACAAATGAAAGCTAAGGGATTTATCACCATCAAACTTCTACTTTTTTTAAAAGGTTCTGAGTGTGTTACTGGTGTTTTTAAAATTTTGTTGCTACTGAAAATAGTCTTACTAAGATCAAGACAGTCTATCAACTCACTCATCTTTAAACCTAGTGAGAATAACATAAACACTGTTTTTAATTTTTAGGAACAACCAATAGACCATTCCAGATTTGTTCAGAATATAAATATTAATAACCTAACAGTGTAAACATTCTACTGAAATTTTAAAGAAGGGTAATGCTGTTATTTTTAATCTTATACTGGATTGAGAAATAGTCGTATATTATTTGAAATTGTAAACAAAACAGAAGAAACAAACAACACAGGACTTCCAGTTTTAAAATGGAAAACACAGTCCCTTCCCTAATTTTTTTTTTTTTTTTTGGGGGGGGGACAGAGTTTTGCTTTTGTCACCCAGGCTGGAGCGCAGTGGTGCGATCTCGGCTCACTGCAGCCTTTATCTCCCAGGTTCAAGCAGTTCTCCTGCCTCAACCTCCCAAGTAGCTGGGACTATAGGCATGTGCCACCACTCGGGCTAATTTTTGCATTTTTAATAGAGATAGGGTTTCACCATGTTGGCCAAGCTGGTCTGGAACTCCTGACCTCAGGTGATCCGCCTGCCTCAACCTCTCAAAATGCTGGGATTACAGGCATAAGCCATTGCGCCCAGCCCCCTAGTCTCTTTTTAAAAATTATTTAAAAACAACTGAGAGAATAGAAAACAAATTCCCCAGTGTATGAGGAAAGGTTGCCAAATAGGGAGGGTAATGGCAGAGGGAGGATACCTAGAAAGGAACCTGCTTTTACATCTTCAAATTACAGACAAAGTCAGCAGGCAGCATACTCATTATTGAGAACAATAGGAATAGTCGATGCACTGGCAGCAGGAACTTCTCTAGACCATTTGACTTCGTGGAGGAAAAAGGGCAAAGACGTACAGTCATGTCATTCAGAAGCTATGTGAGGCACAGTGGAAAGGAGACACTGGTTGGGCTATAGAGTTCCTCATTTGCTCCTGTTGTTGTGCTGAAAGCTGTGTTGAAGCAGTGCGGAAGAGATGTATTAAATTGGGGGTAGCCAATTTAATTATTTGGTAAAAAGTGAGGTCTAAAAGAGCTCCCACTCACTGAACCCTACATGAACTGTGTTAATTTTTACTATGACACAAGGAGAATTTCTACTCTTTTCTGGTGCTGCCCCCACTTCTCCCTTATACAACAAAATCAGCAAATCTATCTTCAAATCACAGACAAAGCCAGCAGGTAGCATGCTTATTACCCAGAACAATAGGAATAGTACATGCTTTGACAGTGGGAGCTTACAAAGAGAATTCAAAAATGATTAATAATCAAAGAGGAGGGGTCAGGTACAGTGGCTCACACCTGTAATCCCAACAGTTTTGGATCCTGAGGCAGGAGGATCACTTGAGGTCAGCAGTTCAAGACCGGCCTGGCCAACATGGTGAAACCCCATCTCTACTAAAAATACAAAAAATTGAGCTGGGTGTGGTGGCACGTGCCTATAATCTCAGTTACTCAGGAGGCTGAGGCACAAGAATCACTTGAACCTGGGAGACAGAGGTTGCAGTGAGCTGAGATTGCTCCACTGCACTCCAGCCTGGGAGATGGAGTGAGACTCTGTCTCAAAAAGTAATAACAGTAATAGTAATAATAATCAAAGACAAGCCAACTATGAATCTATACAAAGACACTATAAGGAAAAGAGAAATGTACAAGGAAAAATAAGTATTAGAGAATATTCACCAAAAAAAATGTAGCCATAGAGCAAATAAAATTAGTGCTATTTTAAATTTAAAACCTTTAAAATGAGAAATTAAAGCAGAGATTTTAAGAGTTCAGGGAAGACAGGGTAAGATATTATAAGAAGATCAAATGGGAGCTATCAGAGTTCAGGTAGGAAATTGAAAAGAAAAAATAAGGCTATTGGAAATTATGGTGATGATATTAATAGAAACACCACAAAGAACACTGAATACTTCTGTAAGGACATCAAGGATGGAGATAAGTGAGCAAAAGGAAGTGAAAAGGAACAAATAATGTTTAAAATGTTAGAAAAATTATAGACGCAGAGGAAAAATAAAATATGTAGAGTTGCTGGGGAAAAAAATAAGAACAGAACAAATGGAACCTGGTAATAATTTTATAGCTTCATTTTGAGAACACTTTTGTTAAGAGAGAGAAAGAAAGACATAGCTGGAGATGGAAAGGGAATGCCTTGTCTCAGGAAAAACTGTCACACAATCACTAACACCGAGATATATCTCATTTGATACATTGGGCTTCATCGATAATTCCTTTGGGCAGCTGGATAATAAGATCAAGGCCTCCAGTGGGGCAGGAGAAGAGGATCAGTGTGGTCCCAGACTGTCTTACGTCAGCATTTAATGTTGGCAGATAGTGTGGCAGTAGCTGGTAGTTACTAGGGCAAGTGGACACACCTAACTCCACCTCTTAGAAAGGCTAAAAATAAAAGAATGAAAAAAACATATCAAGAAAATAGAAATAAAAAGAAAGCAGTGTGAATTCAGAGCAAAATAAAAATGATAAAAGTAAATCAATTTAATGCAAAAAATACCACTTTATCATATTATGGGTAAGATGCTCAGTAAACTTACAAAAGTTGTCAAACTTACTATTTCATAATAAGAGAAATGAAAATTAGAACTGCAAAGAAATTTTATCACTTAGATTGGAAACAACCAAAACAACTAAAATGTTTCATAAAACACTCACAAATTGAGAGTGGGAGGATAATTTGTAAAATCTCTGTGGTGGTTAGTTTGAAAATTTCGATCCAGCTGTGAATTCCCATGCCCTTTGACCCAACAATTCTACAAGTGTTTTCCTGTGGATTCACTTGCACATTTTGAATGACTTGTGTTCAAGGATTTTCACTGAGGCATCATTTGTAATAGCAAAACACTGTAAACCACAAAATTATTCACCAGTTGGGGGCTGCTTGAATAAATGATGCTATCTTCAGATCAATCTAAAAGCCTATCAACGACAGATTGGATAAAGGAAATGTGGTATATATAGACCATGGAATACCATGCAGCCATAAAAAAAGAATGAAGTCATGTCTTTTGCAGGAACATGGCTGGAGCTGGAGACTATTATCCTTAGCAAATTAACACAGGAACAGAAAACCAGATATCACATGTTCTCGCTTATAAGTGAGCCAAAAATAATGAGAACTCATGGATACAAAGAAGGGAACAGCAGACACTGAGGCTTCCCTGAGAGTGGAGGGTGGGAGGAGGGAAAGGACCAGAAAAGATAACTGTTGGGTGCTGTGCTTAATACCTGGGTGATGAAATAACCTGTACAACAAACCCCCATGACATGAGTCTACATATGTAACAAACCTTCACATGTATCCCTGAACCTAAAATAAAAGTTAAAAATAATAATAATTATGTATATGTATATATACATATATATATGTATGTGTATATATATATATATATATATATATATATATATATATATAATTTAAAAAACAAAGGTAGATAAATATCTCTGGAAAATATATATAATGAAATCCCAGCGTTGCCTCTTGGGAGAAAAACTGGGTGGCTGAGGTAGATAGGTGAGAAGCTGACTTACTTTAAAACAAATAGTTTGAAATGCTCTCAACTAAAAGTTTCAAGAATTTCTTTTTTCCGAACTATTTCAGAGTAAGTCATCAATGTAATTACTAATGTTACTCCTATCAGCCCCATATACTGTCCTGTGTGTTCTTCACAAACAAGACATTCTCCTACAAAACCACAACATTGCCCTCAAAATCATGAAGTTAACCTTGATATTCCATCTCATCCTCAGATCCAGTTTAAATGTCATTGTCCCAGTACTGTCCTTTTTTATAACAATTCATTAATAAAATGATTCAGGCTAGAGTCATGCATCACATTTAGTTGTCATGTCTCCTTCAAGCTAGAATGGTTTCTCAGGTTTCCTTGACTTAATGATCTTGATACTTTTGAAAATTTTTAACCAATTATTTTTAAGAAAGTACCTCAATTTAAGTTTGATGTTTCCTCATACTTAGATTCAGGTTATACACTTTGATTGGAAACCACAGAAGTGACGACACTCTATTCTTTTCATTGTATCAGCTGGCACATGATTTCGATTATGCCTATTACCGGTGATGTTAACTTTAACCACTTGATTAAGGTGGCATTTGCCAGACTTTTCTACTATAAAGTTATACTTTTTCTTGTTAAATAGTAAATATTTTGTAGTAAAGTACTATGAAAATATTCCATATCTCATTAAGCAGTGTATTTATTAACTTATTTATATGTATCAATATGGACTTCGGGATTTTTATTTTATAATACAGTGGGCTATGATTTATCATTATTATTATTATTATTATTATTATTATTATTGCTTATTTTGATACTTAGATTTTCCTCAGTCTGGCCAGTAGTCATGTAATTACTAATTTAATCAATACTTCTTTTTTTTTAATTGCATTTAGGTTTTGGGGTACATGTGCAGAACATGCAAGATAGTTGCATAGGTACACAGATGGCAGTGTGTTTTGCTGCCTTCCTCCCCTTCACCCACATTTGGCATTTCTCCCCAGGCTATCCCTCCCCAGCTCCCCCACCCGGCCGCTGTCCCTCCCCTATTCCCCCCAATAGACCCCAGTGTGTAGTTTTCCCTTCCCTGTGTCCATGTGTTCTCATTTTCCCTCACCACCTAAGAGTGAGAATATGCAGTATTTCATTTTCTGTTCTTGTGTCAGTTTGCTGAGAATGATGTTCTCCAGATTCATCGATGTCCCTACAAAGGACACGAACTCTTCATTTTTGATTGCTGCATAATATTCCACAGTGTATATGTGCCACATTTTCCCAGCCCAGTCTATCATCGATGGGCATTTGGGTTGGTTCCAGGTCTTTGCTATTGTAAACAGTGCTGCAGTGAACATTCGTGTGCATGTGTCCTTATAGTAGAACAATTTATAGTCCTTTGGATATATACCCAGTAATGGGATTGCTGGGTCAAATGGAATTTCTATTTCTAAGGCCTTGAGGAATCGCCACACTGTCTTCCACAATGGTTGAACTAATTTACACTCCCACCAACAGTGTAAAAGTGTTCCTATTTCTCCACATACTCTCCAGCATCTGTTGTCTCCAGATTTTTTAATGATCGCCATTCTAACTGGCGTGAGATGGTATCTCAATGTGGTTTTGATTTGCATCTCTCTGATGACCAGTGATGATGAGTGTTTTTTCGTATGTTTGTTGGCCTCATGTATGTCTTCTTTTGTAAAGTATCTGTTCATATCCTTTGCCCATTTTTGAATGGGCCTGTTTGTCTTTTTCCTGTAAATCTGTTTGAGTTCTTTGTAAATTCTGGATATCAGCCCTTTGTCAAATGGGTTAACTGCAAAAATTTTTTCCCATTCTGTTGGTTGCCAATTCACTCTAGTGACTGTTCGTTTTGCCATGCAGAAGCTGTGGAGTTTGATTAGGTCCCATTTGCCTATTTTGGCTTTTGTTGCCAATGCTTTTTGGTGTTTTGGTCATGAAGTCCTTGCCTACTCCTATGTCCTGAATGATTTTGCCTAGATTTTCTTCTAGGGTTTTTATGGTGCCAGGTCTTATGTTTAAGTCTTTAATTCATCTGGAGTTAATTTTAGTGTAAGGTGTCAGGAAGGGGTCCAGTTTCTGCTTTCTGCACATGACTAGCCAGTTCTCCCAACACCATTTATTAAACAGGGAATCCTTTCCCCATTGCTTGTTTTTGTCAGGCAGGTTTATCAAAGACTGTACAGTTGTAGATATGTTGTGTTGCCTCCAATGCCTCTGTTCTGTTCCATTAGTCTGTATCTCTGTTTTGGTACCAGTACCATGCTGTTTTGATTACTGTAGCCTTGTAGTATAGTTTGAAGTCCGGTAGTGTGATGCCTCCAGCTGTGTTCTTTTTGCTTACAATTGACTTGGCTATGCGGGCTCTCTTTTGGTTCCATATGAAGTTCATGGTGGTTTTTTCCAGTTCTGTGAAGAAAGTCAATGGTAGCTTGATGGATATAGCGTTGAGTCTGTAAATTACTTTGGGCAGTATAGCCATTTTCACAATATTGATTCTTCCTAACCATTAACATGGAATGTTTCTCCATCTGTTTGTGTCCTCTCTTATTTCATTGAGCAGTGGTTTGTAGTTTTCCTTGAAGAGGTCCCTTACATTCCTTGTAAGTTGTTGTATTCCTAGGTATTTTATTCTTTTTGCAGCAACTGTGAATGGCTGTTCGTTCTTGATTTGGCTCTCTTTAAGTCTGTTCTTGGTGTATAGGAATGCTTGTGATTTTTGCACATTGATTTTATATCCTGAGACTTTGCTGAAGTTGCTTATCAGTTTCAGGAGTTTTTGGGCTGAGGCGATGGGGTCTTCTAGGTATACTATCATATCGTCTGCAAATAGAGACAATTTGTCTTCCACCTTTCCTATTCGAATACCCTTTATTTCTTTTTCTTGCCTGATTGCTCTGGCTAGAACTTCCAGTACTATGTTGAATAGGAGTGGTGAGAGAGGGCATCCTTGTCTAGTGCTGGATTTCAAAGGGAATGCTTCCAGTTTTTGCCCATTCAGTATGATATTGGCTGTTGGTTTGTCATAAGTAGCTTTTATTACTTTGAGATATGTTCCATCAATACCAAGTTTATTGAGGGTTTTTAGCATAAAGGGCTGTTGGATTTTGTCAAATGCCTTCTCTGCATCAATTGAGATAATCATGTGGTTTTTGTTTTTGGTTCTGTTTATGTGGTGAATTACGTTTATAGACTTGTGGTATGTTGAACCAGCCTTGCATCCCCGGGATGAATCCTACTTGATCATGATGGATAAGTTTTTTGATGTGCTGTTGCAATCGGTTTGCCAGTATTTTATTGAAGATTTTAGCATCTATGTTCATCATGGATATTGGCCTGAAGTTTTCTTTTCTTGTTGAGTCTCTGCCGGGTTTTGGTATCAGAATGATGTTGGTCTCATAAAATGATTTGGGGAGGATTCCCTCTTTTTGGATTATTTGGAATAGTTTCAGAAGGAATGGTACCAGCTCCTCTTTGTGTGTCTGGTAGAATTTGGCTGTGAACCCATCTGGACCTGGACTTTTTGTGTGTGGTAGGCTCTTAATTGCTGCCTCGACTTCAGACCTTGTTATTGGTCTATTCATAGTTTCGGCTTCCTCGTGGTTTAGGCTTGGGAGGACACAGGTGTCCAGGAATTTATCCATTTCTTCCAGACTTACTAGTTTATGTGCATAGAGTTGTTTGTAATATTCTCTGATGATGGTTTGAATTTCTGTGGAATCTGTGGTGATTTCCCCTTTATCGTTTTTTATTGCATCTATTTGGTTATTCTCTCTTTTCTTTTTTATCAGTCTGGCTAGTGGTCTATTTTGTGATCTTTTCAAAAAACCAGCTCTAGGATTTATTGATTTTTTGAAGGGTTTTTCGTGTCTCTATCTCCTTCAGTTCTGCTCTGATCTTATTTTTTTCTTCTGCTAGGTTTTGAGTTTTTTTTATCTTGCTCCTCTAGCTCTTTCAATTTTGATGATAGGGTGTCCATTTTGGATCTCTCCACTCTTCTCATGTGGGCACTTATTGCTATATATTTTTCTCTGGAGACTGCTTTAAATGTGTCCCAGAGATTCCAGTATGTTGTGTCTTCGTTCTCGTTGGTTTTGAAGAACTTCTTTATTTCTGCCTTTATTTCATTGTTTATCCAATCAACATTCAAGAGCCAGTTGTTCAGTTTCCATGAAGCTGTGCGGTTCAGTTTCTACATTCTGAGTTCTAACTTAATTGCACTATGGTCTGAGAGACTGTTATGATTGCAGTTGTTTTGCATTTGCTGAGGAGTGCTTTACTTCCAATTATGTGGTCAATTTTAGAGTAGGTGTGATGTGGTACTGAGAAGAATGTATATTCTGTGGATTTGGAGTGGAGAGTTCTGTAAATGTCTATCAGGTTTGCTTGTTCCAGGTCTGAGTTCAAGCCCTGGATATACTTGTTAATTTTCTGTCTGGTTGATTTGTCTGATATTGACAGTGGAGTGTTAAAGTCTCCCACTATTATTGTGTGGGAGTCTAAGTCTCTTTGTAAGTCGTTAAGAACTTGCCTTATACATCTGGGTGCTCCTGAATTGAGTCCATATATATTTAGGATCGTTAGCTCTTCTTGTTGTATCGATCATTTTACCATTATGTAATGTCCTTCTTTGTCTCTTTTGATCTTTGCGGCTTTAAAGTCTATTTTATCAGAGACGAGAATTGCAACTCCAGCTTTTTTTTTGCTCTCCATTTGCTTGTAAATCTTTCTCCATCCCTTTATTTTGAGCCTTTGTGTATCCTTGCATGTGAGATGGGTTTCCTGGATACAGCACACTGATGGGTTTTGGTTTTTTATCCAATTTGCCAGTCTGTGTCTTTTGATTGGTGCATTTAGCCCATTTACATTTAGGGTTAATATTGTTATGTGTGAATTTGATACTGCCATTTTGATGCTAGCTGGCTGTTTTGCCCGTTAGGTGATGCAGATTCTTCATTTTGTTGATGCTCTTTAGCATTTGGTATGTTTTTGGAATTGCTGGTACTGGTTGTTCCGTTCTATGTATAGTGCCTCTTTCAGGATCTCATGTAAAGCAGGCCTGGTGGTGACAAAATCTCTGAGTACTTGCTTGTTTGCAAAGGATTTTATTTTTCCTTCAATTATGAAGCTCAGTTTGGCTGGATATGATATTCTGGGTTGAAAGTTCTTTTCTTTAAGGATGTTGAATATTGGACCCCAATCTCTTCTGGCTTGTAGAGTTTCTGCCGAGAGATCTGCTGTGATTCTGATGGGCTTCCCTTTGTGGGTGACCTGACCTTTCTCTCTGGCTACCCTTAGTATTTTCTCCTTTATTTCAACCCTGGTGAATCTGACAATTATGTGCCTTGGGGTTGCTCTTCTTGAGGAATATCTTTGTGGTGTTCTCTATTTCCTGGATTGAATATTGGCCTGCCTTGCTAGGTTGGGGAAATTTTCCTGGATAATATCCTGAAGAGTATTTTCCAGCTTGGATTCATTCTCTTCGTCACATTCTGGTACACCTATCAAACGGAGGTTACGTCTCTTCACATAGTCCCACATTTCTTGGAGACTTTGTTCATTCCTCTTTGCACTTTTTTCTCTAATCCTGGTTTCTCGTTTTATTTAATTGAGTTGATCTTCGACTTCTGATATTCTTTCTTCTGATTGGTCAATTCAGCTGTTGAAACTTGTGCATGCTTCACAAAGTTCTTGTGTTGTGTTTTTCAGCTCCTTCAATTCATTCCTATTCCTCTCTAAGTTGTCCATTCTTGTTATCATTTCCTCAAAACTTCTTTCAAATCTTTTTTCAAGGTTCTTAGTTTCTTTGCATGGATTTAGAACATGTTCTTTTAGCTCACGGAAGTTTCTCATTATCCACCTTCTGAAGTCTGATTCCGTCATTTCGTCACACTCATTCTCCGTCCAGCTTTGTTCCCTTGCTGGTGAGGAGTTTTGGTCCTTTGTAGGAGGTGAGGTGTTTTGGTTTCTGGTGTTTTCCTCCTTTTTGCGCTGGTTTCTTCCCATCTTTCTGGATTTATCCACCTGTCATCTGAGTAGTTGCTTACTTTTCAATTGGGTCTCTGAGTGGACACCCAGATTGTTGATGATGAATTATTTCTGTTACTTAGTTTTCCTTCTAACAGTCTAGACCCTCTGTTGTATGACTGCTGAGGTCCACTCCAGGCCCTGCTTGTCTGTGATACACCTGTAGCAGCTGCAGAACAGTGAGGGATACTACCAGTTTCTTCTGCTGCTTTGTCCCCAAATGATGCCCGCCAAACGTCAGTCTGATCTGTCCTTTTTGAGGTGACTCTTTGTATATACAGGGGTCAGAGAGCTGCTTGAGGAGACAGTCTTTACTTTATAGGAGCTCAACTGCTAAGCTGTGAGCTCCGTTGTTCATTCAGGGCTGTTAGGCAGGTGCGTTTAAGTCTGCTGCAGCAGAAATTATAAAACCCCTTTTTTTCCTCAGATGCTCTGTCTCGGGGAGTTAGCTTTCATTATGAGTATCCGTTGCACTGTCCTGCCCAGCTAGGAGGCAGTCTAGTCACTATTTGCCTGCCGAGGCTTTGCCCTGCTACCACAGGCCCGCCCTGTTGCCATGGGCTCTGCCCTGCTGCTGTGGGCGCCACCCTGCTGCTGTGGGCTCCACCCTGCTGCTGTGGGCTCCACCCTACTGCCATGGGCTCCGCCCTGTTGCCGTGGGCTCTGCCCTGCTGTCGTGGGCTCCGCCCTGTTGGCAGAGTGTCTCCTGCTGTTGTGGGCTCCGCCCTGTTGGCAGAGTGTCTCTGTTGTGGTGGGTTGCCTCGGCAACAGCAGGCTGCATCAGCAATGGGCGTGTACCTCAGTAGGGATGGAATGCCTCATTAATAGCAGACACCCTTCCCACACCGAGCTGCACCATCCTGGATTCAGCTGAGCCGGCAATGAAACTCTCAACCCTGAGCGTTTCGAATCACCGTTTTGTTTGTCCCTGTGGGGGTGGGACCTACCACGCCTGATCACCTGACTCCCCGCCTCAGAGCCCTTTTTCTTTTTTTTAAGTTGAACGGTTGACTCTCTCCCAGGTGTTTCAGTCACCTGCTGATAAGGCACCAGGATCTGTGTGATTTCCCATGCAGTGACCCACTGCGCCGGCTCAAATGTTGCTTCCCGGGAATCTCCTGGTCTGGCTCACTGTCCAAGTCCCATTTAATCAGATGGATATGCTAATATGCCCTCCCAAATCTCAGATTGCCAGTTTAACAGGGCACCCAGACCATTGCGTTTTGTTTTCTGTGGAGTGCCACTGCACTGTAGCGCCGGTTGAAACGGCCACGCCAGCTGAAAGGGCTGCGCTGGCATCCCGTGTCTCTCCTACACCTGGGAATTTCCCCGTTCTGTGGGGAACAAAGATCCATCTGGAAATGCGGCTTGGACTCACCTCTGCACCTTCACTGAGAGCTGCAATCCTGAGTTGTTCCTACTGCGCCATCTTCTTTTTACCCCTAGATCCAAAGTCTTTCTATATGAGATCAATCTCCTGTCAAAGCCACTGTGTACCCCCCACCTTCCCAGTGCCTGAGAAGATACCCTTTTCCCCATTCAGGCTTTGACATTTTGTGCCAAGTGCTGCATGACATCTTCACCCCACCTGAGCTTCATCACCCATGCCAACCTGTCCTGTCATCCTCCTAGAGAGGTGCCCCCATCTGGGTCTCCAATATCCCATACCAGACCACCAATGTCACCTACTATACAGAAGCCCTTCTTACCCCTCTTGGGCACTGACACCATGTCAGATGCCTACCTCAACTCATCCAGGCTCCAGGACCCTGCATGAGGCCACCTTATCATACAGGTGCCTCACTTACCCCCTCATACCCTGACACCCTGTTCCAGCCAGCATCACCACCTCATGACACCCATGCTGGCCACCCTGCCCACTCCACTTGGGCTGCAGTGTCCTGCACAAGGGTTGCCAAGGCTCTCCCAACCCTGTACATGGAGAGCCACTTTGCTCAGCCTCACCTATTGGCTTTCAGACTGAATCATTCTGGTAGGGAGAGAAGAGAAAGAAAAAGTAGGGAAACAGAAGACCAAGAACAGAAGGCTGGATTTTCTCTGCTTACCCTTCTGTTTAGTTTTATGCTATGTGTGAATCATCTATTCAAGAAATAAACTTTTTTTCATTAATTATAACTGAAACTTTAAAAACAAGGGACATAGTAGTGTGAATGAACTTTTTTTTGTTCAGAGCAAAGTATAGATTGTAGGAGATAATACGTGAAGTTCACAAATAAGGGAATAGAAGCATAAGCATATTATTAGATTTTGGTGGTAGCAATTAGAACTAAAACCAGAAATTGCCATAAAAGGAAGGTTATCTTGGAAGGTGGAGGGAATCATAGGAAGGGGTGGAGCAGACAGCTGTTATTTTTTGGTGTAAACTCTTCTGTACTCTTTGACCTATTTCTGTAATTATCGTTCATTTGGTTAACTGTTTTCCTCTTTGTGGTTCTGCTTTTGTTTTTTCATTTTGAACATTTTTCTTCACTTGAGATCAGATACTCACTTAAATCTTCATTATGTTGTTTATTTAAATCTTTGCTTCATCTTGAATTTATGTTGATATGTAATAATGATGATTATTTTATTAATTTACAGAAAGACAGCACACTGGATGCTGCTGAAGAAATCATCAAGGCATGGAGTGTCCAGAAGTCTTGATATGTGCAGAATGGATTAATGTTTCTATTAGAGGACCTGGGATGGAATTGTTACCTAGTGCTGCCACCTGCTGATGTTATAAGATATTGCAGTACAACTGGAATTGAACTTATTTCCATTGTTTTTCCAAAGCGGTTAACCCAACTCCTAACAATAATCAGGAGATCTGACCTTTTTTTTTTTTTTTTTCAGTTGAATGTATTAACACATCTTCCAATATCATTTTATAAGAGTCAGCATAACATAGTGGGTAAGAACTATGAGATGTTTAACCTCTCTCAGTCCAATCACTGTAAAATGGGAATAAAAACAGCACCTGATTCATATGAAGGCCATTTGTGAGAATTAAATGGACTAATGTATGCAAAGCCTGGCAAACAATAAACACTCATCTGACTTTAGCCAGTTTCATGCTTCCGCCACTGTGTAAGAACTAACCAGTTCCACGCCTCTACCACATGTATTTGTTTTGTGTACCCACCTTCCCCTTCATTCACCAATGGCCTTGAACTCTGTTCACGGTTTTGCCTCATACCCCAAGTACTGCTGTTATTTGCGGTGGCTTCAAGGTCCACAAGGACTAGCCAGGCTTTCTGTACTTTGGCCTCCTCACCTCTGGTGATGTTCACCTCCCCTGGAGTTCATCCACCCACTGCCTTGGTCACTCCCTGAGGCTTTTATCATTCAAATCTGCTTCACCTTTTGAGATCACAAATTTATCATCTCTGTTCTTCTAGTTTATGCTTGCTGTCTTGTGCACATGTTCTCCCTTTTTTTCTCTCTCTCTGTCCCTCTGTCTCCTCCCTCACCTTCTCAGCTCTTTTCAAATATCATTTCTTGGCCAGGCGCAGTGCCTCATGCCTATAATCTCAGCACTTTGGGAGGCCAAAGCCGGTGGATCACTTTTTGAAGTCAGGAGTTCAAGACCAGTCTGGCCAACATGGTGAAACCATCTCTACTAAAAATACAAAAAAATTAGCTGGCCGTGTTGGTACATGTGGGTAATCCCAGCTACTTGGGAGGCTGAGGCAGGAGAATCGCTCCAACCTGGGAGACAGAGGTTGCAGTGAGCCAACATTGTGCACTCCAGCCTGGGCAACAGAGTAAAACTCTTAAAAAAAAAAAATCACTTCTTTAAACTTACTACCATTTCAATCTGCTATTTCACAAAAAATTGGTCTGTGACCTTCTTACTTTAGAATCTACTAGGATCCTTGTCAAAGACAGAGATTGTGGTCATCACCCCAGACCTAATGAATAATAATTTCAGGATCTAGCCCTCCAAGTGATACTTACACACATGGAAGTTTAATCATTACTGTTGTAGTTTGTAGAATCCTCCATCTTATTTTTATCGGTTCCCTTAAATCTTCACTCCCTCATCTAGCCTTGACTTCACTGTCTATCACTTCAGCCAAGATGCTTTTGTTGCCTTGAATTATTTCCACCATTGTTCTATCTCAGCTTGTCAAAAAGAAAGAACTCAACCCTGGGGTTGGAGCTCCATGCCTGCAATTGGGCTGTACCTTGCAGAGTTGGGCAGGCTCTAGCAACCAGAATTCACATCACTGACATAAACTAGACATAATTCAATGTTCCCCTACCTTTTACAACAGCAGCAACTACTATCATTCTCCTATATATTTATTTTGTTTTGTTTTGAGATGGAGTCTCACTCTTGCCAAGGCTGGGGTACATCGGCACAATCGCAGCTCACTGCAACCTCCACCTCCCAGCTTCAAGCAACTCTCATGCCTCAGCCATCCAAGTAGCTGGGGTTACAAGTGTGTTCCCCCACACCTGGTTAATTTATATATCTTTAGGAGAAACAGGTTTTATCATGTTGACCATCCTGGTCTCAAACTCCTGGCCTCAAGTGATCTGCCCGCCTTGGCCTCCCAAAGTGCTGGAATTACAGGCACAAACCACCTCACCCAGCCAATTCTTTTTTTTTTTTTTTTTTTTTTTTTTTTGAGACAGAGTTTCACTCTTGTTTACCCAGGCTGGAGTGCAATGGCGCAATCTCGGCTCACCACAACCTCCACCTCTTGGGTTCAGGCAATTCTCCTGCCTCAGCCTCCTTAGTAGCTGGGATTATAGGCACGCGCCACCGTGCCCAGCTAATTTTTTGTATTTTTAGTAGAGATGGGATTTCACCATGTTGACCAGGAGGGTCTCAATCTCTTGACCTCGTGATCCACCTGCCTCGGCCTCCCAAAATGCTGGAATTACAGGTGTGAGCCACCGCGCCCAGCCCCCACGTTTTTAATAAGAAAAATACGTTACCTCTGTTCTCTCCTCAAAGCCCACCACCAGTAGCATGATTAAATCATACCAAATGACTTCAACCCCACTTCTGTCAAAAATAAAATGAAAAAACAAGCTAGCAAACCAGCTTCCAGTAAGATTGTACCACTAATCATGTGATTGTCTGCATCATCATCCTCCTTCCATCTCTCCAGTTATAATGGTCATTCATCTTTGACCTGTCCAAGGCTGACAGGTTAGTGGTGGCAGTAGAGTAAAGAGAACTGTTGGTTTAAAAATTACCAGGCCCAGCCATCTAGAAGGAAGCTCATGGCCCAAAGAGCCAACAGTAACGGTAGCAATAGAAACCCCATGGAACCCGTTTAGCCTGTCCACCCTTGCTAGGAACTTGACAAAATTTCCACCAGGGTTTAAAGCAGGTCTTTGCCTCCCTGAGCTTGTCTAAGGCTAATTCTCCACCTATGCTCTGGATCTTGTTTCCTCGCACACTCTCAGAATTGGCTCAGTCTATGCTCTTGGACCTTCAGTCTCTACTGGCTCCCTTCAGAAGTGGGACATGTTCAAATCTCTCCCATCTTACAAAATTCTTTCACTGATTGAGTCTATGTACTAACCTGCTATCTCTTCTCATTCAGGGCAGAATTCCTTCTATCTTGCCTTTCTCTCCTTCTCCTCCCTCCATTCCTTTTCTTCACTCCTATCTTCTTTATTTCTTCCCTCTCTGCCTCCCTCCTTACCCTGCTTTTTTCCTCCCTCCTCTCTTTTCCCTTCTTTTCCTCCTTCCTTTCACAAGTATCACTTGAACACCTACTATGTGCCAGGTACTCCTGTAGGCACTTAGTATATATCAGTGAACAAAAATTAAAAATTCCTGTCCTCTAGGGCTTTTCATTTAGCCAGGGGAGGGAGATTAAGTCATAAACATCATAAAATATATTGTATATAAATGTGTGCATAATTGTATAAAGAAAAGAAGGAGAGCAGGATGAAAGAGGATGACTGTTAGAGAAGCAATTTGAAATTTAAAACAGTGTGGTGAGAAAAGGCCTCATGGAGGGGACATGGAAGCAGATTTAAAGGAGGGGAGGGAGACAGCCTTGTGCAGATCTTGGGGAGAACATCCCCAGCAGGAAGAATAGATGGTGCAGTGATTCTAAGACAGGAGGGTGCCTGACATGTCTGATGAGTACTAAGAGTCTGGTATGACTGGGTGGAATAACCAAGGGAGAGAGTAGTAGGTATTACATCCGAGAAGTAGCATAGGACCTCAAGGACTATTATAAGGATGATGGCTTAATCCAAAGAATCAGGGTATTGTTCAGGTTTTTTTTTATATATATATATGTAAAATGCCAGCTGGTGTCATGGCTCACACCTGTAATCCCAGCACTTTGGGATGCTGAGGCAGGAGGATCATTTGAGGCCAGGAGTTCAAAACCAGCCTGGGCAACAGAGTGAGACCTCATTTCCACACAAAAAAATTTTAAATTATCTAGTCATGTTGGTGTGCTCCTGTAGTCCCAGCTACTTGGGAGACTGAGGTGGTAGGATTGCTTGTACCCAGGAGGTGGTGGCTGCAGTGAGCTGTGATCACACCACTGCACTCTAGCCTGGGAAACAAAGCAAGACCCTGTCTCAAAACAATAATAGTAATAATGTCTGTTGCAGCATTGTATATAAATACTTGAAATGGGAAACAACCAAAATATTCACCAACAGTCTAATAATTAATTTAGGGAGTATATTCATACAATGGAATATCACAGAGCAATGAAAATTAAGGAAGTACAGCTACACACAATAACCTGAGTGAATTTCATCAACACTGTTGTCATAGGGTTCCTTTACAATACCTTCAAATAATCAGCTAGAGCTCTCAGTAGACAGTATTCTGCAATACTAGAATCTAGTGCTGTGATATTGAAGTTTTACATGTCAACCCCAACCTCAGGGCTTCTGGAATTTCTGTGTGCACCCTGGGGTGAGGGTTTCCACAGTTTGGTCCCACAGGCCTAAGACTAGCCCATGGGAAACTCCATGTCTGGGTGATTCAAAAGACAGAATCATTATCTTTTTCACTGAGCTGTGATGAGGAGACCTAGTTGGAGAGGAGGGAATGGATTGTAAATATGAGGTCTGTGGGTTAATAGTGCAATATTGAATGAAGGAATTTTTTTCAGACATAATTTTATTAAGGAAAGGCTCACAGACACACCCACAAATGAATGGGAGGTGGATAGGGAAAGGGATGAAGCTCAGCAAAGGTGTGATTTCATGTGAAGTCCCGGCTTGGCCTGACTGCCAGGGGAGGGACCTATGGAGCATAAATTATGCCTCGGAGTGTGTGCCTCCTTGTGAAGGGAGCTGGGCTTTTGACTCCTAACCCAGTCAGTCAGTGGCCTCAGCCAAGGGGAGTGGGAGGTGGAGTGGCCACTGGCACATAATACTCCTAGAGCCTGCTGGCTTTCTATATGGGCAGACTGGCTCCAACATCAGGTCACAGGTAACAGCTTTAACCACAAATCACTTAGTTAAGATTGAGCACAGAGTGCTGGCAAGAGATCCTAGGGGATCTGGATGGCTGCCAACAGTACTGGTCACAACCTATACTTCCAATACCGCCTGCTCACCACCAGGCACCAGTTGTGGGTCTTTCATTGCATGCTGCCATAAGAGAAAATTAATAATACCTTCTGAAAGTTCTGGGTTGGCTTTTCATCATCTACAGACATACTTCTTTCCTCCAGTGGGTAGAAGTGAGTGTCCCTCTGCAAGACTGAGCAGCCATCAAAGTTAAAGGTGACCTGGGACATTTGAAAACTATGGAGGGCAGGCCAGGCATGGTGGCTCACACCTGTAATCCCAGCACTTTGAGAGTCCAAGATGGGCAGATCACCTGAGGTCTGGAGTTCAAGACCAGCCTGGCCAACGTGGAGAAACCCCATCTCTACTAAAAACACAAAAAACTAGCCCAGCATGTGGCATGCACTGGTAGTCCAGCTACTTGGGAGGCTGGGGCAGGAGAGTCACTTGAACCCAGGAGGGGGAGGTTGCAGTGAGCTGAGATCACACCATTACGCTCTAACCTGGACAAGAGCGAAACTTCATCTTAAAAAAAAAAAAAGAGTCCAGGAGAGCCTTTTCTTTTTTTTTTTTTGAGACAAAGTTTTGCTCTTGTTTTCCAGGCTGGAGCGTAATGGTGTGATCTCAGCTCAGTGCAACCTCCCCCTCCCGGGTTCAAGTGACTCTCCTGCCTCAGCCTCCCGGCACACGCCACCTTGCCCAGCTAATTTGTATATTTTAGTAGAGACGGGGTTTCACCATGTTGACCAGGATGATCTTGAACTCCTGAACTCAGATGATCCACCCGCCTCAACCTCCCGAAGTGCTGGGATTACAGGCGTGAGCCACCGGGCCCGGCCACTCCTGTACACTTAGTTGATCGATTTTCTGAGACAGGAACGGGCAGACAGATGCAGAGAGTGGATTCCCAGAGGCTGGCTTTGGATGGCCAAACATTTCATAGAATTTATCCAGAGATTTCTGAAGGCCATTACCCTCTTCTTTGGTCTCTGATTGGCCTTTCACAGAAAGGTGAAATCAGAAGTTCTCAGTGGTCCCAGAGTCATTTTGTTCAGTATTTAGGCTACTGGTGTCTTGATCCACATCAGAAAAGCAAGGAAAAGAATGGAATTTCACAGAACTAAAAGCCTCGCTGTTGGCCTCTTGGCTGGGTCTCTGTAGGACATAATCCCTTACATACAGGCTTTTGGCAGGTCCAAAATACTGTTCTCTGACAGGTTGCCTGGGGTGGCTTCCTGGCAGCCATAGTCCACCCTGCAGCAGCAAGAACCCAGAACTTGGAAGTGGATGTGTGCCATCTTTGTAAACCAAGGAAATTTTTTGTGTGACCCAATACTCCTGGGACTTGTTTCCCTACCTCATGCCTTGCATTCTATTATCCCTATAGACCAAAATGAGCTTTCTAAAATGAAAATGTGATTATGTGACATATATTAATTAAGAATATTCATGTTTCAAGGCACAGAAAGCCTAAGTTATATGGGTTTAAATCTAGTAAAAGGTAATTTTCTGTCTCGACTGGAGATTTAGGAGTAGAAGAGTTTCAGTTAGAGCTTGACACAGGACTCAGCTTAGACTCTGTCACTCAGCTCCATCTCACAGTTCTGTCTTCTCCGTGTGTCAGTGTTAACCTTCAGATTACCCCTCTAGTGACAGCAGCATGGCTGCAGCAGTTTCTAAGCATCACATAATCACTCTAGAAGCACAGCAAAAGAGGACACTTTCTCAGAAGCTCCAGCAAATGGCATACTGTGTCTTATTGGCCCCTCCCTGAACTAATCACTGTGGCAAATGGGATTAGGTTTGCTAAACGTCTTAAGTCAATTTGAAGTCAGTTCCAACCAATTCCTATATTGGTTGGAAGAAGGGTCAGAATAAAGATGGGGGTAAATGGCTGAGCAAACATCTTAAGTCAGCAGTCCCCAGACTTTGTGGCACTAGGGACTGGTTTTATGGAAAACAATTTTTCCATGGATGGAGGGGATGGTTTTGGGATGAACCTGTTCTACCTCAGATCATCAGGCATTAGTTAGAGTCTGATAAGGAGCATGTAACCCAGATCCCTCCCATGCACAGTTCACAGTAGGGTTCATGAGAATCAAATGCCTCCACTGCTCTGAAAGGAGGCAGAGCTCAGGTAGTAATGCTCACTGGCCTGTTGCTAACCTCCCGCTGTGCAGCCCAGTTCCTAACAGGTCACCAACTGGTACCAGTCTGCCACCTGGAGGTTGGGAACCCCTGTCTGCAGTGATTTAAAACCCTTTATTAATCTCTATTGCTCTTCATATAAGGGCTACTCTCTCCTCATCAGGATGTATCCTACCCTGCATGATATTGTTACCCCTCTGGGCTCATCTTTCCCCCCAGTCATTCATTCCTGGTGTTCAAGCATGCTTTTTTTTTTTTTTTTTTTGAGAGGGGGCTTCCTTCTGTCACTCGGCCTAAAGTACAGTGGTACAATGATAGCTCACCGCAGTCTTGACCTCCTGAGCTCAAGTAATCTTCCCATTTCAGCCTCCCAAAGTGTTAGGATTATAGGCATGAGCCACCATGCCTGGCCCTCAAGCATGCTTAATTTAGGTGCTGTGATGGTTAATTTTTTGTGTCAACTTGGCTGGGCCACAGTGCGTAGCTGTATGATAAAACGTTATTCTGGATGTTTCTAGGGGGATGTTTTTAATGAGATTAATATTTAAATCAGTAGATTTTGAGTAAGGCAGTTTGCCCTTCATAATTTAGATGGGCCTTACCCGGTTAGTTGAAGGTCTAAATAGAACAGAAGGCTGACTTCCCCAGAGCTAAAGAGAATCTATCAGCAGATGGCCTTCAGGCTTGAACTGCAATGTTGGCTCATCTTGAGTCTCCAGCCTGAGAGCCCACTCTGCAAATTTTAGACTTATATGTCTCCATAATTGGGCCAGCCAGTTCCTTCAAATAAGCCTTTTTCTATACATCTATATATCCTATTGGTTATATTTCTCTGGAGAACCCTGACTAATATAGGTACGTTAGCAAAAATGAAGCTAAGTTGTCCATAAATTCTTGAGGTTAGGTAAGAAGTCATTCTACAACATCATTCTACTCAATAATAAGAGATATGGACTTCACACCGTAAGCAATGGTGAACTTTCGAAGATCTTTTTTTTTTGAGATGGAGTCTTGCTGCTCTGCCGCCAGGCTGTAGTGCAGTGGCACCATCTCCGCTCACTGCAACCCCCATCTCCCGGGTTCAAGCAGTTCTCCTGCCTCAGCCTCCCAAGTAGCTGGGATTACAGGCACCTGCCACCACACCCAGCTAATTTTTAGTAGAGACAGGATTTTACCACGTTGCCCAGGATGGTCTTGATCTCCTGAACTCATGATCCGCCCACCTCAGACTCCCAAAGTGCTTTTGAAGATCTTTTATGGAAGAGAGGGTTATATGATAAAAAACTATGGTTTGGCTATTGAAAAACCAATATTATGTACCTTCTTCTTTGACTACTTCTACTATTAAGGCTAAAAAACTAAAGTACCTAATTTCTCCACTTCCTTTGCAACTAGTCAAAAGTACTCAAGGAGGCCGGGCGCAGTGGCTCACGCCTGTAATCCCAGCACGTTGGGAGGCCGAGGCGGGTGGATCATGAGGTCCAGATATCGAGACCATCCTGGTCAACATGATGAAACCCCGTCTCTACTAAAAAATTAAAAAATTAGTTGGGCATGGCGGTGCATGCCTGTAATCCCAGCTACTCAGGAGGCTGAGGCAGGAGAATTGCCTGAAGCCAGGAGGTGGAGGTTGCGGTGAGCCGAGATTGCGCCATTGCACTCCAGTCTGGGTAACAAGAGCAAAACTCCGTCTCAAAAAAAAAAAAAAAAAAAGTACTCAAGGAAGGCTTCCCTTTATGGAAAAAAGCAAAGTCTTCCTGAGACTTTTTAATCCTTTTTGTCCTTTTCACCCTTTACACTCTTCCTGCCTGGAATGTAGAAGTGAAGGCTGAAGGCAAAGCAGCCATCTTGCATTAATGCCACAACTAGCATGATGGTGAAGGTCTGCAGGGTAAGGATGGCAGAGCAGAAAGAGGAAAAGAGGCTGGAACCCTGGAAGCAATTTGAAGCCACTGTACCTACCCCCACACTTGGAATGAATGAGACAAATAAACCCCTGTTTGTTTATGCCACTATAATACAGTTTTCTGTTATTTACAGATGAATGCATTACTGATATAGATTACACAGTTACAAAGATCAAATTTCTCTTCTAGAAGGTAAGTTGACCTGAAGAAAAAGTCCTGCAATACAAAGATGAGGGCCAATCAGAAGGTTCCTGTAGGAGCCTGGGAAAAAGACAGTGAGGCCTTGAAGGATTTAGTATGAGAAAAAGATACATTATCACAAATGTTTGTCAAGTTTGTAATTTTTTTCCATAATTCTTATGATGAAAATAATTCCATAACCACACACTTATAAAATACATTAAATTAAAAATTATTCTCAGATTAACCAAAGTCTACTTGGTCTCAGTTGAATAAACTCAAGAGTAAAACAATAAAACAAAAACCTCAACCATGTTACTCAGACCTGAGAATTTTGTTTTATTGCTGCTCTGAGAATACATCTAATTATTCAATCATGCCAATTAAATAGGAAGTTCACCTGCTGACAAACAGCTCTCTTGGGATATATCAGAATAAACCATAGAAATAATTGGATTTTCTAATCAATATTAACTTAATCACATTACACACTTGCTACTTTCCTTTATATTTAGATACAATATTTGTTTCTTATGTTTAGTCTTTCATTTATGACAACAATCTCATGGTTAAGAAGATAAAGGCTGGGAGCAGTGGCTCATGCCTATAATCCCAGCATTTTGGGAGGCTGAGGCAGGTAGATCACCTGAGTCCACGAGTTCGAGTCCAGCCTGGGCCATATGGCGAAACGCTGTCTCTACAAAAATACAAAAGTTAGCCAGGCATGGTATTGCACACCTGTAGTCCCAGCTACTTGAGAGACTGAAGTGGTAGGATTACCTGAGCCCAGAGAGGTCAAGGCTGTAGTGAGCCATGATTATGCCACTGCACTCCAGCCTGGGTGACAGAGTGACACCCTGTCTTATAACCAAAAGAAGATAAAATATTTTTTTCCCTTTTGACCATGAAAACACTCATCCTGTCTGAAGCTTTTTTTTTTTTTTTTTACAAACTCTAATTATCCATTAATAGCATAAACATCCAGTGGAGATCAAGATGGCTGTCTACATGCTGGTAGTATCCACTTCCTCTACAGAGAGGAACAGCAAGTAGATGCATTACAAACAGATCATCTAGGAGAGAATGCTAGGGTTCACCAGAGAGGAGACTGGAAACACCAGAAGTAAGGAGAGGCTTTGAGGCAGCTTGCCCAGCTTGGCGACTGACTGAAAGTCGGAAGAGGCTTCTGGACATATAAGAAAGAAACACCCAGGGCTCTGAAATGGGTTTTTACAATCTTGGCTATGGGAGAAACCCTTGACCTACTAGGGCCTTGGGCCAGATATATGAAGCTGCTTAAAAATTGCACGGAGACATTGTTCCAGAAAGGAAACCCACACAGAATCCCGCAGGTGTCCAAGTCTAGAGCAGGCTCAGCTAGGCCCTTTTGAGAGCCTAGATACTGGGGATCTACAGACACCATTGCTGCCACTGCACTGCTCCAGGGAAGGAGAGCGGGTACTAGGCGCTCCCACACACTGTTATGAGGGTCCCTACCTCCCTGCTGCAGGATGCTAAGACTGAAACTCCCCATAGCTTCTTGCCTATGCTGCTTGACTAAGAGGTACCCCATCCTCGCTGGTCCTGGGCCCAAGGTGCCATTTTCAGAGTTTAAAATCAGGCTGTGCCCTCCACTTAGGCTGAGTTCAGGCCGACGGGACTGTAGCCAACATCCAGCCAAGAATAATCGAGGAAACCGGGCTTACCTACACATATCCAGGACAATACCCACTGCCCTGCAGTGGGCTGCGTGAGGCAAGTAGGCCTCAATCCCCATGTTTTTTGCCCACATTGCCTGCCTGGAAGGGACCTCACCCTTCCTGGTCACAAGCCCAAGGCGCCATTTTGAGAGTTTAATGCAAAGCCACACCTTCCTCTTAGACTGAGTTTGAGTTGACATGGTAGCAACTGTCACCCAGAGAAACCAGGTTCTCCTACACACACCCAGGACAATACCTACCTCCCTGCTATGGGCTGCTGTGAGACTGAGACTCAAGCAGGCCACACTCCCACAGCTTCTTGCCATGTTGCTCACCTGAGAGGGGCCCCACCTACTCTGGTCACAGCCCACAGCTGGCACCATTTTGAGAGTTGAACACCAGGCTGTACTCTACCCTTGGGGTGAATTCAAGATGATGCAGCTGCAGCTGCCACTGAGCCATGGAAGAGACAGGGGAGAGCAAGCTCTCCTAAGCACACTTAGGATAATACCCACCACCCTGCTACAGGCAGATGAGGGCTGGGGACTTGCCTGCCCAACCCATCACAGCTTTCTGCAACACCAGTGTGGACTGCTTGGCTCCCAGTGGATTGTTCCACCATTGCAACCATCATCATCCACATCAAACTAGCAGACCAGTCACCTAAGAACCCATCTACACACCTGGCCCACTGCTCCCACTACTAGCTGCTAAGCAAGTCACCTGGAAGTCCAAGAATCAGGATCCCCTAATACCAAAATCCAGTGTAAGCTGCTCTGGGGCCTAAAAGCAGGCACACTTATCCCATAGCTGCCACCATTAAGGCCTGAAGACTGGTTCAGTTGGTGTCCAAGTCCCCAGTTAAACTTTACTATAACCTAAACTAATAACAGTACCCTATCTCACTGAGGAAATCACAGATACCACTGACCCTGTATTCTGCCTAAAAAGTCACACAAATATCACATTACTGCAGGTACCCAAAATCAAAGCCAGAGCATTTTACTCAATCAACAACATATACATTCTTTCAGGAAATAATTACCTCCTGCAAAACAAATTCAAAAAAATCGAATAAGCAACTGCTGCAATACATGCACAGATATCAATGGAAGGACACGGGAAACATAAAAAGCAAAGAACTATGACATCACCAAAGGACCACAACAATTGTCCAGCAACAGATCCTAATCAAAAAGAATTCCTTGAAATGCCAGATAAAGAATTCAAAATACTTATTTTAAAGAACTTCAATCAGATGCAAGAGAAACCTGAAAAACTACACAAAGAAATGTGAAAAATGATTCAGAATATGAATGAGAAAATTACCAAGGAGATAGATATCCTTTAAATAAAAACAGCAGAGTACCAGGCACAGTGGCTCATGCCTGTAATCCTAGCACTTCAGGAGACAGAGATGGATGGATCATTTGAGCCCAGGAGTTCAAGACCAGCCTAGGCAACCTGATAAAACCCTGCCCCTACAATAAATACAAAAATTAGCTGGGAGTGATAGTGTGTGCCTATAGCCCAGCTACTCAGGACACTGAGGTGAAAGAATCACTTGAGTCTTGGGGATCAAGATCACACCACTGCACTCCAGCCTGGGCATTAGAGTGAGACCTGTCTCAAAGAAAAAGAAAAAAAGCCAGGTGCGGTGGCTCAAGCCTGTAATCCCAGCACTTTGGGAGGCTGAGGCAGTTGGATCACGAGGTCAAGAGACAGAGATAATTCTGGCCAACAAAGTGAAACCCCGTCTCTACTAAAAGTACAAAAATCAGCCAGGCATTTGGTGTGTGCCTGTAGTCCCAACTACTTGGGAGGCTGAGGCGGAAGAATCACTTGAACCCAGGAGGCGGAGGTTGCAGTGAGCTGAGACTCCATCACTGCGCTCCAGCCTGGCGACAGAGCAAGACTCCATCAAAAAAAAAAAAAGCCTAAATACTGGAACTAAAAAATTCACTGAAGGAAATAGAAAATACATTCAAAAGCTTCAATGATAGACTAGACCAAGCAAAATGAAGAATTTCAGAACTTGGCTACAGTGAGCTAGGATCACACCACTGTACTCCAGCCTGGGCAACAAGGCAAGACCCTGTCTCAAAAAAAGAAAAGAAAGTCAAAAGTAAGGGAAAAAATATATAAGAAATAATGAATAAAGTCTTCAAGACATATGCGACTACATAAGGAGACTGAACTTTGAATTGTCAGTATTCTCAAAGAGAAGAGAGATCTAAAAGTTTAGAGAATCTATTTAAGGAAATAATTGATGAAAACTTCCCAAGTCTATTAAGAGAGTTGGACATCCAGATATACAAGGCCCAGTGAATGTCAGGCAAATATATTGTAAAAAGAACTTCAACACAGCATATTATATTCAGAATGTCTAAAATCAAAGTGAAAGAAATAATTTTAAAATTAGCATGAGAAAAGTTCCTAGTCACCTGTAAATAGGAAATCCCATCAGCCTAGCAGTGGACTTTTCAGCAGAAATCTTATAAGCCTGAAGAGGATGGAATAGCATTTTCAAAGTGCTAAAAGAAAAAGACTATTGGCGGGGGTGGGGAGTTGGGGAGAGATAGCATGGGGAGAAATGCCAGATATAGGTGAAGGGGAGGAAGGCAGCAAATCACACTGCCACGTGTGTACCTATGCAACTATCTTGCATGTTCTTCACATGTACCCCAAAACCTAAAATGCAATAAAAAAAATAAAATAATAAAATAAAATAATGCTAAAGTATTAAAAAAAAAGAAAAAGAAAAAGACTATTGGCAAAGAATTTTTTATACTGAAAGAATATGCTTCTTCTCAGAAGAAGAAGCAAGCCAAAAGAAGAAGAAATAAAGAAATAAAGAATTTCTCAGATAAGCAAATTCTGGCGGATTTTGTTCCCACTACACCAACCCTACAGAAAATGCTCAAAGCAGTCTTAAACGTGGAAACAAAAGGTTGATCTTTACCAACTTGAAAATACATTGAAAGATCAGACTCACAGTTTTCATAAAAGAATCACATAAAGGAGGAAGAAAAAGGAATGAAATGGCAATACAAAAGAATTTCATCAAACCACAAAGACAAAAAGAGAAAAAGAGAAAAACCACAAAGGATTTATGAAAGAACTTGAAAACAGTAAACAATATGACAGGAACAAAGCTTCACATATCAATATTAACCTTGGATGTAAATGAATTAAATGTTACACTTAAAAGATATAGGTTGACAGAAAGGATTTTGAAAACATGATCCAACTATATGCTCCCTACAAGCAACTCACTTACCCATAAAGATACATGTAGACTGAAAGTAAAGGAGTGGAAAAACATATTCTACATGAATGGAAACCAGAAGCAAATGGGAGTAGCTATACTTATATCAGATAAAAAAAGCATTTAATAAAAACCAGTAAAAAAAAATGCAAAGAACATCATTATAACAATCCTTTGTATATTTGCACCCAATATCAGAGCGCCGAAATTCACAAAACAAACATTACTAGACCTAAAGAAAGAGAAAGACAGTAATACAACAACAGTGAAACACTCTAACACCACACTCACAGCACCAAACAGATCATTAAGACAGAAATTAACAAAGAAACATTGGGGTTAAATTGGACTTAAGACCAAATGGACTTAATAGACATTTGCAGAACATTCTACCCAACAACTATAGAATACACAATATTTTATCAGCACATGAAATGTTCTCAAAATAAATCTTAACCAATTTTTTAAAGTCCAAAGTATATAAATATCTTCTCAGACCACAAGGAATAAAGCTAGAAATCAATACCAAGAAGAACTTCAGAAACTATACAAATACACAGATATTAAGTAGCATATTCTTGAAGGATCACTAGGTCAACAAAGAATTGAAGATAAAAATTAATTTTTTTATGAGTGAAAATAAATAACAACTTCCCAAAACCTGTGTAATACAGCAAAAGCAGTGCTAAGAGTGAAGTTTATAGCATTAAATGCCTACACCAAAAAAGTAGAAAGACCACAAATTAACAACCTAATGTCACACCTCAAGGACTAGAAAAACAAGAACAAACCAAACCCAAAGTTAGCAGAAGAAAAGAAATAAAAAAGATCAGAGCAGAACTAAATGAAAGAGAGACAAAAAAAATGAAAAGTTGTTTCTTTGAAAAGATAAACAAATGGCCGGGTGCAGTGGCTCACACCTATAATCCCAGCACTTTGGGAGGCCGAGGGAGGTGGATCACGAGGTCAAGAGATCAAGACCATCCTGGTCAACATGGTTAAACCTCGTCTCTACTAAAAATACAAAAATTAGCTGGGCATGGTGGTGTGCACCTGTAGTCCCAGCTACTCGGGAGGCTGAGGCAGGAGAATTGCTTGAACCCAGGAGGTAGAGGTTGCAGTGAGCCGAGATTGCACCATTGCACTCCAGCCTGGGTAACAAGAGCAAAACTCCATCTCAAAAAAAAGAAAATATAAACAAATTCATAAATCATTACTAGACTATCCAATAAAAGAAGAGAGAAGATCAAAATAAGCACAATCAGAAATGAGAAAGGAGACATCAAAACTTAAACCAAAGAAATATGAAAGATCATCAGAGACTATTTTGGTCTCTGATGCTCACAAACTAGAAAACCTAGAGGATATGGATAAATTCCCGAAAACACACAACCACCTAAGACTGAACCAAAAGGAAATATAACTCTTGAACCAGTCAGTAATGAGTAGTGAAATTGAGTAATTTAAAATCTTCCAATCAAAAAAAAAAAAAAAAAAAAAAAAAAGGTCCAGGTCCAGATGGATTTCCAGCCAAATTCCACCAAACATACAAGGAACTAATACCAATCCTCCTGAAACTATTCCCAAAAAAATTAAAGATAAGGGAATTCTCCCTAGTTCATTGTACAAGGCTAGTATTACCCTGATACCAAAACCAGACAAGGACATAAAGAAAGAAAAAACAGATCAATATTCCTGATGACACAAAAAGCCTCAGCAAATCCTCAACAAAATACTAGAAAACCAAATCAAACAGCACATTAAAAAGATAGTATTCCATAATCAGGTGGTATTTTTCCCAGGGATGCAAGGATGGCTCAACATACGCAAATCAATAAACATATAACATAAACAGAATTAAGGACAAAAACCATATAATTATCTCAAAACAGAATTAAGGACAAAAACCATATAATTATCTCAAAGATGCAGAAAAACCACTCAATGAAATTCAACACCCCTTCATAATAAAAAATAAACTAGGCATAGAAGGGACATACTTTAACAAAATTAAGGCCATATACAACAAACCCACAGCCAACACCATACTTAATCTGGAAAAGTTGAAAGCATTCCCTCTCAGAACTGCACCAAGACAAGGATGCCCACTTTCAGCAATTTTATTCAACATAGCACTAGAAGTCCTTGCTAGAGCAATCAGGCAAAAGGAAAAAAAAGTAAAAGGCATCCAAAATTGGACTGAGGAAATCAAATTATCCCTGTTTGCTGATATGACCCTACATTTAGAAAACCCTAAAGAGTCCACCAAAAAACTCTTAACTTGATAAATAAATTCAGTAACGTTTCAGGCTACAAAATTTACATGCAGAAATCAGTAGCATTTCTATACGCCAATAATAATCTAGCCAAGGACTAAATGAGGAAGGTAATCCTATTTACAGTAGCTACAAAAATAAATAAATAAAATATCTAGGGATACAGTTTACCAAGGAGGGGAAGATCTCTATAGGGAGAACTACAAAACATGGATGGAAGAAATATAGATAGTACGGCTGGGCACAGTGTCTCATGCCTATATTCCCAGCACTTTAGGAGGCCAAGGTAGGTGGATCACTTGAGATCAGGGGTTCAATACCAGCCTGGCCAACATGGTGAAACCCTGTCTCTACTAAAAATAGAAAAATCATCTGGGTATGGTGATACATGCCTATAGTCCCTGCTACTCAGGAGGTGGAGGTTGCAGTGAGCCGAGATCGTGCCACTGCACTCCAGCCTGGGTTACTCAGGAGGTGGAGGTTGCAGTGAGCCGAGATCATGCCACTGCACTCCAGCCTGGGTCACAGGGAGAGACTCCATCTCTCTCTCTCTCTCTCTCTCTCTCTCTCACACACACACACACACACACACACACACACACACACACACACAGTACAAATAGAAAAGCATCCCATGCTCATAGAATGAAAGAACTGAGGGCTGGGCATGGTGGCTCACACCTGTAATGCAAGCACTTTGTAGGCCAAGGCGGGTGGATCACCTGAGGTCAGGAGTTCAAGACCAGCCTGACCAACATGGTAAAACCCCATCTTAAAAAAAAAAAAAAGAATGAAAGAACTGATATTAAAATGACCATATTTCCCAAAGCAATCTATAGATTAATAAAATCCCTATCAAATTGCCAACATCATTTTTCACAAAACTAGAAAAAAAATTCTAAAATTCATGTGGAACCAAAAAATATTTGCCAAAAGAGCTAAAGCAATCCTAAGCAAAGAGAACAAAGCTGCAAGCATCACGTTATCTGACTTCAAATTATATTACAAGGCTATATTAACCAAAACAGCATTTTGTTGGTATAAAAATAGACACAAAGATGAATGGAATAGATTAGAAAACCTGAAAATAAAGCCACAAACCTACAACCAACTGATGTTTACAAAGTCAAAAAATACATACACTGGGGAAATGACACTCTATTCAGTAAATAAATGGTGCTGGGGAAAATTGGATAGCCATACACATAAGAATGAAACTGCACCCCTGTCCCTCAGCATATACAAAAATTAACTCAAGTTGGATTAAAGACTTAAACATAAGACCTGAAACTAAAAATCCTATAAAAAGGAAAGACTCAGGCTGTGCAAGGTGGCTTAACGCTTGTAATCCCAGCACTTTGGGAGGCCAAGGTGGGCGGATCACCTGAGGTCAGGAGTTTGAGACCAGCCTGACCAACATGGTGAAACCCCAGACATGGTGGCAGATGCCTGTAATCCCAGCTACTTGGGAGGCTGAGGCAGGAGTCGCTTGAACCCAGGAGGGAGAGGTTGCAGTGAACCAAGATTGCACCACTGCACTCCAGCCTGGGTAACAAAACAAGATACTATCTGAAAAAAAAAAAAAAAAGGAAAATCTCTTCTGAACATGACCTATGCAAAGAATGTATGACCAAGTCCTCAAAAGCAAACACAACAAAAACTAAGATAGAGAAATGAAACTTAATTAAACTTAAGTGCTTCTGGGCCAGGTGCAGTAGCTCACTCCAGTAATCCCAGCATTTTGGGAGGCTACATTAACCAAAATATCTGAGGCAGGCAGATCACCTGAGGTCAGGAGTTCAAGACCAGCCTGGCCAATATGGTGAAACCCTGTCCCTACTAAAAATGCAAAATTATCCAGGTGTGGTGGTATGTGCCTGTAATCCCAACTACTTAGGAGGCTGAGGCAGGAGAATTGCTTGAACCTGGGAGGCAGAGTTTACAGTGAGCCAAGATCATGCCCTTGCACTCCAGCCTGGGCAACAAGAGTAAAACTCCATCTCAAAGAAAAAAAAAGTGGGCAATCAATAAGATCAGACATTTTTCAAAAGAAGATGTACAAATGGCCAACAGGCATGTAAAAGAGTGCTTAATGTCACTAATCATCAGAGAAATGTAAATTAAAACCATAATGAGATACTACCTTACACCAGTCAGAAAGGCTATTATTAAAAATGTCTGAAAACAACAGATGTTGGTGAGGATGCAGGAAAAGGGGAATGCTTAGACCAAAGAGGGAAAAGAAAATTAATAAAAACAACATAATGTGAAATTAAAGCAGGCAAAGAATTGTCTGTAAGAAGGCCCCCCTGGGGGCCCAAGTTTAGGAGCAATATAAACCTCCTCTCCCTCCCTTCTGCTGAAGATTAACCTTATCTGTTCTCAACATTCCTGGTAAGTTAAGTTCCTGTTTTCCTGGCAGAGCAGCTGCAAGGACACCACACAGATAAGCTAAGTTACAAACAAGTTTTTCAAGATGTAAGACATGTCACGAGATGTGTTAAGAATGATTAAGTGCCTTCGTGCCCACTTCTGCAAACCTACTTCCTGCTTTGTATTTTCAGGCCCTTAAGAACATAAAAGAAGCCTGTTCTCCTTTGTCTGTCGCTCAGCCATTTTGGACCTGATCCGAGCTGGGGCAGTGTGCACCTAAAATAAATCTTTCTGCAAACTCACTGGTCTCTCCAGTCTCTGAATCCCACCACATTTCTGAGGGCTCATCTGAGATTGGAGACGACAGACTTGCGGTCTCATTTGCCTGTGGGGCCAGGATCCGGGGCCAAGGGAGATTGGGGACCCTGGGTGCCCATGGGAGACTTCTCCCAAGAAGGAGATCGGCTCTCCCAAGTTCCGGGCCCTCCCTGGACAGCGCCATGGAACCCGGAAGGGGATGCAGAACGACTTTGGAACAGCGCGCTTCAGGAAGCACAGTAAGACATCTGGGGCTCAAGAGAAAAGGAAGGGAAAAAGAGAAAAGGAGGTCCAGAGCTTCAGTCACCTTCTGGGGAGGTGATTAGTAGTCCTACCCAATGGGACTAGGGGAAGCGAGAGCGGCTCACCGACCCAGATGAAACACATTTCACCCGAACCTGCACAGCTCCTGGGGAGTGATCAATAGTCCGGCCCAGGAGGGCTGGGGGAAGCCAGAGCGGCTCGTCGACTCAGAGGAAAGTCACATACCCACCAACATATGGAGGAAGAGGCGGAGAAGGTGAAAGTGTGTGAAAGAGAGAGGTCCGGGAGGAGCCAACACAGGGAGTGACAAGTGGGAGCTCCAAGTTCGAGCGAAGTGTGGGGCCAGCCACAGCCAGGGGTGATCCTGCATATGGCTGACAGGAGCTGCCCTTCAACTGCAGCAGTTGTAACGGATTAAAGTGCTCTCCTAGCTACAGCGGAGCCCCAAACACCCCCACCTACTCGGATCTGAGAGACGGTTAGAGAAAGGCTAAGTGATTGTGCATTGTAAGGGAGGAGATGGGAGGAAAGATGTCGAAACCAACTCTACTGGAGTGTATGCTGAATAACTTTAAGAAAGGTTTTGGAGCAGATTATGGTGTTAAACTAACTCCTCAAAAATTAAGAACTCTTTGCGAGCTAGAGTGGCCTTCTTTCAATGTTGGGTGGCCAGCCGAAGGGACAATAGATCGCAGGTGGTTGGCCATGTGTACAGTGTAGTAACCAGGGTCAGAGGACCGTGGTTAAAACATGCCCTAAGTGGCTACAGCCTTGTCAGGCAACATATTGTAAGACTAGTGGCTCGAGCAGAACCAAAGGCAAAGAAGGAGACCACAGTGCCTACTATGCAGAAAAGTGGAGAAAGAAGAGCAAGAAAGTCAGGAAAAAACTGGTCCTGCAAGCCCCTCCGAAATAGGAATCTCCACCCCCTTATATACCAATATATCCATCTTTGGCTAACCTGAGGCAAGATGAAGGGCAAGCAGCAGGAGAATCAGGCTCAGAGAGAAGTGACATGCCCTTGGTGAGGAACAAAAGGGGCATACCCATGTGGCCCAAGGAAAAGAGGAGGGACAATTACCCTAGCCAGCTCCAGTCTGGTTGTACCCAAGCCTTACAGATGCCCCTCCAAGAGACTAGGTTGCAAATGTACCAGGACACTGAGGGCCAAGTTGGAGGCAGAGAAAGGCTCTTTACCCATCAGCCCTTCTCCACCACTGACCTAAATTGGAAGCAGCACACTTCCTTCTACACGGAGAAACCCCAAGCCATCATTGATTTGATGTAGTCTATTTTCCTAACTCACAACCCAACATGGACAGACTGCCAGGAACTTTTATTGACACTGCTGAACACAGAGGAGCAGCATAGAGTAACGCAGGCAAACCTCCAGTATCTAGCAGGCACAGTTGATGCCTGATGATGCGCAAAGGACCATTACCCGGTGACAGATCCCCAATGGGACCCCAGTGAGGCAGAAGGGTTGCAGCGTCTACAGGCATTTTGGGAGGCACTCCTAAATGGAATAAAGGCAGGAGGGAAAAAGGCCCTGAATACGGGAAAAATTTCAGAGGTTCACCAAAAGGCAGATGAGAGTCCAAGTGAGTTCTAAGAGGCTCTGTGAGGCATACCAACTCTACACCCCATTTGACCCAGAGGCAGGAGGAAATCAATGCAAAGTAAACAAGCATTTGTTAGTCAAGCACAGAATTTTTGAAGGAAGCTTCAAAAATTAGAAGGGTCTGAAGGCATGACTGCCACTCAGCTCATACAAGTGGCCCATAAAGTGTTCATTAACTGAGAGAAGGAGTCGAAAAGGGAAGCTAGGAGGGAAGCAGATCAGAGGCTTAAAATGAAGGTCAATCTGCTAGCAGCGGCCCTTACAGACAGGGTCAAATGCAACGAGAGTGTGAATGTGGTTGTGGGCGAGGGAGCACTTCAACTTGGGAAGATTTTGACAATTGGCCTAAGCCAGAGAAAGATCAGTGTGCATGGTGCAAAAAGAGGGGAGACTGGAAAAATGAGTGCCCAGAAAGGGAAGCAGGCAACAGTCATGAGAACCAGAAAAAGGCATGGAATCCAAAGGGAGGCCACCATGCCCCAGAGGATCAGGATGCTGACCTAATCAGTCTGGCAGAAGCCAAATGTTATGAAGACTGAGACAGACCGGGTTCTATCTCTTTAGGCACCAAGGAGCTTACGGTCAGGATAGAGGTAGGGGGCCAAGAAATAGATTTCATGGTAGATATAAGTGCTGAGCACTCAGTAGTAACTTAACGAATTGGACCATTAACTAAAATATGTGCCACTATAATTGGAGCCACCAGAACAGCAGAAAATAGGTCTTTTTGCCAGACAAGGATGTGTGTTATTGGAGGACAGGAAGTCTAGCATGAATTCTTACACCTTCCTAATTGCCCAGTCCCCTTGCTAGGAAGAGACCTGCTCCGAAAACTGCAGGCACACATTTCCTTTAGACCAGAAGGGAATGTGACATTAGAGTTTACCCAGCACAAAGCAATGGTGCTGGCCCTAACTGTACAACAGGCAGAAGAGTGGAGGCTATACACAAAGATAAGGCAGGAGCCAGACCATCCCTTAACCTCGGAGGAAGAAACCACATTAGCCAGACTAACAGATGAATTTTCGGAAGTCTGAGCTGAAAATAACCTGCCTGAGCTGGCTGTAAACCATACCCTGGTTGTAGTAGAACTAAAACCAGTTGCCACCTGTCCAGCTTCACCAATACCCCTTGCTTCGAGAAGCCATTAGAGGTATATAGCAACACAGAGAGTGACTGCAAAAGTACGGTATCCTAGTGGCATGTCAATCATGCTGGAACACTCTGCTCCTGCTGGTGCAGAAGCCAACACCTACTGGACAAGTATATGATTACAGACCAGTGCAAGATTTGTGAGCTGTGAATGGGGCTACAATTACTATTCATCCAGTAGTGCCAAATCCCTATACACTAATAACCCTTATTCCAGCAAGCACAGCCTGGTTCACTATCTTAGATTTAAAAGATGCCTTTTTCTGCCTCCACCTGGCACCAATTAGCTAACCATTATTTTCCTTCCAGTGGGGAAATTTTCAACTAACTTGGACCAGACTTCCACAAGGGTTTAAGAACTCCCCCACAATCTTTGGAGAGGCATTAGCAACAGACCTTAAAGCTTACAACCCACCTCCCAATAAAGAATGTGTCCTATTACAGTATATGAATGATCTTCTTTTAGCAGCCCCAATCCTAGAGGACTGTCACCAAAGGACACAGAGTTTACTCCACCTACTATGGAAGGCAGGATATAAAGTATCAAGGAGAAAAGCTCAAGTCTGCCTAAGGAGAGTCAGCTACGTGGGATTTCACCTAAGTCAAGGGAAATGAAGATGAGGGTTGCCCCAGATGAAGGCTGTCTGCAGCCTTACAACCCCAACCTGTAGGCATCACATAAGAGAGTTTTTAGGAGCAGCAGGGTCCTGACGCAACTGGATTCCAAACTTCTCACTTAGAGCGAAATCCTTATACGAAGCCACAAAAGATGGGGAATAGGAAACCTTCCTATGAGGATGAACAGGGAAAAGCATTTAAACAAGTTAAGCAAGCCTCGACTGAGGCCCCAGCTCGAGGACTGCCAGATATGACCAAACCTTTCTTCTTGTACATTCACAAGAGGAAGGTAATCAGAGTCTTAACTCAAGTCCTAGGATCCCGGCACCAGCCGGTGGCCTATCTATCCAAACAGCTAGATGTAGTGGCAAGAGGATGGCCCCCCATCTTAAAGCATTGGTTGCCACTGCCATGTTGGTAAAGGAAGCAGATAAATTAACCTTGGGCAACATTTAACTGTGCGAGTGCCGCACTCAGTCCTAACATTGGCCACCAAACCCAAGAATGACAATACCTAGGGCTCTTATTTGAGAACTCTCGCATAACTTTAGAAACTATAAAGTCCCTCAACCCAGCCAATCTGCTTCCCGTAGAACCAGGAGCCCCACTCCATGACTGCATGGAAACAATAGATGAAGTGTTCTCAAGTCGAAAGGCTCTCACAGATCACCCCCTCCAGGACCCAGATGTAGAATACTTCACCAATGGGAGCAGTTTCATAGTGGGAGGGAACCGATGAGCTGGGTATGCAGTAGTAACCTTAAACTCAGTAGCAGAAGCCCAATGTTTGTCAACAGAAACATCAGCCCCGAGGGCAGAACTAATAGCCTTAACTAGAGCATTATTACTGTCAAAAGACAAAAAAGCCAACATATACACTGACTCCAAATATACATTTGCAACCTTACATGTGCATGGGTATATCTATAAAGAAGGAGGGTCCCTAACAGCAGACAGTTGAGATTGTGAAAGGATTATAGTTACTGGTATGACAGTATGATGACAGGAGTGAAAGGGCAAGGTAAGGTAAATCACAAGTTAAAAGAAGTCGACCAGGTGCAGTAGCTCATGCCTGTAATCCTAGCACTTTGGGAGGCTGAGGCAGGCAAATTGCCTGAGTTCAGGAGTTCAAGACCAGAGTGGACAACATAGTGAAACCTCTCCCTACTAAAATACAAAACATCAGCTGGGCATGGCAGCAGGCGCCTGTAGTCCCAGCTACTCAGGAGGCTGAGGCAGGAAAACTGCTTGAACCCAGGAGGCGGAGTTGCAGTGAACCAAGATTGCACCACTACAGTCCAGCCTGGGCGACAGAGTAAGACTTAGTATCCAAATAAATAAATAAGTATAAACAAACATCCTACTTTAGCTGAAGCCTCAGTACTATACCTTCTAAACATCGTAAGTCCATTTTCTGTATAAATTCCAGAAATGACTTATTATCAAACCAGTTTTACAATTATTCTTAAGTATTCTGCTCACCCATACATACAAGAAAGAATACAAAACTCATGAAAATTGTTCAGTTTTTAAAAATTCTTCTCTCTGGAATGTCTTTATCCCATTAAAACAGTAGTGTCATGCTCCATGCTGGGAAGTGGTCATTTCAAAGGCTCATGACATCATGTTTATTGGCCAATAACCAGTCCCTGAATACCAGGCATGCTCCAGCTTGAGTCCTTTGCCCTTGCAGTTCCCTCTGCCTGAAATGCTCTCCCGCCAGCATGCACCCACCTACCTCAGATCTTGGTTCAATTACCACTTCAGGAGAACTCATCTGTAAATGCTGGCTCTCTTTTCCTTTTCCTGCCTTATCCTTAGCACTTATAACCATCTAACACACAATATGCTTTTCTCATTTAATTTATCGTCCATGTCCCTTCCTAATATACGTTCCATGAGAATAGGGATTTTTACGTTCTTTTCACTGCTGAATCTCCAGTACCCAGGGCAGAGTCTGGCATGTAGTAGACCACTCAGTAAATGTTTCTTCAGTGAATGAATTCCTGCCCATTGAGGTTGGCCCTTAAAATACCATCATTGCTCTTGTATCTTAGTTTTGTTTATAACCTTGGGTCTCTTTTTGGCCAATGTCTTTCACTTATTAATACTTTCCTGAAATGCCAAACATTGCTCCTAAAACTGCAAATACAATTAGCACGTCTCAGAGTCACTTAAGCCAGGCTGCTAACACATCTTTGCTTAGGGCTTCAGCTAATCAATAAAATGGGACTCTGTGTGACCTCTTGAAGCCCAGTGCTATGATACAGGACTCAACACTGCACTTAGCTCATGGGGCTCCGAAACAACTAGATTCAATAGAGGCATATTTAAGCCATGTTGGGCCTACATACATATCCATATGCATACAAACGCACACCAAAAAAAGCTTGGAATCTGCTATCTTAAAAGTCAGGAATGGCCAAAGACAATCCTAAATGTATATTAATATGAGAAGGGGTAATTATATGAAGGTACATCTAAAATATGTCAGGCAAAGTAGAAGTTAAAATGAATGAGGAGGAACTTTCTGTACAGCCAAGAAACTACCTCAAAGAAATATTAAGAGGAAGAAAAACTTACAAAGTAACATCTTAACCATATGACCTTAATAATGTAAAAATAAATATAAAATATTATTCTATATTCCTGTATTCTATATTTCTATTAGCAAATAAGTTAAAGATACAGCAGTTACTAAGTACAAAGGAGAAAAATAAAATAGAGAAGGAACACATAAAATGACAGGAAAGGACTGAAATACACTTTAGCAATGTTCTCACAGTGTTTTTTATAAATAAATGAAGTGTTCAAAAATTTTAATTGAATAAATAAAAAGTCAAAAAGGCAGGAATGGTACATCCCTCTTCCTTTTGTTTGGTAAGCAGATATTTCTAATCAGGGTTTGGTTCTAGGTCTAAAATGATACTGAGTGGATGTCTCAGTCAGCCCCTGCTGCCCAAATATGGGAAAATGGGCACTTTTTTAGGAATGATGTTGGCCACAGTATAAATTAGTGCATCTCTGACAGGCAATTTCACAATACTGAACCAAATGTTATCTGCATATGCCCTTTGATTCCCTGGCATTTACCCTTTGAACATATAATGTTCAACAACAGCATTGTTTATAATACCAAAACACTGGCCTGGCTCAGTGGCTCATGCCTGAAATCCCAGCATTTTAGGAGGCTGAGCTGGGTGGATCCTCTGAGGTCCGGAGTTTGAGATTAGCCTGACCAACATGGTGAAACCCCGTCTCTACTAAAAATACAAAAATTAGCCAGGCCTGGTGGCGTGTGACTATAATCTCAGCTAGTCAGGAGGCTGAGGCAGGAGAAGCACTTGAACTCGGGACGTAGAGGTTGTGCTGAGCAGAGATCACGCCACTGCACTCCAGCCTGGGCAACAAGAGGGAAACTCCATCTCAAAAATAAATAAATACCAAACCACTGGAAACAACCAATTCCTCCATTATTGGGGTGTAACGAAATAGTTTATGGCATCTAGTCAAAGAATTTCGTCCAACCCTGCTCCCTGAAAAAAAAAAATGACTGTTGAATGTGATCTGTTTTTATAAATAAGACAAAAATGCATAAATAGATTAATATGCATGGGTACAATATAAATGCATTTAACATGAATTTGAATAATGCAAATTAGATATTAGGTCATATGAAAATATTAATACAATTTTTTCTGTGCATGGAAGTTTCAATAATTTAAATATCCCCAAATAAAGTATTTGTTTAAGAAATATTTGCTTAAAAAATACTAGCAGTCCCTGGCCAGGCACAGTGGCTCACGCCTATAATCCCAGCACTTTGGGAGGCTGAGGCAGGTGGATCATGAAGTCAAGAGATTGAGACCATCCTGGCCAACATGATGAAACCCCATCTCTACTAAAAATACAAAAATTAGCTGGGCATGATGGCACATGCCTGTAGTCCCAGCTACTCAGGAGGCTGAGGCAGGAGAATTGCTTGAACCCAGGAGGCAGAGGTTGCAGTGAGCCAAGACGGCACCACTGCACCCCAACCTGGCAATAGAGCGATACTCTATCTCAAAAAAAGGGCTGGGCGCAGTGGCTCACGCCTGTAATCCCAGCACTTTGGGAGGCCGAGGTGGGTGGATCACAAGGTCAAGAGATCGAGACCATCCTGGTCAACATGGTGAAACCCCGTCTCTACTAAAAATACAAAAAATTAGCTGGGCATTGTGGCACATGCCTGTAATCCCAGCTACTCGGGAGGCTGAGGCAGGAGAATTGCCTGAACCCAGGAGGTGGAGGTTGCAGTGAGCCGAGATCGCGCCATCCAGGCTGGGTAACAAGAGCGAAACTCCGTCTCAAAAAATAAAAAAAAGAAAAGAAATACTGGCAGGCCCTGTGCTTGCTTATACAATTGCAACAAGATAGTGTCACCGGAGCTGTAAACATCACTTTCTTCTGGCCAAGGTGTCAATGTGGGAAGGAGCATGGGAAGGTCAGGGAACTGAATGACTAGCTGTATGGATACAGCACTGATGCCCCAGTCCTGTTTTCTGGCATACTCTTTTATTCAGGAAATGGGAAGAGCTGTCTACAATGCTCAGTGAAAGATATTAAGAAGATACATAATCTTTCTCTTTCCTTATTTCATAATAAATTAAGTGAACCAACATATTTCCATGTTAATAAGTCCAAGTACTTTTGAGTTGCAAATAAAAGTAGTCAAAGTTATGAGCTATCACGGCCTAATTTAGTTATTTGAAAAGAAGACAAAACTAAATTCTCATTAACTTGAAGTGTGGCTCATATCACATTACTCTGAAACAAATTTTATGAAAATTTGAAAGAACCAAATATAACTAGTTATTTTAGATATTTAGATGTGGAACCATTTACTTTTGTGGGGAATTTTCAGGATATCTATTTTAAAATCAAACTGCTATCGACCTTGGGTTTGGGGAAAATGGTTCTTTTAGCATTAGTTTCTACATAACAGCAAAGAGAGCAGAAAGATATAACCAACCCCTCATTTGCAAAACAGACAACAGTGTTGACTACAACTACAATTTAACATAACTGAAAGTGTAAACATAATAACCCATAGACATGTTTAAGTGAACAGTTGATGAGAGTGGTATGAAAGTAGTTTGGTTAGTCAAAATACTGAATTTGAACAGATGAATGCAGCCAGGTGCAAGGGGTCACGCCTGTAATGCCAGCACTTTGGGAGGCCAAGGTAGGTGGATCACCTCAAGGTCAGGGGTTTGAGACCAGCCTGACCAACATGGTAAAACGCTGACTCTACTAAAAATACAAAAATTAAACAGGCATGGTGGCACACATGTGTAGTCCCAGGTACTCAGGAGGCTGAGGAAGGAGCATCACTTGAACCCAGGAGACGGAGGCTGCAGTGAGCAAAAATCACACACCACTGTACTCCAGCCTGGGTAACAGAGTAAATAAGACTCCACCTCAAAAACAAAACAAAACAAAACAGGTGTATGCAAAAAGTAGCGTGAACTTATCCCTCAACTTAGAATGAATATTTTGACAGGCCCCACACCACTGGACTCCCGAAATTTTACTGAGGTAAAAGTCCCCTGAATTGCAGTCAGACTTATTTCCCATCTTCTGGCACAAAATGTCTCACCAATAAGTCCTGTGTGTTTGCTACTTCTTGCTCATTGGATCCAATCAGCATACTGTCATCAATGTCATGGACCAGTGTGATATATCACACAAGCAAAAAGTGATACAGTTCTCTCCGAATAAGATTATGACACAAAGCTTGAGAGCTGATACACCCTTGAGGTAGAACAGTAAAGGTATATTCCTGACCTTGCCAGCTGAAGGCAAATTGCTTCTGGTGAATCTTCTGGACAGGAATGGAGAAAAGGGCATTTGCCAAGTCAATGGCTGTATACCAGATATCAGGAGACATGTAAATTTGTTCAAGCAATGAAACCGCATCTGGTACAGCAGCTGCAATTGGAGTCATAACTTGGTTAAGCTTAAGATAATCCACTATCATTCTCCAAGATCCATCTGTCTTCTGCACAGGCCAAATGGGAGAGTGAATGGGGATGTGGTGGGAATCACCACTCCTGCATCTTTCAAGTTCTTGATGGTGGCACTAATCTCTGCAATCCCCCCAGGGAGGCGGTATTGTTTTTAATTTACTATTTTTCTAGGTAGAGGCAGCTCTAATGGCTTCCATTTGACCTTTCCCACCATAGTAGCCCTCACCCTACCAGTCAGGGAGCCAACACGAAGGTTCTGCAAGCTGCTAAGTATGACTATGACAGTTATGCACTCTGGCACTGGGGAAATGACCATGGGATGAGTCTGGCAACCCACTATAAGTCAGACATGCGCTAAAACTCCATTAATTAACTGACCTCTATAAGCCCCTACTTTAACCAGAAGACCACGTATGACGTTTTGAGCCCTCTGGAATCAATGTCAGCTCGGAGCCAGTGTCCGGTAGTCCTTGAAATGTCTGATCATTTCCCTTTTCCCAGTACACAGTTACACTGGTAAAAGGCTGGAAGTCTCCTTGGGGAAGGGTGAGGAAAAAGAGTCACTGTATGAATTGTCAGTGGTGTAGTGAGGTTCTTCCTCAAGAGGACCCAGACTCCCCTTCATGCACGGGGTTCTGGGTCTGTAAACTGCCTCAAGTCTGGAAATTGATGGAGGGGCTATGATTCTCTGTTTTTACAATTCAAATTAGTCTTCAGTCCATTCGACCTGGAAATTTTCTGCTTATATAAATTAAGTAGGAATGCAGTAGGCTTCCTAACAATTTCACTTCTAAGAATACCGTGATTAATTAACCAATGCCAGCGCTCTGCAAGTCAAACTATTCTGATTGCTGCTTTGCCTCTGCTATCATTATGGTAACTACGCCCACCTTGCCTTTGACAGTTGAGTGCCACCACTTGGTCCCTGCCACCGTGGGATCCAATTATTCCATTGTATTTAAATTTTGTAGTTGTGTAACTGTGGTTCCCAAGGTTAGATCTGACATACAGAGAAGAGCAATTACAGGGCTCTTCAAAGATGCAGGTGCTGCCCCACAAATCTATTTTGCAAAGCACCGGTCAAGGGTATATCTTCTGGACCCTCTCAGCGGGATGAGTAGGTCTAAAGTGACTATTCCACTCCACCATCCCAATCTCCCTAAGCCTTGGGATCCCTTCCTCTACATTAAACCAAGGGAGATCAGGCATTCCCAGCTTACTCACAGTGGGCCATCTTTTAATTCATATTTCAGCTAACCAAGCAAATAAACTATTAGAACCTTTTTAAACTCCCTGAGCTGCAACATTAAATATAGAGTCCCTACTTGATGGGCCCAAATCAATAAATTCAGCCTGATCCAACTCTGTTCCTTCCACCATTATCTTATACACTTAATGTCCATTACCATGCCTGTTCTTCAGATTTCTGTTTATATAAATTAGAAAACTCAAGCAGTCACACTCCTTGGGGGTCACACTCTGAACCTCACCTCTAGGGGCCTACCAGGACTTTAGTCTAGTTATAGTTCTAGAAGCAAACAAGAGTGTCGGGGGTAGCTCTTGAGGAGAATCATTATTTTGCCTGGCAACTTCCTCAGGGGAGGCCATCACTGTGGCTCCAGGCAGCGCAGAGTTTATCTCCTCAGACAAAGGTAGAAAGGCCGATGGCAGTGTGGGTTGGGGAGGGGATGTTGTCACTGTTGGGGATGGAAAAGCTGTTTCCTCGAGCTAACAAGGTTCATTAGCATTTACAAACTCAGCGTCCCCAGCTTTATCAGGGTCCTCCCACATGTCCCCATTCCAACTTTCAGGGTCCCATTCTTTCCCAATCAATGCCCTCACTTTAACAGTAGACACCTGGTGAGGCTGTGCATGCACCTTTCATTGCAGGCCAGCCACTCACATAAGAGCTTGTGTCTGTTTTTCCACAATTTCAGCTATTCTTACGGAACAAAAGACTCTCACTCAAGACAATCTTAGCAGATTTGAGTCTCAGTATCTGCTTCTGAAGCCAGGAGACAGAATTCCTGAGTTCATCATTTTCTTTTCATGTTGTCCACTGAACTTAGAAACAACCAATCAGTTTCATAATGTTCCTTGGTTCTCCACATATGGTCAAAGGTATTATGTATAGAGTCACTAAACTCCTTGCCTCTCACAAGCAGAGAATCAGGAGTGTCAAATGCATTTATTTTGTGTAACACTCTAAACAATTCACACCAAGGACTATCAGTGTTCTCCACACTTTTAGGAGTAGAGTCCTTAGCATTTTTCGGTGTAATCATATTAAGCATCCAACTACAGAAACCCCAAACCAACACAAGAACTCCATCCTAAATATTCTGTCCCTCTAGAACCACTCCTGTACCAAAATCTGTATTAGTCAGGGTTGACTAAAAGCAGAACTAAATATATATACATACATATATATACATATGCGTATATATGTATATGTGTGTGTATATATATATATATGTGAGTTTATTATTAACTTACATGAACAGAAGTTCCCACAATAGGCTGTCTGCAAGCTTGAGGAGCAAGGAGAGCCAATCCAAGTCTCAAAACTCTATTTTAATACAAAAAAAAAAAAATCCTTACAAGTTTATGACAGATAAGAGACCTTCAGGTGAGGCCGGAGTTAATTTACCCAGTAGCACTGCCTCCCTTTTCTAGAGTTTCAGTCTCTCCCTTCAACAAACATTACTGAATACCCACCACGAATCCACTAGGTGCAGGTTCCATAGTTTGGGTCATCGAGAGATGCTCAGTTGTTTTATTCCTCCTTTTCTACCAGGCTAAGATGATTTAGCATGAAACCAATACTGGATTGAGGTGCAGCACTCCCAAGCCCTTTCCTGGTTGCAACTTGACACAGCTGAAAGGGGTTGGCATTTTTCAAACTTTCCCAAATATTGAGGTAGGAAAAAAAAAACCCACAAGAGTATAGTCAAGTTTTTTAAATTACAGAATTACAAACTAGAAGATGGGGTTGGGAAAAGATAAAAGAAATCATGCTCCCCGGTTCCCACCTACGTTTCAGTTCCTAAAATCCTGCCTCTAGCACCCCTTTTTCTTTCTAAGGAAGCTAGTATCTGCTACCTTCTCAAGAAAACAATGAGTGCTCGATGACATTTAAATCTTATCCCCAGATGAAGGAAGCAGTCACTATCTTCTAAGTTCTCATCCCCATGAAAACCACCAAGCACTCTCTCTCTCTACCAATCCCCATATTTTCAAGAATAGTTTTCAGCAAAGTGTTGAGGCAGAATAGGGTCTGGAGGCAGAGAGACGAAGGCCGATTCACACTGATTTCCTAGAACTAAATCAAAAGGAAAAGCCTAACTTTCGACACCTGAGTAACGAAAGAACCAGCAGCTACTACTTCCTTTGCCACTCCCCCTACCACACGCACACTTTTTCTATGTGGCAGATGGAAAATTGAAAGAGACTCTTCAGGTGGAGCAGAAGTTTATTTAACCAGTAGTGCTGCCTCCGTTTTCTAGGGTTTCAATTTCTCCCTTCTGCAACCAGAGATACTTTCAATTTTCTGTCTGCCACAACTCCTGGGCTCAAGCAGTTTGCATAGGAGTGTAACTTTGTAATTTCATTTTAGCCTCTCATTGGTTGCTTTCCACAACCAATCAGACTGATTGTGGCACCACAACTTCATTTAAACTATACCAAGTAACTTAATGGGAAACCGCTAGAGGGTATTTAAACCCCAGAAACATTCTAAAGGGACTCTTGAGCCTGTATACTCTGTTCGCTCCCACCCTGTGGAATGTATTTTCGTTTTCAATACATTTTTGCCTTTATTGCTTCATTCTTTCCCTGCTTTGTGCGTTTTGTCTAGTTCTTTGTTCAAAACGCCAAGAACCTGGACACCCTCCACCAGTAACCGTGTTATTGTTGTTAGTAGCAGTATTATTACTGTTTTGACGTTAGTTTGGCTAATTAATTTAGGGATATTTTACAATATCTAGATGTTCTGCCAAGTTTACTATACGTAGCTATCAGCAAAATTTGCAAAGGCCATGAAAAAACAAAACGATCAGAGCATAGCCCATAGCTTCATGCCTGTCGTACACACATTGCTCTCACATAGTTTTGTTTCATCTCCCAACTCTAAAAGGGTATGCAAGACAAGATACTATAACCCAGATAAACCTAAGTAACCTATGTAAAGGACGTGCCTAAGAAGACAGCATGCTTGCTAATGACAGAGCCTGAACAGACACCTGTTCTGGATGACCTAAGTGAATTTCTTTTTTTATTCCAAATTCCTTAGAATCACCCTTGGGGCACGTAAGAACTGGCTCAATAGCTCCAATCGCCAGCTAAAACGGCGCCTGAAAAAAAAAAAATGAGAGAACTGGCTCAAATGGGAGCGCTTGACGCGGGGTGGGTGGCTCAGTGGGTTAGTGGTAGTGGTGAGAAGGTGGGAGAGGAAGGAGTGGTTAGACTTTTAGGGATGTAAGCTTTGGCATCACTATGAAGCCAGAGTTTTCTTCTGACGGGGTTTTAACTCTGTCAGATTGAGAGTAGCTCTGTTGTAGCCCCTTTGCAGGGTTCCCATGAGACTTTTCTTACCTTGACTCTCTTAGCAACATAGCAAACTACAGAAACAGAATAAGAACGTAAGAAATCGTGAAGCACGTGATGTATGGGACTCTGACTGTTCTTGGCCCTTCTTTCGACCCGTAGCACCGCCCTGTTACGACTGCGTGGGTTGTCTATAAAGACTCATCTCTGCGCGTCTTTCCGCCACATTCGCTTCCTGTTTTCGGCGGTTCTGTTTTGGCTTGTTCCGGGCACCGCAGTGGCAGTGAAGATGGCGTCTACCAGCCGGTTAGTGTGCTTGTCCGAGCCCGGCGAACTAAGGGGCGGCGCCTCGGGCTTTTAGGCGGTCTCCGGGCAGCCTCATCGGGCTGAACGCCTAAGGATATGGGAGAGAAGCGGCGGGACTGGCGGACCGGCCGGGACAAAGGCACTTCCAGACAGCAGGACTGTCGGGGTGTCGCAGGGGTTACCCAGCTATCGACGTTATAGCCCCGGCGTCCTGTGTCTTCTGTAGGCACCACCATTTGTGGGTCCTGGTGGGCTTCTGTGTCCCCAGTCCTTGCCCTCGTGTCTTTTCCGAGTATTTCGATCTGCTTTTCTCTTTTTCTCCCCCTACGCTTGTTTTTTCATCTACGACCCAAACAATCCAGGGGTCCACAATTTTCTCCTTTTCAAAGGGACGGGAAACAGTTCTAGTCCCCTATCGATCTGACAGCTAGGAAGTTGGGAACGTCAGCATTGGTAAGCCAGATGGAACCAGGTTACCATTGCAGCAGGCCTGGGAAGTGGAAGCTAGAGCCATCGAAAGAGTTGATTAGTTCCTTGCTAAAGGGTTTATTTACAAATATCGTTGCCTGTGAAGAAAATCTTGTCAAAGAAAATTAGTTATATGTGCTGGGAGGTCGCTCTGTAGTATATAGTTAAGAATGCAATGTACTCATATCTACAGGAAATGCATGTAGTATTTTCAGAAACAGCCTTTAATCTTGTGACCTGAAAAATGCTTGCAGACCCTAATTATATGTCTTATTACCACTATGAGGTAGATATTAGTATTTTTGCATAAGTGTAAACTGAGTCATGCCAACGTTGGCTTTTCCAAGGGTAGTGTTAGAGTGCAGAGTCTAAGATACCTGTTTGCTGTTATCCACACTTGGCCTCTGATTAACTAATGCTGCATTGAAAGTATCAAGTTAGTTCTACAGCTTCCGGAACTCTGGCGCTGTTTTTCTGACCCTGCCGTCGTCTGTGGAATTGGTTAATTTCATAGTGAAAGCCATTTTCACAGAATAATTAAACCTTTTCTGGTAACTGCCAAGATTTTTTTGTGTGGTTAGAAAAAAAGAGTTTGGGGTGGGAGGCAGCTTTAGCTAATATACTGTTCGGATAGAGAACCCTTAAAGCCAGTGACACACTTGTTTGCTGATTTTGATTCTTTGATTGGATGCTCATTCTATATGGGTGGTGTTCTGTCAGGTAAGGCCTCCTTTTAGGTAAATGGAAAACTTTAGCTTCCCCAAATCACAAGTTCTATCATGGCTTTTTTTTTAAGTCTGAATTTTTTTCTAGATATCTGCAATTTATGTATCATTGCAGTTCCAGTTTTTCTACCAGTGACAACAAAGAAAGTTAAATGTATTTTTCTTTTCTTTTTATTTTTTGGAGGAATCTCTTGCTCTTTTGCCTGAAGTGCAAGTGACACAATCATGGCTCACTGGAGCGGTGACTGCCCCAGTTCAAGTGATCCTCCCACCTCAACCTCTTGAGTAGCTGGGACTATAGGTGCACACCACCGTGCCTGGCTCATTTTTTTATTTTAAAATTTTATTAATTTTTATTTTTGTAGAGACAAGGCCTCATTAGGTTGCCCAGGCTGGTCTCGAATTCCTGGGCTCAAGCAGTCCTCTGGCCTTGGCCTACCAAAGTGCTGCAATAACAGGCATGAGACACTGTGCCTAGCCTAAATGTTGTATTTCTGCCTTTTGCATGTTTTTCCCTCGGGAACATCTACTGACTAGGCTATGAAACTGGCTGGTGTCCTCACCAAAGAGTACAAATGTGCATTCAAATGTAAGCTCCACCACTTACTATGACTTCGGCAAATCCTTCTCTGAGCAAAATGTTTAAAATGGAAAATAGTGCCTTTCTTGCAGGATTGTTGTGGAGATTGACAATAATGTATAACACCAGTCATATAGTGCATCCCCAATAAATGATAGCTATAAATGGGGTTGGGGATTATCTGGTACTTTAGTAGTCTTGTTTTAATGTCAGTGGTGGTGGTTTCTCTATTCCTCCCCTATTGTTTTTCTCTGTTACTATGTCCACCACCTGATTTGTATGGTTCCTCTTTTGTATTGTGGGTAATTAGATTAAAAGTTTACTAGTTAACATACTTTTATTTTGATAGGTAACACATGCAAATGGTCCAAAAGCAAAAGCACAAAAGACTGAAACCATGAAAAGCAGTCTCCCTCGTTTCTTGGCTCCCAGTCATCTAAGTCCCCTGATCATAGTTACTAGTTTCTTGGTGTTTTCCTAGTACTTATGCTTTAAAAAACATACACAAATAGTTCTAACTGCTCTTCTCCCCAAAAGTGTCCTAATTTAAACTCTCTTCACTGCCTTGCTTTTACCTTTTTTTTTTTTATGATGTTAGGGCACAGATTTTAAAAGTGGGCAGCTCAGTTACAAAGTGAGCACACACATAAAGCTAGTACTCGGGTAAGGAAATCAGATACTGCTAGCACTAGCTAAGACACTAGCAGAGTCTCTCTCCTCAGTCATTGCTCCTCAGAGAAAACCACATCCTGATTTCTAACACCATAAATTTGTTTTGGCTGCTTTAAAGTTGGCATAAATGGCATTTTATTCTGCTCTCTAGTACCCGTCAGCATTTTGAGGTTCATCCATGTTATTGTGTATAGCTAGTTCATACTTTTTCAGTTTTGTATAGGTTTTCTACTTTACTATTCTTATCTTTGAGGTGTTTCTGTATCATTAACACAAACTACAGAGTTTTCTATCTACTTTTTAATAGTGCAGAGATATTATATCAGTTCTTAAGTACTGCGTTTCACATGGCTTCCTCTTTTACTAATTTGTAATTACTGTTAACTCTGCTAACATTTTCCTTTATTTCAACATAGTTTTTCATAATTTATATCAACTTTAATTTTATTTGTCATAATTTATTAAAATACCTTCCTGACAGGAATTTATGGAATAAGCACAAACACGAAGTAATACTCATCTCGTTTTCCCAAGAGAAGATTCAAGACATATTCTGGTTAAGCTGACTAGATAGGTTTGGGGGGAGTATATGGATCATTTTATCAGTATTCCCATAGATACCACATTCTAAGTTGAGAGTTAACATTCTGAATTGTAATTGCTAGCATGAGAAACTGTACCCCAAACCACAAATACTGTTTTTACATACTATAAGAACAGTTGATTTTTGTCTTTTAGTTTTATCTGATGTCCATAACTTAACCATTTATTGTATTATTTCAAATGATTTTTTTTTTTTTTTTGAAACAGAGTTTCGCTTGTTGCCCAGTCTGGAGTGCAATGGTGCGACCTCGGCTCACCACAATCTTTGCCTCCTGGGTTCAAGCAGTTCTCCTACCTCTCAGCCTCCTGAGTAACTGGGATTACAGGCGCGTACCACCATGCCCAGCTAATTTTTTAATTTTTAGTAGAGACAGGGTTTCACCACGTTGACCAGGATGGTCTTGATCTCTTGACCTCGTGATCTGCCCACCTCAGCCTCCCAAAGTGCTGGGATTACAGGCGTGAGCCACTGTGCCCAGCCTCTTCAAATGATTTTTAAAGGGCCTTATTTGCAGTGATACCAAGCATTTATGATTGTGAGGTCATACCCCCTGAAATAATGATCAAATGTTTGTTACTTTTACAGTTCATTCTGTCAGATCATTTAAGATGAATGTGTCTTCTGCAAACTGCTTTGTTCAAAATGAGATAAATTGAGCTAATTATTAATATCACAGATCAATTAACAAGTACCTTTTGAAACACTTTCTTGAATGACAAAATACTCAATTCTGGACTAAAGGAAATCATCAAGTCTTAAGTTCACCAGAGCAACATCTACCATCCTTAATTTATATACTCATTGTGTTCAGTGTACTATTTAAATCTGTTACTAAGGTAGTTAACAAGTAGAAAAATACAGAGAGAAATTGTTCTCTGACTAGAGAAATAAGTGGCAAAGAGCACAAACTGGATGGTAGTGTAAATTCTGCAGGTTATCATGGTAGCTAGTCATTACTACACTAATCAACATGTTTAAAAATCTTAGTGGCCTTTTTATTAAGAGAAGAAACAATTATTTTCTATTTATGTTTTGAAAGCCTTCCCCTATAAAATAAAAATTCCAATGGAATGTACTTGCCAATTACTAGCTAGAATTTAAAGTAACCTAACTGGGATGTTTACTTTGAAAATATAGCTTACATGTGTTATAATCGTATGTATGGAAAAGTACTCAATTTTTGTCTCCCTCATCCCCTGTGCCAGGAGATTAATTTGATGTATGTTGGTTGAAAAGATGTGAAAATACAACTTTTTTCTTTCAGTTTGGATGCTCTTCCAAGAGTCACATGTCCAAACCATCCAGATGCAATTTTAGTGGAGGACTACAGAGCTGGTGATATGATCTGTCCTGAATGCGGCTTGGTTGTAGGTGAGTAGTTGTTATGGTTTTAATTTAAATTACTGTTTAGGAGGCCGGACGTGGTGGCTTACGTCTGTAATCCCAGCACTTTGGGAGGCCGAGCTGGGCAAATCACCTGAGGTCAGGAGTTCGAGACCAGCCTGACCAAAATGCTGAAACCCCGTCTCTACTAAAAATATAAAAATTAGCTGGGTGTGGTGGTAGGTGCCTGTAATCCCAACTACTCGGGAGGCTGGGGTAGGAGAATCACTTGAACCCGGGAGGTAGAGGTTGCGGTGAGCCAAGATCACACCATTGCCCTCCAGCATGGGTGACAGAATGAGATGCCACCTCAAAAAAAAAAAAAAAAACTGTTTAGGGTACTTCAATTTTGCATAGTTTCCAAACTGTCATCTGATGAACACATTTTAACTTTCTTCCCCAACAAATAATTTATTTAAAAAAAATTAGGAAACTGTTTGAAACAAGTAAAATTATTTGGAGGTATATTTTATTGTATATCCAAATGTATAATATGGGGTGGGAGCTAATCTTGAAGAAATGAAAAGGCCCCAGTAATTTCCTAAGTCCTTAGTCTGAAATATTTGGTAGAAGACTGGGGAGATGGGCTGACACTCATGCATATTAAATAATGAATAAATGTAATCAAACTTTTGTGGCGTTTTTATACTTTGGGAAGTAGATAAACACAATTTCTGAGTTTCACCCAAAGGCTTTTAGTCAACAACAAAACAGATTTATTATAACTTGTATATGAAATCATCTGTTGATGAATGTGTAATATAAAATTATTGTCAAAAATACCACTTAAAATTTCACCTTTGTTTCTTCTTGCTCAGTAATCTAGATATGCAGCAGAACTTTAGAATAGAGATGGTCTGTTCAAAAACTATTCTTGTGGTGAGTTGCAGTATCTGAGAACAGGGGTAATATTTAGTCGTTTGAACTAAAGAATGAAAATTCTAGAAGGATTGTGGGCAGTAGAACAGAATCATTAGTAGTGGCATGTTGTCTTACTTGGAGGCTGCCTGTAATGTTCATGCAAGAAGGCTGCTTGCCTCAGACCTGCAGTGGGAGTTTTAAAGTATAGAGTTGCTAATAGGAGTCCAGAATCACTTGCAACTGTATTCTGCTGAGTAAGGAATATTAATAGCTAATACATTTACTGTATACTAGGCTTTATTCTAAATCATTTACATATTCACTCAGTTTATCCTCACAACAAACCTGTGAGGTGAGTACTAACATTATCTTCATTTTACAGATCAGGAAACTGACGTTTAGATAGTCTAGAAGTCTGGCTCCGTTGTCTGCATGGAAGGCAGATTTCTATCTTCTATTGCCTTTCATAATAATAATAAAATTTTAATCTGAGGTCATCAAAGTACAACCCACCATCTATCTTTAGATGGCCTATGTCCTGATTATGACTTTCACACTTTTAAATGGTTGAAAAAAATAATAATAATTTGGGAAACGTGAAAATACAAATTTCAGTATGTATAGAGTTGTTTTTGTTTTGTTTTGTATTTTTTGATTCAGAGTTTCACTCTTGTTGCCCAGGCTGGAGTGCAGTGGCACAGTCTTGGCTCACTGCAGTCTCTCTGCCTTCCAGGTTCAAGCAATTCTCCTGCCTCAGCCTCCCAAGTAGCTGGGATTACAGGTGCCCACCACTACACCTGGCTAACTTTTTGTATCTTTAGTAGAGACAGAGTTTCAGCATGTTGGCCAGGCTGGTCTTGAACTCCTGACCTCAGGTGATCCACTTTCCTCGGCCTCCCAAAGTGCTGGGATTACAGGTGTGAGCCACCACGCCTGGCCTGGTATCTATAAAGTTTTATTGGAATATAGCAGCACTCGTTTACATAGTGTATATGGTTCTTTTCACATTACAACAGAGTGTAGTAGTTGCAACAGAAGCCACCTGTGCTGCTCTCATCATTTTGTTCTGCTGCTCAGCATATTAATTGCAGTGATGCAGTTAATAACTCAGCAGCATGTTGATTGCCACATGTTGCCATACTGCACTGTTTTATTTATTTGTTTTTATGACCATTACATATCCATCACATCAAAACAAGAAAAATTAACTTTAAATGTCAGCTTTTAAGGCATGGTGGAGTGTGGATTATTTTGTTACGAATTAAATGGCAAAACATTGTGTTTATTACACAATGATGTTATAGCTGTGTTTAAAGAGTACCCAGTAAGCATGGATGTTACCATACTGAGCACTCATCACAATATTTCTAAATCAGGAAAACAATGGTCAGAAGAAAATGTAAAACAGAATATCTTAACAGAGTTTTTTCAGAAAAATAATGAAAATTAGGCCGCAACTAAAGTAAGTTTCTAAGTGGCTTATTTCTTGGTCAAGCAAGGAAAGCCATTTACCAATGATTAATTCATATTTGATTGCAACAGTTGAAGAAATGTGTCCAGAGAAAAATTATTTAAGACTTAGCATCTCAGCAAGAACAGTTGCTCGAAGAGTTGAGGACAGTGGAGCAACTTCAGTAGTCAATTCAAAGTCAAGGCAAATGATCTTAGGTATTTTTCTTTGGCTCTTGATGATTAGACTGATGTTATTGGTACTTTTCAGTTGTTTATTCGAGAAGTCAGTGCTGAGTTTGACAGAAGAACTAGCTTCAATGAGTTGTCTACATGGAACAGCTATAGGAGAAAATAGTTTCAAAGCACTTGCAAAAGTGCAAATTCAGTATAACCTGAAGTAGAATCTGCTAAGATATGTTATAACTGATAAGGATAAAAATGTATGTGGAGCAGAAGACTTGGACAGATTTGCCCAGATTGTGAAAATGGAAGGTGCTTAAAAATCCTATTTATTACATTATTCATCAGCAGTACTTTGTTAAAGAAGACTTCAATTTTACCTTGTGTTAAGGAACCAGTTGTTGTGGACAGTTAACTTCATTCACTCTTGTGGACGTAACTATCAATATCAGTTCTCTGACTTTTTTTTTTTCTTTCGAGACAGAGTCTCATTCTCTTTCTCATGCTGGAGTACAGTGGTGTGATCATGGCTCACTGCAGCCTCAACTCCTGTGCTTAAGCAGGACCCTGGCTGATTTTTTTTTTTGGTATAGATAGTGTTGCCAAGGCTTGTCTGGCGTCAAGTGATCCTCTTGCCTTGGACTTCCAAAATGCTGGGATTATAGGTGTGAGCTATCATGCTTGGCCAGTTTTGTGACATTTTTTGTTAGAAATAGAAGTTGAGGCCAGGCGCGGTGGCTTACGTCTGTAATCCCAGCACTTTGAGAGACCGAGGCAGGTGGATCACCTAAGGTCAGGAGTTCAAGACCAGACTGACCAACATGGCAAAACCCTGTCTCTCCTAAAAATACAAAAATTAGCTGGACATGGTAACGAGTACTTTTAATCCCAGCTACTTGGGAGGCTGAAGCAGGAGAACTGCTTGAACCTGGGAGATGGAGTGAGCTGAGATCACACCATTGCACTCCAGCCTGGGTGACAGAGCAAGACTCCATCTCAAAAATAATAAGAAATAGAAGCTGAATATATCTAACAAAATATTGTTAGGGTGACTTGCCTTATGAAACACTAATTTGGTGACTTAGCAGGAGCAAAGTTTTGTTGTGATATTTTCTGAACTTAGGGGCCAAGAGTAAGATTTTTCTGAATCAGTACTGCCTTCAGCTACTACTGTTGAATACCTGATGGTTTTGAAAACTAGCTTTTGCTGCAAACTTGAGGATATTTCTTAATGAATTCATCTTAGAGTTACAAGGCAAAATACTGCTTTTCTGTGAAACATAAACTGCAGTAAAGTCAATTTAACTAGTTAACATTTGAATCATAAGTAATGTCAAATCGCTTTTATATACTTTATATACTTCCAGTGCTGTCAGAAGTTAAGGTAGGACATTCATTACCACATAGATTTGCAGCAGATATATTTTTCAGGCTCAAGCTATATTTTCAGCAGTGTTTTTCAGACCTGATGCAAATGCAAAGGAAATTTTCATATTTCAAAATTTGTTTTCACCATACAGTTAAGGGGCTTGCATCTAACCTTCAATTGGTAGTGAATAATCTGCAATGTAACAATATTATGGTAAAAGGCAGTTATCAGGAAAAGAATGTAATATAGTTCTGCCGGGCGCGGTGGCTCACGCCTGTTATCCCAGCACTTTGGGAGGCCGAGGTGGGTGGATCACGAGGTTAAGAGATCGAGACCATCCTGGTCAACATGGTGAAACCCCATCTCTACTAAAAATACAAAAAATTAGCTGGGCATGGTGGTGCGTGCCTGTAATCCCAACTACTCAGGAGGCTGAGGCAGGAGAATTGCCTGAACCCAGGAGGCAGAGGTTGCAGTGAGCTGAGATTGCGCCATTGCACTCCAGCCTGGGTAACAAGTGTGAAACTCCGTCTCAAAAAAAAAAGAATGTAATACAGTTTTATAAATGCCTTCAAAGCAATAAATATGCTCAATTAAAATCATATGCTCATGAACTAATATCAGTATTTGGCAGTACTTATTTATATGAAAAGAAAGTGGAATACATAAAATCTTGTTAACACATTGACATGTGAACATTTGTCATTCATTTTGATGATAGGGAACATTAACTTTGAACTCCAGTTAAGTGAAATGTTATCCCCAAAAAAGAGAATTTTATCCTTCTCATTGGTAGACATGTATTACAGTAAATAACCTAATTATTATATTTTACATTTCAACAATAAACAGTGGATTTTTTTCTTCTTTTATATAAGTGCCTACTTAATATCCTTAATTTACCTCTTGACTCACAAAGCCTAAAATATTTGCTATGTCACTCTTTACAGAAAATGTTTGCTAACGCTTTAGTTAAATGAGAGCCTTCTAATTCTTCCACAGTGTTAAGATCAAACTGATAACTGATAATGTGTACGAGTGAGACAGACATAAGATTAAATATAATTTCAGCTTCTTAGTTCTCCTACCCTCTGTAGCCTTTTTTTTTTTTTTTTTGGAGAGTCTTGCTCTGTCCCAGGCTGGAGTGCAGTGGCATGATCTTGACTCACTGCAGCCTCTTATTCAAGCGATTCTTGTGCCTTAGCTTACTGAGTAGCTGGGATTACAGGCATGCACTACCATGCCCAGCTAATTTTTATATTTTTAGTAGAGACAGGGTTTCACCATGTTGTCCAGGCTAGTTTTAAACTCCTGGCCTCTAGTTATCCACCTGCCTCAACTTTCCAAAGTTCTGAGTTTACAGGCATGAGCCATGGCACCTTGCTTTTTTTGGGGGGGAGACTGAGTCTCACTCTGTAGCCCAGGCTGGAGTGTGGTGGCATGATCTTGGCTCACTGCAACCTCTGCCTCCTAGATTCAAGCAGTTCTCCTGCTTTAGCCTCCTGAATAGCTGGGATTACAGGTACATGCCACCACACCTGCATAATTTTTTGTATTTTTAGTAGAGATGGGGTTTCACCATGTTAGCCAGGATGATCTCCGTCTCCTGACCTCGTGATCTGCCTGCCTCGGCCTCCCAGAGTGCTGGTATCACAGGCATGAGCCACCGCGCCCCGCCTCATTTTTAAGTAATGCAAAAATACTCTATTTTCAGTAGTCCCACCAGCCCCACTTCCACTTTAACCAGCAAAATGGTTAAGTGAGATTAATCAATTAAAAAAAGAAGATAGAATTCACAAGGATTGTGTGCTTTCTTGTGCTTGGAATTTCTAATTTTTGCTTATACTTTTCTGCTGTATCAAACCAAAGGAAGTTAATTTTGTTTGTTTTTATTGACTTCCCCTTGTATCAAACACCATGTTAAATCTTGAAGTCTAAAAAATTTTAAATATCCAATAAAACTTTCTCTAATAAATGATAATATTTCTTTTTGATACTGATTCTTCTGACTTAAAATATAACCAACACTTATTTTTAAATGGATGGTAGGCTCATTCACAGATGTTTGTGGTTAAATGTGTGATATGTCCTGTAAGTGAAGAATCCATTCCATTACCAAACAGGGGCAGGTGTAGAAGAATCTAGTAGCAAAGTTCTGTTTTGCTGAGACTATCATCAAGCAAATTAAGTTGGAATAACCTTAATTGAACATGATACTGCATGAGTATAAATTAATATATGACATATACCCTTGTATACATTATTGTAAATAGTGTCAATATATATCAACAGTAAATTGACATTGCATTCTAACCATGTGTCACTCGATTAGGTGATTTCATCATATAAACATCATAGATGGTACTTAACAAAACCTAGATGGTATAGTATACAACACACCTAAGCTACGTAGTATGGCCTATTGCTTCTAGGCTACAAACCTGTACAGTGTTACTGTACTGAATACTGTAGGCAATTTTAACTCAGAGGTTACTATGTATCTTTAAAAAAATATGCATGCCTGGTATTTATTTTGGCTTTTGGAGCTTCTGGCCAAACTTATATTCTAGTACGTGTTGTTTTTAACATCCTGTTCAACATAGGCTTCATAGGGCATGTCTGACCTTCACTTACTACTACTGTATTCTTTTGAGACAGCATCTTACTCTGTTGCCCAGACTGGAGTGCAGTGGCACAATCTTGGCTTACTGCAACTTTCACCTCCCAGGTTCAAGTGATTCTCATGCCTCAGCCACTCAAGTAGCTAGGATTAAAGCTGTGTACCACCACGCCCAGTTAAATTTTGTTATTTTAGTAAAGACGGGGTTTCCCCATGTTGGCCAGGCTGGTCTCGAACTCATAGCTTCAAAGAGATATTCTCCACCTCAGCCTCTTAAAATACTGGGATAACAGATGTAAACCACTGTGCCAGGCCCCACTTACTACAGGTACTCAGGTGCATTAACTTACCCAGTTTACCTATGAAAAGTGGAAGAAAGCTAGTAGTAAGCTTTCATCCCATGTTCTATGAATTGCCATACAGATTCTGTGAGGGTGCATAGATTCTGCCATATATGTGAATGTGTTCAGCTCTCTCTAGAGGCAGTGCCTCCAGTGTTTAATATCGAAACATAGAAAAGATACAATAGTATGTGGTGGTTTTAACATCATGTTCAAATTCTCATGAAAAACAGTATTTTAAATAAAAAAGGTCAAAAATGTTATATCTTAGTGGGTTGTAAAATACAAAGGTACGATAAAAAGACAGTATTATAATCTTAAGGGACCACCATGGTGTGTGTGGTCGATTTTAAGCCAAAATGTTATGCAACATGTGACTGTATATGCAGTTGAATTTGCATCAGCTCACTGGTTTAAAGGCATCTGCTCTTTATTGCCAGCTCAGTTCAGCCTTTACCTCTTAGACTAAGAAAAGCAGGGCAAATATTCTACAACCCACTAAGGAATAACACTTGTGACTTTTTTTTATTTAAAACACTGTTTTTCATGGGAATTTTAATCCAGACATGTGTTTCCTAATAAATGATCTTGATATACATGATTTGATTATAATTGACATAAAATTTTTTACATTGTCTGAAACTCTGTAGATTAAACCATATTAATTCAATAAGCATTTCAGAATTGTTTTTGGACAGTCTCCCCACCTTTTTTTTTTTTTTTTTGCTTTTTGTTCTTGAGACAGTCTCGCTTCTGTTGCCCAGGCTGGAGTGCAGTGGCATGATCTTGGCTCACTGCAGCTTCCACCTCCTGGGTTCAAGTGATTCTCCTGCTTCAGCCTCCCGAGTAGCTGGGATTTATAGGCATATGCCACCACACCCAGCTAAGTTTTTTGTATTTTTAGTAGAGATGAGGTTTCACCATGTTGACCAAGCTGGTCTCAGACTCCTGACCTCAGGTGATCCACTTGCCTTGACCTCCCAAAGTGCTGGGATTACAGGGGTGAGCCACTGCACCCGGCCAGACATTCCTATGTTTAATTAATGTTTAATTTGTGCTTGACACTTAGGATAGCCCGGTATCACTAATTCCTCTTAGTAGCAAACTCAAGCATAGATACGGCCCAACTTTCATATTCAGAGCCATATATCACCCCTCTCACCTGAGTTAGCAACTAAGAGAGCCCATTGCTATCACTGCTGTCACCTTTTTTTGAGATGGAGTCTCACTTTGTTGCCCAGGCTGGAGTGCGGTGGCGCAGTCTCAGCTCACTGCAACCTCTGACTCCTGGGCTCAAGCAATTCTTGTGCCTCAGTGTCCTGAGTAGCTGGAACTACAGGCATGTGCCACCACACCTGGCTAATTTTTTGTGTTTTTAGTAGACATGGTGTTTAACCATGTTGGCTGGGCTGCTATCAAACGCCTAACCTCAGGTGATCTGCCCACCTTGGCCTCCCAAAGTGCTGTGATTACAGGCGTGAGCCACCTCACCTGGCCAATATCCCCCTTTTTAATAAAATAATTTCTGATACCAAAAGCATATTTATCTTACAAGTTTATATCTTTTGCGTCTTCTCCTGCCTCTAATAACATTTATCTCATTGTCACTCAGTCACCTCAGTCTTCTTGAGGCCCACCCACCACCAATCTCAAAACAAGGGGTATGTGTTTTTATTTTTCTTAAGGCAGCATAATACTTCAGGAACCAATTTTTGTTTCATTTACAGTTAGTTTACAAACTACCTCAAAATGTAGTGGCTTACAAAAAACAATTTCTTTTGCTCATGATTTTATAAGTCAGTAATTTGGGAAGGACTTATCTGGGCAGTTGGCCTTGGCTGGACCTGTAGGATTTACTTCTGTGATAACTTTTAACTTGCATATCTGGTTCCTCTGTGCTTCCTGACCTCCCCACATGAATCTGTCATCCTTCAGGGCTTCTCCATAGTTGTCTCACAGTCGTCATATTTTATACTGCATGGTAGTTGATTTCTAAGAGAAATACCTCAAGAGCAATCTGACAAAGTGGAAGCTAGGCATGGGTAGGTAAGGGTTATGCCTAGAACTGGCACAGGATTGATCACTTCGGTTTTCTATTTGTCATATTTATGAAAGGACACACCTAAGTCAAAGGAAATGGAGAAATAGGCTGACGAGTTCATATTGCAGAAGAACATGTGGATGGGATATAATGTTGCCATCTTTGGAAAATACAAATTGTCACACTTTTACTGTCTTTTGGTAATATTTTCCTCCAGTATTTAAATAGCTGTGTAATATTTAGTCTCACCTACAACTTGTTTCCAATTTTTATAGCTATAGTTAATGCTCTTTCTAATCTTATTCAACATGTGATAGTTTTTAATTGGTTCTCTTTTATTTGAATTACAAGACTTTTATTTGAAACATACAAAGTGTTACAGTTTGCAGTGATCCTTAATATTTTGGTAGTGACTCTAAAACAGGGCCAGTTATTTTAGAGACAAGGTCTCACTCTGTTGCCCAGACTGGAGTGCAGTGGCGTCATCTTGGCACACTGCAACCTCCATGTCCCAGGTTCAAGTGATCCCCTCACCGTAGCCTCTTGAGAAGCTGGGACTATAGGCACACATCACCACACCTAAGTTTTGTATTTTTTGTAGAAATGCAGTTTAGCCATGTTGCCCACGCTGGTCTTGAGCTTCTGGCCTTAAGCAGTACAACCACCTTGGCCTCCCAAAATGTCCACACCCAACCTGGGCCAATTTTTTTTGTTTGTTTGAAACTGGAGTCTCGCTTTGTTGCCCAGGCTGGAATGCAGTGGTGCTATCTTGGCTCACTGCAGCCTCTGCCTCCTCCCAGTTTCCAGCGATTCTCCTGCTGCTTAGCCTTCTGAGTAGTGGGTTTACAGTGACCACCACCATGCCCAGCTAATTTTTGTATTTTTGGTAGTGATAGGGTTTTGCCATGTTGGCCAGGCTGTTCTCAAACCCCCGACCTCAAGTGATCTGTCTGTTTCCACCTCTCAGAGTGCTGGAATTGCAGGCATGAGCCGCCATGTCCGGCTCTTGTAATAGAACTCTTGTGGGTTTTTTCCCCAAGTTCCAATAGTACGATTGTGTCGTTTTAAAATTTGAACACTAGGTGGCAGTATTATTATATTTAGATAATCAGTTTGTTGATAAATTTGACATTGAACGTTGCCCATAAATTGATTTTTTTATAATCAATCAGTAAAGTGTTAGACTAGTAACCTGTTATAATAGCTGCTAAAACTTAAAATTGGTATATCATGACTTCTGTAAATTAGGATTTCACAATGAGGAGTTGTTTGAAACTAGTAGTATCATTTCTGGTTAAAGTCACTTTTTTGTGTACAATTTAAATTGTTTGATTGTATATAAAAGCAATATAAGGAAAATACTGGAAAATAGTTTAGGTATATTCGAAAGAGAGAAGTGAGTTCATTTTGACCTCTCCCTCGTACTAAACTCATTCTGGATATTGTTTATACCAGCGAATCTGAAATAAGAATGTATAAATGTGCATTAAGAGTCAGCTGGGGAATGTGCTTAAAAAGATTCCAGGTTCCATTCCCAGAAAGTCTAATGTAGGTCATACATTGGTAACAAATTAAGAAACACAAATTTGTACTATTTACAATTTACCACATTGAGTTTTTTGTACTTTTCGATTTTTTTTATTCATATTTTCCATGTCTTCACACCTAGACTGCAAACTCCTGTGGGGCATATATTTTATAATTGTGTGGCTTTATTGCTCCTAGTGTAGCTAGAAGTCAGTGGCTCTAGAATTGAGGGTTGGCTTTACTAATTAATACTTTCCTTACTAGTTATTAGTATTGGCTTTACTAATTACATGACTTCTTCGACCTTAATTTGTCTGTAAAATAAATTTTTTTCCTCCAAAAAAGACAGATACCGTACATCTCAAAATTGTGAGTGAAATGAAATAATGTATAAAATAAACAGTGCATTTTTAGTATGAGATTTCACTGATATGTATTGTGGAGATAGAAGCGCCTTTTTTTTTTTTTTTTTTTGAGACAGAGTCTTGCTCTGTTGCCCAGGCTGGAGTAAGTTAAGGCTCACTGCAGCCTTGACCTCCCAGGCTCAGGTATCCTGCCTCAGTTTCCCAAGTAAATGGGGCCACAAGCTCATACCACTACGCCCAGCTAATTTTTTAAAAAAATTATTAATATTTATAGAGATGGCGTCTCCCTGTGTTGCCCAGGCTTGTCTCAAACTCCTGGGCTCAAGCAATACTCCTGCCTCAGACTCCCCAGAGTGCTAGAATTACAGGCATGAGCCACTGCATTTGGCCCCCTGCCCTTTTTTTTTTTTAACCTTAGAGAAAAAGAGGGTGATTCTAAGTCTGAGATGTCATGCTTCATAGCATATCAGTTGCAACATATGTTTGAGTGATTGCTGTAGTTCTGGTATATTTAATGCTCCAGTTATAGTACTTTAAAGATTACTGGGTTACCATCATTTGATTAGCATTAACAATGTTTCCTAAAGGGAAAAATCAGGTTTAGTTTAATATGGCTAACTTAGGTTTTTAAAGTAAGCATATTTGTATTCACTTGCAAATTATTTCTTCGCCATCCCTTGTAAGCCTTTAGACACAGCCTTCTTGCCTCATGCTAATTTACAGCTTTTAATTTGGGTGCAACTTTTTCTTAAGCATTAGAAAATTACTCATTAACTACTTGAGTAGCAGACTACTCTTTGAGCTCCTTTGTTTCCATTTTACAGAAGAGGAAACTAAGACTCAGAGTGCTTAATTAGCTCAAGATTCCCATCTTATAAGTGACAGAGCCACATAAGTCCAGGTTTGTGGGGCTTAAAAACTTTTTCTACCATATGTCTCTGTTAAGCGCTGTGCTGGTTGGTTACTGAGAGTGATAGAAAGATGAGATGCTATAAGCAAACCCTGGAGCAACTCTTTGGATGAAGTGTGAAAAAGAGTAGGGTCACTTAATACAGCATCCTGTGGTAAAGGTGTATATTACAGCTCTTCCAAGTATGGTGACTTCCTGAAGATAGTACTGTTGAATTTAGAGTGAAGCACAGTTTTTAAGAATGAGTAAGGATTTATGGAGAGAAAATTATTCCAAGTAGAGGGAACAAGAAACCTATCCCATAGGATAGAGGTCTAAACAGTAGCAATACGTGAGTGACCAAATTTATGATATGCCTTCAACAAGTGCATCAGCTCTTCAACTTCGATGCTGCTGCTATCGACCTATGTGTATTTGAGGAAAATTGAGATGTAATGAGATATCCAGGGATGGAACTTATAATGTATTTTCATCTCTATTTTCCAAATAGTAATTTCACTGTCACCTTGAACAGTTTTTTTAGGATCTGAACATCAGGGGCAAAGTAGGCTGTTATGGGCTGGTCTGGGAAATAAACTCTGGTATGCTTTGTTTCTAGGAGATAATTCACTTTGAATTCCTGCTCAATTTTTGGCAACATAAACTGTGATTTAGAGACCAGCAATTTAGAGACTTGCTATATTGTGAATATTATTTCTCTGTAAAGTATCTTTTGGTTAGAGTTCTATTCAAAGTTGTCTAATGCAAGATTTCTATAAGAGTGTATAGTGACCCTAGACCAAAAATTAGGATTATTTGAAATGTCATGAGAAAGAATGGTAGAAAGGATTAAATGACCAAGGAAAGTGTGGAAGCTAATGATATATTTCATTGTCAAAATTAGACTTACTGTTTACAGCATGTTGACTTAAATAGTTTTCCCAAGTACCTTGGATTTTTTTTTTTTTTTTTTTACTTTGAATGTAAAAATATTTGGTTCTTGGAGTTAGTCCATCTTTAATAATACGTTCAGATTCTTGAATTTTGACTTACCAGTACATTTGACAACATTCATAGTTTTAAACTAAATGAGTGTTAACTCTAGCCTATGAAGACAAGTAATTTGGGGATATTGTTCTGATATTTCTGAATTCTCTACTACAGGTTGTATACCAGAGTGATTAGTTTCTGGGACGCAACAGAAAAAATTGAAATTCTTGGAAATTTCTCTTCATGTTCCCTTTTTTTAAAAATTCCTTTATGAGGAACTGGGGGCGGTAGCTTGTGCTGTAATCCTGATAACTTGAGGCCAGGAGTTCAAGATCAGACTAGGCGATGTAGTGAGACCCTGTCTCTTAAAAAAAAAAAAAAAAAATAGCTGTGTATGGTAGTGCAAGCCTGTAGTCCTGGATTGAGTTCCCCCAAGTAGCTAGGAGAATGGCTTGAGCCCAGGAGTTTGAGGCTGCAGTGAGCTATGATTGTGCTGCTGCACTGTAGACAGATCAAAACCCCACCTCCAAAAAACAAAACAAAATTTAAATAAAGGAATTTAAAATTGCTTTATTAAAGTACAGTAAAAAATAGGAAGCAAAAACATTCAGGAGTCTAGGTCAGGCTAGAAAATGAGACTCTCCTCAGTATTTGCTTCCTGGCTGCTTTTGTTGTGTTGCAATTTCCCCTGCATGCTAAGCCCTTCTGATTTTCACATTTTTGTATTATGAAATACCTTTGGTTGGATTTGCAATTGCTTGCATGGTAAAGAGGGTAAATGTCTGTTTAATTTGTCTTTGTATGTGGTTTCCTTCAGAATATAAGGCAGAGTACCTTGATTTTTCTGGACATTCTTTCTCACTTCTCCTCTCCCCCATCCTGTTACTCCTTATAGCTGAGACTGCTGGTTATTTGCCAAAATCCATTTTTCCCATTCTTCCATTAGTAAGAGTCCCTGAGTTTTACGTGAGCATGTGGCTGCTTATCTAGACCATATTTCCCAGTTTCCCTTGTAGCTAGGTATGCCATGTGGTTGAGTTCCGACCAGTGGGTTTGTAAGTATTAGAAGAGATGTGTACAGCTCTGGATCCTGCCCTAAGAAAAACTGTATCCTTAGTTTTTTCTCCTTCCCAATGACTAGAATGCAAACATGGTAAAGGAAATTACCAACAGATGTCCCATGCTACAAAATACAAGCCATAATAAGGATGGCTTATCAAAAAGATAGAAGGAGCTTGGGTCATACTAGCCTAGGACGATTAAGTGTGGACTGTTAACATAAGAAACTTTTATCTTGTTTAAGTCTCTACTAGTTTTTCTTTAATTATAGCAACCTTGCCTGTATATCCATCCTTAAAACCTTCTGGAGTGCTGTGGGAAATTTATCTTGTTTGGGTCAACTATTAGTATGCTAGGGACTGTGCTGATGCCCAGAGAGACGGAGAGTACTGGTGGAAGAGATGTTGGAAGATTTTCTGGACTTCGATTGACAATTCTTTATTATAGGATGAATAAGCTTAAAAATCAACATGAGGCTTATGAATATAAACTATAATTAAAAAAAAAACAGGGATCCTATGGACTTAGCAGTAACTTGTGCTCCAAACATGGTTACTCAGAGAAAGTTACAGAAACCTCTATTTGATTTATGTGATCAGTAAACTAAAGCATCCGTTATGGAAATATTATGGAATATTTCTATTAAATGTCATCAGACAGAAGTAACACAGCATAAGGAGACAAACAGTAAAACTGGTTTATAAGCAGTAATAAGCAGACTTAACACTAAAAAACTGAAGCAGTAAAGCAGAGAACAAATGTGAGACGCACAGTGTGTAAAAAGACAAGATATCCATTAAGTTAGTAAGGCAAGATACCGATTGTGGTACTACTTGAGGTCCAGGTAAATAAGGTAAAGTATTAAAGATAAAATAGAAGAAAACTGCATTCCTAGCAGAAGAGCTCAGGGCTACAAATCAAGAATTGTGCACACTGCTGGGGATTGCATCCTTTTAATATTTTAAAAATTATATTAATAGAGACTTGTAACCAACCAGTAAAAAGGTTACTTTCTTTTTAGACAGAGTTTTGCTCTTGTTTTCCATGCTGGAGTACAATGGCATGATCTTGGCTCACTGCAGCCTCCACCTCCCAGGTTCAAGCGATTCTCCTGCCTCAGCATCCCGAGTAGCTGGGTTTACAGGCATGCATCAGCATGCCTGGCTAATTTTTTTTTTTTTTTTTTTTTTTTTTGAGACAGAGTTTCGCTCTTGTTACCCAGGCTGGAGTGCAATGGCGCAATCTCGGCTCACCGCAACCTCTGCCTCCTGGGTTCAGGCAATTCTCCTGCCTCAGCCTCCTGAGTAGCTGGGATTACAGGCATGCACCACCATGCCCAGCTAATTTTTTGTATTTTTTTTTTTTAGTAGGGACGGGGTTTCACCATGTTGACCAGGACGGTCTCGATCTCTTGACCTCGTGATACACTCGCTTTGGCCTCCCAAAATGCTGGGATTACAGGCTTGAGCCACCACGCCCGGCCTTAATTTTGTATTTTTAGTAAAAACGGGGTTTCACTGTGTTGGTCAGGCTGGTCTCGAACTTTTGAGCTCAGGTGATCCGCCTGCCTCAGCCTCCCAAAGTGCTGGGATTACAGATGTGAGCCACCACCACACCTGGCCTAAAAAGATTACTTTCAAAGGACCTAAAATTATATCGACAGATTATTTCTCTGTGACAAATGCCAAAATGCAATGAAATTATCTTTAATTTCTCAGTTTGTCATTTGGTACAAAAATGAAGTCATAGAACAATCTTCTGTGCCAGACACCGTATCTCACACCTGTGATCCCAGCACTTTGGGAGGCTGAGGCAGGTAGGTCACCTGAGGTCAGAAGTTTAAGACCAGCCTGGCAAACATGGTGAAACCCTGTCTCTACTAAAAATACAAAAAATTAGCTGGACATGGTGGCAGATGCCTGTAATCACAGCTACTCGGGAGGCTGAGTTAGGAGAATCACTTGAACCCAGGGTGGAGGTTGCCGTGAGCTGAGATTATGCCATTGCACTCGAGATTGGGGAGCAAGAGCGAAACTCTGTCTCAAAAAAAAATAAATAATAAAATTAAAAAGAACACCCTTTTATATGGATTTATACATAAATCTCCAAAAATACAGTACTGAATTACCTTTGCTAATTTTCACTTGAAACGGCACTAATGACTCTTGGCATTTGTGGTTCTCCTTTAGGGTATATAGTGTGATTGTATTTCTCCCCTTTGAAGTGAAACATGACCACTTGACTGGCTTTGGCCAGTGGCGTGTGAGTGGAAATGTTAGTGTCACTTTTGGTCAGAAGCCATTAGGTCTGTGTCTAATTTCCCACATTCCATTCCCCTATCCATGGTAACTGACGATATCTCAGGTGATAGATTTTGTCACCTTGAATAAGGATGGTGTAAGAAGCTTCCTGTTATCCTTTTGTAGACATGTAATGTGAATAAGAAATAAACCTTCATTTTAAGACACTGAGCTTTTAAAATTGTTATTCCAGGATAACTTGATTTATCCTAACACATAAGGATTACAGAATAATAACTCTCAAACAACTGTGGTTACCTTTTTTACAACATAAAAAGCCAGTATGGGCTGGGCATAGTGGCTCACAACTGTCATCCTAGCACTTCGGGAGGCAAAGGCCGGCAAATCACATGAAGCACAGAAGTTCAAGAGCAGCCTGGTCAACATACGGGAACCCCGTCTATACTAAAAATACAAAAAATTAACTGAGCGTGGTGGCGCATGCCTATAATCCCAGCTACTCAGGAGGCCAAGGCAGGAGAATCACTTGAACCTGGGAGGTGGAGGTTGCAGTGAGCCAAGATCGCACCATTGCATTCCAGCCTGGGTGATTGAGGCCTGGGTGACTGAGTGAGACTCCATCTCAAAAAAAAAAAGAAAAAAAGAAGACGACAGTGTGTAAGAAACACAGTGGTCTAGTAAGAACACAGACATTGGCCGGGCGCCGTGGCTCAAGCCTGTAATCCCAGCATTTTGGGAGGCCGAGGCAGGTGGATCACGAGGTCAAGAGATCAAGACCATCCTGGTCAACATGGTGAAACCCCGTCTCTACTAAAAATACAAAAAATTAGCTGGGCATGGTGGCACATGCCTGTAATCCCAGCTACTCGGGAGGCTGAGGCAGGAGAATTGCCTGAACCCAGGAGGCGGAGGTTGCGGTGAGCCGAGATCGCGCCATTGCACTCCAGCCTGGGTAACAAGAGTGAAACTCCGTCTCCAAAAAAAAAAAAACACAGACATTTAATAAACTCAACACTTACTCCTATTTAAGGTACTTAAGAATAGAATGCTGTTAAGACTTTCAGTTGTATGCATAATGTTGAAATGGTTCAGTTTAAAATCAAGAGCATTGTTTTGAAAGTTTCCACTAGTGCTTTAGATATAAAATGAAATTTAAGCACTGGAAATGGAATATGTTTTTTGCCACTGATGTGGTTCTATATCTGGAATAGTCAAATAAAAAAATTAAGTCTGTTAAAAGTAGCTGAATGTAAGCATATAAAATGTAGCAATTAGTAGTTAGAAAATGAGATTTTTAACATGAGAAAAAATGTAGGTCGTTTTAAGCATGGCATACATATTACTTTGAAATCTAAAAGAAGACCTTGAGGAAAGAGTATTCCCTGATTAAAGAAGATAAGAATTGTTCTATCATTTTCAAAATAATATATAGGTTTGGTATCATTTAATTCAAAATCAGTAGTATATTGGTCGGAATGACTTTTTTTTTTTTTTGAGATGGAATTTCGCTCTTGTTGCCCAGGCTGGAGTGCAGTGGCGTGATCTCGGCTCACTGCAGTCTCCACCTCCTGGATTCAAGGGATTCTCCTGCCTTAGTCTCCCGAGTAGCTGGGATTACAGGCATGCACCACCACACCCAGCTAATTTTTATATTTTTAGTAGAGGCAGGGTTTCTCCATGTAGGTCACGCTGATCTTGAACACCCAGCCACAGTTGATCTACCCGCCTTGGCCTCCAAAGTGCTGGGATTATAGGCGTGAGCCATCACGCCCAGCTGGGAATGAGTTTTTAATTTATTGAGCTGTAATTGCATACAATAAAATACACAGTTTGAATTTTGACAGTGCATGTACTGGTGTAACCCACAGCTTAATATAGAGACCATTTCCTTCACCTTAGAAGTCATTTTGGCCAGGCGCAGTGGCTCACAACTGTAATCTCAGCACTTTAGGAGGCCCAGGTGGTTCTGGATCACAAGGTCAGGAATTCAAGACCAGCCTGGCCAACATGGTGAAACCCTGTCACTACTAAAAATACAAAAATTAGCTGGATGTGGTGGCGTGCGCCTGGTATCCTAGCTACTTAGAAGGCTGAGGCAGGAGAATTGCTTGAACCTGGGAAGCAGAGATTGCAGTTAGCTGATATCCTGCCACTGCACTCCAGCCTGGGAAAAAGAGGGAGATCCCATCTCGGAACAAAAAAAAAGAAGTCATTTTATGTCACTTGCCAATCACTCCCACCCAGTAATAGCCACTGAACTGATTTCTGTTCTCAGATTATTTTGCCTTTTCTTCAGCCTCATATGAATGAAATCATGCAGTATGAACTTTTTTGTGACTGACATTTTTGGCTTGAAATAATTTCAAAAAAAAATTTCAAAAAGTTTTGAAACGTATTTATGTTACCCCATTTATCAGTAGTTTGTTTACCAAAGAATATTCCATTGTACACATTTTTCTGTTGATGGGTTGTTTCTAATGGGCAAATATATACTCACTCCATCCCTCAGTGTCTGTGGAGGACTGGTTCCAGGACCTCCCTTATAATACCAAAATTTGCTGATCCTCTAGTCTCTGATATAAAATGACGTCATATTTGCCTATAACCTATGCACATCCTCCCATATTCTTTAAATAATCTCTGGATTACTTACACAGTGTAAATGCTATGTAAATAGTTGTTAACCCCTTGGTCGGGGAATAATAGCAAGAAAAAATGTCTGTACATGTTCAGTGCAGGGACATTTTTTCCCCAAACGTTTTCAGTCTGCAGTTGGTTGAATCCGTGGATGCAGAATACACAGATACAGAAGGCCAACTCAATTTAAGAATGGAATTGCCAGATTATAAGATAGATGCCAAAGTGACTGAACCACTTTAAACTGGTGCATGATTTTTGACGATTGCTCTTGGTTTCTTCTTGAAAAATAAAGAGATAGAATTTGTATTCTCTTCAGAATATGGTAAAATGTTTTAGTTAATACTCTTTAGACATCAATCTAATATATGGATTGAGAGCTATACATGTGTGAAATACATAAATACACATATTGGGTGCATTTACTTTTTTGGATGGGGAACTTGATTAAAAATGTTTAAGATCACACTCTATAGATGGAGGAAGGAATAGTGCATATATATGTATTACAGTAGTAGTGTTAAGTTTTCTTTGATACTACAAATCTTCACATAGACTATCTGGTGTTAACTATACAAAAATCTGTGTGTGGTAAAGAAGGAAACTAGTGGAAGTTCATATGATTCTCTGTTTCTAGAACATTAAAGGATGTGTTAAGTCTTGTGTGTTTGCTAATTGGCTGACTTCTTTCTTTTCAAAGGTTGATTGTACCCAGGCATGGCTGTCTTGTACCACCTAGCCCTTGAAAAAATTTTGTCTTGCAGCTTTCTTCCAGAGCAGCTTGTAAAAATACTACTCCATTTAGATTTTCCTCAAATGAAAATCCTTTATGTATTCTATTTTTTTTCTGACTGGCCTTGCCCTATTTCTTGTTACTCATGCACTTAATCTGCTGGACTAGTTGTAGTTTCATGGTATGCTAATTGAGTTATTTTGGAAACTTCATTCCTTATGAATGCTCTTTTGAAGTTAAATATTAAAAAAAGGGAACAGTTCTTAGCACAAACCACAGATTCTTGAATGAGTCATTTAGATCATTCTTATGTATGTGGAAAAATTACATCACCACCCAGTGCTGAGTTTTCTATTTATACTGTACTACCTTAAAAAGATCCATCTTGTCTTTTTAAAAATAATATAAAGCAGACAGCAAATGTAACTCATGGTAAGGTGTTTCAGAAAATGCTATGAAATGAAGCATCTTCGCTAACTAATGGTTTATCTTTAGATTTCTAGATAGACTTAAAAGATCTGGGCATACCTTCCTGCCTTTTCATTTATGCTGTTCTCTTAATACATTCATCTATGTTAATAAAAATGTTACAAGTTAATGATGACATTTGATGATTTTTTTTAGCTGGGTTTGAAGGCCACAGTGATTTTTGGTGGTTTTTGTTCTGTGAATGTTTGTGTTTTTATTTTGTCAAATAGGGAAGTTAGATTCTTTTTTCTCTCCTTGAAAACATAAGTGCATGGGAACACCATTGTATCACTTGAATTGTTGGATGCTATTGAAGGGACTAAATTTTGTCTAAAAATACTATGTTGGTGTTTATGATGAATTTAGTGAAAAGAGCTTGTCATGAAACAGGCATAATATCTAATTTAAATTTTAGAAAAACATACAAAATAGGTGTATACACACGAATGAAAACAGACCATATATGAAACTATAGTGGTCAACACTGGGTATTGAGAATGCAGGTAATTTTTTTCTAACATATATTTTTTTAGTGAGCAAGTATTCTCTTCTAAAAAGGAAGAAAAATTGATCTCTTTAGTGTGATCTCTTTGAGACATGGGCTTGTTGGTGAATAATATTCACTGGACAACGGTAAGGTTTCAGTGCACAATGACAATTTATACTTTAAGTATCTTTTTAAAATCTGTATAATTAGAACTGTTTTCTAAGTTTAGTGATGTTTATTATGAGGAGGAGGAAGCAGAAATCCATGTAATGCCGTCCATCTCTAACACTTTTCTCCTTATTTCAGGCCACCTGCTCAATGAGATACATTAAAATTGTCTTCTAACTTACTGCCCTGCTTCTGCCTTCCTTGGCTGTTCTCATTGCATACAGAAATGGCAGATGGGAACTCTGCCTCTAATCTCAATCCCTTTGTAATGTGGACACATGGTAGTTCAAGTGATAATCTGCTTTTCCCCTGGTGATTCAGCTGCTTAAAAAAAAACATTTTTCTGTTGGGTGTGGTGGCTCACTCCTGTAATCCCAGCACTTGGGGAGGTCAAGGTGAATGGATTGCTTGAGCCTAGGGGTTCAAGACTAGCCTGGGCAACATAGCAAAACCCCATCTCTACAAAAAAATACAAAAATTAGCCAGGTGGCAGTGGTGCACATCTGTAGTTGCTTGCTTGAGCCTAGGACGCAGAGGCTGTAGTGAGCTGAAATTGCGCCACTGTACTCAAGCCTGGGTGACAGTGTGAGACCTTGTCTCAAAAAAAAAAAAAAAAAAAATTTGTCAGAGCCTTCAGGAATGAATCATTCTGTTGAGCATCTGTTTACTTTAGAAAGGGTCTCACTCACCCATGCTAGAGTGCAGTGTGCAGTCACGGCTCCCTGCAACCTCAACCTCCTGGGCTCAGGTGGTCCTCCCACCTCAGCCTCCCTACAGGCACATGACACTACACCCAGCTAATTTGTTTTTGTGTTTTTTGTAGAGACAGGGTTTCACCATGTTGCCCAGGCTGGTCTCGAACTCCTGGGCTCAAGTGATCTTCCTCAGCTTCCCAAAGTGCTAGGATTACAGGTGCAAACCACCATGCCTGACCTTTTCTTAAATCTGTCACTAACATTAGATTATATGATCACTATACTCATAATTGTTTATGAGCATTTAAGTTAATTTTCATATAGAAAATTAAAAAGCATGATCTAGGTGGAATTCCTTCCGTTTTCTCTGTTCTGTGCTGTCCTCCTGATCAAATACTTGCAACAAAGCATTTAGAAACTTTTGAAGTCTTCTATGGAGATTCATATTTTAAACTGATGCCTGTCCCTTTTCAAAAACCCCACCAAAAATGGATGAACTCAGAATATTTGCTATCTTTCTAATTTTCATAGCAGGAAGTAGCAAATATTGAGCGCTTAGTACTACTTTTGAAGCACTTCACATGCGCTATACATAAGCTTATAATAACTTATTTAAACTTTGTAATCTTTAAAATATGAGTTTAAGGAGAATTTTAAAGCTGAGGTAATAAAGACATAGAAATGAAGTAATATTCCGAGGCTAAGCAGCAAATGGCAGAGTTTATACTCTTGACTTATATTAATTGACTGTTAATACTGTAACTTCTAATGCTGCAGTAACTGGTTTCTGCAGTTTCTTTCTTTCTGCTTGCTGGTTATACACAAAGATGAAATGGTCTGGTTCCTATGTTCAGCTTCATCACACTGAACTAAAAAAGCTCGTGTTTTACAATTGCAATGTAGAACAGACTATGATGTGCATTTCTGTTCTGTGTGATCTTAGACTAGTTAATCTTCTTTGTAAAGTGGCAGTAAAAGTGGTACTTACTTTCTAAGGCTGTGAAGATTAAATGAGAACATTTACAAAAGGGCACAATGAATAGATGTATAAGTTTTCAGTGTTAACTTTTGTCTACTCTGAAGGTATTGCCAGACATTGAGCTTTCTCACCAAAACAGTAATAAGGTTTACTTGTTTCTGCTTTTTCTGACATGATATATTTAGATGCTTTCTCTTTGCTTAAAGAGAAGAGTTTGCCTACCAGACTTTCTTTTCAGTAATTCTAGGCTTGAAGTTTATTCTTTATAAATGATTTGACCAAATATATTTTTCATCGAATTGTTACTTTGGAACAGAAGCTTAGACTTACTTTCTGTGAAGCATTTCTCATGAAAATGTAGTGATTTTTAAATATTAAATTATGTGCATTAATACCATTCTGAAAAATGTTTTCTCCCATGCCTATTGCAAATTTTATGCAAAATTTGGTTCTGAATCATCATTACTACCTTTGCATCACATATGAACAGCTATACTTTGCTACTTTTGACAAATTCTTTTTCTTCCAAGAGTTAGAGTATCATAGCATAATGTTTCAAGAGGATTATTATTGGACTGGCGCAATAGTTAAAGGAATTCTTTAGGACAAATGTCTGAAATGTGATATTTAAGCTGAGGCCTAGATGTCCATGTTAAGATTTCCTGGGAATAAAATGGCTTAGTTGGGCATTGGACGGTGTAGTTAAATAAACCTTATCTTGACAAAATGATTCAGATGTGTGCATATATTCTTAGGTGACCGTGTTATCGATGTGGGATCTGAATGGAGAACTTTCAGCAATGACAAAGCAACAAAAGATCCATCTCGAGTTGGAGATTCTCAGAATCCTCTTCTGAGTGATGGAGATTTGTCTACCATGATTGGCAAGGTAATAAGTCCATTTGGCAGGCATTACCAATTGCAGAGTGACCTGAGAGTTGCAGAGTGACCTGAGAGTTTGGGGACTTTGCAAAAGTATCAGTTACTACACCAGTGGAGAATCTGGACTTACAAGATTTGCTAGTAATATCATTGTGAATGATGGCTAACTTGTGTATTTCTTCCATTTTAAAGGGGGAAGATCATTAAATCAAAATTAGAGAGCCTTTGTATCAGGCTTTTTTTTTTTTTTCATAAATCACATTCTGTATACACACAAAACAGGAGTATAGCATAATCTTCATGAGTTAATATTGATACATTCTTTGATTATCAAGAATGTCTCCTCTTTTCCCTCTGTACCACCTGAGATAAATGGGAGGTCAGTGTAGCCTCTTTTCTAATATTAGCGAGTTTATGACTTATCTAAACTTTTACATTTCTCATATGTAAAATGAGTATAAGAGTACTTACAGAGATTTTGAGGGTTTCATGAGAATGTATGTAAAGTATTTCTATAATATGTACTGTGCGCTCAGTAAGTGGTAGCTACTGCTATTATGTAAGGCAGTAGCATAATTTCCTTGGCAGCCTGACTCTCTTGCTCTATTATCCAAGTTGGAAGTAATATTGACAGTATTACTAAGAACTAATCAAAGGTGTATATACTATTTTATAACTTCATATGTATTATTGCATGGTCTCCTTTTTTTTTCTTTTTCAAACAAGTCTTGTTTAAAACTTGTCTGGCCAGGCATGGTGGCTCATTCCTGTAATCCCAGCATGTTGGGAGGCTGAGGCAGGTAGATCGGGAGTTCAAGACCAGCCTGGCCAAGATGGTGAAACCCTGTCTTTACTAAAAATACAAAAACTAGCTGGGTGTGGTCGTGGGTGCCAGTAATCCCAGCTATTCAGGAGGGTGAGGCAGAGAATTGTTTGAACCCCAGAGGTAGAGGTTGCAATGAGCCGAGATCGCACCACTGCACTCCAGCCTGGGTGACAGAGCAAGACTCTGTCTTAAAAAAAAAGAAAAAGAAGACTTGTCTGGGCATCAGGCTGGAGTAAGTACAATGGCATAATCAAAGCTCACTGCAGGCACAAACAACTGGGCTCCAGTGATCCTCCCGCCCTGGCCTCCCAAGTAGCTTAGCACTACACATACATACCACCACACTTGGTTAGTTTTGATTTTAAACATTTTTTTGGCTGAGCTGGTGGCTCATGATTGTAATCCCTTGGCTTTGGGAGGCCAAGGCTGGTGGATCACTTGAGGTCAGGAGTTCAAGACCAGCCTGGCCAACATGGTGAAACCCCATCTCTACTAAAAATACAAAAAAAAAAATAGCCGGGCATGGTGGTGGGTGCCTGTAATTCCAGCTACTCTGCTGGCTAAGACAGGAGAATCGCTTGAACCCAGGAGGCAGAGGTTGCAGTGAACCGAAATAATGCCACTGTACTCCAGCCTGGGTGACAAAGCAAGACTCCATCTCAAAAAAAATTTTTTTTTGTAAAGACAGAATATCTCCCTGTCGTCCAGGTTGGTCTTAAACTCCTGGTCTTAAGCAGTCCTCCTGCCTCGGGCTCCCAAAGCACTGGGATTACAGGCATGAATTACCATGCCGAACCCTGCATGTTTTGTTTTTGAGACAGGGTCTAACACTGTTGCCCAGGTGGGAGGGCAGTAGCATGATCTCAGCTCACTGCAGCCTCTACCTCCCAGGCTTAGGTAATCCTTCCACCTCAGCCTCCCGAGTAGCTGGGATCATAGGTGTGGGCCATGACATTTGGCTAAGTTTTTGTTGTTTTTTTTAGAGACAGAGTTTTGCCATGTTTCCCAGGCTGGTCCCAAATTCTTGGGTCAAGTGATCTGCCCACTGCAGCCTCCCAAAGTACTAGGATTACAGGCGTGAGCCATCGTACCTGGCCAAGATAAAAATATTTTTAAGCTGCTGCATTTTTCATGTAATAAATTTCTATGTGTACTTGGGAATATTTCTGGATTTCTGTCTTGTCCTGGTCCAGTTAGTCAAATGCCATACCACACTGTTTTAATTAACTCTAGTTTTCCCTCATTGCTCTTCTTTTTCAGCATTTTCTTCAGTAGTCTTTTCCATTTAAAAGTTGTTTGTTTCATTTTTTAAAAACAAAAAGTTTAGGTCTGTTCACTTGCATTATTTGTATCTTTGGAGTTTATCTTGATTTTCCTTAGCTCTATTAATACAATGTTTTATGTTATTAGGTTCTCTAATAATATATTTGTGAAATAGTTTCCACATGGTTGATATATATTACCTTTCAATGCATTGTTGGATTCTGTTTTCTATGGGGTTTTTTGTTTGTTTTCTGAGATGGAGTCTTGCTCTGTCACCCAGACTGGAGTGCAGTGGCGTGATCTCAGTTCACTGCAGCGTCCATCCCCGGATTCAAGTGATTCTCCTGCCTCAGTCTCCCGAGTAGCTGGGATTACAGGAGCCTACCCCATGCCCAGCTAATTTTTGTATTTTTAGTAGAGATACAAAAATTAGCTGGGCATGGGGTAGGCTCCTGTAATCCCGGCTACTCGGGACCACAGGTGATCCACTCACCTCAGCCTCCCAAAGTGTTGGGATTACAGGCATGAGCCACCATACCCGGCCCATTTGTTTGTTCTTTTGAGACAGGGTTTCTTTTTGTCACCCAGTCTAGAGTGCAGGGTTGCTTTCTGTCACCCCTTCTAGACTGCAGTGGTATAGCTAACTGCAGCCTCAAACTCCCAGGCTTAAGTGACCCTCCTGCCTCAGCCTCCTGAGTAGCTGAGACCACAGGCGTGCACCACCACACTCGGCCTGTTTTTTAGTATTTAATATTTTCACTGGGCTTTTGGTCAGATTAATCTGCAAATTGACATAGGGAAAATTGACTTCTTCATGAGAAATCTTGTGTCCAAAAACTCCTATCATAATGCCTTTTCATTTCCTTATGTATCTTATGTAGCCTTCAGAAATGTTTGAAAGTTTTCTTCATGAACATCTCAGCGTGTTTCTCAAGTTTATTCCTGGATTTTTGTTGTTGGTGTAATTGAAATACTTGCTTTCATTGATTTTTAAATGGTTGATGATACATATGAAGGGTATCGATTTCTCTTTATCTTGACCTTGCCGCCTTAATGAATTATTTATAGCATCAGCTGTTTTTTAGTGATTTTCGTGCATATTCCAGATATATAAAGATAGTATCTGCAAATAGTTTATCACTCCTTTCCAGTTTTGTACTTCCGATTTTTCTCTTGCTTAATAATATTGGCTAGTTTTTCCAATCAGTGTTACAAATGGTAGGAGTAGGAGGTGCCTTTGTCTTGTGATTTTGGTGATGATGCTGGTAGTGTTTCTCCATTAATTGTATTACTGGCTTTGGGCAGAGGGGTTTTCTAATGTAAAGAATTACTCATTTCTAGTGTACTATGAGTTATCAAAGATGAACTTGAATTTTGTTCACTTACCTTTTTAGTACCTTTGGAGATGATCATGATTTTTCTCCTTAGATCTATTAATATAATGTTTTATGTTATTTGATTTTCTAATAATAGCTTGTGGAACAGTCTCCACTTGATCATGATATACTACCTTTTAATATGCTATTGGATTCTGTTTTCTAATATTTAATATTTTTTATCTTATTTTTAAGTAAAATTGGACTGTTTTTCCATTGTTTTGCCAAGTTTTCATATCATTTTTATTTATATACTTTAAGCTTCTCATATTCTATGTTCTTTAACAGTTGTTTAGAATTACATGTTCCTTAAGTATTTGATAGAAACCCTCTTTTAAACACCTTAACCTGATACAGTTTTTACTTGAGGGATGGGCAGGATGCACAGTGCAGATTTCTAATCCATATAGAATCAGATTGTGTTTTTATTTTCATAGAAATTGTCCATTATTTATGCTCTGCAAAATTGTTTTTCATAGTTATAAAACTGTTTTATAGGGTACAGGAGCTGCAAGTTTTGATGAATTTGGGAATTCTAAGTACCAGAATCGGCGAACAATGAGCAGTTCTGATCGGGCAATGATGAATGCATTCAAAGAAATCACTACCATGGCAGACAGAATCAATTTACCTCGAAATATAGTTGTAAGTTCTTGTCTACCTCCTTTAAGCCATTCTGTCATTGACTTAGCATAATTTAACGAATACATGAAATTTTGATATTGCAACTAATTAAATAGCATAGAGTTAAACTTAGTTTCTCTGCTTTGAAGGATCGAACGAATAATTTATTCAAGCAAGTGTATGAACAGAAGAGCCTGAAGGGAAGAGCTAACGATGCTATAGCTTCCGCTTGTCTCTATATTGCCTGTAGACAAGAAGGGGTTCCTAGGACATTTAAAGGTAAGTTTTTAGCTTTTTCTCTTTTTTTCTGAGATGGAGTCTTGCTCTGTCACCCAGGCTGGAGTGCAGTGGTACAATCTTGGCTCACTGCAACCTCCGCCTCCCAGGTTTAAGCAATTCTTTTGCCTCAGCCTCCAGAGTAGCTGGGATAACAGGCACATGCCATCACGCCCACCTAACTTTTGTAGAGACGGGGTTTTGCCATATTGGCCGTACTGGTCTCGAACTCCTGACACCAGGTGATCTTCCTGCCTTAGCCTCCCAAAATGCTGGAATTAACAGGTGTGGTAGTGTCTATCTTTACTCTCAGCTACTTGGGAAGCTGAGGCAGAAGAATTGCTTGAACCCAGGAAGCGGAGGTTGCAGTGAGCTGAGATCATGCCACGGCACTGCAGCCTGGGTGACAGAGCAACAATCTGTCTCAGGAAAAAAAAAAAGAAAATGTCAGTGAAGTTTTTTCTCTTGAGATATATTGTTTGCACTTTTACGCTTCAGTTGGAGGCTTAAAAAGAACTGGTATTTTTCTCCTAGTTTGCAGTTCCATGTGAACACGTGACCAGTTGTACACAATGTTGCACACTGACTTTCACTACCAAAGCTCAGTTTAGCTGAAGACTGTACTTGCCCTTCATTCATCCAGTCAGTATTTTTAACGTTTTCTTATGTAAAAGTGAAGAGGTGATGGCCTTGATCATCTTTGTTGTTGTTGTTATAAGTACAACAGGGCTTTTGTTAAATTTCTTCAGAAAGTGTATGGTGGTTGCATCTGGGAATAACACGGCCGCCAGATATTTTTTCTCATTGAGCCATAGCTCATAATCGCAGGGATTTCATGTACACATGACATTGTGTTGCCTAAGAAACACTTTAGCTTCTTTCATCTTGATAACACATTGCTTACAACAGATTAATATGTAAATATCAAAGAATTTTTCTTTAAAGAAATTTACTTCCATGAATTAATTTTTAGAGAAGTTGTATTTTGAAAGATTAAGACCTAAATTTAAAGAGTGAAGAATATTAGGCTGGGTGCAGTGGCTCACACCTGTAATCCCTGCACTTTGGGAGGCCGAGGCAGGTGGATCACCTGAGGTTGAACTCCTGTTCAAGGCAAGCCTGGCCAAAATGGTGAAACTTCATCTCTACTAAAAATAGACAAATAAGCTAGGCGTGGTAGTGCACGCCTGTAGTCCCAGCTACTCAGGAGGCTGAAGCAGAAGAATCACTTGAGCCCGGGAGGTGGAGGTTGCAATGAGCCGAGATCATGCCACTGCCCTCCAGCCTGGGTGACAGACTGTCTCAAAAACAAAGTGTGGTGAACATTAAAGTTAACTGAGAAATTTGCAATTACCTCTGTGGAAAGTATCACTGAGAGGATTAGGGTTTCATCCTTAAGGCATGATTGAGTGTTTTGCAATTAGAGTGTATATTATGTTTATAATAAGAAATGGTATATTTTTAAATGAACTATATGGCTTAAATAATTGACATATTTAAACTTTTTTTCTTTTAGAAATATGTGCTGTATCACGAATTTCTAAGAAAGAAATTGGTCGGTGTTTTAAACTTATTTTGAAAGCGCTAGAAACCAGTGTGGATTTGATTACAACTGGGGACTTTATGTCCAGGTTCTGTTCCAACCTTTGTCTTCCTAAACAAGTGCAGATGGCAGCTACACATATAGCCCGTAAAGCTGTGGAATTGGACTTGGTTCCCGGGAGGAGCCCCATCTCTGTGGCTGCAGCAGCTATTTACATGGCCTCACAGGCATCAGCTGAAAAGAGGACCCAAAAAGGTAGGGTTTGTCACCAGGGAGTTGGCAGTGAACCGGGAATCTTGCAGCATGTGATTGTTTTTCCATTTTAAGCGTGAAGCAGGTAAATATCAGTAACCCACGTATGGCCGGGCGCGGCAGCTCATACCTGTAATCCCAGCACTTTGGGAGGCCATGGTGGTGGATCACCTGAGGTCAGGAGTCCAAGACCAGCCTGACCAACATGGTGAAACCCCATCTCTACTAAACTTACAAAATGAGCCTGTAGGCCCAGCTACTCGGGAGGCTGAGGCAGGAGAATCGCTTGAACTTGGGAGGCAGAGGTTTCAGTGAGCCGAGATGGTGCCATTGCACTCCAGCCTGGGTGACAGCAAGACTCTGTATCAAAAAAACAAAAAAAACCCCACATTTAAGACATCATTCCTCAGCCTCAAAACATGAAGAAAATATGTTTTGCTTTTAAGTAGCTCATAAATAAAATGTTCAGAGAGAGAAACCTATAAAAAAAACTTTAGTTTGTATATCTTCTATTTTTACAAGTTCTTTTTTTGTCCCCTAAATGTATTACTCCTGATCATTTTGAATACTCATTTCCTCCCCAAACTTACCTTTTTAAATCTTAGGGGTCAGGGAGGCATGCTTTGTTTCTCACTGCTTGGCATGGGATCCTACAGACAGACACACTGTAAAATATGTGTTGGCTATCAACCTTTAACATTCTGTGAAGCCTGGTTTTTTTTTTCCATCTTGTACAGTATTTTACAGTTTCCTAATACAAATTCTTAAATAAGTAGATGTAAGTAGTTCAGCCTTCTAAAACCATGTTTGAATTTAGTGTTGTAGGAAAACTTTCACCAGAAGTATTAAGTGGATTTCTTTTCATTTTTCCTTTTTTTTTAATTTTTAAACAGTCTTGCTCTGTTGCCCAGGCTGGAGTGCAGTAGCACAGTCTCAGCTGACTGCAACCTTCACCTCTTGGGTTTAAGCTATTCTCATGCCTCAGTTTTCCAGTTCTCATGCTTCAACTTCCTGAGTAACTGGGACTGCAGGCACGTGTCACCACACTCAGCTAATTATTGGATTTTTAATAGAGATGGGGTTTCACCATGTTGGCCAGGCTGGTTTCAAACTCCTGGCCTCATGATTCGCCTGCCCACCTCCACCTCCCAATGTGCTGGGATTTTAGGCACAAGCCACCATGCCTGGCCCAATGACTCCCTTTCAAATTTAGAAGTGACTACTCCTTTCTAAATCTTTGAGGATTATAGAAATTATTCATGAGCAAATGCATGTAAAGAAATTCACAAGCTGGATGCAGTGACCAGCCTGGCCAACATGGCAAAATCTCGTCTTTCCTAAAAATACAAAAGTCAACCAAGCACAGTGGTGCACACCTGTAGGAGGCTGAGACACGAGAATCTCTTGAACCTGGGAGGCAGAGGTTGCCGTGAGTCTAGATCCCACCACTATACTTCAGCCTGGGAGACAGAGACTCTTGTCTCAAAACACAGAAAAGTGAGTTAGTGAATTGCTGGCCTCAATATCTTTGTAATATCCTATTCACAGCAGCCTTCAGCTTAGGCTATATGTTGATAAAAGTCATAAATGATAAGAGGAATAATTAGACAAAGGAAGCCAATCATTCGTTATTTAAATGAGCCATTGTCCATTCCCCTTGGCCTTGACTCATGTTTTAAGGAAATTTTGAATCTTCAGTAAAATTGAGAAGTCGGAGCTAGGCAGTTTGTTCTTGAGGCACATTCCTAGTTGTAAAGTTTATTCTAATGAGCAACACAAAAACATTAATCTTGGTGCTTTCTGCTTTTTAGCTTTATATGAAGTGTCTTTGAATTTAAGGTCCTTTTCTTCCCTGCACAGAAGGCAGTTAACAGTCAAATTGTTGGCATTTATTAGTATTTAGATCTAGAATAATTCAGTGAGATAAGGAAATTTAAAATTAGCTAATTGCACAGTGATGGGAAGCATTCACAGTGAAAATCACTAGAATCTCAGTGATGTGAATCAACTGAAAAGGTGGTAAAATGAGTTTGTATTAAAATATGTTTAGGTTGGGCGTGGTGGCTCACGCCTGTAATCCCAGCACTTTGGGAAGCCAAGGCGGGTGGATCACCTGAGGTCAGGGGTTTGAGACCAGCCTGGGCAACATGGTAAAACCTCATCTCTACTGAAAATACAAAAATTTGCTGGGTGTAGTGGCAGGTACCTATAATCCCAGCTACTCAGGAGGCTAAGGCAGGAGAATTTCTTGAACCCAGGAGGCAGAGGTTGTGGTGAGCCAAGATCTTGCCATCACACTCCAGCCTGGGTGACAGAGAAGACTCCATCTCTAAATAAATAAATGATGTTTAAAAATCCATTTTAATAAAGCATTCATAATACTTAACCAAGTATTGTAGTGGCAGTCCTTTGTTATCTTTTAACGACTTTGAAAGGAAAAAAGGGATAGTGACTTTAAAGGGTAAAAGTGGATCTGCTAGGATTCTGTAACAGACTAGAAATGTTCATATGAGCTTGAAATACTTGCTTAAGTATGTGTTTGTATCAGTGAAAAAAATCTAAAAATCTACATATGCTTTAATAAATAGCTGTTGATGTCTGATGTATTACACAGAAAAAAGATTATAGAACAATATTTATAGTGTCACATTTTGTTTTTAATAAGGACCTCTTAACAGAAGTTAGCTAGGGGAGATTTTACATGGGAGCTTTCAAACACAGAAATATAAAGTGAATTTCTTTACAAGAATGTATTTGTGAGGCCAGGCGTGGTGGCTCAAGCCTGTAATCCCAGCACTTTGGGAGGCCAAGGCAGGTGGATCACGAGGTCAAGAGATCAAGACCATCCTGGTCAACATGGTGAAACCCCGTCTCTACTCAAAATACAAAAAATTAGCTGGGCATAGTGGTGCATGCCTGTAATCCCAGCTACTCGGGAGGCTGAGGCAGGAGAATTGCCTGAACCCAGGAGGCGGAGGTTGCGGTGAGCCGAGATCGCGCCATTGCACTCCAGCCTGGGTAACAAGAGCGAAACTCTGTCTCAAAAAAAAAAAAAGAATGTATTTGTGGAGTACTTTTGTAATCCTTAGAAAGATTTATAAAGAAAAAGGAGCAGTTCTAAATATGATATCCAGTATAACACTCCTAGTGCTAAGATCTGAAGACTATTCATATTTTATATTAGTTAAACCCTTTAAAACATTGACAGCCCTGTAAAGTAGTAACTACTAGTACCATGTTTATTGTTACTAACGTTAGCTCCCACTTTCCACCTTTTAGTATGTATTTCCATTATTAGTTTTTAGAAATTAGCACTTCTGGTTTTGTTTGGCACTATTTACTGTCATATCTCACAAATTACAATGCAGGTAGTAAAAGGGAGGTAGGATGGAAGTGACAGTTAATGTTTTGATTTTTGTCTTTTAGAAATTGGAGATATTGCTGGTGTTGCTGATGTTACAATCAGACAGTCCTACAGACTTATCTATCCTCGAGCCCCAGATCTGTTTCCTACAGACTTCAAATTTGACACCCCAGTGGACAAACTACCACAGCTATAAATTGAGGCAGCTAAAGTCAAATTCATGAATACAGAACTTTGCCTATTGTACATAGCCTATACAAAATGATGGGTCGAGCCTTTCGTGAGGAAGAACAAGACATGGTGCGCATTCCAGGGCTGACTGCTATTGCTTGGCATTCTGTATGTATATAGTAGTGAAACATATTTAATGATTTAAATTTCTTATCAGATTTCTTTTGTAGCAATCTAGGAAACTGTATTTTGGAAGATATTTGAAATTATGTAATTCCTGAATAAAACATTTTTCAAACTAAAGTTTTTGTTATAATTACAGGTTACTTGTAACTTATACATAATTATAAATAATGCAAATCATTGCAGCTAATAAAGCTGACAGAGGTTCTCGATTTCCATTATTTTTCTTATACAGTTTTTTTTAAATAAATCCATGGAAAGAGCAAAAGTTTTTGAGAACCATTGTTAACATCAACATCATATTTAGTTTCCAGTTTGAAAGGATGTGTATGCGAGATTAATTAATATGCATATTATTAAACAAAAAGTGATGAGCTTGGACCTTGAAAGGTACCAGATTGAGAGAGATTAAAATGTTGTAAATATGTGATTTTCTCAGCTTATTGAGCAGAGAAGATGATGCTGGTAAGTTAGTAGTAGCAGCAGATCAACAGATCTTAATTTCTGGATGTTAAAATCTAATGTTGTAGAAGCTGCATATCTCTGGTTCTTTTTTATTCTTTGTTATGCTTACTGGTATGCTCAGAGGCTAAAGACCATTTCATTTATTTATTTACCTAGTTTTTGAGACAGTCTCGCTCTTTTGCCCAGGCTGGACTGCAGTGGCACGATCTCAGCTCACTTCAGCCTCTGCCTCCTGGGTTCAAGGGATTCTCCTGCCTCAGCCTCACGAGTAGCTGGGATTACAGACAGGCACCCAGCTAATTTTTTTTTCTGTTTTTAGTAGAGATGGTTTCGCCATGCTGGCCAGGCTGGTTTAGAACTCCTGACCTCAAGTCCGTCCTCCTGTCTCCCACAGTGCTTAGATTACAGGCGTGAGCCACCACACCTAGCTTAAAGAGCACTTTAAATAAGATTTAAATGGGCCTGGGATTGTCCAGGAGTTGTTTTTAACCAGCACCCTTTACATGATTGTGACGTGTTAGATGTTTTGTGTATCACTCCTTGAGGAACAATGATTAGGGTCATTTGACTTCTCATTGTACGAGAAGACCAACAACATTTTGCTCTTTGATCAGGTAGTTTTTACAGGGGACTTGAATCCCTCTAAACATCACCACTGTTCACTGCTCTGGAAACAGATGTCTTGGTTCTGAAACATCTGAAAGGAGGTTAGCACCAGATTAGAAAGACAGTCTCCTGTTGTGGCCTGGTGAGCAAGGTCAGACTCCGGCTCATAGAGGGACTTTCCTTTAGAAGAGCAGACCTCCACTGCCATTCTGCTGACCATGGAACGGGAATGGGTGTTGGTACCATGAAGACAAGTGGCATTTCTCCCTTGAAAAAAACATAGGGCACTCACCCAGTATTGCTCAGAGCTGGGGGGAAACACCAGAAAATTTACCATCATCCAGTCAGGTAGAGCCTGTCCCACCCAGCGTGACACCTAGGAAGAAGGAAGTTTCAGTCTGTATCTCCCTCTGGACGCTGTCTTTGAGCCCTAGCACCACACATCTCCACGTATGGACTAAGAGGAACAGTGCTGCCCTCTAGTGTTCCCCAGGTTCTAGTGACTGGCCACAGAGTTCCCTGACCACAGTGACTTCTCTGCAGTTATCAAAGGTTATTTTTGCACTTATCAGAGGTCAGTACCTACACATTATGGAAAATATATAATGAAGATGCCCATAAGTTGCCCAGAAATAACCATTATTTTGGTGGTTTTTTTATGTTTTTGAGACCAGGTCTCACTCTGCTGCCCGGGCAGGAGTGCAGTGGCACCATCTCTGCTCACTGCAACCTCCACCTCCTGGCTTCAAGTGATTCTCCTGCGTCAGCCTCTCAGTATTTTTTTTTTTTCAATTTCAGCTTCTTGCTGTGCTTACAAGAGAAAGCATCTCACTTTGTCACCCAGGCTGGAGTGCAGTGGCACGACCATAGTTCACTGTAACCTCAAACTTAGGCTGAACTTATTTTCCCTCCTCAGCTTCCCGAGTAGCTAAAACTACAGGTTCACAACACCACACCCAGCTACTTTTCTTTTTTGTAGAGACATGTCTCGCTATGTTGCTCAAGCTGGTCTGAAACTCCTGTCTCAAGTAATCCTCCCACTTAAGCCATCCGAAGCACTAGGATTACAGGCATGAGCTACCATGCCTGGCCCACAGTTTTTTCAACATAGGTGATTAAGATGTAGTAATATGACTTTTTTACTCTTTTTTCTGGTTCAAAAGATGTCTCTATTAAGTAGCTAGAAAAATTCAGATAAAGGAAAATAAAGGTTAATCTGGGGTCAGAGGGTATGTTTGGGGTTTTGGGGGTTTGTTTTTTAGTAGAGACAGGGTTTCTCCATGTTTGTCAGGCTGGTCTCGAACTCCTGACCTCAGGTGATCCACCAGCCTCCCAAAGTGCTGAGATACAGGCATGAGCCACTGCGCCTGGCCATTTTTTCTTTTTGAGACAAAGTCTAGCTTCGTTGCTTAGGCTGGGGTGCAGTGGCACAATCTTGGACCTCCACCTCCCGGGTTCAAGTTACTCTCCTGCCTCAGCCTCCTGAGTAGCTGGGGACTACAGGTGCCTGCCACCATGCCCAGCTAATTTTTGTATTTTTAGTAGAGACGGGGGTTTCACCATACTGGCCAGGCTGGTCTCGAACTCCTGACCTTGTGATCCGCCTGCCTTGGCCCCCCAAAGTGTTGGGATTACAGGCATGAGCCACCACGCCTGGCGGATTTATTTATTTATTTATTTATTTTGAGAACGAGTCTTACATTGTTGTAGGCATTTCTTGAAACTAAAAATGCTAGTTTCTCTAAATTCTCTGTAAGCCACCCGTATGGTTAAATCAGCTTAATTCCAGATACTGAAATAAGGAAAAATGCCTATTCAAAGGGTAACTAGCAGTAGGGTGACTGGTTTTTCCTTCCATCCCTGGCTTCACATGCCTGAGTGTTCTTGAACATGATAGAGAGGGGGTTAGAATTGGATCCATTTTTAACAACACTTTTGGGGAGTCATTAAATCTGACTACGGGAACCTTTTCACTTTCAGCAAAGCAGCCTGGGGCTCCACAGCAATTCTGTTTGAGGCTTGGGTCCCTTGAGCATTCTTTACCTGAGCAGGCCCTAGTTTATTTGTCCATTTCTTCGGAGACTCTTCCATCTTTTAAATCTAGAGGTTTATAGTTGGATGATTTTCTATTAAAATTCACTCAAGATACAGAGTGTTCATTCACAACTAAATCTTATTTATTGTGACAAAATCACTAAAAAAATTATGGCCAGGCCCTAAAGTGAAAAGAATTTGACATACTTTGAAAACAATACATTGTAAATTCGTGAGTCAACATGACTTGTCTCTTGAGTTGTGAAAAATTCTATATGTAAGTAGACACCCACTTTATTGAGAGATGAGCATACTTAGATCTTGAAGCCAGATTTTGGGACCGACATTTTAGGAAGTAAGTAAGATTACTGAGCTATGCAAGATAGTTTGTATGAAGATAATGTGGATCCACTTTGTACGTGTTAGCATTTTTAAACAGCTGAAGTCTTCATGAATATGGCTCCTTTCATATGGATATTTGAAACAGATTCACTGGAAGCCAGTTTGGTTTTTTTTTGAGATGGAGGCTCTCTGTCTCCCAGGATGGAGTGCAGTGGCACGATCTCTGCTCACAGCAACTTCTGCCTCCCTGATTCAAGCGATTCTTGTGCCTCAGCCTCCCGCGTAGCTGGGATTATAGGCACATGCCACTGTGTCCGCTAATTTTTTTATCTTTAACAGAAACAGGGTTTCAGCATGTTGGCCAGGCTGGTCTTGAACTCCATCCGTGTGCCTCAGCCTCCCAAAGTGCTGGGATTACAGGTGTGAGCCACCATGCCCAGCTGGAACCATTTTCATTGATAATCTCAGCTATTACTCTGTGAGTTGAAGGATTTGATTATACATTTCATGAAATCTGAGCTTTAGTGCTCTGGTCCAATCTCCCCATTTTGTTCATCAGAGCAGTGTAGAGAAATGCGAAGAACTGCACAAGTTCTCTTCGTAGCAGCAGAGATGGGATGGACTGAGGTCTCAGTCACTCAATCCAGTGTTCTTTCCACGGAACCATACCATTGAAGGTCACCTCACAGGAAGCTGCCTGAGGACCAACTTTAGTTGTACCCTTCAAATAGAATTTCATTCCGTTACTAAAGCAAATACTTAAAGGGAAAACTTGCATCTAGCTTATTGAGGAAATCTTTTGAGAGTTTTTGAATTATTTTTAAATCAGCTCAGGTGACAAAAGAGTTAATAGCCAGAAATCGTTTAGCCTTTCCTCCAAACTCAAATGCTACTTAAACTAGATGCCTCTTGATAGTAAAGCGTTTGTGTTCATAGCAACAAATGTACTTTACCAATGGTTGTATTTGGTTCCTGAGCTAATTTTGTTTCACAGGTGCAAGATTTACTTTAATTACAAGATGAACAGCTGTGGGGGTCAGCCTATTACCCATATGGTCCTAATCCAGCCAAGAGGCCTCTGTGCCTCATGCCAGTATTTCCAATTGTCAGTGGCCCTGACTTTTCCTGTTGCTGGAGTTTTAATCTCATCTGTCAATTGTGGAGCTACTGTAAGATCTTCTGATCCCCTGAACACCTCCTCATTCTCCCCATCCCAGATACACACACCCTTCATAAGGATCTCAGTATTGTAAGGCATTGCTACAAGAGCACCATTCAGCTGATCTCTAGGCCCCAGAGGCCCAAGCATCTTTCATAAACATAAACTTCTATTTGCAATCCTCATTGGCATTTCTTGGGAAGTATTTAAACTGGCATTTCAGGAGACTCAAGCTTGCACTTGGTGAAAGAGGAGGAGGGAAAAGATGACTCTGAGAGGAAAAAAACCTCTCTTGCCCTCTACCCACACTACTAAACTCTGACACTGTAAGGTGGGGGTATTTCACCACACAAACTTAGTAATTCTCACAGAGACACAAGCTTGGTGTCCTATAATTCAATTCTGGCACTGTTTACCTGGACATATATGCATCAGATCCCATAGGTTAAGGGCGCATTTCCACAAGAACTGCCCCCCACTTCAGATACCAATTGCAAGTAGTAGGTTGTCACTAAATTTTTGGCAAAAAGTTGGGGCTCTCGTCGGCCCCCTCTGGGTTCCATTATTGTGCTAGAGCATTTCGCATGACTCAGAAACACATTTAACAGCTTATTATCAAGGATATTACAAAAGATACAGTTGGACAGACAGATGAAGAGATGCATAGAGCAAATATGTGGGAAGGGCACTGATGGCCTCTCTGGGCACACCTCCCTCCTGGAATCTTCACATGTTCAGCTGCCTGGAAGCTCTCTGAATCCTCTCCTTTTGGATTTTATGGAGGCTTCATTATGTAGGCAGGATGGATTACATCACTGGTCATTGGTATCAACTTTCAGCACCACTGGATCTTGGGGAGGGAGGGTGGGACTAACCCCTCTAATTACATAGTTGGTTCCCTAGGCAACCTGCCCTTATCTGAGGCTATTCAGCAGCCTAACAAGAATCATCTCATTAGAACAAAAGATGCTCCCATCGCCCAGAAAATTCCAGGGGATTTAGGAGCTTTCAGACTCCCTGATCATTCAGGAAATTACAAAGGTCCTATCCAAGTGCCAGTCTAAATCCCAAGACCTCCAAGAAGTCTTCACTGAATTCATAAAATTCCAGGTTTATTTGCTTGGAACTGTATAAAGTGAGTTTGGCACATCTTATAGTTTAAGAAAGCAAGGAAGTACTCAAAGACCAATGGGTCAGTTTGAGGCAATCTGGACATCCAAGATAAAGTAATGGTTTATAATAAAATAAATTTAAAAATCCATGCAGCCACAGTAATACACAATACCAACAACAAAAGCAAAGAAAAACTGAGGGGAGAAAAAGCAAAAACTTAAAGAACAAGCTAAGAACGGCTGCTAATCAATACAGAAGGAATACTAGAGTTACAAAATTATTTTACAACTCCCAATGTAATAATTTCTTCAGACGAAGATAATCAATTGGAAGGATAAAACCACTGAAAGGAAGGTTTTTGGGAAATAGAATAATCTCAAATATCTCAAATTGCTTATTAGTTACAAAGGAAAAATGCATCTTTATAAAGAGAGTTCTGGGGATCCACCAGAACTGGGCTCAGTAATAGATATTTGACATTGCATATCGACTTATGAAGTATGCCATAGCATTGATGTTATATTACTGAAAAAATACTGGAATTTTTATCTATTTTCATCTTATGTTTTTGGAAGTTGACTGTTGACTGGTCTAATTTAAAATCAATTTTTAAAAAGGTTTGCGGTGTAGCAGAAAAAGCACCAGGCAAGAGATTAGTTTTGGCTTTGCCATTTAGCAGCCATGTAACCCAGGACAACTGCACTCTACCCACTTCACAGGAGTACTCGAGGATTAAATGAGATCAAATATATGAGAATACTTAATTATAAGATATTAGCATTTAATTTTTAATTTTTATTTTATTGAGACATGTCTCCCTCTGTCACTCAGGGTGGAGTGCAGTGGTGCAATCTTGCTCACTGCAGCCTTGACCTCCTGGGCTCAAGCGATCCTATCTTAACCTCTGAGTAGCTGGAACTACAAGTGCGCACCACCAGACTCAAATAATTTTTCTTTTTTTTTTTTTTTGAGTCTCAGAGTCTCGCTCTGTTGCCCAGGCTGGAGTGCAGTGGCATGATCTTGGCTCACACTTCCCTCTTCAGGCAATTCTCATGCCTCAGCCCTCTGAGTAGCCGGGACTACAGGCGTCTGCCACTGCAGCTGGCTAATTTTTGTATTTTTAGTAGAGACGAGGTTTCACCATGTTGGCCAAACTGGCCTCAAACTTCTGATCTCTGGTGATCTGCCAGCCTTGGCCTCCCAAAGTGCTGGGATTATAGGTGTGAGCCACCGTGCCCGGCAATTTTTTTTTTTGAGTCGAGGTCTTGCTATATTGTCCAGGCTGGTCTTGAACTCCTGAGCTAAAGCAATCCATCCTCCTACCTCAGCCTGCCAAAGTGCTGGTATTACAGGCATGCATCACCATGCCTGGACACTATTTACTTCTAAAAGGGGAAAAACTCATTAATACTATAAGCAGGCAATGGCTTCAGTTCAGTGACCCGATTAAAATTAGATGAGAAGTAATGAGTAAAGTAGATCTTAGTAGAAAGGCAAAAATAGGCAAATTTCAAAAAGTCAGCAAGAGTAGGAACACTTAAAGTACACTAGGAGGCTGGGCATGGTGGCTCACGCCTGTAATCCCAGCACTTCTGGAGGCCAAGGTGGGCGGATCACTTGAGGTCAGGGGATTGGGACCAGCCTGGCCAACATGGCAAAACCCCGTCTCTACTAAAAATACAAAAATTAGCCAGGCATGGTCGTGGGTGCCTGTAATCCCAGCTACTTGGGAGGCCGAGGCAGGAGAATCACTTTAACCTGGGAGGTGGAGGTTGCAGTGAGCTAAGATCGTGCCACTGCACTCCAGCCTGGGCAACAGAGAGAGACTCTGTCTCAAAAACAAAACAAAACAAAACAAAACAAAAACCACAACAAAACAAATGAAATGAATGGCTGGGTGCAGTGGCTCACACCTGTAATCTCAACACTTTGGGAGGCCAAGATGAGTGAATCACCTGAGGTCAGGAGTTCATGACCAGCCTGGCCAACATAGTGAAACCCCATCTCTAATGAAAATGCAAAAAAAATATGAGAATACTTAATTATAGGATATTAGCATTTAATTTTTAATTTTTATTTTATTGAGACATGTCTCCCTCTGTTACTCAGGGTGGAGTGGTGCAATCTTGCTCACTGCAGCCTTGACCTCCTGGGCTCAAGCTACTTGGTGAATAAAAAATAGGCAAATTTCAAAAAGTCAGCAAGAGTAGGAACACTTAAAGTACACTAGGAGGCTGGGCATGGTGGCTCACGCCTGTAATCCCAGCACTTCTGGAGGCCAAGGTGGGCGGATCACTTGAGGTCAGGGGATTGAGACCAGCCTGGCCAACATGGCAAAACCCCGTCTCTACTAAAAATACAAAAATTAGCCAGGCATGGTCGTGGGTGCCTGTAATCCCAGCTACTTGGGAGGCTGAGGCGGGTGGATCACGAGGTCAAGAGATCGAGACCATCCTGGTCAACAAGGTGAAACCCTGTCTCTACTAAAAATACAAAAAAAATTAGCTGGGCATGGTGGCACGTGCCTGTAGTCCCAGCTACTCAGGAGGCTGAGGCAGGAGAACTGCCTGAACCCAGGAGGTGTAGGTTGCGGTGAGCCAACATTGCGCCATTGCACTCCAGCCTGAATAACGAGAGTGAAACTCCGTCTCAAAAAAAAAAAAGAGAGAAAATACAAAAAAATTTGTTGGGGCTGGTGGTGGGCACCTGTAATCCCAGCTACTTGGTAGGTTCAGGCAGGAGAATCGCTTGAACCAGGGAGGCGGAAGTTGCAGTGAGCCAAGATCTCACACTTTCACTCCAATCTGGGCAATAAGAGCAAAACTCCGTCTCAAAAAAAAAGAAAAAAAGTACACTAGGAAAGTCTGGTGCCAAGTTGATGATCTCAATATGCTGGTTTTTTGACTCTCCTTATGTGTGTTCACACCTGGGAGAGACACAGTGCTGATTATTTGAAGGGAGGAGAGGTGTTTTGGAGAGTACTTCACAAAATTATATAATCTTGACAATACCAAGCTGATATTTAATTTACACAAATGCAACTACAATGACTTGCCATGTGCATGCACACAAGAGAGAAAGAAAAACAATTTACATGGTATAACCAGTCTTGCCTCTTACATACTAAAGATCTCTTAACAAGTCTTACCTTTCAGAATGAGCATGACAAGGGAGCTGAGTTTACTGTCCCTCAGCTGCTCTCAATTTCTTCATGTCTTTTGTAGTGTGTACATTCGCTGTGGGAAATGATTCTAGCACTTAAAGTTACAAAAAACATACTAAATTTATGGTTGGAAGACATAACAGTAAATGCATGCCTATAGTTGGTAACGTATTATGAGAGAATGAGCTTTTCAAATTTCAAACTTTCTACTAAGAAGCCAAAGTAGACTGTATTTTTATGGGTAAGTTAAAGAATTTCAAGAATTACAATTCTATGAATGTTTTGCTTTACTTAATTTCTAAATGAGTTTTATTGCATAAGACTAAAACTTTAGTTATATGCAAATTCACACAAGGTGAACTACTCCAAATGATGTTGAATTAAGGAAGTGTTACCATGTATTTTTGTGCCATCTCTTTTGGTATTGACTGAATCACAGTTATTTTAGAGCCTATTTATTTATTTATTTATTTATGAGACAGTCTCACTCCATCACCCAGGCGATTCTCCTGCCTCAGCCTCTTGAGTAGCTGGGATAACAGGCGTGTGGCTAATTCTTAGCATAGAGGAAGTTTTGCCTTGTTGGCCAAGCTGGTCTCTAACTCCTGACCTCAAGTGATTCACCTGCCTTGGCCTCTCAATGTGCTGGGATTATGGGCATGAGCCACCACATCCAGCCTGATTACTATTTTTATAATTTTAACTGTCGTGCTGATTTCAGCAAGCATAAGATGTCACTATTTATATTTATAAAGTAGATAATATATATGAATAATAAGAAAAATCTCATGTATTTCCTGGAAATGGACTTTTCCTTAGTATATGGTGAATAGCTTTGCTTCCTTATGATGCCTTTTAATAATCAATATGCTGAAATCCACATTCTTGCCGTTTTTATTGCTTTAGCAACAAAGACAGATACTAAAATATACAATTACCACATGAACATGGTAGGTGAAACTATTTGAATTTTAACTATCAATATCAAAATGATTTTTAAAAACTTTAGGGGGCCCAAAGTGGCTCCGGCCGGATGTCGTGGCGCTTGCGAAGGCGAGGCCAAGAGTTCAAGGCCAACCAACCTCAGCAACCTTACAAGCTCTCAATGATTGGCAAAAAAAAAAAAACAAAAAAAACCTTTAGTCTTTTTTAATTTATGGAGACTTGTTTTGTAATTAACCAGAAGCATCAGTATCTCTTACAAATTTACCAGAAATGTAAAATAGCAGGCCCCATCTACCACATCAGAAACTAGGGGTGAGGCTGATGTGTTTTTAACAAGTCCTCTGAGTGATGCTAATATGCGCTGAAGTTTGAGAGCCACTACACAGGAAATTTTAGTAAATACTTACTTCAAAATAGTGAGATGAGTTAACACGGTTGTTTGGTTGCAGAGATAGATTTGAAAGAAGTTGGACTGGGCACGGTGGCTTACACCTGTAATCCCAGCACTTTGGGAGGCCAAGGTGGGCAGATCACCTGAGGTCAGGAGTTCAAGACCATCCTGGCCAACATGGTGAAACCCCATCTATAATAAAAATACAAAAATTAGCTGGGCATGAAGGCAGGTGCCTGTAATCCCAGCTACTTGAGAGGCTGAGGCAGAATAGCTTGAACCCAGATGACGGAGGTTACAGTGAGCCAAGATCGCACCACCGCACTCCAGCCTGGGCGACAGAGCAAGCTCAATCAATCAATCAATAAAAAAGGTTGGGGCCGGGCGCGGTGGCTCAAGCCTGTAATCCCAGCACTTTGGGAGGCCGAGGCGGGTGGATCACGAGGTCAACAGATCGAGACCATCCTGGTCAACATGGTGAAACCCCGTCTCTACTAAAAATACAAAAAATTAGCTGGGCATGGTGGCGCGTGCCTGTAATCCCAGCTATTCAGGAGGCTGAGGCAGGAGAATTGCTTGAACCCAGGAGGCGGAGGTTGCAGTGAGCCGAGATAGTGCCATTGCACTCCAGCCTGGGTAACAAGAGCGAAACTCCACCTCAAAAAAAAAAAAAAATAAATAAAAAAATAAATAAAAAAGGTTGGGCTTGAAGTTTTAACAGAGTCGTACAAAGAAGAGTGGAGCAGGGAGCTGAGATATATGCAAGAGAGTGATTATAAGGATGAGTTTGGGTGTTAAAGCTGAAAAAGGTCTGAGACCAGTGAGTAACTTTAATCCAACAATGCACTTCACCAGATCTCATTCTTCTGCCTTCCCACCAAATAACCACTGTCTTTTGTTTAGCATTCCCTTAACAGTTTTAGTATTTTTGTTTGGTAATAAACTTTTATTCTCTTTTTTTGAGATGTAGTCTCGCTCTGTCACCCAGGCTGGAGTGCAGTGGCATAATCTCAGCTCATTGCAACTTCTGCCTCTGGCGTTCAAGCAATTCTCCTGCCTCAGCCTCTCTAGTAGCTGAGGTTACAGGTGTGCACTACCATGCCAGGCTAATTTTTGTATGTTTTTAGTAGAGACGGGGGTTTCACCATGTTTGGCCAGCCTGGTTTCAAACTCCTGACCTCAGGTGATCTGCCTACCTCGGCCTCCCAAATTGCTGGGATTACAGGCGTGAGCCACCATGCCCGGCTGTTAATAAACTCTCAAAAAGAATTATGTTGTATGTAGTTTTCTGTGATTAGCTTCTTCCACGTTTTTTTTTTTTTTTTTTTTGTATTGTTCCCTATAGCTGGAGTTAATTTTCATTGATCTATTAATATTTCATAATGTAAATATGTCATATTTTATTAAACCATTATCTCCCACTGATGGGAATTTAGGTTGTTCCCAGTTTCTGCTACTACAAACAGTGCTATGAACATTCTTGTTCATGACACTTCGTGAACATGCGTAACAGTTTCTTTTTCACATAAGTGAAATTGCTGGGTACCAAAGTATGTGTATGTTCGAACTGTGTAATGCCAAATTGTTTTTCCAAAGTAGTTATTTCTTTACAGTCCCCACAGCAATTTCAAGGAAACTCATTGTTGTACTCCATCACTTGATATCAGAATTTAAAATTTTTGCCATTGAATGGGTGCAAAGTTGAATCTCAGTGTGATCTTGATTTGTAGTTCTCTGATTACTGTGTGGTTGGGCTTTTTTTTTAAGTTTTAGGGTATATATATGTGTGTAGGTTACATAGGCAAACGTGTGTCATGGTAATTTGCCACACCTATCAACCCATTACCTAAGTATTAAGCCCAGCATGCATTAGCTACTTTTCCTGATCCTCTCCCTCCTCCTGTGCCTCCATCTCCTACTGGTTGGCCCCAGTGTGTGTTGTTTCCTTCCTTGTGTTCATGTGTTCTCACCGTTCAGATCCCACTTATGAGAACATGTGGTGTTTGGCTTGCTGAGGATAATGGCTTCCAGCTCCACCCATGTCCCTGCAAAGAGCATGATTTTATGCTTTTCTATCACTGCATAGTATTTCATGTGTGTATGTACATTTTCTTTATCCAGTCTATCATTGATGGACATTTGGGTTGATTCCATGTCTCTTGTTATTGTGAATAGTGCTGCAATGAACATACATATGCTTATATCTTTGAAACGATTATTTATATCCTTTGGGTACATACCCAGTAATGGTGTTGCTCGGTCAAATGGTATTTCTGGTTCTAGGTCTTTGAGGAATCACCACACTGTCTTCCACAACAGTTGAGCTAATTTATATTCCCAACAGTGTAAAGGCGTTCCTGTCTCTCTGCAGTCTTGCCAGCATGTTTCTTGACTTTTTAATGTGATTGGCCATTTATATCTTTGTGGACATGTGAAATATGAATTTAAATCTTTGACCTTTCTCATTGTTCTTTTCTTTATTGAAACATATATTACACATGGTAGAAATTATCTTCTTCCAGTTTCTGCCTTATCTTTTGTCTTTTGATAAACAGATGTTGCTAATTTTATTATAGTTGGATATCAATCTTTCCTGCATTTTCGTGCTTATAACATATTCTCAATGATTTATGATGTTCTGCTTTTGACACTTCCTGTTGAATCTATTTGAAATGTTTATGTATGATGTGACAGGAATTCAATTTTTTACATTTCCACATGGATTAATTTTTCCTAACTCTATTTATGTAACACTTACTTCTTCCTCCACTGAGTTGTCTCTTCTACATGTTAAAATTCCAGATACATGTGGGCCTGTTCCTTGACTCATTACTGTCCTATTCCTAATATGCATCAATCCTACACCTCCTAAGTCTTACATGTTTATAACTATAGAATTTATATCTAATTACTTAACATATAGTTATATAATAGAATTACTACATAATTACCATATCTTTGTAAGTCTTTGTATCTAGTAGGGCAAATTCTTTCTTTAAAAATTTCCTATTCTTAATCCTTTGCTCTTCTACATGAACTTTAGAGTAAGCTTGTAAAGTTCCACAAAAAAAATCATTGGGATTCTGATTGGGGTTGTACAATCTACAGACTAATTTGAGGAAAACTGACATCCCATCATAAAGAAGACCGATATTTACTTAGGTCTTCTTCAATGTTTTCCAGGAAGGTTTTTCTTACAGGTCTTGTATGCCTTTTGTTATATTTATTTTTAGGTAACTTAGTTGTTACCATTGTAAAATTTGTTTTTCGAATATCATGTTCTAATTGTTTGATGGTATACAAACATAACCATCAACTTTTGTGTCTTCATCTTAAATCCAGTATCTTGGGTAAACTATTATTGCTAGCAAATTGCAGTCTTTTGAGTTTTCTAGGTAGACAATCATAACATCTATCTGCAAATAGCAGCTAATCTATTTCCCCCTTTGAATCGTTATGCCACTTAAGAGTGGCAAATCACAATGTTGAAAAGTGGTAGTAGACAGGTATCCTAGTCCTATTCCCAATTTTAATGGGGAATGCTTCCAATGTTTCCTCATATTAAATGTCATTAGTTTTACTTTTTCGGTGGTTTTAAAAAATATAAAAAACATTTATCAAGTTAAAGAAATTCCTTTTTTTAAAAAAAATCAAGAATGAGATTAGTCTTTCCTTTATCACTTTTTCTCCTTCAATCTGTTAATATGGCAACTACAGACTTTCTAATTTTAAGCCATCCTTGCATTCCTGGCATAAATCCAATTTGATGTGTCTTTTCCAAACATCACTGAACCTGGTATTACTTTATTATTTTGCATGAATACAAATGAAATTTGCTAGTAATGTACTTTGTCTATTTTATCTAGATTTTACTGATTTCATAAAATGAGTTGGGAAATAAAATCAGTTATAAAATCAAAGAGAGTTCTAAGACAACCACTGTTAATAAGACAGATGCCTCTAGAAAAACATCCAGCAGAATGCTTCCTCATTCCTAGAGAACTCACTTCCTGGTCTCTAAACTGCTTCTGATGTTTCTTTTCATCTAAAAAAAATATATACAGTGTGCAGTAACCTTTTTTTTTTTTTTAGACAAAGTCTTGCTTTGTCGCCCAGGACACAGTGCAGTGGCACAATCATGGCTCTTTCCAACCTCTGCTTCCCAGGTTCAAGCGATTCTACTGCCTCAGCCTCCCCTGTAACTGGGATTACAGGCATATGCCACCGAGGCCAGCTAATTTTTGTATTTTGAGCAGAGATGAGGTTTCACCATGTTGGTCAGGCTGGTCTTGAACTCCTGGATTACAGATGTGAGCCACCACACCCAGCTGCAGTAACCTTTTAATGAAAGCACAGGGCTAGGCACAGTGGCTTATATCTGCAATCTCAGCACTCTGGAAGGCTGAGGCAGGAAGATCACTTGAGCCCAGGAGTTCCAGACCAGTTTGGGCAATGTGGCACACGTCTGTAGTCTCAGCTACTTAAGAGGCTGAGGTGGGAGGATCACTTGAGCCTGGGAAGTAAAGGCTGCAGTGAGCTGTAATTGCACCACTGCGCTCCAGCCTGGGTGACCCTGTCTCAATAAAACAAAACAAAAAACCACCATTGAAAATGGAGACTGAAAGCCTACCACTGTTCGTTGTTTAACAGATGATCCAGGTATTCTGGTGATGCTACCGTGTGGCTTAGTTATCCTGAACACAGTTTTTCACTGTATTAATGGTATATTTTTTACTGTTAAGTATTTATGTGTAAATAAACATAAAACAATGATTGCTTATTCGCAGCACATAAATTCAAAGTTGGAAATGACAATGATGGTAAACCACTACAGGCTGTTTACATGAGTGGCTGTGACAATGACACCTTTGCCTTCTGAAGGGTCGATGTACACAAACTTTGTTTCATATAGAAATTTAAAATATTTTATAGTTACCTTCAGGTTATGAGTATAGGTGGATATGAAATGGAAACTCTTTCTATTCTTGACATTTAGTTTTCAACAGTGTCTAAAATCTACTTTGATATTAGGTGACACTCCCATAGCTTTAGCTTGAGTGGCTTTTGCATTGCATAGTTTTCCTCATACTTTTACTTTTGGCTTCTCCATATACTTCTATTTCAGATGTATCTTTTTGCAAATATTAAACAGCCAGATTTCTCTTTTTAAAATCTAATCTTAAAAATCCTGCTTTTAGCTAGTGAGTTTGCTCCATTTACATTAATTGTGCTTTGGATTCATTTCTACTATCTTGTCTTTGGTTTAGAATTTATACTCACCATACAGTGAATAGCCTTGGCATTTTACAGTGACCCTAAAATCTAAAGTTAATCAATAACTTAACATTCCAACAAAAAAAAGACTACAGAATACTGTAGCTCCAGTCTTCACTATCCTGACTTTCCTGCTACTGCTATCTAGAATGTGTGCTTAGAAAAAAAAAACAAGAAAACTCAAAATTCAATCATCCCTTCTTTTCTCTTTGATTTAGATTTACCCAGGTGTTTGCCATTTTGCTTGTTCAAAAACCTTTTTGGTATCTTGTGTCACGCTTCTGGGATCATTTTCCTTCTTCTTGAAGCACATTCTTTAGAACACCCATTAGAACAGCAGGTACTCCCCCTTTAAAAAATATTATATGCCCTAATTCTTATAATTTTATTTTTATGTAATTCTAGGTTAACCTTTTTTCCCCAACACTCTTTTTTTTTTTTTTTTTGAGACGGAGTTTCGCTCGTTACCCAGGCTGGAGCGCAATGGCGAGATCTCGGCTCACCGCAACCTCCGCCTCCTGGGTTCAGGCAATTCTCCTGCCTCAGCCTCCTGAGTAGCTGGGATTACAGGCATACGCCACCATGCCCAGCAAATTTTTTTGTATTTTTTTTTTTTTTTTTAGTAGAGACGGGGTTTCACCATGTTGACCAGGATGGTCTCGATCTCTTGACCTCATGATCCACTCGCCTCAGCCTCCCAAAGTGCTAGGATTATAGGCTTGAGCCACCGTGTCCGGCCCTTTCCCCAACACTCTTAAGATAATATTCCACTAATTCCATTGCAATTGAGAAGTCAGCTGTTAGTCTTGCCTTTATAGACATTTACTCCCTCCTCTCTGGAGAGTTTCAAGATGTTTTCTTTGGTGATCTTCCATTTCACAATGGTTCTACACATACGTTTATATTTATTCTGTTGGGGAAATATTGTACTGCTTGGTGGTTTTTCATCTCTGAGAAACTCGCAAACTTGCATTATGTCTTTATTGCATCTCATTCTTTCCTCTTGAGTCTCCATTCCATCTTCCATATCTCTTAATCTCTTTTATATTTTCCATATTCCTTTATTTGGGAATGATTTTTCAGAGTTTCCAATCTCCAATTTTCTTCAACTGTCTAATCTGCTGTTTAACCTTGCCACTGAATTTCATATTTGAACAATTTTTCATTTTTGGATTTTACAAATGTTTAATTTTGTTAACATTTTCATTTCACGTATTTATACTGATGCTTTTAGATATATAAATACTTTACATATAGCTATTTTATATCTTTTTTTTTTTAAAGATGGGGTCTTGCTCTGTCACCCAGGCTAAATACAATGCAGTAGTATGATGACAGCTCACTGTAGCCTTGACCTCCGGGCTCAAGCAATCTTCTGACTTCAGCCTCCAAAGTAGCTGAGACTACAGGTGCATGCCACCATGTCTGGCTACTTTTTGGCTTTTTTTTTTTTTTTGGTAGAGATGGGGTCTCACTGTGTTACCCAGGTTAGCCTCAAACTCCTAACCCCAAGCAATCCTCCTGCCTTTGCTTTCCAAAATGTTGGAATTATAGGCATGAGCCATTGTGCCTGGCTGATAATTCTATTGTATGACATCTCTAACAGGGATATCTAAATTTAATATTTTTGTTAGTTCTTATTTGAGGTAACTTGCTGTCTCTCTCATATGTTTAGGGATTTCTGACAGTGTATTACTTGATCTTAATCTGTGGAAATCTGATGGTCCCATCCCGGAGAAGCTTCCATCCAGAGAATATTTCCTTTTACTGTCAGGAAACGAGTGATACGCAAACTAAAATTTGAACTCTTCTAGAGGATTTAAGCACAGAACATAAGTCCGGATGCTACTGCAAGGTTTCTTATCCTCACAATTATGTCGCTAGAGAAATCTATCCTTGGTAACTCTACTTCTCCTGGATACCTGCATTTTCAAAACCAGCTCCTTGCCATGTGATGCCTATCTTCTCCAACTTCTGCTGCTCTTCTGCTGCTGCCATACTCTGTAGACTCAGCTTCCAGTTCTCTCAGTATTCCTACTTATGTGCTTGAGCATTCCCACTCTAACTCTTAGGTTCTAAAGCCCTAACTTGTCCAGACTTTGCTCAGGTTTGTTTGCTTGTTTTGGGGTAAAGGGTTGCCAGAGACCACTCTTACCTTTAATGAAAACAGCAATACCTCAAATTACGTATCTTATTGATGGTCTTCCACTAATTTTATATGTGTATGTATACATAATAATTATTTTTAATGACTTTTAAGTCTCTACCCATCATACTAATGTATAGAGCCAGTATCTCAGAGAAACCCTAGACCTCAAAAGATGGCTGGAAGGTAAATAAGAATTCTAAATTTAAATGAAGATTATGATCTGTGGATTAGTATTTGCTTCTTTGGATTTTTCATATTTACTCCTTCAGTTGCTTTGGGAATACTGGCAGTATCTGCAAAAATCTCATTAGATTTAAATCTATATGGCAGATTTACCAAGTCAATATATGATAGCAATTTCCATTATGTCCTCAATTTGTGTTACAGGGGGAGCATGGGTCATTTCATAATTCTAAAATATTCCATTTGTAATTTCTAAATAAGATTCCTACAAAATGACTAGTATTCTGTTTCATTCATTTGCCTTTTGGAGAAGTCAAGTCCTAAATTAAAATAAGTTAACCTCAAACAAGAGAAAAGTACATACGATACTGGTGCTTTCATCTTAATATTAAAGCAGGCTGTTCTCCATTCATCAACATTTTGTTGCTTAAAAAAAAAATCTTCCTATCTCAGTATCTACACACAGTAAGCAGTCCGTAAATATGCTTCTAATAAAAGATGCTACTGACCTTACAGGAGCAGATTACAAACTTTTCCCATTATTCCCAGCGAAGTGGACAATTTGCTCTGAACGTTCAAGGTTTTTGCCTTCCCTAGGGCAAAAAGTACTTACAAGAAGGCTTACTAAAGTTAATCAGTCTTTGAGATTTTGAACATAGAAAAGCTAAAGAATATTTTAGTCATTAGGAAATTTCTAAAAAGAAAGAATACTTAAAACCAAAGTTACAAATTTCAATCTATTTAGACTTTAATTTGTGCATTTGTGATAATTTATGACTGCAAAACACTTGTTTTCCTAGAATGACATAGTGAAAGGCACATTTCATCTGAATGCATAGTGTACCATTCTAAAATATCCTAATTTCTTTACAAAGTGCTTGAGCAGTCACATACACATACAGTAATAGCAAAATATATTTACACTCTATAAAGCTTAAAATTTTAAATCTGACTAAAATATATATAAACTACAGAAAAAAATTAGTGCTTTCTTCAGCTTAATTGTGTAAATAAACCCTGCCCTCTAATTTTTTAGTGATTGACTTCAATTAAAAAAAAATTCTGTACACTGTGTAGTTACAAAATGCTATGTCAGTTTTTAACGCTAAAAGCCTATTTTAGACATTACTTTCTTTGCATATTTGAGAACCAAAAAAAGGTGAGCAGACTGTACCTCAAAAGTATTTAGTGTTTTATTTTAATGTTGTATTAACACTGTTTAAATTAAAGCCAGACAATTAAGCTAAGTTCCTCTATTGTCCTTTGCCAAGGAAGTTAACTGGCATTTTAAAATAACCATTCTTCCCTCTTTCTATAATATTTTCTCCCAAAGGATCTTGAGTAATAAACAATTTGGAAGGTTGTAAATGATCTCTGGACAATTTTAATTGTTCTCAGAGTACAATGAAAAGATGCTAAAACATCCCAGCAAGGCTGAAATATTTATACATGTTTTTAGCTCAACTCTCCATAAATCAGTGTGCTTTTTCATGTTCCTCATAAGATTTACACCTAAACAATTTTTAAGAGATGAGCTCACTGTGATTAAATAGTTAATTCAGTAAGGTTACTTAATAGATTGCTATTCCTGAGGTATAATGACCCTAACATGCTAAGCACAGGATCAAAGATGCTATTACTAAACCTAGAAAAAAACAATAAAGTCATAGACTCGGAGGAAAAAATATAAAATCAAACCAAAACAAAACAAAAAAGTACAGGCAAGTGGAAAGTCATGGTTTGCAAAAAGACAACCCTGTAAGAGTATAAAAAGCCACAGACGGATCCTCTGAAGCGTTGTATAAAATATTTGATCAAATTATTTTTGAGACTTTTGAGGTACAGCTTTAGTGTTATAATTTTTTTTATAAAATATAGACTGTTTTATCAAAAATATTTATACATTCTGTTACAATATATTGCTTTTGCCCTCAGTAACTGCCAATATAAAATCTGGATCCAGTGGCCTAAAATATACAAATACACTTAATGTAAATGCTGGAATTTGAGGTGTCTGCTTGGCCACTGTACGAAAGTGATGAAGTGGTGAAATTAAATAACAAGCCTATAACACAGAATACATTACAACTTGCACATATACATGTTCACAGCATGTATACAATGATAATCCCTATGGTTTAACCAACTTATAGTTCCCTTCTACAGCAGACACAAAAACAAGGTGAAATAGGTTGGCAGATTAGAGTGACTATCAAAAAAGGGGTAATCAGTTCACTGATTCTGGAAGACATGACTGAACATACTGAGTGTCTAGACTTTGGGAATGCATACAGGTAACAATATCTTGGTTCGGCTGATTAAAAGTTCTCATTTTTAACATATTAAGTAAATGCTGATCTTGTTTGTTTCAGCACTGTTTAATAAACAAAAAAACTTGTTTGGCAAGCAGCTCTGTTGGAAAGCTATAAGCCTCTGTTACATGGTTGATAAAATAAGGCAATATAAAGTTTTCTAATAAATATGGAACATTTATAAAATAAGACATCAATTTTTTAAAAAAAATTCAAAGCCCAAACTGTGTACAAACTGCTGTTTTTTGATATTATAGTAATTTCTTTCTTTTTTTTTTTTTTAAAGAGCATCTGCCTTATTCAAACAGAATCACTTTGTGTGAACAGTAATAGCATTCCAAGCCCTTTTTTCTTTTTGTAAAACATAGTTAAGTGATTAATTTTCCTCCCACTTAAGGCAGGCATATGGCAAAGGTAGGGACTATAAAAGAGTGGTTTTCTTTTTCTTTTTTAAAATAGAGTATTGATCCAAAAGTACTTGTGATGGATTTTCATGGCCGATGTTTACTCAACTTAAACTCCATAAAACTGTTTCCAGTGCTCATATTTACGTTGAAGTACTTCGAGAAGCCACTTTTCAAGAAGTATTAGAATGGTACTTTATAAACAAATCTTCACGTTTCAATTAAAAAAAAACTCAGAAGCTATTGGTGGCACAGAGAGCAAATGAAGGGTTGCTATTTTTAAGAGGTCTTCTTGTGAGTCATCCTGCTTGGTTTTGCAGTATCTAGTAACCTAACACCAATCAGCAATGTAGTCAAAATCTCTGAACATTTCCTGTTCCTCATCTGAAAGTATCCTTGGTTCTCGAGGTGGAGTGAGAATAGGTGCTTCTGAGGTAAATTCATCATCAAAATTACTGACATCTTCTCGTCCTCTTATCGTAGGTACAAATGGTGGCTTTACTTTTTTGTCCATCAGAGCACTCCAATCAATTAGCTGGATCATAAAATAGAAAACGACTAGTTTAGTTTCCTACATCTAATCACATTAGTTTCATAAAAAATTTTAAACAGTCACACTTACCCGGAAAAATGGGTGCTTTTTTACATCTTCTGCATCTTTCTCACCAGCCCCAAGGCGCCGTTCAGGATTTCTTCTTAACAACTAGCACAATGGAAGATTAAAAAGTTAAAATAAAACCAATAGACTAAAATTGACTGATAAGAATTATTACTTTAAAAACTCAGATGTATTTTGTCTGTTTTTGTCTAAGCCATGCAACACTTAAGAAGTGAAAAACAACTTCTGAAGTTCTACTGGGAAATTTTCTTTAGTATACAAAATTGAAGTAGTCAAAAAAAAAATTCTTATCCTTATTTTAATTCTTACCCTTCTCATTATAGAAATGGCTTCTGTAGATAAGAACCTTGGATACCTTACTTCATCATTTACAATACTGTCAAAAACTTCCTCTTCATCATCACCAGGAAAGGGAGACTAGAAGAAATATCTTTGAGTAAGTTAAAGCAAGTTTTAAGATGGTAAAATCTTATCACCTATTCAAAGTACAACCAAGATCCAGGCAGTGAAAAAGAAAAAAAAAATCCATACCTACCAAAACAAGAACAACAACAACAAAAGAACAATAAGAAGTGACAATATCTATTACAGAGGGAATATACCATGTACTCTTCCTGAAATCTTTAAATTTTATAGAAATTTATAAAAGTTTGTCTATCTCATATATGTCCATCATATCATTAAAATTTTGTCTATCTTATATATGATATGGCCTTTCAATTAATTTCATTCTATTTCATTTCATTCCACTCCATTCCATTTTATTTCATTAACTCAATCACCTATTTGGCCAGATAGTCAATTTTTAAAGTGTCTAACAGTGGGGAATATTTAGTTAATAGATACAATCCTGAAGAACCTTAATCTTGTGGAAAGACAGAAGAAAATGGATAAGGTGAATATGGTAATAAGTGTTATGTAATAAAGGAAAGCAGTCTGTGGAAATACATCAGATATGAATGTGCTTTGGATTTTAAAGTCAGCAGTAAATTAACGGTGGTAAAACACAATTAGAAATTAGCAGGCATAGGGCCGGGTGCGGTGGCTCAAGCCTGTAATCCCAGCACTTTGGGAGGCCGAGGCGGGTGGATCACGAGGTCAAGAGATTGAGACCATCCTGGTCAACATGGTGAAACCCCGTCTCTACTAAAAATACAAAAAATTAGCTGGGCTCGGTGGCGCGTGCCTGTAATCCCAGCTACTCAGGAGGCTGAGGCAGGAGAACTGCCTGAACCCAGGAGGCGGAGGTTGCGGTGAGCCAAGATGGTGCCATTGCACTCCAGCCTGGGTAACAAGAGCGAAACTCCGTCTCAAAAAAAAAAAAAAAAATTAGCAGGCATAATGACTGTACTAAGTAGCAGCTACTAACAAAATTAGACTGAAAAGAACCCAAAAGCACACACTGCCAGGCGTTTTTTAATGCTCTAAATACAAAAAGTCTTGGGGCGTTTCAGTAAGCAGAGTATTTAAATCATTTTTCATAATGACCCTGAGTCGTAAAAAAGTAGTTACATTATATTCAGTATGACAATTTGATTCACAAAGAGATAAGCTTTCACCTAGAGTGAAAATGTATCTATCAAATGTGACTGCCTGTCACAGAATTTCAGATGGCTTAAAAATCACTCAATTATTTTTAAAATCAGAAAGCAAATGTGTAAGTATCATTTAATTCCTTAAAATCACTGAAATGAATCAGTATCTTGAACCTTAGTTTCTCATTGGCTATTGAAGAAACTCATCCTCATTAGATTTGATTTGGCTGCTTGCTTCCAATTAAGTTTTAAAGAATAATAAGCAGAAAGCAATATCCAGGGACTGGGAGCAATCTTTAAGGAATCTGTGAAAATAAATTCAGAATCCAACTTCTTAAGGCTGAGCCTTCTAATCTGACTGCTCATAGCTAAGAAAATTTCACAGCTTTCAATTACCAAAACCTTAGTTTGTTCATTTACTCACTCAAAATACATAAATCAAATATACTACCTGGGACATGTAGTACACTTAAAATACTTAAATCAAATGTGATACATGGGACAATCTAATTTCTTTTGGGGACTAAAACAGCAAGTCAGGGGAAATTTTTATTTTACTAGAATTATCAATGGGAATTTCAATGAATAATACAAAGAGAGCACTTGTGTCTTCTGCTTGAACAATTTTGTACCTGAAAACTGTCACTCTACAAGTATCTGAGTAGTAAAGAAATATCTCTACATTTGTTAAAATGTATAGTAAGCACATTTAAAATAAACCAATTGTCTGTTCAGACGTCAACACTGATATCATCTAAAACCAAGTCCAGCATTACATTCAAGCTCTCTGGCATCTTCACTCTCATCTGAGACAGGAAAAAAGGGACTTGGGGATGTTTGTTTATTCCTGGAGTCTTTCCAGTCCTCAAAACTAGCAGAAGCATACAAATTTGAAGATGTATAACACATACAATGAGTTTATAATTATTTGTAATAACTGAGAAATCTGACATAAACTTGAGCCAAACCTTACTATCATCATAGTTAAAAAGAAGCTATCACTAGTGTTCACTAATGCTATAAAATTATGAAGTGGACTGATGTGTTTTAAGTTTCTTTTCCCAGCTACCCGCTTGTGGAGATACTAATTGCAAGAAACAACCGTGAAGAAACAGCCAGATTCATTGTCTTTTATCTTCTAGGTAATTAAGAGCTCAATCAACTAGCTCTTTTAAAAAATATGAAACAGAAGCTTCCTTGTTTTCTGCCAAACCCTCCAGTGGGAGTAGAATCAAGTCGCTATTAATTCTACAGTATTTTATAATAAACTCTTATATTTTAAACGTCATCTATAACATGGAGAACAAGTGTTAAGCAAGCACATAATTGAATCTCATAATATCATACTTACTTGAATATTAAACAAAACAAAACAAAAAACCCCATAAGGTTACTTTTAAAATCAAGAAAGGGGGTGGGGAGGAGTTCAAGTATGCCAGAGCTTACAGAGGATTATTTTATGAGAACTTTTGGCACTCTCAGAAAGTAAAAGCCACTGTGAACTGTGACTAAAATAAATCTTTCCAACCTAAACACTACACAACAGCTTTTCTAAATAGAGGTGAAAATTCAGATCTGGACCACTGGTCTTAAGAACAGAAACAAGGCTGGATGAATTGAATATCCTATCCTGGAGCAGCAAAGCATAATGCTTTAGAGATATATTCTGGAGCCAGAGTGACAAGGCTAAAATTCCAGCTCTACCACATGAGAGCTGTGTGACGTTAAGCAAGTTATTAATCTCTTTGTGTCTCTATTTACACCTCTGAAAATGGACATAAGATCACTACTGAGCTTATTAAAGGCTGTTACAAAATTAAATGAATATTTAAAGCACATAGAACAGTGCTTAGCACATGATAAATTATATTTTAATTAGCCATACTTCTCCTCCTTTTCCAAAGAATCTACTTCAATTTGACATACCAAAAGGGGCTATCCACCTGGATAAACTAAAACGATTTGTTTGTTTGGGGTAAGTGCCAATAAATGAAACACAGAAGAAAACTTTAGAAATTTTTGATATTCAACTTGATGATTTGTTCATTCAGCTTCTAACTTCTTTAAACTTTTTTTTTTTTTTTTTTTGACAGAGTTTCGCTCTTGTTACCCAGGCTGAAGTGCAATGGCACGATCTCAGCTCACTGCAACCTCCGCCTCCTGGGTTCAGGCAATTCTCCTGCCTCAGCCTCCTGAGTAGCTGGGATAACAGGCACGCGCCACCATGCCCAGCTAATTTTTTGTATTTTTAATAGAGAAGGGGTTTCACCATATTGACCAGGATGGTCTCGATCTCTTGACCTCGTGATCCACCCACCTCGGCCTCCCAAAGTGCTGGGATTACAGGCTTGAGCCACCGCGCCCGGCCGCTTCTTTAAACTTTTAAGTGTGTAACAAAGATTGCTGGCATGGGGAAGCTGCAGAATAATGAACCAATCCCTTAAAATAATTTTTTTTGCATCTCCAGTTCATGTCCCTTCAAGTAGTCTTCAATTACTTATTAAAAGATTTACTCTTTCCCAATTTCACCACAATTCAACATGCCTAACAATTTATAACATAATACATTATTAGCCTCTTGTTATTGCTTTATGTAACATGACTATTTCCTAATGGTAATTATTTCTGTGTACAACTCAATTATCCTCAGAAATTTAAGTTAATCTACACAAAACAGTTGGAAAAAAATGCTAATCTTTTTAACTCTACCGTTTTTGAAGGCAACATTTCTTTCTTTTTCTAAATTATAATTTATTTTATTTAACAATCTAGGAAGTTCGCAGCCATTAGCAGTTCTAGTGCAATTTCAGGTACAATTGGATATTCAGGAATCTTGGTGGAGCTGTTAGTGTAAAATACACACATACTTTTGATACCACATGTGAAGGTATCTCTCTAAAATTGACCTAATTGGTTTCATTCTCAGCAAACTGACCTGGGCCCCTCAACATGGCTTTTATTGTGCCTGATGTTAATGCACACTCTGATTTTACAATGAATTCATGGCCATTAGACAATATCAATTTGACATACATGGCATCATTAGGGCCTTCACAGACACCATAGGTTTTCTCCTCTCCATTCATTTTGTTCTTATGAAATTCTACTTTGCTTCCTCCAGAAGTTTTAATAGTTTCCTGGTGAGGCAAGGACGCACAGTGTGTCACTCACTTCCATCTGGAGGAAGTCAAAGGTAACATTTATTTCTGACCAATCTATAGTGGGCTTTTCTTTACAGGTACAGAGTACACTCTTTTTATTAGTCTTCCTGTTATTCTATTCCCTATAAAGACTATGTCTTAAAATCAGAAAACATAACCAAAGCACAATACTGAAATGCAAGGAACTATTTTCAAAGCACTGGCAATGCATTCCACAAACTACATAAAAACTTTATTGAAGGTGTTACAGAAAGATAGTTGACTACTAGTATACTATAAATATTTATAAAACGTAAATTCCATTCCACTCATACTGAAGTAGTATTAGGTGGTTTTATAAATCACATTGCTTTATTATTTTAATCATCCTTCCTCTGTTCTCTTACCTATTTCACACTGCTTACCTCACCAACAAGCATTTCATATATAAGCACACCAAGGCCCCACCAATCTACAGCCCTTGTGTAAGAAGTTTCTGTTAATACTTCTGGGGCAAGAAATTCAGGAGTGCCACAAAATGTGCTTGTTCTATCTCCATATCCCATTCCTGGAAAAGATACAATTTAAACATTTGTTAGCAAATCAAACAAATCTAGCATAAAAATAATCGATATATTTGGGAGGCAAAATTAAAGTTGCACATCTGTGCATGGTGAACAAATTCAGACATATCAAATACATTTAAAGAAAACAGTAAAATCTAGTATAGCAAAAACTGCAATAGCAATGCTGCTAATTAAGGGTAAAAATAAGCAAAATATCCATGCTTCTTTTCAGTTACTATTTTTTCTTGAAATTACAAGGGAGCTAAGAAATTATAACAATATGAACTGATTGTGAAGTTCTATCATCTTTCTAATTCAATCTTAAATATGCTTATTTACTTCATTATAAAAACAATATTATAAAAAAATAACAGTTTTGCTGGGCGCGGTGGCTCAAGCCTGTAATCCCAGCACTTTGGGAGGCTAAGGCGGGTGGATCACGAGGTCAAGAGATCGAGACCATCCTGGTCAACATGGTGAAACCCCGTCTCTACTAAAAATACAAAAAATTAGCTGGGCACAGTGGCGCATGCCTGTAATCCCAGTATTCAGGAGGCTGAGGCAGGAGAATTGCTTGAACCCAGGAGGCAGAGGTTGCGGTGAGCCGAGATCGCGCCATTGCACTCCAGCCTGGGTAACAAGAGCGAAACTCCGTCTCAAAAAAAAAAAAAAAATAACAGTTTCAAAAATACCAAAAAGCAAACCCTTGAAGCTGACCAAATGTGTCATATAATATAGAGAGATAGGGCTGTGAACAGTGGCTCACACCTGTAATCCCAGCACTTTGGGAGGCCTAGGCAGGTGGATCACCTGAGGTCAAGAATTCAAAACCAGCCTGGCCAACATGGTGAAATCCGTGTCTACAAAAAAAAAGAAAAAAAGATACAAAAGTACAAAAAATTAGCTGAATGCGATGGCGCCCGCCGTTACACCTGTAATCCCAGCCACTCAGGAGGCTGAGGCAGGAGAATTGCTTAAACCTGGGATGCAGAGGTTGTAGTGAGCTGAGATCCTGCTATTGCACTCCAGGCTGGGTGACAAGAGCAAAATTCTGTCTTAAAAAAAATAATTAAAAAAATAAAAAATGTGTCTGTGTGTGTGTGTGTGTGTGTGTGTGTGTGTGTGAGAGAGAGAGTGTGTGTGTGTGTGTGTGTTTAGAGGTGGGGGAGAAGAGAGAGAGCGAGAGCGTGAGGGAGTGCGCGCACGTGCGAGTGCAAGTGAGCACATGTACGCAAAATAGTATGGGTTAAACATCTTTAATTCAAAAATCCAAAATCTAAAATTTTAGCTCCAAAATCTGAAACATTTTGGGTATCAACATAATGCCATAAATAGAGAATTTCATAAGTATTTAACAGATGCTTAGTTTCATGCACAAAATTATTAAAAATATTATATAAATTTACCTTGAGGCTAAGTATAAGATACATATGAAACATATTTAAATTTCGTGTGAAGACTTGGGTCCTGGCCCCAAGATATCTCATTATGTATATATGCAAATATTCCAAAATCCAAATATATCTGAAATTCAAAATACTTCTCATTCTAAGCATTATGGATAAGTGATACTCAGCCTGTATTAATATTTTAGCTAACTAGATTTTAGGTATATGTTCCTGTTTATTAATATGTTAATCAAATATAGTCTACATACTGAAGATACTGTTTCTGTATTCCAAAGTGTTAAAAACTTGTCATAAGTGTCATCTTATTAGGAATTTTAAAAAAATCTCTCAATTCTAAATTAAGAACAATTAGGTATGCATATATAGTGACTGTAAAACAGAAATGAATTTGTATGTCTATGAACCAAGACTTGAAGGGCACAATTAGATACAGTAGCATATAGGGGTGAAGACATTTTTTTGGCAAAATTTCTTTAACACTATCATGTTTTTTATTTTCTTCGATAAAATATTATAAAAACAGTGATACAGTATTATCTATATAAGTTCTGCATCATCCTTTTAGTGACTTGGCCAAAATTAGGAAAAAGTTAGTTAACAAAGAAATAGAAATTATGTTTATTTATTTATTTATTTTTTGAGACGGAGTTTCGCTCGTTACCCAGGCTGGAGTGCAATGGCTCGATCTCGGCTCACTGCAACCTCCGCCTCCTGGGTTCAGGCAATTCTCCTGCCTCAGCCTCCTTAGCAGCTGGGATTACAAGCACGCGCCACCATGCCCAGCTAATTTTTTGTATCTTTAGTAGAGACGGGGTTTCACCATGTTGACCAGGATGGTCTCGATATCTTGACCTCGTGATCCACTCGCCTCGGCCTCCCAAAGTGCTGGGATTACAGGCTTCAGCCACCGCGCCCGGCCAGAAATTATGTTTATTACAGACTGGTAAACGTCCATGGAAGTGGTTAATATTAGGCTCTAGATTAATACCTGGTTTAAGTTCCAGTTCTGTCACTTGTTAACTGTGAGAGCTTGTGAAAGTTGTGTAACAACAAAGCCTAGGTTTCCTCATCTGTATATGAGGGTTAATAATACCATCTACCAGTATGGAATAAGACAAGGAAGACCCAGACGGGTGAGGAGGTGGGAGAGGAATGGATGGTGAGAAATTACTTAATGGATACAATGTATGTTATCTGTATACAATGTCTATCTTAAAAGCCCTGATTTCATCACTACACAAATTATGCATGTAAATTATCAACTAGCAACCAGACTTCCTGCAGCAAATAAATCATTTTTGTTTGGGTAGTGTTTGAAGTGTCTGTTGACTATTCAGGTAGAGCTGTCTAGTAGATAGTTGAATATATATCTTTGGAATCCATAGGAAAGGAAATAATAGATTTGGAAATCATTAGGATATAGCTGCTAGTCAAAAAATGGCAGTGAAGAGCAGCCGGCTAAGAGGAGATGCTGAGAAACAAAAGCATTTAGATCAATCATGTCCAATAAAAAGAAGCCCAATTAGAGAAAAGACTTACTTGACTCAGCAATTAGATCAGTGGGTATGTGATGGACATATTTCTACAGTTTATTTATTCATCCAACTACTTATTAATCAAACACTTACTGAATACTTAATATGTACCATGGACTGTGTTATGTACTATGGAAACAAAGCTAAACAAGAAACAAGAAGCCACCAGTGTAGAGGGGGACAATGTTAGTACTAGTAAACAGAAAGCGTTTTTTATAGTTGAGGAAATAGACTCAAAGAAGTTGAAACTAAGTTTTCCAATGAAAAACAGCAAATACTGGCAAAGCCACAATTCAAACCTAGGACTGTTTGGTGCCTAAGCCCATGATCTTTATCCTTTCTTACGTTACCTCTAATTCAAATTTCCCCAATTTATTTTTGAATATACAAAAAACATACTTGACATATCTATCTCTATTTATTTTCTATTTTTAAACGTTTCCAGTTTTAAGAAGCTGGAAGTAAATTATCAGGCCTATGAAATTCACTGTGTATAGTCTCACCAGAATAAATGACTTCGGTGCTTAATCAATAATTTCTTAAAGTAGTGACAGAATTATTAGCCGTGCAGAGAAGCTTACTATGATTTCTACACATCAAACCTTATTTGTATTCATAGAACAAATTCTTAATGTGATAAATAGGTTATATAAACAATTTCTTTATTATATCTACAATGTCCAAATGAAGAATAAATTAAAAATCAGTTTGTTTTCCACAGACAAACTTGAAAACTACTGATGTACAAAGAAACAGTATTTTATCAGAAAACAAACTTTAAAACATTCAATTACCTTCTTTGCAAAGACCAAAGTCAGCAATTTTCACAAAGCCCTCTGTATCTAGCAATAAGTTATCCAATTTCAAATCTCTGTTCAGGATAAAAAGATATAGCATGGAAAAAAAAATTAAAGAAATCAGTAGGTTATAGAGTTAAAAAAATAATTTCAACTGGAACTGTATTTTTTCTTTACTAAAAATAGGTTTTCCAAGTTCTGATCTGAGATTTAAATACTATTATTGCAAGCATTCAGTTTTCTTCCTTTTGACAAATTTACTGCTCTACATCAGATAGCTTATAAGAAATTATCCTGTTACATAAAAAAGGAAAAATGTATTTAATTTGTTATTTGTGTTTATCTAATTTAATTCAAATTTTTTCTAATAGAGTCTTGTTCTGTCACTCAGGCTGGAGTGCAGTGGTGTGATCTTGGCTCACTGCAACCTTCACTTTCCAGGTTAAAGCAATTCTCATGCCTCAGCCTCTCAAGTAGCTGAGACTACAGGTGCCCACCACCAAGTCCAGCTAATTTTTCTGTATTTGTAATAGAGATGGGTTTCACCATGTTGACAGGCTGGTCTCAAACCCTTGACCTCAAGTGTTCCATCTGCCTTGACCTCAAAAGTGTTGGGACTACAGGCATGAGCCACTGTGGCTGGCCAACTTAATCCAATTTTAAAGTTTGCTTATATTCCATCCATAAAAAAACAACTGTAAGGCTGACAGTATTAATAAAACATCAGAGGGCAGGTTTAATCATCTAAAAGAATAAGAGAAAGCTATCCTTCCATACTAATAGATTACAAATTAGGCAAATTGACAATATTTTATCGATTTTTATAAATTTATTTTTGTGAGACAAGGTCTCACTCTGTTGTCCAAGTGGAGTGCAGTGGTATAGTAACGGCTCACTGCAGCCTCCACCTCCCAGGCTCAAGCAATTCTCCCACCTCAGCTGCCTGAGTAGCCAAGAGTATAGGCAGATGCCACCACTCCTGGATGATTTTTAAATTTTTTGTAGAAACAGGATATCACTATGTTACCCAGGCTAGTCTCAAACTCCTGGGCTGAAGCAATCCTCCCACCTTGGCCTTCCCAAATGCTGGGGTTACAGGCATGAGCCACTGTGCCCAGGAAATATTTTATCCTTTAGGTAAAATAAGACCTTATCATGAAAACATCATTAGAAGCTTAAATAAACCAACTAGGCATGGTGGCGCATACCTATAATCCCAGCACTTTGGGAGGCCGAGGCAAGTAGATCACCTGAGGTCAGGAGTTCAAGACCAGCCTAGCCAACATGGTGAAAACCCATCTATACTAAAAATACAAAATTAGCTGGGTGTGGTGGCAGACACCTATAATCCAGGTACTCAGGAGGCTGAGGCAGAAGAATCGCTTGAACCCAGGAGGCGGAGATTGCTGAGAGTCAAGATCGCGCACTGTACTCCAGCCTGGGCGAACAAAAGCGAACCTCCATCTCAAAAAAAAAAAAAAGAAGCTTAAATAATCCAATGTTTATAGTCTACTAACTAGCCTTCTCATAATCTGCCTGGTCTTGGGCAGTGAGTGCTAGTAAAGTATGGTTCACAGATTGGCTGCCTGGGTCACAAATTACTTGTTACTAGTCTGCAATTTGATAAGGAGCTTTTGCCAATATAGAGATCAGCTACATCACCAACATACTCTTTAGTTTAGTTAACAGCAAGCCTTCTTAATGAAGGAAGCAGTGTGATATTTTACACTCTAACACAAGCTACCTGTCTTATTATGGACACATTTTTAGTAGTATTGGTCTATAGAAGTTTTTTGCAATGGGTCGTTTGAATGCAAAATATTCGCTAGGATGAATATTGTTGAGAAATGCACTATCATAGACCAACTCATAATTTGACTATTTTAATTAGAAAATGTGCTATGGATTAGGAAACAAAGTTCATGATATAATCATTGTATTTTCCACGTCTTTCAAAATTGGTGTTTGATTTATCAGATGGAGAAAATTAAGAAGCTGGTTAAACATAAAATGTCCTTTTTAAGAAACAACAAAACACTATCTTTAATTCTAAATCATACCAAAGCAAGGCATTAGAAAAAAATTAAAAATTTACTTACCTATACACAATTTTGTGTTCATGTAAATACTGCAACCCAAGAACTACACAAGCAGCATAAAATCTGTTTGAAGAATTAAATCAACAGTTTAATAAATTTCACTATTCTTGAATCCCAGCTTACATGTTTGTACTTCAAAACAGACCTGTCATTAATGTATTTCACAAGTATTTATTTAGTCCCTACTATGAATCACACATTGCACTAGATATTAGGGGTAAAATTAAAAAATTTTCAGTACAGTCTTAACAATGGAAGCCATTAACTTTGCCTAGTGGAGTCACTGAGAACTTCAGAGGGGACATTTGATCTGGTTTTGTAGGAGGAATTACAATGTACCATAAGGACAAAGGACAGTGTGACAGGCAGAAGCTTTGTGAGTGAAACACAGGGTACTTACCTGGGAGAAAAAAGAAACAGAGGTGTAAAAGGCATAACATGTTTGATAACAAGTAAGTTTGGTGTGGCTGAAGTAAAGGATGGGTGTAAATAGCGAAGAAGCTGGAGATTAGCCTGAAAAGATAGCCTGGGTGAAGGACCTTGAATGTCATATTACAAATACTGAATTTTTTTCTCCTTGTGACAGAGAATCAAACCATTTTTATTATGTTAGAGTTTTCTGGTAGCAATGTGAAGGCTGGAGAGGAAAAAAGGACAGATAGGGCTTTTATCATAGTGTGGATGAAAAGATCCTGAGAACATCCACTGTAGTGGCAACTAAGAGTAAGATCCACAATAACTTAAAAATTCACATGACAGAAGGTGGTATCCCATTACAGGATAAGGAAGTGGGAAGAGCTAACTTTCAAGATAACTAAGATAACTTTCAAGGTTTCCATTTTAGCAAAATGAATAGATAAAAGAAATAAAAGTAGCCAAGGTTCTGCGACAAAAGTAAGTTTGGCATTTCACATGTTGACTTTGTCTGTGGGGCAGGTGATGATATCTGAAAGTTGGGTTTATGGGTTTGGATCTCAGAAACCTTGGGCCAAGGAGAAAATAATAATTCTTGAGGCACAGGACCATGTTTGTCTTTTTCAGTTTTTATCCTAAATGCATAGCATAATGCTGATATACATGACAGGCTTATTGAACAAGGAGGAAATGAATGAATAGATTTAAAAATGCAAATGTCTTCAGTGTAGAATAGCTTATAAAGAGGTACTTAGGAGAATTAGCTTTTAATTATTAAAGTAATAACATGAATATTTTCTCTATAAAACATAATACCCTTGTCCAAAGTACACAATTTGATCCATCTAGCTCCATCTCACCTCAATTCCACTGCCTTTCACAGAGATAACAATTCTTGTCACTTTAACATCATTACAAACTTTCAGAATATATTTACATTCACATGTAGATAATATAGCTATGTTTTGTATTTACCTATTTTTATAAAAATGGGTCAATAATTTTTAAATATGGGGCTTGGTGGGGGTGGTCAGGGTCCACCAGGCAGTTTCATCAGGGCTTAGACTCCCCAACACAGAAATAAAAAACAAAACAAAAATAAAATAAAATGTAACTACTTAGAAATACTTCCTTGATTATACATTAAAAATTATATAACTTACCAGAAGTTTTAAGGATCTACTGAAGTTTATTAAAATAAACAGAAGCTTAACGCTGCTTAAGATGGTCAGGCATAGTGGCTCTCACACCTGTAATCCCAGCACTTTGTTGGGAGGCCAAGGCAGGTAGATCAAATGAGGTCAGGAATTTGAGACCAGCTTGGCCCAACATAGTGAAACCCCATCTCTACTAAAAATACAAAAAAATTAGCTGGGCTTGGTGGTCTGCGTCTGTAGTCAGTCCCAGCTACTTGGAAGGCTGAGGCAGGACAATCTCTTGAACCTGGGAGGCGGAGGTTGCAGTGAGCCAAGATTTGGTCACTGCACTCCACCCTGAGTGACAGAGTGAGATTGTCTCAAAAACAAAAAAATTGCTTTAGATAGTTAAACATAATTTTCCTGCAAACTTATTTTAGTGACAAAACACTATGGTAACAATTTAAAAAATACCTTTTTTTTTTTTTTTTTGAGTTGGGAGTCTTACTCTGTCACCCAGGCTCGAGTGCAGTGGTATGATCTCAGCTCACTGCAACCTCCGCCCTTGGAGTTCAAGTGATTCTCCTGCCTCAGCTTTCCAAGTAGCTGGGATTTCACCATGTTGGCCAGGCTGGTCTAGAACTCCTGAGCTTGTGTTCCCCCCGCCTCTGCCTCCCAAAGTGCTGGGATTACCGGCATGAGCCACGGCTCCTAGCCAATTTCTTTCTTAGTAAACAGATTGCCTTAATTGAGTATTCTATCTAAAATACATATTTTATTGAATGCTCCTATGTGTCAGGTATTGTGTCAGTCATTTAAATTTATTAGCTTATTTAATCTTCAATCAAGCCTTAAGATAAACATTTTACAGAAACAGGAAATGAAGCTCAGAAAAAGTAATACATCTAAAGTCAGACTACATAACGAAGCTAGAAATCAAGGTATTTTGATTCTATGGGTTCAATCAATAAAAATTCACTGATTGCCTAATATGTGCCAGGTATTCATTTAGGTGTTTCACTAATAAACAGGACAGACATGGTCCCTGCGCCTCTCCTTTAGTAAAAGAAGACAGACAATAAAAATTTATATCACGTGATTTCATGTAGAAATAAAATGATCTAAAAAAGATAAAATAGAAAATAGAGTGAACTGAATTGGTTAGTGATGATATTTTAGCTAGGGTACTCAGAAAATTACCTTTAAAGAAATGACATTTGATCTGAGAACTAAATGATAAAGGGAGGTACTTAAGATTTGGGGTTCTGTAATATAGCATTGTATTCTTGCATTTTCACTGGATTTTATAGTTTTATTTGTATATAATTTATATTCTCAGCAAAAATGTTTCTTAAGGCAAACTACATTTATATACTATTTTAAAAACAAAAACAAGCTTAAAAAATAAAACCAAACAAATTCCCATGGCAGCATAAGGCTAGGCATAATTGTAATGCTCTGCTTTAAATATTGAGGAAATGATTTATTGGTAGCCTTCTACTACTTCTGGCTTTTGCCTCCTTTTGAAATGCTTCAGTACCCATTAGAATTAACCCCTATTTCCTCATCTGAAACTTGAAGGCTATGACAGTATTACACCTATCTGCTCTAAATACCTCTAATGGTTATGACAAGAATCAAATAGAGGAATCAAACTGAAAGTACAACATGAATGTCAGTTGCTATTTCATCAGATTATAGACGTGGAATGAAAACTAAACAGTAAATACAATAGAGATTTACTACTGGGTTTATGCTTCCTATCATTTGGCATATATTCTACAGGTAGAGTTGACCGGACTTGTTAACAGCCTGAGCGTTGAAGGTAAGGGAAAAAGAACATCAAGAATGACTCTCTGTGTTCTGGCTTGAACCTGGTATTGCTGTTTTATAAAACAGGGAAGACTAGGAGAGTAGCAGGCATGGGGGAGTAATGGATGAGGTGGGCAGAAAAATGAAAAAAATCAGTTCGCTTTAAGATGTTAAATAAGATACTTAGCCACACAAATGGAAAAGCTAGCTGACCACTCAATATTATTAGAGTTGGAAGTTTAGGTAAGAGGACAAGGCTGGAAACACAAATTTGGTAAACATCAGCATGCAGGGTATAGGTATTAATAGCACTTTCCTAGGTTCAAATCCTAGCTACACTATTTAACAACTATAAAATTAAGACAGTAACAGAGAAAATATACACACATGCATACATAATTTCAAGTGTTTACTATTATTTAATCTATTTGAATAAGCCAAACCTTGAATTCAAAAACTACAAAAAGGGTTTAGTCTGCTTTTTGTCTCTCTGGAGGCAACACACATACCAGTTTCTTTTATAGTTGTTCAGAGATATTTTAAGCACAAGGAAGCAAATATTTGACAGATACTCTTTTAAGTTATCCTTTAGAAGGGTAAACACAAATATTTTATATAAATATACGACAGAGACTCTTCTGTACTTTCTTTTCAAAAACTAACAGTGAATTTTGAGTATAATTTGTCTTTAAAGCTGTAATCCTGGATGGTATTCTCCAGTGAGAAAATCTAACAGCAAAAAAAAGAAATTTTACTAAAATGAACCTAAATCATTTATCTAAACTATCAACTGTGATTTAGGGTAATCCATGACATTTTCAACACAGACAACAGAATACATACAAAAAAGTATCTGCTGAAAAGGTATATAAGGAGTTCTAATATTTCTTGCAAAGATCTATTTTGTTAGGAAAAAAAATCTAAAATTCACAGAATCTCTTTTCTTTCCCAGAATGAAATCAGTCATGGAAAAACTCAGACAAATGTCTAAAGCATACTCACACAGCTCTTGGTTCAGAAAAGACATCAGTATGAATGTGCATCATTAGGTCCCCACCGGCAGCATATTCCATTACAAAGCAAACATGCTCTTTGGTTTGGAAACATGCAAAAAGGTTCACCAAAAAGGGATGCCTTACACTATTCACAGTTTCAAAAATTCTTTTTTCACACATCAGGCTGTAAAAGAAAAGATTTAAAAATAAGCAGATTAAAAATAATTCTAGTTAGAAATAATATTCTTTATAAATTACTAAACTTTAAATTAAGCACAATTTTAACTATAACTTAAAAATAGTAACATGTACAGTAGTTTTGTAATATGTGCTATGAAAACTGATTTACCTAAAATATGTATCTTTGGTTGAAATATATTAACAGAAACTAAAACATAATTAGCATGACATAAAAGATTATAGAGTTCACATTGATAGTCTCAGAATAGCACATATATGTCTAGTGGTTATAGTTAATTTTTTTAAAGGCTTAATTAAGTATGAATTATAAAAATTCTTCAGGAATTGGTCAGAGAATTTAGCAATTTAAAGCATATTTTGAAAAATTTAAAGCTTGTGGTAAAGGTAATTTCAAGGACAGTAACTATAATTCACAAGCTATAGTATTCAATTTCTTTATCATATAAAATTGATATGAAGTTGAGAGGTACAGATATGCATAAAATTATAACACTGGAAAATAAAGAGGCTACATGGCAAAGTTTCTAAATGTTACTACAAATTAAGGCACTATTATAAATAAACTCATAGAAGATTAAAAAGAATTAATAGTCTTTTTGTCACCATTTAAATTTACTAGAAAATAATGTACTAAAAACTGCTTTGGACAAGATCTGTAAGACGTATTCTAAAACATCTGCTTTATTAAGCCAATCTGAATTTTGGGTAAATGTAGATAAAACAATCAGATGAAATAAGACAACACTAAGACATTTTAGGCTTAAGTAGATGACAAACATGTTCTCTTCATTGTCTATAGTTTTGTGGGTTTTTTTTGAGACAGGGTCTTACTCTGTCTTTCAGGAGCTGGAATGCAGTGACATGATCATGGCTCACCGTAACCTTGAACTCTGGGCTCAAGTGAACCTCCTGTCTCAGCTTCCTGGGTAATTGGTACTACAGGCACATACTACCATGCCTAGCTTTTATTTTTTGATAGGAACAGGGTCTCACTATGTTGCCCAGGCTTGTCTTGAACTTCTGGTCTCAAGCAATCCTCCTGCCTTGGCCTCCCAAAGTACTGAGATTACAGGTATGAACCACCAGGCCAGCCCCTGCCCATAGTTTTTATTTATGGGTGACTCACTAATTCATTACGGATGAATTTATGAATGAATCAATTATTCTCGACTGGACAGATATTAGGTTAGAACTGGGTAGAAACATGTAAGTGGTATAAAAGATTTGAGATTCACTAGCTGGACTACCCTTTGAAATGACTAATGCCATTTGCAAGAATTATTTGAATTACAATAATGATAATACACCTGCATAGGTGTCTTAGGACAATGAGATGAAGGAGGAAGGCTCTTTATAGATCCAAATTGTCACAATAATTTTAATTTCATGCATTTTATAACACACACAAAAGCTACTGCACAGGAATCTGTAACTTGTCCCACATTATCTAAATTGTGTATTGTCCATAAAAGTCCATTGCAACCAGTCCAAATTTATTTAAAACTTTAAAGCTTATTCATCCTGTCTAGAACATTTCCCTCTATATTATCATGACTCTTCTCTCCATATTCCCAAGTAACTTCTGTCTACCAAAACTCAGCAAAAATCCAACATCTTTTATAAGAGTCTACCTAAATCTGGCTCTGAATACTTCTAATGATGATGACAAGAATCAAACAAAGGGATCAAAGTGAAAGGGCAATACAAATGTCAGTTGCTGTTTCATCAGATTATAGATGTAGAATGAAAATTTAAGAGTAAATACAATAGAGATTTACCACTGGTTTTATGCTTTCCATGATCTGGGATATATTCTAGAGGTGAAGTTGACTGGACTTGCTAATAGTTTGGGTGTTGTAGGTAAGGGAAAAAGGAGCACCAAGAATGACTGTGTTCCTGTGTGAACAACTGTTCAAGTTGTTTAATAAAATAGGCAAGACTAGAAGAGTAGCACACCTGAGAAGCAATACACCACATGTATTATACTATAGTAGTACACCAGTATACTGCTCTCCTAAGAACTGCTTTTGACTGTATGGTTATTTTCACCTCAACTCTATCTAGCCACCTTAATTACATAATATATTTATGCCTTGTTTCCCTAAGTGCCTAGTTCTCTCCTAACATGTTTCATGTACTTTCTTCAAAGTTCATTACATTATTAGGTAAGTTAGAAACCTGAAAACTTATATAAATAGTTATTTTAGTCAGGGGAAAATATCACCATTAATAAAACTAAGGTCTTAGGATTGAATCCTACATAAGCTGGTTAGCTGTGCTTTCTTCTACAAATACAAACATATACTTCCAACCCTATTCTGTTGTGTTGAAATATAAATTTGAAAGAAAAGCAAGCTAAGTGAGGACGCATTGCAATAACATAAACGTAATATCCTTACTCAGCAGTTGAAGGGCAGACAGGACTTAGAGAGTGTGTTTACTAATGGTAGGTACACAGAATATGATCATTGTTCATAAATTATTTAATGTTTTACTTTAGAATCCATAATTTGTGTTAATTTAAAAAGAGGCTGATTTGAAATTTTCTATGATTTATTTAAAAAGTTAATTTCTAAGTAAAATAAAACAATACAAACTACAGAAAGAAAATTTAGACTATGAGAATTGTCATTAAGAATAATAAAGTTGGCCAGGCACAGTGGCTCATGCCTATAATTCCAGCACTTTGGGAGGCTGAGGTGGGTGGATCACCTGAGGTCAGGAGTTCGAGATCAGCTTGGTCAACATGGTGAAACTCTGTCTGTACTACAAATACAAAAATAAAGCAGGCGTGGTGGTGTGTACCTGTAATCCCAGCTACTTGGGAGGCTAAGGAAGGAGAATCACTTGAACAGGGGAGGTGGAGGTTGCAGTGAGCTGAGACTGCACCACTGCACTCCAGCCTGGACAACAAGAGTGAGATTCTGTCTCAAAAAAAAATACACACACACACACACACACTCTCTCTCTCTCTTAAAGTATTCTAGAAACATCTATTAAAAAATAATAACACTGAATTATATGGCTTAAAAAGATGAGCTGGAAGTAGAAAGTAAATATTTAAAATTCTGCTCAGTTATAATAAGTTTAGTTTGAGTTATTAACTATTTATACTTGTAAGCAATGAAATATATTGCTTTTAAAACTATGCTAGTCTTTAAAAACACTAATATAATAATAATTAAAAAAAAACTCATAAACTGATTTTCTGGCCTTCTTCCAGATATGCTAGAAATTTCAAACTACTCCTTTTTCTTACCTTCCTTCCTCAAATTTCTCTAAGAGTGAGTTTTATTTCTCTCTCTTGAATTTTTCTTCTCTTTTTATACCAGTTCTACTTGAGATTTTTAAATTTTCAGGTTACTGAAAAGTACACTGATTTAAGTAAGGACTGGGCGTGGTGGCTTACACCTATAATCCCAACACTTCCAGGAGGCCAAGGAAGATCGCTTGAAGCCAGGAGTTTGAAACCAGCTTGGGCAACATAGCAAGACCCCGACTCCATGGGGGAAAGGAATGTAGATGGATCAGTTGTATGCGCCTATGGTCCCAGTGGGAAGCTGAAGCAAGAAGACAGCTTGAGCCCAAAAATTCAAGGCTGCAGTGAACTAGGATAATGCCACTGCACTCTAGTATGGGTGACACAGTGAGACCCTGTCCTCTGCACAAAACTGGATTAATTTTCTGTAGAGGTAATGGCCTAGATTCTGGCTACAGACCATCCTTTGATCTGAACTTTCTGTAGATTTAATTAGAAATTATTTACCTACAAAGATTCAGCACAAAGAAGTAACAAGGTGGCAGAAAGCTATATAAATCAAGATTAACAGAAGTAGTAAACAGTTTCCTATTATTTTAGAAAGTAAATGAATTTACCATTTAAGAATCTAGAGAAAAGCAAATATTCCTTTAGGAAAGAAAAACATTTGACCCTTCTATTATTCTAAGTATAAACAGACTTAGAATCAAAGACTTGCTTTAGTGGGATCACAGACTTGCTTTAATCATCTGCTTATATAACATAAAAACAATTCTAAACCTGTAATACGGGGTTCAAAATATTTTATGAATATCCAGCAAGATCTTTAGTATCAGGTAACAGGAAAGCATTTATTTTGATGTGATTGAGAAGTATGAGAAACAGTGAAAAAGAAAGAGAGGTGAAAAATAAATCAAAAAGGAAAAGTTTATTTAACATTAAAAAAAAAAAACTCAATCTTTTCAGACCTGTCCTTATTCTAAGAACAACCCATATGGTGGGGAAAAAAACCATTAAAAGTTGCAATTTGGCATATCTATATAGCACTTAATCCAACTCAGTAAGGCAAATATTACCAAAACAAATATATTTAAAAATATTTGGGTTAATTGGGGCTCAAAGATGTTCAGTGAAATGCCCTGGGGTCAAATCCTTACTATGGAGGAGCAATGAAGACTAGAAAACTCGGCCTTCTCAGTCATAGTCCAGTGCTCTCTTCATTATACAGGGCTGTCTACCATTGATATTAATATACGCTTCCTAGTGATATAAGAAAAATGTCCAATGAAAGCCTCTTTCTGTGATAAATATGCCATTTTTATATAATAATGTCCATATTTAATTATTCTGTAATAAGACAGTAATTTCTTTCTTTTTTTTTTTCTTTTTTGAGGAGTTTCGCTCTTGTTACCCAGGCTGGAGTGCAATGGCGCGATCTCGGCTCACTGCAATCTCCGCTTCCTGGGTTCAGGCAATTCTCCTGCCTCAGCCTCCTTAGCAGCTGGGATTACAGGCACACGCCACCATGCCCAGCTAATTTTTTTTAGTAGAGACGGGGTTTCACCATGTTGACCAGGATGGTCTAGATCTCTTGACCTCATGATCCACCCGCCTCGGCCTCCCAAAGTGCTGGGATTACAGGCTTGAGCCACCGCGCCTGGCCTTAGACAGTAATTTCTTAAAGTATATTCTCTAAGTGAATTACCATCTTAACCCCCCAAATCCTTGCATTTTGATACCGTATAAGATGTATCTACAACTTACTTTATTAGACGCAGAAAGGTAAGATGTTATGGTCAAAAACCATGTTTTTAAGAAAAATAGAGGGAAAAAATAAGATAATATATGTTGCTTTGTAAAATAAACTATTCCGTTAACTGTAGATTATTTGTAAATGATGTTTTATCATTTAATTTAAGATCTATGTATCTTTTTTTTGGTATCCAGTAACCAGTTAATTGTCACAAGAAGAGTAAAAGGAAATGGCTAAATAGAAAAACTATTTAATGTCTACCTGATGTCAAATATAGATACATTATATTTAATTTCTTCATATATTACTGTGAAATTGTAAAATTTTGCTGTTATAATATATACATCATTTCAATTCAGAAAAATAAACAATTTCATTTTAAAAAACTAACCTGTCTACTTCATCTCGAGCCACAATGTCTCCTTTCTTTAAAGCTTTTATAGCAAACATCTCATTTGTGTGTCTATATTCAGCTAAAAGCACCTGAAATAAGATTAAAATAATTATTTTCTACTTGAGTTATTAATGCTAAAGCTATTTGAAAAAAATTCCAAAAGATTACCTTTCCAAAATGGCCTCTTCCCAAGACAGCACAACACCTGAAATCTTGTAGATTAAACTGAAACTTTTGCTGAGATCTGAAAAGAGAAATTTCGGTTAAAAATAAGACAATAAAGTATGGTACCAAACCCGCAGTAGCAAAACTTGGTATATATTCTCTACCTTCTATCCTCAAGTTCTTGAATACCGCTGTATTCTAGGCCTGACTGAGGAATATCAGGCTTGTATTCAGATTGAGATTTTGGAAGTATACTATTTCTGTCATTCTCAATGTCAAAAACAGTCTCTGAATCCTGTAAAATATTAAATACTCATTAAACCATAGAAATACCCAGAAAGCAACTTATTTGGTAATGCTAAAATTCAGGAAAATATTTCAGAAATCAATATAAATGTTAGAGTGAAAAATAAAATTTAGATATTCATTCTTCAAAAAAAATTTTTTTCTTTTTTTTAGAGGCGGGTCTCACTATGTTGCCCAGAGTGGTCTTGAACTCCTGACCTCAAGTGATCTTTCTACTTCAGCCTCCCAAGTAGATGAGGCCATTAATTTTATATTAAACTTATCCAAAAAATACAAAAAAACTGGGACGGGTGTGGTGGCTTACGCTTATAATCCCAGCACTTTGGGAGGCCAAGGTGGACAGATCACCTGAGGTTGGGAGTTCGAGACTAGCATGACCAACGTGGAGAAACCCCATCTCTACTAAAAACACAAAATTAGCCAGGTGTGGTGGTGCATGCCTGTAATCCCAGCTACTCGGGAGGCTGAGGCAAGAGAATGACTTGAACCTGGGAGGCAGAGGTTGCAATGAGCTGAGATTGAGCCACTGCACTCCAGCCTGGGCAACAACAGTGAAACTCTGTCTCAAAAACAAACAAGCAGGCTGGGTGCGGTGGCTCATGCCTATAATTCCAGCACTTTGGGAGGCCAAGGTGGGTGGATCACGAGGTCAAGAGATTGAGACCATCCTGGTCAACAAGGTGAAACCCCGTCTCTACTAAAAATACAAAAATTAGCTGGGCATGGTGGTGCATGACTGTAGTCCCAGCTACTCGGGAGGCTGAGGCAGGAGAATCGCTTGAACCCAGAAAGCGGAGGTTGCGGTGAGCCGAGATCATGCCATTACACTCCAGTCTGGGTAACAACAGCAAAACTCCATCTCAAACAAAACAAAACAAAACAAAAATACATAAACAAGCAATCAAACAAACAAAAGGAAAAACTAAAAATTATCATTATCTTCAATGCATACTGTCAATCAAGTTAGAAGAATAGTGTTTCCAGCAGTATGTCATGTAGTATCAACCACACTCCTGTGTTACCTATTCTATTTAAGTAGCCTATTCTATCATGAGCATCCAGAGGCTAACAACAACGTTTTGCCAACATTAAGAAGTTGGTTATCTCCTATCAACTCAGTCTAATTTAGCTGAAACTAGACCATAAGAAACAAAAATACACAGTTCAGTGGCAACTTTAAATGGAAACGTACACCTTATTCACTATGATGCTTTTACTGCTAATTCATTTGGTCAAGAGGAATTATGCAAGGTTTAAAATGGCTTGCCTGTCCTGGTGTATCCAAAACTCTTAATTCAGAAGATTCATCTATTTCTCCAAGGGAAGAAGCTCGTGGTGGGGCTGGAGGAGGTTCAGGCTCAAGATCAAAGTCCAATTTGGTTACTGTAGAATCACTTATGGAAGATAAAGTAACTCACCAAAACAGTAACAGAAAGTCTGCATTTTAAACAGCTTTAAAATTAAAACAAACAATTTACTTTTTAAGTAAACAGAACACTACTTTCAAGATACTACTTGGGAAAAAACAAGACTCTCAGTACACCTGCTGTAATCAACATGTAAGAATGTCCCATTAACTTTGTATAAGACATGCTTAAAATCTCAGACACATACCTAGCTGGAGGTGCTAGTTCAGGGATGCGTACATCAACCACTGGCACTGTAGTAGGCCCAGGAGCTTGAGGACTGAAGGTGCCAGAATGATTTACTGTAGGAATAGCTCTTCTTACTAGCCTTCCCCAAGTGGCAATATTAATATTCATTTGAGGAGCTCTGAGAAATGTTTTGCCTGTAGATATTGAGAATAACAAAAATAAAACAAGTAATTTCTTTATATAACCAAAAGCCATAATTTAAAAATGTGTATTCATTAGTTTATAATCTATGAGGAACAAACAAACTTTGTCACTTAAAAAAACTAGTTTTTAGCTATTTGCTAGTAAAGGTAAGTAAAAATAGTGTAAATTTTAAAAATAAATAGGTAAGAATTTTTTTTTAAGTCTAGTAGTAATATGTGGTTAAGGTTTTAAAAAGAAATCTTGTATTTTAGATATATAAGCTATACTACTTATGAATAAATCAGTATTATGTCTGGGTTTCCTTCAAATTTGAGAAAGTAGTGAGAGGATGGCATATGGATAAAATAAAATTGGCCATGAGTTGATTATTGTTGAAGCTGGGTGACTGTGCATTTCACTAGTATCTCCACTTATGGATACAATTAAAATATTTCTTGGCCAGGCACAGTGGCTCATGCCTGTAATCCCAGCACTTTGGGAGGCTGAGGCGGGTGGATCACGAGGTCAAGAGATGGAGACCATCCTGGTCAACATGGTGAAACCCCGTCTCTACTAAAAATACAAAAAATTAGCTGGGCATGGTGGCGCGTGCCTGTAATCCCAGCTACTCAGGAGGCTGAGGCAGGAGAATTGTCTGAACCCAGGAGGCGGAGGTTGCGGTGAGCTGAGATCACGCCATTGCACTCCAGCCTGGGTAACAAGAGCAAAACTCCGTCTCAAAAAAAAAAAAAATTTTTTTCTTAATAAAAAGTTAGAAATAAATGAATAAACAAAACAAACAAACAAATATAGATGGCTATTACTTTTAAAGTAGTAACTAGATTAAGAAAATAACAAAATGCTATGTATTTGATTGTTAGTAATTACCTTGTTGTTTTGAAAATATTTTCTTTTGTCTTTGAAGTTTTGGTCTTCTTTCAATAACTGGATTAAAAAAGGTAACCTGCAGTGAAGAAAATTCAAGTTGACATGAAAATAGCATTGCATTTATGGTTCATGAAATCCACTAAACTTACAAAATTTGAAAGCTCAAGGGAATCTTAGTTACAGTTTAGTCCAGCCCCTAATTTTCTAGATAAGAAAACAGACATAGGATGAATAATTGATTTGTCTCAATGTCACATACCTATTCAGTGGCATAGCTCAGCCAAGAACTCAAGTCATCTGTCTTTCAGCCTAACATTCTTTCCACTTCTGTATCATGCTGCCTACATACGTAATTTCAACTGTAGTTAGGCACATTTAATAAAATACATTTATTACCTCTGCAAATAAAGTACCCTGTGGTTCCAAATAGAGACACATGCCATGCCGTTGGTTGTCTAAAAAATCTTCTAACCTCAGAAATTTTACAGCACACAGAGATCGCCAATCACGCCAATAAACTGAAATTTCCAGTTCACGTGACTAGGATAATTAAAAAAAAAATAATAAAGAAAACAGAAAAGACATCATTGGACACACACTTGAATAAAATATCACAAAAAATATGATGTACAAATACAATAAACAAAAATAACACAAAGGTCACACTGTTTTAAAGAGGTTTGTAATGTTTTGCAACTGTATATTACCTTAACAAACTTACACATTTTAATTCAAAAAAACAAAACTTAAATTGTGACATTTTCCAGCTGAGGTATTCTTAAAGTATACTTAAAGAATACATAACTGGGAACAACCAATACAGATGAATAACCACAAAAACTCCTTCTCTTACAGCTTCAATCTTTTGGACTTCCCCCGTCTTTTTGCCATCATGTGCTATGTTACTGCTATGTTACTACCCCAATGCTTGCTTGAAAGAACTCATTTGAAACTTTTTTATGTCTCATTGCTGAGCCAGAAAAAGTTCTGCAAACAGCATTTATTCTGTACGAACAATGTGCCACATATTGTGCTGATAAGCACTTTAGGAATATTAGGTTATTTAATTTTCTTTTTTTTTGGGGGGATGGGTCTCTTTTTTAGGTTATTTAATTTTCAAAAGAGTACCACTGGGTAGCAAGACCCATTCTGCAATGGGTGCCAGAAAGGGGAAATTCAGATTAAGCTTTATACAGAAAGATATTCATTTATTCTAATAATAAAAAATAACTTACAAAGCAAATTAGCAAGAATTTGAATGTTCGAAACCCAGGAACAAGTTAAGTATATTATACCACAGCCATATGAGAGAACACATTGTTCAAGTTGAACAATGAAGAAAAAAAAATTTTTTTAAAAAGAGAATACACTGTAGACATTGAAATAATGCTTATGTGGGGAAATATATTTAAGGTTTTAATAACCAGTGTTTAAATGCACCTGTAGAACACAGTGTCTAAGGTGGAGTCAATTCATACACTAACCTCTACTATTGTAATGTATATACATTTTAATTATAAAGTACGGGACTTTTCTATTATTTTATTGTTCAGGCTTCTGCACACCATCTACAAAAAGAGATAAATGTTTCCCTTTTTAGGGCTCTACAAAGCAATAAATTACTTATTTTATATAACAAATTTCAATTTATAAACATGCATCTTATTATCTAAGCTCTTGGTATAAATAGTAAAAAATGTATTTAAATTATAATTCTAGTTGATGCAAATGAACATGAAAAATACCTATAAAAAACGCAATATGAAAAAAAAAAGAATCAAAATGCAATGTGCCACAGGGCTTCATAGCCAAACAGGAAAAGAATTAGAAAAATACATCTATGGCAATGAGGATGTGATTTCAAGGCTTCCCACCTCATTTCTTCTCTCTGAATCATAATTAATATGGTAAAGATTTTTCATGAAAGAAGTATGAGGAGAATATAATTACTTTAAGACTAGCAAATGGCATACAGAAGAGATTGGGTACTAAGACTGTAATATTCAAGTTAAAAGCATATTTTGGGAAATAAACTGGAAGAAGAATCATGTCAGGATTGGTAATTTAGTCTCCATTATTTTAGATGAGAGGAAGGAAGGTCTACTTTCACCTGCCTTCTTCCACTGTCACAGAGAAGACTTGTTATGGATGAGGAAGATGCAAGATGCAAGATGTACACATGCTAGAGATGGAATTAGTACTTGTTAAAAGTTCTTACATTTTTACCCTGGCTAAAATGGTAAGATTGTGTCTTATTGTGAATAAGAGAACTGAATCTAGAATCAAAGAGAAAACTGCTTGGTAGACCTAAATCCCTGTGTGTTATCTAAGTCTAAGATCTGAAAGTAAACGAAAAAGCGTTAGCCTTACATGTGGTGGAGAGCAACAAATTTAAAAATGTGCTGCAATTGAAAAAAGAACAGTACACATCTATTACAAAAGAATTAGCACAAAGAATGCTGAGGTTTCCAAGGTGTTCGCTGAGGAGCCCTGGGGTGCCAGAAAATATTTTCACTTTTCATAGGAAACACAGCGATATCTACAGGACACTGTGAGAACTAGTTCATAGTTTTAACAGAACACTCCATATTCCTTCTGGTGATGTCATATCTTTGCTAAGGTGGGTTTTCAACAATACTAAAAAGCAATTTCATATGAAGAATCATTGAGGAGAACAGATGGGAGTGTAGTGTCCTTATGATCCCAAGCTTTGGGAAGTTATATAGTATACAAGAGGCAGACATGTCCCATTAGTTAATTGTAACTATGCACTAATGGAAAAAATATATTGTTTTCTCTCAGTATTCATATTTTTCAAAAACTCCCGATTTAAGATGTAAATACTAACCAGTAAGCACTTCCTAATAAATGGAACTGTTGGGTATTTCTTTAGGTCATTACATTGTAGTTTCGCTGTGTTCTCGGCCAGATTCTAGGCGCCATGGCTCCCGGCGGGAGGAAGCAGAAGGCTGAGGCCTTAGTGGTCGCCACTGCCAAGAAGCTGGTAAACGGTGGGAAGGGAGTGGAGGAGGCGACCATTGTCACTGAACATTACTTGCGTCTATGGGCGCAATGCTGCGGCCCTGAGCCAGGCGCTGCGCCTGGAGGTCCCACAGCTTCCAGTAAAGGTGAACCTGGCCAAACCCTGGAAGGGCAACTTCAAGGTGATGCTGCTGCAGTGCAGAGCTCTGAACTAGGATTAAGAAGGGGGCCCACACGCAAACTCAAATTCCCTGAGGCTCAAGAGGTGGTGGAAGAGTTGAAGAAGTACCTGTCTTAGGGAGATTTGGGTAGAAGTCCTCGTGCTGAGCTTTGTGTCCCTGGTGACAATGGAACATTAATGATGGAACATGGCCAAACTTCAGTCATGTGCCTAAAGCCATGGTTCCTTTCCCACCAGAAAGGAAGGTTCAATTGTGAGACAACCCTCTAGTAAGGCACTGCAAAAGTTACTAGATTTGGTTTGTTTAATAAAAGTTGAAATAAAGTATTTGAGTAACAGAAAAAAAAAGAAACATTAGAAGGACACTGAACTGAGAAAGTTTAGGAACTTTGATAGAAGGGACAGCTGGGCTCCACTGCTGAAATAAAAAAGGCAAAAGTAGAAAAGGACAGAGGCTCCACTGCCAAAAAGAAAGGAAAGATCAAAAAAACTTTCTACTGCCACTAAAAAAGAGAATATTACTCAACGCCTGGAAAATTTAAGAGCTGGGGAAAGGTGAGATTTCTGCAAACGTGTACACAAGAGATGATATTCACTGGTCTTCAGTGTGCTTCTGAGAGCAATACAGGCTTTGGAAATTTATCAGTTAGGGTCCTAGCAGCCTGCAGATAGTACACTGAAAAAGTTTAACTAAGAGAGTTTCTAAAATCGGCTACTTATGGAGATGTGATTAAAGTTAAACCAACAAGGAATGAAAAGAATCTGAGGACAAGCAACAGTAGAAATCCATTATCACTCTTAGCCTGAAAGGGCAAGAGGAACTATTAATCATTGCCAGAATCTGATTTAGGTTAAATCTTAAAAAAGGAACTATCCAACAGGAGTTGTGGCCATAGCTGAACGCTGTTGTGAAAAGCAAGGCGAGGCAAGCAAGGAGAAGTGGAAACACACACTGCCACTTTCCTTTCTTCCTGCCCTTGGATCTCCTAACAGTGTCTCTTATTCTAAGTCAAAGCCAAGTAATTCAAGTAAATTTTGTAGTCATCAGCCCACAAACAAGGTAGGACAGGGAAGGAAGGAGACAGGAATCCGCTGGGAAAAAAATAGAAAACCACCACCTTAGGTAACAATATGTTTTCAGTTCAGGAGGCCAATGAGAGTGATTCTCCAGCTGGAACAAATGTAACAAAAAGAAGGAAACTTTGGGATCATTTGGGAGGATGAGAAATACAGAGAGAAGAGAAGAAGACAAAGATAATGGAAAATACAAGGCCATGATCTTGGCAGGAAAAGTTGGACTGCTATAGATGTGGGTAACTGCCTCTGCTCCCTAGACAAATAACTATGATAGAAACTACTATGCTATATCAACTATGCACAACTGCTTCCTATGTCAATCCACATCATACAAAAAGTTCCAAAGATCTGTAATTATTCCAAACGTATTATATACTTTTTCTGCCTCCATGACTTTACATATATAGTTCCTATTTCTAATCTTATATCTTATTATCCAACTCAAACCTTTATTGTTACACAAGATTAAATTTCCTAACTATTCTTTTCCCCATCCCAGTCCAAATTCTCTCTTCTTATCAAAGCCAAGTTAAACATCCACTTCCTCTAAAAAGGCATTCTTTAAATTCAGTCCACATTTTTTCCTCAGGGTTTTTTAGATGTAGCTGTCTTTTTATGCATCCTTTTAGGAACCTATGTTTCCAAATCTGAGGACTCATGGTTGTCATGATTCTGGAAATTACTGGATATTATTGCTTCTGGAACTCTACTCTGTGTGTTAGTCATTCTTAGTTTATCCTTCATGTCTCTTACTCTTTTTTTCATTTCTGTGTCATTTTGTGTTCTATTCTGGGCAACTTCTTTAGCTCTTTCAGGGCACTAACTCTTCTTTTCTTTAACGTATCTTCTTAGTTTTCCATTTCAGAAGTTGTATTTCCTATTTTTTAGTTCTACTTGGTTCTCTTTTGCACCAGCATCAACAATTTATCAATAATGGCCAATAATATTTCATCTCCACCTTTACCTCATAAATATCTGAAGCAAATTTCAGACATCAGTAATTTCATTTATTTATTTTAAAACTCTGCTTAGTCTTTTTGGTTCATCACCCATCCTTTGCTCATGTTTTCAAATTCTTCTATTCTTTAAATACTATGATCATTTAAATATTTAAATATAAACTTTAAAATATTAAAAAAAAAATCCCATTATCTGCTTCTGCTTGCTCATGGTGGCCATACCCTCATGTACTTTAAAATTTTGGATGCAAGCTCATGTTGGTGGAATTATTATTCCCTAAGCTTCTGAAATACAATTTAATAGTTTTTTATTTTGTCTCAAATAATTTATCTTGAACCTACCAGACCTGAGTCCTTTACGGAAGGAATATCTCTGGCACTTTTGCATTCTTCTGCATTTCTTTTAAAAATATTTCTTAAATTTCAGTAATTTTTAAAATTGTTTTCTTGTTTGTGTGTATTTATTTATTTATTTATTGAATAGAATGACGTCTCTCTGTGTTGCCCAGGCTGGTCTCAAACTCCTGGTCTCAAACCATTCTCCCACCTCAGCCTCTCAAAGTGCTGGGATTACAGGCATGAGCCACTGTGCCTGGCCTCTTTTGCCAGGCACAGTGCCAAATGGAGGTCTTGAGTATTAATTTACAGATCAGAGAGGTAAGAAAAAGCTAAAATGCCTATACTGTGCCGTAAAGCAGTGATTTCCTAATAACAAGTGAGGCATAGAGAATTAAATCAGATTCAGTTGTGTGAAGAGATGATGAGAGTAGGTAAGGAAGAAGACATTTTCAAATTTATGCATGCCCTCCCTGCTCTGATTCTGACCTCTGTCTACTTGGGAATCACTATATTGACTAGAGTGTATTGCATTCTTTGGGTATGTTGCAGAAAAAGAAAAAAAGGTTACGTTTTCAGTTATAATTCTTTTCATTCATCTCATTAATACTTAGTGAATATGTATACTAAGTATCTTCTGTGATAGAGATACAAAGATAAGTAACATATGGTCCAGCTCTCAAATAGTTCATAGTTTTGTTGGAGAGACAGAAATGTAAATCAATACTGGCAATACAGTGGCATATAAAATATGCACAATAACACAAAACAGAGAGCTGACCAACTTTTTTGTAAGGGCCAGATAAAGGATATTCAACCTCTATAGTTACCAAAAAGAAAAGCACTGGGATAAAAATGCCTTGTGTATGCATGCACACTCAATAAATTTCTCTATAAGAGGTCACATCTTAATCCCACACCACTTAGTAGTTCTGTTACCCCGGGCAAGTTATTTAGCTTTTCTGGGTCTCAGATTGCTTGCCTGTAAAATATGCGTTAATAGTATCAACCTTGTAGGGGTGTGTGAGAATTAAAGGAGGTTAATACAACTCTAGCACATAAGTCAATCTCAATATGTTACCAGCCTGACCAACATGGAGAAACCCTGTCTCTGCTAAAAATACAAAAAATTAGTCAGGCGTGGTGGCGTATGCCTGGGAGGCTAAGGCAGAAGAATCACTTGAACCTGGGAGGTGGAGGTTGCAGTGAGCCAAGATTGCGCCATTGCAATTGCACTCCAGCCTGGGTGACAAGAGTGAAACTCTATCCGTGCCCCACCCCCCGAAAAAAAAAGAATAAGAGATCAGAAGAAAGAAGTAGTTAGAAATATAAGTGTTAGGATAACTAATGAAACAAGGCTATAGGAGAATAGAAAGAATGGAAACTAGGGGGCAACTTGAATGATCATAGAATCTATACAGGAAGGAGAGAGACTTCATTCTCTGAAACCAAGGAGGAAGATACAAAAAAATTAGCAGGTGATAGGAGAAATTTGATGCCTGATTATCTTAAATCTACTCTATAAACAAAAGCAAAAGTAGAAGACTTTGAGGTGGGATAGAAGACTTAAAGAGACAAGCAAAAGAAAAGCTGCTGGTAATGAAATAAAAATGTGAAATCTGGAATAACTTTTACAAGCCTAGCTGAGATTGAAAACTAAAATTCCTAACAGTAAATGTGATCAATTTCAGCAGCATTCAGGATATAGAGCAGAGAAGATAGATGGTAGAACTGATTTGCTGTTGGGAGTTTCCACAGCAGGTAGGTATAAAGATAAGGCTAAAGGATGCTGTGGTGGTATCAATAAAGAAATGCTTCACAGTAACATTTGTTTTAGGGTAAATAGAGAAGAAAATTAAGTTTGGAAGGGGCTGATGGCATGAAAATATCCTAAAGAATCAAGGAAATGAAAATATTTGATCAAAAACCTAGCTTTGTGATAAGAAAAGATCTGGAAGAAAAGCAGTAACAAGAGCTATCATTTACTGAATACCATTATGTAAAGGTACTATTCTAGGTACATTAATTAATTAATGAAAGGGTGAGCGTGGTGGCATGCACCTGCAATCCCAGCTACTTGGGAGGCTGAGGCAGAGAACTGCTTGAGCCCACAAGGTGGAGGTTGTGGTGAGCTGAGACTGCGCCACTATACTCCAGCCTAGGCGACAGAATGAGACTCTGTCTCAACAACAACAAAAAAAAAAAAAAAAAAGAGAGAGAGAGAGAAAGGGTCTTACTCTGTTGCCCAGCCTGGGGTGCAGAGGCATGATCTCAGCTCACTGCTGCATTCAACTCCTGGGCTCAAGTAATCCTGCCTCAGCCTTCCCAGTAGTTGGGACTACAGGCTAATTATTCTAGGTGCTTTATGTAGTTATATCATTTAGGAGAACAAGAGACTTGGTGAAAGGTTGGTATATTGGATTTAAGATTTCAATTTGTAGAACAAAATTCATTTAAAATGACAAAGGAGTAAAAGTATACTAGAGTTCAGGAGTTCAAAGATGTTTAAATAATGGGATATTATATGTGTTACTTACACACACAGTCCACTCTCTGTATCGGTGGGTTAGTTATCTGTGGATTAAACCAACCATGACCGAAAATGTTTGGGGAATAAAAGAACAGTTGTATTTGTACTAATATGTAGACCTTTTTTTTGGTCAGTATTCCCTAAAAATATTTGGTGTAACAATATATATAGCATTTACATTGCACTGGATATTATAATTACTCTAGAGATGATTTAAAGTATACAGGAGGATGTGGGTGGGTTATATGCAAATATACCATTTTACATAAAGAACTTGAGCATCCATGGATTTTGGTTATGGGGAGAAGGAGTCCTGAAATCATTCCCCATGGATACCAAGGGACAATTATATACAGATATTTTATATCCCTCATAATGATGGCAAATGTTGGAGGGAAGAATAAAAGTCACCCTTAATGAGTTATCAGAGAGTACCTGATGTTCAAGAATAATAGAAATAAAAAAGAAAATAAAGTAGGCAATTCTATACAGTTAACCCATGAACAATACAAGTTTGAAACGCACAAGCCCACTTATATGTGGAATTTTTTTCAATATATATATATTGAAACCTTTTTTGGAGATTTGCAACAGTTTGAAAAAACTTGCAGATGAATCACAGTATAGAAATATCAAAAACATTACAACAAAGATATGTCCTGAACACATAAAATATAGGTATATACCAGTCTATTTTATCATTCACTACCATAAAATAAACAAATCTATTACAAAATTAAAATTTATCAAACGTACATACACTTACAGACCATACAAGGTGCCATTTGTAGTCAAGAGAAATATAGGCAAACATGAAGATGCAATATTAAATCATAACTGCATAAAATTAACTATAATACCACACTACTGTAATAATTTTGTAGTCACTTCCTAATGCTCTTGTGGTGAGCTCAAGTGTTAACATATCCATTTAAAACAGTATGTAAATCTAATTATTTCTGCCTGAGCAGTTCATCTCTCCAGTAAATTGCATATGGCAGTAAAAAGTGCTCTGCCTCAGTTCTTGCATATTTTTCATGGTGTTTAGTGCAATACCATAAACCCTGAATAACACTATGGGGCTCTTACAAAGTACCACTACTGATGCTGGAAGTGCTCCCAAGAAGCAGAGAAAAATCAGGACATCATAAGAAGAAGCTGAACTGCTTCATATGTATCCTATACACAGAGGTTTGCAGTTGGAGCGTCTGCCATTTCAACATAAATGAATCCAAAATAAGAACGATTGTAAAAGAAAAGAAGGAAATTTCTGAAGCTGCTGCTACAGCTAGGCCAGCAGGCACAAAAACCTTGTAGTTTTGGCAAAATAGACTGTGCTATCAATAAGCCTTCTGGTCAACAGTAGACTATTAGTATTGAACTCAAAAATGTTATGTGGATTTTACAGTGCACAGGTTGGAACTGTGGGCTTGTGCCACCTAACCCCTGCATTGCTCAAGAGTCAACTGTACAGTTCATAATCTCAAAGAAGTCATACAGCCCCAGAGGAATAGATGACATGTTATTTTTAACAGTGGTGGAATCTGGAAACAGCAAAGGAGAAGTTAGAAGGGTGTTTTACAGCTTTGTTACAAGTTAAAAAACAGTATCTCAGATTAAACAATATTCCCAAATGTCAGACAGTTTACAATACACAAAGAAGTAAAAGTATCTTTGTATTCCTATTCTTGTTCTGCTATATTATAGTACCCTATAATAATATTAAAATATTTGCATCTATTTTTATCCTTTTCTAGGGAGAAAGCATTTTTTTCACTGCCATGGTTGCTATGAGAAATAATTTCCCCATTTTCCCTAAATATCTGGATAGGTCTTTACCTCAATACTCTTATTCAAACCTCAGAACCCATTATATGATAGGAGACTTTGGAAGAGAAACTGGACATGACAAACACAGCCCATTCCTTCTTTTCTCTTGAGAGCCAGGCTGTTCAATGAAGTCGAAAGTTTGCTCTTTTCCTCCATGCTTTAAATTTTACATAGATTGGGGCCCAGTGATCCAAGGGACTGGACATAACCCACTCTTGTGCATACCCAACCATACTCTCAAACATCAGCTTACTTTTTCAGTAATATAGATGATATTTAATTTTCCATTAGTCATTTCTTTGTTTCTCTCAACTAGTTCAAAACGTTAGCAACTCCAAACACACAGGTTTTTTTTTTTTTTTGAGACAGTTTCACTTTGTTGCTCAGGCTGAAGTGCAGTGGTACGATCTCAGTTTACTGCAACCTCTGCCTTCTGGGTTCAAACAATTCTCCTGCCTTAGCCTCCCAGGTAGCTGGGATTACAGGAGCTCACTACCACACCTGACTAACTTGCGTTTTTAGTAGAGATGGGGTTTCATCATGTTAGTCAGGCTGGTCTTGAACTCCTGACCAAGTGATCTGCCTTCCTTGGCCTCCCGAAATGCTGGGTTTGCAGGCGTGAGCCACCACACCTGGCCCATACACAGCTTTAAATTAATTACTTTGGTGTCTCATTCTTTTTTTTGAGAAGGAGTTTCGCTCGTTACCCAGGCTGGAGTGCAATGACACGATCTCGGCTCACCGCAACCTCCACCCACTGGGTTCAGGCAATTCCCTGCCTCAGCCTCCTGAATAGCTGGGATTACAGGCACGCGCCGTCATGCCCAGCTAATTTTTGTATTTTTAGTAGAGACAGGGTTTCACCATGTTGACCAGGATGGTCTCGATCTCTTGACCTCATGATCCACCTGCCTCGGCCTCCGAAAGTGCTGGGATTACAGGCGTGAGCCACCGCGCCTGGCCCAACATCTTTCTATGTCTCATTCTTAAGACACCCATGGAATGGCCACACATTTGCCCATATACACAATATGATAAATAGATTTTTTTTTCTTTTTTTTTTTTTGAGACAGAGTTTCACTCTTGTTGCCAAGGCTGGAGTGCAATGGTACGATCTTGGCTCACTGCAACCTCTGCTTCCCAGGTTCAAGCGATTCTCCTGCCTCAGACTCCTCAGTAGTTGGGATTACAGGCATGCGCCACCACACCTGGCTAATTTTTGTATTTTTCATAGATATGGGGTTTCTCCATGTTGGTCAGTCTGGTCTCGAACTGCCATCCTCAGGTGATCCACTGTACCTGGCCTGATAAAGAGAGATCTGAAAAAAGATCTCAGAAGTAGTAGAGATAATTCAGGGAAAAGGAAATTTGATATTTTCAGTTTTAAGAGATGGTATTATTTCCACGAGAGAAAAACAGGGTGTTATTTTTTAAAAACTAAGGACAAAAATGAACTTCTAAAAATTAAAAATATGACATAAATACAATTTTTCAGCTGTAAAAATTTCCTAGGAAGTGGAACAAAAAAACCCAGAGAATCCATAGACAAAAGATTAGAAAATCACAGGATCAATCTAAGAGGTGTAACTAGCAAGAGAAAACACTAAAAATGGAGATGAGAAAATTATAAAATGAGTAAGTCAAGAAATTTATTGGATCTGAAACAAATGAGCTTTCAAATTGAAAGTGCCACACAATATCCACCAAAAAGAATAAAAGATAACCAAAGTAAGATACACTACTGTGAAATTTTAGAATCCCGGGGGGAAAAAAGATAAAATCTTAAAACTTTTTAGAGATCTGGCAGATCTAACAGATCATGATTAAATGTTGAAAATCAGGGGCCCAAAGTGGCTCTGGCCGGATGTCCTGGCGCTTGCGAAGGCGAGGCCAAGAGTTCAAGGCCAACCAACCTCAGCAACCTTACAAGCTCTCATTGATTGGCAAAAAAAAAAAAAAAAAAAAAAAAGTTGAAAATCAAGGGAGACATAGAATTACTGACATGTAATATCGAGGCTAATAATAATTACACAACTCAAAATTAATGAAAGTAATTGCCAACCTATTGGGTTGGTGCAAAAGTTATCATGGTTTTTGTGATTGCAAGTAATGGCAAAACTGCTACTACTTTCGCACCAACCTAATGGAATTCTATACCCCAAGTATGATAGAATATACATATTTTCAGACATGTATCATCTCTAAAACCCTATTTCATTCACCCTTTTTCAGCACCAAAGTGGAGGATATGATTCACCAACATGAGGAAGTAAATCAAGAAGATGGTGTGATCCAAGACCCCACTTCCCTGTTGTTAAAATCACAGCTATAAAAAAGGTTGACAGATCATTGGGAAAGGAGAGAAGAGAGTATTAAAACAGTTAGGACAAGTAAAATGGTGGTAGGATTCATGGACTGGGACTAACAGTGGGATTGATGTATCAGAGGATGTTGAGGTATTAGAGAGAGTGAACTAGAATGTTAGGAGATCATGTTCAGATGATAACAGCTTCCCTGAAGTGATCCAATGTAGAAAAGAGTTCTTAAGATGATAGGAAAATAAAGTCTCAAGATGAAAGTTGTGCTGCAGCTATTTAAACTGTAGCAGAAAGATGTAAGGCCCTAGAAAGGATGTTTCTAATGGGGAAGAAATGCGGACTAATAGATAACCAAGCATACCTGCTTACATAGAGTTGTTTTAGAGTCCTTCTACAGATTTTGGGGATAAATCATATGTATGCAGAAAACTATGCAGAACAAAACTATGCCATTAATGGTGGTAAGGGGAGGAAATTGGACTAAAATGTACTAATTTCTGAAAATGAGAAACCAATAAATAAAAAATCCCTTGGGTTCTTATAATCTTATTTTGTTTTGTTTTGTTTTGTTTTGTTCTGTTTTTGAGACAGAGTCTTGCCCTATCGCCCAGGCTGGAGTGCAATGGTGTGATCTCAGCTCACTGCAACCTCTGCCTCAGGGGTTCAAGCGGAGCCTCAGCCTCAGCCTCTTGAGTAGCTGGGATTACAGGTGTGTGCCATGGTACCCAGCTAATTTTTGTGTTTTTAATAGAGATAGGATTTCATTATGTTGGTCAGGCCGGTCTTGAACTTCCAAACTCAGGTGATCTGCCCGCCTCAGCCTCCCAAAGTGCTGGGAATATCGCCCAGGCTGGAGTGGGGATTATCGCCCAGCATGAGCTACCGCACCTGGCCAATTTCTTATAACTTGTGATTTACCTTACCTTGCCCTTTCACTCCTGTCATCCGATTGTCATAGCAGTAACTATAATTCTTTCACAATCTCAACTGTCTGCATTCTTGTCTCTGAACATGATCTCCTAACATTCTAGTTCACTCTCTCTAATACCTCAACATCCTCTGATACGTCAATCCCACTGTTAGTCCCAATCCATGAATCCTACCACCACTTTACTTGTCCTGTTTTAATACTCTCTTCTCTCCTTTCCCGGTGATCCATCAACATTTTTTATAGCTGTGATTTTAACAACACTGAAATCTATTAAAATTGTTCCAAGCTTTGGTTCTAAGGAGAGGCCTCTTCTCTGTTTCTAATATTGGTAAAGAATTTTTACTACATTAGTAAATTTTTTCTAAAGGAAACGTGCAAGGGAAAGCGTTAACAGGGCTTAGTGTAACATTCTGTCTTTTATTTCAATTTCTCATGGGAAGTTGATTAAACTTTTTTTTTTTTTTAATGAAGTCTCGTTCTATTGCCCAGGCAGGAGTGCAGTGGCACAATCTCGACTCACTGCAACCTCCGCCACCCAGGTTCAAGGGATTCTCCTGTCTCATCCTTTCAAGTAGCTGGGATTACAGGTGCCTGCCACCACGCCTGGCTAATTTTTGTATTTTTAGTAGAAATGGGATTTTACCATGTTGGCCAAGATGGTCTTGATCTCTTGACCTTGTGATCCGCCTGCCACGGCCTCCCAAAGTGCTGGGATTACAGGAGTGAGCCACCACACCTAGCAATTAAACTTTTTATAACAGGAAGGCTCAGGGAATTCAGGGAAAATTAAAAATTGCATAACTACCAGAAAATATAAAAGAGTGTAACCTGGCAGCATAGAAAGAACACAGGGCTGGCAGTCAATAGACTTCTTTAAGAATCCTGGATTAAGCTGGGCGTGGTGGCTCACGCCTGTAATCCCAACACTTTGGGAGGTTGAGGCAGGTGGATCACGAGGTCAGGAGTTCAAGACCAGCCTGGCCAAGATGGTGAAACCCTGTCTCTAAAAAATAAATAAATAAAATAAATAAAAAGAATCCTGCATTATACCCTAGGTTAGTTATTTAGCCTGAGGGCCATAATTTCCTTGGTTAGTAAAATAAAGGAGCTGAATTACACCAACAATTTAAAAACCTTTTTCCTAAGCAGCAAAATCCAAATGGTATTTTACATAAAATCCCATAACAACAAAAAAGACTCTGTGTTGTCTCCTGAGACAATTCTGCAGAACACCAATACTCCACAGAACATAACTTGAATTTTTGTAGGTCATAGTAGATCTACTAGAACCATCCTACAAGTCTAAAAAAACCTGAATTTTGTATCTTGAAATGAAACAGTACAGACAACTTAGTTCTAGGATGCCATAGAAGACAAAAGTTGACATATGAGGCAAAATGCTGGAAAAAAAACATGTCAGTTTAAAGCAAAATTTTCTATAATTTTTTTTTAAATAAGGCCACTTGAAATGTTTCCATCTATAAGTGTTTTATAAGCATTTTCTATAAATAAAAGGGATAAAATAAAATGATAGAAAGCATATGAAAATGTAAAATATATTATGTGAATAGAAGGAGCTATTTTAATAGGGAATGTGGTCTCTGAAGGAAAAGCTTATAATCAAATTAGGGATCAATAACAAGCCTATCAAGAACCTAGAGGATCTGCTTAACATGCATAGTGTCTTCAAAGTTTTAAAAGGAGGATTACTCCCAAGTGGGAAGAATGCCTGATGCCACTGAGGGGAAAAATATTTTTAGGTGAAGATTACAATGGCAAGTAAAGAACAATCAACAGTTACCAGAGTCTTTTTATTGTTCTTAGTTTGTAGAGTTTAGGTAATTTAAAACCCCATTTTCTATTCTAGGCACTCATCATCATCTGCTATTTCCTCTTCTGTGCTACTGTTATCTTTTTATCTCATTCAAATCACCAGAGAGAAAAGAACATACATTTAAAAGTTAAGACACTAAAGGTCTAGTACCAGTCCTTAAATGTATCAATCTGTAACTAAGCTGGATCTTAGTTTCCTCAACTACAAAATAATGGCAATATTCTGAATTACTTGTAATTTCTCTTTTAAATATAAAAAGAGAAAATCTCCTAGCTAGTCATTTTTCCTCTGATAATAATTATTTAAGTTTCATTGTACACATATTACTCGATAATTATCTTTTTATTATTTATTATTTTTTTAACACAAATAATTCAAGCACTGTGGTCTGTAGATAATTATCTTAAATAGGCTCTGAAATAAAAGAAAATGACATTCAACCAGTTCTCCATTCCCAAATCCCCTTTAATTATATTCAAATTCATAGCCATACTTAAAACCCCAGTCTAAAACAAAGTATACCAATGGCTGAAATGTGCCAGGCAATGCAAGGTATTTTATATACACTACCCTCAGTTCTTCATCCTAAGAGTTCTGTATTATGTTCTTACCTACACTTTAGAGATGGTAAAACAAATGGCCAGTAGTAACTTGCCCACCACCAAAAAACCAATTAAGTAGCAGATGAACTATGAACTCAGTCTATCTGGCTTCAAGGTCAATGTTATGGCAAACCTATTACCCATATTAAAAATGACTGAAAGCGGAAACAAACATTTTATAGTCATAAAATATCTTCTTTACAGTTCATTTTGTAAAACAGTTAACTTATAGCATGTGATAATGCTAGTTCTTCTCCTTAAGAAGAAAATCTCAGAGTTAAAAAGAAACTTAGAAATGTAACAATTTTCTGATATAATTTCTCTAAGTGTCTCTCTTGTAAGTGATTCATTGAGCTTTACTGAAAGAGAACTTACTACTTCCTATAGAAGATCTTTTCAATTATTAACAGTATTATTCTTCTTTGTACTGAAATGCAATCTGCCATTTGTTGACTTTTGCTTTGTCCTTTTATAGTCATGAAGTCAACCTAAAAACAGAACATGACGCTTCCTGAAGTGTCAGGACATTGCTATTTGTTCAGAGTAATCTCGAACAATCACGATCCACTAAGGAAGTATCTGTAAGAGTTGAGTTCCAGAAAGCCACAACCAATCAGTAAGAGTTGGCAGACATATTGAAACCTCATGCCTAGTCTAATTGTTTCTCCACGCGTTACTCTTTCTAACTTTAAGGATAGTTACCAAATTTTTGTTAAATCTCTTCTTTAATAAGCTTAAAATCCCATTTTCCCTTAATTTTTCCCTATGTTACAGGATTTTAATCCCACCATTCTGGCAATTCTTCACTGGATAAGTGTATATAATGTTCTAACTATGATCTGATCCAACTCAAAGCTTTCTAATCCTTGGCAAACCTTTTTTTCTCTTGTCATACCTCTGGAATACTGCTTAAAATGTGTTTGTTGAACCTTTGTTTTCTTTCTTTATAAACTCTTTCCCAATATGAGTTACTGATTTTTCTACTAGCTTCTATAGTATGTAGTACTTATTTCTATCAGAACAATTACGATAGGTAAATTAGAGGATAAAAATTCTATTAAAAACCCTTCAAGGACAGGTGCAGTGGCTCACACCTATAGCCCCCAAGTTTGGGAGGGCGAGGTAGGAGGGAGGCTTGTGCTTAGGAGTTCGAGACCAGCCTGGGTAACATAGCAACTCCGGTCCGCCTGTAGTCTCAGCTACGAGGGAGGCTAAGGTGGGAGGATTGCTTGAGCCCAGGAGGTCAAAGAGGCAGTGTGTTGTAATTGCACTACTGCACTTCAGCCTGAGCAAGAGAGCCAGACCCTGTCTCAAAAAATAAATAAATAAATAAATAAAAATAAAAAAACAAACAAAAAAACCTTTCAAATGTCTTGCAAATTCAAAGCCTACAAAGTCCACAGTAATCTGGCACCAACCTGTTTCTGATGTTTTACTTCACACCACTCTTACATCTCATTACTTTTCTTGTTGTAATACATCAAGGCCTGGCCTACCTCAAATGGTATGTTTGTCTCCTCTGCAGGGAAACTTTCCCTGAATTTTTGCAGCTCTGGTGACTTTTCACCCACGAGGTCTCAGGTCAAATGTGGCCTCCCCAGGAGACTTTCCCTAATGATCCCATCTAAAGTACCTCCCATCCCCCATCTACCATTACATCATTGTACTTCATTTGTTGCACATGTAGATTTTTTAAACTTGTTTACTATTTATCTTGCCTCTTTAGAAGATAAAGTCCCACAATTATAGACACTTTCACTATTTTGATCAATCATCACTAGCATGGAAAATGGCATATAGCACAGAACATAAAATCAGTAATTATTAAGCCTAAACGTTCCATTATACAATGAGTATACAGAGCTAGAACTAGTAAAATGTTAGGGATATATAAAATGCTTAATAAATATTTGTAGAAATAAATGGATTTATCTTATCCACTTGAATGGTATTCATTATGACTTTCAGTCAAATGACCTCTAAATGCACTTATCGGCCGGTGGCTCAAGGCTGTAATCAGCGCTTTGGGAGGCCGAGGCGGGTGGATCACGAGGTCAAGAGATGGAGACCATCCTGGTCAACATGGTGAAACCCTGTCTCTACTAAAAATACAAAAAATTAGCTGGGCATGGTGGCACGTGCCTGTAATCCTAGCTACTCAGCTGAGGCAGGAGAACTGCTTGAACCCAGGAGGCGGAGGCTGTGGTGAGCCAAGATTGCGCCATTGCACTCCAGCCTGGGTAACAAGAGCGAAACTCCGTATCAAAAAAAAAAAAAAAAAAAAAAATGCACTTATCGAGCATTAACATCTGGGTTCCATGTCTTCATTAAAGTGTGAAATAATTAGTTATTTAGAGACAAATTCAAGAATTTATAATATTTTCATGAAATAATTATATAATATACACATTATAAAAATAGTTATATTTTATTTATAATAAAAACATTTGCATTTCATAATATAAAATATTTGCATTTATATTTCAGTAGATGAACTAGTTTTACTTAAAACTAATTTCTAGTTATCTTTTCTAATTTCTAAATTTCTTTATCATTTTCTAGTTATTTTACTTAAAACTAGTTTCTACGGTGGCTCAAGCCTGTAATCCCAGCACTTTGGGAGGCCGAGGCGGGTGGATCACGAGGTCAAGAGATCGAGACCATCCTGGTCAAAGCGGTGAAACCCCGTCTCTACTAAAGATACAAAAAATTAGCTGGGCATGGTGGCGCGTGCCTGTAATCCCAGCTACTCAGGAGGCTGAGGCAGGAGAATTGCTTGAACCCAGGAGGTGGAGGTTGCAGTGAGCCGAGATCGCGCCATTGCACTCCAGCCTGGGTAACAAAAGCGAAACTCCATCTCAAAAAAAAAAAAAAAAAAACTAGTTTCTAGTTATCTTTTCTAATTTCTAAATTTCTTTATAATTTTCTCTGCCACTCTCACAAATTCCTTCTTCTGAACTCATATCCAATTTGTTATTAAGTCATACTAATATTTCCTTAATTTCCCACATACATCCTTTTCTTTTTATTACTACTACCACATCTTAATTCAGTCTCTTATCACGTTATAGTCATACCACTAGAGTAACTTCCTGTCAATTTACATGCTTTTAGTATCTCCTCCCTCAGATTTTTTCTTCAAGCAAATCCTAGGAAAGTCCTAGAAGGTCCTCAATATCTTTTAAACTGAAATCATCAAAATAAAGGTATATCTAGGAAATGAGGTAGCAGAGTCTTATAGTCACTTTTGATGTAATGGTAAAATGTTTGCAAGTAATCAAATATACACTGAATAACCAATGAAGTGTACATTCCTTGAGGGAACCTGAGAAACACTGTTTATGTTGTTCACTGCTAATCTACCACCTGGAAGTGCCAGGATACACAGAAGGTATCAACAAATATATAGTTTAATGAATAAATGAATGAGTCTAAATCTAAGAATGAATGCCAGAATAAAAGTAGTGTTCTTTGAAAACCAGTCTAGTACTTAGATATATGGAAGATTAGTTCGATTACTTCAAAAAACAAACAAACAAAAAAAAAACAGCTGACATTAATCAAGTTCTTACCATTATTTTAAGATCTTTACATGGATTTAATCCTCACACATTTCAGTGAGGTAGACAGTATTAATGGTAAGGAAAGTGGAATACATAAAAGGGTGAGCACTTTGTTCAATTACATACAACGTAACATCGGTAAGCATTTTGTTCAAGTACATACAATATCTAAGTGGTAGACACAATATCTGAACCAAGGAAAGCAACAATAAGGGTCTGAACTAGGTTGCTGGCTGTGAAGACAGTAAAAGACAAATTGGAAAAGCATTAAAACTGAATGCTTTTAAAATGTTTTGGTGATTCCTGTTCTAGCCTCTACTTTTAAAATTGGGAAAGAATTAAAATTGGATGTTTTCCCAATTTTAAAAGTAGAGGCTAGAATAGTAATCACCAAAACATTTTCACTGCACACATCATTAAGTACTGTAAATCTGCTCTCATTAATATAAGTTTTAGAATAATATATATACTCTCAACCTAAATACCAAATAATAAAAAAGTTTAGTCTCTTTCTTGGTTTTTAGATAAAAGTATGATTAAGTTTTAATATTTTCCTCTCACAATCCAACGAATGGATTTGAATCTAAAAGTTATCACTATGGATTTAAATCTACTGTGGACCAAGTTAACTTCTGTTGGGTTCTACGGCCAAAGACTATTCTAGCTATTCAAATTATTCTTTTTTTTTTGCCAATCAATGAAAGCTTGTAAGGTTGCTGAGGTTGGTTGGCCTTGAACTCTTGGCCTCGCCTTCGCAAGCGCCACGACATCTGGCTGGAGCCACTTTGGGCCCTCAAATTATTCTTGAAAGACACTGAAACACACAGAAGGCTGGGTGACAAAGCCTAAAAGCTCATTTCAAATATAGCTCAAGAAAGATAACCTACACATGGTGAGCCAGAAGAATCACCTTAGTTGTCAGCATGTTATTAGGTATAATATTATACCTAATTGATCTTTGAGGTTGGTATGAACGAAACATTTTCAAATTAATACACAAATGAAAGCTCCTACAGCAATTTGATATCCACCTATATATTAAGGTAGATTTATGTATAACTCATAGAATAAGAAATGTAAAAAATATCTAAGATCTATTCTTAAGAATAAGACTTGTTGAAGCCTTCTAAAAAATGTAACTTACATTTAAGATGAATTATAAATATAATTAAAATTCAAGTAAAATGTTAGTTATCTTACCCGGTCTAGTTCCAGTGTAAACTTCTGGTCCCACGATTGATTGGAAATAGGTTTCCAGCTAGTTTGGCCAACCACAGTATTATCGAGCTTCAAAACAGCACAGACATCATCTGTAATTAAAATTTACAAACTTCTTTAAAAACTTTAAAACTTTATGAAAAACAGAAGTATTGCTGTTTAATAGCAATAAAAATCTTAAGATCCTTTGAAAATAAAGTTTTTCATAATCAATATTAAAATTTTTGAATCTTAAATGGCTAGTTTTATACATACATACACTGTTCCTAGACACTCCCAAATAGACTGCTATCTATTTTGTTTACATTGGCATGTGACTGAAAGAACAGGTAAATAGTAGTTGTTTGCCACATTGCATGTTTGTGTGAATATCAATCAGTTTTTCTTTCTTTGATATTTATAGAGCTTGTTGCCTTAAACAATTCTTTATTTTCACATTTTTCCTAAAGCCTCTCTCTATATACAGCAAAGCACAGCAAATTCACTTTTGTATTCTATGGTAGGTTGAACTGTCACATGCTTTTCACCCTGGTTATACATCATATATAGTTTATGCTTATACTTCAGAATTTCTCTCCAGTGCTTCCCAAACCTCTTACCTTTTACTCTCCACAAACCACACCCTTACTACCCCATCTCAGTGGACTACAAGGCTACTATCTCAGTAAACATGTCTGGATCAACGGTTAGATTACCAAAATTTCAATGTTAAATACTATTAAAGTATCACTAAACCATTAAAAGGGTCAAGGCTAGACATGGTGGCTCACACCTATAATCCCAGCACTTTGGGAGGCTGAGGTGGAAGGATCACTAGAGCCCCCGAGTTCACCAGCCTGGGCAACATAGCGAGACCTTGTCTTCACACACACACAAAAAGATAAATAAAATAAAAAAAATAAGCCAGGTATGGTGGCATGTGCCTGTAGTCCCTGCTACTCAGGATGCTGAGGTAGGAGGATCACTTAAGCTGAGGAGGTTGAGGCTGCAGTGAGCCATGATTGTACCACTGCACTAAGCCTGGGCAACAGAGAAAACACTGTCTCAAAAAATAAAGGAATCAAGACACGATTCTATAAGGATCAGTCTTATAGCTTTTGTACACCTTCAGTTTGGCATAAGAGTGATGCTCAATATTTTATTCTTCCAAAAAAACTAATGTTATTTGTCATTCAGTTTTCTAATGTATCCTCAACAAAATAGAATTTGTTACCTTTTTGTTTTCTGTCATCCCAGGTTTTAATATTTTAAAATTAAATCATAAAAACCATAATTTTAAGGTCAGGCACAGTGGCTCATTCCTGTAATCCCAGCACTTTGAGAGGGTGAGGTGGGCAGATCATGAGGTAAGGAGTTCCAGACCAGCCTGACCAACATGGTGAAACCCTGCCTCTACTAAAAATACAAAAATTACCTGGGCGTGGTTTCACGCACCTGTAATCCTAGCTACTCATGCTGGGCGACAGAGACTCCATCTCAAAAAAAAAAAAACTTTGTACAACTTAAACACTTCACATTCTTCTCTGTCCCCATTCATGAGTCCCTTGTGTAAGTACTTCAGTTTGTCACATGATTTTAAAAAATATGGTTACTGAACTGGACAAATCATCGGTTTTTAGAAGATTTCGACTACTTCCGCTTTTACTTTTACTCGTCCTGCTCATGAAAGATGATCTTGTTTCACTTGGACTCCAACCAGGCAGTGCAACTGATGTTGCTTTTGACCGTCCAGGGACATTCTCTAGGATATCTTGGCAGCCCATAAGACGAACTTCCAAAGTACCTGTTAGCATACATAAAATATCAAATAAGAACATCAATACTTAATCTATGGAATCCTTAATCTAAATCTGTTACCCATTCAAGAAAAGAAAAAAAAATCTCAAAACAAAAACTCTTCTCCCAAAGAATCAGTGAGGTAGCCATCATCTTTCTTATCTTAATTAGAGAAACCATTACATATTCTTAAGATAACATATAAGAAATTTTATAGAAAAGAACAGCACCTCCTGGCTGGGCATGGTGGCTCTCTTGCCTGTAATCCTAGCACTTTGGGAGGCTGAAGTGCACAGACTGCCTGGGAGTTGGAGATCAGCCTGGGCAACATGGTGAGACCTCCATGTCCAGCTAATTTTTTTGTATTTTTCAGTAGAGAAAATACAAAAAAAAACCAATTTCACTAGAGAAAATACAAAAAATTAGCTGGGCATGGAGGTGTGTGCCTGTAGTCCCAGCTACTCTGGAGGCCAAGGCACAAGAATGGCTTGAACCTAGGAGGCAGAGGTAGAGCTGAGATTGTGCCACTGTACTCCAGCAAGACTATCTCAAAAAAAAAGAACAACATCTCCCACAGCTGTCTGTAGGACAAAAGCCAAAACTAGTTATATAAACTATGTTGGTAGAGAGATGGAAGGACAAATATAAAGCTAAATAATATGCCATTAAAATAGCACACGAAAATTAGAAATAAGAAAGTCTCATTATGTGAATAACAACTACATTTAGTTATGTTGTTAACACAGAAAAGAACTTTGCAGGGTTTTGGTGTAACTAAATGAATTTATGTTCTATTTGATGTAAAATGACATTATCTTTCCATTCTGTTAGTTCAAGTAGTCAAAAAATTATGAGTTATGATTATCTAAGCATAAAATAACTTCAATTTCTTTAGGCAAATAAATACTAAAGGCGTGCAAAATGAAAATGAACTATGAGTTGGGTCATCTGGATATATGGCTTTGTAATTATCTGGGCTAGACACAGTATACTAGAATTTAAATAATGATTTAATATTAACATTTTAGATACTGCACACTGAATAACATTTTAGGAGAAGTATTTCTGGTAAAAGTTGTCCCATTAATTTAAACAACTACTTAATTTTATTTAAAACTTTAAATTGTTTTTCATAATACTGAAGGACTTATGTATTTCTATCCAAATAGTAACAAAGCTTCCCAATACAAACTACCCCTCCAAAAAAAAGACAAAATACATGAAAAAAAAAAAAGAGTTAGAGGCAATGAAGAACATCGATCCCTGAGATCCCTGAGAGATGGGAAACAAACGAGATCATTCCAGTTCCAGTAAGTTCCAGCTTACTGTCTTATGAGTTTCTAGGACACACACAGGGAGGGGGAAACTCAGGTGGAAGCAAGTTGAGGAGACAGAAATGAGAGTACAAGGAAACCAAAGTGGCTAGAGTTCACAAGGCAAAATAAAGCCAAGAGCTCTTCATAGAACTCCTGAGATGGTCAGAGGGTTTTCATGTATTCATCAAAGTACTAGTCAGCACCTGTCTATGAAGAAAATATCTGAGGCAGAGAAAAGAACCACCTGAAAAATTAGAAAGAACAATACTCAGTGCACATAGGTAGGAATAGTGTTTGTTTCCACAAACCAGGCTTGAAAATCTCAATTCATGAGGCATTGAAGCAAATATCCAGAAGTCTTGTCCCAGTCGTAGAGAATAATTACCCCAAACTAAATGATGCTTGTTTCACATAAAAAATATTAAAAGCAGTACCCAAAAGGAACATAGTTTCCAAGTAACTATATCCTAGAACAAAGCTCAAGAGTATTTATAGAAATACAAAAATATTCAGCATCCAACAAGGTAAAATTCACAATGTCTGCCATCCACTCATAGATTACCAGGTGTATTTTTTTTCTATTGTTGTGTTACAAATTATTAGAAGCTTAGTGGCTTACTGACACAAATATTAGGTTAGCAGGCAAGGACATCAAAACAGTTCATCTACTGAAAATGCAGCATAGAAACATGGAAGAAATAAAAAAGACCTAAACTAAATTTCTAGTGATTAAAAAATGACAATATCTGATATTAAAAAAATATATACTGGATGGGACTAGAGGCAGATTAAATATTGCAAAAGAAAGCTTAGTGATCTTGAAGACATAGCAAAGAAATGATCAAAAACAGAAGACACAAAGGAAAACTTGGGAATAAAAAAACAACAGTGCATATGTTAACTGTGAACTTAACTTCAAGTGATCATATATAGGTGATTGAAATTTCTCATTGAGAACAGAAAGAATTGGAGACACAAAATATATTAGAAAAAAAATGGCTATGAATTCTCCACATTTGATGTAAATTATAAACCCAAGAAGTATCCAAGAAGTTCAATGAACATCAAACAAAAGAAATAGAAGCAAATCATACTAAAGCACACCATAATCCAATTTCTCACAATGAGTCATGAACAAAAAACACTCAAAGTAGCCAGAAAAAAAACATAATGCATATAGAGGAACAAAAATTAAGATGGCAGATCTCTCATGCAAAACAATGAAAGCCAGACCATATACTTTGCATATGTATAGGTTTTGTATGTCAATTATTCCTCCATAAAACTGCCCTAAAAACTGGATACTGATGATGGTGAAATAAGCATAAACATTTACTTAAAAAATCATGCTTTGTATACTTAAAATAAGTGAATTCTATAGTATGTAAACTATGCCTCAATAAGGCTATTAACATTGGGAGGTGGCTCTGCATTTGCTTTGTGCAGAGCTTGAGAGTCAGCCATAGGTGAGAGCCTGGGGTGTTCTCAGATCTCTTCTGAGGATGCCTCTTGCTTGCACCTAGACTTCTAGTTTCCCAATAATATTTCATATTAGGTGCAAGCAAGAGGCATCCTCGGAAGAGATCTGAGAACCCCCTAAGCTCTCACCTATGGCTGACTCTCAAGCTCTGCACAAAGCAAATGCAGAGTTGTTAAGTGTCTGGGTGAGTGCTCAATCACAGGGTCCTGCTGTAAAGACTGGGCAATCTTTTCTCCTTCAGGAGTTAAAGGAAATGTCTGTTGAAACACCAGATGACCACTATATAGTAAAACAAAAAAGTATCTGAGACAGGTCTCAATGTAGAAGTTTATTTTGCCAAGGTTAAGGACATGTCTGACACAGCCTCAGGAGGTCCTGACATGTGCCCAAGGTGGCTGGGTTACAGCCTGGTTTTATACATTTTAGGGAGACAGAGGACATTTGTCAATACATGTAAAATATACATTAGTTGGGTCCAAAAAGGAGAAACAATTCAAAGTGGGGATTTTCTGGTCATAGGTAGATTCAAAGATTTTCTGATTGGCAACTGGTAGAAAGAGTTTATTTAAAGACCTGGAATCAACAGAAGGGAGTACTGTAAGAGTGCTGTAAGACAAGGGGGGTTGTGTAGACCAAGGTTCTCATTTTGTAGATGAAACCTCTAGATAGCAGGCTATAGAGAGAAGAGATTATAAATGTTTCTTATCTGTTCTGTCAGTCTTAAGGTCTCTGTTTTGATGTTAGTACTGCTTAGCTATGCCTGAATTCCAAAGGGAGGAAGGCATAATGAGGCATGTCCAATCACCCATTCCCATGATGACCTGAACTAGTGTTTCATGTTTACTTCAGAATGCCACTGGCTGAGAGGAGGGGTCCATTCACTTGGTTGGGTGGCTTAGAATTTTATTTTTGATTTACAATATATTAATGAAATAGGTACCTCAGGTACAACACATGAGAAAGAATACAGTCTCTTCAAAATAGATTATAAAAGTTACTAAGCAACAACATATAGCAGAAAAAAAGAAATCTTTAGAAAGAGGAGAATCTGATTTATATGTATACTAGGGAAAGGAAATACCTGAATTATGAAGCAAGCACAGTAACAGGATATGGTCAGGTCATAGAAAAAAGAAATTAATGTATAAGTCTTTTAGGCTGACTGATGGTGCCATGGATGCCATGTTAAACTCTGTGACCTGCACATTCCAGATGAGTTCCTGGAAAATCTAAAGTAACTGGAAGGCCATAAAAAGAAGAAATGATTAACCCTTGAGGCACCTACTTAACTTTGAGATCTTCTCTATTGTTCCTTATTCCCAGCCTAACTGATAAAGCCACTGGACTTTGTAACCGACCTTGGTCAACCTCATGACTCAACATCCTATGACCCCCTCCCAGTTTGCAAAAAACCACCCTAAACTGTAACTTTCCACCCCCCACCCCAAACCTATAAAACCAACTCCTATCCCAATCGCCCTTCGCTGACACCCTTTACAGCCTCAGCCTGCCTGCGCCCAAGTGAATAAACAGCCATGTTGCTTACACAAAGCCTGTTTGGGGAGCCTCTTTATTCAGTGCACGCGTTTTAACAATTAACAGAAACTATTCCCGGGGAAGTCGAGACATTGGACTTACTAGATTAAGATGTTCGAAGATCTAAAAGAAACTATGGACAAATATCTAGAGGAAACAAGAAAAGTGATGTCTCAACAAATATAGAACATCAATACAGAGAAAAAAAAATTATAAAAAAGTACCAAAAAGAAATTCTGGAATTGAAAAATACAGTAACAAACATGAAAAAAATTTACTAGAGAGGTTCAATACCAGATTTGAGCAGGTAGAAGAAAAACTGTGTGCCAACTTAAAGATAGATCGATTGAACTTGTCTAGTCTTAAGAGCAGCAAGAAAAAATAATGAAGAAAATCAGAGTCTAAGAGAAATACCCTAAGGCACACCAATGTGGGTAAAAATCAAAGTCTCAGAAGGAGAAGAAACAACATTTGACTGAAAACTCACCAAATTTGATGAAAGACATGAACCTACATATCAAGCTCAAAGAATCTAAGTAGAGTAAATCCAAAAAGATCCATTACACAACAAATTACAATTAAACTGTGAAAAGACAAAGAAAATCTTGAAAGCAACCAGACAAAAGTAACTCATCACTTTACACAAGGAATCCTCAGTAACATTAACAGTTGATTTCTCATCACAAAGCATAAAGGCCTGAAGGGAGCAGGAGTTGTTTTTATTTTTTTGAGACCCCAATCTCACTCTATCACCCAGGCTGGAGTGCAGTGGTGCCATCTCAGCTCACTGCATCCTCCATCTCCCAGGTTCAAACGATTCTCTTGCCTCAGCCTCCTAAGTAGCTGGGATTACAGGCACATACCATCATGCCCAGATAATTTTTGTATTCTTAGTATAGACAGAATTTCACCATGTTGGTCAGGCTGGTCTCAAACTCCTGACCTCAAGTGATCCACCCACCTCGACCTCCCAAAGTGCTGGGATTACAGGTGTGAGCCACTGCTCCTGGCTGGACAATTTTTTAAGTGCTGGAAAAAAACCAAATTGCCAGCCAAGAATTCTATATATATAGCAGAACTATCATTCAAAAAAGAAAGAAAATAAATAAAAGAGATTCCCAGATAACAAAACCTAAGGGACACAAGGAAACCTGCTCAAAAGAAATGCTAAAGGAAGCCTTTTAGATTGAAATGAAGGAGGCGGGGAGGTGAAGGCAGGGGCCAGGTAGGGGAGGGAAGGAGAGAAGAAGGGAAGACAAATGCATGTAAAATTAACTACATAAGTAAATATAGAAGCCAGTATTTCTGTATTTTAAGTAATGCTTCTTTTTGTTTCCTTTATGATTTAGAAGACTAATGCATAAAACAATATTTATAACCTATGTTAATTTATGTTAATGAGTACATGGTGCATAAAGACAATTTGTGACAATATAAACAAGGGAACAGTGAAAGAGTTTTGTAGGCTACTGAAGACAAGATTATTATGAATTTAGGACATTAGTTATAATCACTGGGGTAATCACTAAGACAATAAGAAACGGTGGCTCAAGCCTGTAATCCCAGCACTTTGGGAGGCCGAGGCGGGTGGATCACGAGGTCAAGAGATCGAGACCATCCTGGTCAACATGGTGAAACCCCGTCTCTACTAAAAATACAAAAAATTAGCTGGGCATGGTGGTGCTTGCCTGTAATCTCAGCTTCTCGGGAGGCTGAGGCAGGAGAATTGCCTGAACCCAGGAGGTGGAGGTTGCGGTGAGCCGAGATTGCGCCATTGCACTCCAGCCTGGGTAACAAGAGCGAAACTCCTTCTCAAAAAAAAAAAAAAAAAAAAAAAAACAAACAAACAAAAAAAAAAAGACAATAAGAAACCTGCACATGAGTGTTTGTAACAGCTTTACACATAACTGCCAAAACCTGGAAGCAACCAAGAAGTCCTTACAGATGAATGAATACATAAATTACAGTATATCCACACAATAGAGTATTATTCAGCACAAAACCAAAAATGAGCTATTAAACCATGGAAAGACATGAAGGAAACTTAAATACATATTACTAAACTTAAATACATATTACTTAATTACATATTAAAAGACATGAAGGAAACTTAAATACATATTACTAAGTGAAAGAAAACAATGTGAAAAGGCTACATAATGTAAGATTCCAACTATATGACCATTCTGGAAAAGGCAAAACTATGGAGGCAGTAAGATCAGTGGTTGAGAGGAGTTCAAAATCTAGTGAAAGACCAGGCCTAGTAGCTCATGCCTGTAATCCCAGCACTTTGGGAGGCCAATGTGGGCAGACTGCTTGAGCCTAGGAGTCTAAGACCAGCCTGGGCAACACAGAGAAGCCCCGTCTCTACAAAAAAATAAATAAAATAAAATAAGCTGAGCATGGTGGTATGCACCTGTAGTCCCAGCTACTAGGGAGACTGAGGTGGGAGAATGTATATATATAATCTACCTTAAAAAAGGGAGCTACGAGGGAATAAAAAAAGGTAAGAGTAGAAGCTGGGCATAGTGGCTCACCCCTATAATCCCAACACTTTGAAAGTCCAAGGTGGGAAGATCGCTCGAGGCCAGGAATAGCCTGAACAGCACAGTGAGACCCTACTTGCAAAAAACTAAAAATTAGCTAGGCATAGTGGCACGTGCCTGTACTCCTAGCTACTCAGGAGGCTGAGGCAGGAGAATTTCTTGAGCCTAGATGTTTGAGGTTACAGGGAGCTATGATCACACCACTGTACTCCAGCCTGGGCAACAGAGAGAGATCCTGTCTCAAAAAAAAATGAAACAGAATAGAAATTTCAATCAAAACCTAAAGAAGGTAGTATTAAAACTCAGAGAAAAAAAAATAAACACTTGTAAAGAAGAAAAGAAAAACCAGCAAAATGACAGAAGTAAGCCCTTTTGTTGTATAATAATTTGGCTGGTTTTTTGTCCCTGGTTTCTGGAAGGCAGCCTCTAGTGAAAACCTCTGGAAATTCTCCTGGCGAAAGGAGTGCCTTTGTTATTCATAGTGGATACCTCAGACCACACCTGATAAGGTGACTCATAGTGGGCCTCTAGACAGTTTCAGGATGGGAGCTGGCCATGCCAGAAAGAGTGATCATACCTTTAGGGGGTTGAGGCTTTGAGCCACACATCAGCCTGGCCTCCTGCCCTAGGGAGGGGCAGAAGGCTGGAGACTGAATTCAATCATGTGGCCAATTATTCACCTGAATCACACCTATGTAACAAAGCCCCAGTGAAAACTTTGCATACCCAAAGCTCAAGTGAACTTCCTGGTTGGTGACAGACATTCATGTATTAGGAGGGTGATGTTTGAGATCCTCTCAGATCTTGTCCTTTGTGTTTATTTTCTTTTTGCTGCAGTGAGCCATGAAGGTACTAATTTGTATCCTTTATAATAAAAACGTAATCCTAAGTATAGAGTTTTCCTAGGTTCTATAATTTGTTCCAGCAAATTACTGAGCTGAGATGCTAGTAGAAATCCTGGAATCTGTAGACAGTTGGTCAGGAGAACATGTGGCCTCGGAAAGACCCTATGCTGCTTGCTTACAAAGTGAGGGCAGTTTTGTGGGGGACTCTGCTATAAAGCTATTAAGTTTAACCTACCTCTCAGTAGTTACCATCAGGATTATTACATCGTATGAGTAATTACTTTAAATGTTTCTCTTTCTTTCTTAGAGATGGAGTCTTGCTCTGTCACCCAGGTTGGAATGCAGTGGTTCAATCACAGCTCACTATAGCCTCAAACTCCTGGGCTTATGCAATTCTCTTGTCTCTGCCTCCGAGTAGCTGGGAATATAGGTGCATGCAACCTCACCTGGATAGCTGTCTTAAACTATTAAATTAAAAAGCTGAGACTGGCCAGATATGGGGACTCACACCTGTAATCCCAGCTCTTTGGGAGGCCAAGGCAGGCAAATGACTTGAGGCCAGGAATTCAAGACCAGTGTGGTGATCATGGTGAAACCCTGTCTCTACTACAAATACAAAAATTGGCCAGGTGCAGTGGCACATGCCTGTAATCCCAACTACTTGGGAGGCTGAGGCACAAGAATTGCTTCAACCTGACAGTGGGAAGCTGCAACGAGAGTGAGACTCTGTCTCAAAAAAAAAAAAAATAGAGACTGACGGGATGGATCTTATAAAACAGGATACATCTAAGAGACTCATTTGAACCCAAAGGCAAAGCCAAAAAAAGTGGGGGTAGCTGTTCTAAGACCAGACAAAACAGACTTTAAATTAAAAATTGTTACAGGAGGCTGGGCGTGGTGGCTCATGCCTGTAATCCCAGCACTTTGGGAGGCTGAGGCAGGCAGATCATGAGGTCAAGAGATCGAGACCATCCTGGCCAACATGGTGAAACCCTGTCTCTACTAAAAAATACAAAAACTAGTTGGGTGTGGTGGCGTGTGCCTGTACTCCTAGCTACTCAGGAGGCTGAGGCAGGAGAATTGCCTGAACCCAGGAGGCAGAGATTGCAGTGAGCAGAGATTGCACCACTGTACTCCAGCCGGACGCCTAATGACAAACAAGACTCTGCCTCAAAAATTGTTATAGGAGACAAAGAAGGACATTATAAAGGAGTTAAGGTAGAGATAAGGAGTCAATTCATCTAGAAGATGTAAAAATTGTAAACATACATGAACCTAGCAACAGAGCCCACAAATATATGAAACAAAAATTTACATAAATGAAGGGAAAATATAGAATGTTCTACAGAAACAGTTAGACATACTACCACACTTCCAATAACGGAACCAATAGAACATGATCAAAAAAGAATGAAAGAAAGAAAAATAGTAAGTGTTGGTGAGGATTTGGAGATACTGAAACCCACTTTATACATTACTGTTAGAAGCATAAAATGATATAAATGCTGTGAAGAATAGTTTGACAGTTCCTCAAAATCTTAGACATAACTGCCTTATGACCTAGCAATTACACTCCTAAGAATATACCCCCAAATTGAAAACAAATGTTCAAGCAAAAACCTGCACATAAGTGTTCATAGCACTACTTACAATAGTCAAAAGGTAGAAAGAACCCATATGCTTGACAAATACATCAACCAAATATGGTAAAGGTTGAGTATTCCTTATCTGAAATGCCTGGGCCCAGAAGTATCTTAGATTTTGGAATGTTTATATTATACATACCAGTTAAGCATCCCTAATCTGGAAATCTGAAATCCCAAATCCAAAATACTTCAAAATGAGAATTTCCTGTGAGCATCATGTTGGGTGCACAAAAGGTTTTTGAATTTTGGGATATTCCCACAAGCGGAATACTATTCAGACATTCAAAGTGACTGAAGTACTGATACACACTATAACATGAATGAAGCTTGAAAACAATATGCTTTTACTGATTGAAAACACTAAGTAAAAGAAGCCAGGCAGAAAAGGTCACAAATTATATAATTTCTATCTAGAATAAACTTATCTGTAGAGACAGACAATTAGTAGCTGCTAGCAGTTGGGAAGAAGAGGAAATGGGGAGTGACTGCTTAACAGTCATGGGTTTCCTTTTGGGGTGGTGAAAATGCTTTGAAACTAGGTAGTGGTGATGGTCACACAACATTGTGAATATACTAAATACTTCCAAATCTAATAAAATCAAAATGGTTAAAACAATACATTTTATTCTATGTGTATCTTATCATCATTTAAAAAAATTATGCACAGGTTTTTCTTTCAATTACTAAACCAGAACCAAATACAGACAAAAATACACACAAAAAACAAAGGATATACAGTACATACCTGTTAATGCTGCTGGTTTGGATAGTGTACTATATTGATTTTGTGTAGATATCATACTTTGACGTGGACTTAGTGTTGGTGATGCAACAAGTGAAAGTTCTTCAATAATAACACTGCTTTTGGGATGATTCTTGGGGAGTTCATTTAATCTTTGCTCTAATGAATACTTTAAAAGGTCCAACTTCTGACTCGATTCATTAAATCTTGCTTGAGCCTTGCACAGAGAAAAGACAATTGTTGTCACTTAAATAATCACATACTTTGAATAATGCATTTATTAAACCAAATAAAAATTTTTATTTAAAATTACTTCTGAAAGTGCTTTTCTGTCTGTTACTTTTCCTGAGCCAAGTAATTTCATTACATTCTTTGCACCTTCTGCTACTGCAAACTCTATCCTAAAATGATGCCTTAATTCTTCCATCCGAAGTTCAAGAGGACTTATCACAGGTTTTGCTAGAAGGGAAAAAAAAATTTAATTGCACCATTTATTTGGCTTTCTAATTTGTAGTGATTAAAATTGTGAAAAGAAATGAATTATTATAACATTACAGTAAGTTAGTTCCTACATCAATAAACACTAAAATAAGAATAGTTGATATATGTTAAAATACAGAGCCTTTCATTTTTGTCATTACACATCTAAATTACAAATCTGAAAAAAAGATTTTAGAACTGAAAGATATCCAAATATTATAACATTGGGAGACTGAAAGTTTCTACTCCTACTCTTAGCAACTAGCTGTAAAGATTTCTTCTGGAATTAAACAAGAAAACAAAGCCATAATCTTAAACAGGAAACAGAATTTTTTAAAAAATAAAGATTGATTAGAAGTATCTGATAATCTATTTAAATGAAGAGATACTTTCTAGATCAATATCTTCTTGAAACATAAGGGCCAAATATCTAAAAGCATTTATCCAACTAAAGAGTGTAAAACTCAAGATGGAAAAAAAAAAAAAGAGTAATAATAATGCTTCCTCCCCCTTAACTGTGAACCACTGCCCTGTTCCTACATACGATTATTTAGCACCATACGCTCATAAGAAGAAGGACAATTTATTCCATCACCATTATCAAAAGCCAATTCATTAGTCTGGACTGCCTGAAGAATCTGCATTCGTATTACTTCTATTTTTGTCTTGCTGTCCTGGAGCAGTTGCTGAGCTGTACCATGGAGTTTCCGATCCTATTTAAAAAATAAGTTTGAAAAATAAAGCAAATAAAGGGACAAATGAAACATTTTCATATCTTCTAAACAGATCAAGTGATATATCAGCAAGTGAAAAACAGCATTAAAAGAACTGTTAGCATTATAATAATAATCTTATAGATTTACAAAAAAAGAGCCATAAAACTTACAGGGTAAAGTTTGTGGAAAAACAATTCCATTAGTTAAGACAGTATGGGAGAAAAGTAAATATTACGGCTATGTGTTTTTTTAATTTATTTTTTATTGTATATATTTGTGGTGTACATGATGGTTTGGTATATATACACATAGTGAAATGATTATTACAGTCAAACAAATTTACCAATCCATCACCCTCTACAGTTACTCGTTTTTATGTGTATGGTTTTATGTGTACCAAAATCTATTCTCTTAGCATATTTTCAGTATATAATATTAACTACAGTCCATGCTATATATTAGATCTCTGTACTTACTCATCCTACCTAACTCTAAATATGTACCTTTTGACCTACTTCTCCCCATTTCTTCTATTGCTGGTAACTGTATTTTACTCTCTATTTATTCAGTTTTGTTATTATTATTTTTTTGATTCCACAGATAAGTGAGATCATACAGCATTTCTCTTCCTGTGTCTGGCTTATTTCACTTTGTATAATGTCCTCTGGGTTCACCCATATTGTCAATGTGGCAGTATCCCCCTGCCCGCTTCTTTTTTGAGATGGAGTCTCGCTCTGTTGCCAGGCTGGAGTGCAGTGGTGTGATCTTGACTCACTGCAATCTCCGCCTCCTGGGTTCAAGCAATTCCCCTGCCTCAGCTTCCCAAGTAGCTGGGACTACAGCTGCGCACCACCACACCCAGCTAATTTTTTATAGTAGATACGGGGTTTCACCATATTGGCCAGGATGGTCTCGATCTCCTGAACTCGTGATCCACCTGCCTCAGTCTCCCAAAGTGCTGGAATTACAGGTGTGAGCCACCGTGCCTGGCCAGTATCCCCCTTTTTAAAGCTGAACAATATTTCATTGTGTATATACATATATATATGCGTGTGCATGTGTGCGCATGCGCATGCACGCGCGCGCGCGCGCACACACACACACCCGCACACAGTATCTTTATCCATTTATCTGCTAACAGATACTGTAGGTTTGAATCTTATTACTATTTTTTTTTTTTTTTTTTTTTGAGAGACAGTCTCGTTCTGTCACCCAGACTGGAATTGCAGTGGCGCCGTCTCTGCTCAATGAACCTCTGCCTCCCGGGTTTGTGGGAGTCTGCCTCAGCCTCCCGAGTAGCTGGGATTATAGGCACCTGCCAACATGCCCAGCTAATTTTTATATTTTTGTAGAGTTTCACCATGTTGGCCAGGTTGGTCTTGAACTCCTGACCTCAGTTGATCCACCTGCCTCGGCCTCCTAAAGTGCTGGGATTACAGGCAGGAGCCACTGTGCCTGGCCTTATTACTATTTTTTAAAAAATCAAAATCCAAATTCACATTTGTAATTTTCTCGTCTTTGCTTTACATAAAATGAATTTTCCTTTACTATGATCAATAACTCTCAGACTCAGAAACATAGTATAAAATGAATGCCTTCATGATTAAACCTAAAAACCTAATCACAGATAGTATTTGTGTTCCAATTAATTATTCGAAGAGAGGTAGAAAACAGCATATGTCAACCGGTGACAATGAGAAAGGTCCCTAGAAACACTTTAATGTCAAAAAATGAGACCTTCTTAATAAAGCTGGGGAGAAAGTTATAGTATACAGACTTCTGTCATCTCTTAAGATTTCAAAAAGAAAAGAAGCTCTGAATTAAGTGAAATAATATTAATGCCTGATGTGGTCTGGACATCTGTCCCTCCAAATCTTATTTTGAAATGTATTCCCCAGTGTCTGGAGCAAGACCTAGTGGGAGGTATTTAGTCACAAGGACAGATCTCTCATGAATTGCTTGGTGCTACCCTCATGGTATGAGTAAGTTCTCATTCTATGAGTTCACCATGGTTGTTGAGCTGGTTTAAAAGTCTGGCACTTCCTCCTCTCTCTCTTGCTAGTTCTCTCTAACCAGGTGACACATTGGCTGCCCTTCATCTACCATCATGACTGTCAGCTTCCTGAGGTCCTCAACAGAAGCACACGCCAGCGCTATGCTTCCTGTACAGTCTGCAGAACTGTGAGCCAAAATAAGTCTCTTTTCTTCATAAATTATTCAGCCTCAGATATTCCTTTACAGGAACACAAATGAACCAATCAATGCAATGTCATACCTTTGTTTAGTTCCAGTAACACTGAATGTGAGTGACAGAAGGAATTGTATGCCAAATAATGACCTACTTAAAGATGTCAATGTCCTAAGCCTCAGCACCTTGTTAATGTTACCTTACATGGCAAAGGAGATTTAAGGTAGCAATTGGAATTAACATTGTAAATCACTTGACCTTAAAATACAGAGATTATCCTTGATTATCCAGACAGGCCCCATTGTAACCACAAGGGTCCTTAAATGTAGAAAAGGGAGGAAGAAGAGGTCAGTGATGTGATGTGAGAAAAACTAGACCTGCTATTGCTGGCTTAGAAGACAAAGGAAGAGAATCAGGAGCCAAGAAGTGTGAGTAGCCTCCAGCAGCTGGAAAAAACAAGGAAATATTCTGCCCTATATCCTCCAAAAGGGAATGCAGTCCTACCAACACCTTGATTTGAGCTTAGTAAGATCCACTTCAGACAAAATAACTGCAAAATTTTAAGATAATAAATTTGTTGTTTTATGCCACTAAGTTTGTGATAATTTGTTATAGTAGCTATAGAAAACTAAGAAAATTTAAAAAGAAATATCAAAAGTTAATGGCACCTCCCGTTTTTAGAGTTGTATTAGTTGTCAAAGACTGGTATCCACACACACACACACACACACACACACACACACACACACAAATTGATTAAGCATCACGTTAGAAAGCACTTATTCATAAGAAAGGACAATCTTTGCACATTATTTAAGCATCTCCATTTTTAATCACAAAGACAATCAGTAATATTTTGGAAATAAAATAGCATACAATCAACCTGTATTTTCCTAAAGACTCACGTCTCTTAGAACCCAAGAGACAGGCTTGTTGATGGTAGTATTACTTCAATAAATCAAATACACTCTCTATGACCCTGAATAAAGAAGAAGATAAAGACTGGAAATAAGGGGAATAAAAGTAAGCTGAAAAACTCTGTTGAATACCAAACTCAGGTTAATAATACCATGGAGGAAAAATAACTGCAAATTTACGAAATTTGTAACTTGTTCTTCTATTTGTTTCATATTCCCAAAGTCAGTCATTTAGAAAATAGCTTCTGGCCAGATTGCTGCATAATGACATTTAGGTCAACAATGGACTACATATACCTATGTTTAGACATATTTAGATACGCAAGTGCTTACTATTGTGTTACAATTACCTACAGTATTCAGTATAGTTACATGCTGTTACCACGGCCTAACTGCAATAGGCTATGCTATATAGCCTAGCACTATTTAGATTTGTGTAAGTACACTCTTATGTTATCTGTACAATGATGAAATCGCCCAGTGATGCAGTTTGCAGAATGTATCCCTGTTGTAATGCAATACATGACTGTATTTCTTTGCAATTAGACTAGAGTAAAAGTATTCCAAAGCTCATAATTTAATGGGATAAATGTATTTTGCAATCAGACAGACTTAAGCCCAAATCTTATTATATATAAACTTGGACAAATTATCTATTTTTTGAAAGCCTTAGTTTCTTGCATAAACTATGTAAATGGGGAGACCACTATCTTAAATATAAAACTTTTGTAAGTATTAAACTAAAATTATATTACCTAGCACTTAATTGGCATTAAAATGTTCTCTCTTTTAGGACAATAAAAATAATGAGTAAGTGTCTTATTTCAATGAAGTTCTAATGTAAAAGTATAAATATTAAGTAAACAATATCATATTACTCTTCAGTTAAGCTACTTCTTTTATTATTTCATTGTCATGCAAAATGACAGTAGTTCCATCATTTTACTTCTTTGGAAATACTCCTTTCTTCACTGTTTCAGTTCAACATGCAAGAAACAGCACTTGTACGTATTTTATTTTAAAACTAACTGATTTTTCCCACAGAAATTTCTGGAGGATTTGCACAGATGTCAAAGTATGATGAAATTTTTTAAACAGACTTTGGATGTTATCACAGGCAATATACAGTTATTACATATCAGTTTTATGTTTTCAGGCATTCAATGGAATTTTTATTGAGCACATAATATGTACAAGGCAAGAGATAAGGTGGGTCTGCAGTATATGGACTGGTCTACATATTGGAGAAATACTGACTTTTATGTTGATAAAAACTTTGGGAAGGTTTTTACATATATTAGGTTGAACTACATGAAAATGTCAATGTCTGACTGATTTTGAACTAAAAAACAGCAATTTTTATATGGCTCAATCTAATAGACTAAAGTAGTGAACTATTAGTAACTAGCATTCAACAATGCTAGTAATTGTATTTGGAATAAATATTTTATAATTATAAAAATAACTAAAAATTTATACTGTTTTCAAATTATATGTTTGTTATTTTACAAAAAAATAACATTTTGTTTCGAAAGCTATAGTGGGACATTATAACACATCACATCAAACAGACAACTTTCAAATAAGCCAATCATTGTTATTATCAGTACCATCTAGGTAATAAATAAACCAATCGTTCTTTTTTCATCATATGTTTATAATAAAGTAACATATGGGAAGTAAGCCACAAATTACATGCCAGACTCAGTGAAAATACAAATATTAATTAGAATGCTTACCCTATGAAGCTTATAATTTGATATAAGATATATAAATGATTATAACATGCACTAGGAAGTTAAAAGCAGCCAAAGAAAATTTCAAAGAAATGTGGAATCAGGCCAGGAACAGCAGCTCATGCCTGTAATCCCAGCACTTTGGGAGGCCAAGGTGGGCAGATCACTTGAGGTCAGGAGTTCAAGACCAGCCTGGTTAACATGGTAAAACCCTGTCTCTACCAAAAATATAAAAAATTAGCCAGACATGGTGGCGCCCACCTGTATTCCCAGCTATTCAGGAGGCTGAGGCATGAGAATCATTTGAACTTGGGAGGTGGAAGCTCCAGTGAGCCAAGATTACATCACTGCACTCCAGCCAGGACGACAGAGTGAGACCCTGTCTCAAAAAAAAAAAAAAAAAAAAAAAAAAAAAGTGTAATCAATTTTTGTTGAGGAAATCCATAAAGGTTTCCTGGGTTATTATAATAAATAAGTTCAGCATATGTCAAGACTGGAGAATTTCTCATGTTAAGTGCTCTTTCAACAACAAGAAAAATAAAAACAAACTCCCACTAAAGAACACAGGGGCACTTTTGGAAGTAACTTGATTGTTGTGATGGTATCACATGTGCATAAATATGTATACAAATATCCAAACCAACTGAAATGTATAACTAAATATGTGCAACTTTTTTCTATTATCAATTAGATCTCAAAGCTTAAACAAACAAGACTGGAGGACTGGGGCTTAGGGAGACCTGGATGGACAGTCTGGTATATCTATAGGTAGAATCTTGGGGAACCCTTAAAACTGATACAAGATGCTAGAAAGAACCCCAAATTTTGATAAATACCTTGGTTTATCACCTGAATATAAAAACAGGAGACATGTCTTTTTTTTTTTTGAGATGGAGTCTTACTCTGTCACCCAAGCTGGAGTGCAATCTCGGCTCACCTCTGCCTCCTGGGTTCAAGTGATTCTATAAACAGGAGACAGTGGCTCACACCTGTAATCCTTGCACTTTGGGAGGCCCAGGCAGGCATATCACTTGAGGCCAGGAGTTCGAGACCAGCCTGACCAACATGGCAAAACCCTGTCTCTAATAGCAATACAAAAAAAATTAGTCAGGCATAGTGGCATGCGCCGGTAATCCCAGCTACACGGGAGGCAGGCTGAGGCAGGAGAGTCACTTGAATTTAGGTGGCAGAGGATGCAGTGAGCAGAGATTGTGCCACTGCACTTGAGGAACCTAAGTGACAGAGTGAGACTCCATCTCAAAAAAAAAAACCCAAAACGACAACAAAAACAAAAGATATGTGTTTAATATGTCTTATCAAGTCCCCAGAGATCATTCCGAAGTGGGGGGGGGAATCAATTATGCTGCTTAATGCCACACTACCAAATAAGGAAATAGCAAGCTATACTATTTATGTAACAGGGTAACATTAACTGCATCCCATGCCTCAGATCTTTGTACTGACAATAAAAACATGTTAATCATAAAAGGGATAATATGAGAATAATTATAGTATACACAGATATAAAATAAGAAAAAGAACAATGTGTAAATTATGGGCCAAAAGAAGATAAATGGCCATGAATGGGCAGCAAAGCAGAGTCCATTGTTTTAACAAATACTTATTGAGTATTTGCAGCAAAATATTTCAATGTAGTGTGTTTTAGGTACGGAAGATATGTTGATAACCAAGATAATGTCTCTGCCTGCATGAAATTTATATTCTAATGCCGAAAACTGATGACAAAAAAATTGATCACATAAATTGTAATTTAAGGTAGTGGTAATACAATAAAGAGATAAGACCCAGAGGTTGCTATTTATCTTAGTATAGCAGCGAAGAGCTTGCTGAGATGGTAGTATCCAAGTAGATGACTTAATGAATGAGAAAGTCACCAAAGTACTTGGGAGAACAGATATCCAGGCAAGGATATAGCCAGTGCAAAAGCCCTGAGGTAAGAGTGCTTGCTATGTTTAAGGGACAGAAAAGAAGCTAGTGTAACTAGAGTGTAATGAGAGAGGAAGGTATTTTAGAAGATGAGATCAGAAGCTATGGGTTTTCAGTCGGGGTGAGAACTTTGGATTTTGTAGTAAATATGAGGGAAAACCATGGGAGGGTTTTGAAGCAGGAGGGTGAAACTATCTGACTAATTTTAAAAGGACAGTTCCAATTATAACATGCAGGAGGGTAGTAATTTCATCATGCAGAATCCAATAACCAGAGTTCTGTTGACAATTTTTACCGCCAAACTGAATTAATCATTCCTGTCCCTAAATCTGCTCCTGCTCATGAATTCTCTATCATTGTGAAGGGGACCATAATTCATCAGACTGTCCACATAACCAATCTAAGAATAATCTTTGACTCAGCCTCCTTCCTCATATCCAAGATACCAAAAGTATGACTCTTATCTTCACTATTTTCACTGCTATTACAAGAGAAAGGAAATTATTTAGCCTGGACTACTTTGAAAACCTATTTAAACTTGCTGCTTGCATATATGGCCTTCTTTAGTTAATTATTGAAGTCTGAGCAGGATGGATGTGAACTTTCTAAACTTGAAATCTGACTGTGCATATTCCCTGCTAAAAGTCTTTTGGCAGCTCCACCTATCTTGTAAGATAATCACAAATGCTTATTTCTGTGCAAACTACCATACAACCTGGTTTCTCTTTAAGTTGTTACACCTCTCACCATGCCTCACCTACTTAAAACTCCACTGATAGGGAAGGCAAAGAAGTCCTATTGGAATCACCCGGAGGACTTTTCCCTAACACAATATGTCTTTCTGGAGATTCAGATTTGTTTCCCTACGGCTTTTAATTGAAAATGACTGCTAGAGTTGACAACTCTTACTATCAGAAGTACATTCTACCTACCCTCAGATATGTTAGGTAAGAAATATGCTAAGAACTTGTGCTATAGCCACAGCAAATCACTTTCATTTCTTAGAACAAGCCAGGCTATTCCAAAGCTCCTTACTATGTATATACTGCATTCAACCATACTGCCATCTCTGAAAAGTAATTTCTTATTTAATAAATGACAGATTGTCTTTCAAATATCATACTAAAACTTAAAAGATTTATTCTGGCAGTCAAATGCTTCTTCTTCACTGTGCCTCCAAAGTCAGTCAAACCAATCACTATTACACACTGTAACTATTTACATGTGATATATCTCCTTTTAAGATAGTGAATCTCTTAAAAGATTCTATTATCTACTGAGTACCTACTATGTAATAAGGCAACATCTTTATTACACTTATACCCGAGAACCTGGCATAATGGCTCTCTTAACTTTTAACTAAATCTTTAATGAATATATTCATATTCCACATAATTTCAATTTATACTTTTCCCTAATCTAAAATGATATACTTTGACCCTTTGAAAAGTTTACAGATGAAAAATGAAAACAGTTAAGGTGGACTCCAGACAGAAATAACTGGCAGGCCTATCTCAGAAGACTATAGTAGTTGCAAATAGGCTTTAGACCTCCATTTGAGTCCTCTTCAAATAAATCTTCTAATTAAAAATAAAAAGCTACGGAAAATTGACACACTTGTTTTAACAGGATGCTCACAGCCTTGTTCATTTTGGACCTGTGGCTGTTTTAGGTAATCTATTTGTTTTACTTTTCGTATGTCTATACCTCTGTTCAACTTAGAGCAGTGGTTTGTATTCTTTGTGGATTAAAGAACACTTTGAGAATGAAGTGTAACCTACAGTCCTTTCATTCATACAACTATAAACATACCTAATCACTTTTCCTATAACCTCAAACATTTCATAAACCCCTCCAATTAATCCATCAACCCAGATTTAAAAACTTTACTCTGAAGGGCAGTAGCAGGGTTAATTTAATTTAAAAATGTGGATGGCCCTTTAGGAGCAACTCAGGATTGCAGCTCCCAGTGAAAGCGCAGAGGGTGAGTGGACTCCGCATTTTCAGATGGATCTTTATTGCCCACAGACCTGGAGATCCCCAGGTGGAGGAGCCCCACAGGTCACCAGCATGGCTGTTTTGGCTGGCGTGGCGGCTCTCCGTACAAAATAAACTGCTCTGGTTGCCCTTTTAAGCTGGCAATTGAAGCTCCAGGAAGGCAGATTCACCCATTCATCTGATTAAATGGGTCTGAAACAGGGAGCCATTCTAGGAGACTCCCGGGCAGCACTGTTGTTTCAGCCAGCGCAGTGGGTCGCCGTATGGGAAATCACACAGATCCCGGTGCCTTTTCAGCAGGCGACTGGAACACCTGGGAGAGAGTCAACCGTTCAACTTAAAAAAAAAAAAAAAAAAAAAAAAAACGGGCTCTGAGGCAGGGAGCCAGGTGATCAGGCTCGGCGGGTACCACCCCCACAAAAACAAACAAGCAAAAAACCAGCAATTGGAAACGTTTGGGGTTGAGAGTTTCACGGCAAGCACAGCTGAACCCAGGATGGTGCAGCTCAATGTGGAAGGGGCGTCTGCCATTACCGAGGCACTCCACCCCTATGGAGGTAGTCTGCCATTGCTGAGGCAGCCTGCCACTGCCTAGGCAACCCGCCATAACAGAGAGAGTCCGCAATTACAGAAGCAGGCCACCACTGCCGAGGCAGTTCTAACCACACCCATATAAACAGAACTGCAGGGAAGCTCACACAGCAGCAGGGCAGAGCCGACAGCAGGGCGAAGCCCAAAGCAGATTAGCAAAGCCTCTGCAGGCAGACAGTGACTAGGCTGCCTCCTTGCTGGGCAGGGCAGCCCTGGGGAAAAAAAAAAAGGCAGCAGCACAACAGATACTCATAAAGCCCTAACTCCCCAAGACAGAGCACCTGGGCAAAAAAAGGGGGTTTATGAGTTCTCCTGCAGCAGACTTAAACGTACCTGCCTAGCAGCTCTGAATGAACAACAGAGTTCACAGCTCAGCATTTGACCTCCTATAAAGAACAGACTGTCTCCTCAAGCAGCTCCCTGATGCCCGTATAGCCAAAGAGTCACCTCAAAAAGGACTGATCAGACTGACAGTTGGCGGCATCATTCTGGGACAAAAATAGCAGAAGAAGAAACTGGTAGCAACCCTTACTATTCTGCAGCTGCTGCAGGTGATCCCCAGGCAAGCAGGGCCTGGAGTGGACCTCAGCAGTCTTACAGCAGAGGGGCCAGACTGTTAGAAGAAAAACTAAGAAACAGAAATAACTTCATCATCAACATTCTAGACATCCACTCAGAGACCCAATCTGAAAATCAGCAACTACACAGAAGAAAGGAGGATAAATCCAGAAAGATGGAAAGAAACCAGCGCAAAAAGGAGGAAAACACCCAAAACCAGAAGACCTCTCCTCCTACAAGGGATCCAACTCCTCACCAGCAAGGGAGCAAAGCTGGATGGACAATGAGTGTGATGAAATGACAGAATCAGACTTCAGAAGGTGGGTAATGAGAAACGTGAGCTAAAAGAACATGTTCTAACCCAATGCAAAGAAACTAAAAACCTTAAAAAAAGATTTGATGAAATGATAACAAGAATGGACAACTTAGAGAGGAATATAAGTGAATTGATGGAGCTGAAAAACACAACACGAGAATTTCGTGAAGCATGCACAAGTTTCAACAGCCGAATTGACCACGCAGAAGAAAGGAGATCAGAGGTCGAAGATCAACTCAATGAAATAAAACGAGAAGGCAAAATTAGATAAAAAAGCGCAAAAAGGAATGAACAAAGTCTCCAAGGAATGTGGGACTATGTGAAGAGATCTAATCTACGTTTGATAGGTATACCTGTATATCAGAAAGAGAATGAATCCAAGCTAGAAAATACTATTCAGGATATTATCCAGGAAAACATCCCTAACCTAGCAAGGCAAGCCAATATTCAAGTCCAGGAAATATAGAGAACACCACAAAGATATTCCTCAAGAAGAGCAACCCCAAGGCACATAATCGTCAGATTCACCAGCGTTGAAACGAAGGAGAAAATGCTAAGGGCAGCCAGAGAGAAAGGTCGGGTTACCCACAAAGGGAAGCCCATCAGACTCACAGCAGATCTCTTGGCAGAAACCCTACAAGCCAGAAGAGAGAGGGGGCCAATATTCAACATCCTTAAAGAAAAGAACTTTCAACCCAGAATTTCATATCCAGCCAAACTGAGCTTCATAAGTGAAGGAAAAATAAAATCCTTTGTGAACAAGCAAGTACTCAGAGATTTTGTCACCACCAGGCCTGCTTTACAAGAGCTCCTGAAAGAGGCACTATACATAGAAAGGAACAACCAGTACCAGCCACTCCAAAAACATACCTAATGGTAAAGAACATCAACAAAATGAAGAATCTGCATCAACTAACGGGCAAAACAGCCAGCTAGCATCAAAATGGCAGTATCAAATTCACACATAACAATATTAACCCTAAATGTAAATGGGCTAAAGGCACCAATCAAAAGACACAGACTGGCAAAATGGATAAAAAGCCAAAACCCATCGGTGTGCTGTATCCAGGAAACCCATCTCACATGCAAGAATACACAAAGGCTCAAAATAAAGGGATGGAGGAAGATTTACCAAGCAAATGGAGAGCAAGAAAAAGCAGGAGTTGCATTCTCATCTCTGATAAAATAGGCTTTGGAGAAACAAAGATCAAAAGAGACAAAGAAGGTCATTACATAATGGTAAAAGGATCAATACAAAAAGAAGAGCTAACGATTCTAAATATATATGGACCCAATGCAGGAGCACCCAGATATATAAGGCAAGTTCTTAATGACTTACAAAGAGACGTAGACTCCCACACAATAATAGTGGGAGACTTTAACACTCCACTGTCAATATTAGACAGATCAACCAGACAGAAAATTAACAAGGATATCCAGGACTTGAACTCAGACCTGGAACAAGCAAACCTGATAGACATTTACAGAACTCTCCACCCCAAATCCACAGAATATACATTCTTCTCAGCACCACATCACATCTACTCTAAAACTGACCACATAATTGGAAGTACATCACTCCTCAGCAAATGCAAAAGAACAGAAATCATAACAAACAGTCTCTCAGACCACAGTGCAATCAAGTTAGAACTCAGAATTCAGAAACTAACTCAGAACCGCACAGCTTCATGGAAACTGAACAACTGGCTCTTGAATGTTGACTGGATAAACAAAGAAATGAAGGCAGAAATAAAGAAGTTCTTCAAAACCAACGAGAACGAAGACACAACATACCAGAATCTCTGGGACACATTTAAAGCAGTCTTTAGAGGAAAATATATAGCAATAAGTGCCCTCATGAGAAGAGTGGAGATATCCATAATAGACACCCTATCGTCAAAATTGAAAGAGCTAGAGGAGCAAGATCAAAAAAACTCAAAACCTAGCAGAAGACAAGAAATAACTAAGATCAGAGCAGAACTGAAGGAGATAGAGACACGAAAAACCCTTCAGAAAAATCAATAAATCCAGGAGCTGGTTTTTCGGAAAGATCAACAAAATAGATCATTAGCCAAATTAATAAAAAAAATAAAAAATAAAAAAAAAAAAGCAGAGAATAACCAAATAGATGCAATAAAAAACAATAAAGGGGAAATCAGCACAGATTCCACAGAAATTCAAACCATCATCAGAGAATATAACAAACAACTCTATGCACACAAACTACTAAACCTGGAAGAAATGGATAAATTCCCGGACACTTGCGTCCTCCCAAGCCTAAACCAGGAAGAAGTGGAACCCATGAATTGACCAATAACAAGATCTGAAGTTGAGGCAGCAATTAAGAGCCTACCACACAAATAAAGCCCAGGTCCAGATGGGTTCACAGCCAAATTCTACCAGAAACACAAAGAGGAACTGTTACCATTCCTTCTGAAACTATTCCAAATAATCCAAAAAAAGGGAATCCTTCCCAAATCATTTTATGAGACCAACATCATCCTGATACCAAAACCTGGCAGAGACTCAACAAGAAAAGAAAACTTCAGGCCAATATCCATGATGAACATATATGCAAAAATCTTCAATAAAACACTGGCAAGCCGAATGCAACAGCACATCAAAAAGCTTATCCACCATGGTCAAGTAAAATTCATCCCGGGGATGCAAGGCTGGTTCAACACACGGAAGTGCATAAACCTAATTCACCATATAAACAAAACCAAAAACAAAAACCACATGATTATCTCAATCGATGCAGAGAAGGCCTTTGACAAAATTGAACAGTCCTTTATGCTAAAAACCCTCAATAAACTCGGTACTGACAGAACATATCTCAAAATAATAAAAGCTGTTTATGACAAACCATCATACTGAATGGGCAAAAACTGGAAGCGTTCCCTTTGAAATCTGGCACTAGACAAGGATGCCCTCTCTCACCATTCCTATTCAATATAGTACTGGAAGTTCTAGCCAGAGCGATCAGGCAAGAAAAAGAAATAAAGGGTATTCGAATAGGAAAGCAGAAAGCCAAATTGTCTCTATTTGCATATGACATGATAGTATATCTAGAAGACTCCATCGTCTCAGCCCAAAACCTCCTGAAACTGATAAGCAACTTCAGCAAAGTCTCAGGATACAAAATCAATGTGCAAAAATCACAAGCATTCCTATACACCAATAACAGACTTAAAGAGAGCCAAATCAAGAACGAACTGCCATTCACAATTGCTACAAAGAGAATAAAATACCTCGGAATACAACTAACAAGGAACGTAAAGGACCTCTTCAAGGAGAACTACAAACCACTGCTCAACGAAATAAGAGAGGACACAAACAGATGTAGAAACATTCCATGTTCATGGTTAGGAAGAATCAATATCGTGAAAATGGCCATACTGCCCAAAGTCATTTACAGATTCAACGCTATCCCTATCAAGGTACCAATGACCTTCTTCACAAAACTGGAAAAAACCACCTTAAATTTCATATGGAATCAAAAGAGAGCCTGCATAGCCAAGTCAATTCTAAGTAACAAGAACACAGTGGGAGGCAACACACTACCGGTACGGTACTGGTACCAAAAGAGAGATATAGACCAATGGAACAGAACCGGAGGCATCGGAGACAACACAACATATCTACTACCATACAATCGTTGATAAACCAGACAAAAACAAGCAATGGGGAAAGGATTCCCTGTTTAATAAATGGTGTTGGAAAAACTGGCTAGCTATGTGCAGAAAGCAGAAACTGGACCCCTTCCTGACACCTTACACTAAAATTAACTCCAGACAGATTAAAGGCTTAAACATAAGACCTAACACCATAAAAACCTTAGAAGAAAATCTAGGCAAAACCATTCAGGACATAGGAGTAGGCAAGGACTTCATGACCAAAACACCAAAAGCATTGGCAACAAAAGCCAAAATAGACAAATGGGACCTAATCAAACTCCACAGCTTTTGCATGGCAAAAGAAACAGTCATTAGAGTGAATCGGCAACCAACAGAATGTGAAAAAATTTTTGCAGTTTACCCATCTGACAAAGGGCTGATATCCAGAACAGATTTACAAGAAAAAAACAAACAAGCCCATTCATAAGTGGGCAAAGAATATGAACAGATACTTTACAAAAGAAGACATATATGGGGCCAACAAACATGAAAAAATGCTCATCATCACTGGTCATTAGAGAAATGCAAATCAAAACTACATTGAGATACCATCTCACGCCAGTTAGAATGGTGATCACGAAAAAATCTGGAGACAACAGATGCTGGAGAGGATGTGGAGAAATAGGAACGCTTTTACACTGCTGGTGGGAGTCTAAATTAGTTCAACCATTGTGGAAGACAGTGTGGTGATTCCTGAAGGACCTAGAAATAGAAATTCCATTTGACCCAGCAATCCCATTACTGGGTATATATCCAAAGTATTATAAATTGTTCTAGTATAAGGACACATGCACACAAACGTTCACTGCAGTACTGTTTACAATAGCAAAGACCTGGAATCAACCCAAATGCCCATCGATGATAGACTGGACAGGGAAAATGTGGCACATATACACCATGGAATATTATGCAGCAATCAAAAACAATGAGTTCGTGTCCTTTGTAGGGACATGGATGAAATTGGAGAACATCATTCTCAGCAAACTGACACAAGAACAGAAAATGAAATACCGCATGTTCTCACGCATAGGCAGATGTTGAACAATGAGAACACATGGACACAGGGAGGGGAGCACTACACACTGGGGTCTGTTGGGGGGAATAGGGGAGGGACAGCAGGGGGTGGGGAGTTGGGGAGAGATAGCACGGTGAGAAATGCCAGATATAGGTGAAGGGGAGGAAGGCAGCAAATCACACTGCCACATGTGTACCTATATAACTATCTTGCATGTTCTTCACATGTACCCCAAAACCTAAAATGCAATAAAAAAATAAAATAAAATAAAAATAAAAATAAAATGGAAAATATTGGGTGTCTATTTCGGCACTTTGAGTTTTTTTTATTTGACCAAAATATGTTAAAATTAAAGTATTAAAATAAATATTTGTTTATTGGTTGTGGGAAAAAAAAATTAAAAATGCTCAGCATAATGTGCTAAATTCACAGGTCCAGTAATAAAGTATTTACTTTTTAAAAAAAGGTCAAAATAACATTTTATAAAAATAATAAAATCCTGAAAACTAAATGTCAGTATTAAAAATAACAGCACAAAAAATAACTGTATAATCTGATATGGATTGTACAGTTAGTGAAATAATATCCTATCAAATATCTTATAAGTAAATAGAAACAAATACATTTCTCTAAAAGTAACAAAAAATTCTTTTACATCTAATTTTCATAACTGGCCTTAAAACATCTTATTTAGAAAAAGTATACATTTCTCTCTTCTCAGTATCTTCCCTAATTTCTTTTTTCTTGTTCTTTAAATAAGTTTTTAGAGACAGGGTTTTGTTATATTGACAAGACTGGTTTCAAACTCCTGGCCTCAAGGAATCCTTCTGCCTTAGCCTCTCAGAGTCCTATGTATACAGGTATGAGCCACCAGGCCCAGCCTCAAATTTCCTTTGTGGTGAGTAGTTATGATGCATGACTAAGAAAAAAAATTTCCCTCTAATTTCAAATTCTTTCTATACAAAGAAAAGAAATACATGTAAGAACTTTTATTATGAAATTACTTTAAAAACATCTATTAAAATATAAAAAAAAAATTGATTTGCAGATATAAACATCTTTAAAATACAAGAGTTGAAAGTTAAAAGGTGTATTTTATAATTTTATACCTTTTCTGAATTTTTGGAAATTATTAAAACTATAGAAACCTTAGGCTAAAGAGAACCTTGAGAATAATCTGGTTCAGTGGCTCACAACATTTTTTTTTTTCTATATTATACCTAATAACAAGGACATGCTCCTAGTACTAGGAATTGTTCCCCCTAACACTGATTTTCAGTTAGGAGTTATATGCCCATACCAGATCTGCAAGAATGCCCAAGTCTAGGCCAAGCAATTATTGATGATGCCAAATTGTCCCATCTTTTCATTTGCCCTCTCCCAAAAACCTGTATGTAGAAAATTCATTATGGACTAAATCCTTTTAAATAATTTCTTTTGAAATAATTTGAGCTTTATAGAAAAGTTGCAGATATGGAAAGCTTCTGTGTATCCTTTACCATAAGGTCAAATTTTTTATTAACTGGGTTTTGGTAGGAATAAACAATTTTTAAAATGTTACTTTAAAAAAAAGTTTCTAAACTCTTTTGTCCTTACTTTTAAATTCTGAGATGAAAATGATCTCAGAAGTCTTAATGTAGTGTTTAAACAGTGAAATTACCGGTTAAATTTTTTATATTTTCATAGATTATTTTAAAAACAGAAATGTGAAAAACACAAAACTAAATAGATCTCAAAAGGGGTATTTTTTAGTGTACAATAGCTTAAGAAAGCAAAATCACCGTGTTCCACCTCCACTGGAAACAAGCATGTCAGATAACTCAAATTTCCTCTGCTCCACATGTACACAAATGACTGCAAAAGTGCCATGCCACCAGTACTGATGTTGGAGTTAACAAATAAATTTTAATGAATAGGTAAATTTATAACTACAGAATCTGCAAATAGTGATTGACTATATAGTTACATTTATTTACTACACTTACCTTTGAAGATCCATTTGAATACATCTGTATCATATTCTCTGCACCTTGTTTTACTTTAAGTTCGATATCCAATTGCTTTTGTAGGGCCTTCAATCTATTGTTGCTAGTGGAACAACGAGGGTCACTATTTGGAGTATCTGGAGTCCTTGGGCAATCTGTAAATAAAATATTGTTAAAATTACTTATTAGAATGAATTGCTGCTTAGAATTGGAAGTTACTATTTTTTTTTTTTTTTTTGAGACGGAGTTTCGCTCTTGTTACCCAGGCTGGAGTGCAATGGCGCGATCTCGGCTCACCACAACCTCCGCCTCCTGGGTTCAGGCAATTCTCCTGCCTCAGCCTCCTGAGTAGCTGGGATTACAGGCACACACCACCATGCCCAGCTAATTTTTTGTATTTTTAGTAGAGACGGGGTTTCACCATGTTGACCAGGATGGTCTCGATCTCTTGACCTCATGATCCACCCGCCTCGGCCTCCCAAAGTGCTGGGATTACAGGCTTGAGCCACCGCGCCCGGCCGGAAGTTAATATTTTTAAAATAAACAGCATTTTTCAAACTCTGAGATGAGCTTAAATGAAATCTCCTTATGCTTATAAATAATACATGACTTCAACCAATTCACCCAAAAAAAGTAAAGTATATGAGTTACAAGATTAATTCCCAGGGTAGATTCCACTTAAAACATAAAAATGATTATATTAAGTCTGAAACTCAATTAGATGATTGTCTGTGGTTTCTCCAACATGATTATTTTAAAATCAACTTGACTAGTCTATTCAACAATTAAACTAAATTTTCTACTATAACCTGATTAACTAGAACAAAGTGTATTCAAACATGATAAAAATTCAATTAGTAACTCTTTTTAAAGAGAACTAATGATATTTGAAATACGGTGCTAGTGATGCTTCAAAAATATTGATCCATTGGTATCAAATTGATGCAGGGCAGAAGTAAGTTACAGAGGTACAAAAATTCATCTCATAAAGGATACTGTGTTGATTCTATTTAAAAAATAAATAAAACTTCACAGAATAAGTTAGGGAGGAGTCCTTTCTCAATTTTTTGGGATAGTTTCCATAGAAATGGTACCAGCCTTTGCACTACTGGTAGAATTTGGCTGTGAATTCATCTGGTCCTGGGCTTTTTTGGTTGGTAGGCTACTTATTACTGATTCAATTTTGGAGTTTGCTTTTGGTCTGTTCAGGGATTCTTTTTCTTCCTGGCTGAGTCTTGGAAGGGTGTATGGTCCAGGAATTTATCCATTTCTTCTAGTTTTTCTAATTTGCATAGTGGTGTTCATAATATTCTCTGAAACAATTGCAACAAACACAAAAACTGACCAATGGAATCTAATTAAACGAAAGAGCTTCTGCACAGCAAAAGAAACTATCAACAGAGTAAACAGACAACCTACAGAATGGGATAAAAAATATTTGCACAAACTACACATCTGATGAAGGTCTAATATCAGCATCCATGATGAACTTAAATTAACAAGAAAAAAATAACCCCACTGAAAAGTGGGCATAGGACATGAACAGCTGCTTTTGAAAAGACATACATGTGGCCAACATGCACATAAAAAACAGCTCAAAATCACTGATCATTAGAGAAATGCAAATCAAAATCACAATGAGATACTGTCTCACACAACTCAGAATGGCTATTAATAAAAAGTCAAAAAAAAAAAAAAAACAGATGCTAGTGAGGATGCAAAGAAAAAGCAATGCTGATACACTGTTAGTGGGAGTGGAAGTTAGTTCAACCATTGTGGAAGACAGTGTGGAGATTCCTCAAAGACCAAAAGACAGAACTACCACTCGACCCAGTAATCCCATTTCTGGGTATATATCCAAAGGAATATAAATCATTCTATCATAAACACACATGCATGTGTATGTTCACTGCAGTACTAGTCCAACAACAAAGACATGGAATCAACCTAAATGTCCAGCAATGACAGATTGGATAAAGAAAATATGGTATACATATGCCATTGAATACTATGCAGCTGAGAGAGAGAGAGAGAGAGAGAGAGAGAGAGAGAGAGAGAGAGAGAGAGAGAGAGACAGAGTCTTTATGTTTAAAGACAGGTGTGGTGCATAGTAAATATGCAATAATTATTAACCAGCAGTGCTCACTGTAGAAAGTGTATCTCTGTTGAGTCCATAAATGAACTATGCATAATAACAATGACTGAAAGAGAGATAGATCATGTCCTTTGCAGGAACATGGATGGAGCTAGAGGCCATTATCCTCAGCAAACCAATGCAGGAACACAAAACTGAACACCACATGTTCTTTCTTATAAGTGGGAGCTAAATGATGAGAACATAGACATATAGAGGAGAACAACAGACACTGGGGCCTATTGGAATATGCAGGGTGGGAGGAAGGAAAGGAACATGAAAAACAACTATTGAGTACTAGGCTTAATACATTAGTGACAAAATAATCAGTACAATGAACCCCCATTATACAAGTTTATTTATATAACAAATCTTCACATGTACCCCTAAACTTAAAAGTTAAAAAAAAAGCATAATATGTTGCTTATACTTATAAATTTCTGTGATTTTAGCAATGGGAATATCTTCAAAATCTCTGTTAGTAAAGTCCCTAAAAATTCAAAACATGTGCCATTTAAAGATGAATTTCATGAAAATAAATTTGTCCTAAAATAAAAATGAAAACGATTAATGCATAAATCATTTATAAATCAATACCTATGAATTCCAAAAATCATAACTTTCCAAGTAAATAATTTTCATTTCGCAAAAATAAATAAATAAAACTTTAAAACGGACCATATATTATTCTGGATAATCCATTATTGTTGAAACACTTCTAATAATTCACCATGAAACTAAAATTCTTCATATTTAAGTTTAGTATTTTGACTTTTTATCCATACTAAGTCCTGTTACTTCTTCTTTTTTTTTTTTTTTTTTTTTTTTGAGACAGAGTTTCGCTTTTGTTACCCAGGCTGGAGTGCAATGGCGCGATCTCGGCTCACTGCAACCTCCGCCTCCTGGGTTCAGGCAATTCTCCTGCCTCAGCCTCCTGAGTAGCTGGGATTACAGGCACGCGCCACCATGCCCAGCTAATTTTTTGTACTTTTAGTAGAGACGGGGTTTCACCATGTTGACCAGGATGGTCTCGATCTCTTGACCTCGTGATCCACCCACCTCGGCCTCCCAAAGTGCTGGGATTACAGGCTTGAGCCACCGCGCCCGGCCGTCCTGTTACTTCTAAAGAAGCTAGAAGACTAGGGTACTACCTGGTTCAGGTGAAAAGTAACTTAGTTATCACTAGAAAATGGCCTAAACTGCAAGTTACTTTATCTTTGCGCTTCAAGGTTCCCCTCACTCCTGCGATATGAGATGGTGTGACTAACCATTTTAATAAACGTATTTCATATTAAATTCTATATTCCCTTTTAAAACACTCACTCATTCAAACATATGCAATTATAATTTGTTAATTAATATAAAAATACAGATACTAAGGCTGAGGCAGCAGAATCACTTAAGGCCAGGCGTTTGAGACCAGCCTGGGTAACAAAGTCAGACCCTATTTCTAATATAAATAGATAAATAAATAAAATAATAGAGATACTAGGCTAGGATGTAAAATAACAGTGCTTTAGTTAATAATATCTGCACAAACATTTGTATGTGTGCATATAAATCCTTAAAATAACCTCTTGAGACAGATATTATCCATACTTTATATATCAGGGAACAGGCAAAGCCACACAATTAACAAAATTCAGCACAGGAAAGGTTTCTATTCTAACTGAATTCTCCAAATTACAAATGGGCTGCTCCAAAAAACTGACAAAAAATGTAGGTTTTTCAAATCAACTCAACAAAGAGCAACTTAGTATATCTAGTATAGTGGTTAAGGCTGCCCAGGTTTGAGTCTCAGTTCTGGTACTAAGATTCAGTACAAACCATGTAACACCGGGTAAGATACTTCACAGCTCTGTGGCTTATTTTCTTCATGTGTTATATACTGAAAATAGCATGTACCTCACAGGATTATAGTGAGGATTAAATAAATTATGTTTAAAGACAGGTGTGGTGCATAGTAAATATGCAATAATTATTAACCAGCAGTGCTCACTGTAGAAAGTGTATCTCTGTTGAGTCCATAAATGAACTATGCGTAATAACAATGACTGAACAGTTCAGATCCGGGAACATTTTAAATTTTTTTTTTTTTGTATAAATGATAAAAGAATCTTGTAAGAAATCTAAATTACACAGAATTTGGTATATAGATTATAATAAGCACTTTTTTTTTAGAGAACTGGAATGCATTGAAAATAGAAGACCCTTAGTTGAGAAAGGTATGAAAATGTATTGTCTGTAAAACAGTTGATGGTGTGTTTGGCTTAGGATAAGGAAAAATGATTCCTATCTAAACATTTAAATATTTGTCTATGAAAGCTATAAACTTACTATCTCCCCACAAGACAGAGAATTAGAACCAATGAGCAAAAAAGTAGTAAAGGCAAAAATTTTATCACAAGATATATTCCTTATGTTTTGGGTTATCTAACAATAAAATGGCTTGTCTTAAAATGTAATAAAGTCTCTTGTCTCTGGAAGCACTTATACAAAAGACAGATTAGAATTTGTTAGAGATAACATATAATAAATTATTAAACATTACAACAGGTTGTACTAAGACACTGAAATATCCATTGATCTGATAATCTGAATTTGGAAAAGTATTATAATACTACATAACACTGTTCTTAAGGAAAAGTATGTCCTCAGTTTTAATAAAGATGACAGGAACATAAGAAATAACACAATGGTTAAGAACCAGGGCTCTGAGATCAGAATGTCGGTTAAAATCTAGTGGTTGCTACTCACTGGTATGGTCTTGATTACATACTTACTTAACATCTCTGTGCTACAGTTTCCTTAGCAACAAATTGAGGGTTACTGTGAAAATAAAGCCTATACAGTGCTTAGGTCAATGCTTAAAATGTAATAAGGTCTCAATAATATTAAAAGTCAGGGCTCAGCTAAGTAGCTGGTATTTCTGCTAATTTAATCTTCACAATAACCCACAAAGGTTTGCAATATAACTTCATTTTACAAATAAAAAACCCTGCAACTTAGAGAATTTATTTGCAAAGATCACAAAAGTGTATGCCAAGGCAGAAATTTAACCTTAAATATTACTTTATAAAGTTCACTTTTTTTTTCCACTTAGAAATTAGAGAAACACTTGTCATCCTTAGATTTCATCTATTTTCCCCTTTAACCTGCCTTCCTACATGCTACTTTTCTCTCTCCAGTTTTCTTCCTTGTACATGATGGTAAATTTGAGCATTATACAACATAAGTTGCCAGTATATTTGTTAAACTCTTTCCCTCATAGTGAAACATATTTTGAAAAAACAGGGACAACTAGAAATCCCTACTCCCTATTATTAATACTCTCACTATTCAAAAAATTTTTTTAACTCTATAAAATGGTAATTATTTTTCTACTCTAAAAACTGCTTTTACATTATAAGAAATGATAAATTTACTCTTAAGTACATACTGTGCTGGCTAAAGAAACTAAACTCCATGATTACAACAAAACAAATTTCTATTTGCTGCATATATTGCTAATATTACTGAAAAACATATTTTCGGGGGTATAAGAAATTATGCATGCTTGTAACTTTCTAAACATTATTATACAAATCAAAATGTATATTACACAATTTCAATAAACTTGCTGTAATGTAGATCAAAGAGATTTTAGGCATGTCTAAGTTACAGTAAACAAAGCACTAGAGGTAAGATCATAAAGTCAAATCTTTACACACATTTAACCAATATAAATTGTTGTGCTTTATGATGGAAAGTAGACAAGACTAATTCTTCCACCTAAATATTTTTAATGGCCATGTCTACCAAATACAGTCCCAACTTCGCAGTTAGGCATTAAAGGTCTCATGCTAACTAGATCCAAGCTAATTCTCTACTATTTTTCCTTGTCAAATTCTGTGTTCAAATCCTTTCTAATAAAATGTGATTGCTTTATCCTATTGTTAGCTTAGGCATTACTTTCTCCAGAAAACCTTCCCTAACCATTCTCTAGTCTAATATATCTTCAAGTATACCTTTTGTCCCTCTGTTGAAATATGTACTACACAGTATTATAATGATGTTTCATGTCTCTTTTTCCTGTGACTATAAGTATCTTGAGCGCTAATATTTGTTCTTAACCATTTTAATGACTGAGTTTAATAGCAGATCAGACATAGAAAAATAGCAGATTAATACTAAAACATAGCTAAGTTTTTTAAAAAGAGAAAGATTAAAAATGAGATCTTAAGAGACACAGAGGAAAAAAATAAGCTCCAATATATCCTATGGTGTTTCAGAAGAAAAACAGTGATTTGAAGACAATATATAAAGGAATAACGACCATCAGCTTTTAAGAACTAATAAAAATGCCAATCCATAGATTCAAGATACCCAATCAACCCCAAACACAAACATACAGGGAAAAAAGTCCACTCTTGGACACATTACGGTAAAACTTCAGAATATCAAAGTCTTCACAGTAGCTAGAGAAAGGGTACCTTCAAAGGAGTTACAGCAGTTTTCAGCAACAACATTGAAAGCTGGAAGAAGGCGAAATTACAGCTTCTTTATGTTAAAGGATAAAACTGCCTCCTTAGATTGTGATATGGTTTGGACCTGTCTCTGCCCCAATCTCATACTGAACTGGGATCCCCAGTGTTGAACATGGGGCCTGGTAGGAGGTGACTGGATTGTGGCAGTGAGTCTTTAAGGAGTGGTTTAGCACCATCCCCTTGGTACTGTTATCACATAGTGAGATCTGGTTGTTTAAAAGTGTGTAGTCCTTCCCACTCTCTTTCTTGCTCCTGATCCAACCATGTAAGACGTGTTTGTTCTCTTTCACCTTCCAGAATGACTGAAAGTTTTCTGAGGCCTCCCCAGAAGCCAAGCAGATGCCCACATCATGCTTCCTGTACAGTCTATAGAACCATAAGCCAATTAAAGCTCTTTCCTTTATAAATTACCCAGTCTCAGGTATTTCTTTATAGCAGTACAAGAATGAACTAAGATTGTATATACCCAGTGAAAATACCTTTCAACAATGAAGACAAAATAAAAATATTATCAAAGATTAAAAAGAGTTTTTCACAAACTCATTAAAAATTAATAAATGCTAAAGGATGTATTCTGGGAACAAGAAAAGTGATTCTAATTGTTAAGTTAAAAAAGAAATAATGAAGAACAGATAAGTGACTTACAAGTGAGTGATTTTAAAGGACCACTATATAAACCAATAAAAAAGTCATAAAGGGCTTTTTAAAAAACAGAATTACAATAGCAAAACTGCAATAACTTTTGCACCAACCTAGTAAGAACAGTAACATATAAGTTAGGGTGTAGGCAAATGAAAGTATTCTAAGGACTTCGAATTGTCCAAGAGAAAAACAGCAATTAAGCCTTTGATAACTATGTATGATGCACTATCTAAATGAATCAATTTCCAAAACAATCAAATTTTTAATAACTGATTCCTTTAAAATGGCCAAAAAATGGTGGCTCACACCTGTAATCCCAGCACTTTGGGAGGCTGTGGCAGGCAGATCATGAGGTCAGGAGATTGAGACTATCCTGGCTAACACAGTGAAACCCCATCTCTACTAAAAACACAAAAAATTAGCCAGGCATGGTGGCAAGTGCCTGTAGTCCCAGCTGTTTGGGAGGCTGAGGCAGGAGGATCACTTGAACCCAGGAGGTGGAGGTTGCAGTGAGCTGAGATTGCACCACTGCACTTCAGCCTGGGCGACAGAGCAAGACTTCGTCTCAAAAAAAAAAAAAAAAAAAGAGAGAGAGAAAAAAGAAACATTAAAGACATAAAATAAGACAGTAACTATAAACCCAAATATAACAGTAATCATTTATTTAGACTAAATGATCCAGGTAAAACTCAGAGATTATTAGACTGGGTAAACACAAATGAATAAAATAAATCCAACTATATGCTATTTTAAGAAACATCTAAAACATGATAGAGAAAAGGTGAAAGTAAGGAAATGGAAGAAAGGTATTCCACACAATCACTAACCTCAACCCCCTAACAGAGATATGCATCAATCCTAAATGTGTAGGTGTCCAATTATGTGGCAACAAAATCAAGAAAAAAACTGGCATTTTTTTTTAAAAAAGCAAATCTGCATTCCACTAAATTTTAACACAGACAAAATTTATAAAATTTACAATTACAAATCACAAAATTCAACTGGAAAAAATTCACGAATGAGGAAAAAAATTATAGGATTAGCCTGGCAAATATTTCACTGATTGTATTTATTCTACACAGACTGTGAAATAAGTATATTAAATATGTAAAGCTAAACACAATGGCTATCAATTGGACAAGAGACTATAAAAAATTACTAAGATTAAAGAACCTCTAGCATTAAAAAGTATGTAATAACAGAAATTAGAAACACAGTAAGTGATAAAGAGAAAGTTTGATATAGGTGAAGCGAATAATAGAGAAATGGAGACAGATCTGAAGAAATTTATATGCATCTACAATTCCCAAAAAACTACACAGAAGGAATGCAGGAGGTACAACATTCAAAAGGACAGAGGCTAACAACTTCCCATAATTATTGAAATACATAAATCTCAGATTTAGGAAACCCAAAAAATCCCAAGCAGAACAAAACGAAACGTAAACTATTATACTCCAAGTCCAGAACACTGAAGACAAAGAATATCTTAATAGAAACTAGATGATCTACATGGCTTCAACCATGAGACTGGTGGCTATTTCCTCAACAAGAGTAGAATCCAGTCAACCATGAAATAATAGTTTCTAAGTGCTGAAAGAAAATAAATGTCAACTTAGAATTGTATACAAAGAGGAAATGTCTTTCTAAAGTATCTACTGTACTTTAGAAGTACAAGAAAAGATCATTCTAGAAGGTAGGTCTGAGAAGCATGAAGAAATAGTGAACAAAGAAAATAATCAGCATGTGGGTAATTATAAACCAACAATGATTATATAGAACAATAATGTTTAGATCTAATTTGTGGAATTGAAGTTAAAATGGTATAAACAGAACATAGCCAACAATAACATATAAGCAGAATAGACCATTCTAAGTTTATTTTATAGTACAGAAAGGTGATTTGTCATTCAATAAGCTAGCAGATGAACAGAAACTATGCAAGATATTTTGGACACAGGGAATTTAATACAGGGAACTGGTTATATCATATACAGCCAAGTACTGTGCGAAGGACAACCCTGCGTATAGGTTGCAAAATTCCTCTTCTCAAAGAGATTAGAGTCAGGCGTCTGTGTGTGTGTGGGTGTGTGTGTGTGCGTATGTGTAAATATATATGCATGTATAAAGGTATACCTTGTATGCACCTGTATGTATATGTGTGTGTCTACACATACTAGCATGTATGTATGTATATAAGAACATTTTCAAACATACTGCAAAGTTGAATTTTACAGTAGACACCCATATACCCATCACCTAGATTCAGCTAATCACACACACACACGCACACACACACATATGTATAGAGAGGTAAAAAAGAGAAAACAGTACAGGAGAAAGAAATTAGAGCTAGCATTAGTAGAAGAAAAAGTTGAAATAATAGAGGCAGATGCCAGAACATTTGAAAGGCCTCTCTACCATATGTAAATTTGTATCATATTCTGCAGAAAATGAAGAATGACTGAAAATGTTAAATCAAGTAAATAACAACTGAATCTGAATACTAGATTTTTTTTTTTTTTGAGATGGAGTTTCGCTCTTGACACCCAGGCTGGAGTGCAATGGCGTGATCTCGGCTCACTGCAACCTCCGTCTGCTGGGTTCAGGCAATTCTCCTGCCTCAGTCTCCTGAGTAGCTGGGATTACAGGCGTGTACCACGATGCCCAGCTAACTGAATTCTAGATTTTAAAAAGTGCTGGTAGCAATGTTCACACAGAATTAAAGAAATACTAAACTTGTAGGCTATGGCAATAAAGATGGAGAAGAGATACAGATTTGAGACCTGTTAAGAGGTATACTCTATAAGGCTTGGTGACTTACAAACTTACAATGAAGGTTGTAAGTGGGAAAAAAGGTTTTAAAAAGTCAGGTTTTAGTTATGGATGACTGGAATCATGCCATGAACAGGGCAGAAAACACAGAGAAAGATTTAGAGATAGTGTTCCAGGGAAAGAAGAGTTCAATTTTAGACATAAGAGCTAAAGCCAACAGGACATCCAGGTAATATCCAAGAGTGGCTATAAACTATCATATGAAGCCCAGAAAACACATCCTCGCTAGAGATGTAACCTTGGAAATAACCACAAAATCGGACATGATTAAAATGTCCCTAGGGATAAGATTTCTCAAGGCCAGAATAAAGAGTAAAAACTGAATTCGGTGGATACCCCCAAAATGTATAGAGCAATAGATTGTTGTTTCTGGTGCTTTTAGTATTTTCTCTAAAACCTCAATTGAGCAGTTGGCTTACAAGATGAGAGCTCTAGAACACAGGAGCAATCCAGATCCTTCTTAGAGGACTTCTGACTACTTAAGGTCTAGCCTTACCCTGGTTCCTTGATTGTCTTAGAGATTAGAAATATGGTTGAACTCTTGAGTCCTAGACCCAGGAAAGCCTCCTCAGATTTTATTTTACATCCAAATGGGGTCTCAGGTTTAGACGCAGATGGCCTTGGATGCCTCATGCTTGACCTTTTCCTCAAGCTATAAAAATCCTGTGTTCACAAAACATCCTCGAGAGAGTACAAACTATCTGTCCTTCTCATTCTGTCAATGAGAAAAACAAGGTCTGAACAGGTTCCAAGTGGTTATATATCACACAACCACAACCGTGTAATAGTGCAGGTGGATGACATCTCAAATAACATAAACTTTGGTCTTTATTTTATAGCAAGCTGACTCTCTATGCCCAATATTCGTAAAGTGGTACTTGTAGAACCAAGATGTCTGCTTATGAAACACTGTTTATTACATTAAACAATTAAAGAGGAAATCTATTAATAGTTGAAATAAACTTAGCCAAATCTAAATTAATAAGGTTAAGATTATACAAAATCGCTAGCTTACTATTTAACCCATATTACTGACATACTTCTTCTAATAAGTCTCTAAGTTACTATTCACTGACAACATTTTGGTTTTCACTTGATACTTACAAATTGCTATTTTAAAAATAAACTGTTGGCCGGGTGCGGTGGCTCAAGCTTGTAATCCCGGCACTTTGGGAGGCCAAGGTGGGTGGATCACGAAGTCAAGAGATCGAGACCATCCTGGTCAACATGATGAAACCCCGTCTCTACTAAAAATACAAAAAATTAGCTGGGCATGGTGGTGTGTGTCTGTGATCCCAGCTACTCGGGAGGCTGAGGCAGGAGAATTGCCTGAACCCAGGAGGCGGAGGTTGCGGTCAGCCGAGATCGCGCCATTGCACTCCAGCCTGGGTAACGAGCGAAACTCCATCTCATAAAATAAATAAATAAACTGCTCTAGAATCTTGCCATATGTTACCGTTAATGTTAACTTTATATTTCCCCTAAAGTCCAACTTTCTTGTTTAAACAAAGATGCTTACCTTGTATAGCTATCTAGAACCTGCTCATATTGTAGTGAACGCTCAAAGGATGCTTAATTAGTTATTTTATATACTTGGGATGCCCCTTGTCATGTATCACCAACTGAATTAATTTTGGTTATTTTATAACTAACACAATCTCTGATTTAAGTTTTCTTAATGTTACAAAAATAGGGAGGGGTAAGACTGTGAATTAGAATAATTAAGGTAAATCAAGTAACCTAGGTATTAAAAATTGCAGAATTGCCTCTATCTGTAATATTTTAATGTTTGAAAACTGCACCTATCATCTCCTAGTAGAGAAGACTTCTACATTCTGTAGATAACTCTGTACCTAGGGCATGCACGGTTCTTTCATAAATTCTCCTTGAGATGGTGCTGCTCTATTTTTCTTCTTTCCTCTCTCTATGACAATAATGTATACTAACTACTACTACATACCTGTTAGACTGGTTAAAAAATATATGAACAATACCAAGTTCTGGAGAGAATGTGGAACAACTAGAACTCTCACTCACTGCTGGTGGGAATGAAAAATATCACTACTCTAGAATATATTTGGCAGTTTCTTTCCTTGTTTTTTTTTTTTTTTTTTTTTTTAACAACAAGGTCTTGCTCTGTTGCCCAGGCTGGAGTGCAGTGACATGACGATCACAGCTCAATGTATCTTCAAACTCTCAGGCTCAAGTAATCCACCCACCTCAGCCTCCCAAGTAGCTGGGATTACCAGTGCACACCACCATACTTGGTTAATTTTTAAATTTTTCATGGAGATGAAAACTATGTTGCACAGGTTGGTCTCAAACCACTGAGCTCAAATGACTGCCCCACCTTCACCTCCCAAAGTGCTAGGATTAAAGACATGAGCCACTGTGCCCAGCCATCTTTTTATAAAGTTAAACATACCCTACCACAGGACTCAGCAATCCTACTCTTCAGTATTTACCAAAGTGAACTGAAAACTTCGTTCACACAAAAACCTGTATATGAATACTTAAAGCAGCTTTACTGATAACTGCCCAAAACTGGAAAACCAACCTAATGTCTTGGTGAATGGATAAATTATAGTACATTTATACAATAAACTATTACTCAGGAATAAAAAAAATGAACTACCGATATACATAACTTGAAAGAGTCTCAAGGCAATATGTGGAAAGAAAGAAGTCTCAAAAACTTACATACTTTATAATTCCATGTATATAACATTCTTCAAAAGAAAACTACAGAGAACAGATCAGTCCCTTGTCAGGGACTACAGAGGTAAGGGTGTGACTACAAACACAGAACTTGAGGGAGATTTATAGGGCAGTGGCACTATTCCTTTTTCTGAATATGGTGGCAGTTAGATGAATTTATCTTAAAATTCATGGAATAATATACTAAAAAAAAATCTACAAATTTGTTATATATTAACCTTTAAAAAAACATATTATAAAAAGAAGTCAAGTATTAAGGAATCTGTGAATTTAATCTCATGATTTTAAAGACGAGGAAACAAATCCAGGAGTGCAAAAGAGCGACTTACTAATGATCGCACTATTTAAGTGGGGAGGGCAACAGTAAAAAAAAAAATTAAATCTTCCCTTCTATTCATCAAAGATCATAAACTGTTCTTTAGTCATGAGCAAAGTTCCCTCAATACAGATATATTCTAGGAATTTAGAAGTATTTGCTAAGATTGGCCAGGCACGGTGGCTCATGCCTGTAATCCCAGCACTTCGGAAGGGTGAGGAGGGTGAATCACCTGAAGTCAGGAGTTCGAGACCAGCCTGATAAACATGGAGAAACCCTGTCTCTACTAAAAATATAAAATTATCTGGGAGTGGTGGCACATGCCTGTAATCCCAACTACTCGGGAGGCTGAGGCAGGAGAATCACTTGAATCTGAGGGGTGGAGGTTGCAGTGAGCCGAGAATGTGCCACTGTCCTCCAGCCTGGGCAACAAGAGCAAAACTCCATCTCAAAAAAAAAAAAAAAAAATTTGCCAAGATTAACCCCACAAAATCCCAATACTATTAAGTATACTATGTTACTAAATTAGTATTTCCCTTCTGAGTATTTCAGATATTAAACATTCACCAAATTAATAAGTAAAAACCAATTTAAGTTTGGTGGAGTTTGAGAAGAATGGTACAATAAAAAGAAATAAGATGAAAATAGAGACTATAAACTACCCAAATTATCTATATTTAATAAAATATAAAAAATGTTCTAATACTCTACTTCAGTGATGATATATTTAAAACCAAGATTCAGGAAACTGCCTCTTTCCCAAAAGTGTGTCAGGTTCCAACTAAGGCTTAGATTACCACTCCATTTTACAGAGATCAGTAATCTTTTTCACAAAGTACATTCAGCCTCAGCTAACCATCACTGTAATTTTAACATAGGATGACAATAATACCCCATAAGACTATATATATTTCTTGTCAATCAATAATATATATATTTATGGGGTACAATATAATGTTTCATTACATTTATACATTGTAGAAAAATCAAATTATACTAAGATATCTTACCTCAAATATTTATTTCTTCACAGTGAGATTTAACGCCTTCTCTTTTAGCTATTTTGAAATATACAATACATTGCTATTAACTATAGTCACCATGCTGTGTAACAGATCACCAGAACTTATTCCTCCTAACTATAACTTTTGAACCTGTGACCAACATCTTCCTCTTTCCCATTTCCCATCCTCTACCTCCCCAGCTCAAGCCTTTGGTAATCAGCATTCTCTTCTACTTCTATGAATTTGACTTTTTAAGATTCCATACATCAGTGAAATAATGAGCTAACTGTCTTTCTGTGTCTGGTTTATTTCATTTAGCATAACGTACTCCATGTTGCAAATGACAGAATTTCCTACATCTTTAAGTCTGAGTAGTATTGCACTGTGTTTACATATCATGTTTTAAAAATACATTTGTCTGTTGATGACCACTTCAACTGTTTACATACCATGGCTATTTAATGCTGGAATGAACATAGGAATACAGACCTCTCTTTGATATGCTGATTTCAATTTCTTTGAATATATAACCAGAAGAGGAACTGCTGTATTGTATGGTAATTCTATTTTTAGAATAGGAACCTCAGGAACTTCCACACTGTTTTTCAAAGTGACCATACTAATTTTATAATACCACCAACAGTGTACAAGGGTTCCCTCTTCTCCACACCCTTGACAACACTTATCTTCCATTTTTTTTGATAACAGCCAATATAATAGGCATGAGGTGGTATCTCATCGTGGTTTTAATTTGCATTTCTCTAACGGTTAGAGATACTGATCATTTTTTCATATTATCCGTTGGCCACTTGTATGCCTTCTTTTGATAAATGTCTACTCAGGTCCTTTGTCCATTTTTTAATAAGATTATTTCTTTCAACAAACCTGACAAAAACAAGCAATGGGGAAAGGATTCCCTGTTTAATAAATGGTGCTGGGAAAACTGGCTAGCCATATGCAGAAAGCTGAAATTGGACCCCTTCCATACACCTTGTACAAAAATTAACTCAATTGATTAAATATTTAAACATAAGACCTAACACCATAAAAACTCTAGAAGAAAACATAGGCAATACCATTCAGGACACAGGCATAGGCAAGGACTTCATGACTAAAATACCAAAAGCAATGGCAACAAAAGCCAAAATAGACAAATGGGATCTAATTAAACTCAAGAGCTTCTGCACAGCAAAAGAAACAATCATTAGAGTTAACTGGCAACCAACAGAATGGGAAAAAAATTTTGCAATCTACCCATCTGACAAAGGGCTAATATCCAGAATCCATAAAGAACTAAAACAAATTTACAAGAAAAAAACAAACCCCATCAAAAAGTGGCAAAGGATATGAACAGACACTTTTTAAAAGACATTTATGTAGCCAACAAACATGAAAAAATGCTCATCACTGGTCATTAAGAGAAATGCAACTCAAAACCACACTGAGATACCATCTCACGCCAGTTAGAACGGCGATCATGAAAAAATCTGGAGATAACAGTTGCTGGAGAGGATGTGGAGAAATAGGAACGCTTTTACACTGTTGGTGGAAGTGTAAATTAGTTCAACCACTGTGGAAGACAGTGTGATGATTCCTCAAGGATCTAGAACTAGAAATACCATTTGACCCAGCAATCCATTACTGGGTATATACCCAAAGGATTATAAATTGTTCTAGTATAAAGACACATGCGCAAGTATGCTCACTGAGGTACTGTTTATGATAGTGAAAACTTAGAAGAAACCCAAATGTCCATCAATGATAGACTGGATAAAGAAAATGTGGCACATATACACCATGGAATACTATGTAGCCATAAAAACATATGAGTTCATGTGTTTTGCAGGGACATGGATGAAGCCAGAAACCATCATTCTCAGCAAACTGACACAGAACAGAAAAACTAAACACCGCATATTCTCACTCGTAAGTGGGTGTTGAACAATGAGAACACATGGACACAGGTAAGGTAACATCACACACTGGGGCCTGCTGGGGGGTAGGAGAGCTAGGGGAGGGATAGCAGGGGGTGGAGGGAATGGAGAGGGATAACATTACAAGAAATATCTAATGTAGGTGATGAGGTGATGGATGCAGCAAACCGCCATGGCATGTGTATACCTATGTAACAATCCTGCACGATCTGCAATTAATTAAAGTATAATTTTTAAAAAAGAAAAATAAACAGTATGGGAAAAAAGATTATTTCTTTTCCTTAAACTCAGCGGTTTGAGTTCCTTATTGACCCCTTATTCAATACATGACTTATAAATATTGTCTCCCATTCTTTAGGCTGTCTCTTCACTCTTAATTGTTTCCTTTGCTATGCAGAAGTTTCCAGTTTGATACAAACCCTATTTGTATAAAAAATTTACCTATTTTTGCTTTGGTTGCCTCTGCTTTTATCCAAGAAATCACTGCCTAGACCAATATCATACAGCTTTCCCTCTATATTTTCTTCTAGCAGTTTTACAGTTTCAGGATTGACATTTAAGTCTTATAAATGTATAAGTAAGATAAAGGTATAAGGTATAAAGGTATTACATATAAGGGTAAGTAAAATAAAGGTCCATCTTCATTCTTCAGCATGTGGACAACCAGTTTTCCCAACACCATTTATTGAAAACTGTCCATTCCCCAACATGTATTCTTGGCCGCTTTATTTAAAAAAAAAAAAAAAAAACTCAAATGACTTGAATTGCGTGGGTTTATTTCTGGGCTCTCCATTCTATCCATTGGTTAATGAGTCTATTTGTATGTCATTATCATGCTGTTTCGATTACTATAGCTTTGCAATATTTTGTAATCTGGTAGTGTGATGCTTCTAGTTTTGTTCTTTTTGCTCAAGGTAGCAACAGGGTCTTTCATGATTCCATATAAATTTTAGGATTTTTTACTATTTCTAGGAAGAATGACAATGGAATTTTGACATGAATTACCTTGAATCTGCAGATCACACTGGGAAGTATGAACATTTTAACAATATTAATTCTTCCAATTCATGAACACAAGAGATTTTTCCATTTATTTGTATCATCTTCAATTTCTTTCATCAAAGTTTTAGAGTTTTCTACACAGAGATCTTTCACCTCTTGGTTAAATTTACTAAGTATGTTTTATGCTATTAATGAGATTATTTTCTTAATTTTGTTCAGATATTATATAGTTATTTATATAGAAATGATATTGACTTTTGTATGCTGATTTTGTATCCTGTAACTTGACTGAATTCCTTTATTCTAACAGCTTTACGGTGGAAATCTTCAGGATTTTATAAGATTGTGTTGTTGGCAAACAGATAATTTTACTTCTCTCTTTCCTATTTGTATATCTTTTATTTCTTTTTCTTGCCTAAGTGCTCTAGCTAGAGCTTAGAGTACTATGCTGAACAGAAGTGGTGAGAGTGGGCATCCTGATCTGGTAAGAAAAGCTTTCAGCTTTTCACCATTAAGTACAGTGTTAGTTTTGTGCTTGTCATATACAGACCTTCTTGTGTTAAGAAACATTTCTTCTATACCTAATTTGTTCATAGAATGTTTATCATGAAACGATGTTGAATTTTCTCAAATGCTTTTTCTGCTCCTATGGGAATAGTCTTATGCGCAAAAATCCTATGATCATCTTTAAAGTATACAGAAGATGAACAAGAAACTGAGAGTATCATGGCACGATAAGAAAATAAATTCATTTCCTACTAGTCTTAAGAATAAGCGAACATATTTATTTTATAAATAATATTCTCAAACAATCAGACCTTGGCATTACAATAAGGAGAATTTCAGAGTTTTACAGTTTAAGAGTTTGGCAAATAAAAACCCTTATTTTACAAACAAGAAACTGAAGATTCAAAGAGATCATTATTACAGAGGTGAATTAAGAACAAGTCCCCTAACTACTTAACAGTAATCATTTAAACAGTGCAAACTCAAATTGTGTCCCTCTTTCCTTTAGTCATTTGTTCTGCTTACTAAGCTTATGTACCCACAGAACAACAGGAATTAAACACCTCTGTTATAAATCCACTTATACCTTATAGAACTGAAAGCAAAGCACAGTGTCCTTGAAACTTCTTGCCAGATCTAACCTAAAATAAATTCATGTGTTTATCTTAGTGTGCGAGGTAAAATATCTAAAATTTTATGGCTAACTGACAGTAATTTTAATCCTCTATGTTGTAGTTGTTGCTTTTTACATTGTCAAGTTAGTAAAATGGGAAAAAGAGAAAATAACATTACCAAGCTGTGTGAATATGCCATTTGCAAAGAGAATATTTTTAAAAATAAAACAAACATGACCAACTTACCAAGTTTATGCTAAACAAGTTTATACTTTGTTTTCTAAGTTATTTAATGTTTCAAGTGTCATAATAATTAGCCTTTGATACTAATTGTAAGGACTAATATAAGATGTGGATTTCCTGGGTGTTTTTCTATTTTGAGATATAAAATTCATAAGTAAACATCTACTATGTTTCAGTTTCTGTAATAAGCCTTGAAAACAGATGAATGGAAACATGTCCCTCCCCTCAAGCAGGACAGTTTAGTAAGTGATATAAACATGTACAGAAATACAATGCAACGATGAAAGGACAAAGAAGCACAGAGAAGATTAAGCGGAGAATGTCATAGAAGGTTTCATGGTAACACCTAAAAATTGTTTTTTAAGGGTGATGAGGAATTTGATATAGGACTTAAAGAAGGTAATTTATTTACATAAAATACTAGGAAAGATAAGCTCAATCTAAAGTGATAGAAGATAGACCAGTGGGTTCCTATGGCCAGGGTTGGTGATCATGGGTTAGGAGGGAAGAGAACCACTGAAGTAATGAAAATGTTCTGGATCAATTGTAGAGATGGTTAGCTGGGTGCACACACACATTTGTTAAAAATCATCAAATCCGGATTACGCCTGTAATCCCAGCACTTTGAGAGGCCGAGGCGGGTGGATCACAAGGTGAATAGATCGAGACCATCCTGGTCAACATGGTGAAACCCCGTCTCTACTAAAAATACAAAAAATCAGCTGGGCATGGTGGCGCGTGCCTGTAACCCCAGCTACTCAGGAGGCTGAGGCAGGAGAATTGCCTGAACCCAGGAGGTGGAGGTTGCGGTGAGTTGAGATGGCGCCATTGCACTCCAGCCTGGGTAACAAGAGCGAAACGCCGTCTCAAAAAAAAAAAATCATCAAATCATGTACTTAAAATATGTGCATTTTGTCATATGTAATTTATGCTTCAATAAACTTTTTTTTTTTTTTAAGACAGAATCTCTCTTTGTTGCCCAGGCTGGAGTGCAGTGAAGCAATCTTGGCTCAACACAACTTCTGCTTCCTGGGCTCAAGTGATTTTCATGCTTCAGCCTACCAAGCACCTGGGACAACAGGCACACACCACCATGCCCAACTAATGTTTGTATTTTTAGTAGAGACAGGGTTTCACCATGTTGGCCAGGCTAGTCTTGAACTCCTGGCCTCAAGTGATCCACTTGCCTTACTCAGCCTCCCAAAGTGTTAGAATTACAAGCGTGAGCCACCGTACCAGGCCACAATAAAGTTAACTTTTATAAAGGGAATGGGGAAACCAAATGGGCTCCTTGTGTTGATAAAACTCTTCTATATCCCAGTGAATCACAAAGTAGTTATCAGTATTCTGTGAGGAGGAAAATTTCTCTAAATAAACAGAGTTTAAAGCTCCAGTGCTGTTTCTTATTTTAGACCACTCCTAAAGATGTAAAAAAAAAAAAAAATGTAGAGTTTGGCAGTTCCCATGGAACAGGCTATTTCTAAGTTTATATAATATTACAAAAACAGCATTTTTGTAATACATTATTTCCATTTATAACGTAATTATTGAGTATGTAAGAATACTAGATGAAGAGCTGAAGGGTTCTTTTTAACTAGATTGTTAGAAAATTAATTTATATCTTTGGGATTATTTCAGTCTAAAATTAGAAAGTGGGTTTCCTATTATTTCTTTCATTTATTCTTTCTATTATTTCTCTACAGAGAGCCTCCAAATAAAAGCCCTAACTTCCAGATGTTGAAAGGGATGTACACAAGTTTTAACAAGAACATTAAACATCAGAAGTGCTTTCTGCAACTTTTGAGATGGTAAAACTTCAAGATTCTTAGCCAAATTTAGAAATTTTCTTAATCAAAATTTAAATGACCTATATCTATTATTTATGACCTAATCACAGAGGTTCTTCTAAATTTTCTACCATGCTATAAGTGTATTACTCTATACACTCTCATACTCCTTTTGTTTGCAAATAAAAAAAATTGATGGTTACAGAGATTGATAATGTCTTACCTTGGCTCAAGACATTATTGCAAGGGTAAGACCAAATGTACCTTACATGAGTTCTTGTATAAAAAGTTATAGAAAGACTATACATACTGATTGATGGGTGAATATTGGCACAAACAGAATTTTTTATCTGGAAGGATATACAACAAAAAGTAACGTTACTTTTAGTCCAAGAAAGAAAGAGGTGGTTCCTCAATTTTAACTTTCTGTACCATTAAAAAAAGTCCAACATAAATATTTATTAATTCTATTGTTTAAAAATTATGCTTTTATGTTGAAATAATGGGTTATATCTTCCTATTTCTAAACTTAAAGAAAATAGAAGTAATGTGCTTTTTCTATTATTTTTCTCTTTTTTCAACAATATGCCTCATAGCTTGTTAATTCAGTTGCTTAGAGCATACACAAAAAAGGTCAGAGGTTTGACTGAATACATTTGCAAAGAATAAAACTATCTCTTGTTCACAGAACATATTTTTAACTTTAAAAAGTCAGCTGGCAAACTTGTGCTGTTGATTACAGCATGAATTAGGTAAGAGCATGTGATTGACTCAATACAAAACATTAATACTAGAGAATCACTCTAATGTCTTACTGACAGAGTAAGAGAGAATGTATTAGGGTGATTAAATTCTAAGTAAATATTGCAATTTTCATACCTATCAACTTCTGCCCTTCCGAAGATAATATAAGACCTTAATTAAAAGAGAAAAGTCTCTGTACTTTCAGAAAAGCTAATAACTATACATGTCCCAAAACTTAATATTTTCTAAAAAGATGCATTTTTTAAATTAATATACCACATAAACATCAAATAAAGCACTACTATACCTGTAACATCTTCTGGATCTGATACAACAATATGTGCATTTAATTCCTGTAGCTTGTGATGTAGTTCTTCTAATTTTTTATTTGATTTTTTCAAAATGGTGTCTACATAAGCCAAACTTTTTTTATCTGTTGTGACTTTCCTCAGATTTTCAGCTCCTTCTTTGATTTTCAGTTCTTTTCTTATTTCTCTCTTAATTCGATCCTTGATATCATCCAATTTCTGTTGCACCATTGTATCTGAAAAATCTAATTTCTGCACAGCACTCACATTCTCAGAAAATGGAAGAGTTCGGGAATCCCCCTATAGAAAAAATAAACAAATGTGGGAGTTTAGGAGAGTTGGCTCCTCAGTAAATATGCAGTGTTTTCAGCCTAAGACAGTCTTTCTTGATTACATTAGATTTAACTATATTTAATTATCTCCTTAATAAGCAACAGAACTGTTAAGTTGATAACTATTTATTGACTTTTATTATAACCATACAAATTTAAGAACTCTGGCCACTCACTAAGCAGCATTACTTGACAAATACATTTACCTTAAAATAAAGTGAACACAACACATCTACACACAAAGGCTTTGTGTAAATATAGTGGATTTTGATATCTTAGGAACCCAGGTTAGAGCCCAACCCCTACACTGTGAACCTTGGGCAAGTTACTTAACTTTTCAAATATTCAGTCCACAAAAAATCTAAATAATAATAGTAGCCACCTTTGAGAAATATTGCAATAATTCACAAATATTGTAAATGAAGTTCTAAATAAAAGTACTGGCTCATCACTGTAGTCACTTAATAAATAAAAAGCATTATTAAATTCTACAGGTAAATATTGAAAGTCCAGACTTCATCACTATATAATATATTCATGCAACAAAACTGTACTTGTATCCCTTAAATTTATACAAATAAAAAAATTCTATAGGTGAGTAATTTTATCTTCTGTAAGAAACTTTGTTTTCTCCCTCACCCATGGACCCATGTCACAGAAAGAAACTTCTTAAAAATAAATAAATATTGGCAAAATAGATACCCTTAAGACCACTTTTTAGTTAATGAATTAAATGTACTAGGGCTTGGGAAAACTATATTCAGAACTCCATTTATAAAGTTGTCCTTTGATATGTGTGGGAGACTGGTTCCAGGATCCCACATATACCACAATCTACAGATGCCCAAGTTGCTTATATAAAATGGTTTAGTATTTGCATATATCCTAAATACATACCCCATACATTAAATAATCTCTATTTACAGTACCTAATACACGTGGTATGTAAAGAGTTGCCATGCTAAATTATGTGTTATTTTAATTTGTTTTTTCCCTAATATTTTCAATCTTTTGACTGAATCTGCAGATATAATACAATCCACACATATGGATGGTCAACTGTATATTTCAAGGCTAAGTACTCCAACTGGTAATGTGGCTAACTCACTGCGCATCATTATTTAAAAACACCTCTAAATTGTGTCCTTTTAATGGAAGCTAAAACAATACACAATACAGTCATCTTAAAATGAAAATCCAATCAGTTTAGCACATCTAATCTACATTTACAACAGCCAAAGTTATGTTATAGCTATTTATATATCATTTACTATTTCAAAGTACATTACTATTAATATCATTGGATTTACAATGTTTAAATTCTGAAACACAAAAAACCACAGATAATGGTTATCTCTGGGAAGTAGACTTGAGTTTAAAGGGCATGGAAAAGAACAAGACATATTTCACTGTGCAGCTGTTTTGCACCTTTGAATCACAGACTTAATTAATTCGAAGATTTTTTTTTTAATATTTTGAGAATTCCTCACACTTACATAAACGAGTTGGTACAAATACTTTTTACCTTAATTCTTTTTTTTTTTTTTTTTTTTTTTTTGAGACGGAGTTTCGCTCTTGTTACCCAGGCTGGAGTGCAATGGCGCGATCTCGGCTCACCGCAACCTCCGCCTCCTGGGTTCAGACAATTCTCCTGCCTCAGCCTCCTGAGTAGCTGGGATTACAGGCACGCACCACTGTGCCCAGCTAATTTTTTCTATCTTTAGTAGAGACGGGGTTTCACCATGTTGACCAGGATGGTCTCGATCTCTTGACCTCGTGATCCACCCGCCTCAGCCTCCCAAAGTGCTGGGATTACAGGCTTGAGCCATCGCGCCCGGCCACCTTAATTCTTAATTTCTAAAAATCATGTATGATGCAAAATAGTGAAAAGGGTTGAGCTAAAGGGTGACATGGGATCTAGTTGGCCGTTAGCTCACCTTAATATACCCTGTGCCTGCAGGTATATTATGCAAAACATGAAGTAGTTGATTTCTATAAATCTGTTTCCCCCGAGCGCTCTCTCTCTCTCTGTTTTTTTTTTTTTTTTTTTTTTTTTTTTTAGAGATGGGATTTTGCCATGTTGCCCAGGCTGATCTCAAACTCCTGGCCTAAGTGATCCTCCCACCTTGACCTCCTAAAGTGCTGGGATTACAGGCATGAACCACGTACACAGCCTGTTTCTAGCTAAGAACTCCTTTGAAACTCCAACAAAAGTATAGCACAAAGACAATTTCATGTTGTTGTGTATAATTTCCAGGTTCCATAGATCTTAAGAATTCCTAAAATAGGTAATCTACACACCTTTTAGTTTTATATTTCTCATTTGTCACTACAGAGATAAACTATGATCTTCTACCTGGGGCAACTGTCTAAATTTTTCAGTATCTATAATAGAATGTAAGTCCTACCATCCATTTGGTTTCCAAAGTTTATGTGTCTTCCCTTGGCTAGTTGTCAAAAACACTAGCTCACGTCTATTGTCAAATAATAAAATCCCAAATTCCTATTACCTAGTTTGAGGTGAAGTAGACTGAGACAAAAAATAATTAGATAAGAAATAGTTTAAGCTAGTCCCACTCCTCCAAACATTACTGTTTTAATCCTTACACATTTATAAGAAAACAATTTATAAACTGATTTTACAAATTTGTTCTTTAATATTATGTATAAAGCCCAAGTTCTCCAAAATTTCTTTGTTCATGGTACTCTTAATATCTCAGGAAATTATTCCTTTTTTCTCACAGGCTAAAATAAATATCTACACTGCCATGTGTGTACCTATGCAACTACCTTGCACGTTCTGCACATGTACCCGAAAACCTATAATGCAATAAAAATTTAAAAAATTAAAAAAAAAAAAAAAAGAAATACCTAACAGTTTCATTTATTAAGCAGTAAGGTCCAAATAACTTGACAAATATCTGTGTTTTAACAACTTAGTAGTCATTCAAAATAAGAATATATACAAATTAGGCTGGGCACGGTGGCTCATGCCTGTAATCCCAGAACTCTGGGAGGCCAATGTGGGCAGATCACCCGAGGTCAGGAGTTCGAGACCAACCTGACCAACATGGAGAAACCCTGTCTCTACTAAAAATACAAAATTGGTTGGGTGTGGTGGCACATGCCTGTAATCCCAGTTACTCGGGAAGCTGAGACAAGAGAATCGCTTGAACCTGGGAGGCAGAGGTTGTGGGTGATCTGACATGGCGCCACTGCACTCCAGCCTGGCAACAAGAGCGAGACTCTGTCTCAAAAAAAGAGAAAGAAACAAAGAAAAGAAAAAAATAACATTTTAATGTCATTTTTAAATAACCACTGTTACCAACTAAATGGAATGTGTCTCTCAGGTCCTCCACTGTTTCTCAAATGTTGAAATCAGAATAGAAATTTTCATGCTCATTTCCTGTTCTACTCTGCAGAGGGAATGTCAATAATCTAATACTCCAGTTAGTTCACTGGGTATCTAACAAATAAAGATGTCACGTGTTTTTCCCTCCAAAATGTAAAATATACTTCAGCACCCTGCTAGTTTGCTGAGGCACCACAGAGTCTTGTTTAGAAATCATGGTACTAAGCTTTAAAGGATATTGAACTGTCACCTGAAAATGGCTTGTGTATTTGATGTGAATCCTTTGAAGGGTTTTGCCTACTTCAACTCCCATTTCTTTCCAATTTGTTCCTTAAACTCTAATCATATCAAATTATAAAACTTTACTTCAAGCAATCATCATTCTTGGTTCAGTCACTAACCATGCTGCACCTTTGGTATGAACTATCTTTCCTTCCTTCTTTAATTATCTCTTTCGAGTCTCTTCTTGGCCCCATTAACTTTTTTTTTTTTGAGATGGAGTTTCGCTCTTGTTACCCAGGCTGGAGTGCAATGGCGCAATCTCGGCTCACCACAACCTCCACCTCCTGGGTTCAGGCAATTCTCCTGCCTCAGCCTCCCAAGTAGCTGGGATTACAGGCGCACGCCACCATGCCCAGATAATTTTTTTGTATTTTTAGTAGAGACGGGGTTTCATCATGTTGACCAGGATGGTCTCGATCTCTTGACCTTGTCATCCACTCTCCTCGGCCTCCCAAAGTGCTGGGATTACAGGCTTGAGTCACCGCGCCCGTTAACTTTGGTTACAAATATCAAGGGCAACTCTTCCTGGGAAATAATTTCCTGTCCAATGCCTTTATTCAGAATTTAGTTAAATACCTCTCCAGTGTGCTCTGATATTGTGTATCTTATTGAAACAATTACCCCATTTATTTATTTATTTATTTTGAGACACAGTCTCGCACTGTCACCCAGGCTGGAGTACAATAAGCATGGCCTTAGCTCACTGCAAACTCTGCCTTCTCAATTTACCCTCTTTTTTATCTGATCACTATTCAAAGACTATTGAGGGCGGGGCTTATGCTTGGCAGATTAGTTTTTGTTTTTTGTTTTTTTAATGACTTGTTCCTTTAGAAATCAGGAAAACCTGTCACTGCTGAGGAAGTTATGCTTCCCTCTATCTGATAAATAGAAACTGGAGGAAGAGACAGAGTCAAGATGGCAGAGTAAGACTCTCCAGAGATTGACTCCCCACAGAAATATCAATTTGAACATGATCTATGCATGAAAATGACTTCATAAAAGCCTTCTAGGAACCAGATCAGAGATCACAGCACCTGGTTTTAGCATTACTAAGAAAAGATCAATTGAAGAGGGTAGGAAAGACAAAGGTGCAATGCCTGAATCACCTCTTCCCCAACTATAAGCACAGCACAGGCAGAGAGAGAGAGCCCTCTTGGGGTAAGGAGAAGGAAGTGAGTGCAGGACTCCTGACTTGTAGCTCAGCACTGGGCCTGCCACGGTAAAACCCAACACCAGGCAGAACCCCATGTCCCTTAACCACAGACAGAACAAGGTATGCAGATAAAGCCTTGGGACCTATCCTGGGACTAGGTGAAAACCTGTGGCCTTAGTGTAACAGACTTGTGTCCTCTCATCTATATTAGCCTCAGTCCAAGAGTAAACTTCAGCAGCAGGAAAGCTATAGTTGTATGGGCCTGTTTGGTGCCCCAGGGATACAGTAGTCTTGGTGGCAGGACTGGGAACCCCACCATCCTTCTTCCAACCCTAGGCAGCACAGCTTGCCTGGAGAGTGACTCCATTTACTGGGGGAAAAAAGAGATATAAAAGAAGGATTTTGATCTTTGATCAGTGATGAGCCTGCCATGGTAAAACTCAACAATGGGCAAAATGTGATAGCCTTCTGAGCCCAAGCTGGCCCCCAAAGACAGTGCCTCTGAACTCACTTCAGTGTCAGGCAGAGAGACACAGCCTCAGTGGAATGGACTCTGGGCTGCATCATCACTCTCTGTTTGCAGTGGCCTTGAACCACAAATAAACCTCAGCAGCAGGCAGGCCATAGTTGCATGGGCTTTGAGCATACCCCCGTGCTTTGCTTGTCTTGGCAGCTATGGTCTTCCGGTGTGCACTAGCATTACAGTGATCATGCTGGCCACAATACTGCCTGCTCCACCCTTTCCCTTAACCCCAGACAGCACAGTGTGGAGAAAGTGATGCTTGAAAGGAGGAGGGGGAAAAGGTATATAATGTTGCTTTGAAGCATTCCATAGTGAGGCCGAAGCACTGAGCAGAGTGCCACAGTGCCTGCCATGTCCTGACCCCAGGCAGAAACTCACACACCCAAAGAGACAAACTACTCTCCAGGCTCTTGGGCCAGAACACATACTAACTGTGAATTCACTGCAAACCTGGGCTTACAGTGCCATCTAGTGTTGAAACAGTGATAGTGACCATGGGCTTAGAGAACTAATAAATGACCTACTTAGAATTTCTGGGAGAACAGGAACAAACCATCATCAGAATGTGAATTGGGAAAAAATAGCTAATCCTTCCATGTTCAGATGTTATGTCAGGCCAAAGGCATCAAGTATATTCAAGGGCTGGGCACGGTGGTTAACACCTGTTATCCCAAGAGTAGGAGGCTGAGGTGGGTGGATCACTTGAGGTTGGGAGTTTGAGACCTGTCTGTCCAACATCATGAAACCCAGTCTCTACTAAAAATATAAAAATTAGTCAGATGTGGTAGTGCATGCCTGTAATCTCAGCTACTCATTAGGCAGAGGGTGGAGAACCACCTGAACCTGGGAGGCGGAGGTTGCATGCAGTGAGCTGAGATTGTGTCACTGCACTCCAGCCTGGGCAACAGAGTAAGTGAGCCTCTGTCTCAAAGAAAAACTTTTAAAGGAGTATTTTTGAACCATAATACCATAAAACAAACAAAATAAGGCACCAGGAAACAATCCTAAAGTGATGGAGACGTGTTATGTCTCAGAGAATTCAAAATAGCTGTTTAAGGAAACTCAATGAATTTCAATAAAATACAGAGGAAGAATTCAGTAATTTATCAGAGAAACTTAAAAGAGGTTAAAATAAATTAAAAAAAAAAAAACACAGAAATCCTGCAGCTGAAAATACAATGAACAAAATGAAGAATGCAATAGAGAATATCAACGGCAGACTGTATCAAACAGAAAAATCTGAGCTTGAAGACAAGCTATTTGAAAACACACAGCTGGTGGGAAAAAAAAGGTAAAAAGCAATGAAGAAAGTTTATGGAACCATGGAAGAGCATGAAAAGAGCAGATATGGCCAGGTGCAGTGGCTCACACCTATAATCCCAGCACTTTAGGAGGTGGGTGACGAGGTCAGAAGTTGAAGACCAGCCTGGCGAACATGGTGAAACCCTGTCTCTAGTAAAAGACACAAAAAATTAGCTGGGCATGGTGGCACATGCCTGTAATCCCAGCTACTCGGGAGGCTGAACCAAGAGAATCGCTTGAACCTGGGAGGTGGAGTTGCAGTGAGCCAAGATCATGCCATTGCACTCCAGCCTGTGCAACAGGGTGAGACTTAGAAAGACAAAGAGAAAGAGACAGACAGAAAGAGAGAGACAGAGAGATCAGGTCAAAAGTCACCAATCAGATACAACCCAAATAAGTTGACCTCAAGAAATACTATAATCAAATTCTCAAAGATCAAAGACAAAAATAACATGTTGAAAGCAACAAAAGCAGCAAATAACCTATAAGGTAGTTCCAATCTGTTTAGCAATAGACTTCTCAGCAGGAACCTTACAAGCCAGGTTGTAAGTGAGATGATATATTCAAATTGCTAAAGAGAAAAAGCTTGGGGGTAGGGTGGGCTGTCAACCAAGAATACTACACCCAGCACAGCATTCCTTTAGAAATAAAGTCTGCCAGACAAATGAAAGCTAAGAGAATTTATCATCATCAGGTATGTCTTACAAAAAATTAAAAAAAATAGGCCAGGCACAGTGGTTTACACCTGTAATCTCAGTACTTTGGGTGGCCAAGGTGGAAGGACTGCTTGAGCTCAGGAGCTCAAGACCAACCTGGGTAGCATACCAAGATTTTGATTCTACTAAAAATTAAAATTAAAAAACCAGTGGGTGTGGTGGTGTGTGCCTATAGTCCCAGATACTTGGGAGGCTGGGGTGGGAGGATCATTCAAGTCCAGGAGACCTGCAGTGAGCCATGATCACACCACTGCCCTCTAGCCTGGAGGACAGAGCAAGACCCTGTCTCAAACAAACAAGCAAACAAAAAATGCTAAAAAAAAACAGTTCTTCTGTTTTTTTTTTTTTTTTTTTAGAAGAAAGGGACTCTAATGTGTAACAAAAAAAAGTCTTAAAGGTATAAAACTCACTAGTAAGAGTAAGTATACTGGAAACAGAATACTATAATACTATAAATGTGGTACATAAACCACTTATATCTTTAGTATGAAGGCTAAAAGAAAAAACTATTAAAATAACAGCTATTTTAATTTGCCAAGAGATGCAATATAAGATATAAAATGGGATTCAAAAATTATAAATGTGGGAGAAAATGGAGTTAAAATGTAGTTTGGTTATTTATTTTTCTATCTTTACAATCAAAGTTGGGTTGCTGTCAGTTTAAAAATAACTCATTTTAAGATATTTTTCATAATCTTCATGGTAATTGCAAAGCAAAAACCTGTAAGAGAGACACCAAAAATAACAGGCAAACCATCAAAAACACATTACTAGAGAAAGTCACCTAACCATAAAGAAAGGCAGCAAGAGACCATAAACAGTCAAAGCAATCTACAACAAAAAGAACAAAACTGGAGGCATCATACTACTTGACTTCAAAACATTCTACATAGCTATAGTAATCAAAACAGCATGTTACTGGTGTAAAAAAGACACACAGACCAATGGAACAGAAGACAGCCCAGAAATAAATCCCCCATCTATGGTTTACTAATTCTTGACAAAGGTGTCACATTCAATGGGGAAAGGAGAATAAGTGGTCAATGGGGAAAGGACAAAAGCGGTGTTGGGAAAACTGGATATCCACATGAGAAGAATGAAATTAGATTCTTATCTCTCACCATATACAAAACTCAGCTCAAAATGGATTAAAGACTTAAATATAAGACCCAAAACTACAAAGCACAAGAAGAAAATATGGGGGAAATATAGGAGAAAGCTCTATGTCACTGGTGTAGGCAAGAATATTTTGGACAAAACCTGAAAAGCATGGGCAACAAAAGCAAAAACAGTTTGAGCAGTCTAAATCCAAATCTCTAAAATTTTCCAAAATCCAAAATCTTTTCTTTCTTTATTTTATTTTTAAGATAGGGTCTCACTCTGTCACCCAGGCTGGAGTGCAGTGGTACAATCATTGCTCACTGCAACCTTGAAACACTGGGCTCAAGTGACCTCTTGCCTTAGCCTTCAAAGTAGCTAAGATGACAGGTGGCCTCCGCCATGCCTAGCTCATTTTTATTTTTTGTAAAGACAGGGTCTTGCTATGTTGCCCAGGCTGGTTTTCAACTGCTGGCCTCAGGGGGTCCTCCTGCCTTGAACTCCCATGTTGGGATTATAGCTGTGAGCCACCATGAAACCTTTTGACTGCTGACATGATGCTCAAAGTAAATGTTTATTGGAACATTTTGAATTTTCAACATTTGGATTTGGAATGCTCAACTGGTATAATGCAAATATTCCAGAACCTGAAAAAATCCCCAAAACCCTTCTGAGTGTAAGTATTTCAGATATGGAATACTTAACGTGTATAGACAAATGGAATTGCATCAAATTAAACGTCGTCTGCATAGTAAAGCAGACAATCAACAGAGCAAGGATGCCAGTTATAGATTAGAAGAATACATTTACAAACTACACATCTGATTTTGGGTTAATATCCAAAATATAAAGAACTCAAACACTCAATAACAAACAAATAACCTGAACAAAAAAATGGGCAAAAGGCCTGCAGACATTTCTCCAAAAAAGGATATAGAAACAGCCCACAGGTGTATGAAAAAACGTTCAACGTCTCTAATCATTGAAAAATGCAAATAAAAACTACAATGAGGTATCACTTCACTGTAGTTAGAATAGGTACCCTCAAAAAAATCAAAAGATGGAGAGAGATCCAAGATGGCCGTCTAGCAGCAGCCCAGGGTTGCAGCTCCCAGAGAAGGTGCAGGGAGTGAGTGGACGCCAGACTTCCAGACAAATTTTTGTCGCCTATGGACCAAGAGATTCCCAGTGGAGGAGCCCCGTGGGTCGCCAGCGCGACTCTCTTGGCCAGTGCGGCTGCTTTGCCGGTGCCGCAGTTCTCAGTGCGGAGTGTGCGGGACTGGGTGCCCTTTTGGTTGGCATTTGGAGCTCCAAGAAGGCAGATTCACCCATTCAGCTGATTGAGAGGGGGACTGAAGCCAGGAGCCAGACCAGGAGATTCCGGGGCAGAGGAGCACCACAAATCTCAGCGCCACTATTTCAGCCAGTGCAGTCGCTGCGCGGGAAATTGCATGGATCCCGGCGCCTTTTCAGTGGGTGACTGGGGCACCTGGGAGAGAATCAACTGTTCAATTAGGATAGGAAAAAAAGGGGGTTCCAAGGCAGGGAGCCAGGTGATCAGGCTCAGCTGATCCCTCACCCCACAAAAAAACAGCAATTGGAAACACGGTTAAGAGTTTCACAGCAAGCACAGCTAAACCCAGGAAGGTCCAGCTCTGTGGGGGAGGGGCGTCCACTGAAGGAAAACAAAGAAACAGAAATAACATCACCACCAACAAGCTGGAAGTCCACTCAGAAACCCAATCTGAAAGTCAGCAATTACAAAGATGACAGGTGGATAAATCCACAAAGATGGGAAAAAACCAGTGCAAAAAGGCTGAAAACATCTGAAATCAGAATGCTTCTCCTCCTTCAGGGAATTGCAGCTCCTCATCAAGGGAACAAGGCCTGATGGAGAATGAGTGTGATGAATTGTCAGAATCAGGCTTCAGAAGGTAGATAATAAGAAACTTCTATGAGCTAAAAGAACATGTTCTAACCCAATGCAAAGAAACTAAGAACCTTGAAAAAAGGTTTGACGAAATGCTAATGAGAATAGACAATTTAGAGAGGAATATAAGTGAATTAATGGAGTTGAAAAACACAAAACGGGAACTTCACAAAGTATGCACAAGTTTTAACAGTCAACTTGATCAAGCAGAAGAAAGGATATCAGAGGTCGAAGACCAACTCAATGAAATAAAACAAGAAGACAAGATTAGAGAAAAAAGGATAAAAAGGAATGAGCAAAGTCTCTGAGAAATATGGGACTATGTGAAAAGACCTAATCTATGTTTGATGGGTGTACTTGAATGTGACAAAGAGAATGAATCCAAGCTGGAAAATATTCTTCACGATATTATTCAGGAAAACTTTCCCAACCTACCAAGGCAGGACAATATTCAACTCCAGGTAATACAGAGAACACCACAAAGATATTCCTCAAGAAGAGCAACCCCAAGGCACATAATCATCAGATTCACCAGGGTTGAAATGAAGGAGAAAATGCTAAGGGCAGCCAGAGAGAGAGGTCAGGTTACCTACAAAGGGAAGCCTATCAGACTCACAGCAGATCTCTGAGCAGAAACCTTCCAAGCCAGAAGAGAGTGGGGGCCAATATTCAACATCCTTAAAGAAAAGAACTTTCAACCCAGAATTTCATATCCAGCCAAACTAAGCTACATAAGCGAAGGAAAAATAAAATCTTTTGTGAACAAGCAAGTACTCAGAGATTTTATTACCACCAGGCCTGCTTTACAAGAGCTTCTGAAAGAAGCACTACACATAGAAAGGAACAACCAGTATCTGCCTTTCCAGAAATATACCAAAAGGTAGAGCATCAACAGAATGAAGAATTTACATCAACTAATGGGCAAAACAGCCAGCTAGCATCAAATGACAGTATTAAAATCACATATATTATTATTAATCCTAAATTTAAAACAACTAAATCCCCCACTCAAAAGACACAGACAGGAAAATTGGATAAAAAGTCAAAACCCATTGGTAAGCTCCATCCAGACCTATCTCACATGCAAGGATACACAAAGACTCAAAACAAAGGGATGGAAGAAGATTTACCAACCAAATGGAGAGCAAAAATAAATAAATAAATAAAAAGCAGGAGTTGCAATTCTCGCCTCTGATAAAATAGACTTTAAAGCAACAAAGATCAAAAGAGGCAAAGAAGGACATTACATAATGGTAAAAGGATCGAGGCAACAAGAAGAGCTAACAATCCTAAATATACACGCACCCAATACAGGAGCACCCAGATATGTAAGACAAGTTCTTAATGACTTATAAAGAGACTTAGACATCACATTGTCAATATTAGACAGATCAACGAGACAGAAGATTAACAAGGATATCCAGGACTTGAACTCAGACCCGGAACAAGAAAACTTAATAAACATTTATAGAACTCTCCACCTCAAATACACAAAACATACATTCTTATCAGTACCACATCACACCTACTCTAAAAGTGACCACATAATTGGAAGTAAATCACTCCTCAGTAATTGCATAGCATTTCACAGGTTTAAATGAAATATTTGTTGGCTGCTTGTTATTTTCCTCCCTTATTCCTTCCTGTCTCCATTGTTAAGCACAATTATTGGCATAAAAGAGGTTTTCAATACCCATTTTTAGACTGCATTCTAGCCTGGGCAATAAAGCAAGACCCTCGTTCCCTCTCCCTCTTTCTCTTCTTCTTTCTTTCTCTTTCTTTCTTTTTCTCTCTTTTTTCAAAACAAAAACAAAAGATAGCAGGTGTTGATGAGAGCATAGATAAAAGGGAAACTTTACACACTGCTGGTAGGAATGTACGGTCATGGAAAACAGCATGGAGGTTGCTCAAAAAATTTTAAACAGAACTACCATATGATCCAGTAATTCCACTGTTGTGTGTGTGTGTGTCTGTGTGTGTGTGTGTGTGTGTGTGTGTGTGTCCAAAGAAAATGAAATCAGTATGTTTTAGAAATATCTGCATTCCTATGTTTATCACAGCATTATTCACAATAACCAAGATATGGAATCAACCTAAATGTCTATCAAAGAGAGTAACTATTTTTATGTTTCTTGTTACATATTCCCAACTTTTGTTCCCATTAACCCATCTTTCCCTATCCCTTTTTCCCTACTCTCCTCCCACCCTCTCATAACTACCACTCTACTCTCTACCTCTGTAGGTGAACAACCTTTTAGATTCCACCTATGAATGAGATCATGTCGTATTTGTCTTTCTGTGCCTGGCTTAGTATCCTCTAGGTATATCCATATTGTCTGAAATGACCAGATTTCATCACTTATGACTGAATAATATTCCACTGTGAATATGTACATTTTTTTAATCCACTTACCAGACTTCATTAAAAACACGAGGAATATATAACAAGAAATTTAAAACAGCGATTCTCTTTGACCTAGAATTCTAATTCTAGAAATCTACCTAAGTTAATAATTAGAAATTTCTGTTATATAGAATGGTCAATTCAATAACTTTTAAATTAATCAATAATGTGTGCAGTGCACTGTATTGGGTACAGACTCCCTCCCTTATAAAGCTTACAAATATCAGGGCTTTAAAACAACTTTAGAAAAGAGAAAGTTTAGGATGCTATGTAAGTGTCTTAACAAAACAATTTCAAGTCAGCTAGGGAATAAAGAAAGGTTTCCCTTACTTATGCCCTTTATTAGTTAACAGCAGTATATGCAACTGATATATTTCTATGTAAACATACTTTTATTTCAAGTTATGTTAAAAATAACTTTAAAAGTAGAGGGAAAGATCAAAACATTAACAATAATTATCTATGGGTAAAAAAAAATTAAGAGGGATTTCCATTTCATTTTTCAAAGTTTTCCATGTTTTCTCTATTTTTTTGACAATAAAAAGAAATTTTCGAGTTTTTTTTACCTTGTCTAACAAGGGAAAAGACATTATTTAAAAGCAACCAAAAGAACCAAAAGTAGTATCAACTTTATTTCAACTGTGGAAAATGTAAAAGTTTATAATCATATCTTACACTAAAGTATATCTTGCCACTTTCATTCAACACAATTCTACTACAAGGGACCAAACTACAGACTACGCCATATACTCTAATAAACTACCTCATGTGACAGTCAAATATTTCAGATACACAAACGTGATAATATGTATTTGATAAATACAATGACTATTTTATGAAATAATGAAATTCTTATTTTTAAACCCAAACATAGATCGACATTTTCAATTTAATACACTTCAACAAACTCACAGTAAAGTTAAGAAAAACACTGAAATAAGAACAAGACCAGATTCAAAGAACAAAATGAAAAAGGACTGTCACTTGTGACTAAATACTTCTGGGAGAGGATGTTTACTCCTCAGTGGCCCAATTCCCAGAGAAGAAGTGAAAAAGCTGTTACTCTCTCTACATTTCAAAAATATAAAACAGTCTGACCTAATAGATGCCAAGATATGTTAAAGTACCCATAAAAACTCACTGGATACAATGATTCATACACTGTTTTAGCTAGAAAGAATTTCAAAAACCATTTAGTCTAACTTTCTTGATTTTAGTTGTGGGAAAAGCATGTTTAAAACAGCTAAATAATTAGCTGTCAGAGACCTGGTTGGGTTCCGACTCCTGGTAAATTGCTTTTTTATTTACTCCATACCATCTTCTTAGAGGGCCCTTTGAAATACCCACTTATCTATATTTGAACTACACCTTGACCTGATTGATTTGCATTTATTAATATATATTATCTGTCTTAAGTCAGGGATATTGGCAGAATACATTTCTTCTTCCTCTCTAATTTCACTCTAATCCAACATTCTGTGACTCAAAAGGAGAGTACTCTCATCTAGAGAGCAAGAAACCACAAGCCCAGGGTCACTGGCTATGCAACTTAAGTATACCATCCTACTATCTAAACCTGTTTGCTCGTCTATCCTTTTGGTTTTCCTATAATACAGGGTTAAAAAAAAAAAAAAACTACTTATTCAAAACATACATTGAGTTCTAGGCAATGGAAATAAAAAGATAAAAATGACCTGATCCTTCTTTCTTTCTTTCTTGTATTCAAGTTATTAAAGAAGACAGACATGAAAACCAAACATAATTTGAAAAAGCAGCAAAGCCTTCACACAAATGTAGGCCATACTGTGTTTTATGTTTGTTTTGAACAGAAGACTCAGTTAGAATGTTGTGTTATGGAAATAACAAAGCATCTGGTGTCAGAATGACCATGTATAAATTCTGATATTGCAATCATGCCAAAGTTTCGATTTCCTCATCTGTGAAATGGAATTATAATTGCCTGACCATATTATTTTTAAGTCTCATAATGGCCATGCCTACTGAAAAATATGCTTTCATAGCAACAGTACAGAGTTTCTGGTACATAGTTGGTATTGAAGCAGATAGTGCTGGATGCCTACATGATACCATCCTTCTATTATTCTCACAAAAAACAAACAGAAAAAAACCCTCCCATTATGCTAGATGCAGCAATGTGTACAGCTAAAATTCTCACTTTGCCAGGTTCTCCTGCAGCTAGAAGTAACCATATTACCAATTTTCATCAAAGAGAACTAAGCCTAATATTTTAAGGAAAGCTTTACTCCTTTTCTTCTTGCCTGGAATGCAGACCCAAGGCCTGAAAGTACAGCAGCCATCTTGTAACAATGAGGAACAAACAGGACAAAAAACAACACATTAAGGATGGCAGAGCAGAGAGAAAGAGTTCCCTGATGGCCTTACTGAACTGCTTACACAAGCCCTAGACTGGCTACCTTTACACTTCTTGTTTTAGATGGAAAACAAATCCCTATTTGATTAAGGCAAGACCTTATAGGGCTCTGTAGGCCAATATAATATGGATAAAGACTTTGGTTTTTACTCTGAATGAAATAGAAACTCGGAGCAGGGTTGCAGCAAAGAAATGATAGAGTCTGACCTGTGCTAAGAAATAATAGATTCAAAGGAGGCAAGGAAACGTGTTGTGAAGCTATGGCAGACTGCTACAAAATGACCTCAAATGAATCCTGCCTCTCACATTCACACCCTTCCACATTGACTCTGGAGTAGTCTGGGGGATTCTGACTGAAGTGACGTTCTACTGATGTTCAGAAGTTCCCAGTGCAGGCTTCAAGAGTGCTCATAGCTTGTTTTCGCTCTTAAAAACCAACTGCTATGTAAACAAGTCCAAACTATTCTGCTAGAGAGAGAGGCCATGGAAGACGAGAGAAACCATGTGGAAACGGGCCACGTGTGCGAGAACAAAAGCTTTCCAGATGTTCTAGCCTTTCCAGCTGAGGCACCAGACATGTGAGTGAAGCCATAGTAGATATTCCAGTCCAGCTCAGCCACCAGCTGAAAGCAGCTGCATAAGTGAGTCCAAATCTTGAGATGAGTTTGCTATGCTGCAACAGACACATGATAAAGAGGCTATTGTACTAATTGAGGCAAGAGATGATAGCTCTAAGCAGTCTTTTCAATTACAATTACTATCAATTACTTTCTGGGAACTCCTACTGAATAAAAACTAACAATTTAATATAAAAGATGGGGATGTTAATAACATTATCACTGGACAATGGATATGGACTTGTGGGGGAAAAAAAGACATGATCTATATTAAGCTAAATATGAGTTCCTAAGGCTGTCTCCAACCTGAATCCACCAGAACACAGATTCTAGCCTCCTCCCTTTGCTTATCTGTAAATCCCCAGTCCAACAGTGAGCAACCTGGCTCCTGCCATCCACCATCCATTTACTAAATCATTTAGTTCCAGTAAAACGTATAGCAGGATCAGAATTGTTAACCCATGACCCTATGGGAAACAACTTTATCACTAAAGTACAGTAGTTATATGGTTATCTATTTTTCTGTAAATCTAAACCTGTTCTCAAGAATGAAGTCCATTAAAAAACCAAAACAAAAACAAAATAACCCTTACACTCAGGAGTGTATGTCTAGTGAGAAGACAGACATTAAATAAGCAAACCACAATTAAAAATTTGGTAACTGCAATGAAGAGGAAAGAATGAAAAGCCTGCTTGTAATGTAGGTTAAAATATCAAGAAAAGTAGTATTATTTTCCTTCTCCAGGAAAGTAATATTTATTCTGAGACCTGAGAGATGGTTGAGTTACCCAAAAGGAGAGAAAGAAAAGTGTGCCTGCTTGAAGAACCAAAACAAAAATTAGAACAGTCAAATTTCTGGTTCTTAACAAGATTAAACAGGTGCATATCTCTTCACTGCAGCCCACTAAACACTAAAACACCCTGGATTTAATACAGCAGAGAATCATAAAACTATGAAAGGTGGAAAAAAACAAATCAGTTAGGAACTTCAAGTCTTAAGGAAGACAAGATATGAATTCTCTGGGTTTTCCTTTAACAGGCTTCTCTAGATTGTACCAGAAGTCAAAGGAAATCAAAGGAGGAAAAAAAAAAGCCCCAAGAAAAACCTGCTCTCTTTAGTTAAATAACTGCAAAACAGGGCAGCCCAGCAGGACAGAAATCTTTTTGACAATACCAACCCTACCCCAGCCAAGTATCTCAGATGCCTCCTACCTTGCTGTGTTAAGAGGTATTGTGTGGGGATCTGGACTTCCCATCTGGCAACAGTAGGTGGTCCAGGTTAGTATTTTCTACTTGGCAGAAAAAGGTGTAGAGTAAAATAGAAGATTTCTACACTTCACTTGACCTGGTAGAATGTCAATACTAACAGTCTGATAAATTACACACACATATTATAAGATCCAAAGGAACCACAAAAAAAAGTTAAAGAGTGATACAGAGAAACACTAGAATAAATCAAAATGGAATTCTAAAAAGTACACATTGGCCAGGCACAGCAGTTCACGCCTATAATCCCAGCACTTTGGGAGGCGCCAAGGCAGGTGGATCATGAGGTCAAGAGATCGAGACCATCCTGGCCAACATGGTGGAAACCCGTCTCTACTAAAAATACAAAAATTAGCTGGATGGTGGTGGTGGTGGCAGCACACGCCTGTAGTCCCAGCTACTCAGGAGGCTGAGGCAGGAGAATCGCTTGAACCCGGAAAGTGGAGGTTGCAGTGAGCAGAGATCACACTCCAGCCTGGTGACAGAGTGAGAGACTCTATCTTAAAACAAACAAACAAAACAAGCATAGGTGTGCAAGAAAAGGGAAATAGGAGAAATAGAGGGAATGAACAGAAAACAAACAATAAAATAGCAAACTTAAGTCCTTACATACCAATAATCACTTTGAATACCAATGGTCTAAACACAAAAAATTTAAAACGTAAGTTGGTACAGTGGATTCAAAAAAATATGGCCTTGTGCTGGGCACAGTGGCTCCTGCCTGTAATCCCAGCATTATGGGAGGCCAAGATGGGAGGACTGCTTAAGCTCAGGAGTTCCAGATCAGCCTGGGCTGGGCAATATAGTGAGAACCCATCTCTTATTTAAAAAAAAAAAAAAAGCCCTGACCCATATGTTACCTAAAAGGAACATCACTTCAGTAAATCATGACATAGGTAGGCTAAAAAGGATGGAAAAGAATCTATAAACATTAATTAAAAAACAAACATAAGTAACCATATTAGTAACAGAAAAAAGCAGACTTCAAAGAAAAAAAAAAGAAGGTGATTAAAAATAATAAAAAGGTCTATCCACCAAGATGACATAACAATACTAATTCCGGAAACAACACACCTTCAAAACACAGGAAGCAAAAACTGATAGACCTATAAGCAGAAATAGAAAAATATACAATCATAGTTGAGGACTTCAACATCCTTCTCTCAGAAAGATACAATTAGTAATAGAAAACCAAGAATAATACAAAAAAACTAAACACCACCATCAAAAAGGGAATTTAAGTAACATTTATGGAATGTTCTACCTAACAAGAACAGAATACATATTCTTTGCAAGCACCCACAAAATGCTCACCATGATAGACCAGAGCCTGCATTATAAAACAAACCTAAAGAAATGTAAAGAAACATAAGCATACAGAGTATGAATCAATAACTTAGATGAAATAAACCAATTCTTAAAAAAAAAAACACCAAAACTCACTCAATATGAAATACATAATCTGCATTTGTCCTACATTAGACAATATTTTCCAGAAAATAAGAGGGAATACATCCCAATTCCTCTTAAGAAGTTGATATTACCCTGACAGAAGAAATAAATACAAAAACTAATTTCTCCCATGAATTTAGCTGTAATAATCCTCAACAATATATATACAAGTTGAATCTAGTACTGAAGAAAAAGAATTAGATAGTACAACACATTGGGGTTTACTCCAAGTACACAGGACTGGTTCAATACCCAAAAGTCCATCAATATAATTTACTATATATCAGGAAAATAAAGATTTCTTTTTAAAAAATCACATGATTATGCAAACTTATACAGAAAAATTATTTGACAAAATTCAACAGCTATACATGGCAAAAGCTCTAAGCAAACTAGAAATAGAACTTCAACTTGACAAAGAGCCATCTACAAAAAAAATCTTACAGCTAACATCATACATAATGGTGAAAAACTAAATGCTTTTCCCCAAGATCAGTATTAGGACAAGGATGTCTGCTCTCAGCACTCTTAGTCAATGCAATATTGAACATTCCATCCACTACAGTAAGTTAATAAAAAGCATATCAACTGGAAATGGAGAAATAAAATTCCCCCTATTAGTAGATAACAGGGTCATATATATATAGAAAATCCCAAGTAATACACTAGAAAACATCTACAATAGATGAGTTTGCAGTATCACAGGATACAAGAGCTACACACAAAAATAATCATTCTTCTAGATACAATGATCATGTGGACGACAAAATTAAAAACACAGTACCAGTTACAATCTGTCTAAAAGTTAAAACATAGATAAAAACCTAACAAAATATGTATAGAATTGGTATGCTCAAATGAATCACAGATCTAAATGTAAAAACCATGAGAAAATCAGGGTTTTCACCCTTATTTCTTAGAAAAAAATGTAGAAGAAAATCTTCATAACCTATGGTAAAATGAAAAGTTCTTAGACATGACACCAAAAGCATGATCCATAAAACAATCAAATAAAAAAGATCAATTGGGCTGGGTGCAGTGGCTCATGCCTGTGATCCCAGCACTTTGGGAGGCCAAGGCAGAAATTCGAGACCAGCCTGGCCAACATGGTGAAACCCTGTCTCTACCAAAAATAAAAAAAATTAGCCAGGTGCAGTGGCAGGTGCCTGTAATCCAGATACTTGGGAGGCTGAGGCAGGGGAATCACTTGAACCTAGGAGGCAGACGTTGCAGTGAGCCGAGATCACACCACTGTACTCTAGGCTGGGTGACAGAGCAAGACTCCATCTCAAGAAAAAAAAAAAAAAAAGATTAATTGGACTTATCAAAATGTAAAACTTCTGCTCTTCAAAAGGTACTGATAAGTGTATACCATAATAGAATAAAATATTTGCATACCACATATATAACAGAAGATTCATATCTAGAATATATAAATAACTGTACTTAACAGTAATAAAACAACCAATTTAGAAAATAGGCTTGAACAGATATTTCACCAAAGAGGATATATAATGACAAACAAGCACTATAAAAAGACTGCCAACATCATTAGCTATTAGGGAAATGCAAGTTAAAATCACAGTAACAGGTGTCTAATAAACACCTATTCAAATGGCAAAAATAAAAAATACTGACAATACAAAGACTCTTGTGAAGAGGCAGAGCCAGTGGATTTCTCATACATTGCTGTATGGACTGTAAGATGGTATAGCCACTCTGAAAAGCTGTTTGGCATTTTCTTATGAATTTAAACATATATATTTAAACATGACGTATATCTAAACAATTACACTTAACATGACCTAGCAATTATACTCTTGGATATTTACCCTAGAGAAAGGAAAACACGTTTAAACAAAACTATACAAAAATGCTCAGAGTAACTTCATTTGTACCAACCCAAAAGCTAGAAATAACCCAATGTTCTTCAATGGGTACATGGGTAAAAGGATAAACATATTGTGGCATATCCACAAATCAGAATGCTACTAAGCAATAAAAAGTTAACTACTTATAAACTCAATAGCTTGGATGGTTCTTAAAAACATAGTCATATTAGGTTTTAGGGTTTGGGGGAGGGTGTGACTATAAAAGAGAGAGCATGACAAAATTTCTTTGTGGTAACGGGACACTGTATTAAAATTTTGGTGGTGGTTACATGAACTTACACACATGGTAGTAGACAGACTTTAAGGTGGTTCCCGTGATCCCTGCCTCTTGATTACATTCTTGTATCATGTCCTCCCTTTGTCTTGGGGCAAAACCTCTGATTTGCTTCTAATAGAATATAGCAAAGATGGTGGGATCTCAATCTCAGATTGTTTCATTGCATATGACTCCGTCTGCTAGCCCAATTGCATTAGAATTCTTTCCACCTTTGCTGGCTTTCAGGAAGCAGTAGGCTTGCTTCCTATAGCCTCAAGGAAATGAATTCTGCCAACAACCTGAGTTTGGAAACAGCAGTCTTTCCCCAGATGAGCCTCCAGGTAAATATCTAGCCCTGACTAACACCTTGATTTTAGCCCAGCAAAGTACCCAGCAAAGCTATGCCTAGACTCCTGACCCACAGAACTCTGAAATAAATGTGTTGTCTTAAGCAACTAAATTTTTTGAAATCTGTTATACAGCATGAAAAACTAATACAAATGAGATTAAATATCATAATATATATCCCCAAAATGGGTGCATATAAATTTAGTGAAATCCAAATAAGATATGTAATTTGGTTAATTGAATTGTACCAATTTCAATTTCCTGATAATGATAATGTACTGTGGTTATATAAGATGTTATAATGGGTAAAAACTAGGTGAAGGGTATATACAAACCCTTGAACTATTGTTGCAACAATTTAAGATTCTTAAATTATTTCCAAATATAAAGTTTTTATGTATATATTTAAAATATATGTACACACATATATATGTATGTATACAGACGTGTGTGTGTGTGTGTGTGTGTGTGTGTGTGTGTGTGTGTGTGTACATAAGCTTCAGGAATTAAAATGACAGTTCATTCACCAAAGAAAACCCCTTGGAACACTGCTTAATGCCACTTTCTTCAATGTTATACATAAGTTTAGTGGAATCCATTATTAGTTTTCCCAGGAAAAAGTAAATCAGAAGGAACCAAAAAAATAGGTACCCTAACAAGATGATACTTGAAAACCAGCAGTATGTAACAAGAGACATTTGCACTAAGAATTCAAAATACAGAAACATCTGGAACTATTTAATGTAAGAATAATCTGATACATAATATACAAGATTTAGGAGACAAATTATACAGTGGAACTAATGGATATAAACTATCAAGAAATTACTTAATTATAAAATTCTAAGAAACAATGTATAAAACATTAGACTACGTATCAAAAAACCTGGGTTCTGGCCTTGTCCTTACACTTAATAGTTACCTAACTTAAAGCAAATGACGAGCTTTCCAAGTATCTTTATCACTAAAATTAAAAAAATAATGCCTACCTCTCAATATTATGGGAATCAAAACAGAAAAAAATAGATGAGAAGGCATTATATAAGATGGGGTTGTATGGAATGGACAAACAAATGCATTTTAGATTTTAAAACTCTACCAATACTGCTTAAAATAGAATTTTGATAACTGAAAATATTATGCCAGCTTAAATGAGGCAAAAGTACACTGAAATGAAAAGATAAAAAAAGGATACCTGGATTTACACTTCGGGAGGCTGAGACGGGTGGATCAATTGCGGCCAGGAGTTCAAGACCAGTCTAGTCAACATAGCAAAACCTCACCTCTACTAAAACAATACAAAAATTAGCTGGGTGTGGTGGCACATGCCTGTAATCGCAGCTACTTGGGAGGCTGAAGTACCAGAATTGCTTGAACCTGGGATGGGGAGGTTCCAGTGAGCTGTGATGGTGCTGCCACTGTACTCCAGCCTGGGTGACAAAGACTCTGTCTCAACAACAACAACCAAAAAGGGCCAGGTGTGGTGGCTCATTACCGTAATCCCAACATTTTGGGAGGCCGAGGCAGGTGGATCATCTGAGGTCAGGAGTTCAAGAACAGCCAGACCAACATGGTGAAACCTCATCTCTATTAAAAATACAAAATTAGACAGGTGTGGTAGCAGGTGCCTGTAATCCCAGCTACTCGGGAGGCTGAGGCGGGAGAACTGCTTGAATCCGGGAGGTGTAGTTTGCAGTGAGCTGAGATCATGCCACTGCACTACAGCCTGGGTACACAGCCAGATTCTGTCTCAAAAAAAAAAAAAGAAAGAAAGAAACCAAACAAACAAAACTTGGATTCAAATACTCAAAGAACCATGTTTGAATGGAACAGTTTTCTCCTCTGGTTAACTCCTCCTTATCCTTCAGGTCAACGTGGAACGTGATCCTTGACCTCACCGTATTGATTAGATGCTCCTGCCAACTGACCTATAGTACATTCCACTTATGTTTTCTACCATATCCCTCACCACACCTTTATTTGTCTTCCCTGTGTGATGATAAGACAGGTTTTCTAAGTCTAGAGGCAGAATCCTTCTTGATCACTACTGTGTTCACAGCACACCATAGTAAATCAATAATTTTATTATTATTATTTTTTGAGATGGGGTCTTACACTGTCACCCAAGCTAGAGTGCAGTGACACAATCATGTCTCACTGTAGTCTCAACTTTTCAAGATAAGTGATCCTCCCACCTCAGCTTCCTGAGTAACTAGAACCATATAGGCACATGCCACCATGCTTGGCTATTTCTTTAAGTTTTTTTTTGTAGAGATGGGGTCTCACTAAGCTATGCTGCCCAGGCTGGTCTTGAACTCCTGGCTCAAGAGATACTCTTGCCTTAGCCTCTCAAAGTGATAAATATTTTAAAGGCAGTTCTTTACATTTCATGGGAGAAACAGCAACCCCTCATATCCAAATCCAACCCTCCCTGCCTCCAAAGGTCTAGTTATAGAAAACGTTTTAGGCAAAAAGAAAACAAATGTATTGGGAAATATAAACAGGTAGAGTCAGAAATAAAGACAGCCCTCACATTTATAATATGGAAAAGGCTTTCAGTCAACAAGTCATTGTTCTTTTCCATTCAGTCACATACATATTCAAGCACAAAAGACTACTATACAGTGAGTAAAATCTGAACTTTATTAATAACTGTCTTCTTAATGATTACTTAACAGACTAATTTGCCTTTGTTATTTTATCTGTACATTCCACATTCTTATAATCTTATATGTTTAAAACAGAAATAATTTTACTTTGTGAGTATTCTAAACAAGAGGGCTCATTATGAAGAGACAAGTACTAGAGCCTACCAATGACTCTAGGAGCATCTGATGACCATGCCACTGATCAATTCTATCAACTTTCCTCGGGTAGTGTTTCTTAAGCTGTTGCATGTATATGGAGTTTGGGTGAGGAGTGGGGATGCAGAGTACAAATCTACTCTGGGATCTTGATGAAAGCAACGGACCTCAGACAATTCCATGTATGCAACACATACACACTCACTCACTCATTTGAAGAGGTAGGTTTCATGAGATTCACATATTCCTAAGGTTTATCCAAGCAACCTAAATTCAAAGTCCATGCAGACATACCCTCTTGCCAACCAGTTATCTTCTAGCTATCAACTATTTCTTATGAGCCTAATATGCAAAAAAGGCATTTTAGAAAAATACACTATATTCCCAAAAGGGCATCCAATAAGACCTTAATTAACTTTCCACAATACCTCCTTTATACAAAATCAACCATGTTAAAAATTTAAGTAACTTCAAAGATCATATTAAGCAGATCTCCCAATGATCAGAAAACTCTTTCTTAATGTCTAGATTCTATTTGTAGTCACACTTTCTTCATTCTGAACCTTCCCCATCCCTGGAATTCCCAGTAGATAAAACAGACAAGCCCCTCACTGTGTCCACAGTTCTAACAATATAAGAAATAATGATAATTAGTTCCATATACCTATTACTAACCAATATAATTTAACTGAGACCTTTAAGAACAAAGGGTCAAAAACACAATGTGATACACTACCTTACTCCTCCCATGGCCATAATTTTGAAAATCAAAAAATAATATGTTAGTATAGATGTGGTAAAAAGGGAACACTTTTACACTGCTGGTGGGAATGTAAACTAGTACAACCCCTATGGAAAACAGTGTGGAGACTCTAAAGAACTAAAAGTAGGTCTACCATTTGATCCAGCAATCCCACTACTGTTATCTACCCAGAGGAAAAAAGTCATTATATGAAAAGGACACTTGCACTCTTGTTTACAGCAGCAATTTACAATTACACAAATATGGAATCAGCCCAAATGCCCATCAATTAACAAGTGGACAAAGAAAATATGGTGTATGTGTGTATACACACACACACACACACACACACACACACACACCCATGGAATACTACTCAGCCATAAAGAGGAATGAAACAATGGCATTTGCAAGCAGGCTGCATGGAATTGGAAACCACTATTCTAAGCGAAATAACTCAGAAATGGAAAACCAAACATCACGTGTTCTCACTCATAAGTGGGAGGTAAGCTATGAGGACAGAGTAAGAATGATACAATGGACTTTGGGGACTCTGGAGGGAAGGGTGGGAGTGGGGTGAGGGATGAAAGACTACACACTGGGTATAGTGTACACTGCTCAGGTGATGGGTGCACCCAAATCTCAGAAATCACCATGAAATATCCATATAACCAAACACCATTTGTTGCCCCCAAAATCTATTGAAATAATAATATAAAAAGAATAACAATACATTAAAATAACAATACATTTTTTTAAAAGGGCTACTTATACATTGTATTTTTCTTCCATCTCTACATGTGAATTAAAAGTCCTTACCCCTAGCCAGAACTTCTCAACGGGGCTGTATCACCTCCAAGGGGCATTTTGGAAATATGGAGAAATTCTGGTTCTGAAGACAATAAGATAGAGACAAACAGACATGGAGACAGACAGGTTGAGAAGTAACTCCAACAGAGGTGGAGATTCAGTGAAATAGAAATCTAAACAACTTTTAAGAAATCATGAAGCATACAAGTATATCAGAACAATTAAGAACAAGTTTTGGCCAGGAGCAGTGGCTCACATCTGTAATCCTAACACTTTGGGAGGAGGAGGCAGAAGGATTGCTTGAGCCCAGCAGTTTGAGACCAGCCTGGGCAACATGGTGAAATCTCATCTCTACAAAAATTGCAAAAATTAGTGTGCACCTGTAGTTCCAGCTACTTGGGAGCCTGAGGTGAGAGGATCAACTGAACCCCAGGAGGCTGAGGCGACAGTAAGCCATGACTGTGCCACTGCACTCCACCCTGGGCAACAGAGTGAGATCTTATCTTAAAAACAAACAAACAAACAAACAGAACGTTTTGACTCCTAGTTCAAATCCCAGCTCTATCACTTACTACCTGTGTGTACTCTGGCACACTACATAGTCAATAATCTCAGATTCTTCTTACCTCAAAGAATTATTATAATGATTAAACAATTTATATGTATCTTAGTCACAGTATCTGGTACTTATTACTTATTCAGTTATCAAAAGAGATAAAATTATTATTACTAAATACAGCCAAAAAGTGGCCAATGGATGGCAGGATATAAGAATGTTGAGGCTGGGTGCCACCAACAAAAAGTGGCCTGTAATCCCAGCACTTTGGGTGGCCAAGGCCAGCGGATCACCTGAGGTCAGGAGTTTGAGACCAGCGTAGCCAACGTGGTAAAACTGTCTCTACTAAAAATACAAAAATTAGCCAGGCATGGTGGACACCTGTAATCCCAGCTACTTGGGAGGCTGAGGTAGAATTGCTTGAACATGGGAGGTAGAGGTTGCAGTGAGCCAATATGGCGCCACTGCACTCCAGCCTGGGTGACACAGTGAGACTCTGTCTCCAAAAAAAAACAAAAAAGAACTTTGAAAAGATGAAACTAAGACTAATTTTTTAGGTATATGCTTAGAGTATACCTATCACAAAAACCTCCAATGTGCTAGAATGTTATTTTTTAAATAAGCACAGACAAAATAGAAGACACAGTAGCATATCTATTTCACACATCATGATAAGAAATATTTGGCTTAAAGAAGGAAATATACAGGAAAAAGAAAACATTACAAAATAAAAGCGCAGAGATGTCTTTGTTGTTTTTAAATATACAATAAAACAACAACCAAACTAATATTATAAATAGATGGTGAATGGATGGACAGATAGGAAGACACAGAAGAGGGGAGGGAAATCAGATTTGGGCTTCTCATTAAATGTTTTATTTTAGGTTGAAGACATAAAAGCAGGTTGTTAAGTTACTCAGAGAAAGGAACAATGAAACTATGTGGACAATATAAAACCACATCCCTGAGGAATGAAACTAATGAGTTAAGTATAAGATAAATAACAGATAATTACAAACAGAAACAATAAAAGATCCAAGTGACTTCGTTGAAACAAGTTAAAAATTAGTGAGCAATAAAATATTATACTGGCAATTAGACACAAATGTGATGTAGGAAAACAAGTGCAACCTTTCCATTTCCCTCATATTGGTCTTTGTATATGCTAATGACAGAAGAAGAAATATTTTTAAATTACCATGAGGGTTTCTAAGCTAGAGATTTCATAAAGAAACAATTTCTGATGTGGAAATGATAAAGATCACATTTAGCATAGTAGCTGGGGTTTAGGAATGGGAAGGGTAAGATAAAGAGGTATCCAGAAAGTTTTATTCAACTATACTGGTTATGTTTATTTATTTATCTATTTGATGGCTGGTCAACACAACAGTGTTTTAGTACTCTCTATGTACCTTCAGTATGTCTATAATTTTTATAATAAACAGGGAAGAAATAACACAAAAACTAAAGGGAGAAAGTTATCCAATAGCAGATACTGAATTTCATTACTGGGGAAGTAGTTGTGGAAGGCTGCAGAATTCCCTAAAGGTTATTAAATATAGGATAATCCTCTGTCTGGAATGTAGATGCTACAGATGAAGGCAAAGGCCTCTCAACCTCTTAAAATTCTTCTATTCTGAGAGCACATTTCCTTGAAAACACGTTAAGAAATTTTCAGTTAAAATGCATGTTATTTGGAATATTTCAATATATGAGAAATACTAAGTATATATTTAAATTTATACTCAACCCAATACATAAGCTTCTTTTATCTCATTTTTCTCATATTGTAAAGTTGGTCTCCACTAATCTTAATACACCAGAACAAAACAACTAAGATAGCACAAATCTACCATTTAAGTAATAGTCAAGTGGAATCTTCACAAGTGTCTTAAATGGATTCTCATTTACAACCTTAATTTAAAATACTTTATATTTTATGGTATACTATGTTAATGTTTTTAATAATGTATAACACACCCTGATTATTATCCTTCTGAAAGAATCACATGCATCATTATATTCTTAATAATTCAGAATATGGTATGCTTCATCGTCTTGAAGAAATTTTAGTAGTATGCAAAATCATGATTGAAAGCACATTCCTCCTACAGAAGTTGAATTCCATGAGGCAGTATAAAAGTAAATCTGGTAAGGCGTAGGAGTGGCCTAAAACAGTGATCAGATATAAATTATAATTCAGTTTTTGGCATATAGGTACTCCAATAAAGCATCTATCCTATACTTTCCTATAGTTTGTTTTTTAGAAAACAAACTATATCCTAGTTCGTTTTCTAAAAAATTAACTCATTTAGCAAAAATTAATTAAATATTTATTATGTGTAACATCCTATTCTAGTCAGTGGTGATATAAAGAGCAAGCCACTCTTTCTGTTAAGTTGGTGGCTTAGATCTAAGTTTACAGAAACATATTTAATATAACTTGCCTTAAAATGTATTCATATATTAGAAAACAGTTGAGACTTTTAAGCCCATAATATATCCCAAAATATCATATGTAAAACAAAAATAATTTTTTAAACCAATAATGTATCACTAAAGTTTATTCACCATAGCACTAGATTATGAAGGCTTAGAGGGAAAAAAGTAGGTTGAAAATAATTTTCCCACATTAAAAATAATGTTTCTATTTCCCTTAACAGTTCAACATATAGACATACATATATACACACATACACATACTAAGTATAATTCATGAATCAAATAATTTATGTTTATATTAGAACTGTAGAGGAAAATAAAAGAAAACTGCAGCTGGGCAAAGTGGCTCATACTTGTAATCCCAGCACTTTGGGAGACTGAAGTGGGTGGATCATGAGGTCAGGAGTTCAAGACTAGTCTGGCCATCTGGCCAATACAGTGAAACCCCATCTCTACTAAAAAAAAAAAAAAAAAATATATATATATATATATATATATATACACACATATACATATATATATGTATATATATATAAAATCAGCTGGGCGTGGCAGGCACCTGTAATCCCAGCTACTTGGGAGGATGAGGCAGGAGAATCACTTGAACCTGGGAGGCAGAGGCTACAGTGAGCCGAGATCATACTACTGCATTCCAGCCTGGGAAACAGAGCAAGACTCCATTTGAAAAAAAAAAAAGAAAGAAAACAAAATCCTTCCTCCTAAAATTTTCACTGCCATTCCCCAAAAGTCATTTTATCACTATAGCTTTGAAACTTGCAGAGATTCCACCTCTCTGCTTATTGAGCAATATAAATGATCACATTTCTACCTACAATTGTAAACTGTCTTTATAAGCATTCTACAAACATTCCATATGCATGTACATTGTTAAAATGCATTATATATCCAAAATGATATACATCTATGATTTAATGTCTACAATTTAAATACCTCATTAACATGAAGTCAATTTTTTCAGCCCAAACTTATCTCACATTTAATCAATAGACATCTCAACAAAAAATAATTAAAAATCGTATCTACTCCAATTGACAGCATGTACCAAATCTGAGGTTCTCCCATTTCCAACACGGAAACATGTTTCACAACCAAAACTGCCCAGGCTGATTAAGCAAAGGTGGAATTTTAATAGCGGGGAGTAGAATGATAAATAAGAAAACCTTAAGTTTTTTTGTTTTTTTTTTTTTTCATTTCTTTTTTTCACTTTAAAATCAAGGGTACAAGCATAAGTTTGTTACATAGGTCTTTATAATAGAATGACTTACATTCTTTTGGTTACATACAAAATAATGGGATTGCTGGTTGAATGGTATTTCTGTCTTTAGGTCTTTGAAGAATTGCCACACTGTCTTCCACAATGGTTGAACTAATTTACACTCCCACCAATCTCCACAGTGTTTGTGATTTTTCTGACTTTTTAATAATAGCCATTCTGACTAGTGTTCGATAGTATCTCATTGTGGTTTTAATTTGTATTTCTGTAATGATCAGTGATGCTGAGCTTTAGAAAACTGGTTACAAGATCCATAGCAAACCTTAAACTGTTTCAATTGTGTCTTTTCTAAAACAGTGGTAAGTTCAGCAACAGTAATTTCAAGTAATTATTATGATAGCTTTTAAAAGTAAAAATACCATAGAATGCTCTGCAGGAGGTGCTGGGGGGAAAGCATCATAGAACGTAAAGAAATAATAAAAGCAGGTCTTATGCAAAATTTCTCCTCAATATATTCAGTATAAAACTGGAGAAAAAATAGGCCTGGAAAATTTTTCTCCTTTTTAACAGATCTTAATCATAACCCACTTCCAGGAAGATTCCTTCAATTAATTTCTCCTTTTAACTTATCATTCCTATGTTCTATACTAATATCGCACTTACTACATTCTGTCTAGTTTATCTAATATCATGATGCAAATATTACCCAATGACTTCCCAAAGCACATCTCTACCGTGAATCCCAGAACCAGTTTTACATTTCTAACTGCCTGCTACACATCACCACTTAAGATGGTCTATTGATTTCAAACACAGAATGCCTCAAAACAAACAATTGATCTATCTTCCTAAACAGTCTCCCTATTTCTTCTGATGATGCCAAAATCCCCAGTCACCCATCTTCAATCCTAAGGATTTTTTACCCATCCTTTCCTTGCCCTCCACATTCAATCAGATGCCAAATACCACATACCCACTTTCAGTTCCTTTGCAAGGCCTCTGATACATTTTCAAGGTCAAGGCTGTGTGTGTGGAGAAAGAAAATGTGTAACTGAGAAGTGGCACTGTTCAACTGGAGTCCCAGAATAATTTTTTAAAGGTTCTTGTAAAAAGAGGCAGTAATACACAATTTTAATAAATAATGTGTAGGCCGTTCCTTTGTCTAAGTGGTATGTTTACATCTAGCCAAGCACAACTAACTTTCTTAACCCTGTATATTTTTACTCAGTGACATTTTTAGAATAATCTATATGTTCCTAATATTGGTTCTAATTTTAACCTTAAGTTTATATTATATCAATTTTGAATCCTGTAAACAATTTTTGCTTTAATGGTAATCTGGGATTGTATGCTTCTTTCCCTTCATTATCCCAAGCAGTTCTTGACATGTGATCCACAGGCCCCGGGATTCTCAATATCTTTGCTTAATTATTTAACGTCTATCTTCCCCTGCCATATTTCAAGGTCCATGAGAGAAGAAAGTGCATTTCATTACTATTAAATATTTTGAAGGGCCAGGGACAGTGGCTCACTGTAATTTCAGCACTTTGGGAGGCCGAGGTGGGCAGATTGCTAGAGATCAGGAGTTCGAGAATAGCCTGGCCAACATGGTAAAACCCCGTCTCTACTAAAAATACAAAAATTAGCCGGGTGTAATGGTATATGCCTGTAATCCCTGCTACTAGGGAGGCTAAGGCAGGAGAATCATTTGAACCCAGGAGGCAGAGGTTGCAGTGAGCCGAGATCATGCCACTGCACTCCGTCCTGGGTGATATTGCAAGACTCTGTTCTAAAAAAAAAAAAGATTATTAGTATATTACCAAGTCCCAGAATAATGCTTTGAATATAGCAGGAGCTCAGTGAATATTTGCTGAATGAACAGAAAAACGGCTGCTCAAAGTTGAAATACAACTGTGAGAAAAGAAAAAAAAAGTATACTAACCACAAAGGCCATGTGATACAAAAATAAAGAGTGCTACATGCCTAAAGAAAATGTCAAATTATCTACCTATATTCTGTGAATCAGGCAACAAAATGTGATATATTATTGCTTAAATGTGACCTCAAAAAACAATGTTAAAAATCAAATGATTTATGTATTTAAAGGCCCAAGATTAATTTATTTGCAAAATACACTTCATTTCTCATCAATGAGACACTACATTATGATTGAATATAATAAAACAAAACTACATTTTAATCACAATTTAGGATTAGTAATGTTGAAGTATGACTTACTGTATCATCAAGTCATATATTCCAAAATAAAGAACCATTTTTCCCATAAATATAAGCAGTACCCCAAAGAAGAACAAATAGTCATAAGACTTTGAAATATCTTACACTTTAATACTAAATGGAATAAAGCTTATAAAATGACATATTCCATTATGAGTGAGGGTTGAACAACAAAAACCTATAGAGAACCAGTTAATACCCATAACTAGTTTCCTTATTTCTATTCACACGAAACAAGAACTACAGGTTTAACAGGTTCAACCACAAAACCATATTAGAGTTTAACAGGTAGGCCACCACTGCAGATCTGCAGAATGTCACTAGGTATTTATATATTAAGGAAACCTTAATAATGAATAATTTCAACATTTTTTCTCTCAGTTAACAATCTGCATTAGTGTTAGTTATGCTACTGAATAAAACCAAACAGCAATCAGTCTTGTTCCCATATACTACTAATACTGCCCAATAAGCTGGGTTTCTTTAAAATACACAAAACAAATAAAAATGCATCAAAAGAAAAATACTAGAACAATTACAGACCCAATAACCATATTAATTTGAATATAAGTTACATATGGATTGCTTTCAACATTATCTGAGTGTGCTGAGATAAAGAAATGTAAAATGTCATTAAAGGTGCTTTCTCTCAATATTCTGGTTAGAAAAATATGACCAGGTAATTCAGAGAAAAGGGATCCAGAATGGATAATAAGCAAATGAAAATATACCAATCCTCTGTTATAATTAGAAAGATCCAATTAAAATAATGAGGTATCTTTTCTTACAGAATAATTGGAAAAATATTAAAATACAACCTGTAAGGAAAAGAAACTATGATATGGAAAGCAACTTAACAATCAATATATGGCTAACTTGAAGATATTCGTTTGCTCAGAACAAGTAATTTTATTTCTAGATGCATATAAACTATAAACGTATTTAAAATGCAAAAGAATGTTGGTCATAATATTGTTTGTGAAAGGAGAAAAATCATAACCAATTTATATAACCAGCTATACAAAGAAGAACAGATTTATAATATATGCTATGCAATGAGACACTAAACTGTAGCTAAAACCAATCTATTAAACATATATCTCCTTGAATAAATATGGAAAAGAATTAAATAAAAAAAAAACTTGTAAAAGCATATACGGAATGTAAGACTTCCCTACCACATTTTCCTATGCAAAGTAAGGTAGTAAGCAGTAAGATGAAGAATGTCAAAGAAGTAGAGCTTACATCTATAAAACATTTATTTTTAAAAATACAATGTAAGTTTTGCAGAACTAACATTTACTCAGTCAGAGAAAAGAGATATAAATTATTGTCAGCCTTCTGGTACATGTTTGAAATATTTCCAAAATAAAAAAAAAAGTGTATTAGAGGGGACTTCTACTTCTGACCAAGCTTAAGTAGCCATGGGCAGATTTACCCGCCCAGCTGAAACAAAACCAAAAACGGACAAGATATATTAAACAACAGTTCCCAAAACATCTGACAAAACATAAAGACAGTGAGACTAGAGATGAGAAAGAAATGAGGTGCTCTTTTACCAAAATGAACCTAAATTAGCAATAAAAGGAAGATATCTGAACAAATGTCCACAAATTGAAAACTTATGTACTGCTCACTAACCTATGAATCAAAGAGAAATCAGCCCATATTCTGAACTGAATGAAAATGAAAACACAACATATCAAAAATTGCACGATGCTAAAAAAAAAAAGGAAAATTATGATTGTCAACAGATACAAAAAATAATTACATAAAAATCCAACATTCTTTCCTCATAAACGCATTAAGCAGGAAAAGAAGCAAACATCCTCAATGTAATTAAAGGGCAAATACAACACTCACACAACTAATCTTATATTAATAATGTAAGACTGCTCTCAGCAAACTAACACAAGAACAGAAAATCAAATACCGCATGTTCTCACTCATAGGCAGGTGTTAAACAATGAGAACATATGGACACAGGGAGGTGAGCATCACACACTGGGATCTGTGAGGGGGGAAACGGGAGGGACAACGGCAGGTGGGGAGTTGGGGAGGGATAACAATGGGGAGAAATGCTAGATATAGGTGATGGGGAGGAAGGCAGCAAACCACACTGCCATGTGTATACCTATGCAACAGTCTTACATGTTCTTCACATGTACCCCAAAACCTAAAATGCAATTTAAAAAAATTAAAATAAAAAAATTATAATGTAAGACTGCATGCTTTTCCCCTAATACTAGGAACAAAATAAGGATGGCAACTCTCATCACTTCTATTCCACATTGTACTGGAGGTCCTAGCCAGTGCAACCAAGCAAGAAAAAGAAATAAAAGGCACTCCAGATTACAAAGAAGTAAAACTCTTTATGCAAAGACAACATTATTGTTACATAAAAACACTATGGAAACTACAAAAAAGCTACCAGAATAGATGAATTCAGCAAAGTTGAAAGACACAAAATCTATATGCAAAAATCAATTGTACTTCTATATGCTAGGAATGATCAGAAAAATAAAATTTTTAAATACCATTTAAAATCGCATTAAAAACATGTAGTACTTACAGACATATCTAACAAAAGATGTAAAAGTATACACTGAATACTACAAAACACTGCTGAAAAAAATCAGAGATCTAAAGAAATGGAAAGACATACTTTGTATATCATAGAACAGACAACTTAATATCATTAAGAAGTCAATTCTCCTCAAGTTAATCTAAGATTCAATGCAATCCCATTCAAAAATCCCTAGACTTTTTCTAGAAATTGGCAAGCCGGTTTTAAAAATCACATGGAAATAGAAAAAACCTATATAGTCAAAACATATTTGAAGGAGCGTAAAGTTGGAAGACTAATACTCCTAGATTTGAAGACTTACAAAAAAGAACCAATAATTTTTTTGCTAGCATGGGACTGACAAAAACTAATAATAAATATAGCAATGGAAAAGGAGAGAACAGAAGGAGTCCCACACATATGTGAACAACTGATTTTTTTTTTTTTTTGAGATAGAGTCGTGCTCTATCACCCAGGCTGAAGTGTAGTGGCACTATCTCAGCTCATGGCAACCTCTGCTTCCCAGGTTCAAGCAAGTCCCCTGTCTCAGCCTCCCGAGTAGCTGGGACTACAGGCACCCACCACCACACAGGGCTAATTTCTGTATTTTTAGTAGAGACAGGGTTTCACCATATTGGTCAGGCTGGTCTCGAACTTGTGACCTCAGGTGATCTGCCTGCCTCAGTCTCCCAAAGTGCTGGGATTACAGGTGTGAGCCACCCCACCCAGCCACAACTGATTTTTGACAAAGATGCAAAGGCAACTGAGTGGAGAAAGACTATATTTTAAAAATAAATGGTGCTGAAACAAATATATGCCCATATGAAAAATATGAACTTCGATCCATACGTAGCACCATAAGCAAAAATTACCTCACAATGGATTATAAAACTAAATGTAAAACCTAAAACTAACATTTCTAGAAGAAAACAGAATAGCTGTATCTTGGATACCAAACCGAAAACACAGTATGTAAAAGAAAAAAGTTTTGATAAACTGGATCCATCAGAATTAAGAACTTCTGCTCCTGAAAAGATACTGTTTAAAAAAAAAAAAGATAAGCTACAGAATTGAAAATATTTGCAACTCACAGATCTCATAAATGTATTAAATTCAGAATATAAAAAGACTCTCAACATTCAATAAGAAAACAACTCAATTTTTAAAAATAGACAAAAGATTTGAATAGATACTTCACCAAAGATATATAGATAGCAGATAAGATCATGAAAAGATGGTTCAGCATCATTAAATGCAAATATGCAAATTAAAACCAGTATGACATCACTATAATGCTATTAGAATAGCTAAAATTAAAAATATTAACTGTACCAAGTACTTGTGAGAATATAAAGCAACTGCAACTTTTTTTCTTTTTTTTTTTTGAGACAGGGTCTTGCTGTCCTGGGCTGGAGTGTGCAGTGGCTCCATCACATCTCACTGCAACCTTGACACCCCAGGCTTAAGTAATTCTCCTGCCTCAGCTTCCCAAGTAGCTGGGACCACATGTGCAAACCACCACACCCGGTTAACAACCAGAACTCTTAAACACTGCTAGTGGAAAAAAGTAAAATGATAATGATACAGCTACTTTGGAAAATCATTTGGAGACTTTTTAAATACTTAAAGATGTACCTGCTATATGTTTTAGCCATTTTTCTCTTCGGCATTTACCCAAGAATAATAAAATCGTAAGTCCACTAAAACTTCTACGTAAATGGTTAAAACATCTTTATTGGTTATATCTCAAAACTGGCAATAACCCAAATATCCATCAACAGATAGAGATAAATTGTGGTATTATATATCTATATAATTAAACAGCACTCAACAACAAAAATGACTAAACTATTGATATATATTTCAGCAAGTGAAATCTCAAAATCACTATTTGAGTGAAAGATGCCATTGACCCCCTCCCCAAAGTACACATGGAATAATTTTTTTTATATAAAAACTCCATAAAAGGAAAATTCATCTATAGCAACAGAAAGAAGGTACTGGGTGAAAAGAAATAATAACAGGAGGAGATTAGAAAGAAACAAACTTTTGGGGCGGTAAATATGTTCACTGGATTGTTTGCACAGACAGTTTCACAGCTGTTATCAGCATGGCAATTTTATCAAATTGCGTATTTTAAACATGTGACCTTTACTGTATGTCAGTTATATCTCTTTAAATAAAGATGCTGGAAAAAAAAGCCTTTTTAACTCTCTCATTCCTGTTCTGTACATAGGATTATATTTTCTCTTTACTAGTGTCAAGGATGTTCATCAAAAATTATCTTCTACTAGAGTTAAGATATCTTGGTTCTAGACTCAATTCCTCTATTTAATGATAGTAAATCACTTAAACCTCTCTGAATCTCAGTTTTCTAACCTGTAAAATGAGATAAAGCTAAATTGATACATGCCCATCTCAACATTTCTTAGAACTACAGACTAAGTAGCCTTTGCTTTTAACCACATTATGTTGTTCCCAGAACACTATGGTAAAATGTCATTCTATAAGCCAAGTCACATTCTGTGATGAGAAGAACATGCTTGCTACAAAATATATCAATAAACCCCTTAAATTATTTGAAATATTAAAATTCAAAATATACACAGAAAAGATCATTAACCTGGATTCAGACAGATCTAGTTTTAAATGCCAGTTGGGCTAACTTGCTACTTTTATTTTTTATTTTTTTTAGACAGAGTCTCCCTCTGTTGCCCAAGCTGGAGTGCAGTGAGTTACACAATCTCGGTTCATTGCAACCTCCAACTCCCCGGTTAAAGCACTTCTCCTGCCTCAGCCTCCCTAGTAGCTGGGATTAGAGATGCATGCCACCAAGCCCGGCTAATTTTTGCATTTCTAGAAGAGATGGGGTTTTACCATGTTGACCAGGCTGGTCTCGAACTCCTCACCTCATGATCCACCATGCCTGGCTGGACTAATTTGCTATGTAGCATGGGCAAGTAACTTTATCTCTCTATGCCTTATATTAAAAATATATAAATAAAGAAAATAAACCAGTATCTCTTAGGTTATAAAAACCAGTACATGTCTGACATGTAAGTTATTTACTAAATAGTAGTTAATGGCTATTAGTAAGATTGTGCTTTACATCATACAACTATCGGCATGCTTTAGACTTCATTGTAATATATGAAAATAATTACCAGAGAATTAATGTAAAACACAACCATTACCACCAGTTTAAAAGGATCTCTCACTATGTATTAAAAAAAAAATTTGGTTGCTCAGCATGTACGAAAGTTAGGCAAGGATATTTATTTGGTGCCCATGAAGTATCATTTACAAAAATAACTGCTGCATTTTATTTGAACCTAAATAATAAACAAAAAAAGCAGAAAAGGGACAGGGAGCTGGAAGATAGGGTGAGAAGTACTGATATTTTTACATAAGATCATCAAGGAAATGCTATCTCATAAGGAGACACTTTAACAGGGACTTTAGTATATTTTAATTCATTTTTTAAAAAGTTAACATAAAATATCACTGCATCATTAGCCAAAGACTCCCGTCCACAACAATAAAGAAATTTACCTCTTTAAGCAAGGAACAGAATATAAAATATTTTGAACACAATGTTTCAACTTCAATCTAATTCTTCCAAAGATGAAACTATCACACAGAAAAAAATAGTTTTCAACTGAAACTAGAATACCTCATGAAAACTGTACAGTTGAAAGTTTTCATTTACTTTTTTCTATAGTTCCTTGACTTAAAATGATCTTTCATCATACTAGAAAGAAAACACATAACTGACTAAAAAGCTTTTTTTTTTTTTTTTTTTTTTTTGAGACAGAGTTGCGCTCTTGTTACCCAGGTTGGAGTGCAATGGCGTGATCTGGGCTCACCACAACCTCCGCCTCCTGGGTTCAAGCAATTCTCCCGCCTCAGCCTCCTGAGTAGCTGGGATTACAGGCACGCGCCACCATGCCCGGCGAATTTTTTGCATTTTTAGTAGAGACGGGGTTTCACCATGTTGACCAGGATGGTCTCCATCTCTTGACCTTGTGTTCCACCCGCCTCGGCCTCCCAAAGTGCTGGGATTACAGGCTTGAGCTACCGCGCCCGGTCTAAAAAGCTTTTTAAGTGGTGAAATCTGCATTATTCCAAGTAACAAAGTAAATATGGGATAAAATAAAACAATTCTTAGCCGGTCGCGGTGGCTCACGCCTGTAATCCCAGCACTTCAGGAGGCTGAGGCGGGTGGATCACAAGGTCAAGAGATCGAGACCATCCTGGTCAACATGGTGAAACACCGTCTCTACTAAAAATGCAAAAAATTAGCTGGACATGGTGGTGCGTGCCTGTAATCCCAGCTACTCGGGAGGCTGAGGCAGGAGAATTGCCTGAACCCAGGAGGCGGAGGTTGCGGTGAACCGAGATCGTGCCATTGCACTCCAGCCTGGGTAACAAGAGAGAAACTCCGTCTCAAAAAAAAAAAAAAATAAATAAATAAAACAATTCTTTGTTTACGTTCTTTACATCTTTTTTACTGTTGATCTCAAAGAATAAAAATAACACAATTTCTTCCTTCTCAAGCTGCTGACCAAAGTTTAGAACCAGCAAATATACTAAAGCCAACTTTAGTAACTAAATAATTTGCCTGCCAAAGCAGGAAAAAATAATAAGGACATAATTTGGAGCAGTCTTCTGAACGAAAAATACAAAATTTTCTTTAATTTTTCTGCTTGCATGCATTGGTTCCTATTATCCTACCTTCCTTGAACATCTTTTCCTCTTAGAAATTCCAACGATCTCATTTTAAGCTTATCTTAAAATGACCACTGCCAAGCAAGGCGCAATTGCTCATGCCTGTAATTCTAGCACTTTGCAAGGACAAGGCACGTGAATCGCCTGGGCTCAGGAGTTCGAGACCACCTTGGGCAACATGGTAAACTCTGTATCTACTACAATACAAAAAATTAGCTGGACATGGTGGCACGCGCCTGTAGTTCCAGCTACTCAGAAGCCTGAGACAGGAGTATCAGTTGGGCCTAAGAGGTGGAGGTTGCAGTGAGCCAAGATCATGCCACCACATTCCAGCTTGGCCTACGGAGTGAGACTCCAGAGCAAAAAACAAAATAAAAATAAAACAAATGACCACACCCTCCTCTAAAGTCCTACAATTGTACAATTCACTTAGAAATTGTGTGTGACTTTGAGACATCTCTTCTATTGCTATCCTGAAATGTAATTTAAATTTTTACTTTTCACAACTGTCCCAGCAACTGAATTTAGATTCTAGAGCACCACTGTTGAGTTCAGATTAACCACATGTGGATGTACACATTTAAATTTAATTAAAGTGTGAATTCCTTAGGCATACTAAGCCACAATTTAGGTGTAGCCAGCCACTTGTTGCTAGTGGTTACCATACTGGACAGTTACCAAATGGATCTGTAACATTTCTAATATTGCAGGAAGTATTACTGAATAATTCTAAAATGTAGTGGCCAGGTCCAAAGTTTGTGTATACTATATAGTTCTTAACACAGTACGTGAATATGGTAGGCACTTACATATTTGATTTAATAAAGACAAATTACTGTAGTGGTACAGATAGCCCATAAACACATCTTGTTTAGTCAGAAGTCTTTTATAAAACTGAGCCAATATTTTAGCTTTGGGAAGACTATCTCCCAATAAAAGGCAATAACATGGCAACAAATGACCATAGCTAAGAAGTGGCTGCCACTTGCTTTTTTATATGTACTTTCCAGTTTCCAAACTCACTGTTATTCCCACAATTAGGTATATCACTTGTACTTACCTGCTTCACTAATTTATGTTAGTTACTTAGATTCCCTGAGGGCAAGTTAGTTGTGACCTCGGCTTAATACTACATGGACACTTAAATGTTTTGCTAAGTAACATAATGATTAATTCAGATTAAGATTTATGAATCCACAAGTAGTGTTCTCAAAATAGCATGGCTCTGTTTTGATATATAATGCCTTTTACTAATGCAAACCGTTAAGTAAACTACTTTTTTTTTTATACAAATGGCAGGTTCTGAATAAAAAATTATCATGTGGGCCAGACATGGTAGCACAAACCTATAATCTCAGCACTTGGTGGGAAATCACTTGAGCTCAGGAGTTCAAGACCAGCCTTTGCTACATGGTGAAACACCGTTTCTACCAAAAAATACAAAAACTGGCCGGGCACAGTGGCTTGTGCCTGTAATCCCAGCACTTTGGGAGGCCAAGGTGGGCGGATCACTTGAGTCAGGAGTTCGAGACCAGCCTGGCAAATATGGTGAAACCCCGTCTCTACCCAAAATACCAGAATTAGCCAGGTTTGGTGGCACGTGCCTGTAGTCCTAGCTCCTTGAGAGGCTGAGACAGGAGAACCACTTTAACCCGGGAGGCAGAGGTTGCAGTAAGCTGAGATTGCGCCACTGCACTCCAACCCAGGTGGACAAGCAAGACTCATCACAAAAAAAAAAAATACGAAAATTAGTTGAGTGTGGTGATAAGCACCTGTAGTTCCCGCTACTTGGAAGGCTAAGGTGGGAGGATAGCTTAAGCCCAGGTGATCGAGGCTGCAGTGAGGTGAAATCGTGCCACTACACTCCAGCCTGGGTGACAGTGAGACCTTATCTCAAAAAGAAAAAAAAAAAAAAAAAAAAAAATTAATTTAGTGTCTAGTAGTCTGGATAAGAATTTATGGGCTTTCAGGGTAACTCTCTCAAAAACATCTTAATAATGTAACTTTTGAAATTAATAAGTTTCACTGGGGACTACTGAAATGAAGAGAATTAGTTTCTTTTAACTTCATGACACTTATTACAACAATTCCCTTGGTTATATTTGATTATAATACCAGGTAGATAACAGGTATTCACACTGTCTAAATTAATTAGTCATGAGTCCCTTAAGTAGAACATGAGATCTATTTTGAGAAATGTGTCATTAGGCAATTTCATAGTTGCACAAACGTCATCAAGTGTACTTACACAAATCTAGATGCCATAGCCTACCATACACATCTAAGCTATATAGTACAGTCTAAGGCTCCTAGGCTACAAACCAGTACAGCATGTTACTGTAGGAAACTGTAATGTGTATCTAAACATTTCTAAACACAGAAAAAGTACAGTAAAACTATAGTATTGTAATATTATGGGACCAATGTCAAATGTGCTCTACTGTTGACTGAGGAGTTGCCATGTGAGGCATGACTGATTACATTCTTGCCTAGATATGGAAAAAAAAAAACTTGCTGAAAGTATCAGATAAAAACAAAATGTTAATATTCAAGTAGTGAACTATGAAAATCTAGTTTGGTAACTTTCATGAACTCAACCTTTGTTATTTATTTCTGCTATTTGTATAGTAAAAAGTCTGTAATGAGGGAATAATTTTCCTTGGGGAATCTACATGTACTACATTTTGAAACTTAGTGAATTCAAAAATTACCAGCTTTAGTCATTTCTCATTGGTACACCAGCTGATCAATTGTAACTGTATTAGGCCAAGTTAGTAAGAGAAAAACAAAAGTTTCTGTTTTGCAAAGAATATTAACTGGTATCCTTCCTTATCTTAACTCCTATAATTAAGCTGAAAAGGATACCTACTGCACAGGTGTTTATTATCAATATCATTTTCTCTTTCCAAAGGGTCAGCATACAGAACAAACAACAGTCTAGCTTTTTATTCCTTAATATTTTTTATGACTGGAAATTGTTTTCAAATTAGTAAGCAACGGTCAAAAGCATAGACATAGTGAAATTCATAAATAAAAATGACAATTAGATAAATTTCTTCCTACTTACTCTTTAAAAAATACATAAATGATATTCTTAGAACAAGAGATTTTATCCTTTTGGCTTAAATCAGTCAAGGAACATACTCAAGGAATTAATGTTTTTAAAACTGCTTTAAAATGCTAGATTTAAATAAGTTCTCAAGCTTGAGTGATTATTCAGCAAATTAAAATAATTTTTATAGCCAGCAATTTCAAAACCTTGAAGCATTTAAAAAATATCTTACAATATCTTCTGAAAAGTAATTTTATTTTACTTACTTTTTTCTTAGATGGAGTCTTGCTCTGCTGCCTGTTGTCCAGGTTGGAATGCAGTGGCATAATCTTAGCTCACTGCAACCTCTGCCTCCTGGGTTCAAGCAATTCTCCTGCCTCAGCCTCCCAAGAAGCTGGGATCACAAGCACATGCCACCAGGCCTGGCTAATTTTTGTATTTTTAGTAGAGCCAGGGTTTTGCTATGTTGGCCCGGCTGGTCTTAAATTCCTGACCCCAGGTGATCTTCCCATCTTTGCCCCACAAAGTGCTGGGATTACAGGTGAGAGCCATGAAAAGTCATTTTAATAGGTAAACTAGTATTAATTAAAACACGCAATCCTTAGTAATAAAGGAAACTAGACACATATACATATACCACACACATACATATACCACACACACACCCTGCCCCTCTAATTTCCAAAAGATGGCATTGGAGGCTGTCAGCAAAACAATACCTCATAATCTCAGTAACAGTAAAAATGCTCAAGAGTACAAAATTTCTAGGATAAGATGTATTAAGATTAACATTAAAAAAAACAGACAAATTACTACTAATCATCATTTGCTATTTTTCTACACCTAAGATCAATTATGCTTCACCTCCTAAAAAAAGTAATTTAACATATATACCCGTAACTAAGGGAATTATATAAAATATTACTCCAAACTCTTATGTTTTTCTGAATATGTGAATGACAGTTTATAACTTTTTAATATATTTAACTTCTAAGACTTTATCATTTACTTCACTTGAAAATGAGTTTTATCTAAAACTCATTCAGTAGAAAGTATTTTAACACTTTCTGTTCAGGGTATAAACAAAAACCTCTGGACTCACTGCAAAAAAACGCATTCTTTAAACAGAATTAATTTCTAAGGGACTTTTCTGTCCTCTCTAAATTCAAGGTATTAAAATACACCTCTATATTCCTTATCAACAGAACTTTCTAAGATGATCAAAATGTTCTATGTCATTGCTGTCCAATATGGCAACCACTGGCTGTAAGTGGCTACTGAGCACTTAAAATGTGAACAGTGAACAAAGAACTAACTTTTCCACTTAATTTAATCAATTTAGAATTTAACAGCTATGCAAAGCTAGTGGCTCTTACTATCAAATGATCTGACTAGGTTTGATAACCTCCAACAGCGCTCTATTTATTAAAAGAAACAACACAGGAGGCAACCCAGTGTCCATTGACAGATGAATGGAAAACAAAACGTGTTATATATACACAATGAATTACTCAGCCTTAAAAAATAAAAAGAACATTCTGACACATGCTACAAAATAGATAAACCTTGAGGATACTGAGCCATGTGAATTAAACCAGTCATAAAGGGATAAGTACTTTATGATTCCACTTGTGAGGTACCTATTCAAATTCAAAGACATAAACTAGAACGGTAATTGCCAGGAGCTGTGGGAAGCAAAACAGAGTTTTAGTTTTACAAGATGAATTCTGTAGACAGAGAGTAATGAAAACTGTACAGCATGTACACTTAACAATAGTTAAAATGGTAAATTTTATGTTTACCACAACTAAAATTATATATATTTTAAAAGCATAACAATTCAAATAAGTACTTCTGATATAATAGCTAACTAGAAATCTAAAGTCATCAATAAATGAAATAGATGCTTCTCAGAGATGGAAACTCACATTTATTGAAAAATCAATAAAACAAAAACCAATTACAGTAATCCCAAAGTGATTCAAATTGTATTATTATAACATTACTATACCATATCCAAGAGCTTGGCATTTTACTTTATGGGATGGGATCTAGCTGTACAGAGTAAAGCGGAGCTCTTTCAAGAAGTCACAAGGCTCAACAAAATAAAGTCAGAATACTTAATGCTTTGTTGTGTTGTGTTGTGTTTTGTTTTATAGGCACTGACAATAGAGCTGGCCTTGAGCAAGTCTCATATTGAGCAATCAGAAAAACAAAACTCAAAAAAAGGAACTATATACAATTATTTTAACTTCCATAAAAGATAAGGCTAACTCTAGTAGAAGGGCTTAATAAAAGTATAGCTCTCAGGCTGTAAAGAAGGAAATACTGGGATAATGCACAAGACTGCCACCATTAATAAGTAATTTATTCATGCACAAGAAAGGAGGATAAAAATCAACGTAATTAACAAAGAGATTATCCTTTTTCTCAGAACTCTATATGTATTTAGTTTCCAACTGCTATAATTGCTAGGAGTGTTATCATATTACAACAAAATATTTTAGGAAAGTTACTTATCAAGTGAAAAGGGATGATAAAATGAATTTACTCTCTTAGGCTTCAAAAAAAATCTTTTTTATTTAAAGCACTTTATCACTATAAGATCTTAACCCCCACAAACAGCCGTAAATTGGAAAAAAGTACAAATAAAGTTTAACATCAGAAGAATATTAAAGGTATATTATTCTTTTCAAAATCATAAAATAAGTATTTTTTTAGTGCACTGAACTACATCACACATCTACAACATTTACTTTGCAAGTCTCTATTGTGGGTAACATGTTTGGTCTCTTTTAACTTATATGTAGTTTAGCTGGTTTTAATTGAAAACATCACTCAACTTCATTAGTAATAATGCTTTTTTTTTTTTTTTTTGGAGACAGAGTCTCACTCTGTTACCCAGGCTAGAATGCAGTGGTGCGATCTCAGCTCGCTGTAACCTCTCCCTCCTGGGTTCAAGCAATTCTCCTGCCTCAACGACTCCCGAGCAGCTGGGCCTACAGACACACACTACAATGACCAGTAATTTTTGTATTTTTAGTAGAGATGGGTTTTCACCAGTTTGGCCAGGATGGTCTTGGTCTCCTGGCCTCAAATGATCCACCTGCCTTGGCCTCCCAGAGTGTTGGGATTACAGGCGTGAGCCACTGTGCCTGGTCAACAGAACTTTTAAGATGATCAAAATGTCCAATGTTGATGCTGTCAAATATGGCAGCCACTGCCCATATGTGGCTACTGAGCACTTAAAATGTAGATAGTGGTAACAGCTGATGATACTAGAACTGTGTAGAGAACTAAAATGAGGGAGAGCAGGCAGAAGGTAAGGGTTCATGTTAAAGCAGATACCAGCTAAGGAAACATGAACATCTGTATATTGGGTATAATAACACTTTCCATTCCTAACTCAAAGGGTCATTTTTAAAATAAAGTAAAATGGTAAGGCACAGTGGCTCAGGTCTGTAATCCCAGCACTTTGGGAGGCCAAGGCAGGCGCATCATTTGAAGCCAGAAGTTAGAGACCAGCCTGGCCAACCTGGTGAAAACCCGTCTCTACTAAAAATACAAAAATTAGCCAGGCGTGGTGACATGCGCCTGTAGTCCCAGAAGCTACTCACGAGGCTGAGGCACTAGAATCGCTTGAACCAGGAAGTGGAGGTTACAGTCAGCCGAAATCACGCCACTGCATTCCAGCCTGGGAGACAAAGACTCTGTCTCAAAACACACATATACATACATACATACATACATACATACATACATACATACAAAATTGAAATAATGATATGGGGAAGTGCTTTATAACTCAAAAATGCTCTATAAATAAACAATGATATTATTAATAATACTATTCACATTTTTTAACATAGTTCTCTTTACTTTGTATACAGTACCTTTATAATCAACATCAGTTCTTTCACTGTAATTAGCACTGTACTATATAAAAATAATATTCCACCATTGCTGCCAATCTCAAAGAAAGCAAAAATAAAGGTCCACCATTTTTAGAGATTTGTTCAAGCAAGAATGTTGTTTTAGAGCTGATATTTAAAGTTATCTACTGATTATAAGAAAATCTTTATTATAAGGTTTATTACAAGGATGAACCAAAATTCAGTGTAAAATTTTTGTAGGGTTTCTAAGAAGTTCCAACAGAATGAAAACATACACCAAAACAAAAATTTATAGTAAAATGAACATGCTCCTGATGCTGGAACGCAAAGATAAGGTTTCCGTAGCAATGAATTGGAAATTTAATTTTGGTAAGCTATAGCAACAAACAATTGGACATTTACTATAATTTGCACAACAAAGTTCAAGCATATGCAATTACAGTGTTGATGTTATTTACTAATATTCACAAGCATATTGCCAAAAATCTGTTTTTCTAAGAATTGAAATATGCAGGATCATTTTGGACTCTGCAGATATATAATCTTAATTCAAATTTACAAAATGTCCAAAGCCTGTGAGAGGATAAAATAAGAATCTGAATTTAAGTTGCTCCATGAAGTTGCTGAATGGTGATATAACAGCTCAATATTTATAATGCACAATGCACAAACAATACACCATAGATTCTTAAATAAAAACTCAATCCTAGAAATCTTAAGATTTAAATAAAATAATCATATATCCTTTATTCTTGCATATAATCTCAATATACTATTATTTTAAATTATGACAATCAATTATATTATGATAATATACTATTATTTTAAATTATTTTAAAATATGACAATATTTACACCTTAAGATAGTTATCCTCACTGTCCCCTCTATGAAGCAGAAAAGGATAAAAAGCAGGTAGGGGAAGTGAAACTAAGTATGATCAGCCAGGCGTGGTGGCTCACGCCTGTAATCCCAGCACTTTGGGAGGCCAAGGCGGGCCAAGCACCTGAGGTTGGGAGTTTGAGATCAGCCTGACCAACATGGAGAAACCCCATCTCCACTAAAAATACAAAATTAGCCAGGCATGGTGGCACACACCTGTAATCCCAGCTATTCAGGAGGCTGAGGCAGGATAATCGCTTGAACCCTGGAGGCGGAGGTTGCAGTGAGCCAGGATAGCGCCATTGCACTCCAGCCTGGGTAACAAGAGCAAAACTCTGCCTCAGAAAAAAAAAAAAAGAAGTATGATCAGTTCTTGGCCAGCATGGTGGCTCACGTGTGTAGTCCAGTACTCTGGGAGGCTGAGGTGGGGAAATCATGAGGTCAGAAGATTGAGACCATCCTAGATAACACAGTGAAACCCCGTCTCTACTAAAAACAAAAAAATTTAGCTGGGCATGGTAGTACGAACCTGTAGTGTACTCGGGAGGCTGCGGCAGAACAGCTTGAATGCAGGAGGCAGAGGTCACAGTGAGCTGAGATCACGCCACTGCACTCCAGCCTGGGTGACAGAGCAAAACTCCATCTCAAAAAAACAAAAAAAGGATGCTCAGTTCTCTAGGTGTTTAATTTCCAACTCAGGCCAGCCTGTCCACTATACAAATTTGGTATTGAAAAAAAATGAAGTAATCTTAAAATTTAAACCTGACATGGAAGAATTACTGTCTCCTATAACCAGGCACTTTATATACATCATTTTTTTTAATACTTCCAATAGTCTTTTGAGCCAGATATTATCCTTATTTTTATATTTAAAAAAATGCACCTCATATAGCTAAAGAATACATACACAGAGAGCCAGTGTGTGTCAAATACAGGATTTAAACCTAGGTCTGTATGATTTCAAGGCCAGTTGTGGTGGCTCACGCCTATAATTCCAGCACTTTGGGAGGCCAAGGCTAGTGGATCACAAAGTCAGGAGTTTGAAACCAGCCTGACCAACATGGTGAAACCCTGTTTCTACTAAAAATACAAAAATCAGCCAAGTGCAGTGGCACGTGCCTATAATCCCAGCTACTCAGGAGGCTGAGGCAGGAGATTTGCTTGAACCTGGGAGGCAGAGGCTGCAGTGAGCTGAGAGTGTGCCATTGCACTCCAGCCTGGGCCACAGAGCAAGACTCTATCTCAAAAAAACAAAAAACAAAACAAAAAACAGAAACAAACTTGAATTATTTAGTACACCAGTGATTTCAACTAGGCTTTGAAATTACTAGTCAGATTTCCAAAGGAAATTTGGAAAGTATATATAAGGCAACTGATTTAAAAAAAAAAATTTACCTGTTAGGCTATTACTATCAATTCTTAGCATTTTTTTTTTTTTTTTTTTTTTTTGAGACAGGGTCTTGTTTTGTTGCCAGGCGCCAGGCTGGAGTGCAGTGGCGCCATCTCCGCTCACTGCAACATCTGCCTCCCAGGTTCAAGCAATTCTCCTGCCTCAGCCTGGGACTACAGACGCACGCCACCACGCCCAGCTAATTTTTTATATTTTAGTAGAGACGGGGTTTCACTATGTTGGCCAGGATGGTCTTGATCTCTTGACCTCGTGATCTGCCCACCTCGAACTCCCAAAGTGCTGGGATTACAGGCATGAGCCACCATGCCCGGCCAATTCTTAGCATTTTAAAAAAGTATATATTTTAATATCAATGAAGAAAAGAAGAGAGGCAGAAATGTGCTTGGTGTAGTAGTCCATGCCTGTAATCTCAACACTCTGGGAGGCCAAAGAGGGAGGATAACTTGAGCCCAGGATTTCAAGACCAGGCAGGGCAACAAGGGAGACTCTATTTTTTTTTTTAATTAGCTGGGTATGGTGTCACACGCCTGAGGCTGAGGTAGGAAAACAGCTTGAGCCTAGGAGGTTGAGGCTGTAGTAAGCAGTGACTGCACCACTGCACTCAGGCTTGGGCAACAGAGTGAGTTACTGTCTCAAAAAAAAAAAAAAAAAAAAAAAAAAAAATTATTTATATATATATATATATATATATGAAGGGAGATGTTAATGCTTAGGCATTTTACAACCATTAGGCCATGAATCAGTGCTGTTCATGTTGGTATTTTCACACTAAGAATAATGTTCCATGATTATATATTTTATATGTATTGGTATAAAGGTTCGGCAACTTTATATCAACATCTTAAAGTTTCCTTTTGTTTGCTGAACACTAATTTGGTTATGTAGTCTGAGAGGAGGAATTTGACTGGACTGTTCTTCCTTAGAGGGAGAGAAGAATTTGAAGTTTCCAGGGCACAAAAGGAAGAAAGGGTTGAAGCACAAACATGAACATAAAGAAGAATAAGCCACAGAATATGGAACTAGGTGTTCTATGGGGTGAAGCATTAAGTGAAGTGTGGATATACTTGTTGAAACCAGTTATGTGTTTATAAACATGTGTAGAAACAGAAACCCAGGAAGCAGGCGGTGCCCTAAGAACTTACAGCCCCCTGCCCAAGAAACACAGAATTCTTGGGGAGATTTGGAATTCCCATAGGGTACAAAATTGTGGGTTTGAGCCTATGTCTAAAGCTTGAAGCTAAGATTTCAGCATGAATTTGTCCTTCAGATTAACTGGCCAGTCGTCAAGAATGGTTCTAGCAAAAAAGCAAGTACTGGCACTGTTGAGGGAGAAGGCAAGATATAAAATAAGGAATGCTGCACAAAGTGAAAGGCCAGGGTAATAACCTGAGGAGACCGGAGATAGGATGTGGTTAACTGAAGTAGGCATGAGAGATGCAGAAAAGTGACAGAAAAAAATGCCCCCAAATGCCAAAAAGGCAATAAAACTTTAAGGATTAAGAGGAATTTGCGTTCAGGCCAGTTACGTGACCACAGAGAAGTTACTTAATTTAAAAGGAAGTTGAACTTCTGGGCTAGGTGCCTGGCTCATGCCTGTAATCGTAGCACTTTGGGAGGCCAAGGCAGGTGAACTGCCTGAGCTTAGGAGTTCTAGATTAGCCTGGGGAAGATGGAGAAACCCTGTCTCTACTAAAAACAGCAAAAATTTGCTGGGCGTGGCGGTAAGCACCTGTAGTTGCAGCTACTTGGGAGGCTGAGATACGAGAATCACTTGAACCTGGAAGGCAGAGGTTGCATGGAACTGAGATTGCAACACTGCACACCAGACTGGGCAACAGAGTGAGACTCCGTCTCAAAAAAAAAGAAAAAAAAGAAAGTTTAACTTCTTTAAACTTTAGCTCTCTTCCCTGTAGAGAGATAAGAGCCTTACTTCAACCAAGGTGTGTTTTGTTTGCTTTTTGAGACAGAGTTTTGCCCTTGTCACCCAGGCTGGAGTGCAGTGGCACAATGTGGGCTCGCTGCAACCCCCGCCTCCTGGATTCAAGTGATTCTCCTGCCTTAGCCCCCTGAGTAGCTGAGGTTACCAGCTTCCACCACCACGCCCAACTAATTTTTTGTATTTTTAGTAGAGACGGGGTTTCACCATGTTGGGCAGGCTGGTCACGAACTCCTGATCTCAGGTGATCTGCCAGCCTCGGCGGCCTCCCAAAGTGCTGGGATTATAGGCATGAGCCACTGTGCCCAGCCTCAACTAAGTTGTTTTAAGGATTAAGTAACATTACTATGTATTCACTAATATTTGTTTTTAATAATAAACATTATTATTATTACTTGCCTCTATTGTTTCTGGTGACAGCTCCTTCGGCTGGTAAAAATTTCCCAGTCTTGAGACTTGGGAATTTAATTATATGACTTAAGGTAATAAAAATATGTCCCTGCCAAGAGAAAAATGATATAATGCAGTTCTGCTCCCTCATAAATACCCAAACAAAAGCAGGAAAAGTTTAAGTAACAAATGTAAAATCAGAAGATTTTCAGACATAAGACTGTTAATTATTCAATGAACATTAATCAGCAGCCACTGTCGGAGAGAAGGGAATAATACTTCCTTTGCCCTCTGAAGGTTGGCTGAAGATCACTGAAAAGAGGCAGATAAACAGAAGAAAAGGCATACACATTTATTTGATCATAGTTTTACATGACGTGAAAGCCTTCAGAATGACGACCCAAAAATACAGGAGAAACTGTCAATTTTTATGCTTAGTTTCAACAAAGTATGCACAACTGTGCAGAAGTATGATTGGACAAAAAGGGTATAATCTAATGTTAACAGATTGAGATCTAATGTTAATAGACTGAGTGGGGAAACCATGCAAGACCTGTCTCATTTTTTTTGTGTGTTTGTGTGCCTCTCTGAGTATGTATTGTTTCCTTTTGGGTATGGGGAAGGATTCTAAAATGGGGATCTTATGATCTATGATCAAAGTAGGTCAGGCAGTTTTTTTTTATGACTAGTGTTACACAAGAAAAGGAAGAAGAGAAAGTTAGAATAATATTCTTAGGTTTTATGACAGACTTTTTAAAAGGGGTTCTTCATTGTGGAAGACAGAATGGCGATTCCTCAAAGACGCAGAGGCAGAAATACCATTCAACCAGAAATCCCATTACTGGGTGTGTGTGTGTGTGTGTGTGTGTGTGTGTGTGTGTCCAAAGGACATACACATATCTTTATAATAGTACATAAATCCTCCTAATATAAAGATACATACCTGTGTATGTTCACTGCAACACTATTCACAATAGCAAAGACATGAAATCCACCTAAACGCCCATCAATGAGACTAGATAATGTAGTATACATACACCATGGAATACTATGCAGCCATAAAAAGGAATGAGACCAGCCAGGGTGGTGGCTCATGCCTGTAATCCCAGCACTTCAGGAGGCTGAGGCAGGCGGATCACCTGAGGTTGGGAGTTCAAGACCAGCCTGGCCAACATAGTGAAACTCCATCTCTACTAAAAATACAAATATTAGCTCGATGTGGTGGCGCACACCTGTAATCCCAGTTACTCAGGAGGCTGAGGCAGGAGAATTGCTTGAACCCAGGAGGTGGAGGTTGCAGTGAGCTGAGATCATGCCCCTGCACTCCAGCCTGGGCAACAGAGAGCAAGACTCTGTCTCAAAAAAAAACAAAAGAAAAAGGAACGAGATTATGTCCTTTGCAGGGACATGGATGGAGCTGGAAGCCATTATTCTTAGCAAACTAAAGCAAGAAGAAAAATCCAAAATACCGCTGTGTTCTGTAGGAGCCGAATGATGAGAACACATGGACTCATGGGTGGGAACAACATACTGGATCCTGCTAGAGGGTGAGGATGAGGAGATAGAGAGCATTAGGAAGAATGGCTAATGGATGCTGGGCTTAATACCCAGGTGATGGCATGATCTGTGCAGCAAACCACCATGACACGTTTACCTATGTAACAAACCTGCACAACTTGCACATGTACCCCAGAACTTAAAAGTTAGAATTTTTTTTTAAAAAGAGAAAAAAGTAAAATTACATTAAATAATTCTAGCCTATGTGCAAAAAAGAAAACAAGGTATTTATGTAATTGAAATACATTTGCAAAAAGGCAGTGAATGGACTGCACAATAAAATATGTACATTTGAAATTAGTGGGCAGAAAGAAAAATAAAGGCAATCTCCCAAAACAGAGAAAATTTATGGCCAGGCGCAGTGGCTCACGCCTATAATCCCAGCACTTTGGGAGGTCGAGACTGGTGGATCACAAGGTCAAGACATCGAGACCATCCTGGTCAACACGGTGAAACCCCATCTCTACTGAAAATACAAAAATTAGCTGAACATGGTGGCGCATGCCTGTAGTCCCAGCTACTCGGAAGGCTGAGGTAGGAGAATTGCTTGACCCCAGGAGATGGAGGTTGCGGTGAACCGAGATTGCGCCATTGCACTCCAGCCTGGGTAACAAGAGCGAAACTCGGTCTCAAAAAACTAAAAATAAATAAATAAAATAAAGAAATAGGAAATACGAAGTTAACTTTAAAGACAAAGAAAACCATCCAGGTGATCCAACCAATGTTCATAAAATGTGTAAGAAAGATGTTGTAGGGATGCAGAAGAGGGGTCAGGGGAGAAAAAGAGAGAAACAGGAAAGAGGAAGGAAGGAAAAAATATAATAGAAATATAAACCTTGTCAATGTAAAAACAATACAATAAACAAAATTAGTGCAAGGGAAGTGAGAAGTGGAAGTAAACTCTCATTTTTGTTCAGAGTTAATAGATGCTGTGGATCTACAAATCAGTCCTAAAGTAAACTACCAGAAAAAAACTAAAAATAATAATATAACTAACACATTTAGAAAATCAAGAAGGAAAAATAGAAGTTGGTTAAATGCCTTTTGTAAATCACTTATAAATCACTGGGTTAATGTATATGAACTAAAGTTGATAAATCAAAAATTTTAAATTATAATGTCAATTCCAGAAATAATAAAGGGCAATGTAACTACTTCTGGGGAGTAGGACTAACTGAAAAGAAAGTAGTAAGGAAGAGGTCGTTACTTCTAATTTTATACATTTCAGCATCTTCTGATTTATCTCTGCATATGTACACATGCATTACTTTCAAAATGTCTTTAAAAAGTCAAGTAATTTAAGAGTCCATGAATACTGTCTTTGATTCCAGAAATGCCTCTAAAAATTATATAACGGCGCACTTGGTGAAGTCTAGGTCCTTCCAGAATTGACTTTACCAAGTGCTAACATTAATGTGCCAGCTTTTATCAAAGATTCCTTTGAAAAACAACCATAAAGAATATTTTCTTGTTTACTATAAAACTGTTGTTGAGGGTATTGTTTGTGCATGAGTCACTGTTCACTGTATAGTGGTCCTTGAGTGAATCTCTTTTAATGTCAGTGCTAAATAAAGCTTGCTTCTGCTGGGGAAGAGAAAATAAAAATGGGAGGGGGTTTCTATACCTGGTTTCTATGACCCACCTTAAAAAAGATGGATTCTAGTTTTTATGGCTAGCCTCGGAGGAAAAATAAAACTGAGAGACCAGAGGACAAAAAAGGTTAAAAAATAAAACGACTCTTTTGTTTCTGAGACTACTTCTAAGACCGTCATTGTAGAGTATTGTTTTCTGAGTCTCATCACTGCTATGCACAAGCTACTTTGTTCAGGATTAAAGGGGTAAAAGATGAATATATAGTCCTTTCCTTCAAAGATTTTAAGCATTAAGCCTAGAAGAGAAAATGAGGTAGAATACAAACAACTATAGAACAATGCAATATATAATAAATGTCATGAGACAGAAAATATTCTATTTAAATTTTGAGGAGACACTGGACATAAGTAGAGCAAAATAAAGAAAGAAAGAAATAAGCAAAATTTGGATTTGGCCTTAAAGAATTATTACAGTTGATAGAATGTAGCAAAAATACAGGTGAGGAAAAATCACTAGTCATAGTATGTCTGAAAAAATAAGCTGCTTACATGAGTAAGAGTTAAGATTGAAAAGTATTTTGTGGCTACAACAATGACAACGTGGACTGCCTAGCTAAGGAATTACAACTATATCCGACAGGCATTAAGTAGTCACTGAATGATAGGAACAAATTCTGAATCTAGCAGTTATACATAGTTCTAAATAAAAGCAGAACAAGACAAAAGAGGTAGAGGTGAAATACCAAGATATTATAATTATCTAAATAATGAAGGCCCACACTTAAGACAATGGCAAAGCAATGAATGAATTTAAGATACAGAAGTAGAAGAAACAACTTAAGAGACAAGCAATAGTCAAATAAAAGTGACCAGCAGATTTCTAGCACAGGCAGCCAGGGGAAGGATAGCTTTTGGAAACTTAGAAAGTCAGGTCTGGTATATTAGTCATACAATTTTAAAATCTGTTCTTTTATTTATTCAAGCATTTATTAACCATAAGCTATATGCGAGTTGCTAGGGACATAAAGATGAGTAAGATCTAGTTTCTGTCCTGAAAGTAGTAGAGACATATGTAACAATTAATTACCATATTAAGTGATACATTCAATAACAGGAGCTGCAAAATCAGAGACTAACTTGCAAATCTATCAAAATGGTACATGATCAACTCACTAAATTTATTAATCAAAAATATCTTAAGTAAAATTTTGCTTTAATAGATATATATTCATATATTCAATGAATATGATTCTTATCAAAATTTTATGGATTGTCCAATTTATCAAATGCTGTTCAGACAGACAAGCAACATTATTATTCTTAAAACGAGAATCAGCATATGCAAAGATAGGGAGTGTGGTTCAAAGACATGTAAATAGTTTAATATTCCAGAGTGTAAGATAAATAGGGAGAAAAACTGGAAAGAATTGATTGGGGTTGGATGCTGAAAAGTATAAATATATTTTATTCTATAATCAATGTAAAGTTACTGAAACGTTTAAGCAGGAGAATCCCTAGAATTCTCAACTTAGAATCCCTTCTCACAGAATAGTCTATCCCAAGTAAAGAGGGTTCTTGAAGTCATATTGATACCAGAGAATCTCATCCCTCCATTGCCACAGTTGGTTGGATCAGGGATAAATGTTCCATTGACAGAGTAAGGCCTCTCAGATTTTCTCATCTAAGAATTTAGAATTGTGACACATAGCAACTCAGTCAGCTGTTGTCTATGTTCACTGAACTTGTAGAGTTAATGTAAATTTAGAATTTAAGAGTGCCACTTGGAGAACACAGGCAAGGAGAGGAAAGAGAACCAGTATACAGAGGAGATACAAAGCAGTACACATACTTAAAGAAAAAAAGAGAACATGTAGCCCTAGAAAGAAAGAAATCACCCAATTTCCTGTTTAATACTCATAGGATCTGGCTATATATCTTACCCTTAAGTGATACGTTCCCATAGCTTATTAAAAAATCGAATTTCTGCTTAGGCTAATTTAAGCTTCTATTTCTATTTTCTGCAAACATTACAAAACAAGGTTTTGGTGGTTAATCAGATTCTGGTGGTTAATCTGAAGGACAAATTAAAAGGAAAATAGGCTAGAAATAGGTGGAACACTTAAGGTAGAAAAGGAGTTGCCAAATAAAAGCAGTAGTAACAAATAGAGACAGGTATGATGAAGGAAAAGTAACCAATATTGTGCAGGGTCCTCAAAGCTTAATTAACAATAGTTTCGGGGCCCAAAGTGGCTCCGGCCGAAGTGGCGCTTGCGAAGGCAAGGCCAAGAGTTCAAGGCCAACCAACCTCAGCAACCTTACAAGCTCTTATTGATTGGCAAAAAAACAAAAACAACAACAAAAAAAACAATAGTTTCAGGAAGCTCCAGCAGTATCAATTGCCTCTAAAGACTAGAAGCAACAGAATGTCCTATCTTTAAGAAAACTATTTCAACAGAATAATTGAGATAGAAGACATATAAGAATAAGTTAAATAAATGGTAGACAAGGCAACAAAGAAATCTCTCATAAAAAGAAAGAAATTTGAGCGCATAACAGTATTAAAGAGTATACAACGGCCGAGGTGGGTGGATCACGAGGTCAAGAGATCGAGACCATCCTGGTCAACATGGTGAAACCCCGTCTCTACTAAAAATACAAAAAATAAGCTGGGCATGGTGGCGCGTGCCTATAATCCCAGCTACTCAGGAGGCTGAGGCAGGAGAATTGCCTGATCCCAGGAGGCGGATGTTGCGGTGAGCCGAGATCGCGCCATTGCACTCCAGCCTGGGTAGCAAGAGCAAAACTCCGTCTCAAAAAAAAAAAAAAAAAGAGTATAAAACATGAGAGACATGAACTTATTTTTAAGCAAAGAGCCAGTGTGTAATGAAAGCCCCATCCTGCAAAAGCCTAAAACAAGATATTCTAGAGGAAGCAGAAGTCCAGGAAAGTATAACCTTAGGACGGAGAAGCAATTTTTCCTTAAAATTCAATAGAAATAAAAAGGATGGCTAAAATTCCAAGAAATGTGAAAGTAAAGACGAGAAAACTTAAGGACACTCACATGGTTGAATAGCACATATCACTACATAGAGATGAGTGATATGCTGAGAACAAAAGAGTAGAAGTAGGCTGGATGACAGAAAACAACATAAAACCTTTGAGTCACAACTGGGAAATGGGATGGGTGTCAACCAGAGTTAAGACAAGAATGACCTTTACTGACTCAAAGCTTCAGGAGACAAAATAAAAAACAGAAGAACCACAAATTGATATAATAAGGAAAAAGTAAGTTATTAACTTGCAAAAATGTATCAAATTTGATTAACCAAATATGATTAATTTTAATTGATTAAATTTGATTAATTTTTACAAGCTAGAGTTAGGCTAATAAAGATATTTGTAGATGTTTCTATCCTTAAAGCCAAAAAGTCCTCTATTTTAAATCTGCATTATAAAGAAGTCTGATAGACATTTCAAAATGTTTTTAAACATTAAAATAACTCAGACCTACCTACATATTCAAAAATCAACTCTATTAAATAAACAGCAATGAGATATTACAATATACCTATTAGAATGACCAAAATCCAGAACACTGACACCACCAAATACTGAAGAGGGTGTGAAGCAACAAAAACTCTTATTGTCAGCAGGAATACAAAATAGTTCAGCCACTTTGGAGGGCAGTTTGGGAGTTTCTTACAACACTAAACATATTCTTACCACACAACTGGACACCCTGCTATTTAACCGAAGGAGTTGAAAAGTTGTATCCACACAAAAACTTGCACAGGATGTTTACAGCATTTTATCCATAACTTGGAAGTTATGGATATTTATGCCAAAACTTGGAAGCAATCAAGTTGTCCTTCAGTAGATGAATGAATAAACTGGGGTACTTATAGACAATGGAATATTATTCAGCACTAAAAAAAAATAAGTTAGCAAGCTATGAAAAGACATGGAGGAAAATTAAATGCTTATTCATAAGTCAAAGAAACCAATGTAAAATGGCTACACACTCTATGATTCCAACTGCATGAGATTTTTGCAAAGGCAAAACTATGTAAACTGTAAAAAGATCGGTGGTTGCCAGGGAATGGAAGAAAGGGAAGGAAGAATAGGTAGAGCATGGAGGATAACCTTAGGGCAGTGATACTATTCTGTATGATACTATAATGCTGGATACATGTGATTATACATTTGTACAAACCCAAAGAATGCACAACACCAAGAGTGAACCCTAATGTAAACTATGAGCTCTGGATAATGATGATGATGTGTCAATATAGGTTCATCAATTGTAACAAATGTACTATTGTGAGGGGTGTTGATAATGCATATGTACATATGTGAGGAGGTGGGTTTGCTGTGGATCTAAAACTGCTTTAAAAAATGAAGTCTATTAAAAAAAAACTCCAGATAAATTGACGTATATCTAAAAAATAAAACTGCAAAATTCTTAGAAGCAAACTTAAGACAACTATCTTTTAAACCCAAGAAAGCGAATAATTTATTTAAAAGGGCATTAAAAGCAATTACAGTTAAGTCTTCACTTAACACTGTTGATGGATTCTTAAAAACTGACTTTAAAAGAAACAATGTGCTGCAGGTCCTTTAATAATGCTGTTTTGCTCAGTATCATTTCGTTATTTTTGTTTTTGAGACACAATCTAACTATGTTGGCCAGGTTAGAGTGCAATGCCATGATTCCAGCTCACTGCAACCTTAACTCTTGAGCTCAGATGATTCTCCCACCTCTGCCTCCCAAGTAGAGGGTCTATAGGTGTGCATAACCACTTGTGGCTTACGTTTTGTTATTTATAATATCATTGCCATATAACATTGATGAGAAAAAAGAAATTGCTTTCTTTATTCGTTGTTTTGCTTAAAATCAGCTTCCAAGAGCCCATCAATGACATTAAGTCAGGACTTACTGTATAATTAAAAAAACAGACAAATTTGACTTCATCAAGAATTTTTTTCATCAAAAGATCCACAGCAATGATAAAACCTGTAGTTAGGATTCCAAGCTTGTAAGTACTAGTAAACTGTGCAACAGAAGATTAATATTTTGCTTTATATCCAGTATTAAATCTGATCAACTCTAGCATTTTAATGGCAAGCTGTGAAAATACCTAAATAACTGACTCACATAATCTTAGGGAATACACTGCTCTTTAAACAAAAGAATAAAATATTATTAATGACAATAAGTAGTTTGCAACAGAGATATGGAATTGGAAAATGAGCAACTGATGAACTATATGTATAATTTTTGCTATTTCTCTGCTTCTGAATTTACTTGTTAACTAAATCAACCTAGCAATTGAGTGCCCAGTATGTGTGAAGCAATACAATATTTTACACAACTTCCTATGGTTACTCATTTGGATAATTTACAAATCCCCAGGCCATAAACTATTAATATAACTTCACCCTTTCTATACCAAATGTACAATAGATATTAAATGCAAACCTGTTGATAATTATGTAAATTATTCTAAATATTTGCCAAAAAAGGTAAAAGCCCCTCCCACACTAACCCTGTAAAAGAAAGTAAAAAAGTTAGGAACTGAACACACGTACATCGAGGATTAAAATAAACAATTTAAAGAACTCTTGTAAACCAGTAAGAAAAACAAAAACTGGCAAGAGACATGAACAGGAATTTCACTGAAGAAGAAACATAAAAGGCTGGCAAACATAAAAAGAAATGTTCTACATCAGTGATAACCATGAAAATGTACATCAAGACCACAATAAGACAACATTTTACACCCTTTTGATTTGTAAAAGTTATACCAAGTGTTGGAGAGGATGGATAACCAAAGGATCTTTTATTTCATATATTGCTAATATGAATGTAAATTGGTACAACCATATTAAAAGTTCTGTATCTTCTCTGAAGTTGAACATTCACCTACCCTATGAGGCAACAATGCTATCTCTAGGTATATAATAGGAACTGTGGCACATACATAGTAGCAAACATGCACAGACTGTCCATGGGATCTTTGCTTATAATTACAAACAAAACAAAAAAAACAGAAAATAACTGCCCAACAAGGGAGAGTAGATAAATATCCAAATATCCACCAAAGGAGAGTTAATGAATATTTTACTCAATGAAACATTATATAGCAATTTAAATGAATGACTCTAGCAACAGGCAAAAATGTGGATAAATCTTACTTATTACAGGTGAAAAATCAAGTTCAAAAGATTACATTCACCACAATTCTATGCAAACAACTAAAATAGAAGACGTTTAGATTTATATGTCCAACTAAACTATACACAGCAATCTCCTTTTATAAGGAGGTCCAAGAGACGCCCCCCCAGTAAATGCCTAAAACCATGAATAATACTCAACTCTACATATACTTTTCCTGTAACACACATACATATTGCTAAAGTTTAATCTGTAAGTACAGTAAGCGATGAACAAAATAGAACAATTATAACAACATACTGTCATTACAGTTGTGTGATCTCTCTCAAAATATCTTACAGTACTATACTTAAAAATATCTTATAGTACTATACTGTACTCACCTATTTTTGGACCACAGCTGACCACAGGTAACTGAAATCATGGATAAGGAGGGACTACTGAATGAGGAAGAGAATGAACACAGGACTCAAAAATGATAACCTAAGATGACAAGAAGGTGGAAATATAGAACACTATAGGTAGGTTAAAATTCCTAGCTTGTTTTGAGAGAAGGAGAGTGGTGGTCCATGATTACTTATTAAAATGATAGAAGGGGGGGATGATTAATCAATGCAGTGTGCCTGATGTTTAATAAATTTTTTTAAAAATCCAAAAGTTGCATAAAATTTGTTCAACAAAAATTCTAAAACAGGAGAACACCTCCTTAGAGAATTCCTAAGGTGGCAACTATAGGGAAGGGAAAACAATATGATTAATGTGTAAAATATATGAAACACAGGTCATGCACAGTGGCTCAAACCTGTAATCCCAGCACTTTGAGAGGCCAAGGCGGGCAAATGGCCTGAGTCCAGCAGTTCGAAACCAGCCTGAGCAACACAGCAAAACCCCATCTCTCCAAAAAAATACAAAAATCAGCCATGTTTGGTGGCTCACACCTGCGGTCCCAGTTACTCAGGAGGGTGAGGTGGGAGAATCACCTGAGCCCAGGAGGCAGAGGTTGCAGTGAGCCAAGATTATGCCACTGCACTTCAAGCTGGGTCACAGAGCAAGATCCTGTCTCAAAAATAAAAATACACATACACTCAACACATGTATAGTGTGGCAAGTACGTCTTCTACAGTCAAAAATAAGTTCCAAATTTCATTGTAACTAAATTCCATTAAATCAAGGTACTTATGAGCCAGGGCAGTAAAGAAAACTTTCACCAATCTGATAAGTCACTGTCAAATTTCTAAAAGAGATAAATCCTAACGATATTATATAATTCTTGTATATCTGCTCATCTTTATGAGGCACTGCAATACTACCTTCAAATCTAAGGTGTATACTGTCATCAAGTACACTGTCCCATGCTTTCCTGATCTTCATTTTTTACACACAATATTTATGCATGTTACACAAATTTCATTTTTGTGATTGAAAAAAAAACCAAATATGATAATAGAGCTAGTTTCAAAGAAGATTTCATTAGATAAAATTAAGAGAAGTTGGACATGCATCAAGATAAAGCTTCTCTATTTGTTTCACTAAGGAATTACTTTTTCATTAGTATATTTTCCCACTCTAAATTTTAAATCATTTAAAAGCTTTTAACTAGTTTTCAACTTTGCTGTCAAGTTTGAACTCTGCTGTATATCAAAAGTTAATCATATTAAATGTCATATAATCTAAAATTGGTTTTTTAAATAATATAGACATTTGACAATTATCAGCACAGTATATTTTATGAGGAAATAATGTAGAATTAACTGTTTTATTCAAATACCATTTATATTATGGAAGTAACATTATTTTAAGTGGTCTTTACAAACTACCACTCTACTCTTTTTGTTTAAAAGTATACATACTTCTGATGAATGGCATCAAAATTTACCATTGCCAAATTTGAAAAGCAGAAATAAGAGCTACCAAGGAATCAGATGCTAAGCGCTGGGATAAAGAGATGACATCTAAAAGGTGCCGCTACCTCTCCCCATTTTTTTTTTTTTTATTTTGAAACTTGGAAGCACTGTGGTTTGTATACCACTCCCTATTTCAACACAATGAGACCAGACCTAATCTCTATTACACTAATGAAAGATGACAGAAAAACCATATTAAGAGTCATCATTTAGTAACATTAGTTTTAACACAGAGACTTTTATCTTGATAGTCAAGAAATATTTGGAAAGTTATTTAGTATATTTAACTCAGCAAAGTACGCACTGCAAATGACAAACATTGCAGTAGTCTTATTGAGCAGCAATAATCAAACCCCAACTGAAAAAACACAGTGTTGATATTCAGTTCAAAGAAATTGTTGCTATATTTCATTACTGTCTATTACTAAATCTGTACCATTGCACTTTTCTTTGAGACAGGGTCTTGTTCCGTCACCAAGGCTGGAGTGCAGCAGTGTGATCTCGGCTAACTGCAACCTCCGCCTCCCAAGTTCAAGTGATTCTCGTGCATCAGCCTCCAAAGTAGCTGGGATCACAGGCGCACATCACCACACCTGGCTAATTTTGGTATTTTTAGTAGAGATGAGGTTTCACCATGTTGGCCAGGCTGGTCTTGATTACAGGCATGGCACACAGCCTGCACTTTTTTTCCCTAATAAAGCAATGACTCAAAATTGAAATATCTTGCCATTAAAAGTCAAAAAAATCCACTCATCTAGAACCAGTGGAAAGAAAAAAAATTTTAACCTACTGTGATTTCGATCTTAAAATTCTCTGAACTTCATTTTTCCTCAAAATTCTAGTAAGTAAAATGAGATAAAGAAAAAAAAGAAATGGATTGAGATAAAGAAAAATGAGATAAAGGAAAAAAAAAGAGAAGTCTCTAAGGCTATGGGACTTTTAGGTAGGAAAAGTCTGTCAGTCTCTAAGTGACAGAACTATGAGCAACTTTTATTTTCTTTTGTGCTTTTCAACATTTTCTGGATTTTCTATAATAAACGTGCATTTTATTTCTAATTTGAAAACAATGTAAAATCTGTCTCAACTACCCTGCATACCTTCTCATACTACCATCCCCCAAACCAACCTAAAATTTTAGTCATCCCAACTCAGACCTTCCACTTTTCAGTGTCACTACAAAATTAGATGCTGCCTTCTATTTTCCATTAAATGAGTAAACTACCAGTGTGCTATACAGAAGAATGATGTAACCACTATAGAAATAAATCCCCTTTGTACTTTTAAAGGGAATATTTTTGGGAGAAGGTATTAGAAATGTAAATTAACAAAAACTATATAATTTCATATGTCAAATATTATAAGGGACTTAAAATAATCTAGACATCCCTCATCCTAGGTAACAAATGGAGCTTTCTTATCAATGTATTGAGCACCAACTAAGTGTCAAACACAGAGCTAAGTTACGTATGGGTATAAAACTTTAAAGCAAAGCAAAGTCTACAGAGGAATGATAAATCTTTTGGGAAGTTTTGGGCAAGCATGTGACACCTTTCATTAGAAACAGTGATTCTTAATGAAGAAATCCTGTAAAAAGATTGTTTGTACTATTATTATTCTTTGTGGAATTTTAGACCATATTAACAATAATAAAACAGTCCTAAATTACAGACTACCAAGTGGAATGTAGAAATCAGTTTTCCTTGCTACAGATGGAGCTAACAAGGAGTGTAAAGTCAACTTAATGTTGGTTAATTACATTTTTGGCCAATTTGTGGAAAGCTCACACAACTATAACATTAGGTACAAAACATTTGTAGTTCCATAGAATAGTGTAGTGGGACACATACAGACCTGAGTTCAAACTCAGATACACAATGCACCCATGAGCAATTTACTTAACATTCTTGAACTTAGTTTCCTGACCCACAATATGGAAATAACACCTACCTTATTGATTGTTGTGAAGATCAAGTAAGGTGTATAGGATACTAAGCACAATGTCTGATATGTAGTAAATAATTTTAAAATGTTATTATACTGTCTTATAATAAATTATACTGTCTTATAATTCTCTTCTAGTACAAATATTATCTATACTCTTCTAGAAAGCAAAAACCTATCCTGTCATCTTTATATCCCCCAATATAGTTTTGGTAGATACTAAGTAACTGTTTGCTGAAATTAACCCCTGTAATTTAAGGGTCACTATCTCAACTTCCCACTTAAGCAAGTTACCTCTACCTAATAAAATCTGCTGAGAACAGAATTTAAGATTCCCAGACCAACACTCTATTGGACATTTTGGTGAAGAAAATGAATCTCCAATAATCAACAAGGTAGCTTTATTAGTACACTGCTCAATATTTGGTTTGCAGTCTACGAAATTATCAATGCAGCCAATATTTTCATTTTGAGATTCTTTACAGCTTTCATTAATCCAGGTTCCTTAGAAATAAACTTTATTTGGCATTGCAAAAATACCTAAGCTTTCTGCTATACTGAAAATCAAAAATAGAGTACACACAACAAATTAGTTATGAGATAAAAAATTAAAAATTGCCAATTTTAAACAGTCCATTTTTATTTTTACTACAGTAAATATTCTTCCTTATACCTTGAAATCTCTAGCCACCCAAGTTTACATAGTTTATTAATGCTTCTTTGTTGAATAAGCCTCCTGACTTACTTAAAAACCTTTGTTGAATAAGCCTCCTGAATTACTTAAGCAACACTTAAAAACATTACTCTATGCCATCACAGTATTAACAAGACAGAACCCTGTAGTTTCAGATTTTCTTATTTTTGCCTTTCCATGACCAAAAGCCTATTCCAGCTCAGGCAGTGGAGTATTTCAAATTCTAAAATTTGAAAAAATAATGAAAAGCTGGATATATTTCTAAATAAATACTAATTTCATTAAAGCTAAGTTGTAATACGTAACTTTCAGGGTAAAACAAGTATTCCTGAGATAAGCTATATAGCAAAGTAACAGTTTTATCATTAAATACATCTTAAAACTAGATATAAAACTTCTTAAATACTTAAAATCTGTATGGCAGAGAAGCATTAAGAACTTCATACTAAGCAGTATTTCAGTCTAAATTCAAACAATTTAGAAGCTTTTTAAAAAAGTGATTCTTGAAACAAAAGTTTTAATAAATACTTGGTTACTGTACGCAAAGTTTCAGGACCCAATGAAATATAACGTTTGAACAGATGGAAATATTTGGTGAAGCAAATTTTATGACAATTTATCTTTAAATGTTGATATAAGTAATATTCTCAAACATTTTAATAAACATACTAAATTTTAAATGCAATAACTTTTATCAGAACTGGGAGTCAAATAAACCAAGAAAATGCCCTGGATATATGACAACCTATAAGGTAACACTTAATAAAAACTATTCTTTCTATGGAAGGGATTATATTTCAGTTTATCTAAAAGTTTAACTTTAGGTGTTCCTCTATTTTAGCCACGTTTCTAAGTCATCATATTTAAAATTTCTTCCTTCTTTGCTTGCCTCCTTTTTATTACCAAAATTGATAATATTAATTAAAAGATCTGAAACGTTGTATTTTAATACACATGAAAATATATTTTCAGTTCCAGTGCCAAAGTAGGTGTCTTTTATGCCAACTTTCTATAAAATACAAGTACCAATGCCAAATATATTATAACTCTAACACTGCTCAATTTAAAAGAAAAATGACACTATTATCTTTCTCAATCAAAACCAAAGTATGTTTTTCATGTTTCAAGACCAGGCCATGTAAAGTATTTCTGACTTGCCTCAAATCATCTTCATCTTAAAAGCTTATGTAAATTATTTACTATTAATAAAATAGTAAATTCCATTCATTTAGCTAACGTGGTATGCTGTAACATCTGCTTATAAAAGGCTAACTGTAATTAAAATATTACATAGCAACATTTCCAGTTATATGAAATTCAGCTGTGCATTTCCAAAAGAGTCTAAATTTGCAACACTGAATTTGTATAGTGTTGAAATCTCTATTTTTGTGGAAGAAATATCAAGTATTATACCAACGTTTTCAAGCTTATGTCTGACTGCACAAGAAACCAAACTTATAAAAAGATTTATTAAAAAGCGTATTTAAAGAAGAAACTTAGATGCAGTTGCAATACTTAATTTTGACATCAAGAATCAATTAAGTTTCTAGATTTACTTTTTTAAAAAAATTAACTGTCCAACCCACAAAAAGAAATGCAAGCATGCTATTTTTTCTCTTAATTTCCATCACAATCTTCGAGCGGCTAAAAGGTAACTATATTAAAACAAAGCAAAATAACTTTTAAGTCAAAAAACAAGCATGAAATTTTAACATCTTTGTTAAAATTCAGATGTAAACACCTCTGAACACTCCCAAGTAATGAAAACCCGTCAGGGTAGCTTACTTCCCCATGTACACCACAGAGATCTAAAAACAAAATTCGTGCCTCCATCATCAAATATTTAGCTGGAAATGGGAAAGAATACTGCTGCTACTCGACATGGACTTAGCGATCTATTTTGTTCTCATCTTTTGCAGACATGTGGTGCCCAATGTTTTCCCTTAGTCGACTGCTTTCTCATTTGTAAACAACTTCTATAGCTAATCTTTCTCTAGTGTTCAAATGAGAAGGAAAATTCAGCATCTGAGCTTCCGGATCTGGGCAGGGATAGCCGAGAAAGGGACTATATATCTATCACTTGCTTTTTTAAAAAAAAAAAAAAAAAAAAAAAAGGAAAAGAAAAAGCCCTCAAAATAGGGTAAAGAAACACTGTCACCTGAAGAGGGCTGAAGTGAAGTAAGCATTTGGTGAGACATTAAAAAAAAAAAAACTTGTCTGGGGCTGGAAGTTTTGGAGGCGCTCTTTGTGCGGAGTCTGAGGAGAGGAGGAGGGACAAGAAAACAGCTTGGGAGTCATTCAAAGGAGTTTAAGGAGCAGTGTAGGGAGGAAAGGCGGGGCGGGGCCCGGCTGTGAGAAGGGAGGGGGCAGCAGGGGCGTTCGCGGGCAGCTCTGACACCGAGGGAGGGGGCGGCGGGCCGGCCTCTCCGGGGACCCTGCTCTCGCTACAGCAGAGCTGCGAAAATGAGGCCCCCTCTGGTAAGCAGAATCAAACCAAAGCTGTGGCAGGCCAGAGCTTTGGCGGGGGAGAGGGTCCGGCTCCCGAGGGAAGCAGTTCCCGAGTGACAACCCGGAGTTTCCGCACTTAGCGGGCTAGGGACGCGGCGGCAGCGACTTCCCTCGGTCACCGACGCCGCGCGCACTCTCTCCCAGTCTCCCCCGCCAGCGCCTCTTGCCCGGGCCGCGGCCCTTACCTGCAGTTCCGTGAGCAGAATCTCCCCCCGTTCGGGGTTGGACGCCATTGCGCTCCGCTATGGACTCCGCACCTGGACGCGGCTGCCGCTGGCGAAGGGAGAAGGCGGGACGGGACTTGGGGTGAGGAGCGGGGAGAGAAAGAAAAAAAAAACTAGAGATTCATGGAGGCGCAGCCCCTGCTGAAGGAGCGACTTATTCCGTCCGGTTCATCGAGAGCGGCGGGGAGCGAGGGCACTCGTAACGGGCTTCCCCTCGCCAGCCGGCCGCCCGCCCGTCGCCGCCGCCGCCGCCCGCACCGGACTGTTCGCCTAGTCGCCCCCTCTGGGCGATGCCAAGAGTCGCCTCAAACCTCTCTGTGCGGGGCGCTGCGGCCGCTGCTGCAGCTCCTCCTGTCGCACCATTTGGCTGTCACCGCGTCGTAAAAGCGGCCTCACTTGGCGGCTGCCAGCACACGTGACGACGGTAGCCACTGCCTCTCGTCGGGCAGAGAAGGTGGGGCAGAGGGGTCCCTCTTGGCTAGAGCGGCGAGGGGGCGGGGCGGCTTCCGACCCGACTTCGCGGCGAGGGCGGCCATTGGGCCCGGCTGGGGTGAAAATGAGGGGAAAGGACTGGGCTTGCGTCTCTGGGGAGGCGGGAAGAGGAAGAAAACACACGCCTACTTCCCTGCTGCGTTTAACGGCCTCTCTGTGAACGCCAGGAGTCGGGCGCCTGCTCGCTGTTGTTTTTTCGGGATATTTTTGTTTTTGTTTTTGTTTTTGTTTTGCCCAGTTCCACCTTCTTGCCGAAGCTTAGGCCTAACTTTAACAGGCCCTTTTTAAACCTGCACAACCAAAGAGCTTCGGGATTCACATATCCTCTGCCCTCCCTTTGCCCCCCATCAACCCAAGCCAATAATCTTGCCTTTTGCTCGCCCTCGCCCACAGCACGCCTTCTCCACCAGTAAGGTGCGCAGTTGGCTGAACGGGTCTGGTCTGTACTTTTTATGAAATGTAAGCGGCTGGATCCCTGGCAACTTTTAATGCATAGCGGTTAAGATGTCTTTTTCTTGAGGCTGAACTACTGTTCCTTGTGCTGGAGAACTCTATAGAGCTAAGAATTAGCTGGTGTTTTGGATTGTTTTAACTTCATTTAAAAGGGGGTGGGACAGAATTAACCTCGGGAAAGGAAAAAAAGCCAACCTTCCTTGGCGTGATAATAAGCATTAAAGTTAACCTGACTACTTAGTAACGTATAGCTAAATAGAGTAAATCTAGTTGTTTGTTTTTAATGACCCTGTAGTATTCAGGAATTTCGAAGTCTCCTACAGGTAGCTTTTGTTTTTGTTTTGTCTGAGCAGTGAATGGATATAGGTAAACACGTAACTTCTGAGTTTTTGAGGCTGCAGTACAGTTCCTTTGTTAAAAGCTACCTGGAGAAAGTAGTAAGGGTAGGTTAGGTTAGTAGGTTGCTACTTAGGAAGGGCATTTGTTGACATACATCTTAGGAAGTATATTACGTACTTCTACACTCCATGTAAGATCTGTTGGCCTGATGCTAGGACTTACGTTTATCCTTTTGCCTTCTCAAGTCTCGTATATCAATTCAACAAACATTTATTCAAGATCTGGATTTTTGTGGCCACATTAACTCATCATTATGTGTGATAAAGAATTTTTCTGATGTGTACTTCACAACTCTTACAACTATTTATATATCTAATACATTGCCTTGGTTTGAAATAATAATTAAATACATGAAATAACACTTGGAAAGCCCGGGATATAAATACCTATCCTGGTAACTAAAAGCCAGATGGTGTCTTAGGCTTTGGAGTTACAGCAAGGATTAAGAGTCCTTATCCTACTGGCCCGTGGTTCACTCCTGTAATCCCAGCACTTTGGGGCGGCCAGTGCGGGCGGATTATCGGAGGTCGGGAGTTCGAGAACAGTTTGACCAACATGGTGAAAATCTGTCTCTCCTAAAAATACAAAAATCCCAGCTGGGTGTGGTGGTGTGCCTGTAATCCCACCTACTTGGGAGGTTTGAGGCAGGAGAATTGTTTGAATCCAGGAGGCAGAGGTTGCAGTGAGCGTCCGACTCCACCTCAAAAAAAAAAGAGTCCTTATCCTTGGAGTGACTGGAGAATCCTTTGGGGAAGCCAATTTATGTCCAAACAATAATAATGCAATCTTACGTAACATGCAAAGAATGAAAGGAGCACTGCATGCATTTTTGTGTGTGTGTCTGTATGTGTGTGTATCTATAATATTTTATTGTGGTAAATTGCATAACCAAATTTACCATTTTAACCATTTTAAGTGTACAATTCAGGAGCATTAAATCCATGCAGATATATTTTGTTTTTGTCATGGCTTATTGCAGCATGGATTTGAGATGGCTGACATACACATAGAAGGTGATTAATAATGGCGGAACTAAGAGTTAGCTGTGCAAGGGCTTAGAAATACAGTCAGTGAGCAGTCTTTGTAAAAATTAATGTAGATATAAATGTTCACATTTCAGCATCATGTAATTTTAGAACTAGAAGTGACTTGAAATATCTAGCTTACATCCTATTATAGGTGGGAAAAAAAATAAATCGATTTCTTAGCTAATTAGAAGCAAGACAACACTATTACTTAGTGACAGAGATGGGGACTATTACCTAAGTCTCCTAATTGCCTTCGTGTTTGTTTTAACCTACACAGTGCCACTATTATAACTTTAAAATCTAATTCTCACTTAAACTCAAAGCATTAAACTCTCTTAAATTTTTACCATAGACTTTAAATTTTACATACTTCTAATGTTAAAACAATGTTAGTAATTTAAAAATAATTTTCATTTTAGACAGTCTTACTCTTTTGCCCAGGCTTGACTGCAGTGGCACAGTCATAGCTCAATCTCAAACTCCTGGGCACAAGGGATCCTCCTGCCTCATCCTCTCAACTAGCTGAGACTACAGATGCATGCCACTGTTGATAAGGATTCTTAATTTTACATTTCTTTTTTTTTTTTTAAGACGGGGTTTCACCATGTTGGTCAGGCTGGTCTTGAACTCCTGATCTCAGGTGATCCACCCGCCTTGGCCTCCAAAGTGCTTGGATTACGGGCGTGAGCCACCACGCCCAGCCTTAATTTTACATTTCACATGTAAATTTAAGCCACAAATATACAAAGTTTTAAAAGTTATGAAATTATTTTCTGTGACATGGGTCCATGGGAAAAAAAAAAAGGATTTCTGAGATTAGCTGTGCTAGGGAAAGTATTACAACACAAAAGGGAGGCCAACAATATTAAAACTACTTGATAATCTGAAATATGTGATGATTTAAACAGCCTATTATTTTTATTTAAGCTCAAATTTACTACCAGGTCACATTCTCTGGGGGGAAAAAAACGTAATAGGACATGGATCATACTTAGCAGACTGAAGCGCACTTGAAAAACTTAATGGAAACACAGATTGATTCAGATGGATTGTATTGGATTCCTATTTACAAATCCTAAACATAGTTCTCAAGTTGTGGTCTAATTTACATTAACAATAAAAAAGAGAAGAGTTAGAGATTAGAGTCCATTTAAGAAATCAGAGTCCTTAAAAACAACTGAATTGAATCCTTAGTTGTGTGGGTACCTTTAGAAATTTTTCATAAAGATTTTAAAGGTCTTTAAGAAGTAGAAATCACCAAAAATTTAGAAATAGTTTATATTAACAATACATAGAAAGTGTTATCTTCTTTTTTTATTAAAGATAAGATGTTACAGGAAAAGTTCTAGAAAAGCTAACAACTGTTTTTTTCATTTTCTGTGCTTTTGAAACAGATATTCAGATAATATGGGCCCTCTTCCTTAAACTTCAATTGAAATGAGACAGGAACTATATATCCAGGGAAAGGGCCAGAAACCTTTATTTTGTGAGTCACATTTTTAATTGCCTTCCATTGTATATTTCCCTTTTGTCCTTCCTCGATATTTGTAAACTGTTCACAAATTCAAACTTGTCCCTACAGTGTGATGGAAAATCAAAATGCAAGAGTTTTGTTTTCCTTTCATTTTTGTTTTCCATGTGTGTTAGAAGAAAAAGCCCACCCCTGCTTCCAAAAGATTAGAACAAAGTAGCAGTGGTAATCAAAGTAAGAATGCCTAAGGAAAGGTAGAACTCCAGAGGACAGAGTAAAAATTACTTGGTCACCACCCTTTTCTTCCTTAAGAAACCCCCTTGTAGAAATCATTCTCTTGTATGCTCTATGAAGATAACTTGGAGAACAGAGTTCTTAAGATAAAGTTAAGAATGTAGAAGAGTTGTCAGCTATAGTGATTACAGTAGCTGCTTTTTAGAATGTCAGCTCAGTCCACATCCACTTGACTGAGAATTCCTCTTATTCCCAGAGATATCTCTGAAACCATGTTGACTCTGCTTAACATTGCTCTTCCAGTAAACTGTGATTAGATCACTGATAGACCATATCCAGGTTTAACCAATCAGATTTTTCCTCTAAGACTTTGGAAACAGATCATTGGAATTCTGATCAGTTGGCAGCCCTAGAGTGGCAAGGTGTTGTAATTCTATGGATTGGATAGCCATTTTCTGCCATGTGCACAAAGATGCAGAAAAACTCTTTGGAACGAGAAAATAATTTAATTATTCCTGTCACTGGGAACATAATGGTTAGTAAAGCATTCATGGTCGCTGTTGTCATGTCACCGAACTTGTAGTTTGGTGAAACCAGTACAGTGGTAAGGTAAATTCATAATACTTTAAACATAGGGCAGAGCAGACAATCTTTTCCTGAGTACTTCACACTTAAGCTGAGTTCTCAAGTGTGTACATGTTAAGGGGGGAAAGGTGTAAAGAGCCTTCCAGGGAGAGAGAATAACATAGATAAATAAAGGGGGAAACTTTTATAATTACTGCATGGCTAAACAGGCTATAGCAAAGAGATGGGGAATAAGCAAGAGTGTGTAGACCATATGTATTAGGATAGGCTAGGTTATGCTGAGTAACAAAATACTCCAAAATCTTGTCAGTGGCCTATAAGAAGGTTTATTTACCTCTCGTCCTACGTGCTCAACTTGGCTCTGCTCCACATCATCTTGACTCTGGACTCAGGCTGACTGAGCAATCTATCTGAAACATTGTCACTATCATGGCAGAAGCAAAAGTGGTAAAGCATGGCTCTTGAAGTGTAGGTTCACATTTTTTTCTCTTTTCATCAGCCAAACCTTTGCCATGCCTGAGAGCAACAAGGGGACACAGACAGTAGTATCACAATGAAGGGTACTGAATGTGGGTGAATAGTAGTCCAGTTCCATGTTTAAGATTTTGAAAGCCAGATAGGGTGGCTTATACCTGTAATCCCAGCAACTCAGGAGGCTACGGGAGGAGGATCGTTTGAGGTTTGGAACTAGAGACTAGTCTTGGCAACACAGCAAGACTCTCTCTCAAAAAATAAAATTTTAAAAAGATTTTGATGTTTATCCTAGCAGTAATGGAAATACCGTTGAATGAATTTGTCATTTTAAACAAGTCACTCTGGCTATAATGAGGAAACCAGTTTTGAAAAGGTCAAGAGTTGATTTGGGGAGAAAAATTAGGGGGGCATTTTAGTTTTCTAGGCCAAAAAAGTGTGGGTAGTACTTTAAAGTGGAGTCATGGCAGTAGAAATGGAGAGAAGCAAATAGATTTAATAGATAGGAGAATCTAGTCATGTTGAAAGAGAAGCAGAGCTGAAAGAATACGTGGCCTCAGGATGGCAGAGGAAATATAGCAGATTTGGTTCCCAACGTCTTAATAATTGCTGGCTCCAGTCTTCCAGGAAGTCCAGCTACTCTATTCTTTGTTCTTGGGTTCCTTGTGTTCTCCTCATAAATTTCCCTTCCTGCTTAAGCTTGTGTGTGCGTGTGTCTGTGTTTAAGCAAACAGTCATAACTAGGCTATTAAGCCCAGGAGATAACCATCAGAGAAAGCGTGACACCACAGTCCTGCCTACAGCTTACAAGTAGATAGGACCAGCAACACAGTTTAACTTCTTCCAATGACTCCGTCTCTACCCAGTCTGCTTATTGTTCCCAAAGGATTCTGACACCAGCAAATGTACAAATTATAAGCAATGAGTACATATTAAACCTCATATGAACATTCACATAGTACTTTGTTTATACATCTATTTGGGCAATTTCTTCTCTGTGTAGTCATTGTATATAGCCTTGCTCTCACACTAAACTTCAAGCCACTAGAAAAGGCCAGTGTGTCTTAAGTAGCCTAGTATAGTATCTTATATAGTAGATATTTGTGTGTATATGTATGTGCATTTCTGTATGTAGTATAGAAATATAGGCTGTTAGCTAGGGACTCCATGGCCCTCAGAAAATTAGGTAAGCTTGCCTTGAAGGCCCAGTTTCATAACCTCTAAAGTTAGGAGCCTCTTTTCTCCAAGTCCAATTTTTGAACCCTGAAAGGCTATTCTCAAATACTTTCCTGCTTCTCTCTCCCTCCTCATATATTCCCACAACCCTCCTCTATCACCTTTTTTCTTTGATTATGCCTATATTGATATGGACCAGAAGAAGCTAAGCCCATAACTTGTAACTACCAAAACCCTCTGTCCTCAAGCATTTCATGAATTCATACCAAACATTTAAGAGGTATCACCCTATGGGATCTGATGCCTTTCACCCCAATGTTGGGTCTATTGCTCTTTTTCCACCCTTAATACATTAACAAGCAAATCCTGCTCCTTTCCCTGCTATAGTTTGATCATACTCAGGTTTTTTCTGATTCTCAGCTGTTATCCCAAATAAGACTATTTGGACATTTCTTCAAAATATATAAACTTTTTTGAAAGGGGTATCAGAAAATACCATTTTTATAACTTGGTACATAATGAATTGAATGAATGCCAAGGTTTTGAATTGTATGTATTTGAAGTAGTGAAAGTGTTTTAGGCTGGGCGTGGTGGCTCACATCTGTAATCCTAGCACTTTGGGAGGCTGAGGCAGGTGGATCACTAGGTCAGACCAGCCTGGCCAACATGGTGAAACCCCATCTTTACTAAAAATACAGAAGGGGTGGTGGCGGGAGCCTGTAGTTGTAGGTACTCTGGAGGCTGAGGCAGGAAAATCACTTGAACATGTGGGCGGAGGTTGCAGTGAGCACAGATCACACCACTTCACTCCCGCCTCATCTCAAAAAAAGTAAAGAAAGTGTTCTACTTGCTATTGAGAAGTTGAACTTTAAAAAAAATTTTTTTTCTTAATTTTACTTTAAGTTCTGGGCTACATGTGCAGATTTTGCAGGATTGTTGCATAGATACACACATGCCATGGTGGTTTGCTGCCTCCATCCCCCCATCACCTACATTAGGTATTTCTCCTAGTGTTATCCCTCCCCAATCTCCCCACTCCTTGCTATCCCTCCCCTAGCCTCCCATCCCCCAACAGACCCCAAGGGTGTATTGTCCCTCTCCCTGTGTCCATCCATGTGTTCTCATTGTTCACTTATGAGTGAGAACATGCTGTGTTTGGTTTTCTGTTCTTGTGTAAGCTTGTTGAGAATGATAGTTTCCAGATTCATCCATGTCTTTGCAAAGCACATGAACTCATCCTTTTTTATGGCTGCATAGTATTCCATGGTGTATATGTGTCATATTTTCTTTATCCAGTCTATCATTGATGGGCATTTAGGTTGGTTCCAAGTCTTTGCTATTGTAAATAGTGCCACAATGAACATATGTGTGCATGTGTCTTTATAATAGATTGATTTATAATATTTTGGGTATATATCCAGTAATGGGATTGCTGGGTCAAATGATATTTCTAGTTCTAGGTCCTTGAGGAATCACTACACTGTCTTCCACAATGGATGAACTAATTTAAACTCCCACCAACAGTGTAAAAGCATTCCTATTTCTCCACATCCTCTCCAGCATCTGTTTTCTCCAGGCTTCTGGGCCTTTCAAGTGGAATGTTGATGCTGTGTGTGTTGTGTGGGGGCGGAGGAAAATTTGGCTGGCCATGTCAAAATGGAAAAGGAATATAAGTATGAAAATATTTACATAATAAACATGACCATTTTACTAATAGAGCTTCCTTTAGAAGGAACATATTCTGCAACTTAAAATAGCAGTAAAAGTCAATAGATAAAAAGAATATTGACCATACCAAACATTTTAAAGGGTATGATTGGGAAAGATGGACAACAGGGAGCTTGCTTTCCCTACCATCATTTCTTCAGCATCCAGCTATCATTCAATAATGTGTATGTACTATCTAAATTAGAGTAAAGCTAAACTTTTCCATCAAGGAGGACCCAAAACACTATTGCTTGAAGAACACTGAAATTTGTTTCTTTCTCTCATAAAATGACTGTACCAGGAACCCAGGTTTTTTCTGTCTTACTGCTGTGCATTTTCTAAATTATTACCACCCACTGTGGCATTATTCTCAACTTCATGATTGAAGCTGGGTCAAGGAACTCCATGATCTACCTCATGTGAAGGAAAAAGGAGCATGGAGGATCATATGTCTAATGTCTTAAGGTCCAGCTCAAAATTACACATTTCTGTTCATACTCCATTGTGAGAATGTAGTCACTTGGCCATACCTAGCTTCAAATGAGGCTGAGAAATATCATCTCTAACTGTGTAGTTACAGACCCCACTACAACTCTTCCTAAAGGAGAGGGACAGGGTGGATTTTGACAGACAATTCACAGTATCCACTTCATAGGTATTTTAGTCAATGATTTTTGCCATTGATAAAGCGTTCTACTTCTCAGCATTTAAAATGTGAGCTTCAGAGCAAAGGTATTATTTGTATCATTTAAAAAAACACCATAAATTCTTAGAACATTCCTTCCTAACTTGAACCTTCTTAGAACCCAGCTACTGTTCTGTGAGAAGTCAAAGCCCCATAGGGAAGCCATATATATAGGTGTTGTGGTCAATAGTCCCAGCTGAGCCTAGCCTTCAAATCATCCCAGCCGAGTCACCAGACAGGAGAGTAAAGACCAGTTTCCCTCTTGGTAAGAGATCTTCCATTCTCAGCTCTTCCAGCCTCCATCAGTTCAAGTTGCTTCCAGCTGTTGGAGGCATCCTATTTGAAGCCCTAGACGTCATGGAAAGAGACAAACAATCCCCGCTATGCCCTGTACAAACTCCCAAACCGTAGAATTTGTAAGCATAGTAAAATTGTTGGTTGGTTTGGTTGGGGGTAGTGGGGACAGAATAATAGATATACATGGCAATAAATACATGGCAATATTTAACTAGAACATACATTTCAAGTCAGATATTTAAGTAGCCCCTCTTCTCAAATTTCCCATTGATAGAACTTTTTGAAATATTTAAATTATCTAAAGTGAGTGATTAAAGACAGTTTAGCTTGGCTGGAAGAGGTGGCTTATGCCTGCAATCCCAGCACTTTGAGGGGGCAAAACAGGCAGATCACCTGAAGACAGCCTGGCCAATATGGTGAAACCTTGTCTCTACTAAAAATACAAAAAAAAAAAAAAAAAATGGCATGGTGGCACACATCTGTAGTCCCAGCTACTTGGGAGGCTGAGCCAGGAGAATCACTTTAACTTGGGAAGTAGAGGTAGCCATGAACCGAGATCACACCACTGCACTCCTACCTGGAAGACATGAGAATCCGTCTCAAAAAAAAAAAAGTTTAGCTTTTATAATTCATTCACTCATTTGACAAAATTTATGGAGTATCTAAAATTTACTAGGGTTTTATCTGCATACACATTAGGACCCAATTATATTCCCTCCTGTGTTTCCCATGAAGATTTTGAGTTTCTTGAGTGAAAACAATATATATTACTTCTGTAATCTCCACAGCATCCAGTAATATATAAAGCTTAATATGAATAGAAAGTGCTTGATAATAACTTGTTGGATAATTTTTAAAATTTATAATAGAGGTGTATACATGGACTCATTCTTTATGTGCATACATACCACTTATTCAGGTGTGGCTGAAAATATGTGTATTTTCCAATTAAAAATAAGAACTGCTAGTTATAAGTACTTATAAAACACAAATATGATTTTAAAATATGTCCTTTATAAAGATTCTTATGAAGGGTTTCCTATTAAAGATGCTATTTTGGAAAAGAGTATTACAGTCATTTGCATGTTTATTTTTATATGCTGGTAATTCACATGATCTGTGTATTGCTTTTACAGTTTAACTGTAAGCCTCTTGCCAAATGAAATTTTATTTTTAAAGTATCTTATCACCACACACACATACACAAGCAGTTTGAATTATATTAAATATAAGATCCACATTTCAATTGCTCTACTTTGTTGCCTATCACAACTAGAACTTCCTAAAATTCTCCTTTATTAGAGCAAAATGTGGCTGATTCAAATATCATGCTTCAGCTGCTTTCATCATTTGAATGAGATAAGCTCCCAGCAAGATGTATTCAAGAAACTGTGGTTCAAACTGTGTTATCCTGCTATAAAGCAATCTGCTAAACATTTCTGAAGCAATTTAGACAGCTGTGACTTACTTGCAAACAATGTGGACACTTAATCTATTGACTTGAAATTGGGGCTGCAGAAAAATATTCAAGACTTTTCTCATGAATTCATTTGCTTCAGAGAAAGATACTTTCTATTTTCTTATGAGCTAAGAATGGAAATCTAAGAACTACTGGCTATGTTAAAACAAAGAATGAAAATGATAAACTTAATAAGTTGAGTTTGTATTAAATATGAAGTATTGTAGATACAATGATATTATATCACCTATTGTAGGTATAAATATATTTTAAGGGCTTTTACCCAAAAGAATAGGAGTTGCTTTTAGATTTATTCTGGGTTATATTTGTCTTACCATAAATTCTTCATATATATCTTACTTATTAACATCATTTTTTCATTGTTTTCTCATGCTGATAAACTGTATTTGGAGTAATTATTTGCCTAAAAAAATGCATGTCATCCAGACAAGGTCAACATACCAAAAATGTTTTTTGTACTGAGTTAGTAAAATATGTCACATTAGTCATCTGTACTATAATCTTTAATACTGATCAAACCATGTTTAAATGTGAAATTCACTATTTATAATATATTAATATGTGAATAAAGATAAATGAAAATGGACACAGGTTTATCAAAATAAGGGAAAGTAAATGCTCATTTTTATTTCTTTTTAAGTCAGTTATTTTTAAAGATATTATTTAGGCTATGACTAATATGTCAAAACTCACCATGTAGACGTGTGTATAACTGTACAATGTTGAAATTCACTTGTTTGTTTAAAATAACTTGATTAGCAAGATAATTTTTTAATATTTTATTCACTTGGTTTGGCATTATGTGAGTAGTATAGTAATAGAATAATAAAGCAAATAATTTTTTGTAGACTTATTTAAGATATTTTTCATTAACTCAATTTTTCACTTTTGAACTGTCTTTTTGAAACCATTAACCTTCAAATGCATTTTTCTCCTCTCACTGATTCATGATGTAGGCTAACATTTTAGTTATGGCAGCTCTGAATGAATCATTTTTCATTAGCACTTGTTTTACTTACTCTAGGTACCATGCTGAAAGTTGATCTCAATTTGGGCCTTCTATAACTTAAATACTGAAAGAATTTAAATTTCTTAGCTATAATGATAAACTCAACTGATTTGTTTTTCTTTGAAAGGTAAATGAGGCCAGAAGCTATAAAGACTTTTATAAAAATACGAAGCTTACTTAAAGTGTTAGATTTGATTTGTTATCGGTATGCAGTGTATATGGGACATCCTTTGCCTAAGGCAGTATTAATGGATGAAAGGCAGGACATTACTGGCAGAGATTTGAAGTGTAACGATGGAGATTTTCTATATATTCATTCCCTCTACACTTGCTGTGATATTGATGGGGTCTCTTTGATGGATATAGCTTGTAAACAAATTGTAGTTACATCTATAATTGACAAATTATGTTTTTCAGCATACCACCATTTTTTTCTCCTGCTCTCCTCTACTTAGCTCCTTCTCTATCCCATGTGGTTAGAAATTACTTTGAATAGATTGGTGAAGATATGTAGAATAAAGTTCTGCATTGATAATGAAGAAAAAAAAGAATAAAGGTAATATTCTGCAAGCTACAGCATTCACTCCTTTTAGGGTTTGGATTTTTTTTTTCTTACATGCTTCTTAAATTCTTGTGTGTTTTGAACCTAACTCATACCCCCAAAACAATTCTAACTTTAATATCTTGCCTCAATAATCCATATCTGTCTTATCAATTACAGTCTTAAAATTCTCCCTTTTGCCAAATCTATATACAGTTGTTCATGGGTGACTGCTTCCAGGACCACCCCCTTGTACCCAAATCCACAGATGCTCAAATTCCTTGAGTAAAATGTCATAGTATTTGCATATAGCCTATCCTGTATATTTTAAGTCATCTTTAGATGACTTAGAATACCTAATAAAATGTAAATGTTGTGTAAATAGTTGTCATACTATACCGTTTAGGGAATACTGACAAATAAACATGCATCTGTACATGTTCAGTACAGATGCAACCATCCATTTTTTAAATATGTTTTCAATCTGATGTTGGTCGAATTCAAAGATAGGGAATTCATGGATACAGAGAACTGACTGTATTTCAATCAAACAAATTCAAGTCAGCTCTCCACTATCAACTTTGAAAATAGAATAGCTGGGTTTTACATTTAGCAATTGAAAATAAGGGAAATAATTTTCAGATGTAAGTATGTATTAGATTAATTTGATGACTTTAAATCTCTGTCCAGCAATTGTCAATTTGTTTACATGTAATCCAAATCTAATTTTCTTTCTTTTTTTTTTTGAGACAGTCTTGCTCTGTCGCCATGCACCAGGCTGGAGTGCAGTGGCGTGATCTTGGCTCACTGCAACCTCTACCTCTCAGGTTCAAGCAATGTTCCTGCCTCAGCCTCCTGAGTAGCTGGGACTACAGGTGCACGCCACCACACCCGGCTAATTTTTGTATTTTTTAGTAGAGATGGGGTTTCACCATGTTGACCAGGATGGTCTCGATTTCTTGACCTTGTGATCCACCTGCCTCGGCCTCCCAAAGTGTTGGGATTACAGGCATGAGCCACTGCGACCAGCCTCTAATTTTCTTAAATATCAAGCGAATACATTAGAGTCTTATTTGTTTCTAAATTTGAATTATCTTTTGGATCAGCCAAGGTACAGAAAATAAAATATGATAAGCCAAAGTACAGAAAATTTTTTATTTTAATTTCAGGCAGGCAGGCAGGCAAGAGTATTAAGATTTGAGCTCTAGTTTCAGGTCAAATCACCCCTACAATTGTACTGTTATCAGTTTTACCTAACTATTGAACTATTTGGTATATCTCTGTTTCCCTGTATTGGCATCTGTTTAATGAGACCACAAACAGTAAAACCGTAAAGAACAGAGAGATTAAAACAAAACAAAACAAAACAAAAAAACCAACAAAATGGTAGCATTTAGAAGTTAAATAAAACACATTCAATTTTACCTTTTTCCAGAGGAGCCTATATATACCAGCTCTAAGTTCAGCTGCCTGAGACCAAAGTGATGATTCTGTCTACCTATTTGCCTTGATCAGTATACTTATTGTACCCAACCATTACATAGGACAAAAGACAACTTGTATGTGGGGTGTGTGTGTGTGTGTGTGTTTGCTTGGGTCAAATATATGTCATATCAATAATAATAATGTAGTAAACATTTATGCCGAATACTGTTCTAAATGCTTTATAGTTTATCCTCCCAACGACCCTATTAAGTAAGTAGTGTTAGTACTTATCTTTTATAGGTGAGGACTGACACTTAGCAGGGTTAAGTGAACTGCCCATGGCTTCACAGATGCAGGAGGCAGAACCAGAACTCAAAATTGTCTGGCTCTAGAGGCTATGTTCTCTCAATGCCAACACTCACTTATGCATCTATGAACTCTGAAATCCGTTGATTAATAGGTTGAGGAAGAACAAAATAAACAAAATAAAATTATATTTTATTTGATCCCTAGTCTATTCAAATCTGTATAATAGATAGAATATATATTTTATATATAAACATTTTATGTTAAAAAATTTTTCTAAAAACTCTTCCAAAGTGAATATAGTATTTTATATTACTCAGTATACTCAAAGGAATTAGGAGATCATTGTGACCCTTTTATCCCTACCTGTTCACTTCAAATCATGTGCTTAAGTAGGAATACCACAGATATGTTCTGCTGGCATGAAAAGGACATATAAAAGGCATATTTTCATATCCCCAGTGCCCTACTTTTGAAATACACCATTTATTACTGTGGTGTTTTCCTAATTCCTCATTTCTAATTACATTCACAAGTCATTATTAATAATGACATCTTATTCCTTATTCAGTTCAACATTTGCATAATGTTCTTTATACAATTAAGCATTTGCATAGGTATTTTGGATTACACAATGTACTAGACCCTTACATATCTCATTTGTCTAACTTTAAAATACAGAAAATTCAGAAATGATCTTAAAATCCTTTAAAAAAACATACTGTGAATAGATTTAAGGAAAAAAATGTTATGTAAAGACTATGCATTCATTCGGTATTGTTTGGCACTCTTAAATTTTGATATACTTCACACTAGATTTAGTTTATAACAATATGACAAAGTTAGGAGCAGCTTTCTGTTAATAAAATATTCTCACTCTTCATATTTAAATTTCTTAATTGAACTAATCTAATTCTGAAATTCAAATTCAAACCAAGTATCCCTGGGTGTGTTGTGTCTCAACTGTAGGCAATAAATGAACACCAGTTCTAGGCAATAATTGTATATCTTCCATCTACATAGGTAAGATTAATAGGTAGGAACAGAGGAAAAGACAGCCTCACACATCTTTGAATCTCAGCACCTCCCTCAGTGATCTCATCTACTTTTCCAGCTTCCACTAACCCCCAAATTTAGAATTCTATCCTTGACCTCTCTTGTTATCTTCAGCCTCACATTGAATAGTCTACAATTTCTCCATATATATTTCACTTTCACTTCAAACTCAGATTATTTAGAGCTGAACACATCTTTAAACAAGTCTCCCCTTTCAAGTTTGCTTATTTCTATGAAAAGTATTTTCATTCTTCTAGTTATCCAGACCCAAAATAATTAAGTGATTTTTGACTCCTATCTCTCTACTTTTTTCTCACATCACCCATTGTCGATTGCAAGTCTTATCTGTTTATTACTTTATTAATGTTTCTTACGTCTGTCCCTTGTTTTTTCCGCTGCCACATCCCCAGTTAAGGCCCCCAATATATTTCGTAGGCTCATAATGTACTAAGTATTCTCCCAAATCACTTAGGATATTTGGATGAGCTATTCCTACAAAATCAATTGCACTATTTTCTGCTGCTGGTACCTGCTTACTGTTGACAACATAAAAGTCTTCAGCAAGTTCTCTACAGCATTTTGTTTTCATGTCTGGTTTTCTTTTTTTTCCAGTCATTTGGAGCTAGCAGTTACATCGATCTAGATTCCCTCTGTTTTTCCTCTTCACTACAAATCACATAGCAGAGATTGCCTCTCTGGCAATACAACTGATTTATAATTCTCTCTTAGCCTTAGATTTCCTTTGTTTGCAGGTCACGCCATCTGAATTACCAGAGAAGTGAGCCATGATCTCAGACACAGAGCATTCTCTCTTCCCACCCACAATTCCTAATCCCCTAAACCTAACTTAGTCTTCTCTTCCTAATCATAAGATGGAACATCCTTTCCCAAGACTACTGACATATACTAAAGTTCACACAGGGCCCCAGTTGACCAACAAATTAATCTCATTTAGTACTTCACGTGAATGGTGAAATCATTTGCATGTTTAGTGATGACAATAAGTCTCTACTCCCTATCCCATTCAAAGCTTTACCATAATGTCTATCTGCACTGGGGTTATACTTTCAATATCTGTTGTTGCTACATATAAAGGACGAAGTTCAAATGTGTGACACATTCATGAGTGTACTTAAATAGGCTTCACATTATGTGAATGAACCTGTAGTTCTGAGCCTTTTTTCTCATTCTATAAAGCATTCATGAATGTGTGTGTATGGGTGTGTGTCTGTGTGTGAGAGAGAGAGAGACAGAGAGAGAAAAAGAGAGAGAGAGAGAGAGAGAAAGAGAGAGAGAGAGAGAGAGAGAGAGAATGAGAATGATGTCATCATTGGGATGACCCTAAATCTTCTCTTAAATAGAAGAGCGCTATTAAAAAATGTTAGAAGCACATCATTTCTAGGAAGAAATTACTTAGGATATACCTCATATTCTTCACAACAGGTAGATACACTATTGTCCTGTGACCATGGAGTTGCCATAAAAAGATGAGTTTACCTTAATTTTTTTCAAAAGCTTTACAAGAAGAGGTTAGACTTCTAACTTGACCTTACAAGGGTATATTTACATAGAAGTCCCCCTTCTTTTCATCAGAGACCATACTTGGAAAGTCTCCATAAGGTAGTTGGATTATATATATGAGAGAAGTGCAAGCTATAAGAAAAACAACACTGTAAGCTTGAGGATACATGACAACTCAGACCGAACTCTGTCTGGGAGATATTAAGGGATGATAGGGACTCCAGAACATAGTAGAGCCTGAATGTTTGTTCCCCTCCCTGCCAAATTCAAATGCTAAAATTCTAACCCTCAAGGTGATGGTAGTAGAAGGTGGGGTGTTTGGGAGATGATTAGTTCATGAAAATAGTCCCCTCATGAATAAGATTAGTGCCCTAATAAGAAGCCCAAGAAAGACCCATCATGTCATCCACCATGAGAGAACATATTTAGAGGGAGCCATTTATGAACTAGAAAATTGGCCTTCACCAGACACTGAACCTACTGCCACCTTGACCTTGAACTTCCCAGCCTCCAGAACTTTGAGAAATTAATTTCTTTTGTTGGGAGTACCTAGTTTATGATATTTTGTGTTAGCAACCTGTGTGGACTGAGACAAGCTTTATCTCAGAAATGCAATTGCTACATGGGATGGAATTCAGTGCTACGGATGGCAGAGCAAAAAGACAGAAGGAACCTGGATTCCTGATGATTGTGGACCATACCAACCCAGGACTACCTACCTCCACACAAAACTGATTAAGTTCAGGGAAGCGGTAGCTTCAGCATACCAGACCCAAGGATCAGCAAGACTCTTTCTTTCAGATCTTGCTTGCCTCTGCTTCTCCTGGCATGTTAGCTTCGGTCTCTTCTGAATAGAATCTACCTGGTGGGAAAAGTGCCACCATCAACTTCTCATTTGGCATTTCACATGAATAGTGGCAATATCTGCATGCTTCAGGCTTCATACTTGGAACTTGTGATCCTAAAGCAATACCAGTATTCTCCTCCCTTATACTTTGAGCTGAAAAGTTCTGAGTCCTTGGATTGGCCTGGGACAGGTACATGCTCATCTCTGAACTAATGTGAGTGGCCTTTTAGATCAGTTGAGTAGGGAAATTATTTCCTGAAGGAACTAGGGGGAGACAGAAAAAAACTATACTTTCCATAATCCATTGCATCTCCTGTATTGCAATTATCTTTTTAGTTCTCCATCTCCTCTACTGCTTTGTAGGGTCTTGAGGGCAAAGACTGTGCCTTATTAATTTTGTACCCACCCAGCCAAGACTAGGACCTAGCATATAGTAGACTTTCAGCAAATAGTTGCTGAAGGAAAAAAAGAACAAGCAAATCCAGGCAAATAATTGCAATAGGAGTGGGTTAGGAATCCATGACAAAACTATAAGCAATAGATTAAAAAGTACCAGCAATAAGTAATGACATTAGACCACTAAGCTAGCCTCGGTCTGGGAATTTTATACAGCTCTGGCAGAGACAGGAACTTACTGTAACGTAACCAGTTTAGGTTGAATAAATGTGTACTTGGTAAATAAACGTGTATGCTTAGTCAAGCAAAAACATACAACTTCTTATATGTTTTTGCAAGAAGTTCCTGAAAGTCTCTTACAATTTGTTGTTTAATCTTGCTAAAAATTTTAAAATGTCATATTTGCAAATGTGGGTCAGGATGATAGAAATGTAAACCACTATCAGAGAAATCAGTTTGACTGACACCAATGACAAGGGATAATTTTAGATCCAGAATGGTTGGGGCACTACAAAATTATTAATTGTAGACAAGTCTCAGTTTTATTAACACCTTCCCAAAGCATTGGCTCAGGTACGACCATGTAATTTAATAAGAGAATTGTGCCAACATAAGACAAGATAAAAAAAAAAAGGAACATGAATGAGGTTCAAAATTGGCTTATTTGGAAAATCGAGATGAGATAGCATGGGAGGGAGACTTGTGGTAAGAATTGCTGTATACGTATGTATAGAAGGATGAGAAACATTCCATAGAGAATTAGCCACAGGATTGCTTTTGAGGAAAGAAGCCAGACAGGGGCCATCAGTGTTAATTTTAGGAAGAAATCATTTGTTGAGGAGGTGAGCAGAATAAAATACAGTCTTGTGAAAAGGATAGTGGTAAAGTGAGTGACAGATTTGCTTTAAAGATTTGATTTTATGCTCAAAATTTGAGTAATATCTCTATTCTATCATATGTGGACTATCCTGGCATTTGTTAAACAAATGGACCTTCTTAATTCTTAAGTATTTGGTTTATTTTAAGGATTAAAAAATTTAAGATGCACTGAGCTTTTTTTTTTTAAAATTTTATTTAAAGTTCGGGTACATGTGCAGGTTTGTTATTTAGGTAAACTTGTGTCATGGGGATTTTTTGGTACAGATTATTTCATCACCCACGTATTAAGCCTAATACACTTTTGTTATTTTTCCTGATCTTCTTTCTCCTCCCACCCTCCAATGAGTCCCAGTGTGTGTTGTTCCCCTGTATCTGTCCATGTGTTGTCATCTTTCTCCTCCTACTTATAAGTGAGAATATGTGATATTTGACTTTCTGTTCCTGTGTTAGTTTGCTAAGGATAATGGCCTCTAGTTCCATCCATGTCCTGACAAAGGATATGATCTTGTTCTTTTTATGACTGCACAGTATTTAATGGTGTATATGCACCACATTTTCTTTATCCAGTCTATTATTGATGGGCATTTAGGTTGATTCCATGTTTTTGCTATTGTAAATAGTGCTGCAGTGAACATATGTGTGCATATGTCTTTATAACAGAACCATTATAGCCCTTTGGGTACATACCCCCTAAAAGGATTGCTGGGTTGAAAGGTATTTCTGTCTTTAGGTCATTGAAGAATGGTCACACTGTCTTCCACAACAGTTGAACTAATTTACACTACCACTAATGGCCAAGATGGCCAACTAGAAGAAGCAAGTATGTGTGGCTCTAATGGAGAGGAACAGAAGGGGTGAGTAAATATAGCACCTTTAACTGAACCATCATTACTTTTTAGAACAGCCTCAAATTCCATCATATGCATATGTCATAACTTGCTTCTATTGGTAGACATTTGTTTTGATTTTATTGTTCTGATGTTATAAATAATATTTAAAAACATTATGCACAATTTTAAGTTTTATGTTTATAGAGGTTTAACAGTTTATATTCTCCATCAACTATGCATGAGTGTCTGCCTATGACCTCACCAGTAGAGTTTATCAAACTTTTAGATTATTTCATTATTTGATAAGTGAAAAGTGGTACACAGTAAATCCTCACTTAACCTCATCAATAAGTTCTTGGCAACTTTTATTTTAGGCAAAATGACACTTAATGAACAAAATATATTGTTTATTATGATATAATGATATATAATTGATATAAACAGTGTTAAGTTTTTTTAAAATATATATTTCATTGAGTTTTAGGTTTTGGGGTACATGTGAAGAACATGTAAGATTATGATATATAATTTCTATAAACAGTGTTTTTTTTTTAAATACATATTTTATTGAGTTTTAGGTTTTGGGGTACCTGTGAAGAACATGTAAGATTGTTGCATAGGTACATACATGGCAATGTGGTTTGCTGCCTTCCTCCCCATCACCTGTATCTGACATTTCTCCCCATTTTATCCCACCCCAACTCCCCACCTCCCACTGTGCCTCCCCTAGTTCCCCGCTACAGACCCCAGTGGGTGATGCTCCCCTCCCTGTGTCCATGTGTTCTAATTGTTCAACACCCACCTATGAGTGAGAACATGCAGTGTTTGATTTTGTGTTCTTGTGTCAGTTTGCTGAGAATGATGGTTTCCAGGTTCATCCATGTCCCTACAAAAGACACAAACTTGGCTGCATAGTATTCCATGGTGTAGATGTGCCACATTCTCCCTGTCCAGTCTATCATCGATGGGCATTTGGGTTGGTTCCAAGTCTTTGCTATTGTAAACAGTGCTGCAATCAACATTCATGTGTGTGTGTCCTTATAACAGAACAATTTATAATCCTTTGGATATATATCCAGTAATGGGATTGCTGGATTCAATGGAATTTCTATGTCTAGGTCCTTGAGGAATCGTCACACTGTCTTCCACAATGGTTGAACTAATTTACACTCCCACCAACAGTGTAAAAGTGTTCCTATTTCTCCACATCCTCTCCAGCATCTGTTGTCTCCAGATTTTTTAATGATTGCCATTCTAACTGGCATGTGATGGTTTTGATTTGCATTTCTCTGATGACCAGTGATTATGAGCTTTTTTTCATGTGTTTGTTGGCCTCATGTATGTCTTCTTTTGTAAAGTGTCTGTTCATATCCTTTGCCCACTTTTGAATGGGTTTGTTTGTTTTTTTCTTGTAAATCTGTTTTAGTTCTTTGTAGATTCTGAATATAAGTCCTTTGTCGGATGGGTAGATTGCAAAAATTTTTTCCCATTCTGTTGGTTGCTGATTCAATCTAATGACTGTTTGTTTTCTGTGCAGAAGCTCTGGAGTTTAATTAGGTTCCGTTTGTCTATTTTGGCTTTTGTTGCCAATGCTTTTGGTGTTTTGGTCATGATGTCCTTGCCTATGCCTATGTCCTAGATGGTTTTGCCTAGGTTTTCTTCTAGGGTTATTATGGTGTTAGGTCTTATGTTTAAGTCTTTAATCCATCTGAAGTTAATTTTAGTGTAAGGTGTCAGTAAGGGGTCCAGTTTCTGCTCTCTGCACATGGCTAGCCAGTTTTCCCAACACCGTTTATTAAACAGGGAATCCTTTCCCCATTGCTTGTTTTTGTCAGGTTTGTTAAAGATCAGATGGTTGTAGATGTATGGCATTGCCTCCAAGGCCTCTGTTCTGTTCCATTGGTCTATATCTCTGTTTTGGTACCAGTAGCATTCTGTTTTGATTACTGTAGCCTTGTAGTATATTTTGAAGTCAGGTAGTGTGATGCCTCCAGCTTTGTTCTTTTTGCTTAGAATTGACTTGGCTATGCGGGCTCTCTTTTGGTTCCATATGAAGTTTAAGGTGGTTTTTTCCAGTTCTGTGAAGAGCGTCATTGGTAGCTTGATGGGGATGGCATTGAATCTATAAGTTACTTTGGGCAGTATGGCCATTTTCATGATATTGATTCTTCCTAACCATGAGCATGGAATGAGACACAAAATGTCTGTTTGTGCCCTCTCTTATTTCGTTAAGCAGTGGTTTGTAGTTCTCCCTGAAGAGGTCCTTTACATTCTTTGTTAGTTGTATTCCTAGGTATTTTATTCTCTTTGTAGCAATTGTGAAAGGCAGTTCGTTCTTGATTTGGCTCTCTTTAAGTCTGTTATTGGTGTATAGGAATGCTTGTGATTTCTGCACATTGATTTTGTATCCTGAGACTTTGCTGAAGTTGCTTATCAGTTTCAGGAGATTTTGGGCTGACATGATGAGGTCTTCTAAATATAAAATCATGTCGTCTGCAAATAGAGACAATTTGACTTCCTCCTTTCCTAATTGAATACCCTTTATTTCTTTTTCTTGCCTGATTGCTCTGGCTAGAACTTCCAATACTATATTGAATAGGAGTGGTGAGAGAGGGCATCTTTGTCTAGTGCCAGATTTCAAAGGGAATGGTTCCAGTTTTTGCCCATTCAGTACGATTTTGGCTGTGGGTTTGTCGTGAATAGCTTTTATTATTTTGAGATACGTTCCATCAATACCTAGTTTTTTGAGAGTTTTTAGCATAAAGTGCTGTTGAATTTCGTCAAAGGCCTTCTCTGCATCTATTGAGATAATCATGTGCTTATTTTTATACTAGATGTTATGCAGATCCTATATGATGTTACAGAGGGCAAAAATATCATATTGTATTCATCATTGTATATTTAACTTTATATTTCCAGAACCTAATAAAGTTTACAACCCCCCAGTAAGCACTCAATAGATGCTTATTGAGTGAAATATTCCTTATCTTCTGTAGTTCTTTACAAATTCCAAAGTAGTTTCATACACATGATTTTATATAATACTGTACATAGCCCTTTGAGGTATTTATAATACATTTTTCAGATGGGAAAATATATTCAAAAGAGGAAGATGATTTTTCAAGTCACAAAGATTTTGAATCCAAATCTTCTTCCTTCTGGTTTAGTTCAGTCTAGTCATAATGTTTCCTTTCTATGAGGAAAGTATATTTTAAATCTCTATGCACCCGGAGACATACAGAGATGTAGAGGCTATCTATAGGTTTGTCTGCACAGCACCACACCTTCTTTAGGGGACCAAATGCTACCATTCATACTATTCTTCCCTTCTGGTCACTGGGGTATGAAAGTGATCCATTTCTAGCCCTTAGTGGTACTCTAGGGTATTCCAATCTTAGTCCTTCTGGAGGATTTTTCAATTTAGAGGTAAAAAGAGTGATTGTTCCTTTGAAGTTTCAGAGCCAGAAAGACAGAAAGTGAGTGTGGTCTGTCTATGGCCATGGAGGAAGACTATCGTAGTTGGAGAAAAATGAGGCAAGCCAATTGTGAGATAGAAAGACATAGAGCCCCAGACTGATCATGTTGAATAGATAGGCCAGTTCCATCCTAGATATGTTGAACCATATGAAATTGCCATTTTTGTAGGTCAAAAATGGCTAAATATCATTTTCATTTGGCTCAGTCTGACGTGTAGTATTGTCCAGAATCTTAAGAAATTTTTCAAACTCAAGACTTTCTTGAGATAAATGGCAAAATGAAAGCCTACAAATGTCAAAATACTAGCTCAAGGTTAGTACTAATGCAGGTTTTCTGAATTTCAGTCTAAGACTCTGTCCATTAAGCATAATGACTCTAAAATTTTAAATTAGTCACTTTGAAATTTCATAAACCAATTCCTCTTCACCACTTGTTTTGTTTTAACTTTAGATTATTTTCTTCTTTGTTAAGCCTAGGGAAAGGGAAATACGCTGTATGACTCAAGGCAGACAGATTTACTTGTTATAAACGTTTCCAGGAAAAATAATTGCTAGGTTTTGACTAAAAGCATCAACTTTAAAACCAAAAGAGATAATCTGACACAAGTTAAACACATGGTCATTTTAAAGGCAAAATTCACATATGCAAAATTCTGACTACTAAATTTTTTCTTTTTAATTAGAACTTCCAAGGAACTTCACAAACCTCTGTGTTTATAAGAAATAACTGGTGTTGGTTTTTAAACATGCAGTTTCCTGAAGCCCACCCAGACTACTGAATTTGTCTTTGGGGATGGGCATAAACATCTTCATTTTTCTCCCCTTGTAGAGATGGAGAGCTCACTATACTGCCCAGGCTGGTCTCGAACTTCTGGCCTCAAGAGATCCTCATGCCTCAGCCCCCTGAAGTGCTGGGATTACAGTCGTGAGCTCCTGCACCCTGCCTATTTTAACAAGCTCACTAGGGGTTTTCATACACTCAAGTTTACCCAGTAGTGTCTTAAATATTGCCATTTTCAGGGATTCTGTCACTTAATATGCTTTTTTACACTGGAAGGTGAGAATGTTAACACATCCCTTTAAAATGACTATATTGCCACACTTACCAATAGACTATGATGTAGGACTCAGGTGTATTGAGTTGGGAATTGATTAGGAATCAGTCTTCCACACATGAGGCAACTCATCAACTCGTCTTAAGTAGGTTATCACCTACACATGTATGTCTGTCTTACTCAACTCTTTGTTCTAACAACATGTTTCTAAAGAACAATGAACTATTTCTAGCTCAGACCCTATGCATGTATCTTCAACCAAGCTCATTATTACTGTTTTCCCAAAATGTGCTTTTCTTCTTCATTATCTACTTGAGTTAATGGTACTGTGACTCACCTGTCTAATCAAGCCAGAAAACTCAGAATGGTCTCATGTCTGTGTTTCTCATTTAATTAGTAATGTAGTTGCGTTGAAGCTACTTTTCAAACATCTCTTGTTCAGACTAGTTTTCTTCTCATAAGCCTGATTGCCATTGCCATAAGGCCTGCCCTTAGATGTATATCATCTCTTCTGGGCTTTTAAATTAGCTTCTTAAAAGATTTCCCTGTCTCTAGCCTCAAGCCTTCTGTAGTCCATCTTTCCTGTTGCCATTGAAAAGAAATTTCTAAAATGCAACTCAGATTTTGCCACTCCTAAGATAGTTCCTCATTACCTACCAGATCAAGTTCAATTCATTTGCATGGCACACAAGGCCCTTTGTGATTTGGTTTAACTGTTCGGTACTGACACTGGGCACTTCAAAGGGCAACATGTCAATGCTGAATATACCATTAAAAAAAAAATATATATATATATATATTTATATATATTTTTTATTTTTATATATATATTTTATTTTAAAATATATATATATATATATATATATTTTTTTTAATGAAGCAAGGAATAATTCTTTAGGCTTTGTTATAGTCCTCGGCATTGCTGTTATCTTTCCTAACCCGTGCTTAATGTTTTCTGTAAGAGATTATACTAACCTTAAATGTAAGTCCTTTGATCCCAAATCTCTTTAAGTTAATTAAACTATACCAGCATCTATTTGAAAATCCTAAAGGTTTATTTCTCAGCTACTGAAAGTCTCTTCCTTGCTTATTCTTTGGGCTAGTTAAGAGATAAGTTTGTATCTGATCCTATAAGATCCTACCTTACTTCCAAGTTGCTTCTTATCTATCCTTTATGAAGCACAGCAGGCACCAGAGACTAGGCCTGGAAGGTTGCTGGGTGTAAACATCCTGTGTTCCTCTTCCACTAAGCACTGTAAAAAAACATTCTGATTTTTCCCAGCCACTATAAAGTCCTTTTGTTTGCATTTGGGAATAAGGTGATTTATTTACTTTGTTAACTGTGACTAGCTTAGCCATTTGCATCTTTAAAAACAGTCTGAGATCACTTAAAAATTATCAGTATTCTTGGAATCCAGTAGCACATTAAAAAATTAATAACACTTCCAGAACAGAAAATTTGACAACCTCACGTGTTGGTTCGTTTCAGTGATTAGTAAACCTGCTGTCTGAAAACACTGACATTGACGGCGTGACTTCATATTATGGGTTAAGGCTGCTTCATCTTGTTTTGTCATCAGTGTACATGGACAATGTTGGGCATTACAGGATATTTCCTTTATCCTTCCTGTAATTCCGTCTTCTAATTTTTTTTTAAACTCATACTCATTTTTACAGTGTTCATGTCACTTAGGTTCTAAGATCTCTGTATTTATCTTCAAGTGGTGGTTGTCAGAGTTAGAGGGTGTTGTGGTAGAGATTTATTTTTACCTAAATGAAAAAAATTTCATTTTTCAGAGTTAGAGAGTGCCTGGCACTGAAAACAGAAGGAAGCTTGCTTGATGGTCCTTATACTCCAGATTTCAATTTTATAGGTCACAAAAAATGCAGTGCCTCATGCTCACTCATGGTTGGCTAATTATTATTTTCTTTCTGATAATTTGGTTTGTGGTTGTTTTCTGTCACACCTGCCATCACTCAATATGATATCCTTTGTTTAGAATATTTCTCTAATTGTCTGAAGTCATTTTGAATTCCAGCGTTGCCTTAGGGTTAACGGTTACCTATGACTGGAGATGTTTGAGGGCATCTCTTCTGTCTTCTCATACAGGTCTCACAGGGAATATTAAAACCCTAGGCCCATGAAAATTTACTTATATACCAATAAATGTCAGTAAGAAAATTCAAGGATGAGGATTTCACTCACATAGCAACAAACCACATAAAATACCTAGAAACAAGAAGAAATGTGGGATTCATACAAAGAAAAAAATACAAAACCACTGAGATTTTAAAAAAAAGTTTTAAAAATAGATTTTGTATCTGAGAAAGACCTAGCATTCACCCAGAAGACATTAAAGTGAGTGAGTTAAGGAAATGAATCCCAGAGTCTGAAGAGCCTGTGCTCCTACTGGAAGACCTGTTGCTGGGAAGCCACAGCCACTTCGTGACTTCGGCTTTCTAAATACACAAAATCAAGAAAGATTGGAAAGTATCATACCACCTGCAACCCAAGTTACAACAGGAACACTGCTTGCAATTAGCATTTGGTCAAGCTACAGTGTTTCTGGAAGGTAACGTTTTCTAATTTCATTTTGTGAGAAAATATTGCCATTTTTGTTTAGTATTTAAAAATCACTGGAAATTCTCATTGACAGATTTTAAATGTGATTATTTATTGAAGGTCAATAAACACTTAGCTTTAAAAGGTTAAACTTTACATAACAAATTGGACATTTGAGCTTCAATATAGTTAGTTTTTTTAAAACCTTTACATGGCTTTTTTTTTTTTTTTTTAGGAGCGAGAGTAAAACTGAAACTTCTGGCATATTGAACACCCAATAAATAATTTTTAAGGTAGTTTCATTTTCTCCAAGTTTCAAAAAAAAAAATTTAAAAAATAACCTAAATGAAAATTTTCCTTGAGATGATTATATGTCTCCCTGCCTCTGAACAGAATATTCCAAGCACACATTAAATTTCATTTGATATCACAGGTTCAGAAGAACAGGAGGAGTAAGGAGCTTTCTGTGCAAATTCTGGTTCAGACATTCAACAGCTGTGCACTTTGGGCAAGGCAATAAATCTCTCTGATCTTTGGATTACACACAAACTGAGCTGTTTACTTTGCTAGGTCATCATAAATATAGGAGGGAGAAAATCAGAGCATTGATTATACACAACTACATGTAGCAGTTTTGTTTCAAGTTAAGTTTGGGATTCAAAAGAGAAAGATAACTAATATATTATTTTGAGTGATAGTTTTATGCCAGGCACTTCACGTGTTTTATCTTCATTAATATTTGTAACAACTTTCTAAGGTAGTTATTATTATCATTTTATTGAGATATTAAAGCTTAGAAAAGTAACCTGCTTTTTGCAAACAACGATGAGAGAATTAGAACTAAGTGGGTCAGGCATTTTATTCACTTTTGAGGGGTAAATCCAGGTCCAGAAGGATTACTTGGATTTGCCATGGTCACATACTCATCAAAACTAAGATTTAAACAGTACTTTTCACTGTCAGTTTATTGGAGGGTTTTTTTTTCTTCCAGTTTTTGCATCAATAAAAGAAAGTATATAACTGCACATTTCTTGTTATTATAGAATTAGCATTAATTTCAAAAGTGTGATCGTGATATTAGGGTTAATATTTTCTAGAGTCCTTTCTTTTCAAGATACAGTCAGAATACTTATGATTGAGCAGTAAATGACATCTAGAGTTTGTTTTAAAATTGCCTGGAGGTGAAGGGGATTGTGTGTGGTTCGAGGTTATAGATGAAACAAGATTAGCAAGAGTTAATAAATGTTGAAACAGAGTGAGGAAATCTAAGTCTACTTGATTTCAAAGCTAAAACATTGTTGTCAGGTAGAGCCCCTAAATACCATCAATTGCAATACTCTATTTCTAGATATTTTCTAAATGAAGTAAAGTAGTGATTTTTGAAAACCACCCATGATGATGCACTGTTCCTGTCTTCTGCATTTGAATGTATGCTTTACCTCTGGGTAGCACTCTGTAGCATCTCAGGCCACTCTCACTAGGGACTGACATGGTCCAAATTCGTGTAATTCCTCTTTTACTTTACAGATGCAGAGATTTCTACACTCAGCTAAAGCCTCTGAGTCACTGTTGATGCTGTGTGGCTTACTTTTTTAAGACATGAAGTGATTCCCAAAGTCTCCAAATGGCCACCTGTGGGAGTCTTCCAAAAGGCAGCTAGCTTCTATTGCTCATACAGAAATAATCACTACTGAGCTTTCTACTGCTTCTCAAATCTACTTTGGAAGTTGTCTGCTCACAGAGAAGTGGGTTTTTCATTAAGTTATGGAAGCTTAAGTTTTCAGGCTCACCACCTGTCTGGGTTGCTTCTAAGACCCCAACAATACAATTGGAGTGTTGTGAATTCAAAGAATTCTTTACTGTAGTCCTTGCCAAGAAAACTTGAATTTTCCTGAAATGTTAAAGCTGATCTATGATAAAAGCTCAATATTTTCCAAATTTGATAACAGTCCTAAAATATAGAAAAAAGCATTACAGATTATGTTTTAAAATTAATTAATAAAATATTATGTCATTTTTCTGAATGTTTGTGGTATCTGTCAGTTTTTCAAGACTTGTAATTTGTTGTGATATCTTTTCTCATTGCATATGAGTTTTCATTTTTGAATCTAATTGTTTGTATTCATTGTTTTATGTTCTTTTTTTAAAAAAAATGTATTTCTAAATTATATTAGCTTTAGGGATCATAAAACCTGGACCCATGCATGTACCCACTCCACTCTCTTGGCATCATTTGTATACTGAACGATTTGTCTTCCTCTAGAGAGTTTATAGAGCTTCCCAAAGGCTCTCTAGTTCATTTTCTGTCTTAGGAGAAAGGGGGACTCACCCTGAAAAGTTAGCTCAGGATGTCGATCCCAGTCGAGCCAGACAGTAGTATACCAATGTTCTCTTGCTTCTGCTTGTCTTATAGGAGTGGGGCTAGTTTTCACAGCTTTTACCTTTCCTCATCTGAGACATATGATCGGGTCTAAGCCACATTACGTCTGTGAGGACTGACTCCTTAGTATGCTGTGCATACCCACAAATCCAGTAACTCTAGTTCTCCTGGTCGGGTGGGGCACATGCCCTGCCATCTTAACAGGATATGTGGTATCTCCTCTGTAAGCCTTTCCCTTAGTGAGTACTCTTTAGACTCCAGCCTCTCATTAGGAGAAAGCCTGGCTATTATATCCTTTGAGCAGGAGGGGGCACACAAATGACTCTCAGAGAACTTAGGAGTCCATGATATTTCCTACCAGGATACGGTTGGATTCGCACATAGACTCTGATAGTTTCTGGGCTGCATTGTAATCATTGCTAGACTGTCCTACATGCTGAGTACGCTGTGGGTAGTAAATATATTTTCTGAGTTGAAAACTGAGAAAATCAGTGGGACATTTTTGGGTGTCCTTGCAGGGGTTATAGAAATATGTAAAATCTGAATTGTCTTGGAAAATCTGGAAAACCATGTATTCCTTTTTTTTTTTAAATTGCATTTTAGGTTCTGGGGTACATGTGAAGAACATGCAAGATTGTTGCATAGGTACACACATGGCAGTGCGATTTTCTGCCTTCCTCCCCTTCACCTATATCGGCCATTTCTCCCTATGCTATCTCTCCCCAACTCCCCACCCCACACTGTCGGTCCCCTGTTTCCCCCAACAGACCCCAGTGTATGATGCTTCCCTCCCTGTGTCCATGTGTTCTCATTGTTCAACACCCACCTATGAGTGAGAACATGCAGTGTTTGATTTTCTGTTCTTGTGTCAGTTTGCTGAGGATGATAGTTTCCAGGTTCATCCATGTCCCTACAAAGGACACGAACTCATCATTTTTGATGGCTGCATAATATTCTATGGTGTATATGTGCCACATTTTCCCTGTCCAGTCTATCATTGATGGGCATTTGGGTTGGTTCCAGGTCTTTGTCATTGTAAACTGTGCTGCAATGAACATTCGTGTGCATGTGTCCTTATAGTAGAACGATTTATAATCCTTCGGATATATACCCAGTAATGGGATTGCTGGGTCAAAGAGAATTTCTATTTCTAGGTCCTTGAGGAATTGCAACACTATCTTCCACAATGGTTGAACTAATTTACACTCCCACCAACAGTGTAAAAGTGTTCCTATTTCTCCACATCCTCTCCAGCATCTGTTGTCTCCAGATTTTTTAATGATCACCATTCTAACTGGCGTGAGATGGTTAGTTTTGATTTGCATTTGTCTAATGACCAGTGATGATAAGCATTTTTTCATATGTTTGTTGGCCTCATGTATGTCTTCTTTTGTAAAGTGTCTGTTCATATTCTTCACCCTCTTTTGAATAGGCTTGTTTGTTTTGTTCTTGTAAATCTGTTTTAGTTCTTTGTAAATTCTGGATATCAGCCCTTTGTCAGATGGGTAAACTGCAAAAATGTTTTCCCATTCTGTCAGTTGCTGATTCACTCTAATGACTGTTTCTTTTGCCATGCAGAGGCTGTGGAGTTTGATTAGGTCCCATTTGTCTATTTTGGCTTTTGTTGCCAGTGCTTTTGGTGTTTTGGTCATGAAGTCCTTGCCTACTCCTATGTCCTGAATGGTTTTGCCTAGATTTTCTTCCAGGGTTTTTATGGTGTTAGGTCTTATGTTTAAGACTTTAATCCATCTGGAGTTAATTTTAGTGTAAGGTGTCAGGAAGGGGTCCAGTTTCTGCTTTCTACACATGGCTAGCCACCAACACCATTTATTAAATAGGGAATCCTTTCCCCATTGCTTGTTTTTGTCAGGTTTGTCAAAGATCAGATGGTTGTAGATGTGTGGCATTGCCTCCAAGGCCTCTGTTCTGTTCCATTGGTCTATATCTCTGTTTTGGTACCAGTAGCATGCTGTTTTGATTACTGTAGCCTTGTAGTATATTTTGAAGTCAGGTAGTGTGATGCCTCCAGCTTTGTTCTTTTTGCTTAGAATTGACTTGGCTATGTGGGCTCTCTTTTGGTTCCATATGAAGTTTAAGGTGGTTTTTTTTTTAGTTCTGTGAAGAAGGTCATTGGTGGCTTGCTGGGGATAGTGTTGAATCTGTAAATTACTTTGGGCAGTATGGCCATTTTCACGATATTGATTCTTCCTAACCATGAATATGGAATGTTTCTCCAACTTTTTGTGTCCTCTCTTATTTCGTTGAACAGTGATTTGTAGTACTCCTTGAAGAGGTCCTTTACATTCCTTGTTAGTTGTATTCCTAGGTATTTTATTCTCTTTGTAGCAATTGTGAATGGCAGTTTGTTCTTGATTTGGCTCTCTTTAAGTCTGTTATTGGTGTATAGGAATGCTTGTGATTTCTGCACATTGATTTTGTATCCTGAGACTTTGCTGAAGTTGCTTATCAGTTTCAGGAGATTTTGGGCTGACACGATGAGGTCTTCTAAATATACAATCATGTCGTCTGCAAATAGAGACAATTTCACTTCCTCCTTTCCTATTTGAATACCCTTTATTTCTTTTTCTTGCCTGATTGCTCTGGCTAAAACCATGTATTTCAAAAAATTAGCTGGGCATGGTGGCACGTGCCTGTAGTCCCAGCTACTCTGGAGGCTGAGGCAGGAGGATTGCTTGAACCTGGGAGGCAGAGGTTGCAGTGAGCAGAGATGCCGCCACTGCACTCCAGGCTGGGTGATGGAGTGAGATTCTGTCTCAAAAAAGAAAAAAACAAAAACAAAACCAAAAAGTATTTAAAGAGCACTTTCCTGGTGTTTAAAAGGACCCTAGTTTGCTGTGCACTTTGAATTTCTTTAGCTGTTCTTCGTGTTTCATTTCTTCCCTTGCTGTTAGGTTAGTAATGGTCATTTCTTGCTGCTGTCTATGAGTCTGCCAGTAACAATCTTTCTTCATAGTATAGCTAGTGGTTTTCATAGTGAGTCTGGATCCAGGCTGTTTGTGTGGAAATCTCAGATCTGCCATATAAAAGTCATGTAACTGTAGGGCAAGTTACTTAACCTTTCTGCTCTTCAGTTTTCTCATGTATGAAGTTGCAGATAATAGTAGTACCTACCTCATAAGGTTGTCATGAAGATTAAGTGAAATAAAATGCTTAAAACATTGTCCTGAAAATAATAGATGCTCAATAAATGTCTGTTATTGTCATCCTCTTTCTCATTTGCTATTCTGAATCTCCTAAGGACTTGGAAAACAATCAACTTCTTTGAACTCTAAATAAGATAAAAATTCAGCCAAATGTGGTGGCAAGCACCTGTAGTCACAGCTACTCTGGAGACTGAGGTAGAGGATCACTTGAGGCCAAGAGTTGGAGGCTGCAGTGAGCTAAGATCATGCCACTGCACTCCAGCCTGGGTGACAGACAAACCCTGTCTCTTGAAAGAAAAAAGTAATTATTAATTTTAAAAAATAAATAAGATAAAATTTCACAGTCTTTAAGTGCATAACCAAAAAAGACTAATTGGAAATGTGTTTGAGCATTAATGTGGCTATCCCTTTCACACAGGAAAAAGCTTTAATGAGGAATCTTTTTTTTTTAAGTGCTGCTCACCTGACCTGGGCCTTCTGAGTAACAGAATTTCGACCCCAGTTATCAGTCTAGACAAAGAATTTTAATGTTATAAAAAGTATTATTTAGGTCTTTGTAATAGTGACAAAAAGATGAAAATGGCTTGGCCTGAAATATGAGCATATAACTTGTAAATAGCTATATTAAATACAGTGATGCACAGAATAAATTTTAAATAATGTTCTGTGTGGTTCTGATGTTGATTTCTAATGTCCTATGTACATTAAAAGTACAGTAGAGGATAAAGGAAACATCCTGTCCTCATTCAGTTTAGATTATCTTCTTTCATCATCTTGATTTTCACAAGCTTCAGCAGTTATTAATTCTAGCTATTTTTCCTCCTCATTGGTCCACAGCAGACCTATGCTAGGTGGCAAATTTCAGGGGATGATCAGCTTTGAACTAATTCTGGGACAATATCTTTTGTCTCTGCGATGAAAGTGATCGGAGATTATGAGGCTCAGCACATAGTGGTCTCTCAACAAATAATTATTAAATGAATGAATGATTGCTTTGGTTTTTAGTGGAAAGAGAATAATACATATGGTCTGTAAAACCTCCCTGAATTGCACAGAAATTACTAAGCCTAAATTAGACTGTTGTGTTTCTCATGTCAGACTATCAAACATTATCCTGAGTCTTTCAGCCAGGACTTGTATTGTTTGATGTATGCATGAAATCATGTATGCATGAGGCTATATATTCACAAACTGTGTGATACTTATTCTGGTAGGTAAGAGGTCTTTTTTTGCTTGGTTTAACGGGATGAGTAACATTGTCAGATAGTAGATTGCAGATAGAACAGTGAATATCATTGTTAAACATATTAAAATTAATTTAAGTTAAAATTTTTTATTTTGCTTTAATTCCTAAACTTTTATTTGCCTATGGTCAATCTTTTTTAGTTTCCTTTTGTCTCAAAACTTTCTTTACAAGCATTCAGTGCACTAATTGTGGCATTGTTTTTATTAAATTTTCTTTACTAGAGATGGTAATATGCTTCTAAACATCTGATAAAGAAAAAGATAAGGGAGCAGTTAAGAAATAGGCAACCTAAAATCAGGACTAAATTCAAAAGAAACTTAAAGGTTTGCCATGAATGAAAAACGTTTAAAATTTAGTTGCTCCATCTAGTGGTGAACCATTATATGATTTTAGTGAAGAGATTTTAGTTTTTCATGTTGAAGATTCTATTCAAATTTTGTTCTTGTAGGTAGAAAAAAATATTTAATGGACTTACTGTCTTATTGTGCCACTTAAAATAATAAAATTTACTCCACATGAAAAGAAAACAACTACTTAATCAATCTAAATAAACGTGAAGACATATCTGTTACCAACTCAAATTTCATATAATCATTTCTTTCTCAATCATTCTAGAAACTAGTGTCAACATTTATGTCTATATCTATACCCAACCTAAAAATATATATCACTTTTAAAGTTTAGGCCTAGCCCGAGTTAATAGGAGAGAAATGTTAATAGGGAGATCAACCCCTCTGCAGTTAAGATCATGGGCTTTTTGATTCAGGCCTTAATAATGCTTGAGAAATGTTCTAAGCTGTATAAAAATATCAACTTAGTCCAAAGATATTTAAAAATTAAGATTACATGTTCACCTGAATGTAATAAGTTGTTGTGATTAACAATGGGCTCTAAGCCAAGCTACTTGAGTTCAAATTCTGCAAAGTGCTTATTAGTTGTGTGACTTTTGTGCCTTGGTTTCATTCTTTATGAAATGAAAATATTACTACTTCTCTCATAGAGTTATAAAAGTTAAACAAGATACTGCCTGGAAAGCACTGGGAATTGTACCTAACACAGTAAGTACTCCAATAAAAAGGTGTCTGGTATCATTACTGACTTCATTTTCTTATTTGTGATTTTTTTTTTTTTTTTTTTTGGTGTATAATTGAACTGTGCCAAGTACTCAGACAGTTTGGCAAGACATTGAGAATCTCTTGCTTCTCTGACTCAGTGAAGTGCTCCCACCCTGGGAGGGGCAGCAATCCACATCCCATTCTATCACATTTTATTTTTTACATATTATTATTATTATTATTTTAGAGATGGGGCCTCCCTGTGTTGTCCAGGCTGGTCTCAAACTTCTGGGCTCACATGATCCTCCCACCTTAGCCTCCCCAGTAGCAGGGACTACAGGCATGTGCCACCATGCCTGGCTTAAACATTTATATGGTCAGTCATTCACTTTCTAAATTCAGCTCTCTTTCTCAGAATTTCAGCACTCACTGGAAAGCAGAAGTGGTGTGCTTACTCCTGGGCATGCCCAAGGTCTCTTTATTTCCTCCTCAGAACTTCAAAACCATGATTTGGTTTTAATCGTTTCTGACAGCAAAGCAAAAGTTTGATCAGGAAACATGGAAGGTCAGATTTCATTAGTATACTTCTATATGTATTCTAGAAAGTAGCATGCTGGGTTGAGCATGTTAGACTACATTTTTTGGAAGGATGTCAGTCATGAAAATATCTTTTATTCCAGAATCTAATTGCAAGTTACCTTAAACATATCTGAAAGTGCTTAAAAACATTGACTGTGGAGCCAGAATTCCTAGTTTTAAAGCTCATCTCTACCAGTTTGTTAGTTGAATAACCTTGGGCAAATTATTGACTTCTGTGAGCCAGTCTTTATGCATTTGTAAAAGCTAAATAAAATAACCTATCTAAAAGTTGTTCTGCAAATCATATGAACTAATATGTATAAAGTATTAACAGCTGGAATACTGGTTGGTGTGTAGTAAGTGCTATGTAAGGGTTAGCTGTTACAGAGTCATTTTTCGTGGATGCTCATTTTTCTGTGGAGGATGAAATATTGCATCTAAATTCAACATAGGAAGAGACTTATTCTCTGCCTTTTATCTTTTTGTGACTTTTTTTTTTTTTTTTTTTGAGACCGAGTTTCGCTCTTGGTACCCAGGCTGGAGTGCAATGGCGCGATCTCGGGTCACCGTAACCTCCACCTCCTGGGTTCAGGCAATTCTCCTGCCTCAGCCTCCTGAGTAGCTGGGATTACAGGCACGCGCCACTATGCCCAGCTAATTTTTTTGTATTTTTAGTAGAGACGGGGTTTCATCATGTTGACCAGGATGGGTCTCGATCTCTTGACCTCGTGATCCATCCGCCTCGGCCTCCCAAAGTGCTGGGATTACAGGCGTGAGCCACCGCGCCCGGCCCGACATCTTTCTATATACTTTTTTTTTCTCTCCTGAGACAGAGTCTCACTCTGTTGCCCAGGCTGGAGTGTAATGGCATGATCTCGGCTCACTGCAACCTCTGCCTCCCATGTTCAAGTGATTCTCTCACCTCAGCCTCCCGAGTAGCTGGCATTACAGGCATCTGCAATCATGCCCAGCTAATTTTTGTGTTTTTGTAGAGACGGAGTTTGACCACGTAGGCCAGGCTGGTTCTTGGACACCTGACCTCAGGTGATGTGGCTGGCTAGGCCTGCCAAAGGGCTGGGATTACAGGCGTGAGCCACTGCGCCTGGCCTATACGCTTTCCTTGACTGTGGTCTTGAATTTTCTTGGCCTCTTCTCAGTCTTTTACTTCCAATTTTTCTTCTTAGATGGTATGTCTGTTCTATAAGTGTTTCAAATGCCTTGCATGGCACTAGAATAGGTGCTCAATAGACATGTGTGAGTGAAGTATACAGAAAAGCCAGCTTACATTTGCACCTGAAGCTTGTGATTGCCTCTGAAAAGAATACCTATAATTATAAGAATTATTTTAATTTACTTAGCAATCATAAATGCCAGGCGCTGTACTAAGGATTTCATGTAGCATGAACTCATTTAATGGCATCAGCAATTTTTTAGTGGGGAAAATCCTGTTAGTTTCTTTTAAAAATGTTTTAGTTGACAAATAAAAACTATGTATTTATCATGTACAACATCATTTTGAAATATGTATACATTGTGAAATGACTAAATCAAGCTAATTAACATGCATTACATCAAATATCTTTTGTGTGTGTGTGTGGTGAGAACACTTAAAAGCAATTTTCAAGGATACAATACTTTGTTATTAACTATAGCTATCATATTGTACAATAGATCTTTTGAACTTATTCCTGCTAACTGAAATTTTATATCCTTTGACCAACATCTTCCCCCCAACTCCCCACCCTCAGCCCTTGGTAACCACCATTACACTGTCTACTTCTATGAGTTCAACTTTTTTACATTCTACATTTGAGATCATATGTTCTTTGTCTCTTGATTGCCTGGATTATTTCACTTAATGTTCTCCATGTTTATCTATGTTGTGGCAAATGACAGGATTTCCATCTTTTAAAAGGCTGAATAGGATTACATTGTGTATATGTACACATTTTTTTTTTGGTATATTAATCTGTTGATGGACACTTAGGCTGATTCTCTATCCTAGTTATTATAAATAATGCTTCAGTGAACATGAAAGTGCAGCTCTCTTCAATATACTGATTTTATTTCCTTTGGATACATAACCAGTAGTGGGATTGTTGAATCCCTATTAGATTCAATTTACAAATCAGGAAGTTGAGTTTCTGAAAATATAAATTACATGCCCAAAGTGTCATTTGCTAATGACCAAAGCATCTTTCTCCTGAAAGAGCCCCCTATTTGCTATTGGAGAGTGCCTTCAATTTTTCATTCCTCTTAATATGTTGGACGCAGCTACAGTTTCTTGGTCTACTATCTCTTGCCAGCAAGCACGTTTGCTTAACTTCCCTAGAGAACTACACATTTGAGAGTTTGCAAGTTCAAATACTACGGGAGCCATACGGAGAACATTAGGAGTGAGGTAACCAAGTATTTGTTGTATGAGGGGTATGGGCTGTATCCATATGGAGTTAAGTCTAACTTAACTCCAGCCCAATATTGTCAGCAGAAAAGCAGACCCAATGTTGACAATACATTCTGATTTTTCAAGAGCAGCTGGAAATCTTGAGTTTTATGTGTAACCTCTGAATTCCAAACCTGAAATTTAAGTATTGTCTCAAAGAAACAATCTTATTTAGACCACACAGAATAGGCCCGTAGGCCATATCTAGCCCTTGGGCCTAAAACACTAAAAGCAGTGGAGGTTCTAGTTCCTCTACTCTGAAACTAAGCTCCAGACCCAATGACAGGCACAAGTGTGAGCTGCAAATAGTTGTCATCAGCCTAGGGGCTGCATGTCCATATGAGGAGCAGAGGCAACTTGCTGATCTCCATCAGCAAACAGGTTGTTGTGCAGTTGTTTTTTTCTTCTTTTTGATGCTGGCTCTTGACTGGAAGCTTGATAATTCCTATTGTTAGCAAACCCAAGCTGGTATTTGACTTGGAATACCCTCCTGTCTCTACGTTTCCTAAATAAGCATTTTTAACTTTAATTCTCTGTGAAGAAAAACAACTGTGATAGTAATTCACTCAATGGGGTGAGAGACTGAATATAAATAATTGAATCTTTTAGAAGGTTAAATATAAAAAGAGAGAAAGAGGAAAAAAAAAATATATATATATATATAGGGCCTTGTCTTGTCACAACAGTCTCCCCAGGCTCTAGTATGTTGTCTTAACACAATGTAGGGGTTCGATAAATATTTGTTAATCAATTCTCAGCCTTTCAACTTGGATGTTATCCTGTCACCCTAAATTTAGTATATTCAAATCTGAATGTCTCCAAATCAGCTCCGTTTTGGATATCCCTGTTTCTATAAATGGCATTGTTATTTTCTTATTCATGCAAGCTTGGAAGCTTCGAGTCACCTTGGAAATCCCTTATTTTCCTCATCCTGTCAGTCGCCAGGTCCTGATAATCCTCAGTGGGTAATGTTGGTTATATCCTTGCTATCCTTCCCTTCCCCATGCACATCACTCTAGCCTAAGCCCCGCTGTGACCTCATGACACAGGGACCAGTGCAATCGTTGCTTAACTGCTCTTCTCAGTTTTATGCCTTCCTCTCCCTAATGTGTTTATCACAGGAAAGCAAATTTTTTAGAACTTTAGCCTTTGGGGTTTCCCATTATTTATTACTGAGTCTAGTCTTAGCTTTTCATTGCAGACAAGTCACAATTTATTCACACTTACACTCCAGTCAATATCCATTTTGCCACCACACAGATCCTCTCTTTTAGTCACACAGGTTCCATGGGTAGTTCCTGAAAACAAGGAGCAGAGTTTCTTTTTTTTTCTACCTTTCATATTTTCTTAGCTTCTTTTGTTTAACTAAATCTTTCCCCAAATTTCTGTTCTATAGCAGTTTTTTTTGTGAGACAAATGCTTGTCTTTTTGTCCCCCAATATAAATCTCCCTGACATTCTAGCATACTAATTATATCATGAATATGGAATGTATTTCATATACTGTTTTACAGAAAGGCAGTGGAGTATAGTAGTCAAACATAGCCCCTGGAGCCAGGCAGCTGACGTCGAATGATTTCAATCCTACCACCCACTATCCGGGTGACTTCGGGCAAGTAACTAAATCTCTCTGTGCCTTAATTATCTCATGATGCCTATTTTAAAGATTGCTGAGAGAATTAAATGGGTCACTGCATGTGTAACAATGCCTAGCACATGGTAAGCACTATAAAAGTGTCAACTAACATCATCATCACCACCACCACCATCATCATGTTATTCTTTTATGTGTATGAGATTTCTCTGTAACTGATTTGTAAACCTTTTCAAATCAGAGGTTTCCATGTATCCCTCTGCCTTGCACAGAGGAGACTCACAGGAAAGCAGTGTGATGCAAAGCTTTATGGAAGTCAGGCCTGTCAGACTAGGTAGGGCTCTCCACTTCTTTGAGACCCCATTTGCTTATGCCTAAAACAGAAATATTTTTTCTTAATTTTTTTTTTTTTTTTTTTTTGAGACCGAGTTTCGCTCTTGTTACCCAGGCTGGAGTGCAATGGCCCGATCTCGGCTCACCGCAACATCCACCTCCTGGGTTCAGGCAATTCTCCTGCTTCAGCCTCCTGAGTAGCTGGGATTACAGGCGTGCGCCACCATGCCCAACTAATTTTTTGTATTTTTAGTAGAGACGGGGTTTCACCATGTTAACCAGGATGGTCTCGATCTCTTGACCTCGTGATCCACCCACCTCGGCCTCCCAAAGTGCTGGGATTACAGGCGCGAGCCACCGTGCCCGGCCCTTCTTAATGTTTATATTGTGTATTCAGTAAAAGTGTTTCATAGACAATAACTCATTGATTATCTTCTTACCTGCCTCACATATGAGATAATTTATATAAGCACGCTGGAAATTGAGGCATGTAGATATAACCTGTATTACCAAGGTGCTCAGTAAGTGCTTTTTGATGAATGGGATCAAATGCTCCACTTTATTTATTTATTTTTCCCCAATATAAACTCCATTTAAAGTGAATTAGAAGAATTTCTTTTTGATGTTTTTCATCAATAGTGTCCCAATTTTCTCATGAAGCCCCTCTCTCCCTTCATTTCAGGGTATCATTGTTTCTTTTGGAGTGGCAGGTAGTGAATGTGAGTAGAGGCAGCTGGTTCTATGGTGTCTTGGTGTCTGGAGAAATCATAGAGATTGAAGACATCTCTTAAAATAATATGTTTTAACTCTTGTTCCAAAGAGCTTAGGATTTTTTTGCCTACTGTTTATCAGGATGATCAAAATCCTTTTTCAGAGTAAAAAGAGATGCTATATTTAGGGAATGGGGAATAGAATAATGAGGTATAGAAAACCAAAGAATTATCATGGGATAAAATAAAATCAGAGCTGGAAACTGACAAAAGAACAATAACAGCATTAGATTAAAAATAAATAAAAAGGTAGAGCCATATAAAATGAATATGATTCTTTTTAGTGAAGAAACTGTGACTTGTTTCATTTTTGAGAAGCATAATATTACCAAAACCATAGTGAAAATAATGAGTACAGAGGGATATATGGTATAGCCAGCTGTGGGAATTTCTAGGCTGGCTTCTGTGCTAATTATTAAGTATCCCAGCTCTCATCCTATATTCAAACTAAGCATCCATAAACTCTTTCAGCAGGATGAAACATAGGAAGATATTCAAATACCAAAGTAACTATGGAAATGGGAGGAACAAAGAAGAATTCTTGAAAGTCTCTGAGTAAAGATAAAAGCAAAACAGAAAAAAGAAGATCTCACAGCAGGGGCCTGTGACAGATCTTCAAATCAGGAAGTAAGAGAAGATGAAGTGGAGCAGAGTCAAATCTCCACATCCACGGAGATGGCCTGTAGATTACAACTACCCTGTTAACCTTCAGGTACTCACACAGGAGAACAGAACTGGAAACATAAAAACGTAAGTTTAATTCTCTCAGCAAATAACGCAACAAAACACAAAACAAAACAAAACCCAGAAAGAATTTTGAAAATGATCTTACATTTAGGAAAATTTTATAGACTGCCTGAATGTCTTAACCTGGAGAATAGCACTTCTGGATTAGCCAAATTCTAAGTCTAATTTTTTTTCCTAAAATGTTAGGAAACCAAACTGCTTTGCCTATAAACTTGGGGGTTTCACAGACAGATGAATAGATACAAAGATAAAGATATGCCAAACAAAAGTTTCTTTGTAAGAAGATTATAGATTTGTGCCAAATTAAATAAAGGGCAAAGGGCTGCTGCATTTGGGTGATGTTTAGGTTATCTACTTCGATGCAATGAACACCTTCAAATTTAGGTGTCTCCACATGATTTCTTATATTTTTGTTTGCTTGTTTGTGAAGTCTCTCAAGGCCTAAGCTTGGAATTCACACAAAGTCATTTTCTCTCATTCAGTCAAACCAAGTCTCTTACCAGCTCAGATTCAAAGGGTGGGGAAATTGACTTCTCTTTGTGGAAAGACCTGCAAAGAATTTTTTGTGTGGCTATTTTAATGTGTCATAGGTGTCTAATGCAATTGCAAAATGAGATAAGAGATATGAAATAATTTGACTTAAACTGAAAACTTCTAAATTATTGCAAAGTATTATTATTACATAACTGACTAATTGTTCCTCCTCTCCTTTTACAGTGTCTTCTTGGCATGCGTACTTGTGAGGAACTTCAGGATAGGATACTGCAGGCATGTGGAGCAACTTGGCAGGGTGTTAGGCCATGGCAACACATCTACCTTTTTGCTCTTTGCGATTCAGTAGCTCAGACATGTGTCTGCTACTAATTCAATGACATATAAAAAGTACTGAATTTCTGAAAGATTTTTCTGTGTGCTGTAAATCTTGTGATAATATTTATCACTAGCTCAAGTACTGATCCCTAGTTCAAAGGAAATTTACATTTCAACTCAGTAAGATAGGTTTTTATCTTAAATTTTGTTACCAGAGGGCCTAAAGAAAAAAGGGAAAAAAGTGTAATTATCTTGTTTATTTAGGTCTGTGACATCCTCTGAATAACTCAGCTGTGACAATGGGCCCAAGGGTTCAGTGATTGTTTGTAGTAGTCATAGTTCCAGGTGTCTCTACAATGCAGGGTTCCTCTTTTCTGGGGAGCTGCCATCATGCACAGACATGTCCTCTGCTGGCCTTTGCACTGCTAGCTGTGTCTCCATTAGCCATCTTTGTTCCCTGGACCATGACTAATTGGTTCAGGTCTGTCATCTGACCTAAGCTGGGCCAATCAGTTTGTCTCTTTTGTGTACTGGAAGTGTTGCAAGAAAAGAAACAGTATAATTTGAAAATTGTTGGTAGCTGAGACACATTGTAATACTCTGGAAAGAAGGCCCACAACCTCCTGCAGAGAAAACCCTCTAGTTCCTACCTTTTCGAATCTGTCTTCCTTTGATCCTATAAGCGATTCTAGTATACTTCCATACATTCTCTGTTTTTGTCGAAACTAGTAGAGTTAGTTGTTACTTTTTATCAAGAGAAATTTACCTGACAGAGGATACCCACATTCTTAGCTGAATAGTTAGAAGAAAATGGTTTATCTGGGTGCCATTTCATTCATTCATTCATTCATTCATTCATTCGACAGTCATTTATTGAAGGCCTATTACATATCAGTTACAGAGATAGGCATATGAATAAGATAGAAGGAGGTGTGGGGAGACAGTCACATCAACATATAATTACACTAAGTTGTGATAATGCTCTAGTAGAGATACTTGCAAAGTGATGTAGGAGTCTAGATAAGGGTACGAATGAACTCTGTGTAGGCTGGGAAACGGGTTAATCAGCTTGGACAAGGATGTAAGCGAAGAACTAAATCAAAGCTACACAGAAAATATAATCTCATTACATTACAGTGGCAGCAAATGAAGAGTTTCTACATAGAAACTGAAGACCAGCTGTTCTCAATATTGACTCAGCTCTGCAGAGTGAAAACTGATTTGAACAGCAGCGTGAGAGATTTAGATTATAGATGGAAGAATTTCCTGACAGTGAGAGTTGTTAATGTTGGGAGGTTGTAGAATCTTCTACTCTGGAGGTTTTAAAAATAATAGCTCTTCATCTGTCTAGGATGATGTTATTGTGATGCTGTCTAAAATAGGGAGATGGAAGATAATCACTCAAGGTCTTTTCTAGCTTAGAAATTTTTATAACACTGTCATTTTTTAAAAGAAGACTTTTTTTTAAAAAAGAGCTGTTTTAGGTTCAAGCAAAACTGAGAGGAAAATACAGAAATTTCAGATGTACCCTCTGCCCCCATGTGCACAGCCTCCTCCATTATCCATATCTCTCACCAGCATGGTACATTTGTTACAACTGAGAGACCTGCCTTGACATATCATTTTCACCCAAGTTCATAGTTTACATTAGGGTTCACTCCTGGTGTTGTACATTCTGTAAGTTTGAACAAATGTATGATAACGTGTATCCACTATTACAGAATCATATAGAATATTTCACTGTTCTAAAAATCCTGTGTTCTGCTTATTCATCCCTGCCTCTCTTTAACCTTGGCAACCACTGTTATTTTTACTGTCTCCATAGTTTTGCCCTTTCCAGAATGCCACATAGTTGTAATCAAACAGCATGTAACTTTTCAGATTTGTTTCTTTCACTTAGTAATATGCATTTAAATTTTCTCCTTGTCTTTTCATGGCTTGATGTCTCATTTCTTTTTAGCACTGAATATTATTTCATTGTCTGGAGGTACCATAGTTCATTCATCCATTTACCTGTTGGAGAACTTCTTGGTTGCTTCCAAGTTTGGGCAATTATGAATAAAGCTGCTATAAATGTCCCTGTGCAGTTTTTTGCGTGGACATATGCTTTCAACTCCTTTGGGACACTGTTGATTTTTAGGAAAGCTATGTAAAATTGATTAAAAAAAATAAAATAAAATTAGGGGCAGAAAAGTAATGCCAAAGTGGAAAAATAATCAAATTAATTATTCCCTCTTGAATCAGGAATGAGAGAATTGAAGAGATTTAAGTCTTCAAGATTTATTATTTTGGAAATTGTTCTGAAATCACATAGTCTGTTGGTTGTTCTAGAACTGCTTGGTTGGAACTCTGTTGATGGTCAGCTAATAGAGGGTCTGTCTTTTCCTCCCCACCCAGAGTCCTTTAGTTTCTCCTAATTCGCTTTACAACTATCCCACCCGTGATGAGGTGACATTGCTACTCCCTCAACCTGTAACTGGCACTTCCTCATCCTATCCTCCAAAGGTCCACCAGGTGTATGCCTCCCTCCCTCCTTCCCTCCCTCCTTCCTTCCTTCCTCCTTTCCCTCCTTCCCCTCCCCTCCCCTCCCCTCCTCCTTCCTTCCTTTTAAATAGCAGAGCATAAGCTTAAAATTGAACCATGTGTTCAGAGAATAATAAGTCTAATGGACTAAAGATAAGGCATATGAATAGAAAATAAAAATAGAACATGAAGTTAGGTAAAAATGTATAGATTTGCCAGACCACAGAGTTAGAGTTCATTCAGTAGGCATTGAGAAATTAGTGAACATAACATTTGGAAGGTGAGCATGTAAATGGGGTGTAGTAGAAGGCTCTTGAGAATTGTAATCAGACAGTTTAAAAAGTCAAAGTGGGGAATCATTCAAAATGTTACATTAACATTTTATTTTAGATTAACACCTGAAACCATACATGCATATAGCACTATTCTGAAGTTGGGTTAAGGCCTTGTTTATTTTTTTTTAAATGTGGATACACTTATTGATGTTCTAAGTTGTCTTTTTTGGTTCAACCATAATCATAATGCATTGCCTACAATTTTTAATTTTGGTTTCTTGAAAGCTGAACAAAACTTTAAAGATATTTGTAAAGCAGGCTGGGTGCAGTGGCTCATGCCTGTAAATCCAGCACTTTGGGAGGCTGAGACAGGTGGATCACTTGAGGCCAAGAGTTCAAGACCAGACTGGCCAACATAGTGAAACCCCTGTTTCTACTGAAAATGCAAAAAATTAGCTGGCGTGGTGGTGCCCTTTTGTTACCCTAGCTACTCAGGAGGCTGAGCATGAGAATCACTTGAACCAGGGAGGCAGAGGTTGCAGTGAGCTGAGAGCAGGCCACCACATTCCAGCCTGTGCAGCAATGAGACTGTCTTGCAATCTTAATATACATCCACTGAGGTTTTTAAAGCTTTTCCCCAATCTTTTGTACTTGTCTCACCTGCACTTACTTTGACAGCAATTTTTTTAGCAATTGCTTTTATCTAGACTTTACCAAAGCATTTAGCTTAAATTTCATAAACACAACTTTCTTTTCCCACACATACTTCACCAGTTTACAAAAGTTTTAACTCAAAAAAGCAATTAGAATAGTGAAAATGTACCCAAAAGTAATTCTTGATTAGCATAAAACCTAGCCAATGGAAAGAGAAGTACGGGGATGTAGTGAAATATAGCCTACTAACCAGGATCAATATGATATATTCTATTCAGTGTACTTGGACTTAAGTCTTATATTTTAGAGAGGAAATGGAGAACATTGTTTTAATTTGGCAAGTCAATTAGAAGAGTTTAGAGAAAGGGAAGAAAAGGACTCTGGAATCTCATTTTGAGAGTTTTTCATTAAAAAATAAAAGTTTATTTTTTGGTGCCTCTATATGAGTCTAATACTACCTTTATTATATTACACTTCTACCCTTCTTTTTGCATTCCATACACATTTAATTTGTAATCTTTTTTTTTTTCCTTAAGATTCTGGAGCATAAAGGGGAGAAGAGGATGACAGTTTTTCAGTGCCCTAGGCAGTACTTTCTTCTGGAATGAAAACATTATTGACAAAGGGAGAAGGTCTTATTATACAGATTGCAGAGGATTAAAAGAGAGATTATTTTGTATTTTGTATTGGAACCTCCTCAAAAGACTTTATCTTGTAATCCTTTTTTATTTTCCTTCTAGGCTACACTTACTAGTGGGAATATGAGGGCTAGAAAGCAATTCAGAGTTTTTGACTTTTCTTACAGAGCTTCTGGGACAGCTAGGTCATCAGCATCTCCATCTAGTGGAATTTTTTTTTTTTTTTTTTTTGAGACAGGGTCTCACTTTGTTCCCCAGGCTGGAGCAAAGTGGTGCAATCAAGGCTCACTGCAACCGCTGCCTCTTGGGCTAAGGTAATCCTCCCACCTCAGCCTCTTGAATAGCTGGGACTACAGGCACACCCCATTATACCCAGCTAATTTTAGTATGTTTTTTATAGAGATGGGTTTTGTCATGTTGCCTGGGCTGGTCTAGAACTCCTCAACTCAAGCAATCTGCACACCTCAGCCTCCCAAAGTGTTGGGATTACAGGTGTGAGCCACTGCCCCTGGCCAATCCAGTGGAATTTAAAAGGAAAAAAAAAAATCAGCCGGGTGCAGTGGTTTACGCTTATAATTCCAGCACTTTGGGAGGCCAAGGAGGGTGGATTACCCGAGGTCAGAAGTTCAAGACAAGCCTGGCCAACATGGTGAAACCCCATCTCTACTAACATACAAAAGTTAGCTGAGCATGATGATGCATGTCTGTAATCCCAGCTACTAGGGAGGCTGAGGCAGGAGAATCACTTGAGCCCAGGAGGTGGAGGCTGCAGTGAGCCAAGATTGTGCCACTACAGTTCAGCCTGGGCAACAGAGCAAGACTCTCTTTCACCAAAAAAAAAAAAAAAAAAAAAAAAAGGAAAAAAGGAAAAAAAGTCTTCCTCAAGTCCTTTTTAAGATACACAAATAAAAAACATATCATTTCCCCAACTGTCCATGAGTTAGGACCCTTGGAAACCTTCAGAAAGTAAGATTTTCCTAGTTAAATGCTGTCCTTGGTACTGATTCATAAAGTGCTTTCCATCTTGGGAACCAAAGCTTCAAGTACTCTGGTAGTTGATCTTGTGGAAATAGTATAAGTTTGTTTCTTGAAAAAGAAAGATTTAAAATGATGAATTATTTTGCTTTAAGAATGAAATCATGTTTAATTAAAGTTGAAAGCACTGCAATGTATCCCATGGCATAGCAGAAAATTATTCAACCAATTACAATCTTGAGGGACAATAAAAGTATCTTTTGTTGTGATTTTTTTTCTGATAAAGATAAGGAATATAGTATTGTCCAAAACCTCAAGACATGCTATTCATTTCAAGTGGAATGGAGAGAATTGCTTTGATGGTTATACAAAATGAAGAACAGTTGAAATAGTTAAATATCCATTCCCATGATCCACGTGAGTATGGCAGTCTTAGGCTCTGTGGTCAGAGCAATGATTCTTGGGAATCTATCACATAGATTGGGAATATTGGACAAAACTACTTTAGAAGAAAAAGTGTTATATGGTAGTGTTGTTGGTGCTTTTTTTTGGCAGTGTATTTTAGGGATATGTGTTTATGTAAATTCACTATCTAGGTCACTTACCAGTGCTTTGAAACTGATGAATAAACAGGGCTTCTCACTTGCATGGGCATTTCAGTATGCTCATATTGTCATATGTATATGTGATATTTGAAAAAAGTAAGGTAAGTTTACTATAATTCATAAAGAACACTAGGTCATTCTGGTTTGACTTCCATTGATGATTAATTTTATGTTCCAACTTGACTGGACCATGGGATGCCCAGATATTTTGTCAAACATTATTCTGGCTATGTATTTGGGGATGTTTTTGACATTTTTAATTTTTAATTTAATTTTTTTAGATATAGGGTCTCACTGTGTTTCCCAGATTGGTATCAAACTTTCTAGCCTCAAGCAATCCTCCTGCCTTGGCCCTGCAAAGTATTGGGTTACAGGTGTGAGATACTGTGGCTGGCCTGCTTTTTGGATGATATTAACATTTGACTTGGTAGCCTGAGTAAAGCAGATTGCTTTTCCTAATGTGAGTGGTCCTCATTGAATCAGTTGAAGTCCTGAACAGAAAAAAAAGTCTGACCTTCTCTCAATTGAGAGGAAACTTTGGTATGACTCCTTGGACTGGAACATCTGTCTTTTCCTGCCTTCAGAATCAAACTAAAGAACTAGCTCTTCATGGATCTCAAGACTACTGGCTTTTGGACTGGAACTACACAGTCAATTTTCCTGGGTCTCCATCTTGTCAACTGCAGATCTTGAGACTTCTCAGGCTCCACAATTGTGTGAACCAAATCAACTCCTTATAACTCCTTCCCAACTCTCTCTCTCTCTCTCTCTGTCTCTCCATATATATATATATATATATATATATATATATATGAATACATACAACAATTACCCCAAATATTCATATATATATGTATATGTATATGTGTGTGTGTGTGCGTGTATGTATTGTGTATGTCCTGTTGGTTCTGCTTTTTTGGAGATTCCTAACTAATACACATTTTGGTATTGAGAGTGTTTTTAGAGAAACATAATTTTAAAAATGGATTTTGTAAGTTAGTTTGAGAGTTTATTGAAACTGGCTGTCTAATCTGATTATATTTAAAGGTGCTGATGACTTTATTTCCAGAAGTAAACAGATAACTGATAGTACATAACAAGGTCTAGCAATAAAGATACATGGATACTCCAAATCAACTACTTATAAAATGCAAGTGTTTGGTTGTTTGTGTATATGCTACTTTTGAACATTTTTGGCAAACTAATGAGTCTAATAGAATTGACTGATTGCTTCTAATGTCACTAGACAAAGTAGGTAAAGAAAAGGATTAGGTCAAGCATTTGAATTACCAGCTCAAGCACCACATAAATGACCTGAAAACTTCCATGTGTGCCCCAAGGAAGAGCCTTATTTCCTGTATTGGCAGGGCTGAGATTATTGAAAATCAAACCCAGAATCTCATCCTGTGACAATTTGAACTTCCAATTTGAAGAGTGTCTGTTGTTAAAGTCAGAGCATTCACTGGGAAGGGATAGTGATATGATATGGATCTGTGTCCCCACCCAGAAATTCATGTGGAATTGTAATCCCCACTGCTGAAGGTAGTGCCTCATGGGAGGTGATTGGATCATGATGCTGGTTTCTTATGGTTTAACACCATCCCTATCTTGGTTCTGTCATCACAATAGTAAGTTCTTGTGCAACCTGGTTGTTTAAAAGTATGTGGCATGTCCCCCTTCTAGTGGGGCTCTTTGTATTTTGGAGGCAACATATTCCTCATTCAGGTGTTACTCTAGCCCATTTACTGGGTGAGCTAGAAAGCTGCAAGTTTTAAGTGGGGCCCAGAACAAAACAAGATTCTGCAATAGGTCCAGGCTATTTTGCAAGTTTCTCTGGCATTTGGGCCATATGATCCAGCAGATCTAATGTGTTTGAAGTATTGGTGGAAGATAGGGATATTGTTTGAAGTCTTTGCCAGACCCTTGCAGATAAATTCCAGCTCAATACTTTAGGATTTTGGAGCAAGGCCCTACCATCATTCTCAGATATCTACTCTTCTTTTGAGAAATCACTTTTGATCTGCTCTCCAGTCTTAGTAGAAATTAAATGCTTAACTATGGGCCAAGTTACTAAACTGCCATGTGATCTGAGCTGCCCATCAAAAACTGGGTGTTATCTCACCCACCAAGCCATAAAGTAAGGCATGCACAGCAACATTTCATTATCAAATGGAGCTGGTGTATTTTGATTGGGCCTGAGCAGGCCCTAAAAACACAAGTGTTACCTGACAAAGTGGCCCAAATGCCCATGGTTCCTATTCCTGTTACACTTCTTTCTCTCTTCCAGCCTGCACGTATGACCTTGCGGGGAGAGTACCCTGTTATTAACTGACAGAAGAGAGAGAGAGAAGAACTAAGCCTTGTTTACATATGGTTCTACGTAATATGCAGGTACTACCTGGAAGTAGACAGCTGCAGCACTATAACCCTTCTCTGAGATATCTGTGATGGACAGTGAAGGGAAATTTTCCCAGTGGGAAGAACATCAAACAGTGCACCAAGTTGTTCATTTGGAAGAAGAAGTGGCCTGATGTGTGATTATGTGCTGATTTATAGGCTGTGGCCAATAGTTTGGCTGGATGATCAGGGAGCTGTGAGGAACATGATTGGAAAATTGGCGGCAAGAAAATTTTTGGAAAGAGATTTGTAGATAGTCCTCTCTGTGCAAACAACGTGAAGATATTTGTGTTCCATGTGAATGCTCACCAAAGGGTGACCTTGGCAAAAGAGGATTTTAATATTCTAATGGACACAATGACCCATTTTGTGGATACCAGTCAGTCTCTTTCCCCAGCCATCCCTGCCGTTGTCCAATGGACTCATGGATAAATTGACTTTGGTGGCGAGGATGGAGGGTATGCATGGGCTCAGCAACATGAATTTCAACTCACAAAGGTTGACTTGGTTATGGCCACTGTTGAATGTCCAATCTGCTAGCAGCATAAATGAATACTGAGTACTTGATACGGCAGCATTTCCTAGAGTGCTCAGCCAGCTACTGGTGGCAGGTTAATGACATTGGACCACTTCCATCATAGAAGAGCAGCATTTTGTTCTTATTGGAATATACTCTGATTGGATACAGATTTGCCTTCTCTGCATGCAATGCTTCTGTCAAATTACTCTCTGTGGACTCACAAAATGCATTATCTGCTGTCATGGTATTTCACACTGCATTGTTTCTAATCAAGGAACTCACTTCACAACAAATGAAGTATTGCAATTGTTTTATGCTCATGGAGTTCGTCCATCTTATTATCTTTTCAACCATCCTAAAGCATCTACCTTGATAGAACAATAGAATGGTCTTTTGAATACCTAGTTGTAGCACCATCTAATGGCAATACCTTGTGGAGCTGAGAAAAGTTTCTTTAGAAGGCTGTATTTGGAGAATGTATATTCTCCGAATCAACACCCAATATATAATGCCCTTTTCCCCTCAGCCAAAATTCGTGGGTCCCAGAAGCAAAGTGTGGAAATGGGAATAACACCACATAGTATTATTCCTAATGTCACACTAGCAAAATTTTGCCTCCTGTGTCTATGACCTTAGGCTCTGTTGGCCTAGGGGCTCTAGTTCCAAAGAAAGTTATGCTCCCAGAAGAGGCACAACAATAAGTCCATTGACCTGGAAGTTAAGAATGTCACCTGGCCAGATTAGCATTTCTCATGCCTCTGAATCAATAGGCAAAGAAGGCAGTTACTTGCTGGCTAGGGTGATTGATCCTAACTAACCAAGGGGAACTTTGACTACTACTCCATGAAGGAGGTAAGGAAGACTGTGTGGAATACAGAAGATCTCTTAGGGAATCTTATAGTATTACCATGCCCTTGTGTGGAATACAGAAGATCTCTTAGGGAATCTTATAGTATTACCATGCCCTATGATTAAGGTCAATGAAAAACTATAACAACCTAATTCAGGCTGAACTACTAATGGCCCAGACACTTCAGGAATGAAAGTTTGGGTGCTTTACCACTAGCTAAACAGGATTCCAATAAACTAACGGATAGAATGACCCATCTGTGGATACCAGTCAGTCTCTTTCCTCAGATACCCCTTCCATCGTCCATTGGAAGCATAGATAAATTGACCATGGTGGCAGGAATGGAGGGAATGCATGGGCCCAGCAACATGCACTTCTACTCACCAATGCTGACCTAGTTATAGCAACTGCTGAATGTCCAGTCTGCTAGCAGCATAAATAAACACTGAGTTCTTTACCATTAGGTAAAGAACTACGACCAGCGAAGATTTTTTCTAAAGGCAAATGGTAACAGAAGAAGGTAGTCAAAAATACCTATGACCATGTAACTAGTTACAGAAAGGAAGACTGTAATTGTCATGAGCATTTCCTACTTGTTTTGTTACATGACAAGGGATTAAGAGAAAAAGCAAAAGTATATGTTTAATACATATTTATATATACACACATATTTATAAGTAGGATATATTGGCTTTATTTCATAGTATCTAAATATTGTTAATTTTTCATCACAGTATTTAAGTTATGAAATGTCAAAGAGAAGAATAAGCATTACTCAAATTATTCAAGGGCTTTAACTCCACTCCTAGGGAAGGAGTTAAATCTCAGTGAGATTTTGGTTATATACAGGATAGTTGTGTCATGTTAGGTGGAGTTATGCCCTTTAAGTTATCTTTATTTGGCAATTAAGTATGGTTTAAGGAAATGCACATGGATGTCAAGTTGACAAGAAGTGGTGAACCTGTGAGGATTAACTTTATGTGTCAACTTGACTGGGCCATGGGATGGCCAGATATCTGGTGTATTAGTTCGTTTTCACACTGCTGATAAAGACATACCTGAGACTAGGCAATTTACAAAAGAAAGAGGTTTATTGGATTTACAGTTCTGTGTGTCTGGGGAGGCCTCGCAATCATAGTGGAAGGTGAAAGGCATGTCTCACATGGCGGCAGACAAGAGAAGAGAACTTGTGCAGGGAAACTCCTATTTTAAAAACCATCAGAACTTGTGAGACCCATTCACTATCACAAGAACAGCACAGGAAAGACCTGCCCCCATGATTCAACCATCTCCCAGCAGGTCCTTCCCACAACATGTGGGAATCATGAAAGCCACAAGATGAGATTTGGGTGGAGACACAGAGTCAAACCACATCATCTGGTTAAGTATTATTTCTAGGTGTTTTTGTGCATGTGTTTCCAGAGTATTTAGCATTTAAATTGGTGGAGCAAAGCAGCTGGCCCTCCCCAACATAAGTGGGCATCATCCAATCCACCGAGGGCTTATAAAAGGTAGAGCAAGGGAGAATTATCTCTCTGACTGACTGCTTGAGCTGCAACATCAGAGTTTCCCAGCCCTTAAAGTGAAGCTTACCCTAAAATGCTCATGGTTCTCAGGCTTCAGACTTGAATCGGAACTACATTATTGTCTTTTTTTTGAATCACCAGCTTGCAGAAAGCAGATGTTAGGACTCTATAGCCTCCATAATCACATGACACACAATCACATGACCTCCATAATTACATAAGCACTTACAATCTCTCTCTCTCTCTCTCTACACACACACACACACACACACACACACACAAACACACACACAGTGGCTTCTCTGGAGACCCCTACTTCATATTTACCTTTGAGTTTGGTGACATTGGAGGTGTTTTGGGGATCTGGATAAGAGGAAGTTGAATTGGCAAATCATTTAGTTTGATATATTTATGTAGTTTGTGGTCACTACGGCGTATAGTAGCAAAGTATTTCAGTGTAGGAGTGGCTTCCAGCATTATTATTATATTATTATTATTATTTTTGAGACGAATTCTTACTCTGTCACCCAGGCTGGAGTCCAATGGCATGATCTTGGCTCACTGCAATCTCTGCCTCCTGGGTTCAAGTGATTCTCCTGTCTCAGCCTCCTTAGTAGCTGGGATTACAGGCACATGCCACCATGCCCTGCTAATTTTTGTAGTTTTAATAGAGACAGAGTTTCACCATGTTGGTCAGGTTGGTCTCAAACTTCTGACCTTGTGATCTGCCCACCTTGGCAGCCCAAACTTCTGGGATTACAGGCATGAGCTACTGTACCTAGCCTGGCTTCCAGCATTAGTAACATGCCTACAGAGTCTACCTGGCAATGCCACAGCTGATGCAAGGCTAGAGGTGTATAACTATGAAAAAAAGGTCCTTAGGTACCTGGCACTGACAGTATGGAGGTGGTGGATGGAAAACAATGTCAAAGATTCACCCCATGTGGTAACCCCCTGTCACATACAGGGAATGCATATAGGGGTAGCAAGTAGAGTACTGCAGCATTGTTCCTTGAAATCAATACAGAAATGCTAGGGTAACAGGTGAGAAGCATGCAGCATGGGCATGAAGGGAGACAGAATAAGATTGTGTCTGCACTAAGCCAATTGCTACAGCAGTACCCTGAACGATAGACATGCCTTAGATAGGTAAAACTGAGAGATATACTAAAGAGGTATATAAGTGGTTCTTCCAAGGACATAGGACCAGTCCACCTGGTGCCCAGTGACACTAGAGACCTTGCATTCCCAGTCGTGGAGTCACCATACACCATACATGCTCCCCAGTGACTGGAGACCAGCTGGTCCAGCACCTGCTGCCACTGGTGACCCTATCCCCACAAGTGCCTGAGCCATCATGTACATGTGTACTTCCTGGTGACTGAGGATTGACACACCCAGTGCCTGCTACAGCTGCCATCATGGCCACTGTGTCCAGCATGTGCTGCCCTAGGGCCTGATAACTGGCCCTCTCAGCAGCCCTGCCCTAAGCAAAGTCACACCACTACCTCCACAGACACCACAGTCTAGGCCACTAGGCACTTGCAGAAACTCCTGCTATTGATTACAGCTGAAACAATCACATGGAGAATATACTACCACACCCATCCAGAACCAAAGCCAAAACACCTGAGTGTGTAAGTGTATACAACTGACATTATGGGATACATCTACAGAAAAAGATATTTTCCTATGAAAGCTGCTCCATAAAATTGGAAGAAGTGACTGTTCCTCCAGATGCACATATTAACATTGGAACATATTATATATGAAAAAATAAGAAAACATGACACCTCCAAAGGAACACACTAATTCTCTAGTAATTTTATAAAAATGAAATCTATGAGATGCCTGCAAAGGAATTTAAAATAATTATTAGAAGGAAGCTGAAAGAGAATACAGGTAGGCAATTCAACAAAATCAAGAATTCATGGTAAGAATGAGAAGTTCAACGAAGAAGTAGAGATTATAAAAAAGAATCAAACAGAAATCATGGAGCTAAAGAATTCAGTGAGTGAAATAACAAATACAACCAAGAGCTTCATCATGACTATACCAAACAGGAGAAAAAAATCTCTGAATTTGAGGAAAGGTCTTTTGAAATAAACCAGTCAGACAAAAAGAAAAAAAATAATTAAAAAGCATGAAGAAGAAGGCCTATGGTACTTACTGGACACCAATAAGCAAACAAATGTTCACTTTATGGAAGTTGCAGAAGGGAATAGATGGGAAGAAGCATAGGAAAACATGTTTAATGAGCTAATAGCTAAAAAATTCCCAAGTATTGGCAGATATATAGACATTCGGATTTATGAAGCTCAAAAGGTACCAAATAGATTCAATCCCATAAAGGTCCTTGCCAAGGCACAGAATATTCAAACTGTCAAAAGTCAACAACAAAGTGAAGATGTAAAAAATAGCAAGAGAAAAGTGTCAAGTAACATTTAAGGAAATTTCCACTAGCCGAACAACAGGTTTCTTAGAGGAAAACTAATAGGCTAGGTGGGAATGAGATAACATATTCAAAGTGCTGAAAGAAAAAAAAAACTGCCAGCAAAGTTATTCTTCAAAAATGAAGGCATAATAGTGTTCTTAGACAAGCAAAACCAGAAGAAATTTATTACCACTACAACAGCCTTACAAGAAATGCTTAAGGGAGTCCTACATTTAGAAGCAAAAGGATAATAACTACCATCATAAAAACACACAAAAAATGTAAACTCACTGGTAGAGCAGGTACACAACAAGAAAAAGAAAGGAACCAAACCGAATCACTACAGAAAGCCACCAAGCCGCAAAGATAAACAATGAGAAGGGAAGAAAGGAAAGAAAGATCTATAAAACAACCCGAAAACAACAAAATGACGAGAGTAAGTCCTTACCTATCAGTAATAACCTTGAATGTAAATAGATTAAATCCCTCAATTAAACGATATAGAATGACTTAATAGATTTTTAAAAAATGACTGAACTACATGCTGCCTACAAGAAATTCACTTCACCTACACAGACACACATATAAAGTGAAGGGGTGGGGTGGGCAGACCGTTTGAGCCCAAGGAGTTTGAGACCAGCCTGGTCAACATGACAAAACCCTGTCTCTATAAAAAATACAAAAGTCAGCTAGGCATGGTGGTGCATGCCTGTAGTCCCAGCTGCTTGGGAATCTGAGGCAAAACTATTGTCTGAGCTTGGGGAGGTAGAGGCTGCAGTGAGATGTGATTGCACAACTGCACTCCAGCCTAGGCAATAAGAAAGAAAGACAGAGAAAGAAAGAAAAGGAAGAAAGAAAGAAAGAAAGAAAAAGAAAGAGAGGAAAGAAAGAAGGGAGGGAGGGAGGAGGGGAGGAGGGAGGGAAGGAAGGGAAAGGAGGGAGGGGGGAAGGAAGGAAGGAGAAAGAAAAGAAAAAGAGTGAAGGGATGGCAACAGATATTCTACACAAATGGAAACCAAACCAAGCAGGAGCAGCTGTACTTATATCAGATAAAATAGACTTTAAGTTGAAACTATAAAAAGAGATGAAGATCATTAAACAATGATCAAAATATCAATTTTGCAAGAGGACATAACAATTGTAAATATACATGCAACCAACACCAGAGGACCTAGAATATAAATGAAATATTATTTCAGCTAAAGGAGGAGACAGACTCTAGTACAATAATAGTTGGAAACGTCAACACCCCATTCTCAGGTTTGGGTAGATCATCTAGACAGAAAATCAATGGAGAAACATTGGATTTAAACTGTACTATAGACCAAATGGACCCAACAAGCAGTTACAGAACATTTTATCCAATAGCTGCATATTTTATTTATTTATTTATTTTAAACAGGATCTCACTCTGCCTCTCACCCAGGCTGGAGTGCAGTGGTGCAATAACAGTTCCCTGCAACCTTGACCTCCTGGGCTCAAGCCATCCTCCTGCCCTCAGCCTCTTGAGTAGGTGGGGTTACAGGTGTGGACCACCAAGCCTAGCTAATTCAAAAAATTTTGTAATGGTTAGAGATGGGGTCTCCTCATGTTACCCAGGCTGGTCTCAAACTTCTGGGCATAAGCAAGCCTCTCACTTCAGCTTCCCAAATTGTTGGGATTACAGACATGAGCCACTGCAGCTGACCAGAATACACATTTTTCACAACAGCACACAGAATATTATTCAACATAGGCTATATGGTAAGCCATGAAACAAGTCCCGACAAATTTAAACAAATTGAGATCATATCAAGTATCTTTTCTGACCATAATATGATACAACTAGAAATCAACAAGAACATAGGAAGGAAACTGTACAAATACATGGAAATTAAACAACTTGCTCATGAACGATCAATGGGCAAATGAAAAAATTAAGATGGAAGTTAAAACATTTTTGGAAAAAATGAAAACAGAAGCACAACACACCAAATCTATGGACATATGGAAAGCAGTACTAAGAGGAAACACTAAAACATGGTTACATTAAAACATAGAATGATTTCACATAAACCACCTAATGATTCACCTCAAGGAATTAGAAAAGCAAAAGAAACTATGAGATGAGCCTTGACCAATTAAATTCCAGAGTAGGAAAGAATAAGGTAAATTTTCAACCCATCTCCTCTCCACACACTACTCTGAGGTGAAATTTCTTCTCACAGCCCCTCAAAAAGGCCTGCAAATAGACATGAGGAGCACCTGTTCTGTTTCTTCATGGCTCATTATGAAGTAGAAATCAGTGCTTCAACACAGCTTTGCATCTCATCTTGGCCAATTTTCCCCTTTCACCCTCACTGCCCTGGGCTTTAATCCCACAGAAAAAGAACAGTGTTTTAATCCTACTTCAGGCTCTGTTTCCTAGAGATCCTGTGCTAAGATAATTATAAAAAACTTTCCCTCAATGCTACATCTCTCCTTCTACTCTCCTTATATCTCACCTTCTTTGAAACTTTCCAAAGGAGGTATCTTTATCCTTATCTCTGTATCTTTGTTTTCTTATCTGCCATTCATTCCTCAGTCTTGTTTCTTTCTACCATTTCTCTGAAACTGCTTTCACTAGGATCAATAATGATTTTTTAGCACTTAAATCCAGAGGATAATTTTCAGCCTTTATCTTACCTCGTTTGTCTGTAGCAGTTGACTCTCACCTCGCCTCCTTCTTCAAATACTGTCTTGCCCTGACTTCCAGAGAATGTACTCTTGGGTTTTTATCTTGTCACTATAGCGGCTCCATTACAGTCACCTTTATATATCTGGTAAGTATTGATATTTACCAGAATTTTGTTCTCAGTCCCCTTCTCTTCCTTCTCTTCCCCTCTCTTTCATCACCATTCCTCACTTTTCCTCCCTAATATCTGTATAAACTATCCCTGGACAGTCTTATTCATTCGCATACATAGCCTCAAGTGTTGATAACTTTCAAAACTATGTTTTAGATCTAACTTTTCCTCTTGAGTATCAGATTCTTAAAGGAATTTGTCTACTGGATATTTATTCTTGGAGTCCTATTGGCTCCTGAAACAGCATGTTCAAAAATAAAACAGCATCCTCTTCCCACCTGAATCTGTTCCTGTTCCTGCCTTTCCTGTCTCACAGACTGAGGCCTTTATTCCTAAACCAGAAACTGGGTCCCAGTTTTCTCAGGACTTTTCTGGTTTTAGCATGTGGAATTCCTCAGTCCCATGCAAACTGGAAGGGTTTGTTCAGAGCTGTCTCCACTTTTAAACTGGAACTGCCACATTCTAGAATCCCCTCAGTTCTGAAAATACCAGGAAGATTGGTCAGTCTGTTTTCCACATCCAGTCAATTATTAAGACTCATTTGTTATAACTTTTAAATATGTCTAAGTTTGTCTATTTCTCTCCATCTCTACTGCTATTATACCAGCTCAGGCTATTAACATTTCTTACGTGGATTGCTACAAACGTTCCTTCTGCCTCTAACATTGCTTCCAACAACCCACTCTCTAAATTGCTGCCAGAATATTCTTTTATTTTTTAATTTTTATTTCATTTGTTTATTTTTGAGATGGAATTTTGCTTTTGTCACCTAGGCTGGAGTGCCGTGGTGTGAGCTTGGCTTACTGCAACCTCTGCCTCACGGGTTCAAGCAGTTCTCCTGCCTCAGCCTCCCTAGTAGCTGGGATTGCAGGTGTGCACCACCACACCCAGCTGATTTTTGTATTATTAGTAGAGACAGGGTTTCACCATGTTGGCCAGGCTGGTCTTGAACTCCTGACCTCAGATGATCCACCCGCCTTGGCCTCCCAAAGTGCTGGGATTATAGGTGTAAACCACTGTGCCTGGCCAGAATTTTATTTTAAAATTATAAACCTGATGATGTCATTTCTCTCCTTAAATCTTTTTAACTGTTTCCTATTTGCCCCAGGATAAGGTGCACAATTTTTAAGACTGCTCTCAAAGCCCCTCATAAAATTGTCCTGCTCATTCCTGCGGACTCATCCCTTCTCACTTTCCTCATACACTGTACGTAAGCTCAGATGCCAGCTGTTCCAGATCACTATTTTCAAAAATATTACACCTTCATAGACATAGAATGCTTGAATATCATCACATTAACTTTCCCAAACCCACATTTATAAAAGTTGTAGTGAGAAACAGGGAATTTGTGCGGAGATGAGGGGGATATTTTATTATACTTGATATAGAAGTAACCATTTGACATTTTTCCCCCAAAGTTCTTTCTCAGCTGTGGCACTCCAGGGACTGTTTTTGTCTTTATCTTCCTCCCAAGGCATACAGCCTCTTTGAATCCAGCCCCTTCCATCACTCGAAGTTCTTTACATTTATCTCTTCATTGTACTGAGCAATTTGGCTTTAACCAACTCCATCAAAGGGCTCACCAAAACAAAGTGACTTGTACACTTCTATTTCCAGATTCCAGTCTTGTTTATTTACATTAGTTTTAGCTTGACTATGTCCCTTAAGGTCTTATTTCTCATCCCATGTAGCTTATTAAAGTATTTCTTTAAAATACGATGCTGGGGGCCCAAAGTGGCTCCGGCCGGATGTCGTGGCGCTTGCGAAAGCGAGGCCAAGAGTTCAAGGCCAACCAACCTCAGCAACCTTACAAGCTCTCAATGATTGGCAAAAAAATAAATAAATAAATACAATAAAAAATAAAATAAAATAAAATACGGTGCTACATTCTTAGAGGAATTCTTGTACTAGCTGCCAAAAAGAGTAAAAGTTTCTTTGTTTTGTTACCTGTGTTTCTGCCATATTGGTTTTCCTGCAGTTCCCATAGTATTCCTTGTTCTCTCCTACTATGTCTTTGTATAAGCTGCTAAATTTGTTTGGGATACTTTAAAGTGAACCAGTTTTAGATATAGTTTATAGGCTTGACTTGTACAAAAAAATATCTAATTGTATCATGAGTCATTTCAGCATTTTTAATCATCATGGCATGATGAAATTCACTGCATTTGTCTCTAGGAAAATAGGACAAAAGCTAATTTCAGTTTTTGAAAAAGGTTTTCAGGACCTCCAGTGAAAGTATATAAAGGACATTAAAGGGCCTAAGAATTATAGCGCTTTCAGTTTGATTTTGCATTCAAGAACTAGTCCAATTAATCAAAATTGCAATTCATAATCCCTTTGAAAACAACAGTATGCAAAACATATGGCCATTGTGCACAGTACACACAATCATATTAGTTTGCAGGTGGGTCATATTCAATTAACTTTATTTTTTTTGATAACATAGTTGAGTGTATCTTTATTCTTACTAATGCAAATGATTGAAGAATTTAAGATGGCAGTGGATTAATTTCTTGCTTTGTATTAAGAGTCACACTGCTTGGGTTTCTCAGTGGCCTTTCTCAGTACTTGAGCCCTTGATCTTCCACCACAGAGGCTGAGTAGTACCTATAAAATATAGGACAATAAGGCCGCTAAAACTTGTATCATTGGGATGAGCATATTCATCATCTGACTGGAGTGATCAAGAAGAGTTTTCCTGAAAACATTGCCAATATCACCTTGAAAATAGCGTAGACAAAAAGAGTACAGAGTTAGATTTCGGAAATAAAGATTTCCCCTCAGGTTATGTTTTCTTTATATATATATATATATATATATATATATATATATGTGGTTACATATATATGGTTTCATATATATATATGTGTGTGTATATATATATATATATATATATATATATATATATATGGTTGCCTTGATCCCCATCATCTATATCTGGCATTTCTCCCCATGTTACCCCTCCCCAACTCCCTACCCCTCACTGTTCCTCCCCTATTTTTCCCCTACAGACCTCAGTGTGTGATGCTCCCCTCCCCGTGTCCATGTGTTCTCATTGTTCAACACCCACCTATGAGTGAGAACATGTGGTGTTTCTTTTTCTGTTCTTGTGTCAGTTTGCTGAGAATGATGGTTTCCAGGTTCATCCATGTCCCTACAAAGGACATGAACTCATCGTTTTTTATGGCTGCATAGTATTCCATGGTTTATATGTGCCACATTTTCCTTGTCCAGTCTATCATTGATGGGCATTTGGGTTGGTTCCTAGTCTTTACTATTTTAAACAGTGCTGTAATGAACATTCATGTGCATGTATCTTTATAATAGAACGATTTATAATCCTTTGGATATATACCCAGTAATGGGATTGCTGGGTCAAATGGAATTTCTATTTCTAGGTCCTTGAGGAATCACCACGCTGTCTTCGACAATGATTGAACTAATTTACACTCCCACCAGCAGTTTAAAAGTGTTCCTATTTCTCCACATCCTCTCCAGCATCTGTTGTCTCCAGATTTTTTAATGATTGCCATTCTGTCTGGTGTGAGATGGTATTTCAATGTAGTTTTGATTTGCATTTTTCTAATGACCAGTGATGATGAGCGTTTTTTCATATGTTTGTTGGCCTCATATATGTCTTCTTTTGCAAAGTATCTGTTCATATCCTTTGCCCACTTTTGAATGGGTTTGTTTGTTCTTTTCCTGTAAATCTGTTATAGTTCTTCGTAGATTCTGTATATGAGTCCTTTGTCAGATGGCCGATTGTAAACATTTTTTCCCATTCTGTTGGGTGCTGGTTCACTCTAATGATTGTTTCTTCGTGTTATGCAGAAGCTGTGGCGTTTGATTAGGTCACATTGGTCTATTTTGGCTTTTGTTGCCAATGCTTTTGGTGTTTTAGTCATGAAGTCCTTGCCTATGCCTATGTCCTGAATAGTTTTGTCTAGGTATTCTTTTAGGGTTTTTATGGTGTTAGGTCTTATGTTTAAGTCTTTAATCCATCTGGAGTTAATTTTAGTGTAAGGTGTCAGGAAGGGGTCCAGTTTCTGCTTTCTTTACATGGCTAGCCAGTTTTCCCAACACCATTTATTAAACAGGGAATCCTTTCCCCATTGCTGGTTTTTATGAGTTTTGTCAAAGATCAGATGGTTGTAGATGTGTGGTGTTGCCTCTGAGGCTTCTATTCTGTTCCATTGATCTATATCTCTGTTTTGGTACCAGTAACATGCTGTTTTGATTACTGTAGACTTGTAGTATAGTTTGAAGTCAGGAAGTGTGATGCCTCCAGCTTTGTTCTTTTTGCTTACAATTGACTTGGCTATGCGGGCTCTCTTTTGGTTCCATATGAAGTTTAAGGTGTTTTTTTTTTTTAGTTCTGTGAAGAGGGTCATTGGTAGCTTGATGGGGATAGCATTTAATCTGTAAATTCGTTTGGGAAGTATGACTATTTTCGCAATATTGATTCTTCCTAACCATGGGCATGAAATGTTTTTTCATCTGTTTGTGTCCTCTCTTATTTCATTGAGCAGTGGTTTGTAGTTCTTCTTTAAGAGGTCCTTTACATCCTTTGTTAGTTGTATTCCTAAGTATTTTATTTTCTTTGTAGCAATTATGAATGGCAGTTTGTTCTTGATTTGGCTCTCTTTAAGTCTGTTATTGGTATATAGGAATGCTTGTGATTTCTGCACATTGATTTTGTATCCTGAGACTTTGCTGAAGTTGCTTATCAGTTTCAGGAGATTTTGGGCTGAGACGATGAGGTCTTCTAAATATAAAATCATTTTGTCTGCAATTAGACACAATTTGACTTCCTCCTTTCCTAATTGAATACACTTTATTTCTTTTTCTTACCTGATTGCTCTGGCTAGAACTTCCAATACTATATTGAATAGGAGTGGTGAGAGAGGGCATCCTTGTCTAGTGCCAGATTTCAAAGGGAATGGTTCCAGTTTTTGCTCATTCAGTATGATATTGGCTGTGGGTTTCTCATAAATATCTTTCATTATTTTGAGATACATTCCTTCGATACGTAGTTTATTGAGAGTTTTTAGCATAAAGGGCTACTGAATTTTGTCAAAGGCCTTCTGTGCATCTATTGACATAATCCTGTGGTTTTTGTCTTTGGTTCTGTTTATGTGGTGAATTATGTTTATTGACTTGCATATGTTGAACCAGCCATGCATCCCTGGGATGAAGCCTATTTTATCATGATGGGTAAGCTTTTTGACATGCTGTTGCAATAGGTTTGCCAGTATTTTATTGAAGATTTTGCATCTATGTTCCTTATGGATATTGGCTGGAAGTTTTCTTCTCTTGTTGAGTCTCTGCCAGGTATTGGTATCAGGATGATGTTGGTCTCATAAAATGATTTGGGAAGAATTCCCTCTTTTTGGATTGTTTGGAATTGATTCAAAGCCAAATACTACCAGACATAAAAGGAGGAGCTGGTACTGCTTCAGAAGGAGTGGTACCAGCTCCTCTTTTTATGTCTGGTAGAATTTGGCTGTGAACCCATCAGGACCTGGGCTTTTTTGGTTGGTAGGCCATCAATTGCTGCCCCAACTTCAGTCCTTTTTATTGGTCTATTCAGGGTTTTGACTTCTTCCTGGTTTAGGCTTGGGAGGGTGCAAGTGTCGAGAAATGTATCCATTTCCTCTAGGTTTACTGGTTTATGTGCATAGAGTTGTTTGTAGTAATCTCTGATAGTGGTTTGTATTTCTGTGGAATCTGTGGTGATATCCCCTTTATCGTTTTTTTATTCCATCGATTTGATTATTCTCTCTTTTCTTTTGATTAATTTGGATAGTGGTCTATTTTGTTGATCTTTTCAAAAAACCAGCTCCTGGATTTATTGATTTTTTTGAAGGTTTTTTTTTTGTGTGTTTCTGTCTCTTTCAATTCTGCTCTGATCTTAGTTATTTCTTGTCTTCTGCTAGTTTTTGAGTTTTTTTGAACTTGCTTCTCTAGCTCTTTCAATTTAAATGATACAGTGTTGATTTTAGATCTTTCCTTGTTTCTCATGTGGGCATTTATTGCTATAAATTTTCCTCTAGACACTCCTTTAAATGTGTCCCAGAGATTCTGGCATGTTGTATCTTTGTTCTTGTTGGTTTTGAAGAACATCTTTATTTCTGCCTTCATTTCATCGTTTATCCCGTCAACATTCAAGAGCCAGTTGTTCAGTTCAGTTTCCATGAAGTTGTGCGGTTCTGAGTTAGTTTCTGAATTCTGAGTTCTAACTTGATTGCACTGTGGTCTGAGAGACTGTTTGTTATTATTTCTATTCTTTTGAATTTGCTGAGGAGCAATTTACTTCCAATTATGTGGTCAATTTTAGAGTAGGTGTGATGTGGTGCTGAGAAGAATGTATATTCTGTAGATTTGGGGTGGAGAGTTCTGTAAATGTCTATTAGGTTTTCTTGGTCCAGATCTGAGTTCAAGTCCTGGATATCCTTGATAATTTTCTGTCTTGTTGATATATCTAATATTGACAGTGGAGTGTTAAAGTCTCCCACTATTATTGTGTGGAAGTGTAAGTCTCTTTGTAAGTCATTAAGAACTTGTTTTATGTATCTGTATTTGATGTGTATATATTTAGGATTATTAGCTCTTCTTGTTGCACTGATCCTTTTATTTATTTTTATTTAATTTTTAATTTTTTAATTTTTTTATTGCATTTCAGGTTTTGGGGTACATGTGCAAAATGTGCAAGATAGTTGCATAGGTACACACATGGCAGTGTGTTTTGCTGCCTTCCTCCCCTTCACCCACATTTGGCATTTCTCCCCAGGCTATCCCTCCCCATCTCCCCCACCGCTGTTCCTCCCCTATTCTCCCCAATAGACCCCAGTGTGTAGTACCCCCTTCCCTGTGTCCATGTGTTCTCATTTTTCCTCACCCGCCTATGAGTGAGAATATGTGGTATTTCATTTTCTGTTCTTGTGTCAGTTTGCTGAGAATGATGGTTTCAGGTTCATCCATGTCCCTACAGAGGACACAAACTCATCATTTTTGATGGCTGCATAGTATTCCATGGTGTATATGTGCCATATTTTCCCTGTCTAGTCTATCATCGATGGGCATTTGGGTTGGTTCCAGGTCTTTGCTATTGTAAACAGTGCTGCAATGAACATTTGTGTGCATGTGTCCTTATAGTAGAATGATTTATAAACCTTTGGATATATACCCAGTAATGGGATTGCTGGGTCAAATGGAATTTCTATGTCTAGGTCCTTGAGGACTCGCCACACTGTCTTCCACAATGGTTGAACTAATTTACACTCCCACCAACAGTGCAGAAGTGTTCCTATTTCTACACATCCTCTCCAGCATCTGCTGTCTCCAGATTTTTTAATGATCACCATTCTAACTGGCATGAGATGGTATCTCAATGTGGTTTTGATTTGCATCTCTCTAATGACCAGTGATGATGAGCATTTTTTCATGTGTTTGTTGGCCTCATGTATGTCTTCTTTTGTAAAGTGTCTGTTCATATCCTTTGCCCATTTTCGAATGGACTTGTTTGTCTTTTTTTTTTCTTTTTTTTTTCCCTGTAAATCTGTTTGAGTTCTTTGAAAATTCTGGATATCAGCCCTTTGTCAGATGGGTAAACTGCAAAGATTTTTTTCCCATTCTGATGGTTGCCGATTCACTCTAGTGACTGTTTCTTTTGCCATGCAAAAGCTGTGGAGTTTGATTAGGTCCCATTTGTCTATTTTGGCTTTTGTTGCCAATGCTTTTGGTGTTTTGGTCATAAAGTCCTTGCCTACTCCTATGTCCTGAATGGTTTTGTCTATATTTTCTTCTAGGGTTTTTATGGTGCCAGGTCTTATGTTTAAGTCTATAATCCATCTGGAGTTAATTTTAGTGTAAGGTGTCAGGAAGGGGTCCAGTTTCTGCCTTCTGCACATGGCTAACCAGTTTTCCCAACACCATTTATTAAACAGGGAATCCTTTCCCCATTGCTTGTTTTTGTCTGGTTTATCAAAGATTATATGGTTGTAGACATGTTGTGTTTCCTCCGATGCCTCTGTTCTGTTCCATTGGTCTATATCTCTGTTTTGGTACCAGTGCCATGCTGTTTTGATTACTGTAGCCTTGTAGTATAGTTTGAAGTCTGGTAGTGTGATGCCTCCCGCTGTGTTCTTTTTGCTTAGAATTGACTTGGCTATGTGGGCTCTCTTTTGGTTCCATAAGAATTTCATGGTGGTTTTTTCCAGTTCTGTGAAGAGCGTCATTGGTAGCTTGATGGGGATAGCATTGATTCTGTAAATTACTTAGGGCAGTATAGGCATTTTCACGAAATTGATTCTTCCTAACCATGAACATGGAATGATTCTCCATCTGTTTATCTCCTCCCTTATTTCATTGAGCAGTGGTTTGTAGTTTTCCTTGAAGAGGTACCTTACTTTCCTTGTAAGTTGTATTCTTAGGTATTTTATTCTCTTTGTAGCAATTGTGAATGGCAGTTGGTTCTTGATTTGGCTCTCTTTAAGTCTGTTATTAGTGTATAGGAATGCTTGTGATTTTTACACATTGATTTTATATCCTGAGACTTTGCTGAAGTTGCTTATCAGTTTCAGGAGATTTTGGGCTGAGACAATGGGGTCTTCTAGGTATACTATCATGTCGTCTGCAAATAAAGACAATTTGGCTTCCTCCTTTTCTATTTGAATACCCTTTATTTCTTTTTCTTGACTGATTGCTCTGGCTAGGACTTCCAGTACTATGTTGAATAGGAGTGGTGAGAGAGGGCATCCTTGTCTAGTGCCGGATTTCAAAGGGAATGCTTCCAGTTTTTGCCCATTAAGTATGATATTGGCTGTTGGTTTGTTGTAAATCGCTTTTATTACTTTGAGATATGTTCCATCAATACCGAGTTTATTGAGGGTTTTTAGCATAAAGGGCTGTTGAATTTTGTCAAAGGCCTTCTCTGCATCAGTTGAGATAATCATGTGGTTTTTGTTTTTGGTTCTGTTTATGTGGTGAATTACATTTATAGACTTGCATATGTCGAACCAGTCTTGCATCCCCGGGATGAATCCTACTTGATCATGATGGATAAGTTTTTTAATGTGCTGTTGCAATCTGTTTGCCAGTATTTTACTGAAGATTTTTGCATCTATGTTCATTATGGATATTGGCCTGAAGTTTTCTTTTCTTGTTGAGTCTCTGCCGGGTTTTGGTATCAGGGTGATGTTGGTCTCATAAAATGATTTGGGAAGGGTTCCCTCTTTTTGGATTATTTGGAATCGTTTCAGAAGGAATGGTACCTGCTCCTCTTTGTGTGTCTGGTAGAATTCAGCCGTGAACCCATCTGGACCTGGGCTTTTTTTGTGTGGTAGGCTCTTAATTGCTGCCTCAACTTCAGACCTTGTTATTGGTCTATTCATAGTTTAGGCTTCCTCGTGGTTTAGGCTTGGGAGGACACAGGTGTCCAGGAATTTATCCATTTCTTCCTGGTTTACTAGTTTATGTGCATAGAGTTGTTTGTAGTATTCTCTGATGATGGTTTGAATTACCGTGGAATCTGTGGTGACTTCCCCTTTATCGTTTTTTATTGCATCTATTTTGTTGTTCTCTCTTTTCTTTTTTATCAGTCTGGCTAGTGGTCTGTCTATTTTGTTGATCTTTTTGAAAAACCAGCTCTTGGATTTATTGATTTTTTGAAGGGGTTTTCATGTCTCTATCTCCTTCAGTTCTGCTCTGATCTTAGTTATTTCTTGTCTTATGCTAGGTTTTGAGTTTTTTTGATCTTGCTCCTCTAGCTCTTTCAATTTTGATGATAGGGTGTCCATTTTGGATCTCTCCACTCTTCTCATGTGGGCACTTATTGCTATATATTTTCCTCTAGAGACTGCTTTAGATGTGTCCCAGGGATTCTGGTATGTTGTGTCTTCGTTCTCGTTGGTTTCAAAGAACTTCTTTATTTCTGCCTTCATTTCTTTGTTTATCCTATCAACATTCAAGAGCCAGTTGTTCAGTTTCCATGAAGCTGTGCGGTTCTGAGTTAGTTTCTGAATTCTGAGTTCTAACTTGATTGCACTATGGTCTGAGAGACTGTTTGTTATGATTTCAGTTGTTTTGTGTTTGCCAAGGAGTGCTTTACTTCCAATTATGTGGTCAATTTTGGAGTAGGTGTGATGTGGTGCTAAGAAGAATGTATATTCTGTGGATTTGGGGTGGAGAGTTCTGTAAATGTCTATCAGGTGTGCTTGTTCCAGGTCTGAGTTTAAGCCCTGGATATCCTTGTTAATTTTCTGTCTGGTTGATCTGTCTAATATTGACAGTGGAGTGTTAAAGCCTCCCACTATTATTGTGTGGGAGTCTAAGTCTCTTTGTAAGTCATTAAGAACTTGCCTTATATATCTGGGTGCTCCTGTATTGAGTCCATATATATTTAGGATAGTTAGCTCTTCTTGTTGTATCAATCCTTTTGCCATATGTAATGTCCTTCTTTGTCTCTTTTGATCTTTGTTGCTTTAAAGTCTATGTTATCAGAGATGAGAATTGCAACTCCTGTTTTTTTTTTTGCTCTCCATTTGCTTGGTAAATCTTCCTCCATCCCTTTATTTTGAGCCTTTGTGTATCCTTGCATGTGAAATGGGTTTACTGGATACAGCACACTGATGGGTTTTGGTTTTTTATCCGATTTGCCAGTCTATGTCTTTTGATTGGTGCATTTAGCCCATTTACATTTAGGGTTATTATTGTTATGTGTGAATTGAATCCCGCCATTTTGATGCTAGGTGGCTGTTTTGCCCATTAGTTGATGCAGATTCTTCATTTTGTTGATGCTCTTTAGCATTTGGTATGTTTTTAGAATGGGTGGTGCTGGTTGTTTTTTTCCATATATAGTGCCTCTTTCAGGAATTCTTGTAAAGCAGGCCTAGTGGTGACAAAATCTCTGAGTACTTGCTTGTTGGCAAAAGATTTTATTCTTCCTTCTCTTATGAAGCTCAGTTTGGCTGGATATGAAATTCCGGGTTGAAAGTTTTTTTTTCTTTAAGGATGTTGAATATTGGCCCCCACTCTCTTCTGGCTTGTAGAGTTTCTGCCAAGAGATCTGCTGTGAGTCTGATGGGCTTCCCTTTGTGGGTGATCTGACCTTTCTCTCTGGCTGCCCTTACTATTTTCTCCTTCATTTCAACACTGGTGAATCTGATGATTATGTGCCTTGGGGTTGCTCTTCTTGTGGAATATCTTTGTGGGGTTCTCTGTATTTCCTGGACTTAAGTATTGGCCTGCCTTGGTAGGTTGGGGAAATTTTCCTGGATAATCTCCTGAAGAGTATTTTCCAGCTTGGATTCATTCTCTTCGTCACATTCTGGTACACCTATCAAACGTAGGTTAGGTCTCTTTACATAGTCCCACATTTCTTGGAGATTTTGTTCATTCCTTTTTGTGCTTTTTCCCCTCTAATCTTGGTTTCTCATTTTATTTCATTGAGTTGATCTTCAACTTCTGATATTCTTTCTTCTGCTTGGTCAATTCGGCTGTTGAAACTTGTGCATGCTTCGTGAAGTTCTCATGTTGTGTTTTTCAGCTCCTTCAATTCATTCATATTCCTCTCGAAGTTGTCCATTCTTGTTATCATTTCCTCGAATCTTTTTTCAAGGTTCTTAGTTTCTTTGCATTGATTTAGAACATGTTCTTTTAGCCCACTGAAGTTTCTCATTATCCACCTTCTGAAGTCTGATTCCATCATTTCGTTGCACTTGTTCTTCGTCCAGCTTGTTCCCTTGCTGGTGAGGAGTTTTGGACCTTTTTAGGAGGTGAGGTGTTTTGTTTTCAGTTGTTTTCCTCCTTTTTGTGCTGGTTTCTTCCCATCTTTGTGGATTTATCCACCTGTTGTCTTAGTAGTTGCTGACTTTTCAATTGGGTCTCTGAGTGGACGCCCAGATTGTTGATGATGAAGTATTTCTGTTACTTAGTTTTTCTTCTAACAGTCTAGCCCCTCTGCTGTATGACTGCTGAGGTCCACTCCAGGCCCTGCTTGTCTGGGGTACACCTATAGCAGCTGCAGAACAGTGAGGGATGCTACCAGTTTTTTCTTCTGCTATCTTTGTCCCAGAATGATGCCTGCCAAATGTCAGTCTGATTAGTCCTTTTTTGAGGTGACTCTTTGGATATACAGGGGTCAGGGAGCTGCTTGAGGAGACAGTCTGTACTTTATAGGAGCTCCATTGCTGAGCTGTGAGCTCTGTTGTTCATTCAGGGTTGTTGGGCGGGTGTGTTTGGGTCTGCTGCAACAGAACTTATAAAACCCCCTTTTCTTTTTCTCTCAGATGCTGTCTCAGAGAGTTGGGGCTTTCTTTATGAGTATCCATTGCACTGTCCTGCCCAGCTAGGAGGCAGTCTAGTCACTATTTGCCTGCCAAGGCTCCACGCTTCTACCATGGGGTCCACCCTGCTGCCACAGCACTCTGCCCTGCTGCCATGGGGCTTTGCCCTACTGTGGTGGGCTCTGCCCTGTTGGCTGAGTCTCTCTGTTATGGCAGGTTGCCTCAGCAATGGCAGGCTGCTTCCGCAATGGGCGTGTTCCTCAGTAGGGGCAGAATGTGTCAGTAGTGGCGGACGCTCCTCCCCCACTGAGCTGCACCATCCTGGATTCAGCTGAGCCCGCAGTAAAACTCTTAACCCCAGTGTTTTGAATCGCCATTTTGTTTGTCTCTGTGGGGGTGGGACCCACCGAGCCTGATCACCTGGCTCCCTGCCTCAGCATCCTTTCTCTCTCTCTCTCTCTCTCTCTTTTTTTTAAGTTGAATGGTTGACTCTCTCACAGGTGTTTCCGTCACCTGCTGTAAGGGCACTGGGATCTGTATGATTTCCCATGCCACTACCCAGTCCACCAGGTCAAATCACGCTTCCCAGGAATCTCCTGGTCTGGCTCACTGTCCAAGTCCCGTTTAATCAGATGGATATGTTAATCTGCCCTCCCAAATCTCAGATTGCCGGTTTAACAGGGCACCCAGACCAGTGAGTTTTGTGCCGCTGTGCTGCAGCGCCGGCCGAAAGAGCCGTGCAAGCCGAAAGCTGAAAGGGCTGCGCTGGTTTCCCATGTCTCTCCTACACCTGGGAATTTCCCGTTTCTGTGGGCAACAAAGGTCCGTCTGAAAATGTGGCTAGGACTCACCCTCTGCGCCTTCACTGAGAGCTGCAATTCCCAGTTGTTCCTTCTGTGCCATCTTGGAAAATCCCCCTGATCCTTTTACCATTATGTAATGCCCTTCTTTGTCTCTTTTGTTCTTTGTTGGTTTAAAGTCTATTTTATCAGAGACTAGGATTATAACTCCTCTTTTTTTTTGCTCTCCATTTGCTTGGTAAATCTTTCTCTATCCCTTTATTTTGAGCCTTTGTGTATCCTTGCATGTGAGATGGACTTCTTGGAGACAGCACACTTATGGGTTTTGACATTTTGTCCAATTTGCCGGTCTGTGTCTTTTGATTGGGGCATTTAGCCCATTAACATTTAAGGTTAATATTGTTATGTGTGAATTTGATCCTGCCATTTTGGTGCTAGCTGGTTGTTTTGTCTATTAGTTGAAACAGTTTCTTCATTGTATTGATGCTCTTTACATTTGGTATGTTTTTGGAGTGGCTAGTACTGGTTGTTCCTTTCTATGTTTAGTGCTTCTTTCAGTAGCTCTTGTAAGGCTGGCCTGGTGGTGATGAAATCTCTCAGCAATTGCTTCTTTGTAAAATATTTTATTTCTCCTTTACCTATGAAGCTTAGTTTGGCTGGATATGAAATTCTAGGTTCAAAGTTCTTTTCTTTAAGGATGTTGAATGTTGGCCCCCAATATTCTCTTCTGGCTTGTAGGGTTTCTGTGGAGAGATACGCTGTGAGTCTGATGGACTTCCCTTCATGGGTAAACTGACCTTTCTCTCTGGCTGCCCTTAGCATTTTTTCCTTTATTTCAACCCTGGTGAATCTGACGATTTCCTTCATTTCATCCCTGGTGAATCTTTGCCTTGGGCTTGCTCTTCTTGAGGAATATCTTTGTGGTGTTCTCTGTATTTCCTGGACTTGAATATTGGCCTGCTTTGCTAAGCTGGGGAAGTTCTCCTGCGTAATGTCCTGAAAAGTGTTTTCTAGCTTGCATTGATTCTCTCTGTCACATTCAGGTACACCTACCAAAAGTAGAAATAATCCCATATTTCTTGGAGGTTTTGTTCATTTCTTTTTACTCTTTTTTCTCTAATCTTGCCTTCTTGTTTTATTTCATTGAGTTGGTCGTCAATCTCTGATATTCTTTCTTCTGCTTGGTTGATTCAGCTCTTGAAACTTATGTATGCTTTGCAAAGTTCTCATGCTGTGTTTTTCAGCTCTGTCAATTCATTTATATTCCTCTCTAAACTGTTTATTCTCATTAGCATTTTGTGAAACCTTTTTTCAAGGTTCTTAGTTTCTTTGCATTGGGTTAGAACATGTTCTTTTAGCTCTGAGAATTTTGTTATTACTCCACCTTCTGAATCCTGTTTCTGTCAGTTCATCAGACTCATTCTCCATCCAGTCTTGTTCCCTTGCTGGTGATGAGTTGTGTTCCCTTGGAGGAGGAGAAGCATTCTGGTTTTGGGTGTTTTCATCCCTTTTGTGCTGGTTTCTTCCCATCTTTGTGGATTTATCTACCTGTGGTCTTTGTACTTGGTGACTCTCAGATGGGGTCTCTGAGTGGATGTCCTTTTTGTTGATGATGAAATTATTTCTTCCTGTTTTTTAGTTTTCCTTCTGACAGTCAGGCCCCTCTCCCTTATGACTGCTAGAGGTCCATTCCAGGCCCTGCTTGCCTGGGGATTACCTGCAGCAGCTGCAGAACAGTAATGGTTGCTCCCAGTTTCTTCTTCTGTTATCTTTGTCCCAGAAGGATACCCACCAGATGTCAGCCTGAGCTCTCCTTTATGAGGTGTCTCTGTGGATATGAGCTCTCTGTGACGGGGGTCAGGGAGATGCTTGAGGAGAGTGTCTGTCCCTTACAGGAGCTCAAGTGCTGAGCTGTGAGCTCTGTTGTTCCATTCAGAGCTACTGGGCAGGTATGTTTATGTCTGGGGCAGTGGAACTTATAACCATCTTTTTTTCCCAGGTACTCTGTCCTGGGAAGATGGGGCATTATTTATAAGTTTCTGACATGCTGCTGACTTTTTTCAGAGATGCTCTGCCCAGTGAGGAGGTAGCCTAGTCACTGCCTGCCAGCAGAAGCATTACTGAGCTCCCATGGGCTCTTCCCAGCTGCTATGTGAACTTCCTTGCAGTTTTGTTTATAGAGGTATAGTTAAAACTGCCTTGGCATCGCTTCTCAGCCTTTTGGCTAAGATCAAGTGTAGAACTGCCTCAGTAATGGCGGTCTGCCTCAGTAATGGCAGACTGTGTCTGTAATGGTGGACTGCCTCGGTAATGGCAGATTGCCTTAGTAATGGCAGACTGCCTTGGTAATGGTGGACTGCTTCAGTGATGAACTGCCTCAGTAGTGGTGGACTGCCTTGATAATGGCGGATGCCCTCCCTGCCCCCCAGAGCTGGACTATCCAAGGTCTAGCTGTGCTTGTTGTGAAACTCTCAATCCAGAGTGTTTCAGATTGCTGGTCTTTTTGGGGGTGGGACTGGCCAAGCCAGATCACCTGGCTCCCTGTTTCAGCCCCCTTTTTTTCAGTTGAATGGGTGACTCTGTCTCCCAGGCATTCCAGTTGCCAGTTGAAATGGTGCCCAGATTTGTGTGAGTTTTTGTGCAGAGACCCTCTGTGCTGGCTGAAACAGCCATGCTGGAGCCTCATGGCACTTTGCTGCCTGGGAATCTCCTGGTCTGTGGGCAGTAAAATTTTGTTTGGAAATGTGGCAATCACTCACGCTCTGCGTTTTTGCTGGAAACTGCAATCTAGAGCTGCTCCTCTTTGGCCATCTTGGATCATCCCTGGCTGTATTCCAGCACTTCCTATGGTTTCCTTCTAGGTGAACTGTCCCACTGGGCTTGGGCCAATGCACTCATTCCTTCTCAGCGACAGCATGGGACCTCGAGCTGGGCTTCAGAGACCTGCCTCTGAATGTGGTGTGTGTGCAGGGCGCTGTGCTGCATGGGCCAGTTTCTCCAGCGCTTGGCGCCCCCTGATGGTAGCGGGGCTTCAATGGCCTGACTGGAGCATCCACCATGGAGTTGCAGAAAGAGGCGCGAACAATCCAGGAGCCCGTGGAGTGGCCGCCTGGGGCCTCAAGCTCTCAGACACGGAAAGACAAAGAGCGGTGGGAGAGCATCACAGTGCCAGAGGTGGCTGTCCTGGGCGCAGAGGCGGATGACACCAGTGCAGACAGGCTGCGGGAGCTGCTGGTGGAGTTGACAAAGCAGAGCCCCAGGTGCAGCTGCTGCAGGTGACCCTATGTTTTCTTATGTTAGTTTAAACTCTCTGCATATTCTTACCTTTTAACAGTCTTTATACTCTTTTTTTTTTTTGAGACAGTCTCACTCTGTTGCCCAGGCTGGAGAATGGCACAATCCTGGCTAACTGCAAACTCCATTTCCTGGGTTCAAGCAATTCTTCCACCTCAGCTGGATTACAGATGCATGTCACCACATCTAGGTATTTTTGTTTGTTTGTTTGTATTTTTGTAGAGTCGGGTTTCACCATGTTGGCCAGGCTGGTCTTGAACCCCTGACATCATGATCCGCCTGCCTCCACCTATTGAAAGTGCTGGGATTACAGGTGTGAGCCACCCTGCCTGGCCTATACTCATATTTTACAAGAGAGATCTTCTCTTTTTTCTTTATTAACTCAGAAAGGTATTATAAAATAATGTATATGAAATACTTTGAAACACTAAAATTGCCTTGCAATCATAAGTGGGCCTGTCAGCTTTCGGATTTGCAAAGGACAACCATGAAGAGACTATCTGTACTTACCTATTCATCCTTCCTACTATCAATTAGCCATCTATGTTTCTTTTCCTACCTTATTTCACTAAGTGTTTATAAGCACTTACTATCTGCATATAGCAGATATGTCCTCATGGAACTTACACTTTTGTGTAAATACATAGTAAGTAGAAAATGTAAATCCAGGTTGGTAATCGCTGTAACGGGGAAGAATAGGGAACTGTGGAATGGTTGGAATGGGTGGGGTGGGGGTTAGGGAAGCTTTTCCCCAAAAAGTGGTATCTAGACTGAGAGCTGATCCTTTCATTGCCATGGGAAATTGTAGGAAACATTTCAGGTCATACGGGATGTATGGTTAATAGCAGGGCAACAAGAGGTGCTAGAATATTTCAAGTAAACAGAACATTGTGTCCAAAGGCCCTGAGGCAAGAGTCAGTGTAGTTCAACAAATATTTCAAGGTAGATGCTCTGCTAAATCAGAAATTTTCACTTGAATTGTTTATGGACAATGTAGTAGCTAGTTTCATAGAATATCTGATATGTGAAATATGTGAGGTTTATCTGCTTGTAGCTCTGGCCTCAAGTCTTAGCATTGAATTATATCAAAATCCTCCCTCCCTCCTTCCCTCCTTTTTTTCTTTCTTTTCTTTTCTTTCTTTCTTTCTCTTTTCTCTTCTTTCTTTCCATCATTTGTGTAGTGGATTGCTAATACTTCAGAGTGATTGGTGTTTAAAGCATTACAGTTTGAATTGAAATGTGGCAATTGTGAATATGCAATACTATAATTCACATTTCTTCTTATTTTAAAGAGGAGGAAGTTAAGGCACAGAGAGGTTAGATATGTTTTCCTAGGTTACATATACAGCTATTAAATTGAATGTAGGCTAGATCTGGGGTAACATGGTCTTCACACATCAAAATCAGGAACATCAGCTGGGCACAGTGGCTCACACCCATAGTCCCAGCACTTTGGAAGGCCGAGGCAGGTGGATCACAAGGTCTGGAGTTCAAGAGCAGCCTGGTCAATATGGTGAAACCTTGTCTTTACTAAAAATGCAAAAATTAACCAGGCATGGTGATGGGTGCTTGGAGTCTCAGCTACTAGGGAGGCTGAGGCAGGAGAATTGCCAGAACCCAGGTGATGGAGGTTGCAGTGAGCTGAGATTGTGCCACTGCACTCCAGCCTGGGTGACAGAGCAAGACTCTGTCTCAAAAATAATCTACTATAATATAAGATCAATAAAATATAAGATGAAGAACGACCACAGAGGCTGAATATTACTTATAAAATACAGGACAAAAAATAGCTAAAACTCATAATTATCATTGAGACAAATGTATTTATTATCTAATTTGCATGATGAAGAAGAATTCCAGCCTGAAAACATTGCCAACATCATCTGCCATAGCTCCTTTCTGACATTCTATCAGAGTAACATTGCTTTGAGTCTTGAAAGCATGTGTTATCTCTGAGAATTCCTTTGAAGCTGATATCTAATTCAGTACAAACTGGGGTCCTGAGCAATGGTTAGGAAGTATAGGAACATGGAACCCAGGAATAAGAAATAGGCAAATGAAATGGAAGTTTAAGAAATACTAATACATTAAATTTCTGTGTATCTAGAACTGATAGTTTATGATGAATTTCTAAGGAAACTGAGCAATTGAACATAATCGTAATAATTACCAGACACATCTGGCCTTCTCTAACAACTAATTATGAGAATAACAACATGAAGGAAAATAGAATCTCCCTCTAACTTGATTATTTGAATACCAGGTAAGTTAGGTATGGTGATGAGAAGCTACTGTGTTGTGTGAGAGCAACAGTGCTACTTCTAAAGTCTAAGGGATATACATAATACTAAGAAATATAAACGATTCATATCTCTTCACATCTACTTCCCCTAGCACATATATATTAGAGAATGGCAGAACTTCTGTTCTCATTGTTTTCTTGCCACAGGAAACTCACAGATAAAGTCCTAATTCTTGAGTGAAATAAAAGGTCCTAAAAGTGAATCTTCTGTCAGATTGTTTTTTTGTTAAACCATAAAACTCTCTGTACCTGTTAGGATTCTTTCAGTTGCAAGTGACAGACTACCTAACAAAAATTTGTGTAAGTAAAACATTTATTGGCTCATGTATTTGAAAGAGCCAGAGGTGGGGCTTATCATAGATGCAGTTTGATCTGGGGGATCAAATGATGGGTTTCTCATGATCTTTCAACTCTTTCTTCCTTTGTGATGCCAGCTTTATCATTTGGCTGCATCCCTAATGAGACAAGATGGCTGCAGCATTTCCAAGTCCCACATCTTCATCTGAAAGGTCCAGTGGAACAGTGAAAGTCTTTTTTAGAGTAAATAACCATGGCCAAGGAGTTGGGGTTTTGCTTAAGCTTATCAGGGTCCACTGTGGCTGTGGGTATTGGAGTCATTCCCTTCCAAACAACATGGCAGGGAAGAAGGCTGGGAGGATTTCTGAAAAGGAAGTTCTGCTGGTTACATGGGGAAATGGAGGCTAAATAGTAAAGAAGAGATGTCTGTCCCTGTGATTTTTAAAGTCACTCTTTGGTGGCAGTCCACCTGAAAGGACTCTCAGTCAAGTTTAGCTTCTCTGTTGGTTAGGATACAGCTTCGGGTGCATAAAATAGAGACTCAAAATATCAGAAGGTTAGACAAGATAGAAGTTTATTTCAGTCTCACTTAAAGTCTGAGGTGATAGGGTGACTCTGTCCTGTGAAGTTATGAGGCACCAGCATTCCATTTTGCTCTTTTGTCTCCAGGATGTTGCTTCTATCTCTGTGGTCCAACATGAACCACTTCTATGTGCCGCTTTCAACCTGACAGAATGGAAAAAGAGAGGGAAGGAAGTGTCTTTCCCTTTTAAGTGAGGATTTCTGATTATCAGACTATTGATACTTTGAACCAGATAATTCTTTGTTGTGGATATACATCCTGTGCATCATAGGATGTTTAGCACCATCCCTGGCCTCTACTCAATAGGTGCCAGGAATATCACCTTCCTGCCCCCAGTTGTGACAATGAAATATGACTCCAGACATTGCCTAGTGTCCCCTGGAAAGCATGTTTTACTTCTGCTTTTATTCTTTGACTAGACCTGAGTCACATGGTCATACATAATTATAAAGGAGACTAGGAAATGCAGTCCTTTTATTTTTATTTTTAAATGTTTAAACATTTATTGTAGGTTTAGGGGTACATTGTAGGTTTGTTATATAGGTAAACTCAAGTCATGGGAGTTTGTTTTATAGATTATTTCATTACTGAGGTACTAAGAATTCCTCAATAGGAATTTTTTTCTGACCCTCTCCCTCCTCCCACCCTCAAGCCTCAAGTAGGCCCTGGTGTCTGTTGCTATCCTCTTTGTGTTCATGAGTTCTTACCATTTAGCTTCCACTTATAAGTGAGAACGTGCAGTATTTGGCTTTCTGTTCCTGTATTAACTTGCTAAGGGTAATGGCCTCTAGCTCCATCCATGTCCCCACAAAAGACACAATTTCATTCTTTCTTATGGCTGCATAGTATTCCATGTGGTATATATGTACCACATAATCTTTTTCCAATCTGTCATTGATGGGCATTTAGATTGATTCTATGTCTTTGCTATTGTGAAGTTGCAATTAACATGTACATACATGTGTCTTTATGGTACAATGATCTATATTCTTTGGGCATACACCCAGTAATGGGATCGCTGGGTCATGGGGTAATTCTGTTTTTAGCTCTTTAAGGAATTGCCACATTGCTTTCTGCAATGGTAGAACTAATTTACGCTCCCACCAAGGTTTATAATTGTTCCGTTTTCTCTGCAACCTCTCTAGCATCTTTTTTATTTTTATTTTTTTTTTACTTTTTGATAGCTATTCTGACTGGTATGAGATGGTATCTCATCAACTAAAAGTGGTGGTTTTGATTTATATTTCTCTAATGATCAGCAATATTGAGCTTCTTTTCATGTTTCTGGGCCACATGTATGTCTCCTTCTTCTCCTTCTCCTTCTCCTTTTCTCCTTCTCCTTCTCCTTCTCCTTCTCCTTCTCCTTCTCCTTCTCCTTCTCCTCCTCCTCCTCCTCCTCCTCCTCCTCCTCCTCCTCCTTCTCCTCCACCTTCTTCTCCTTTCTCTTTCTCTTCCTCTTCCTCTTCCTCTTCCTCTTCCTCCTCCTCCGCTTCCGCTTCTGCTTTTTTAAGACAGAGTTTTGCTCTGTTGCCCAGGCTGGAGTGCAGAGGCATGATCTTGGCTCACTGCAACCTCCACCTCCCAGGCTTAGGCGATTCTCCTGCCTTCGCCTCCTAAGTGGCTGGGACTACAGGCATGTGCAACCACGCCCAGCTAATTTTTGTACTTTTAGTAGACATGGGGTTTTACCATGTTGGCCAGGCTGGTCTGGAATTTCTGACCTCAGATGATCCACCCACCTGGGCATCCCAAAGTGCTGGGATTTCAGGCATGAGTCACTACACCCTGACTGTGTCTTCTTTTGGAAAGTGTCTGTTGACATTCTTTGCCAACTTTTTAATAGGATTGTTTGTTTATTTTCTTGTAATTTGTTTAAATTCCTTATAGATGCTGGATATTAGGCCTTTGTCAGATGCATAATTTGCAAATACTTTCTTCTATTTTGTAGGTTGTCTGTTTACTCTGTTGATAGTTCATTTGCTGAACAGAAGCTCTTAAGTTTAGAGTTTAGGTTCTATTTTTCAATTTTTGATTTTATCCTGATTGCTTTTGGTGTCTTCCTCATGAAATCTTGCCCTTTCCAATGTCCAGAATAGTATTGCCTAGGTTGTCTTCTGTGGTTTTTACAGTTTTGGGTTTTAGATTTAAGTCTTTAATCTATCTTGAGTTGATTTTTGTATATGGTTCAAGGGATCCAGTTTCACTCTTCTGGATATGGGTAGCCAGTTATCCCAGCACCATTTATTGAATAAGGACCCCTTTCCCCATTGCTTGTTTTTGTCAGCTTTGAAGAAGATCAGATGATTGTAGGTTTGCAGCATTATTTCTGAGCTCTCTATTCTGTTTCCCTGGTCTATGAGCCTGTTTTTGTACGAGAACCATGCTGTTTTGGTTACTGTAGTCCCATAGTATAGTCCCTTGGGTAATGTGATGTCTTCACTTTTTGCTTAGGATTGCCTTGGCTATTTGTACTCTTTTATTGTTTCACATACATTTTAAAATATTTTACTTTTTATTGTTTATTTATTGTTTAATTTTTTAGTTCTGTGAAGAATGTCATTGGTAGTTTGATGAGAATAGCACTGAATCTGTAAATTGCTTTGGGTAGTATGGCCATTTTAATGATATTGATTCTTCCTATTCATGAACATGGAATGTTTTTCCATTTGTTTGTGTCATCTCTGACTTGTTTGAGCAGTGTTTTATAATTCCCATTGTAGAAAGTTTTTGACTTCTTGGTTTCTGGTTAGCTGTACTCATAGGTATTTTATTCTCTTGTGGTAATTGTGAGTGGGTTGTGTTCCTGATTTGGTTCTCTGCTTGGCTGTTCTTGGTGTATAGGAATGCTCATGATTTTTATATATTGATTTTTTTATCCTGAAACTTTGCTATAGTTTATCAGCTGAAGGAGTTTTTGGGCTGAGACTATGGGGTTTTCTAGATATAGAATCATGTCATCTGCAAAGAGGGACAGTTTGACTTCTTCTCTTCCTGTATGGATTCCTTTTATTTCTTTCTCTTTCTTGATCGCTGTGGCCAGGACTTCCAATACTATGTTGAATCAGAGTGGTGAGGGAGGGCATCCTTGTCTTCAGCCAGTGTTTAAAGGGAAAGCTTCCAGCATTTCCCCATTTAGTATGATGTGGTCAGTGGGTATGCCATATATGGCATTTACTCTTTTGAGGTATATTCCTTCAATACCTAGTTTATTTTTATTTATTTATTTATTTATTTATTTTTGAGAGAGAGTCTCACTCTCATCCAGGCTGGAGTGCAGTGGCATGATTTTGGCTCACTGCACCTCTGAGGTTCAAGTGATTCTTGTGCCTCAGTCTCCTGAGTAGCTGGGATGACAGGCATGTGCCTCCATGTCCATCTAATTTTTGTATTCTAGTAGAGATGTGGGTTCACCACATTGGCTGGGGTGGTCTTAAACACCTGACCTCAAATGATCACCCTGCCTTGGCCTTCCAGAGTACTGGGATCACAGGCATGAGCCACTGTGCCTGGCCTAATGAGAGTGTTTAACATGAAGGAATGTTGAATTTTATTGAAAGCCTTTCTGCCTTTATTGAGATCATCATGATTTTTGTCTTTAGTTCTATTTATGTGATGAATTACATTTATTGATTTTCCTATGTTGAACCAAACTTACGTATTAGGGATGAAGCCTACTTGATCATGGAGTAGCTTTTTGATGTGCTGTTGAATTCAGTTTGCATGTATTTTGTTGATAATTTTTGTATCAATGTTCATCAAGGATATTGGTCTGAAGTTTCCTTTTTTTTGTTTTGTCTCTGCCAGGTTTTGGTACCAGAATGATACTGGCCTCATAGAATGAATTGGGGAAGTTCACCTCCTTCTCAATTTTTTGGAATAGTTTCAGTAGAAATGGTACCAGCTCTTCTTTTACATCTGTTAGAATTTGGCTGTGGGGGCCCAAAGTGGCTCCAGCTGGATGTCGTGGCACTTGTGAAGGCGAGGCCAAGAGTTCAAGGCCAACCAACCTCAGCAACCTTACAAGCTCTCATTGATTGGCAAAAAAAAAAAAGAATTTGGCTGTGAATCCATCTGGTCCTGGGCTTTCTTTGGTTGGTAGACTATTTATTACTGATTCAATTTTGGAGCTTATTACTTGTCTGTTCAGAGGATTAATATCTTCCTGTTTCAGTCTTGAGAGGGTATATGTGTCCAGGAGTTTATGTCTTCTAAATTTTCTAGTTTGTGTGCCTAGAGGTGTTCATAGTTGTTTTGATGGTTATTTTTATTTCTGTGGGGTCAGTGGTAATATCCCCTTTGTTGTTTCTAGTTGTGTTTATTTGTATCTTTTCTCTTTTATTCTTTATTAGTCTACCTAGTAGCCTATCTATTTTATGTGTTTTCAAAAAAACCAACTCCCAGATTTATTGATATTTAATGGTTTTTTATGTCCTAATTTCCTTCAGGTCAGCTCTGATTTTGGTTATTTCTTGTCTTCTGCTAGTATGGCAGTTGGTTTGCTCTTGCTTCTCTAGTTCTTTTAGTTGTGATGTTAAGTTGTTAATTTGAGATCTTTGTACAAAACTTTTCAATGAGGGTGTTTGGTGCTATAAATTTCCCTCTTAACACTAACTGCCTTAGCTGTGTCCCAGAGATTCTGGCATGTTGTATCTTTGTTCTTATTATTTTCAAAGATCTACTTGATTTCAATCTTAATTTCATTATTTATGCAAACATTATTTAGGAATGGTTGTTTAATTTTCCTGTAATTTCATGATTTAGAATGTTCTTTTTTATTCTTGACTTCTACCTTTATTGTCCTGTGGTCCAAGAGTGTGTTTGGTATGATTTCAGTTCTTTTGCACTTCCTGAGGATTGTTTTATGTTCTGTTGTGTGGTCAGTTTTAGAGTATATGCTATATGGCAATGATAAGAATGTATATTGTTGTTTTGGGGTAGAGATTTCTGTAAATGCCTATCAGATCCATTTGGCCCAATGGTGAGATCAGGTTGTGAATATCTTTGTTAATTTTCTGCCTCAATCATTTGTCTAATACTGTCAATGGAGTGTTGAAAATCTCCCACTGTTATTGTTTGGGAGGCTCTTTTTGAAGATCTCTGAGAACTTGCTTAATGAATCTAGATGCTCCTGTGTTGGGTACACATATAATTAGGATAGTTAGGTACTCTTATTGAATTGAACCCTTTATCATTTTGTAATACCCTTGCCTTTTTTTATTTTTGTTGGTTTTTGTCTGAAAATTGGATTGTAATTCTACCTTTTTCTTATTTCACTTTGCCTGGTAGATTTTTTGCTATCCTTTTATTTATGTTCATAAATACTTTTGGCCAATTTCTCCCATTTGGAATGGGAACATTCACCCAGTGCCTGTCCCCATTGTATCTTGGAAGTAACTAACTTGTTTTTGATTTTACAGGCTCATCAGTGAAAGTGATTTTTCTTGTCTTAGATGAAACTTTGGACTTGGACTTTTCAGTTAATGCTGGTATAAGTTAAGACATTGGGGAACTTTTGGGAGGCATAATTGGTTTTGAAATGTGAAAAGAACATGAGATTTGGGAAGGGCTAAGGGTGGAATAATATGGTTTGGGTTTGTGTCTCCACCCAAATCTCATCTTGAATTGTAATCCCCACATGTTGAGGGAGGGACCTGGTGGAAGATGAGTAGATCATGGGTTTGTTTTCTGCCATATTTTTCTCATGATAGTGGGTTAGTTCTCAGGAGACCAGATGCTTTAAAAATGTTTGGCTGTTCCCCCACTTGCTTTCTCTCTCTCCTGGTGCCTTGTAAGAAGGTGCTTGCTGCTGCTTCTCCTTCTGCCATGATTGTAAGTTTCCTGTGGCCTCCATAGCCATGCGGAACTGTTAGTCAATTAAACCCTTTTTCTTTATAGATGACCCAGTGTTGGATAGTTATTTATAGCAGGGTGAAAACAGACTAATACAGAACACTTATTGGAGAACTAGTGAGGTCATTTGGAGGACATGAGATAATCTGCCCATTTGAGTTGTTGGAGTTCCTGCATTGGTTCTTTCTCATCTCTGTATGTGTGTGTTCCTTTAACTGTGGGATAGATTGAGTACTATCAATTGATTTCTTTTCTAGATGTTTCCACAAGCTGAGTCTTTGTGCAGGGTCTTTATTTGTAGCTGACTTCTTATCTTTTACACAGGGGTATGATAGCAAGGTATTTTTGGCATTGAAGCTTTGAGGTATGATCAAGTAGGTGGTGCTTAGGCATAGTGGTCAGTTAGTGGGCTCTTGCTCAGTTGTGTGGGTTCCCTATATTTCCTCATGTTTGTAGCCATGCTCACTGTCAATGCTCTGAAAGTGTGGGCTTCTCTCCCACTGGAGTGCTGGTTGTAGATCGTGGCTTGGCGCTCCGGGCTGCCCACCATATCTCTGGGGTGATCTCAGAGTTTATGTTTCCTCCCCAATGTAGAGGCAGCAGAGAAAGGAACCTTAGTAGTAGTCATGGCTGAGGAGCTTTTGCTAGTCCCCTGGGGTCTTCCCCACATAGAGATGCAGGTCAGCAAGCCACTCAGTGCACTCAGCATGGGGTGATCTGTGGGTCCCCCTTCCTGGTGATGAGTGGCAGAGGGGGGTTGATGGGACCTGTGGCAGATGGACTGGCCTCCTCTCCTTGCATTGACTGCAGCTCATTGGAGGTGTGGATAATGGACTTAGAGTCTGCTCCTTTAGTGATCTGAGGGTAGCAGGGGTAGTACCACTGCAGAGGAAGTGGCAGGAGGGCTTTTAGTTGCCTCTGGGGGCTCCATATCTGAGAAATGCAGAGCTGCTGTCAAGGGAAGGGTGTCTAGGGCTCACTGGGAGGAGAGACTGATCTCCTCTCCATATGGTAACAGTGGAGCTGTAAGCTCAGGTGTGGCTCAGGCTCTTATTTCTTCCCTAGACCAAGTGCAGCAGGGATAGAACTGCTGCTGTGACGGTGGTACATGGCCTGTCAGATGCCTCTGGAAGTCTCTCCCCAGAGAAACTCTGGGCCATCACCATTGGGTATGCTCAGCTGTGGGTGGGGTGACTGTTCTGTGGTCATAAGCCAGAGGCCTTGCCTGGTAAAGAGTGGGAGTCAGGGGTTCCCAGGGATGAGGGGCTGAACTCCTCTCTGTATGGTGGCTATGGCATGCTGGAGGTGCCAGCATAGTGACGAGACCCTTTGTTCCTTTCCCAGCCTGAGGGCTGTTAGGGTGATTTCCTCCTTGGAGGAATGCTGGGCTGCCTGTGATTGAGGTGATCAAGCAGGAGCAGGGTGGTTGTGCTGCAGTACCAGTTAAGGTAGCCCTGCCCAGTGAGGAGAAGTAGATTGGGACCTGTGTTGAGAACACTCTGGCCCCTTTTCCATGAGGTGGTTGCACTGTGCTGGGGGTCCAAACCAGCCCTGGTCCCTGTGGACTTTCCAGAGCCTGGAGGGGATAAGGGCAAAGGCTGCAAGACAGCAAAGATGGCAACCTGTCTCTCCCACTGGGAACTCTGTCCCAGGGAGTTGTAGAGCTGCTATTGGCTCAATAGCTCTGGGAGGGGGCAGCTGGAAACCCAGACCTGGAGGATCTGTCCAGTGAGGAGATATGGGATCAGGGACCCACGTGATGAACAGTCTGGGCACTTTTTCACAGGGCTGCTGCAGTATACTGGGGGTCTACTACAGTGCCTAGTCACCTCGGGTTTTCTAGTATAGCTTCACAGGGCCTACTTTAGGGTGGAGAGTGGGTGGAGGGTGGGGATAGAAAAACTACCTAACAAGTACTATGCTCATTACCTAAGTGATGAAGCAATCTGTACACCAAACTCCTGCAACACACAATGTCATATAGGTATATAACAAATCTGCACATGTACCTCTGAACCTAAATAAAATTTTAAACATAAATAAAAATAAAGTGGTAATAAATTTAAAAAATTTCTGTAGACCAACTCCACTGGTGAAGATAGTTTCAAGTAAAAATCACTCTGTCACATATTCTCAAATTAAGCAGAATGTCTGCGTTATTAGGGATCTTGGACTCTCTATAATTTGTTGAATCTGATCTATTATTTTTCTTCAGGAGCTTTGGGAAGACTGAGGGTTGACTACAATGTCTGATTTACTGTGTAAGAGCTCATCTTGTGAAATGCTTTTTTTTTTTAGAATTACTGAATTTTTAAATTGTCAAATATACACAATGTGAATTTTACCATTTTAACCATTTCTAAGTGTACAGTTCTTTAGTATAAACTACATTCACATTGTTGTGCAATTATCCTCCCCATCCATCTCCAGGACCTTTTCATCTTCCCCAGCTGAAGCTCTGTATCCATTAAACATGACTGTCCATCTCCCCTCTCCTCAGGTCCTGGTAATCTTTATTCTACTTTATATCTCTATGAATTTGACTACTCTAGGCACCTCATATAAGGGGAATCATATGGCATTTGTCCTTCTGTGACTGGCTTATTTCACTTAGCAAATGTCATCCAGGTTTCAGCGTGTATCAGAATTTCCTTCTTTATCAAGGATGAATAATATTTTATTCTATGTATATACTAATGGATTTGTATATTCCTTCATCTGTCAATAAACTGAAATGCTTCTCTCTGCCTTTTAGGTGAAACCTTATCTTGAATACTAAACTCTGCATGGCCCCAAATTTCCCACTAGTAAATATAAACACTTTAAAGTAAAACATTTAGCTCTGTGGCATTAGTGAGATAAGCCATAAAATATGCAATTGTTGTTTAAAAATAAAATATAATTGTGCAATAAATCAATCACCACCACTTTTTATTAACAGTAGAAGCCCTAAAATAGAATTATAAAATTATTGTTTTATGAAAAAAGTCAGTTTAAGAATTTTAGCATGGTATATTTCAAATTTTCTGAAAAGTAGATTTTAAATATTTTCATTGCCAAAAATAAGTATGTGAGGTGAGACTTGTTATTAGCTTGATTTAATCGTTCCACAATATAACCATATATCAAAATATCACATTGTATATTATGAATCTATATAATTACTATTTGTCAATTTAAAATAAAATAATAAAGAAAAAATAACAAAAAAGAATTGTAGCAGCTTTCATGCCATTAAGAACATTTTTAAAAAATGAGAAATTTTTCTCTTGTGTGTCTATCATATAGTAGCTATCACAAATGTGAGTTTTAAGATTTAAATTCATTAAGATTAAATGAAATTTAAAATTTAAATTCTTGGTTATGCTAGCCATAGTTCCAATATTCTATTGCCATTGTTAATGGTTACTATATTGGACAACACAGATATAGAACATTTCTATCATCACTGAAAATTCTATTCCACAGTACTTATTGTGTTAGCTAGGATTTTATTCCCCAGAGTCAGTAGGGATCATTTAGACTTCATAAAATTTATTGCTGCCTCACAGAGTGTGATATTCTGAGTGCTCCTTGGATTTGCCAGCCAGCACTCTGTAGGTGAAAAACAGATTACTGTAGAGCATATGAACAGTATCAATACAGTCTTGTTGCTTATTAGCAGCTCACCCACATAGGTGCACAGAACTCAGTATGCATACAGGAAAGATGAAAGGTGAAACTTCAATAGGGTTGAAGGAGATGGTAAATGAAACATTAAGCTCATCATGAGTTAAAGAACTGTAAATTTTTATGGTTTATGAAATTTAGTTTGCAGCCTCTCAAACCCCAGGTAGTAAAATGCACATAGATGAAAACCATCAAACAATAAAGAACATTTTGGACCTAATGACTTTTAATTCTTATGATGGGATACTTGAAAATCTAGTATAAAGTGACTTCTTTGGGATATAGCAAATAGGACTTGATTATGACACAGGCAGATTACTTTAGACACTTCTTCTTTACAGAAGTGATTTTCAACTTATCTTTGCAATTGAGATACTCTGGTGGTAACAATTTATTATAATTATTTTATTATTCTATTTATATAATTTCCCCCACTCTTGAAGTATAGCAAACAAATTCCACTTCCAGAGTTTTGATATACCTTTGAGTCACTGGAACAGGGGACTTTCTTAGCTGTGTGCTCTATCCCCAGAACTTTGCACAGTCCTTGCACATAATTGGTGCTTAATAAATGTTGAATGAGTGAATGACTGAGCAATTCAGAATTCTAGAAGGATGGAACTGCAAATCACTCTTTTAGGACAATTGAATTTTCCTCAACAGAGACTATTCCAAACTTGTTCATCAATAGGTCTGCAGTATCTTCTTCAGTTGACAAGAAAGCAGCATAGGATAGTGGCTAATCCGATGGACACAAATATGAGATGGCTTGGGTTGAAGTTTCAACTCAGCCAGGTGAACTTGACCATATTCAACTTTTGAATCTGTTTCCACATTTGGAACACAACACTAACTATCTAGGATTTTTGTGAGGATCAAATAAGTTAAGATACTCAAATTGTTTAGTAAAGTGCTTGACACATAACTAGCACTCAGTATATGTTAACTTTAAAAAAGAGGACACTTTAAGCATTTATGAAGAGAGTATATTCTTAGGCTAAAAGAGAAGAAGAGAATGAGAATGTTAGATTGCGAGGGAATGATCCAAGATGGCTGACCACTAACATCTCAAGATTGTAGCTCCCAGTGAAAACGCAGAGAACGAGAGGATTCCACATTTTCAGACAAATTTTGGTCACTCACGGAGCAGAAGATTCCCAGTGGAGGAGCTGCACGGGTCACCAGCGCGATTCTTGTGGCCGGTGCAGCAGTTTTGCCAGCACCTCGGCGCGGCAGGTCTTGGAGCAGAGTAAACGGGACTGGTTCCCCTTCTGATTGAGGTTTGGAGGAGCAGCACGGGTCGCCAGCGCGACTCCTGTGGCCGGAGCAGTGGTGTTGCTGACACCTTGGCGCGGCAACTCTTGGTGCAGAGTAAACGTGACTGGTTCCCCTTCTGACTGAGGTTTGGAGCTCCGGGAAGGCAGAGTCACCTATACGGACTCAAGAAGGAAGTCAGACTGGAGATTCATGGGCAGAAAAGCACCATCAGTCTTAACGCCGCTGTTTTGGCCGCGCAGTGGGTTGCTCATATTCTGGCCCTGGGAATTAACAACTTGGACCTCTACTCAGAAACCTAATTTGAAAGGTGGTAATTACAAAGATGACAGGTGGATAAACTTACAATGATGGAAAGAAACCAGCGTAAAAAGGCTGAGAATACTCAAAATCAGAATGCCTCTCCCTCTAAAGAGGATCACAGTCTCTCATCAACAAGGGAACAAGGCTTGATGGAGAACAAGCACATCCCAATAACAGAATCAGGCTTCAGAACATGAATAATAAGAAACTTCTGTGAGTTAAAAGGAAATGTTGTAGCCCAACGTAAAGAAACTAAGAACTTTGAAAAAAGGTTTGATGAAATCCTAATGAGAATAGACAATTTAGACAGGAGTATAAGTGAATTAATGGAACTGAAGAATACAATACGGGAATACAATATGGGAACTCTGAGAAGTATGCACAGGTTTAAACACTCGAATTGTTCAAGCAGAAGAAAGGATATCAGAGGTCGAAGTCCAACTTAATGAAATAAAATGAGAAGACAAGAATAGAGAAAAAAGGATAAAAAGGAATGAGCAAAGTTTCCAAGAAATGTGGGACTATGTGAAAAGACCAAATTTACGTTTGATAGGTGTACCTGAATGCGACGGAGAGAATGAATCCAAGCTGGAAAATATTCTTCAGGATATTATTCAGGAAAATTTTCCTAAACTAGCAAAGCAGGACAACATTCAACCCCAGGTAACACAGAGAACACCACAAAGATATTCCTCAAGAAGAGCAACCCCAAGGCACATAATCGTTAGATTCACCAGGGTTGAAACGAAGGAGAAAATACTAAGGGCAGCCAGAGAGAAAGGTCAGGTTACCCACTAAGGGAAGCCTATCAGACTTACAGCAGATCTCTCAGCAGAAACCCTACAAGCCAGAAGAGAGTGGGGGCCAATATTCAACATCCTTAAAGAACACAACTTTCAGCCCAGAATTTCATATCCTGCCAAACTAAGCTTCACAACTGAAGGAAAAATAAAATCTTTTATGAACAAGCAAGTACTCAGAGATTTTATTACCACCAGGCCTGATTTACAATAGCTTCTGAAAGAAGCATTACACATAGAAAGAAACAACCAGTATTAGCCTTTCTAAAAATATACCAAAAAGTAAAGAGCATCAACATAAAGAAGAATTTACATCAACGAATGGATAAAACAGCCAGTTAAATTAAATGACAGTAATCCTAAATTTAAATCGACTAAATCTCCCAATCAAAAGATACAGCCAAAACCCAATGGTATGCTACATCCAGACCCATTTCACATGCAAGGATACAGAAAGACTCAAAACAAAGGGATGGAGAAAGATTTACCAACCAAATGGAGAGCAAAAATAAATAAATAAATAACAGGAGTTGCAATTCTTGTATCTGATAAAATAGATTTTAAAGCAACAAAGATATGGTTGTAAAAGGATCAATGCAGCAATAACAGCTAATGATCTAACACCCAGATACATAGAGACTTAGACTCAATGAGACAGAAAATTAATAAGGATATCAAGGACTCGAACTCAGATCCGGAACAAGTAAACTTAATAAATATTTATAGAGCTCTCCACTTTAAACACACAAAATATACACTCTTGTCAATACCACATCACACCTACTCATAGGTTTAAATGAAATATTAATTGGCCATTATTAATACCCATTTTTTTTTTTTTAAATTTTTATTGCATTATAGGTTTTGGGGTACATGTGCAGAACGTGCAATACCCATTTCTTTTAGAATAAAGCAACATTTCCATTCTCTCTCCCTCTTTTTCTTCCTCTTTCTTCTTCTCCTTCACTCCTTTTTTTTTTTCCTTCTCTCAAAAAAAAAAAAAAAAGGAAAAAGAAATCAACTTGTAGACCTCTAGATCCAGGTCGGCAATGTCTCTCTCATTGCCTGATTTTTTTCCTTCTTTTCTCTCTCTCCCTCCCTCCCTCCCTTCTTCCCTCCCTCCTCCTCCCTCCCTTCCTTCCTTCCTCCCTCCCTACCTTCCTCCCTCCCTTCCTCCTTTCCTCCCTTCCTGCCTTCCTCAAAAAAAAAAAAAAAAGTGTCAGGATTCAAGGGAATGAACAGAAAAAAAAAAGAGAGAATGTTAGATTACAGGTATTATGAGAATATAGAAGAAAGAGAGAGCTTATGGTATAGTCCAGAGTTCAGACTGAAGGAGATGAAGGGGTAGTACAACTTTGTTGCAGAGTGGGCAGCTGGAAATATCACTGCTGCAAAGGAACTATCATGTGCTGGATACCTGCTGGGTACTTGAATGGTCAAATATTCTTTAGCCTCTGAGCCTTTGCCCTTTTTTTCTCTTTGCTTAAATAGTCTTTCTCCAGGTATCTATATTGCCTATCTCTCTGTTCATTCAGGACTCTGTTCAAATGGTACTCCTCCCCGGCAAGCCTATCACAAAAGGCACATTCTGCGCATAAAGTAAAACATCTCAGAGCAGACTAAACTCATTATGCTAAAGGGAAAGTTAACCCTCTAGACTTAATTTGTCTTTACATGCTCTCTAATTCCCTATCTTTAATGGTAATGAAAATTACATACTTTATTTTTCTTCTTAGCACTTTCACTATTGATATTACATGTCTTTTACCACCTACTATATTAAAGCTACATGAGTGCAGAGTGTCTTCTATTCACTCTGACTAGAAGAGTGTTTGTCCATGGTATGCATTCAATGAATTGTTTTTTGTCAGATCACATATGCTTTTATCATTTGAGCCTCACAAGCATTCTGCATAGTAAATGAGTATAGCCTCAGGTTGTGGGGGAACACATGGTGTTTAGAGAGTTTAAATCACTTGCCAAAGATCACATAGCCAATGAATCTTAGAACCAATATTTATGATTTGTTTTAATAATCTTTCCTTTATATGTCATAGTTTGTGACATTTTATTTATTTTTAGACAGGGTCTTGCTCTGCTGCCCAGGCTGGAGTGCAGTGGTGTGATCATAGCTCACTGCTGCCTGAGACTCTTGGGTTCAAGTGATGCTCCCACCTCAATCTATAAAGTAGTTTACACTCTCTTTTTAAATTTTTTCAAAAGGAGTTGGGACTTCCAGATTTAGTGGAAATACACATTGTGTCAAATAAGGGAAATAGGAATACAAAAAGAACAGAGACCTTATATATAAAATTTAAAAAACAGATGCTCTGTGGCATCTGTGATAAATACAATGTTACCACAATTCTTTTTTTCTGGGCCCATGGTAGATGGTAGAAAAGTGCAGGTTCCATTGACCTGGGCCCTCAATCTCTTATTCCAAGTATTTGAGTCCCAACCTCAGAAGGTGGAATCATCAAGTGAGCCTGTTTTCTTTACTAGATTATAAACTCTTTCAAACCAAGGACTATGTCTTAATTTCTGAACCCATTAAAACCTTTAGCATGTTGTCTTATCAGATGGTCAGTATCTGTAGAATGTCAAACATTCATGCTTGCATACATTGAAAGGGAAGTTGGGCTAAATGCCTTCTACTATTTTGTCTTCCTTTAAGAGTTAATGATTTTTTTTTTGAAACAGTGTGGCTCTGCAACCCAGGCTGAGTGCAGTGGCATGATCTGGGCTCACTGCACCCTTTGCCTCCCAGGTTCAAGCGATTCTTGTGCCTCAGTCTCCTGAGTAGCTGGGATTATAGGTGCCCACCACCATGCCTGGCTAATTTTTTTTTTGTTTTTAGTGAAGATGGGGTTTTGCCATGTTGACCTGGCTGGTTTCGAACTTCTGCCCTCAAGTGATCCATCTTCCTAAGCCTCCCAAAGTGATAGAATTACAGGTGTGAGCCACTGCATCTGGCCTGAATGTTTTAAAAAGGACTTAAACTGTTAATATGTACTTGTAAGAATTATATACGTCCAACCCCAGCATGAGGGAAGTTGAAGCAGGTAAGAGTGCAAGTTTAATGGGGCATATATTCTTGAACTCCTGACCTCAAATGATCCACCTGCCTTGGATCACAAAGTGCTGGGATTACAGGTATGAGCCACCACACCCAGCCAAGGAGCATACTTTATTTTTCTTCTTAGCCCTTTCACTATTGATATTATGTGTCTTTTATCACCTACTCTATTATAGCTCCATGAATGTGGAGTGTCTTCTATTCACTGTGACTAGAAGAGTTCTTATTCATGGTAGGCATGCAATGAGTTGTTTTTTTTTTTTGTCAAATCACATACACTTTTATCATTTGAACCTCACAAGCACTCTGCATGGTAAGTGGGTATAGCCTCAGGTTGTGGGGGAACGGGTGCCTAACCCATTCAAGTATGAACATGAGTAGTAACATCGATGGAACTTGCTTTGTGCCCTGGAAAATGACTTTGAATTAATACCTGGGTTTGAACTCTAAAGTTCTGTACTGTATACCATGGAAGAGATAACTGTAAGCAGACATAATTTTAGAACAAATGTGCTATTTGATTCTTTATCAGTAGAGATTAAATTTGGCTGTTTGTAATAGAAAACCCAAACAGCAGTGTCTCGAGTCAGGTAGAGGATTATTTTTCTTAAATAAAATGCAAAGTCTGAAAGAATGATATACAAGGAAGGTATAGAGGCTCAAGGAGAGCATATTTCTTAAATCTTTGCAGTTTCTCTTGGCCTTACCCCTGTGGTCAAATGCAAGTGGCTGCTGCAACACTTGCCATTATTTGTGCAGTTTAGGATGCATGAAGGAGAAAGAACAAAGAACACCAAGGGCCACAAAGGCCGTCAGCTGAGTCTGCCCCCTCCCTCTTTGAGGATTGTTTCTTTTTCCTGCTTCCAAACATCTGCTTATGTCTCCTTGGGCAGAACAGTGAGACATGGATACCTCTATCTAGAAAGGTGGCTGGGAAATTCAGTATTTATTAGCTGGGCAACTTTGGCCTCATGCCTCAATAAAATGAAAGTTGTATCACTGAGGAACAATGAGAGAATAATTGGATGTTGAACAAACATCTAGCAGCCTTACAATAATCATCCATTAAAGAACTTCAGCATAGTCCCATGGAATCCCTTAAAGAACATTACATTTTGGTGGCTCTTCTGATGAATTAGTTGTAGAATGCTCTGAAGTGGCTGTATGAGTTTACCTTTTGATGGGGATATTAAAAAGTATTATACCCCGAAATGCTGAGTGCTACATAGAAGGAGTCTTAGAGGCTGGGCATGGTGGCTTATGCCTGTAGTCCCAGCACTTTGGGAGGCCAAGGTGGCAGGATTGCTTGAAGCTAGGAGTTTGAGAACAGTTTGGGCAATGAAGTGAGACTCCATCTCTATATACATTAAAAAAAAGCTGGGCACAGTGGTGTGTATGTGAAATCCCAGCTACTGGCGAGGCTGAGGCTGGAAGAATACTTGAGCTGAGGATGTTGACGATACAGTGAACTATGATTGTACCACTGCACTTCAGCCTGTGTGACAAAGTGAGAATTTGTCTAAAAAACAAGAGAAAAGAAAAGAAAAAAGGAGTCTTGGACTTGGGAGTTAGAAGGCATGGGTTCAAACTTTGTCTTCATCATGGCTCATTATGAGCCACTTTGAGGTTCCATTCAATTGTGTGTATAAAGGAGATATGATAAACTGATTTTAAAATTTATATGCAAGTACAAGTGATTAACAGTAAACAAGACACTTCTAAAGAAGCGGTACAGAGTAAAATAACTTGCTTATCGAAATTAAGAATTTATTATACAGCTCTATTTCTTTAGGTAATCTGGAATTAGGTGTGTGATCAACAAAGGAGAAAAGAAAGCCCAGAAACAGACCAATACAAAAATGGAAATTTTATTTATAACTGAGATGACACTGAAAATTGTTTATGAAAAGATGACATTTTCGATAAGTGGCACTGGAACAGTTGGTTGTGTGGTTGTGTAAATTTAAAAACTGAAATTGGAACTTTAACTCACACTATATATAGAAAACAAATCCATGTGGATTAAGATGATACAAGACAAAACTATAATGTTGAGCAGAAAGAGTAAGTTTCCAGCATGTTTCCATTTGTACAAAGTACAAAAACATGCAAAACCATATAATATATTGCTTAGCAAAACAAACATGGTTAAATGTAAATAAAACTGAGGGAAGAATAAAGAGAAAATCCAGGAAAGTATTTTTTTAGGGGAAATCAAAAGGGTCATGGAGGACTTAGATGTCCTTGTTCTTAAGTTTGGGACATCTACACAGGAGCATGTTATACTTTATACCTACATCTATTTCATAAGAATTCCTTTGTAACTACATATTACTTTAAAAAATTTTAAAAGTAGGCCAGGCATGGTGAGTCATACTTGTAATATCAGCACTTTGGGAGGCCCAGGCAGGACTCAGCACTTTGGGGGCCCAGATAGGAGAATCACTTGGGAGGCCCAGACAGGGCTCAGCACTTTGGGAGGCACAGACAGGAGAATCACTTGAGCCCAGGAATTCGAGATCAGCCTGGGCAATATGGATAAACTCCGTCTCTACAAAAAATAAAAACATTAGGTGGGTGTGGTGATGCACCCCTGTAGTCCCAGCTATGTGAGAGAGTGAGGTGGGAGGATTGTTTGAGCCTCAGAGGTCGAGTCTGCAGTGAGCTGTGGTCACATCACTGCACTCCAGCCTGGGCGACAGAGTGAAACTTTATCAATTAATCAATGTAGACAGGAAATACATCAGTCTCATTGAATTATTGTATCAAGTATGATACTACATGAAGAAACATTAAATATATGTAAATTATTTTTTATTCGCTATACTATACTTCTTTTTTTTTCTTTTTATTGCGTTTTAGGTTTTGGGGTACATGTGCAGAACATGCAAGATAGTTGCATAGGTACACACATGGCAGTGTGTTTTGCTGTCTTCCTCCCCTTCACCCACATTTGGCATTTCTCCCCAGGCTATCCCTCCCAAGCTCCCCCCGCCCACCGGTGTGCCTCCCATATTCCCCCCAATAGACCCCAGTGTGTAGTACTCCCTTCCCTGTGTCCATGTGTTCTCATTGTTCATCACTCGCCTGTGAGTGAGAATATGCGGTATTTCATTTTCTGTTCTTGTGTCAGTTTGCTGAGAATGATGTTCTTCAGATTCATCCATGTCGCTACAAAAGACACAAACTCATCATTTTTGATTGCTGCATAATATTCCATGTTGTATATGTGCCACATTTTCCCAGTCCAGTCTATCATCGATGGGCATTTGGGTTGGTTCCAGGTCTTTGCTATTGTAAACTGTGCTGCAATGAACATTCGTGTGCATGTCCTTATAGTAGAATGATTTATAGTCCTTTGGATATATACCCAGTAATGGGATTGCTGGGTCAAATGGAATTTCTATTTCTAAGTCCTTGAGGAATCGCCACACTGTCTTCCACAATGGTTGAACTAATTTGCACTCCCACCAGCAGTGTGAAAGTGTTCCTATTTCTCCACATCCTCTCCAGCATCTGTTGTCTCCAGATTTTTTAATGATCGCCATTCTAACTGGCATGAGATGGTATCTCAATGTGGTTTTGATTTGCATCTCTCTAATGACCAGTGATGAGCATTTTTTCATATGTTTGTTGGCCTCATGTATGTCTTCTTTTGTAAAGTGTCTGTTCATATCCTTTGCCCATTTTTGAATGAGCTTGTTTGTTATTTTCTTGTAATCTGTTTGAGTTCTTTGTAAATTCTGGATATCAGCCCTTTGTCAGATGGGTAAACTGCAAAAATTTTTCCCATTCTGTTGGTTGCCGATTCACTCTAATGACTGTTTCTTTTGCCATGCAGAAGCTGTGGAGTTTGATTAGGTCTCGTTTGTCTATTTTGGCTTTTGTTGCCAATGCTTTTGGTGTTTTGGTCATGAAGTCCTTGCCTACTCCTATGTCCTGAATGGTTTTGCCTATATTTTCTTCTAGGTTTTTTATGGTGCCAGGTCTTATGTTTAAGTCTTTAATCCATCTGGAGTAGTGTAAGGTGCCAGGAAGGGGTCCAGTTTCTGCTTTCTGCACATGGCTAACCAGTTTTCCCAACACCATTTATTAAACAGGGAGTCCTTTCCCCATTGCTTGTTTTTGTCAGGTTTGCCAAAGATCAGATGGTTGTAGATGTGTGGCATTGCCTCTAAGGCCTCTGTTCTGTTCCATTGGTCTATATCTCTGTTTTGGTACCAGTATCATGCTGTTTTGATTACTGTAGCATTGTAGTATAGTTTGAAGTCTGGTAGTGTGATGCCTCCCACTGTGTTCTTTTTGCTTAGAATTGACTTGGCTATGCGGGCTCTCTTTTGGTTCCATATGAAGTTCAAGGTGTTTTTTTCCAGTTTTGTGAAGAAATTCAATGGTGGCTTGATGGGGATAGCATTGATTCTGTAAATTACTTTGGGCAGTATAGCCATTTTCACGAAATTGATTCTTCCTAACTATGAACATGGAATGTTTCTCCATCTGTTTGTGTCCTCTCTTATTTCCTTGAGCAGTGGTTTGTAGTTTTTCTTGAAGAGGTCCCTTACAGTACTTGTAAGTTGTATTCCTAGTATTTTATTCTCTTTGTAGCAATTGTGAATGGCAGTTTGTTCTTGATTTGGTTCTCTTTAAGTCTGTTATTGGTGTATAGGAATGCTTGTGATTTTTGCACATTGATTTTATATCCTGAGACTTTGCTGAATTTGCTTATCAGTTTCAGGAGTTTTTGGGCTGAGGTGATGGGGTCTTCTAGGTATACTATCATGTCATCTGCAAATAGAGACAATTTGGCTTCCTCCTTTCCTATTAGAATACACTTTATTTCTTTTTCTTGCCTGATTGCTCTGGCTAGAACTTCCAGTACTATGTTGAATAGGAGTGGTGAGAGAGGGCATCCTTGTCTAGTGCCAGATTTCAAAGGGAATGCTTCCAGTTTTTGCCCATTAAGTATGATATTGGCTGTTAGTTTGTCATAAATAGCTTTTATTGTTTTGAGATATGTTCCATCAACCCCTACTGTGTTTATTGAGGGTTTTTAGCATAAAGGGCTGTTGAATTTTGTCAAAGGCCTCTGCATCAATTGAGATAATCATGTGGTTTTTGTTTTCGTTCTGTTTATGTGGTGAATTATGTTTATAGACTTGCATATGTTGAACCAGCCTTGCATCCCTGGGATGAATCCTACTTGATCATGATGGATAAGCTTTTTGATGTGCTGTTGCAATTGGCTTGCCAGTATTTTATTGAAGATTTTTGTGTCTATGTTCATCATGGATATTGGCCTGAAGTTTTCTTTTCTTGTTGAGTCTCTGCCAGGTTTTGGTATCAGGATGATGTTGGTCTCATAAAATGAATTAGGAAGGATTCCCTCTTTTTGGATTATTTAGAATAGTTTCAGAAGGAACGGTACCAACTCCTCTTTGTGTGTCTGGTAGAATTCAGCTGTGAACCCATCTGAACCTGGGCTTTTTTTGTGTGGTAGGCTCTTAATTGCTGCCTCGACTTCAGACCTTGTTATTGGTCTATTCATAGTTTCGGCTTCCACCTGGTTTAGGCTTGGGAGGACACAGGTGTCCAGGAATTTATCTATTTCTTCCAGGTTTACTAGGTTATGTGCATAGAGTTGTTTGTAGTATTCTCTGATGATGGTTTGAATTTCTGTGGAATCTGTGATGATTTCCCCTTTATCATTTTTTATTGCATCCATTTGGTTGTTCTCTCTTTTCTTTTTTATCAGTCTGGCTAGTGGTCTATTTTGTTGATCTTTTCGAAAAACCAGCTCTTGGATTTATTGATTTTTTGAAGGGTTTTTTCGTGTCTCTATCTCCTTCAGTTCTGCTCTGATCTTAGTTATTTCTTGTCTTCTGCTAGGTTTTGAGTTTCTTTGATCTTGCTCCTCTAGCTCTTTCAATTTTGACAATAGAGTGTCAATTTTGGATCTCTCCACTCTTCTCATATGGGCACTTATTGCTATATATTTTCCTCTACAGACTGCTTTAAATGTGTCCCAGAGATTCTAGTATGTTGTGTCTTTGTTCTCATTGGTTTTGAAGAACTTCTTTATTTCTGCCTTCATTTCATTGTTTATTCAATCAACATTCAAGAGCCAGTTGTTCAGTTTCCATGAAGCTGTTTGGTTCTGAGTTAGTTTTTGAATTCTGAGTTCTAACTTGATTGCACTATAGTCTGAGAGACTGTTTGTTATGATTTCAGTTGTTTTGCGTTTGCTGAGGAGTGATTTACTTCCAATTATGTGGTCAATTTTGGAGTAGGTGTGATGTGGTGCTGAGAAGAATGTATATTATGTGGATTTGGGGAGGAGAGTTCTGTGAATGTCTATCAGGTTTGCTTGTTTCAGGTCTGAGTTCAAGCCCTGGATATCCTTGTTAATTTTCTGTCTGGTTGATCTGTCTAATATTGACCGTGGAGTGTTAAAGTCTCCCACTATTATTGTGTGGGAGTCTAAGTCTCTTTGCAAGTCATGAAGAACTTGCCTTATATATCTGGGTGCTCCTGCATTGGGTTCATATATATTTAGGATCGTTAGCTCTTCTTATTGTATCGATCCTTTTACCATTATGTAATGTCCTTCTTTGTCTCTTTTGATCTTTGTTGCTTTAAAGTCTATTTTATCAGAGACAAGAATTGCAACTTCTGCTTTTTTTTTTGCTCTCCATTTGCTTGGTAAATCTTCCTCCATCCCTTTATTTTGAGCCTTTGTGTATCCTTGCATGTCAGATGGATTTCTTGGATACAGCATACCAATGGGTTTTGGTTATTTATCCAATTTGCCAGTCTGTGTCTTTTGATTGGTGCCTTTAGCCCATTTACATTTAGGGTTAATATTGTTATGTGTGAATTTGATACTGCCATTTTGATGTGAGCTGGCTGTTTTGCCTGTTACTTGATGCAGATTTTTCATTTTGTTGATGCTCTTTAGCATTTGGTACATTTTTGGAATGGCTGGTACTGGTTGTTCCTTTCTATGTGTAGTGCCTCTTTTTTTTTTGAGATGGAGTTCCGCTCTCATTACCCAGGCTGGAGTGCAATGGCATGATCTCGGCTCACCGCAACCTCCGCCTCTCAGGTTCAGGCAATTCTCCTGCCTCAGCCTCCTGAGTAGCTGGGATTACAGGCACGTGCCACCGTGCCCAGCTAATTTTTTGTATTTTTAGTAGAGATGGGGTTTCACCATGTTGATCAGGATGGTCTCGATCCCTTGACCTCATGATCCACCCGCCTCAGCCTCCCAAAGTGCTGGGATTACAGGCTTGAGCCACCGTGCCCAGCCGTGTAGTGCCTCTTTCAGGAGCTCTTGTAAAGCAGGCCTGGCGGTGACAAAATCTCTGAGTACTTGCTTGTTTGCAAAGGATTTTATTTTTCCTTCACTTATGAAGCTTAGTTTGGCTGGATATGAAATTCTGGGTTGAAAGTTCTTTTCTTTAAGGATGTTGAATATTGGCCTGCACTCTCTTCTGGCTTGCAGAGTTTCTGCTGAGAGATCTGCTGTGAGTCTGATGGGCTTCCCTTTGTGGGTGACCCAACCTTTCTCTCTGGCTGCCCTTAGCATTCTCTCCTTCATTTCAACCCTGGTGAATCTGACAATTATGATCCTTGGGGTTGCTCTTCTTGCTGAATATCTTTGTGGTGTTCTCTGTATTTTCTGGACTTGAATATTGGCCTGCCTTGCTAGGTTGGAGAAATTTTCCTGGATAATCTCCTGAAGAGTATTTTCCAGCTTGGATTCATTGTCTTCGTCACATTCAGGTACACCTATCAAATGTAGATTAGGTCTCTTCACATAGTCCCACATTTCTTGGAGACTTTATTCATTCCTTTTTGCACTTTTTTCTCTAATCTTGCCTTCTCATTTTATTTCATTGAGTTGGTCTTTGACTTCTGATATCCTTTCTTCTGCTTGGTCAATTTGGCTGTTGAAACTTGTGTATGCTTCATGAAGTTCTTGTGTTGTGTTTTTCAGCTCCTTCAATTCATTCATATTCCTCTCTAAGTTGTCCATTCTTGTTATCATTTTCTCAAATCTTTTTTCAAGGTTCTTAGTTTCTTTGCATTGATTTAAAACATGTTCTTTTAGCTCATGGAAGTTTCTGATTACCCACCTTCTGAAGTCTGATTCCGTCATTTCATCACACTCATTTTCCGTCCACCTTCGTTTTCTTGCTGGTGAGGAGTTTTTGTCTTTTGTAGGAGGCAAGGTGTTCTGGTTTTGGGTGTTTTCCTCCTTTTTGTGCTGGTTTCTTCCCATCTTTGTGGATTTATCCACCTGTTGTCTGAGTAGTTGCTGACTTTTCGATTGGGTTTCTGAGTGGACGCCCAGCTTGTTCATGATGAAGTATTTCTGTTTCTTAGTTTTCCTTCTAACAGTCTAGCCCCTCTGCTGTAAGACTGCTGAGGTTCACTCCAGGCCCTGCTTGTTTGGGGTACACCTGTAGCAGCTGTGGAACAGTGAGGGATGCTACCAGTTTCTTTGTCTGCAATCTTTGTCCCAGAACGATGCCCACCAAATGTCAGTCTGATCTGTCCTTTTTGAGGTGACTCTTTGGATATACAGGGGTCAGGGAGCTGCTTGAGGAGGTGGTCTGTACTTTCTGGGAGCTCAAGTGCTGAACCGTGAGCTCTGTTGTTCATTCAGGGCTGCTAGGCAGGTACTTTTAAGTCTGCTACAGCAGAACTCATAAAACCCCTTTGTTCCCTCAGATACTCTGTCTCAGGGAGTTAGGGCTTTATTTATGAGTATCTGTTGCACTGTCCTGCCCAGCTAGGAGGCAGTCTAGTCACTATTTGCCTGCTGAGGCTCTGCCCTGCTGCCGTGGGGTCCGCTCTGTTGCTGTGGGCTCTTCCCTGCTGCTGTGGGCTCTGCCCTGTTCCCGTGGGCTCCACCCTGCTGCCGAGTGTAATTCCCTGTAGTCCTGTTTATATGGGTGTGGTTAGAACTGCTGTGGTAGTTGTGGCCTGCCTCTGTATTGGCGGACTCTCTCTGTTATGGTGGGTTGCCTCGGCAATGGCGGGCTGCGTCAGCAATGGGAGAGTACCTCAGTACGGGCGGAATGCCTCAGTCATGGCGGACGCCCCTCTTCCACCAAGCTGCACCATCCTGGGTTCAGCTGTGCCTGCCGTGAAACTGTCAACCCTGAGCATTTTGAATCATCATTTTGTCCCTGTGGGGTGGGACCTGCCCAAGCCTGATCACGTGGCTCCCTGCCTCAGCGCCCCCCCCATTTTTTTTTAAGTTGAACGGTTGACTCTCTCCCAGGTTTTTCAGTCACCTGCTGAAAGGGCACCAGGATCTGTGTGATTTCTCATGCAGCGACCCACTCCGCCGGCTCAAACGTTGCTTCCCGGGAACCTCCTGGCCTGGCTCACTGTCCAAGTCACATTTATTCAGATGAATATGCTAATCTGCCCTCCCAAATCTCAAATTGCCGGTTTAACAGGGCACCCAGACCAGAGCAGTTTGTGCGGAGTGCCGCTGCGCTGCGGTGCCAAAACAGCTGTGCTGGCATCCCGTGTCTCTCCTACACCTGGGAATTTCCCCGTTCTGTGGGCAACAAAGATTTGTCTAATAATGCAGCATGCACTCACCCTCTGTGCCTTCACTGAGAGCTGCAATCCTGAGTTGCTCCTACAGTGCCATCTTCCCCTGCTCCTATACTTCTTGAAGACACAATTATTTCTAATTCATCTTTATATCCTTAGCACAGCATCTGAAATACAGTATGTACTTAATGGTTTTCTGAAAGAATAAATGAATGAGAAAGCAATTTTGATGTTAACATATAGTAATACAGGGTTTTAAAATGTGATTTTAGTAGAACTAATAGAACTATCTTATTCTATTATTAGAACTAGATATTATAAGGACTAAATATGATATTATTAGAAGGTATATTAATATAGGGTTTTAAAATGTGATATTATTAGAACATCTTTAAAATGTGATTTATTAGAACCAGTTCCTTTTAGTATTTACTGACAAACATATTACTCTACGCATTTACTCATTTGTTAATTTATTTATTCTTTCAACATTTATTAAAGCCTGCAATGTTCCAGATACTATGCTACTTACTGGGGGAACTGAGATGAACTATATACATGGTTCCTATTCTCATGGGCTCACAGTCTGTGGAAGATACAAACAGGAACCCAAGTAATTGATAATAATAGTTTCTTCTTTAGACCATTTCTTAGTGTAATAAGACTATGTCTATGTATCTTGTTGACTTTTTATTTTCTTTAGATAATGAGGACATTTTCAAAGTTTGCCTTAATGAGTGGATAGTAACTCACTCAGCTCTATTCCACAAGCATTCCAGGGAAATGAGATTTTAATGTCTCACATGAACTAGAGGTTGGAGAATAGGCATGTTCTTGCCTTTGAATTGAGTTTAGTTCAGACTGGAAACAGGCATGAATAGGAACGGGATCTACTTAATCAACACCTGTGATGAAACTGGCCCTACTCAGGGAGATGTGCTTTAAGTGCAGAGAGTTTTCATTTGATAGATGTCAGCCTCTGGCTAGCAACATAATAGCAAGTGCCAACATGGGACTTGATAGTCCTGGGGAATATGAATGCAGCAAAGTTGAAGTCCATAATGAAGAGTAAAGAAGATTGGAACTTCATGTGGGTTGACACTAAGGTGATTATATTAAACAAGATGGAAAAGCATTGGGACAAGATTTTCCAAATCATATTCCTTGGAATGTCTTTCCTTCAAAGATGTTTTATAAGAAAAGGGACCTAAGTATGTTTGAGAAATGTTGATTCCATTTTTTTTGTAGATTCATAATGAAGAGTATTGTATAAAAAAGGCACCCATAAAACCCATTTAACTTTGTTTAGAAAGTTGACAAAATAATTGAAGAAGCTGCTCAATTTTTGATGCTTTAGCTATTTCTATTTTTATTTTATTTTTGGGACAAGGTCTTGCTGTATCACCCAGGCTGGAGTGCAGTGGTGCAGTCATGGCTCACTGCAGCCTTGACCTCTCGGCCACAAGTGATCTTCCCACCTCAGCCTTCCGAGTAGCTGGGACTATAGGCGTGTACCGCCACACTCGGCTGATTTTTAAATCTGTTTTGTAGAGACAGGATTTCACCACATTGCTCAGGCTGGTCTTGAACTCCTGAGCTCAAGTGATCCACCTGCTTTGGTATCTCAAATTGCTGAGATTACAGGCGTGAGACACTGTACCTGGCTTCTATTTTCAATTATGCCTTATTTGCCCAACAAACATTTCTTGAGTGCCTATAGTAAGGTAATGGAGCAATTGGCTATTAAGTTGTTAGTGATGTGGGGGAAGGTGAAGGAATTTTTACAGGAAAAAACTATTGAACTAAGTTATTGTCTCTAGAGTCACAGCAGTAAGTACATACAGCTGACTTAAATGAAAAGGTCTTGAATGTCTGATAGAGAAACAGTGTACCACCTAGTGACAATTCCTGAAAGTGCAGTCATATGCATAGAGGGTTTTTCAATCTTTGGTCAAATGGAGATAGTGACCTTAGCACAATTTGAGATCCCTGAGAAGTAAGTAAGATTTGGGTGGGCATTAATTAAAAAAATTGTGTTGCAAAAGTAATACATATTAATTGTAGAAAATTAGAAGAGACAAATTGGAAAAAAGAAAATAAAAATAAACCAGGAAGAAAATATACACACATATACATATTTCCTATATTTTCTATGTATTGATAGGTACTATATTTTATACTATAATTTGTACTATAATAGTTATTTACCATAAATTTTCTTTCATAACTATGTTATACATAATAATCACATATATCTATGTCAATGAATATAAATCTATATACTATTCTGTATTAATTATTGTATAATATTTCATTATGTGGGCACATCATAGTTAACATTTTCCTACTGGTAAATATTTGGGTTGTTTAAGAATTTTCATTATAAATATCATTGCAATGAATGTCCTTTGTATTCTTACTTATATTTTCAAAACGAATTCTTAGAAGGAGAAATGCTAGTCCCAAGGATATATACATTTAAATTTAAAAAATTTTTTCCAAATAAGTTTATATCAATTTACACTCCCACCTGAGTGGTTTTATGTGCCTTTCTCCTTATAAGCTACACCCACTGAATAGTATTCATAAAACAAAATGAAGAAATGCAAATTCTTTGTTGAAGGAATGCGAATGCAAGTATCTCGTTGTTCATATTTGCATTTCTTTGGTTAATTACTGAGTTGGAACCTTCTTTCTATGTGCTTGCTACTGGCCATTTGTTTTTTCTTTTATGACTTGCTTATTCCTGCTGGAAATAAGCTTTTTTTCCTAATGGGATTTTGGTGTTATTACTGGTTTAAAACTAATTGCTTTGTAGGAGTTTTTGTTTGTTAGTTGTTTTACCTTTTTATTTTGAACTAATTTTAGATTTACAGAAAATTTATAAAAAATAGCGTATAGAGTTCTTGTATGTCCCTTAGCCAGCTTCCTCCAATGTGTTAATCTTATGCAACCACAAAACAATTAACAAAACCAGGAAATTAACATTGGTACAATACTACTAAATAACAAACCTTTTTCAAATGTCATGAGGTTTTTCACTAATTTCTTTTTTTCTGTTTCAGGATCCAATCCAGGATCCCCCGAAGCATTATTTAGTGGCTATTTCTTCTTTATCTTCATTTTCTCACTGTTGTTCAATTTTTGTTTTTCGTGATCTTGACACTTTAAAAAGAATTGATCAGTTATCTTACAGAACGTCCCTCAATTTTGGCTTGCGTAATATTTTCTCATAATTGAAATGAGGCCACACACTTTGGGCAAGAAAACTGCAGAAGTGATATTCTGCCATTCATAGTGTATCCTATCAAGGGGTTTATGGTATTAATATATCTTATTACTGGTGATGTTATTACTTGGTATCTGTTGGGTTTCTTTACTGTAAAATTTATATTTATCTTTTTTGTTAATATGTGTTCTAAGGGGAGATACTTTGAGACTAGGCAGTTTCTCCTCAGTTAATTAAGTTTTAGCTTCAAATTGAGTAAATTGAAACTGGAAAATGTATATGATTAATTATAGGTGAGGTTGTTGTAAGACAGACATTTAGGATAAGTTACTGGGCTGATTGTCAAACACAAGTATTTGGCTCTACATTAAAAAAAAATTAGTGAGTAGGTCTGGTGCAGTGGCTCACGCCTGTAATCCTAGCACTTTGGGAGGCTGAGGTGGGAGGATTGCTTGAGGTCAGGACTTAGAGACCAGCTTGGCCAACACAGTGAAATTCCATCTCTACTAAAAATACAAAAATTAGCTGGGTGTGGTGGTGCACGCTTGTAATCCTAGCTACTCAGGAGGCTGAGGCAGGAGAATCACTTAAACCCAGAGGTGGGGAGGCAGAGGCTGCAGTGAGCAGAGATTGTGCCACTGCATTCCAGCCTGGGTGACAGGGTGAGACTCTGTCTTAAAAAGAAAAAAAATTAGTGAATAAATGTATATTAATGTTTTCAAGTAAAATGAAATACAGTAATTATTATATTTTAAAGGTTTTATACTTTGACCTCTTCCATTAACAACCTAATAGTGGACCCGATGGCATTTTATTAAAAGGCTCCTACTATATTTGAAATTCTATTTAATGTTGCTTGTTTAAAACATGAAATCTATGGAAGATCGTTTGAAAAAATATTAAATGCTGAAAGAATTGTGACTTTCTGTTTATTTGTAAACAGATCAATTAAAATCTTATGAGTGTTGTCATTGCAATATTCTCTTTTTCACATCTCCTATCCCTGAAGAGAAGCAATAACTTCAGAGAAATAGTTCAGTTGTCCAGGAAAAACCTACACTGTGCCTGAGTTCTAAGTTTGCCTCTTCATAGTCATATGACCTTGGGCAAATCAGGTCACTTCTTAAGTCTCAGATGCTCTTGTCTCACAGGGCAAGTTCAACAGACAGAACCCTGGCAAGGGAGGTTTGTGAACTACAAAACAATGAACACATACAGGGATTATTAATACTATATTATATTTTATTAGCTCTTAAGACCGTTCTCAGATGTGTAAGTGTTGGATTACTGTGATATCAATTTTGTTTCTAGGGGATAAAGGATTATTACAAAGTATAGGTCATGTACTATAATATATTTTGTTTTTGTAATATACAGTATTGCATTTGATTCATTTCTGTATTATTTTCCTGGTACAACTTCTTACTACACTTTGAAAAACAAGGAATGAGCTGCTTATCTAGTAAAGATTTATAGCATAGGGATCCTATAGTCTTGGGAAGATGTCATTGGCAGTGCAAATAGCAAGGTTAACATGGTTGTTTACGAAATAAATACAAACTTCAGTTAGTATTTCATCTTGAAAACCAGTTTAAGTGCTCTTTAGATAACCTCTTATAATTGAAGTTCTTTTATAAGGTTGGCCTTTATATTGAGTTTTGTCAAATTCAAGGTCAGGGAGAAATTCTAACTTTAATCGGTTCAAAATTGTGGCTATTTTCTTCTCATAAAATGGACTAGCTGTTGCTTGCCTTTCTATCATCTTCCATTTTCTTCTTATATCTTATATATGTAGTTTTTTTTTTTTAAAAAATAATTCATTAAGTTGAATTAGTCACAGTGGAAAAGAAGTTCTTGCCTTTTGGTTTAGTGAATGCCTTCTGACTTATTACATCCACAGTCAAAAGCAGTTCATTCTGATTTGATAAATGCATTGAAAGCATCTGAAATTGTTTCATCCTTTTTCTTTCTTCCCTTTTCATCTTTTGGAGCAATCAAATGAAATATCCTCTAGCTTTCCTAATCGAGGCTGTCTGCTCTGCCCTGGTGTTAAAAATGCATGTTTCAATAAGAGTTCTTGTGTTGCAATAAGTTCTTCAGTCTTTTAAAAGTATTTTATACCAAAGTTTTAAAAGAGAACATCCTAAATCAATTTCCAGCACATTTTCAAGTTGTGCATTTATTATTAAATTGATATGTATATTTTATATACATATATGTATTATATTGTATAGTGTACATAATAGAGTAAGAGAAATAAATGTTATTTATTGGTAGTTCTGTTAAGTAGGGCATAGACCATGATAACTTCTGTTCTTGCTTTTTTCTGTTCATGATTTTAATGCTATTACATATTCATGGACTCATGATCTAAAATATCATTTAACTTTTAAGAAGCCTCATGCCTGGACATTAACAGCATAAAAGCAATAACTTGATATTACTTAATAGATCATTTGTTAACAATTAATTTGAAGGACATGTATATTTAGGGTTAACTTTTTTTGTTTTAAGATAGGGTCACACTCTGTCACCCAGACTGGAGTGCAGTGGTGCAATCACAGCTACCCCAGCCTCCCGAATAGCTGGGACCACAGGCAAGTGCCACCACACACACACTAATTTTTCATATTTTTAGTAGAGACAGCATTTCCCTATATTGCCCAGGCTGTAGGGTTAACATTTGACATATAATTTTTATTTTAAAATTTATTTTATTTAAATTTTTTATTTTTTAAGATGAAGTTTCACTCTGTCACCCAGGCTGGAGTGTAGTGGTGTAATCCTGGCTCACTGCAGCCTCCTCCTCCCCGTTTGAAGCGATTCTTCTGCCTCAGCCTCCTGAGTAGCTGGGACTACAGGTGCCTGCCACCAGGCCTAGCTGATTTTTTATTTTTATCTTTTTATTTTTAGTAGAGATGGGGTTTTGCCTTGCTTGCCAGGCTGGTCTTGAACTCCTGACCTCAGGTGATCCGCCTGCCTCGGCCTCCCAAAGTGCTGGGATTACAGGCATGAGTCACCACACCCAGCCTGACGTAGGATTTTTAATTTGGGAAACCGTACTTCCTGTATAACTTCAATATAAAATGCCCTTATTGTCATAATTTTTGTTTTGTTCTGAACAAACTTTAAATTCACTTTTGCAGTGATTTTTCTCTTTTGACTCAAAAAACTTTTCTATCATAATATCATAGTGATCTCTTCTGTGATACCTTTTTAAAATAGTATGCAGTTACTAAAAGGGGACAATCGCGTTGCTGAAATATATATGATAATACAAAATACCACTTGGGCCCCCAGATAACTTGCTGAGGATATGATGCCGATAAAATAAATGTAGTAGTTTTGCAATTGTTAGCATGCTTAACAAAAATGAGAAAGAGCTGGTATAACGGTGTGGCAGTACTGTGAGAAGACATGCACCGGTCATCTGATAGTGGTGTGATGGACAGCTAGTAGGAGCTGAAATATCGTCCAGGCTACCTAGACCACCACTAACATAACTAAATGCTGAAATTATAGGGGTTCCTGAATCTTAGTCAGAGCTTTTTATTGAAATTTCTGTTAAGGAATCAGCAGGAAGGAATATCCTAGCTTGGATTCAATTCGTGAGATTAATTTCAACAGAACGTGTTGAGGATTTTCTATATCTATTCCTACTTGTACACAAAAAGAGTAATTACTTATCTATTACTAATTACTTTAATGTTTTTTAAAATTTAAAATTCAAGTTAGCTGGATACAAAATATTTTAAAGATTCTTTAAATTTTGGAGTTGATAAAATATTCTGCCATGCTCAACCACTTATTACTTGGATTTATGATTCAATATAAATTTATATTATTAAAGCTTTTTAACTGACTCATTAAATGTAGCATCAGCTATGTGTCAGGTGCTATGCTAGGTACTGCTGATACAGAGATGGATAAGACTGTATTGGTTAGGGTTCTCTAAAGGGACAGAACTATCTATCTATCGTCTATATCTATCTATCTATCTATCTATCTATCTATCTATCTATCTATCTATCATCTGTCTATCTGCCTATCTATCTCCCTATCTATCTATGTATCGATCTATCATCTATCTTTCTGAAGAGAGATCTGTCCCTTTAGAGAACCCTGACCAGAGGTATATATATAGGAGTTTATTAAGTAGTATTAACTGCAACCATCACAAGGTCCCACAATCCCACAATATGCCATCTCCAAGCTGAAGCGCAATGAAGCCACTCCAAGTCCCAAAGCTGAAGAACTTGGAGTCTGATGTTTAAGGGCAGGATGCATTCAGTACAGGAGAAAGATGTAGGCTGGGAGGCTAAGCCAGTCTAAGCGTTTCATGTTCTTCTGCCTGCTTTATATTTGCTGGCAGCTGATTAGATGGTGCCTACCCAGATTAAGTGTGGGTCTGACCTTCCTCAGCTCACTGACTCAAATGTTAATCTCCTTTGGCAACACCCTCACAGACACACCAAGGATCAATACTTTGCATCTTTCAATCCAATCAAGTTGACAGTATTAACCATCACTACCTCGTTGGTGTGTTGGTTCTTGTCGTTAAGAAATATGTTGCTTATGGGGTGGGGTAGGATGAAATTTTCATCTTATTCAGAAATGCAAATGTGATGGAACATCTCCACATCTGTATAATGTAAATCCTTTGTTATATGGCTTTGAAACAACCAGAACATAGATAAGAGACTCCTATTAAGCAATAAAGCCTGTGGTTGCAAAAATGTAATATGGTCAAAGTAATCTGTTACAGTGATACCCTAAAATCCCACAAGATGGGGATATTTCCTGCATTTCAAAAGGAAATAGTGACTCATACTATCGTATGAGGAATTGAAGAACAAAGAACCCTCTTCCACTGGTTTTATGAGGCCCCTTCATCCCTAGTTTAGTATGTGAAATATTTTGTGAAGGGCTAAGAAAAGAGCACCAAGAAAGATATCTATCTTTTCCATTGATCTTAATATTCTATTATCTGCGTTTCTCTTGTTTGTGTTGTACATTGCAGCTCATTGCAACCTCTGTCTCCCAGGTTCAAGCAATTCTCCTCCCTCAGTTTCCCAAAGCTGGGACTACAGGCATGCAGCCATGCCCAGCTAATTTTTTTTGCATTTTAGTAGAGACAGGGTTTTACCTGTTGCCCAGGCTGGTCTCAAACTCCTGAGCTCAGGCAATCCACCTGCCTCAGCCTCTCAAAGTGCTAGGATTACAGGAGTAAGCCATTGTGCCCCGCTGGCAAGCACATATAATCTTGGTGTATTTGTCTATTTTCCCACGTTTCATTCTTGGTTTAGGCAGGGTGGCTGGCCTGGTTAGGGAGTGGGTTTTGGAGCCTAGTTAGGGCATAGGTTCAAATGATGGTTTTGCCTCTTATAGTGTGATCCTGGCCTTGGACTTCAGCTTAATCACAAGCAAATTGAGGTATTAATACCTACTTTACTGTGTTTGAGAATTAAGTGAGATAAAGTATGTGAAGCATCTGTCCATGAAAAATACTCAAACACCGTTTTTCCCCCTTAGAAGAAGAATTTAAACATTTGAGCTTTAAAAACTTTCTGCTAGATTCTAGAATAGTAGTTGTATACAAGTAAACAAGAGAGAGTTAAGTGGTTATAAATGACTTATCTATATGTATTCTGAATAATTGGGTCAATGGAACTTGAAAGAAAGTGAGATTTTTCCACATATAATACTAAGTTGGTTGGTGACAAATGAACTATGTATATTTAGATTAAGTTTTGTGTATTTAGGGATGGTAGCTGGAGATGATGTTTCTTACACTAAATGGTGACAACCAAGTTAAGTATAACTGTGTATGTGAAATAGTTAGTGAAGGGCTAGGAAAAGAGTCCATGGGCCCTGGAGTCTGGCAGATTTGAATTATAATAATTTCTTTGTTTCTTTATCAGCTTTGTGACCCTGGCAACTTACTTAACTCCTTTTTTTTGTGACTCCATTATTTATAAAATTGGACTGATAATTAAATACCTTCCTGATTGGATGGCTGTCAAGAATCGAAGAGGTAATACTAGTAAAACATTTAACAATGTCCAGCTCATGGTATGTGCTCAGCAAAGAGTTGACATTATTATTATTATTATTTAAAAGTTGTTCTGTGCTCCTTTTTTGGTTGATAGACCATAGGCTGCCTAACTTTTAGTGTTCCCTCTATTGTTTGTATTACTTTTGTAAGTGCCAAAAGTATCTTAGAGGTTTCTATTTCTTAATTATGAACAAAATAGAATCCTTCTGACAATGGTCATTTGTGTGAAGAAGATGAACTGATTTTACACGATATGCTTTTCAGCTTTTGTCCTCAAATTATGATACAATGGAGTGATGTGACACTGTAGGTAAAGCATACATAATACAAGGATGTGGCTAAAATACTTTAGATATATTTTATTGTGTTTTCATCAGCCTGAAGGAGCAGCTGGTTTTAAAATGAGAGAACTTGCAATTGCAGTTGGGGTTCAGAGAATATATTTTAAGAATGCCTTTTAATGAGCTTGTTTTATTTGTTTATTTGGTCAAAATATGAATTATGCAATTATGGTTTTGCTTGGATGGTAAAATTAAAGATCTCATTAACTACATGACACAGTTGACAATAATAAGGCCTTTTGTTGTAGAATACCTTATATTTTATAAAGTAGATTTACATTTGTTATCTCTTCTAATTTTTATTTTTTGTGGATACATAGTAGGTATATATATGTATGGGGTACATGAGTTATTTTGATACAGACATGCAATGTGTTACAATCACATCACAGTAAATGAGTTATCCATCACCTTAAGCATTTATCCTTTGTGTTAACAACAATACAATTAGACTCTTTTAGTTATGTTAAAATGTACAATTAAATTATTACTGACAATAGTTACCATGTTGTGCTATCAAATACTAGTTCTTATTCATTCTTTCTATTTTTGTACTCATTAACCATCTCCATTTAAGTACTTATTTCACTTAACATAATGATCTTCAGTTCCATCCATATTGTTGCAAATGATAGGAACTCATTCTTTTTCATGGCTGAATAGTATTCCACTGTGTATATGTGCCACATTTTGTTTGTTCACTCATTTGTTGATGGACAATTAGCTTGCTTCCAAATTTTGGCTGATATGAGTAGTGCTTCAATAAATGTGGGAGTGCTGATATCTCTTTCATATACTGATTTTCTTTCTTTTGGATGTATACCTACCAGTAGGATTGCTGGATTATATAGTAGCCTATTTTCAGTTTTCTGAGGAACCTCCAAACTGTTCATTATAGTGGTTGTATTAATTTACAATCCCAACAAGAGTGTACAAGGGTTTCCTTTTATCCATATCCTTTTTTTTTTTTGAAAAAAAGGAAAGAAGGAGAGGAAAAGAGAGGAAGAAAAAGAGGGAGAGAGAACAGGAATACTGCTTTATTCTATGAATGGGTATTAATAATGGTCGATCAATATTTTGTGTATTTAAAGTGGAGAGCTCTATAAGTACTTATTAAGTTTACTTGTTCCTGATCTGAGTTCAAGTTCTGGATATCCTTATTAATTTTCTGTCTCGTTGAGTTATCCATATCCTTGCCAGCATTCATTATTGCTACACTTTTGCATATACACAGTTTTAACTGTGGTGAAATGATATCTCATTGTAGTTTTGATTTGCATTTCTCTGATGATCAGTGACACTGATCACCTTTTCACAAACCTGTTTGCCAATTTTTTCTTCTCTTGAGAAATGCCTATTCAGATCCTGTGCATTTTTTAAATTGAATTATTCAATTTTTCCCTATAGAGTTATATGAGCTCCTTATATACTCTGGTTATTAATCCCTTGTTGAATGAGCAGTTTGCAAATATTTTTTTCCATTCTGTGGGTTGTCTTTTCACTTTGCTGATTGTTTCCTTTGTTGTGCAGTAGTTTTCTAACTTGGTGTGATCCCATGTGTTTATTTTTGCTTTGGTGGCCTGTGCTTGTGGGATATTACTCAAGAAATCTTTGCTCACTGTACTGTCCTAGAGAGTTTCCCAATGTTTTCTTTCTTTTCTTTTTTTTGAGATGGAGTCTCACTTTGTCACCCAGGCTGTTGTGCAATGGCTCAATCTTGGCTCACTGCAGTCTCCAACTCTTGGGTTCAAGTGATTCTCCTGCCTCAGCCCCCTGAGTAGCTGGGACTATAGGCACCACCACCAGACATGGCTAATTTTTGTATTTTTAATAGAAATGGAGTTTCACCATGTTGGCCAGGTGGGTCTCGAACTCCTGACTGACAGGTGATCTACCCACCTTTGCCTTTCAAAGTACTGGGATTACAGGTGTGAGCCACTGCACCTGGCCTCCCCAATGTTTTCTTGTAGTAGTTTCATAGTTTGAGGTCTCAGATTTATGTCTTTAATCCATTTAGATTTAATTTTTTATATAATGAGAGATAGGGGTCTAGTGTCATTCTTCTGCGTAAGGATATTCAGTTTCCCCAGCACTATTTGTTGAAGAGAATGTCCTTTCCCAGTGTATGTTCCTGGAAACTTTTTCAAAAATGAGTTCACTGTACACATGTGGATTTATTTTTGAGTTTTCTATTTTGTTCTGTTGGTCTATGTGTCAGTTTTTATGCCAGTACCATGCTGTTTTGGTTACCATAGCTCTGTAGTATATTTTGAAGTCAGGTAACATGATTTTTCCAGTTTTGTTCTTTTTGCTTAGAATAGCTTTGGCTATTCTGGGTCTTCTGTTGTTCCATATAAATTTTAGGATTGCTGTTTCTATTTCTTTAAAGAATGTCATTGGTATTTTGATAGGAGTTGCTTTGAATCTCTAGATTACTTTAGGTAGCATGAATATTTTAACAACATGGGTATAGAAGCAACATACCTCAACATATTAAAAGCCATATTTGACACACCCACAACTAGCACTATACCAAATGAGGAAAAACTAAAAGCCTTTTCTCTAAGATCTGGAACATGACAAGGATGACCACTGTCACCTGTTTTTCAACATAGTACTGAAGTCCTAGATAGAGCAATGAGATGAGATAAAGAAATTAAGGACATCAAAATTGGAAAGAAATAAGTCAAATTATCCTTGTTTGCAGATCATATGATCTTATATTTGGAAAAACCTAAAAACTTCACAGAAAATCTATTAGAACTTACAAACAAATTAAGTGAAGTTGCGGATACAAACTCAGTGGCACATCTATCTGCCAACAGTGAACAATCTGAAAAAGGAATCACAAAGGTAATATTTATAATAGCAACAAATACAATAAAATACCTAAGAATTAACTTAATGAAGGAAGTGAAAGATCTCTATAATGAAACTATAAAATATTGATAAAAGAAATTTAAGAGGACATAAAAATGGGACAACATTTTTCCCTATAGAGTTATAGGGAAATCCTATGTTTTTAGGGAAACATCCTATTTCCCATGTTCAGGGATTAGAAGAATCAATATTGTTAAAATATCCAAACTGCTTTTTCAGCATCAATTGAAGATGGTCACATGGTTTTTGTCTTTGGTTCTGTTGATATAATTGATGAATCACATTGATTGATTTGCATATGTTGGACCATCCTTGCATCCCTGGGATAAATCTCACTTGGTTATAATGAATGATCTTTTTAATGTGCTGTTGGATTACTTTGCTAGTATTTTGCTGAGGATTTTTGTATCAATATTCATTAGGAAAATTGTCCTGTAGTTTTCTTTTATTTGATGTGTTTTTGTCTGGTTTTAATATCAGGGTAATACTGGCTTTGTAAAATGAGTTTGGAAATATCCTCTTCTCTATTTTCTTGGAATAATTTGAGTGTGGTTGGTATTAGTTTTTTAAAGGCTCAGTAGAATTCAACAGTGAAGCCACTGGGTCTTGGACTTTTCTTTGCTGGGAGACTTTATTATGACTTCCATCTTGTTTCTTGTTATTAATTTGTTGAGGTATTGGATTTCTTCATTGTTCAATCTTTTTAAAAAATTTTGTTTTTGTTTTCTTTTTTTGAGACAGGATCTCACTCTGTTTTCTAGGCTAGAGTACAATTGTGTAATTATAGCTCCCTGTAGCCTTGTCCTCCTGGACACAAGTGGTCCTCCCACCTCAGCCTCCTGAATAGCTGGGACTACAAACACAAGCCACCATACCTGGCTAATTTTTGTATTTTTTATAGTTTGAAGTCAGGTAGCATGATGCTTTCAGCTTTGTTCTTTTTGCTTAGCACTTTCTTGGCTAAACAGGCTCTTTTTTGGTTCCATATGATTTTATTTTAGTTCTGTGAAGAATGTCAATGGTAGTTTGATGGGAATAGATTTAATTCACAAATTACTTTGGGCAGTATGGCCATTTTCATGATATTTATTCTTTCTATCAATATTTTTCCATTTGTTTGTATTCTCTTATTTCCTTGAGCAGTGGTTTTGTCAGTTCTACTTGAAGAGGTCCTTCACATCCCTTGTTACCTGTATTCCTAGGTTTTTTATTCTCTTTGTAGCAAGGAATTGTGAATGAGAATTCATTCATGACTTGGCTCTCTGCTTGTCTATTGTTGGTGTAAAGGAATGCTTGTGATTTTTGCACATTAATTTTGTATCCTGAGACTTTGCTAAAGTTACTTATCAGCTTAAGAAGTTTTTGGGCTGAGACAATGAGGTTTTCTAAATACAGAATCATGTCATCTGCAAACAGACAATTTGACTTCCTTTCTTCCTATTTGAATACCCTTTGTTTCTTTCTCTTGCCTGATTACCCTGGTCAGAACTTCCAATACTATGTTGAATATTAGCAGTGACAGAGGCAGCCTTGTCACGTGCCAGTTTTCAAATGGAATGTTTCCTGCTTTTTTTTTTTATTCATTATGATATTGGCTGTGGGTTTGTCATAAATAGTTCTTATTATTGAGATATGTTTCATCAACACCTAGTTTATTGAGAGTTTTTAACATGAAAGGATGTTAAATTTTATCAAAGGCTTTTTTTCTGCATCTATTGAGATGATCATGTGGTTTTTGTCAGTGATTCTGTTTATGTGATGGATCATGTTTGTTGATTTGTGTATGTTGAACTGGCCTTGCATCCCAGGAATGAAGTCAACTTGATCATGGTGGATAAGCTTTTTGATGTGCTGCTGGATTCGGTTTGTTTATTTTATTGAGTATTTCTGCATTGATGTTCATTAGGGATATTGGCCTGAAGTTTTCTTTTTTTGTTGTGTCTCTGCCAGCTTTTGGTATCAGGATGATGCTGGCTTCATAAAATAAGTTAGGGATAAGTCCCTCTTTTTCAATTGTTTGGGATAGTTTTAAAAGGAATGGTACCAGCTCCTCTTTGTACCTTTGGTAGAATTTGGCTGTGATTCCATCTGGTCCTGGGTTTTGTTTGGTTGGTAGGGTATTAATTACTGCCTCAATTTCAGAGCTTATTATTGGTCTATACAGGGATTCAACTTCTTCCTGGTTTAGTTGTGGGAGGGTGTATGTGCCCAGGAATTTATCCATTTCTTCTAGATTTTCTACTTTATTTGCAAAGAGGTGTTTATAGTATTCTCTGATGGTAGTTTGTATTTTTGCGGGGTCAGTGGTGATGTCTCCTTTATCATATTTTATTGTGTCTATTTGATTCTTCTCTCTTTTCTTCTTTATTAGTTTTGCTAGCAGTCTATCTATTTTGTTATTTATTTATTTATTTAAAAAACCAGCTCCCGGATTCATTGAATTTTTTTTGAAGAGCTTTTAGTATCTCTACCTCTTTCAGTTCTGCTCTTATCTTAGTTATTTCTTGTCTTCTGCTAGCTTTTGGATTTGTTTGCCCTTGTTTCTCTAGCTCTTATAATTGCAATGTTAGGGTGTTGATTTGAGATCTTTCTAGCTTTCTGATGTGGGCAGTTAGTGCTATAAGTTTCCTTCTTAACACTGCTTTAGCTGGATCCCAGAGATTCTGGTACATTGTTTCTTTTTTCTCAGTAGTTTCAAAGGACTTTTTAATTTCTGCTTTAATTTCATTGTTTACCCAGGAGTCATTCAGGAGCAGATTATTCAATTTCCATGTAGTTGTGTGGTTTTGAGTGAGTTTCTTAATTATTATTAGTAGAGATGGGGTTTCACCATATTGGCCAGTTGGGTCTTGAACTCCTGTTCTCACGTGATCTGCCTGCCTGGGATTACAGGTGTTAGCCACCATGCCCAGCCCTGTTATTGTTTCTTTGAATAAACGTTCCACCCCTATTTCTCTCTTTACGGCCAATAACTCTTAGATTTATCCCATTGAGGCTATCCTCTAGGTCTTCAAGGCATGGTTTATTCTTTTTTATTCTTTTTTTCTTTTGTCTCTTTGAACTGTATATTTTCAAATAGCATGTGTTCAAGCTCACTAATTTTTTCTTCTCCTTGACCAGTTCTGCTATAAAGAGAATCTGATTTGTTTTTCAGTATGCCAATTACATTTTTCAACTCCAAAATTTCTGTTTGATTTTTTGAAATTATTTCAATCTCTTTGTTAAATTTATCTGATAGAATCTAAATTCCTTCTGTGTTATCTTGAATTTCTTTGAATTTCCTCAAAACAGATTTTGAATTCTTTGTCTAAACAGTCACGTATCTGTTTCTCCAGCATTGATTTTTGGTTCTTTATTTAGTTTGTTTGGTGAGGCCTTGTTTTCCTGGATAGTCTTGATGCTTGTAGATGTTAACTGGTGTCTGGGCATTGAAGAATTATGTGTTTATTGTAGTCTTTACTGTCTGGGCTTATTTGTGCCTGTTCTTCTTGGGAATGTTTTCCAGGTATTCAAAGAGACTTGGGTGTTGTAATATAATGTCTGCATTAGGGGACCCCAAGGCCAATAATACTGTAGTTCTTGCAGATTCATGATTTTGGATAAGGTCTGGAAGAATTCTCTCAATTACCAGGAAGAGACTCTTGTTATCTTCCCTTACTTTTTCCCAGAGTGTCTCTCTCTCTGTGCTGAGCCACTTGGAGCTGGGGTGGGTAGTCACAAACAGCCATGTGGCCACTGCCATTGGGACCATGCTGGGTCAGATCTTAAGCCAGCATAGTACTGGGTCTTGCCCAAGGCCCACTGTAACCATTACATGGTATCACTTATGCTTACTCAAGGTTTTAGGGCTCTACAATCAGCAGGTGGCAAAGCCAAACAGGACTGTACTGTTCCCTCCAGAGCCACGAGTTCCCCCAGGCCCTTTGTGGGCCTAGAAATGCCGTCAGGGCATTAGGCTTCTCTGTAGACCAGGACATAAAATGCCATTCAAGAGCCAATACCTGGTATTGGGGACCCTAAGAGTCTTCTTGGTGCTCTACCCCACTGTGCCTGAGTTGGTACCTAAGGTGCAAGACAAATTTCCCTTTACTTTTCTGTCTACTTTTATGAAACAGAAGGAGTCTTTCATTGTAGCCACCATAGCTGGGAATGTCCTGGGTTTCACCTGAAGCCAGTACAGTTCAGAGTCTCATCCAAGGTCTATGACCTGGGTATTGCTAATCATTCTTCAGAGTCCAAGGGCTCTGTAGTCAGCAGGTGACAAATTCTGTCAGGACTGTGTCCTTACCTTCAAGGCAGTGGGTTCCCTCTGGCCCAAAGTGTGTCTAGATATGTTCTCTGAAAGCTAGGGTCTGAAATGGGGACATCACAACTCTGTCTTGTGCCCTATTCTACTGTGGCTGAGCTGATATCTGGAATGCAAAAGTCCTCTTCACTGCTCCCTCTCCTCTATCAGTAGAAGTAAGAAGCTATTTTTATTACTGCAAGATGCACTGCCTTGGGTTGTGGGAGGGGTGGCGCAGGCTCTCCCTAAACTGCCCTGGTTGGTGTCTCACTAGTTTGTGTGACCCCCAACATTCACTGGTTCTGAGCCCAGCACAATACTAGGAGTTGCCTAGGAACTGCAGTCCTTGTGGCCAAGATTGCCTTTCAAATTTATTTGGAACCCCAGAGCAGTTTAGCCTGCGGTGGCGAGGCTTGCCAAAACTCAATTTCCAACAGCTAGGATGGGCAATTCTTCTCTTGCTAGGGTTAGTTTACGTGGTTCCTCCATTGGTGGGCATCAGCTGAGTTTAGCCTGGTTTTGCTTTCTGTCGTGACATGGCAGCACTGAGTTCAATGCAGGGTCCCACAATTACTGGGTTTTCCCTCTCCCAGATGTGTGGATTCTCTGTGCCACATGGCTGCTGCCAGGGGATGGGGAGGGGTGGCATCAGTGATTCAAGACTGTCTTTCCTACTCTCTTCAGTGCCTCTTTTAGCAATATGAAGTTAAAACCAGGTGCTGCGGTTGCTCATTTGACTTTTTGTTCTTACGAAGGTGCTTTTTTGTGTGTAGATAGTTGTTAAATTTGGTGATCCTGAGTGGGGGATGACTGGTGAAGGCTTCTGTTCAGCCTCCTGCTCTGTCCTCTTGTGATTTTTGTTTTTCGGGTCCAATATTTTATTGATCTTTTTAGCAATTTATAAGGTAAGCAGGCAGATGGTATTATATCCATTATGCAGATAAGGAAATATATATCTTTTTCCTGCCTAAAAGTCTGAAATGGCTTCTTACTGCCTAAAGTCTGAAATGGCTTCTTACTGCACCGAGGATAAAGTTCAAAACTGTCCCTCTGATATGCAAGACCCTGTATGATATGGCTTGCTCCTTAGTCTCCTGCGTCTCTACTCTTCTCTTGCTATGTAGCCTTCCTTTAGTTCTATGAATGGACTAAGCTTTTTCCCTTTTGGAGTTTTCTTTTCTTTTTTTTATTTGAGATGGCATTTCGCTCTTCGTCCCCAGGTTGGAGTGCAATAGCGCCATCTTGGCTCACTGCAACCTCCGTCTCCCAGGTTCAAGCAATTCTCCTGCCTCAGCCTCTCAGGTAGCTTGGATTACAGGTATACGCCACCATACCCCGCTAATTTTGTATTTTTAGTAGAGACGGAGTTTCTCCATATTGGTCAGGCTGGTATTGAACTCCTGACCTCAGGTTATCTGCCTGCCTCGGCCTCCCAAAGTGCTAAGATTACAGGTGTGAGCCACTGGGCCTGGCCCCTGGAGTTTTCAAGTATGAAGTTCCTTCTGTCTATAGATTTCTTCCCCACTTTTTCATCTTGCTAAGTTTCATCTGTACTTTATAGCTCAACTTAGATGCCATTTCCTCAAGAAATTTCAGGCATTCCAGACTATGTTCGGGCCTTCTGTTCTACATACTCATGACACTGTGGCTTTACTCTTCAGAACAGGTATCAAAATTGTTATACAAATAATTATTTATATAATGACTTGTTTAATGTCTGCTTTCACTGTTAGGTTCTAATCTTCATGAGGATTGGGACTGCCTGTCTTCCTTATTCTTTCTGCTCAAAGTCGACTGCAATTTCTGAAACACTCCAAGCACTGCACCATATTGTTAAATGAATAAAGTGAGTGATACAAAGTCACATAAAAAAGCTGAACTAAGAAGTCTAGATTCTTAGTTCAGTAGTTCTTCTAATACACCAAGTATATAAGGCAGCAGATTGATAATATTGATGATGTGAAGTTTTAAGAATTTGTAATTATTTCTCAGTAGAAAAATATAAAGGCTGAATGAAATAGTAGGAAATGAACTTTTATCATTTTATGAAAGAAGAAAGATATAAAATGTAACAATAATGTTGATTTTATAGAATGGGAAATATGTTTACAAAATAATAAAACAGCTGTTTAAATATTAGCTACAAAGATACAGAGTATAGGTATTTATATGGTCTAGATGAATTTTTAGTTTTAACATGAGTTTTTGAAAGACAACTTGGAAATTGAAATTGTGGATTAAACATCAGGGCAGCCATGTGAGTTTTGTTTTTCAAACTTCTAAAATCTTAGTTTATAAAAAGTCTTTGCATCCAGGTGTGGTGACATGTGCCTGTAGTCCCAGCTCCTTGGGAGGCTGAGGCAGGAGAATCAGTTGAGCCCAGGAGTTTGAGGCTATAGAGAGCTATGACTGCACCTGTGACTAGCCATTACACTTCAGCCTGGCCAACATAGTGAGACCCCAAATCTAACAAGAACCTTTGTTGTATGAAGGAAAGACATCCTACTCTAGGTACAGCTGTTACAAGTCAGATTCTCTGGGAAGAAAATTCAGAGATTAGCATGCAGAAAGTTTACTAGGGAATGTTCTTGGATCAACACCTGTAAGGGGATGAAGAATGCAGGATGATTGAGAGAGAAAATTTGAACTGTATTGTAGTCACAACAGATATCTCAGCTGACTCTCAGGAACTATGGAACTAAAATGGCCCTGGGCCAAGGGCAGTGAGGCTTTGTAGCCCTGTACTGATCAGTCATTTGATGCCAGTTGCCCTGGGAAGGGAGCATGACATTGGAAGAGGTGGATCTCATTAGCTGAGGGCAGCATCTCGAGGAATGATCAGCTGTGAACTGTCCATCATTAATACTCACAGCAGCTGGGGGAATGAGTGTTTCTGGCCTGAAGTGAAGGGGTGATCTGGATAGCACATTAAAATGTCTATTAAAGTTTACTGCTTGCGCTGCTCAGATCCATTTGCCTGGTAAAAATTCTGGGAACGGCTCCTTCAGGGTTTTGGTGGGTTTCTTTTCTGGGTGAAAACTTCTAAGAAGATTACTGGGATGTATCTCACTGCTACAGCTGGTTTTGAGACTGGACAGAATCCAGTTCATGGTGGACAGTCCTGGAAGCACAGTTATTTGCTGTTCTGTGGCCCATGCCTCCATTTCCACCAGGATGCAGTAGCATGTCAAGAGCTGTGTTTTTTTGGAAGGTACCTAATTTTCCATTGCTGGTGGTATGCCTTTGCTCTAGAATGCTAGGATTCTTATTTTGATTCCCATGTTGTGGCTTGCTATGAACTCCACAAAATTTTTTTCCCATCAAAAATACCTGTAAGTCCATGGAGTCTGTTGTGTTCTATTGCCCAAGTGGCAGGACTGTTTATATCATGACCTAGACTTGCTGCAGAACCCTTTCCAGATCTGGGATGCCTTCAAAATTGTCAGCCTTTCATGCTTTCTGGTATATAGGTTAGAGTAATATTCTCAAGGAGAGAATATGCTTCCTCCAGAACTCAGGCCTGCCAGACATTTTACTTCTTTCTTTGTGGTGTGAGGCAGGAGAGGCAATTTATTCTTTATTTTGAGAGGAGGTCCCAGAATGATCACAGATCATTAGACTCTCAGTATTTTACTGATGTTGCAGACCTTTTAATCTTTGTAGGGCTTACCTCTGCCCATCGGAGTGACACATTTGTTTTTTAACATAATATCAAGATTATATTTTCTTCATAATAAAACAAAAGATGATTCTTAGAACTGGATATCACTTGGCCCTTTGTCTTCTTATTTCCTCCCAGTTCAAAATGCTTGCATCTCTTCACAGCCAGCATTCTCTTAGGTCTGCAGTTTGTCTCAACACACTGAAGCCTCAGCACATTCTTCTTTGTTCTTTTAGCCTTTTTCTAGAAAACCAGCTTAGTCTGCCCACCATAGCCACTCTACTTCCTGCCATAATGCCACTTTTCCTGGGCATATGGAAAATCCTTGCCCTTCTTGTACTGTATCACCTTGCGGGGTTGATGTTTGTCATACTTCTTACAGAATGTTGGGTGGGTTTTAGGAATGTTTGCCATGTTTTTTTGGAGCACTATTGTCACAGAAATCCAGTGTTATGTGTTTTACTAAAGATTCCAACATACTTGCTGCTTCTTGATATGCTGGCCCGATTTACCTATTATTGACATGGCAGGCCAATGTGATGCTCTGCAACACAGCAACATGATCCGGGTCTCTTTATACCACATTATTATATAGAGTGAGAGGGTTAGCTTAGCTCTGGGCAAGGTTGTGAATGTACACTGTTGTGAGAACTATGTCTGATAGAGATGGAAAAGAAAGCATAAGCCAGATCAATGGCTGCACACCATGTGCTAGAGACTGTTAACCTCCCTTAGCACTTGGCACAGTAGCTGCCATAAGGGCTAGGGCTTGGTTGAGTTTGTGGCAGTTTACAGTTATCCTTCAGGATCTACCTGATTTCACAGGAGCCAGACTGGTAAACTGAATGGAAATTAGGTGACAACACCACCCCACACCACCCCTAAGTTCTTTAAGTCTTTAAGGTGGCACAAACATCTTTCAGTTTCTTCAAGATGCAATATTGTCTTTTTATTTATTTTCTTGGCTGGCCAAGAAACTAATGTTAAAGTTGTACCAATTACCAAAAAAGTATTTTCCAATTGGAGGACCCACTGGGAGAGTCTATGGACTCAGTGTAATGTCTGGGGACTGGACTCTTTTCTTTTTTTTTTTTTTTTAAACCTGGTCCCCAGTCTAACAGAGGGTGGTGATTGATGCTTTGAGTTCTTAAATATAAATGTCAGCATGGACCCTGGATCCAACAGTCTTCAAAATATTTGAAATTACCCTATCCCCAGTATATGGTTGCCTGAGTAAATGGCTGTAGGTAGCTTTTGGAAAGGACTGGGGAATCATTACCATGTGTACTTGCCATGGGGCTGCAGGGCCTTTCTCCTGGGGACCCTGCATCTCCTTCAGTCAGCCAGTTCTGGGCCTCAAAACTGGCTCAGGTACAGAAATGGGCAAGGGATTGTGCCTTCTTATATGCCTGCAGCCTCCTGATCCTCCATCTCTGATTTCTTGTGATTATGTGAATTGAGCAGTACCCTTGTGGCTGTCCCATCTGTCTTACCCTTAGGAATGCTATGTTTTATTAATCATCTCCATAGCTCTCTGTGAGTCAGACCCCCCAGGCTGCCATTCCAATCTTGGGTGTTCACGTTACTTCTGATGGATATGTTCTACCACCCGGTCTCCATTATTTTAGGATTTTATCATCTAGTCTGCTATCAAGGGCCACAATTTTATAATGGAATTTATTACTGTCAGCCCTGGCCAACAGAAGAGAGCCACTACTGAGCTTCTCAGTGATGCTGGTGTCCCTGTAGCCAGTGCATTTCATATTGTTTTGGTAAACAGTATCCTCTGGGACTTACAGCAGGCCAAGGCCAGCTGGTGGTTTTTCTGGTCTTACTTGGTATATGTATGCTAGTATACCCATTTTTCTAAGCCGTTTGATCCCTCTTCTACCATCTGCTATGGCAATTGGAGCATTCTTTACTAAACTTTGTTGTCTCTAAACATCAAAGGATCATCCTAGTAGTGTGCTAATATGAATTTCCAGGGTCCTTGCTAGGATGTATAATCCTAATGAGGGCTTCAAAATAAGTAGCCTTTTATTTATTCAACTTCGTGTTTTACCTCCCTTGATCCAGCACTTTCACCATCCAAGCCCATATGTACTTTCTTTCCTCCTGTTGGTACAAATTGTCTAGATTCTGCAGCTCCTTGCAGATATTGCCTCTTTCTACTCAGCAGGCCCAGCTCAACATCAACTATGTTTTATTGTGACTTAATGCTAGATAATGATTGTATAACCAGGAAGACAGGTGGGACAAATGTTCTCACAGGATCCCTGTTGTCTTGCAAGGCAGGGGCCTCTATGTCATCTTCAAGCACAGGGGAAATGCTAGAGTTTTACAGGGAGGAATAGGTTACTTTTGGAAGTCCAGAGAATTCAGGAGAGTTTGGTGATTCATGATTTTCGAAGATATGCTATTCCATATCTCAGGGTTTCATTTCTTCCAAATCAGAATCTTGGCCTTGGCATAGCAGACTTGGAGCAGCTGAGAATTCAACTCTTTCTGAGCTTTGCTACTTGTAATGTTCAGGTTCTGATCCTCAGCTTTTTGCCCCTTGACTGAAGATGAGACTATATGCTGCATTGAGGTGATCTGACTTTGATTATTAGCTTTCAGTTGCTGATTAATCACCTTCAGACTCATTATCTTTCTCCAGAAGCACCAATTGCCACAAGAAACATCCTCCACTAGCCTTACACTTGCCATCTCTCTAATATTTCTCAAGTGCAGGAGACATTACACCTCCCAGTTATTTTCTTCCAGTGGATTACCATTTCAGTTCTCCAGTGGTGGAAATGTTAACAGTAGTACCACTGACACATGTCAGGGACTATTAATGCTCCATCTACCATAAGTGAAGAGATCATCATACCAACTGGTCAGTTGGTGATTTGGTTCCATAATCCCATTTAGTAACCTTTTTTCTTGTCCTGAGATTAATGTCTATGACAGCACTGTGAGGAAGCAAGATCAGGCAGTCAGTTTGGGATCAGGGCTGGGATGGTGTATGCATGATGGGAGCATAGTTGGTTCCACAATGAGGTTTGGACTTTGTACCTATGCATAGATTGGATGCAGGATGCTTTTGTGGAGGTAGCATAACCTTAGGTGAGGTGGTATTTGGGTGATGTACTACAGCATTTAGTACGATGGCCTTTTGTTTTCTATGCAGTGTCTTTTTCTTCCCTCTTCTTAACAATTAGGATGGGTACAAGAATGAAGCAGATGACTAATAAGTTGTTGATGTGTTGACTCCCCTTTGAAAACTATCCTGAAAGGTTAAAAATATGCCTGTCTAAGTTGTTTCCTTGTAATGTAAATACCCTAAGTGCTTACGGGCAATTGGATCTGCCAATCGATTTTATAGGGTTTGCAAATGTGAGGTGCTAAAAAACTATTTGTTGCATAATTAAATGAACAAATGACCAAGTGCCTACTGTATATCTGCGGTAAATCATTCCTTTAACCACAATGATTGGTAAAGAGCTGAAATTAGATTCAGAAATCATCCAAATGGAATTATATGATCTTTAACTCTTCCTTATGCAGAATGGAAACAGAAAGATAACTGAATTCAGACTCATTAGGTCTGGATACATGTTTTGACTGTTATTTATTATTCACAGGCTGTGGGAACTTAGGCAAATTACTTAACTTCTATGACCTTTAGTTCCTTTATCTGTATGTTTAATATAATACCTGTTTTGTTTTCCTTACAGTATTCTTATGAGAATTAATGTGAAATATTAGTAGCTAAAACATTAAAAGCTACAGAACATTATACACCTATGGATGTTTATGATTATTATTACTACTACTAATATTGGTAATTCCCTTCCCTGTTGTAAGAAGCAGGAATGAGTCAGGGAACACAGAAATGGCCAAAATTTAAAGGAGAATAGGAAGCTTGCACAAATAACTTCAAACTATGAATTATAAAATATTAGCATACAAATGGATGTTCCTAGCAGATGGTTTTGGGGCCATTTGTTATGTCTTAGGTTTTGTAGTGGGAATAACATAAAAGAATGACTAAATATTTGATTATTCAGTAAAACGTATATTTGTAATATTCATCTTTATATTAAATTGAATCTCTTGCAGCATTTTCTTTTATATCTTCTTTATCATTTACAACTTCTGTTTCTCACATGCATCATATAATGAGGCTCATTGTCAAAAGTGTGTTTATCTGGTGTTGATTTTTATCAATTTCTGTTAATTGTTCAGAGATGAGTGCTCCATGGATGTGTTATGTTACATTATTTCCTTATACCATACCATTAAGATTATGGATTTGGGTATCAATGAACATAAAATACTTTCATTGAAGAAACGATTTTATATCTTCACACAAAGACCTTATGTTATGCAATAGCAAGTAATAATAAAAATCATTGTTTCAAAAATACTTTTTTTGACCCTGAAGCATGGATAGTTTTTAATTGGTATTTCACATGTTTTCTTGTGAATGTTCAAATCCAACTCATTTACACTGTTTCTTGTGTGATGGAACTATAAATAAAATTATATATATATATATATATATATATATATATATATATAAAATGTGTGTGTGTATATATATATATATATATAGTATACATTATATACTTCATGCCAAACTATTGTTATGCAGTATATGTATATATAGTGATATATACTTAAAGACATATATATATATAAATTATTCATTGCTGTGTGTCTGCATTACCGAAGGTGGAATTCTACAGTCACCTTTTTCATCCTTGCCTTTGTTTTTCCATCTTGTTTTGAGACATAGAAATCAGTTAGGAGGCTGGGTGCAGTGGCTCACGCCTGTAATCCCAGCACTTTGGGAGGCCGAGGCAGGTGAATCACGAGGTCAAGAGATCGAGACCATCCTGGTCAACATGGTGAAACCCTGTCTCTACTAAAAATACAAAACAATTAGCTGGGCATGGTGGCACATGCCTGTAATCCCACCTACTCAGGAGGCTGAGGCAGGAGAATTGCCTGAACCTAGGAGGCGGAGGTTGCGGTGAGCCGAGATCGCGCCATTGCACTCCAGTTTGGGTAACAAGAGTGAAACTCTGTCTCAAAAAAAAAAAAAAAAAGAAAAGAAATCAGTTAGGAGAACAGAGCAGTTCAGTTTGGGTTACAAGTTGACAAACTCACTTCAGCCACCAGAACACATTAGCAACATGTCTATTTTCTTGATTTGATTTCCATCAAACTAAAAGATTCCCTGAAAAAGAAATGTGTTCAGCACAACTCAGGTTCATCACCTACCATGGACACAATCACCGCAGGCTACTTAAAAACAGGAAATAAATGATCCTATCCCCAGGTTCTCAAAGCCTTGTAAATGACTAATAAATAACTACAAAGGAAGGCAGGCAATGAGAGCTTCAGGAGGGGTTTCAACTAGTTGATGGAATCAAGGTAGAAGAAGATATTTATTTATTTATGTATTTATTTTCCAAGCCAATATTTTATTAAAAAACACACAAACACATGCACAATGGTAACAGAGGTAGAGATGGAAGGGAGAGGCGAGGTCTCCTTGGGCACAGGCTGACTATATAGTGTTTCTACAGACACGCCTCGCTTCCGGAAAGTGGACGGACTGACAAGCCAGATCAGTTAGGAGGGGGCTTTGTTTCTTAAGGCTTCACTCCCCTGAGAAGCGAGACGTAGAAGGGATTTAGGCAGGAGTATTCACAAACCCCTCCAGCTGTGCTAAGTGAGGGGGGCTAGTACCTGAGGTGGTTCCAGAAGCAGGAAGGCAGAAAACAGAATTCCCTGAAAGCTGCTTTCCTCTCTCAGAAGGTAGGAATGTTCCCCCTGGAAGGCGGGAGAGTTTCCCTCCCGGAAGGCGGGAGAGTTTCCGGCCGGCTCAGGCGCTGAGGGAGCTGGCTTCCTGGGAAAGCAGGAAGAGGGGATAGGCCTTTTCTGGTGCCCACCAGCCTGGCAGGACTTTGGCACAGGAACAAAGGTCCAGAGGCCTCGCCTGGGCCCCTCCTCTCTGCAAAACTCCTGAGGGGCCGTGGGGCTGTGGCCTCGTCAGACGGCTGCATCTGTGGACTGGGTTACACACGAGACCTTGTAGGACAGTCATATGCTTGCCATTCAGAGGAAGGTGGCCACGAAACCGAAGATCGACAGGGGCCAGCTGATACAGGTGAGCAGGCGGTAGAAGCGAAAGAGGTGGACCAGGCAAAAGGCAAGGATGATTATCAAGTCGCAAATGGTGACCACTTCAAAGTAGCTGTAGGCGCTGTAGGCACTGTAGTCGTCCACAGGGAGCTCCGCACGCAGGTGAAGGCAATCAGCAGGGTGACCATCTGCGCCACTTTCAGCAGGGACCTGTGGGGTGCGGAGGGTAGCCGGAGGGCTCCAGGGGGCTCGCGCAGGGCTGGGCCGCACAGGCCCCAGGTCCCAGCGCGCTGCCGCTGCTGCATCGTGCAGAAGAGCCCGGCTCCGTGCAACATCGCTCGGTCCCACCTCGCTGGCCACCTCCCAGGCGAAGATATTAATTTATACTGTGTGGGGTAGGGGTGAGGTGTGGGAAAACCTCTTTTGGTAGAGTTTAGGATAAACCTCGACAGACATCCTTAATCATTATTGTGTCTAATGACCTGTTCCCAAAAAATGTTTGGAATGTATAAAATAAAAGAGAAAGGATTATAATTGAAACCAATTGTATCAAAATGGCTATTGAAATATAAAAAATTGTGATATAATAAGTACACTTCTTTATTAAGGCATTAAATAAAAAAATTTCATTTGCAGGTGTACTAGCTGTTGTAATTGCAAAGTAGTAATGAGCATAAATAATTCAAGCTATCTGTAATGACTATAATGTGATATAGATATATCTGTGATTTCTATTTGTGACAAAGTCTTATGTACTTCTAATATTTTTATTATTTGTTGTCTAGATTCACAATGAAAGGAAATACTACATTTCAGTTAGAAGTTAGCAAAAACAGAAATGTAATTTTTCTCCCATCCAAATTACAAATCTCTTAATTTTACCTTTGGACCCTTTGGGGTCTATGGAGTACAGGTTAAGAACCACTGCCTGGAGGATGAACAGGACATTAATAGGGAAATTGAGAAGGAGAAGCATGAGATAGGAGGAACTTCCGGTATGGTAGAACAACCTTGACTTGTTGGGGATGGGGCAGCAGAGGGCATGTTTGAGGAGTAGGCTAGAGAGGGTGTGAATGGAGTGTGTACTGTGTGGGGCAGTATGAAAAAATGATGGACGTATATGGGGCTCTCTCAGAGGCCTTGGCATGCCAGAAGGAGAAATTGCACCAGTGAAGAGCCATCAGTGATGTCTTTGAGCAGAAAACCGACATAAATATATTGTTGTTTTAGGAAAGTAATTTGCAGCATAATTGGACTTGTGTTAAAAAGGCTTGAGGCAGGAAGCCTCTTAGCAGTTTATTACATTGGTCAGGAGAAATATATTGAGAGTTTGAACTAATTCAGTAGAAGTGGAAAGAGAAGAGATAAGCAGAAGACCGTGGGTAGGCACACTGAAAGGACTTGGCAATGGGAGAATAGGGTGAGGGATGCAAAAGTGGGGAGAAAAGCTGATTCTAAGTGCTCAACTTGCCATACAGGGATGATGGTGAAGCAATGAACCAATACAGAGAACACAGCAAGAAGGGTAAATTGTGGCAGAGGAGTAGTAAATTCTTTTTGGGTACATTGAAAGTTGAGGTATTCATGAGCTATTTATGTGGAAATGTTTAGCAGGCAGTGAAAGTGAATCTAGAATCTGGACAAAAGTTCAAGAATGGAAATGCAGATTTGGTAATCATAATGAAAACAGCTGAAATCAAGGGAGTGAAAGAAATTGCCAAAGAAGGGCAAAGGTGCTGAAGATGAAACATTGTTAGACTTCTTGTCTGTGCAAAATATGTTCAAGAAGAACTGCTGAGCAATTTTGCGCATTTACTCCTTGTTTCTTTAGTTGCATAAAGTGAATAATGTGCCTATTATGTTTCTGATACTCTGCTTTTTCAGAGATCAATAACATATTGGCCTGCTTTCAAGGAATTAATATTTTGAGTAGAGAAGATGATATATGAATAAATAAATATAATTAAGCACAATAATAGAACTATGTACACAGTAGAGAATGATACAGAGAAGGGCAGGATTAACTTCAGCTGGGGTTGGGGTAAGGAAGGCCTCCTAGAGAAGGTGACAACTGATTTGGGTTTTGAGAGTTTACCAGTAGTTTGTCAAGTCAGAAAGTGTTTTAAGTAGTGATGATGAACTGTGAAAAAGACTGGTGTATCCAATGAACTGCTTTCCTTCTGTTGTTTCTTGTGACAAATCCCAAACTTGTGTTATACACGATTTAAATGTTTGCAAGACCTGAAATCCTTTCTCCCTGTTAGTAGACCCTCTCCTCATCTTAATCTTAAGCAAGACCCCTGAAATTTGGCCATGAAGCTATTTCATGCTCGATATAATGTTTTAAGTTGAAGTTTAACTTCATTTTTTTTGGTTTTGTTCTTTCAGAAATGAAGATAATCCTGTAGTCATCCTATTTTTTTTTTAAAAAGGTCTACAAAGTGTCCAGTAAATACAACATTAAAAGTAATGCTGTGTTTAATGGAACATAATTTATCCAAAGTTCTCTATGTGCCAGCCCTTTTTTGCCTCAGGACTTTTTTCATAATAATTTTTATCCTTTTATGGAAATTAGGGCTGTGTTGAGGCTCATGTTTTCAACTCCTGCATGTCAGCATTGTTCATGTTATGTCCCAGCTGGTTGAAGTTAGTTTCAGAGTAGAGCCATTAAGAAGTATTTGTTAGATAGATATGTAATTTTTAAATATGAAAAATCCCAACATCATGAAAATTAATTTTTGCTACTTTACGTCTTTATGGTATTGTCTCAAGACAGGATTTTCTACTCCACCTGTTTTTTCTGGGCCAGGGTTCTAACCATACTCTCTGGAGTTCTGGCACATATCTATCAAGGATGATAGAAGAGATGCTTAGGAAAAATAAAGAAATCAGAACAACTCTGTAAGCATATCAATAGAGTCTTCTTGAATATGCAATCAGACAAAAGAAATACATATTTAACTTTGAGTTGGACAAGGAATGAAAATTTTCCTTTATCTTCTCAATTACCCTGGAGCCGTACAAGTCATACACAGCTCCATCGGAGAGAAAACTGGACGGAACCATTTGATTGAAAATTCATGTACAAGGCCAACAAGAAAGAGCTGAGACACTACAGAGAGAGAAGGAATAAATGAAAGGTAAAGACAAAAAGAGACAGGGAGGACTCAATTACAGACTGATAGGAGGCTCAAGGAAGAAAATGAAGGTTTGTAACTTCTAGACTTCTTGTGTAGGCTTGTCTATCTAAAAACATATATAAATCATATATATTAGCATATATAAGGCATTAAACTGTTTAGAGGAGACCAATTCACAAAAATGCCAATACTCTATGCTTAAAGGTTCTGAATAAATATCTACTTATGGACAAAAATTCTATTGCATTTTATGCTGTCTTATACATATTATAGAGCTTGGGGGAAGTAGAAACAGCCTTCTCTTAGAAACTTTTTTTTCCTTTTTCACAAATGCAAGGATGGGCTGGAAATGGACCTAAGGTCCTTATGGAGCCACGTTGTCTAAAATGCTAAAGAAGTGGTTCTCACATTGATCCACATAACTAGAAACAGCTGAAGTCTGGTTTTTAGCCTATCATGGCCTTCTGCCTTGAATTAATTGATTAAATAATTAAACATTTATTAAATGATGCAGCATCCTCTATGTCCCATGTCCTGTGTAGGGGCTTGGGAAATAAGGATGAGGATAAACACCCTTTCCTTGAGGAACTGAGAAGCATTAAATATATATATATATTCAGTCCACAGTTTGGGCTGTCAGGAGTCTAATCTTCCTGGAAAACAGTGACAGCCGCAAATCCAGGTTGTTCTTTTATTTCCCCCACCACAGACCAGTGCCACTGGAAAGAACTGTGTCTACCTTAACTCATTGGCAGGGATAGTAGTGAATATATGTACCATTTGGACCTTTATTTTCAGGCCCAGAATTGGACTCTCTATATCCAGTTACTCCTCTTTTTTTTTTGAGACGGAGTTTTGCTCTTGTTACCCAGGCTGGAGTGCAATGGTGCGATCTCGGCTCACCGCAACCTCCGCCTCCTGGGTTCAGGCAATTCTCCTGCTTCAGCCTCCTGAGTAGCTGGGATTATAGGCACACGCCACCATCTAATTTTTTTGTAGTTTTAGTAGAGACGGGGTTTCACCATGTTGACCAGGATGGTCTTGATCTATTCACCCCACCTCGGCCTCCCAAAGTGCTGGGATTACAGGCGTGAGCCACCGTGCCCGGCCCAGTTACTCCTCTTTCTAATTTGCTCCATCCACTCCCATAGTCTTCTTAAAACATAGGTCTGATTGGGCAATTGATAGGGGAATGATCTAGTTCTTAGCATGGTCTCTGTGTTTTCTACCATTTATCTCCGTCCTATCTTTATAGCTTCATCTTCTAGTTCAGTGGCTACTACGGGATGCTTGTGTTTTCTAGAAATACTGCACTGAGCGCTTTTGTGATCTTTACATTTGCTGTTTCCTCCTAGGCCATTAATTATCTCAGGTTGTTAAAATCCTACTCATCTTTCAAAACCTTATTTAAATATCACAAATACTTTAGAAGAGCCTTCAGGGTTTCCTTTCTTGATATGAATAATTTCTTTCTCTGGGCTGTTACAGAACTTTACTAATACTTCCTGTAGCCCTAAGGTTATAGGCATTAAACTAAATGGTATAAATCACAGTATTTGGCATAATGAAAGAGTTCAATAACTATTAGCTATTAGTTTTACTTATCACCTTGTACCTAAGATAAAATTTTTACATATGTGTAAATAATGTATAAGTAAGTCCTCCAATAATATATAAGACTTTAAGAATAAGAAAAGATAATAACTTACCCCTTTTAGTGCCTAAAATCCTAGATTTGTGCATTTTACCTTGAAGAAGCACAAAAAGCACTTGTTGAAACACTGGTTGAATGAATCTGTTACTAGAGTTTAGAGAAAGAAATATAGGACAGAACAGCTTTTCACCCTGATATGTGCCAAGGCATTCTGTTGGGCTTTATGTACTTTACCTTATTCAATACCCACAACTACTCTGTGAAACATACATTGATCTTGCTCTATGAGGAAATTGAGACTCAAGGAATTTAAATAATATACCACAAGTCAACAACTAGAAAGAATCAAAGCCAGAATCCCAAGCTATTGCATTTCTGACTCCCAACTCCTAGGCTCTTGCTCCCTTGCTATTTTGACGCTAAGTAACATCATAATGTCCCCAAGGGGTCTAGTATGTGGACACCAAAATGGCTTTTAGCAAAGATTACTAATACAGTTCTCAGAGAGATTTCAAACAATTTTAAAAAGTCATCTTTTTTTTTTTTGAGATGGAGTCTCACCCTGTTGCCCAGGCTAGAATGCAGTGTTTGCCATCTTCACTCACTGCAACTTCTGCCTCCCGGTTCAAGCTATTCTCCTGCCTTAGCCTCCCTAGTAGCTGGGATTACAGGCATGTGCCACCCCCCCCCAGCTGATTGTATATGTATGTGTGTGTGTGTGTGTGTGTGTGTGTGTGTGTGTGTGTATTTTTAGTAGAGACGGTTTCACCATGTTGGGTAGGCTGGTCTCGAACTGCTGACCTCGGGTGATCTGCCCACCTTGGCCTCCCAAAGTGCTGGGATTATAGGTATGAGCCACCATGCCTGGCAAAAAAGTCATCATTTCAATCCAAAGTTAGATTTCTAGTTTTCTTTTTCCCCAAAGGTGTCTCCACCCTCTTCAAGTTATGCCTTTGGAATGGACCATAAAACCGCATTTCAATTGTAAGTTGGCATGTGAGTAAATAAAACTTTTACATAGTAATATGAATGAGTGTGTTGTCAAGAGGATCCTAGGTATGTATAAATCCTTTAATTACAATTTCTAGTGCTAATGTTTATCCTTTAATTAGAGGTGTATAGTAGGCTTCTTTGTGGGGGCAGAGGAGTAAACTGGAACCATATGGATGCTGCCTTATTTTCATCTGAGCCCTTCTAGGGATTGTAAACCTTAAAGTGGCATTGGAACCCACTACTTTAGAATCTGCTAAGAAAGGTGAGAACAGTAAGTCTTTGTGCAAAGGCTGAATATACATAGGGAAGTGTAGCCCTAAATCTGTTTGCTCCCACATGTTTTTGCCCCGTTTTGCTTTGACTAATTATATAATCTGCAATGTAAGAGAGCCAAGTGATTTTACCTGTCTTTCTGATTACACAGTTTGGAGTAGCCTTTTGGTATGGGGCGGATTTTAATTTGCTTTAGATTTGGAACTATAAACAATAGGGCTTCCCTGAGAGAGAAAACTATTGAGAAGACCAGAAAGAGAGAGAGACAGAAAGGAGAGGATTTGATTTTGATGAGGTAAAAACAACTCAGCCTCTGGGTAGGAATTTTCGTTTGCTACTTATCGGCTTTGTGCTTGGCAAGGTTCGAACCTCTCTGGAATTCAGTTTCCTCATCTACAAAATGGGGATAACACCTTCATTGCTAGGCCATAATGAAATTTAGAGATAGTGTGTATGAAGTGCCTGGCATCCTGGAAGCCCATGAAAACTGTCTGATATAGTTATTACAGGTTTTATTTTTTTTAATTGAAAGAGCTCATCTTTCAGCACTGTAAGCAGTCCTCAAAAAAACCAGGGTTCAGGGCAAATGTGATTACGGCTGATGATAACTTTTTTGGTGCCTTTTTCTTATTTCCTTGCCCTTTTCATGTCCCTTGTTTTCCTCTGATTAATGTTCCAAACTCACCCTTATCAGCCTGTCTCCTTTTTTTCATACTTTCAGAAAATTAAAAATAAACTGCAGGGGTTGATGAGACCAAATAATTGCAGACAGACTTTGTTTAGAAGTCAAAAATGGCCTCTTTCCTTTGCCCTGACAACTTTTCTCCCTCTGGTCTTTTCTCTCCCTACATGTCAGTATTAAAATGTATTATTAGACAGATCAGCAGATGCATCACCTTGACACTTTGGTGAGTGAAGACATAGATTTGGATAATAGACATAGCTGAAACATTTTCCTGGGGGTGTCCAGTTCTCTTATTTACACAACCATTGTTATTCCAGAAAACAGCTGGTAGATTCATCCTCCAAACTGGTAAAGTTCTCATAGATGTGGACTAAGGAGCTGTTTTCCTAAGAGATTCATTAGATTTTGATTAGCCTCCAATACGTTTGTTCTAAACAACATGGAGGATTTCCCCCAGGCCAGGCTGGGGTTGCCAGCTGTGACAGAGATGGACATTTAATTTGTTTGTGATTGGGTTGTCAAGGCTGGACATTTGTCATTTGAGATTTCTACTTTACTCCTTTCCCCCAAATCTACTTCTAACAAAAAAAATCTTAAAATCTTTAAAATTAGGTAAATTAAAAATTGATGATGTGGAGTGTGTACCGGATTGGTTTCTATTTTATTTTACTCAAGGAAATCATAATTTTGGGGCCAGTAATTAAAATTCCTGACTATGTACAGGCAAAGCTCACACTGCTCACAAAACCCCCCAGCAATCTTATCCCATTTCTTAGGGAAGATTTAATAGCAGGCCTGTTCAGTGAGGCACATATAAGTTCATTACCTTTATAAAACACTCTACAGGAATTTTACTAGTGTCCAAGGCAGTGCTGTTAATGGTTACCATTCACACATTTCTATAAAAGAACAAAAGACAGCTTGTGTTAACCTTAATTTCTTGGTCTTCTTTGCTTTCTTGGTAATTTTCTAAATTCAAACATTTACACAAAATCTTGTAAGCATTTGTATTAGTTAGCAATCTGCTACTATTGCAATATTTCACTGTCCTTGTGGCAAGAGTAGTTGTAAGACTGTATTGTCTAAACCAGAGTCAGCTGCCTTATACTTAGCTTTACATTTCAGCTGAGACACAGGCACAGTTTCTGACTTATGCTGCTGAAGTTAATATTACTCAAATTTAATTTCTCAAAGCCAAACTGGGCAGCAGCAATGCTGGGTGCTTGTTTTAGTGTTTTCTGTGACCCTCAGTTTAGGTCTTTGGTAATCCTATGTCAGATATCAGGTGAAGTTTTTCAGTTGAAATTTTCATATTTTTTAAGAAATCAGACTGTGTCTTAATGATCTTTTACATTTGTGATTTTGAAACCCTTTTGGTGGACCCAATGTGCTCTGGGATTAGAAATCTGAAATTGCTATTCTCTTTCATTTCCTGCTGTCCTGGCATCTGTCTGCTTTGGTTCTGAGTTCTGTGATGAGACATTTTAAATTGTAATACGTCTTTTCAATTTCAGTTTTCAGGTTAGGTTGATCTAGTTAGGATGAAGGTATTATATTAAATAAATACAATTTTGATCTTGTTGTTTGGATAAGTAGACCCTGTGTTAATACCCATGTAGAATATAAATGACCAATATTTCACTCACCAACCAATTAACTGTCCACAGGGTCTATTTAATTTGTATCATGTGCTTTAGGGTCTAAAGAATCCAGTTTGGTTCCAGCTCCAGTCTTCAAGAAGAAGGGAGATTGACTGAGTTAGCAGAACTATGAGAAATTATGAGCATGCATCACAAAAAAAATCCATTGACACACTGAAATGAGCACATGAGGTTATTACAGTGAGATCTTGTGCATTTCTTCTTCATAAGCCATTGCTGCTAATGATGTGGTAGAAGGAGCACTGTACTTGGAGAAGGAAGATTCTAGCTGTGTCTTTTTCACTAACTTTCTGTGTGAGCTTATATAAGTCATTTAATTTTTTAAAAACTCAGGTTAGATACCTGTCAATGTGCAAGTTTTACTGAGTGATTTCAAAGGTTCTTTCTAGCTCTAAAAAATCATGTGATTCTCATAAAGAAATGTTTTATTTGATTGTGACATTTCATTTGGCACCTAATTCTATACAGATGTCTTAACTCAGAGTATTTTGGTTCTTATAGATTTAGTACATGGAATTTATCATTCTATTAATGTACCTTGGAGTTAAATGCATGTCTGTGTATACACCTGCTCTCACATTTATAATCTATATTATATCTTTTTAATGTACATCATGAGAAATGCCAGTGGACCTAAATGAAATATTACTATTGTTGCATTCATTTTTATGAACTCTGTCAGGCTAAATGAACTAAACAAGGAACAACATGTGCTACAAAAACTGTTTACCATATACTCAGATGTCTGTGTATTACATAAACAGAGGTATGGAATATGCTTTGGGTTTTCCTTCCCAAGAGCCAGAAAAGTTTCTAACTTAAATTGAAAATCAAATGGACGTTTTGATTTTTAAACATGAGGCTGAGGTATTGTTACAGCCCCTATTGTCTTTGGCAGACAGCATAGCTGGGGACTTTGTAGTTCCTTTTGTCCTATACTTGGTGATTGAGCAGGTGAGAGGGAGGTGAGTTGATGTGAGAGGCATAGGTTATAAGAATATGAATAATGGTGGGCATGATGAACTGAGGATCAAGAAGGCTGTGGGGACTCCTGAGGATAGACATACTAGGGAACTTTGATCTCCAGCTCTGTATAGATTTCAGAACACTTTACATCTTCCTTCTCTCTGTCCTTTTTTCCTGCCAGCCGTCTGGACAACTTCTCATCTTACTTCTTCTCTATAAAGGCATTACAGTCTTTCTTGGAAATCTCACTTTAGCATGAATGTTTCCAGATTTGAATAGTAAATTCGCACCAGGAAGAGTTCTGCCTTGACATTTTTGCACATGAAGAATATAAAAGGATTTGGGAGGCAAGGACTGGAGAAGAGGAAATGGGCTTCCAATTTGGGAGGTGATACTTAAGGTTCACATTAACAGTTCTTGTTCTAAGCTGTCATTTGAAAAATGACTTAGGGATGTCAGGATGTTTTTGTTTTGTTTTTTAACTTTAAAAAACATTGCAAAATGATCTACATAGATTAAAGTGCACAAATCTTAAGTGTACAGCTCTGTGATGTACAGCTGTGTGTGTACACACACATTGATATGGTTAGGCTTGGTGTTTCCACCCAAATCTCACCTTGAATTGTAATTCCCATAATCCCCATGTGTCAAGGAAGAGACCAGGTAGAGGTAATTGAATCATGGGGTCTGTTTTTCCCATGCTGTTCTCATGATAGTGAGTGAGTTCTCACAAGTTCTGATGGTTTTTTATAAGGGGATCTTCCCTGTTCACTCAGCACTGCTCTTTCTTGCCACCTTGTGAAGAAGGTGCCTTGCTTCTCCTTCACCTCTGCCTTGATTGTAAGTTTCATGTGGCATCCTTAGTCATGTTGAACTGTCAGTTAAACCTCTTCCCTTTATAAATGACCTAGTCTCAGGTAGTTCTTTATAGCAGTATGAAAATGAGCTAATACACATATACTCCTTGGAATGAGCATTAGATTAAGATTTAGAATATCCTTAGCACCCCAGAAGATGGCTTCGTGACCTTTCCCAGTATATAAATTCACCAATTTGTATTTCCTAATGTCTTGCAACACGTGTAGAAGGTTTATAGTTGTTTAATTCATGGACATCATTGTGAAAAAATATACCCTAATGGTGTTATTTTAAGAAACAAAACCCAAGGATCAGAAAACTTATTTGGATAGCATTGTAAGCATGGGGCACTAGTTCCAAGGGAAACTTACCATGATCTACAGGTATGTTTTTCTTGAGGGTCATTGCAAGACACAGTAGAATTTCAGCAGTCTCATTTACAATCACACTCATCCTCAATAGCCATATTTATGGCTTCCTGTGTAATGAGGTGATTTATCATGGTATGTCAACCATAGAGAGTTCAGTATAAATGAATTTGGTTTCTTAAAAAAAGTCATTTATATCTAAACACTTTTACAGTAATCTGACATTGCTCTTTAAAGGTAAGCACATATTATGTGATTTGCATATGAAGAAACCATGCATTACTCTTACTTGACTGACTGTCAGCTTCAGTAGCTGCACCTGGTAGTGCCCAGGTCTGTCATTGTTTCCATGATAGAGCTCATTTTTCAAGGGTTAATAACATAGACCTTAACATTCACTTCGGGTTGAAACTTGGCAACCACTATGAGTTTATAGCCTTAGGAACTGATTTTAAACAAAAATGGTTTAAATTGATTTACCCTTTTCAAATTACAGTATGTCAAAATAATGGTACTTTGCATCAGTTCTAATGGTTTACATTTATTTAATGTTAAAATTTGTAAGCTATTATTCCCGGGTGATGATTGGGGGATGCGAGCTGTGGGGCAAGTTAAATGAACATTGGTTTCCACTGATAATTCCAAAATAAATTTGCTAACTTTGATTATTTTTCTTTGGTAATATCATTGCTTTCTGAAAGAAGAAATGTTATTGCTCTCACCTTTATTAGAAGAGAGCAGTTGTGGCTGTGAATGCAATTTGAAAAGAATGATAGAAATAAAATGTTGGAAGTCACATTTAGTTGTGTAACGTCCTGATCTCACAAAGGATTTCTCTCAGCTCAGCACCTCTGAGTGGTATTTGAACTAAGTTAAGCTGGGATATGTGTAGTTGCTTGTGGTCTTAAGCTTTTCAGTTTTGAAAACTCCACTTAGAAAGAAGAGGATATTTGTATTTCCACTGCAGCACAAACTTTTGTTATTTCATTGAAATGTACATTTTTATTTTATATACATTTATTTAAAATATGAACACTTCAAGCCTCTTTACTGAGTCGACAAAAGTTAAAACACCATATTCATTTCTCTCCCTTTAAAATTACTTAGATGTCAGCATATTTTGTATATTTAATGTACAGCCACATTCTAAAGAAAAAATGCTGCTGGGCTATATCTATACTGAAGCCATCTTCTCAATGAGAGAAGAGCTGGACTAATGAGGACATCATACTGTCAATTTTTAAACTTTGATCAATTTTTGACTGAGAATGATACCGACAGAAATTTGGAGGAAAAGTTCTCACATATATTAGACACAAGGAGACTAGGACATCATGTGTCAAAAGCTACAACTTTGTTCTTGTATTGAACAAAGACATGGCTGAAGAATAAGAAAAGCTATAAAGTAGTTAGTATTATAGAGTGTTCTGTAATAAATTACAGACAGGAGGATGATGAAATAGAGTCTAGATGTAGCAAAGGTATACAGAAGGAATAGCATTAGCCTTGGAACCAGGCAGTTTTGGTTTAGAATTCTTTTATCACTTATTAGGTCACTTGGGCAACCTTGAACTCACTAATTTTCCTTGCTGATTTTCAGTGAGGTATGAATAGTGACTGACTTCCAGTGTTTTTACAACAATTAAAATAATGTATGTAAAGTATTTGTCATCTAGCTGTTGCTCAGTAAAAGGTGTTATGATAGTGTAATTTTAATAATTTAAATAGTGAACTTACATCTAAGACCATACCACCTTGAATGTGCCAGATCTTGTCTAAAAAGTGCTTAGAAGTCATAAAAAGTTTCTGCCAGTTATATTACCTTCTCTTGAGGGATCTCAGAGTGCACTTATATCCAAAGTTTTTTTGGTAGCAGATTTTTCAGAAATCTTCATAATTCTCCATATGAAACTCACAGTCAGGACAAGGACACTTCACCAAAAGTGGCCTATGAAGTGGTTAAGGAGGATAATGCTTCTCAAAGAGGTACCTAAAATATCTATACAAATGGTGTCTGACCAACCAAACTTATCCTCTCTTAGGGAAAGTTTAAATTCCGGTCATACATAAAATGATAAGGCAGGTAGGAGGTAAAACAGAAAGACATACAGAGAGAAGACAATAAACATCCATGAGCTAGAAAAGAGAATAGAGAGAAGCCATAGTATGGTGAGAGTAAATAAATCAGTTGTGTCCAAACCAGTAAAGCAGAACCACTATGAACAGCTGGACCACTATAATGGTAGAACAATTGAGCCATGAATAGATACTTCTGGAGGGGAAACTATGAGTGGCTGTGGAGTGCTTCCCACTGCTCCTGCCCTACTGGAGTTACTGTTATATTTAGAATGATATGCCAGTGCTCCTTTAGGTCTGGCTCTATGTGGCTTTTGTGTGATTTCCTGTCTCTTATTTCCCCAGTTATGTTACAATAAAGCCCCTCTAACTGAAGCAATTTGAGTATGTAATCCAAAAAAGCCAACACATTCCCACAGATTGATTTGTAGGTCAAGTTCAGCTTAGAGAAAGGACCTCCCATTTCTTCCCATGAGTCCATGTGAAGTTATGGATGTGTGAAGCACAGTGGAATTTGTGAGAAATTTTGAAGTGTTTCTAGATCATACAACACGAGTCAGGAATAAGTGAGAGATGAAGCTGGAGAGATCAGTAGGGAAATAGAGCTCTTTAAGGCAAAGTGTGAAATGTGAAGGAGCTTGGAACATTGTGGAGAGAAGCAATTAAAAGGTTTCTGAGAAGGGGAATGATACCATTAGACTTTTGGGCATATCAGCCTGGTGGTTTTGCAGAAGATTGAGGGCAGCAAGGCCAAATAAAGGGAGACAGATACAGAGGCTGTTGAAGAGACTAGCTTCTGATTACCAGGGATTTCACTAAGGGATAAGCAGTAGGGATGGAGAGGAGGGTATGATATTCAATAACATTTTAATTGACTAAGTCAGAAATGCTTGGTTAATGTAGAGAATGAAATAGACAGTCAAGGGTGACTTCTAAACTTCTGGTTTGGATGTCTCAGGGGATAGAGGTGATATTAATTTAGAAAGAGAATATAGCAAGAAGAAATGAGTTTGGGAGAAGATGATAAATGTCACTTTGGACATGCTAAGTTTATGATGTCTACAGGACATTCAGGTAGAGTTGTTTAGAGTATACGTAGGAATAGAAAAATCAGGGGAGAAATCAGTGCTGGAGGTAAAGGACACATCCACTTTTATGTGGTATTTAGAGTCACAAGGGTGAAAGAAGTTATCTGAGAGTAAAGGAGAAATAGCATTTAGAAGGTGAAGAAACACCACTGAAGTGGTAGGTAGAGGAAGAGGAGCCCATGTCAAAAGGAGAGAAGAAGTAGTGAGTAGATTGGAGAAAATCAGGAAAGGATGGTTGAATTGAAGTCAAGGTAGAATAGAGTTTCATTAAGGAGGAGATAATTATTAACAGAATTCAGTGTAGCTAGTGAAATACAGAACATGATTGCTGAAATAATGACAGTTTCAGTAGAAAGGAAGATATAGAGGACATTGCAATGGAGCTGCGAATGAAAATGATGGATGCTGATGTTTTGAACAGTTTTGCTGGAGATATGGTGGGGTGGGGAGAGCAGCTGGACCATAATTTGGGGCAGATATGGGGATAAGGAAGATACGGAATCGAGGGAGAATTTTTTTTTTTTTCAAATGATGGGAGCAGCTTGAAGATGTTTATATGCTGAAAAGGAGACAGTAGGAAAGAGACAGGCTGGCTTGAGGTGTATGTGGGAGAGGTTCACCTGATTAAATGATGTCCCAGAGGAAGAAGATGAGTCTTAAACAAAGGAAAACTCACCTTTTTTTCTGAGACTGAAATAAAAGTGTCAATGTATGTAGCCATAGATACAATTGTAGGTTGTAGTGAGTACAATGAGATAGAAAGCTGGATGATGAGATCGTACCAATGAATTCAATTTTCCCGGTGAAGAGGGAGGCAATATCAACTCCTGTGAATGAGAGGGGCAGGGTTGAGCCTCTGTGGAGACTGGAGAAAGTCTGGAACTACCAGTTACTTTCAGGAGTAGAAGAGGAAGCTGATTATAAGCAGTTAAAATGCTGCTTAGAACCAGAGGGCAGAGAAATTCAGACATTATGAATGTATAGTGATGCCCTTCTGCAAGGTTATATGATTTTTCCTTTTCTAGGCAGTACTCAGCTGCCTATAATTAGGCTTATATTTTAAAACTGCACTCAAGTTTTTCATGTGTGGTCATACAAATATGAATTTTCAAATCTTTGGTTTATTTTACATGCAATTTTGAAATGAAAGACAGGGGACCTTCACATTGAGATGGTAGCATTTGGGCTGGGCACTGTGGAGTGATTCATAATACTATTTCATATTTAGTTAGATTTTTCACCTCATGCCACATTCTCTTGTGGAGAGCATATATTTGGCTTTTAAATAAAGTGCATTCGAATTTGGGGAGGAGATTTTAAAGAATTTGTTACTATTTCTTGGGGAACCTTGAGTATCCAAGAACCAAAATAATTGCTGCAGCTATTGCCACTTGCTTCCTGGCAGAAAACATATTTGAGCATTAGCTCAAGCAAAAACACCTAAAACAGTGGATTTATGGTCTTTAACACTTGGATGCAACTGATTTGCTGGCCGCATCATCCTCACTGTCCATGTTAACTCCCAAAGACAGAGAAGTAGTTTGATATACAATAAAGGCTTATATGAAGCTTTGCTTCCAGCTCCAACTGAATGCCAAATTTGAGTTTGAAAATGCTGGCAGAGATCTTTTCTTATAAGGATTTATTACTTTTATATTCTCTTTTGCTCCTCCAACTTCTAGCTGGACCTGTGGACCTGTGAAGAACTGTTGAAACAGCTGTAGAGTAACTGTGTTGGAGGCAGTAACGGCTCCTTTAGCAGCAGAGAATAGAAAGCTCTTGAAAACAAAGCCTATTGTCAGGAGACTTGCACCCATCCTGGCCTGCTTCCAAGTGTGAGTGAAATAACATTTAATTTCTGAAGTAGAGATTTGAACCAAATCATTAACCTCTCAAAGTTTAACCACCAAAGGGTGATGATGGTGATGTTTTAAAAAATTAAATTAAAATGTCTGGGTTTTGGTAATAATTATAACACTTATTCTTCTCAATTGTCTTTCACTAAATTTTGCCTTAAATTACCACTCAAATTTTTCATGTGTGACCCCTTAGAAGTAGAATTCTTTCTTTGGTGTTAGTATGTTATAAAATTTTAGTTGTACAGGTTACTTTTAGATATTCAGTTTATTTGATTTGAAAACTTTACCAAATAATTTGCCTCTAGATTAAAATTAGCAGAAGATTTATCTACATTAGCTTTGCAAATAGAGGGACCAAAGTGTATTGATTATCAGACTGTAAGGAATTATCTATTGCACAAAGGCCAAACCAAAACAGATAAGTGGCTTGTCATATAAACATTTATGAGCCAATGGAATGACAGTCCTCATTTGAAAGCAACTAGTATAAATTTGGCCTATACCACAGTGGGTGTGAAAATTGCAAGGTAAAATAAAACAGATGAGACCATTTAAGTTTGAAATGGAAGAACAGATCACTGGCAACAGCTATTTACTTTCACAGTCACTAAAATAGGGTGTTTTGTTGTGAAAACTATCAATACACGGTGATGGATACCCTGCTTAAAGTGCCAATATGATGCCATTCTGAACTGCAAAACGATTTCATTACAAGTGTATGGGGAACCTTTAAACATGACATTACGATGCGACTATAATGTAAGATAACAATGGAAAAACAATTTCAGAGTAAGTGTAAGGAGACTATAACCATGCAGTTAGAAGGCCACTGGAATGTGAGATTATAATAGCTCAACATTAAAATGGTGAAAAGGATATGGCCAATTGCTTTTTTTAAAAAAAACTGGAAATAACCTAGACAACATTTATACTCATGAATAGTAAAGTCATAGAATGTATTTTAGGGAGAAGGAAGCTCAGCTCCGGTATATCCGGCTCTTATCCTCATTCTGAAGTGTATTCCCATTTTTTTTTTTCCATTTCTTGAGGTTAAGTTGGAGACAGTTTTTGTTCGACCTTATCAGTCTCCTTCAACCATACCACTTTGAAGATCTATTGCAAGTTCAAAAACATTTTCTTTCTGACTCACATCTAGCCCTATGACTTGGCTGCTTTAGCCACCTATGGGATATAATTTGAATTCAACTAGGACAATTTTCTACTGCTCATTTTATCTCCCTGGCTTCCAGTTATCACTGGACCTCAGCTGAAACCTTACCATTGGAATATATTTCTTTGAGTTTAAAATTATTTTTTAAAAATTTTTGAGAGTATATAATAAATTAAAATTTAATAACCATCAATTTATAAAATATTAGTACTGGTTAGAGGGATAACATATTAAACTTAAATGACCTAAGAGCACAGACTTTGTCATTAGACAGACCTGAGTTCATATTTCAGCCCTTCTACTTAGTTATGTATAAATATGTGCGGGTCTTTACTTTTCTAAGTCTTGAGTTCCTCATCTGCAAAATGGGTCTAATACCACTACTTAATTCTTAGGGTAATTGTAATGTGAAATAGATACCATGTGTAAATGCCTTGTACAGTGCCCAGCCAATATGAGGGATTTAATAAATATTATCTCCTTACAGATATAGAAAGGGATGAGGGAATGGATCAAGACACTGGAGAGTAGTAAAGGAGAGAGAATGGAGCATAGTGACAATGGTAATATGATTAGGGAGAAGGTTTCTCCCTAATCTCGACCTACTTACAGTTTATTTTTGAGCTACTCCAGTTCAATTCTAATTAAGCAGCCTCTTAGTCTCAATTATCTAAGGTATGCTTGTGTTTTGTTATCTCTTCCTGTTCTTCTGCATCTTTGGATTATTGTGTTTGTCCACAGTTACTGTCACACTTGACACTGTTCTATCTATGATAATGGGACATTCTGTTCTTAGGAGATGACTTGTGGCCACTGTCTGAGCTGTTCCTCACTGGGGCTCTTTACTCTAGGCTTCTATCTTACATGGTGATGCCTTAAATAATCTCATCTTGGATTCCAGCGTGGGGTGGTCATTTCTCAGCTCCTGAGATTACACAGAAGGATGTAAATAGGAATTTTATTATACTCCCGAACCAATTTTAAATCTATTCATCCATATCAAACTTATAGACCAATTCACTAATAAGATCAAACACAGTTTGTGAGCATAGAATAAAACATTTTCTCCCCAGATATTTTCTTCTTGTAAGATTCTTCATTTTAGCTATGGTATTAGTTTTTGTCTAAAGCTCTCATAGCATTACCAAGCATTCTCATGAAGGAGTTACTTGGCTTTAAAAATATTTTCTTCTATTACTCCAGTTTAGTGACCCCATTCACCATATGATTGGTTACTTTCCTTAAAGGTCTTTCTATAGGGATAGGAATAACTCACTCAGAGTGCAAGTCCCCTGTTGAACATACTTTATGGTCCTAGGCACTAGCAGAACCAGTCGTTGAAGGTGATTCATAAATGATTTTTGGAGTAAACTTCATGTAGACTACAAACCAATCCAAATTATTCAAGGCAGTGTAATCTGGGTGACCTGGAATTCAATGCTGCAACATAACTAGTTTGCACTCAGCCCATAATGAGCACCAACTATGTGAAAGATGTGAAGATAATAATTTTCTCACATGGAGATAAGATTGAGGAAGAAACATATTTGCTGTGTGTCTCCTGTGTGCTAGACTTTGTATGCCTTACCTCATGCACTTAATCTTAAAAACAACCCTGAGTTGTTTTGTCATTTTGTCATAAATGCGCATTATCATTCATATTTTATAAACAATGAGACTAAGAGAGGTTGAGAGACTTGTCTGAGGTTACATACATGGAGTGTTGAAGCTAGCTTTGAACATGACTGTCTGGTTACAAATCCTCTGCTATTTACACTCTGTCACATGGCTGCCCCTTGTGTGAATTCAATTACAATCCAGTAGAGGAAAAAATAAAAGAACATAAAGGACTGGATGGCAAAGTAATCTGTGATAAGTACCATGTAAGTAGAATGAAAAGTACCAAAGGGTTTGAAAGAGGAAAAGTTTATTTTTGCCTGGGTCACTGTGGCATTTATCTTTTTTTTTTTTCCCTATCTTCTCTTTGGGGATGCTGTTTTCCCTCACTGGTGTGATTCTCTGCTACCAAGCAATGGTCAATTCTGACTTCTTAAATTGCCTAAGCCAGTAATTATTGCCCAAAATAAAAACCTGAGTCCCTAGACTCCTTGTTATGTTCCAGATCTCTTCTATTCTCATTTTTTTTTCCTCCGTAAGTGTTTCCCCTAGATGACTCTCCTGTCTCTACAGTATGTTAAAAGTATACTTACTCTTTGAGGCCCAACCAAGTCAAATGCACCTTCTGGGAACTCTTCTCCCATCAGAATTAGTGACAGTTTCTCTCTTGTCTCTTAGCACATTGGCTATATAACTATTTGATACTTCTTACCTATTGTTTAGCATGGTCGAGTATCCTAGCATCAGGTTAAGTTATGTTTTCTTTTAGGATTTGGACATTTACTGGCACATCTGTCATACTAGTGAGGTGGACCTGATAGGAGTCCATTTAGCTGAGTTATGGAGAAGTGTCTTTTGGGGGCAGGAATGATATTAGGTAACAAGAGAATCCGAAACACATCCTTTGTCCAAAAACCATCATCTTTATGGTAAGAAGATGGGATTTCTTTGAAGAGTCCAGCCTTTCTCCCACTAACATGTAGTTATGTCTGGGGGAAAGAGTGGTGTAATGTGAAAGAGGATATAATTAAAACATCTGAAAACTATTTTCATATGAATTGTGAGATTTAGGGGACAAGAAGGTAGCATTGCTAGAAACCAACATTCAGAGTAACATTGTATGAACATGGTATCATTGTAATGGCATAATATGGCAAGTGCATTGGGACTGTGGAGGTTACAGCCTGGTTTTAGGTCATCACAAGCTTCAGCACAGTATCTCTGTACCTGAAGTCTGTAGATTTCTGGGGGTGGGGGAGGTTAAGCTCCATGGCTAAAGGTTCACAATTCCATAAGCACATGATATATTGTCAATGGGCAAAACAGTGTTTCCTAAATGAATGCACTACTTCCTTTCAAATATGTATAGAGATTCTTATGAATAAATATGTTTATTTAAATGATTATTAAACTTACAGTCACGTGTCATTAAGTATTTTTTCAATTAATAGACACTAAAACATACCTGTTTTTGGACAAATGTGAATATGAAACCTTTAAGGTTAAAAAGGTGTTCCCATACTCACAGAGGATTATTGGTGAGGAGTAGAGTTAGTGACATCTGGTGGTGGCAGTTCCTACTAGACTGATTAGCTCCAAGAGTACTAGCTCTTCTTTGCTATTTAACACACAAACATTGGTGACTGGAATTTAGTAAGTCAATGTGGAATGAATGAATAAGAGAATAAATCAATAGTTTTTGGGTTGAGAAATGTCTACCCCTTCTACCATTGCATTCTGACTCATTACATAGAAATCCATGTATAGGCCAGTCTCCAAGAAAGCAAGAAAAAAGTGAAAAAGAAAAATATTACCACTTTTCATCCAGTTAGTACACAAATACTGTGATAATTTATATTCTTTTTTTATTGCATTTTAGGTTTGGGGGTACATGTGAAGAACATGCAAGATAGTTGCATAGGTACACACATGGCTGTGTGATTTGCTGCCTTCCTACCCTTCACCCATATCTGGCATTTCTCCCCATGCTATCTCTCCCCAACTACCCCCCACACTGTTCCTCCCTTATTCCCCCCAATAGACCATAGTGTGTAGTGCTCCCCTCCCTGTGTCCATGTGTTCTCATTGTTCATCAGCCACCTATGAGTGAGAACATGCGGTATTTCATTTTCTGTTCTTGTATCAGTTTGCTGAGAATGATGTTCCCCAGGTTCATTCATGTCCCTACAAAGGACATGAACTCATTGTTTTTGATGGCTGAATAATATTCCATGGTGTATATGTGCCACATTTTCCCAGTCCAGTCTATCATTGATGGGCATTTGGGTTGATTCCAGGTCTTTGCTGTTTTAAACAGTGCTGCAATGAACATTCGTGTGCATGTGTCCTTATAGTAGAACGGTTTATAGTCCTTTGGATATATACCCAGTAATGGGATTGCTGGGTTAAATGGAATTTCTATGTCTAGGTCCTTGAGGAATCACCACACTGTCTTCCACAATGGTTGAACTAATTTACACTCCCACCAGCAGTGTAAAAGCGTTCCTATTTCTCCACATCCTCTCCAGCAGCTACTGTCTCCAGATTTTTTAATGATCACCATTCTAACTGGCGTGAGATGGTATCTCAGTGTAGTTTTGATTTGTATTTCTCTGCTGACCAGTGATGATGAGCATTTTTTCGTATGTTTGTTGGCCATATAAATGTCTTCTTTTGTAAAGTGTCTGTTCATATCCTTTGCCCATTTTTGAATGGGCTTGTTTGTTTTTTCTTGTAAATCTGTTTGAGTTCTTTGTAAATTCTGGATATCAGCCCTTTGTCAGATGGGTAAACTGCAAAAATTTTTTCCCATTCTGTTGGTTGCCGATTCACTCTAATGACTGTTTCTTTTGCCACACAGAAGCTGTGGAGTTTGATTAGGTCCCATTTGTCTATTTTGGCTTTTGTTGCCAATGTTTTTGGTGTTTTGGTCATGAAGTCCTTGCCTACTCCTATGTCCTGAATGGTTTTGCCTAGATTTTCTTCTAGGGTTTTCATGGTGTTAGGTCTTATGTTTAAGTCTTTAATCCATCTGGAGTTAATTTTAGTGTAAGGTGTCAGGAAGGGGTCCAGTTTTTGCTTTCTGCACATGGCTAGTCGGTTTTCCCAACACCATTTATTAAACAGGGAATCATTTCCCCATTGCTTGTTTTTGTCAGGTTTATCAAAGATTGTATCGTTGCAGATATGTTGTGTTGCCTCCGATGCTTCTGTTCTGTTCCTTTGGTCTATATCTCTGTTTTGGTACCAGTACCATGCTGTTTTGATTACTGTAGCCTTGTAGTATAGTTTGAAGTCAGGTAGTGTGATGCCTCTCGCCGTGTTCTTTTTACTTAGAATTGACTTGGCTATGCGGGCTCTCTTTTGGTTCCGTATGAAGTTTAAGGTGGTTTTTTTCCACCTTAAACTGTGAAAGAAGGTCATTGTTAGCTTGATGGGGATAGCGTTGAATCTGTAAATTACTTTGGGCAGTATGGCCATTTTCACGATATTGATTCTTCCTAACCATGAACACGGAATGTTTCTCCATCTGTTTGTGTCCTCTCTTATTTCGTTGAGCAGTGGTTTGTAGTTCTCCTTGAAGAGGTCCTTTATGTTCCTTGTTAGTTGTATTCCTAGGTATTTTATTCTCTTTGTTGCAATTGTGAATGGCAGTTTGTTCTTGATTTGGCTCTCTTCAAGTCTGTTATTGGTGTATAGGAATGCTTGTGATTTTTGCACATTGATTTTGTATCCTGAGACTTTGCTGAAGTTGCTTATCAGTTTCAGGAGTTTTTGGGCTGAGACGATGGGGTCTTCTAGATATACTATCATGTCGTCTGCAAATAGAGACAATTTGGCTTCCTCCTTTCCTATTTGAATACCCTTTATTTCTTTTTCTTGCCTGATTGCTCTGGCTAGAACTTCCAGTACTATGTTGAATAGGAGTGGTGAGAGAGGGCATCCTTGTCTAGTGCTAGATTTCAAAGGGAATGCTTCCAGTTTTTGCCCATTCAGTATAATATTAGCTGTTGGTTTGTCATAAATAGCTTTTATTATTTTGAGATACGTTCCATCAATACCGAGTTTATTGAGGGTTTTTAGCATAAAGGGCTGTTGAATTTTGTCAAAGGCCTTCTCTGTGTCAATTGAGATAATCATGTGGTTTTTGTTTTTGGTTCTGTTTATGTGGTGAATTATGTTTATAGACTTGTGTATGTTGAACCAGGCTTGCATCCCTGGGATGAATCCTACTTGATCATGATGGATAAGCTTTTTGATGTGCTGTTGCAATTCGCTTGCCAGTATTTTATTGAAGATTTTTGTGTCTATGTTCATCATGGATATTGGCCTGAAGTTTTCTTTTCTTGTTGAGTCTCTGCTGGGTTTTGGTATCAGGATGATGTTGGTCTCATAAAATGATTTGGGAAGGATTCCCTCTTTTTGGATTATTTGGAATAGTTTCAGAATGGTAACAGTTCCTCTTTGTATGTCTGGTAGAATTTGGCTGTGAACCCATCCGGACCTGGGCTTTTTTTGTGTGGTAGGCTCTTAATTGCTGCCTCAACTTCAGACCTTGTTATTGGTCTATTCATAGTTTTGACTTCTTCCTGGTTTAGGCTTAGAAGGACAAAAGTGTCCAGGAATTTATCTATTTCTTCCAGGTTTACTAGTTTATGTGCAGAGTTGTTTGTAATGTTCTCTGATGATGGTTTGAATTTCTGTGGAATCTGTGGTGATTTCCCCTTTATCAATTTTATTGCATCTATTTGGTTATTCTTTCATTTCTTTTTTATCAGTCAGGCTAGTGGTCTATTTTGTTGATCTTTTCAAAAAACCAGCTCTTGGATTTATTGATTTTTTGAAGGGTTTTTCGTGTCTCTATCTCCTTCAGTTCTGCTCTGATCTTAGTTATTTCTTGTCTTCTGCTAGGTTTTGAGTTTTTTTGATCTTGCTCCTCTAGCTCTTTCAATTTTGATGATAGGGTGTCAATTTTGGATCTCTCCACTCTTCTCATATGGACACTTATTGCTATATATTTTCCTCTAGAGACTGCTTTAAATGTGTCCCAGAGATTCTGGTATGTTGTCAATTTTGGATCTCTCCACTCTTCTCATGTGGACACTTATTGCTGTATATTTTCCTCTAGAGACTGCTTTAAATGTGTCCCAGAGATTCTGGTATGTTGTGTCTTTATTCTCGTTGGTTTCGAAGAACTTCTTTATTTGTGCCTTCATTTCATTGTTTATCCAGTCAACATTCAAGAGCCAGTTGTTTAGTTTCCATGAAGCTGTGCGGTTCTGAGTTAGTTTCTGAATTCTGAGTTCTAACTTGATTGCATATGGTCTGAGAGACTGTTTGTTATGATTTCTGTTCTTTTGCAATTGCTGAGGAGTGATTTACTTCCAATTATGTGGTCAATTTTAGAGTAGGTGTGATGTGGTGCTGAGAAGAATGTATATTCTGTGGATTTGGGGTGGAGATTTCTGTATATGTCTATCAGGTTTGCTTGTTCCAGGTCTGAGTTCAAGTCCTGGATATCCTTGTTAATTTTCTGTCTGGTTGATCTGTCTGATATTGACAATGGGGTGTTAAAGTCTCCCACTATTATTGTGTGGGAGTCTAAGTCTCTTTGTAAGTCATTAAGAACTTGCCTTATATATCTGGGTGCTCCTGTATTGGGTCCACATATATTTAGGATCGTTAGCTCTTCTTTTTGTATCGATCCTTTTACCATTATGTAATGCCCTTCTTTGTCTCTTTTGATCTTTGTTGCTTTAAAGTCTATGTTATCAGAGACGAGAATTGCAACTCCTGCTTTTTTTTTTTGCTCTCCATTTGCTTGGTAAATCTTCCTCCATCCCTTTATTTTGAGCCTTTGTGTATCCTTGCATGTGAGATGGGTTTTCTGGATACAGCACACTGATGGGTTTTGGCTTTTTATCCAATTTGCCAGTCTATGTCTTTTGATTGGTGCATTTAGCCCATTTACATTTAGGGTTAATATTGTTATGTGTGAATTTGATACTGCCATTTTGATGCTAGTTGGCTGTTTTGCCCATTAGTTGATGCAGCTTCTTCATTTTGTTGATGCTCTTTAGCATTTGGTGTGTTTTTGGAGTGGCTGGTACTGGTTGTTCCTTTCTATGTGTAGTGCCTCTTTCAGGAGCTCTTGTAAAGCCGGCCTGGTGGTGACAAAATCTATGAGTACTTGCTTGTTCATGAAGGATTTTATTTTTCCTTCACTTATGAAGCTTAGTTTGGCTGGATATGAAATTCTGGGTTGAAAATTCTTTTCTTTAAGGATATTGAATATTGGCCCCCACTCTCTTCTGTCTTGTAGGGTTTCTGCCAAGAGATCTGCTGTGAGTCTGATGGACTTCCCTTTGTGGGTGACCAACGTTTCTCTCTGGCTGCCCGTAGCATTTTCTCCTTCATTTCAACCCTGGTGAATCTGATGACTATGTGCCTTGGGGTTACTCTTCTTGAGGAATATCTTTGTGGTGTTCTCTGTATTTCCTGGACTTGAATATTGGCCTGCCTTGCTAGGTTGGGGAAGTTTTCCTGAATAATATCCTGAAGAGTATTTTCCAGCTTGGATTTATTCTCTTCGTCACATTCAGGTACACCTATCAAACGTAGATTAGGTCTCTTCACATAGTCCCACATTTCTTGGAGACTTTGTTCATTCTTTTTTGTGCTTTTTTCTCTAATCTTGCCTTCTCATTTTATTTCATTGAGTTGATCTTTGACCTCTGATATCCTTTCTTCTGCTTGGTCAATTTGGCTATTGAAACTTCTGCATGCTTTGCAAAGTTCTTGTGTTGTGTTTTTCAGCTCCATCAATTCACTCATATTCCTCTCTAAGTTGTCCATTCTTGTTATCATTTCCTCAAGTCTTTTTTCAAGGTTCTTAGTTTCTTTGCATTGAGTTAGAACATGTTCTTTTAGCTCACGGAAGTTTCTCACCTTCTAAAGTCTGATTCCGTCATTTCATCACACTCATTCTGTCTAGCTTTGTTCCCTTGCTGTTGAGGAGTTGTGATCCCTTGTAGGAGGCGAGGTGTTCTAGTTTTGTGTGTTTCCCTCCTTTGGTGCTGGTTTCTTCCCATCTTTGTGGATTTATCCATCTGTTGTCTGTGTAGTGGCTGATTTTCCAATTGGGTCTCTGAGTGGACGTCTAGATTGTTGGTTATGAAGTTATTTCTGTTTCTTAGTTTTCCTTCTAACAGTCTTTCCCCTTTGCTATAAGGACAGCTGAGGTCCACTTCAGGCCCTGCTTGCCTGGGGAACACCTGCAGTAGCTTCAGAACAGTAAGGGTTACTACCAGTTTCTTCTTCTGCTATCTTTGTCCCAGACTGATGCCCGCCAAATGTCAGTCTGATCAGTCCTTTTTGAGGTGACTCTTTGGATATACGGGGGTCAGGGAGCTGCTTGAGGAGACAGTCTGTTCTTTATAGGAGCTCAAGTGCTGAGCTGTGAGCTCCATTGTTCATTCAGAGCTGCTAGGCAGGTACGTTTAAGTCTGCTGCAGCAGAACTTGTAAAACCCCTTTTTTTCCCCAGGTGCTCTGTCCCGGGTAGTTAGGGCTTTATGAGTATTTGTTGCACTATCCTGCCCCGCAAGGGGGCAGCCTAGTCACTGCCTGCCTGAAGTGGCTTTGCTGAGCTGCTCTCGGGTCCGCCCTGCTGCCATGGGCTCTGCCCTGCTGGAGTGGGCTCTGCCCTGCTGCCGTGTGTATTTCCCTACAGTCCTGTTTATATGGGTGTGGTTAGAACTGCCGTGGTGATGGTGGCCTGCCTCTATAATGGTGGACTCTCTCTGTTATGGAGGGTTGCCTCGGCAATGGCAGGCTGTGTCAGCAATGGCAGACTACCTCCGTAGGGGTGGAGTGCCTCGGTAATGGCAGACGCCCCTCCCCCCGCGAGCTGCACTGTCCTGGGTTCAGCTGTGCTTGCCGTGAAACTCTCAACTCTGAGTGTTTCCAATTGCAGTTTTTTTTTGTTTGTTTGTTTTTGTGGGGGTGGGACCTGCTGAGCCTGATCACCTGGCTCCCTGCCTCAGAGCCCTTTTTTTTTTAATAAGTTGAAGAGTTGACTCTCTCTCAAGTCTTCTAGTTGCCTGCTGAAAGGGCTCTGGGATCTGTTTGATTTCCCATGCGGTGACCCACTGCGCTGGCTGAAACAACATCACTGCCCTGGCCTGGCTTTATGTTTGAGTCCCGTTTAATCAGATGAATGTGCTAATTTGCCTTTCTGGATCTCTAATTGCCAGTTTAACAGGGCAACCAGACCAGTGTATTTTGTAGGGAGAGCCGCTGCACTGTGGCACTGACTGAAATAGCTGTGCCAGCCGAAACAGCTGCACCAGCCAACACAGCTGCACTGGTAACCCGTGGGGCTCCTCCACCTGGGAATCTCCTGGTCTGTGGGCAGTTCAGATCTGTCTGGAAATGCAGCGTCCACTCACCCTCTGTGCTTTCACTGGGAGCTGCAATCCTGAGCTGGTCCTACAGAGCTATCTTCTCTTCCCATGAAGAAAAAATGCTGATAATTTATATTCTGATGGTACAGTCATGTGGACCAGGACCAGCCCATATACTGTGATGTGAACTCACTTCTACCCGGTGAGTCAGTTAAGATGGGAATAATAATTTAATTTAGTGTACTTCACTGTGACTGTCACAAAAAACTCTGATGTACATTAGTTGCAAGAAAAAGATAACCCATGTAATTTGAACTTTCTTTTGCCAACTTTAAAATGTGATTTGTAGAAGTTTTGATTGAAAATGGAATAACTCTGGTGAAGTTTTCAAAAGGAGTAAATTATGTTCTTGGGATAATTTCAATTAAACCATTTTCTATGGAGATGTGTCCGCTTTGGGTGTGTCATGAGTCAGATCTCTTAATATGCTTTCACACATATGCCAAAAAATTGCTTCAAACTCTGTTAGATAAGCCTAGGCAGGTTTTTTCATTTCCCTTCTTCCTTACTTGTGGGACTGTCAACTCTCAGAAAATCTAGTGAAGCCCTAATTTATAAATATTCAATTTGTCCTCATACTATTGAAGCATCATGGGAGGGGATATTAAGAGGAAGTAGAATTATGAAATTCAAAGAGAATTCCAAATGGTTCAAGATGAAAAGGAATTTAGAGATCATCATAGTCCCATCTGTCCATTTTACTGATGTAGCCGAAAATGTGAAGTGACTGGTACAACATTACGTTTCTAGTTAGTTGGAGAGTTAGGCCACCAAGACTTTTCCTGTTTCAAAACTTCTACTTGCTCTAGTCCCCATTAAAAAAAAATCCATGTGGGTTTTGGCTTCAATGTCACCTCTTCCAACATTGAATGACTTCATAATTCTCTGTACTGCTATTCTCCATTTATCTCTCTTTAGAGCCTCTTTCAGCTGACCTTTAAGGAAAGCAGCAGAAGGCTCCATTGCCTTCTGGCTTCTGGTTGGGTTTGACCAATGGGAGACTTGGCAGGGTACTGGCAGACAGGAGGAGAGAGAGATCAATACATTTATTACCCTTCAGGCCCAGACTGCAAGTCACTGGTGGCTGTGTTTGATACTAAAACTCAGAGTTCCTGTTGGAAGATCCTTTCCTTTAGCTATAGTTTTTTTCTTTGTGTTCTGATAACTGCTCCTTTCCCTCTCTACTGAGGCCTAAGGGTAGTAAAGACTTTTCACTTTTACCAGTTCTAAGGTGTTTTGCTTTCCCTTATTGGTTTACCTTAATACTGTCTACACCTATTAAAAAGTTCCTTTATTAAACCCTCATCAATTACCTCATTGAGTATAAAATCTGTTTCCTGTTCGAACACCAATTGATATATTCCATCCTCTGTCACCTTATTTTTTTCCTTCATAGCACAAAATACAAGCTATTCTCAGTTTTAAAAATTTTGTTTACTTATTTATTACCTGGCTTTCCTGACCAGAATGTGTTTCCATGGGTTAGCACAGTGCCTGACACGTGGTAGATAATCAGTACATGTTTGTTAACTTAATCGTTCCAGACATACCAACTTGTAGTTCAAAATTCTTTCTACACATCACAGTGAGAACACCTCTAGAATTTTTAAGGGATGAATCTGCCTGAATGGAAATTTTAACTCATTTCAATGTCAAATATAAATTGTATAGGCTTTTGTGGCTTAGTAGTTAGTTGCTATATAATATATTGTTTCCATGGTAAAATGTACTCCAGATCAATCCATTGTTTTTTCCCATTAGATTATAGTTTCACGAAGGCAGGAAACAGGTGTATATTCTCCATGGTTGTATTCTGAAAGCTTTGCATACTTCCTGGTACAGAGGTAAGTTCTTTGTGCTAAAGACCAAGCTAAATACTAGTGACCTGGAGATGTATAAGGCAGGATCTCTCTCTTTGAGAGGCTCATAGTCTTACTGAAGGTATTGACACACAAACAAGAGTCACAATATAAGGCAATAGGTGATATAATAGAGGTTATGGGAAAGTGTTTTGGCTTTGCAGAGAAAAGAGAGAAGCCAGGGAACTCTTGACAGACATCTGGGTGAAGGGAGTGTGGGATGGTCTTCTAGGACTTTCCATTTCTGAAACAGTTTATTCAGGGGTGTAAGTTCAAAACTAACAGATTCTAAAATAAAATTTTTATTCCCCAGTCCATTTAGAGGTGAATATTTCATATAAAACAGAACTTTTCTATTTCTTGATGTTGGCTTTATATTTTCCTTCTTTTATCCTTTTATTCAGGAAAAAAAGCAAAAGAAGTAAAAATGACTTTTGAATTTGGATTTTCTGAGTGTTGATTATGTCAAAAGATAGTAAAATCTGTTCAAAAGATGATAAACTGATTATCCAAGTATACTCTTTTAAAAAGCATCATGAAACTTAGCTGAAATTGACTGCAGGAAAAAAAGGAAATAAAAACTTGTGATATTCCCCACCAGAGGGAGACAATTTTTTTCCTTTTGACTTTCAAAACCTAAATTCTGATTAATGCAGATTTGAAGAGTACAATACAAGGTTTACTAGGGCTGATTAATACCCAGGGGGAAAAAACAAACTTACAGTCTAATTTGTTTACTTTTGTCTTTTAATATCAAATTATTTTCGAAATCTAAATTCTGTTCTGCCAGCACAGTAAATGCTACTTAACATGCATGGAACTTTAAGAGCTACTTGTTATTTCAGTGTCGACTTTATCTCTAATTATATTAGTATGGATTCAGATAGGACACAGATAATATAAAAACATGGAATAATTTAGCATTAATTATTTTTATAGTAAGACATTTACAAATCAACCCTAAATTAAGAGAGTCAAGGGGCATGGTGGTGGCGGAGGAGAAAGTGATAACAATGTCTCTTTCTATTGGCAAGACTGTAGATATTGGAATAAGCTGAGACCAAGTCAGCCAATTTTCAATATGTTGAAACTCTACAAAATTTAAGAAGGAAATTAGCTTACAGTAGTTGCTAATTTAGGAAAAACGGTACATGAGCAATAGTTCCTTTCTATGAGATATCTGTGCTTAGTATAATTAAACATTTTATCAAAAATATAGAAAATGTTAGAGATTTATAGTGTAAGACCTACTGTACTTAAAAAAAAGTCCAATTTCATGCCCAATTTAATAGATACAGTGTTAGATCTACATGTCCAGTGTAATTACTTGGACATTTCATTCTTCTCTATGGTTCTTTTTAGAAACAAGTTCAGATCTGACCTTGTGTAAATGCTTTTTAAATTACTCTGAATCATTTTACAAATCCAATTAGTGCACAGTCAAATCGCCTCAGCTCACCTCATTTGACACAGGGTGCTGCTGAAGTAGTCTTACTGCTTATTATGATTCCTATTTACTTATTCTTTGTCATTCTCAGAATATGTACAACAAAAATTTGGACTAATTCTCAGAAGCTCACATTTAAACATGGGATAATGTGGAGGTACCGGGTAAAATATTTGTCTGGTTAGGAGCATGAGTTTCTCTTCATAATTCAGTGGAGGTAAATGGATGCTTTGGAAAAGCATAAAGTGTCACTTAAGTTTTACTTGCCTGAGGTATCATTTAATCAGCAAGCACAGTTAATAATTTTGCTTTTCTATTTGTCAAGATCTCAATATTTTTTCAATATGAAGTCTGCTCCAGTGTACTTTACATGACACTTTATAATTAGTGGTACTTGAGAATTTGGCAGTTTTAAAAATTCATACAACATTCTTAGTTACAATTTATAAATGATTTTAAAGTATAATTAACATTCATCTTTACAAGTTATATGCAAACAAATATGCAAATTCAGAAATAAATATGCAAACATATAAAATGTTTTTGAATTAAGTAGTCCTTAACATTTTTAATGAAATCAATATTTTATTCATATTTTGCACACAATTTTGAGTACTCACTGATTTGGGGGGTCTCCAGCATATATGCTTTTGCATATTGTAGCCTCTAACTACCAGCAACAGGAAGGAAATGAGAAAGAAGTTTTTTTGTTTTTTTTTGGAGATGAAAACTGAAGGCTGATTTAGTAGAAAAATCCAGTAGATGCTGTTGAGTGGATTATCGATGCAATTAAAATAGCTCCTTAAACTCTTAACCTTATAAGGAACTTCTACTTCCTTAGATGACAAAACTCTTATGGATCTCAGGAAGACAAAGTGGAGGGCATCAACACATTGCCCCCTACTTTCTTTTGTGGCTACAAAGGCCAACAGATTGAGTCAGTAGCTATGTATTTTTAACATATTAAAGTCTGAAAGCAGAAGAATGCAGAATTCAGTATAAAATGAACAAATAATTATTGGGAAAACGCACCTTATATGGAGAAGTCACTATGCAAGAGTACAGATTCAAAATTTAGTCATTCTGATTTTAAAAATGATCTCTTCTAAAAAGTTAACTGATTCGAGATCTGAGTTCACTCATTCAACAAATGCTCATCTTTTTAGGCTTGGTTTCCATTTGTCCTCAGCAAGGAAGATTTTTCACTACCAGAATCCTCTGTCTCTGAAATCTTGTTGGATCATGAGTTAACCAGGCAATGGTTTTTTTATGTGAACACCATGGGCAAGGAATACGTTCAATGCTAGTGGGAGTTCAAAGAAGTATCAGAAATAATTAACTAGCATCACACAGTTTAGCTTTAAAATGTTCTCCAATTTTTACAGGTATGCATGCTTTATTATCATTTTCAAATGAGAAAATTCTTGAGGGAAAAACTTCATTTATACAAGAGACAATGAGAAGAATTTGTTTTTTGAGTGGCATCTCTGATGAATTAGTAGTTGCTCACTGGTATGCTCTGTAAAGAGTCATTCTGAGGCTGTGGCATTAGCAGTACCAGCATTGCCATGTTTTTGTTATTCTTGCTCAATCTTTTTTCTAAGAAATAGCATTTCTTTTACTAGAGAATGAGGGCTTCATGACTCATTTAATTTCCCCTTTGTAACTGCTAGAAATTTGGCAGAGAGTTTTGATATAAATTTCTTCTTTTATTGCTTGACTTTTTTCTTTTATTTTCTATGTCATGTAACTGTACTGTAGTTCATTTTTGATAGCTGGTTGCTTTAAGTCTTTTTGAAAGAAACAAATCATTACATATACTTACTTCTTCCTATAAGTTTTATGGTGCCTAGCATAGGTCCAGGACCCTAAGGAGGCATAGAATAAATGCACTTTGAATGGAGAACACTGAAAGGTCCCATATGATAGATGTACAACGATGCATGATGCATGAATGAGGAAGTGAATGAATGAATGGGTTCAGAGGGAATTTGAATCATGAGAAAAATCATGATGGTTTGTGATTTATCAAGGAAAGCAGCTGATGAATCTTCGCTGATGCCTTAAAAAGCACAGAATGATGATTGGAAGAAGAGGAAATGGCTTAGAGGAGAATAGAGGTTTAGCAAGAAGAATTTAAAAGGACAGGAGCCATCATGTAATAATATTTGATTCCTCTCCATGGGCATATTTGCTTGTGTGGAATATACAATTTCAGAGAGCAAGAATTTTTAAACATGAATTTAGAACACATTAGTGTGGACTTCCACAGAGTATACCTGGGTGTTTTTAGGTTGTTTGAAGATGACCCTCTTACCTATATTATTTCAAGTTCAAAAATTAAAAATTATAGGGTATGATAATTTGAACTTGTAGATTTAGCGTAAAATCATTCATTTAGATGCCTCACAAATTAATCTTCCCTCATAGAATCAGAATAAGCAATTGAAATTCTGTTTTGCAGCAAGCTGCTCCATAATGTCTGTGGGGACTGGTTTTGTTTATTTGCTGCTATATGGTAGTCTTAGGTAAACAACATACAGCTATATCTATGTGCATCTGGGTAGACCTAAACATTTTTATTATGCAACTTATAAATAAAAAAGCCAAATCTGCTGCACTTAGCAAAACAGCTAAATCCCATTCAGCATAAAACAAACCCCTACCACCTTCTTGTCAAGCAACCTTGGCCTTTAAAGACCATCCCCACACAATCAGTCACTTCCATATGCCTTTCATTCTTCCCATATTCTAGGATTTTTTTTCCTCAACGTTTTGTTTCTCTGGGCTGAATTTTATCTCAGTTGATTGCCCAATTCACTTTTCATTCATTCTTAATTGTTTTTTGAATTGTCTGAAATTCTCAAATGGATTATGACAATTTGGAAATTAACAATGGCGCCTTAATTGCATGGGGCTGTGTGATCCACAAAACTCTGTTGGCTGACGTTTTTACCCCCACCTGTAATTTTTTTAAAAACCAAATGTGAAAAGGTAGAAACACATATAAGCATAAAACACACGTGGTTGTGATTTACAAAAATGTTTGACTTTCCAGTGTTTGGAAATCAACCACAGATACTTGCAAACCATTTTACTACCGAAATTATTTTAAAAATTCAATTGGATTTTCTTTCCCTCAAAGTTAGTTTCTTTTGTGGAAGCAACAACATATGCAAGCAGGGCAACATTTGGATCTGTATGGAAATTAGGATTCAGGAAAAATAATTATTATTCTTTAATTCTCTAACTTTGGCTGGGCTCTCAATGCAGCTTGGCAATCCTCTCACTTGTCCCGATGGACTTCCTCTAGAGTTCCTCTTGAGACAGCTGTTTGAAACCTTTAAACTTATGCCATTATTCTCATGCCCCTCATTCTCAGCCTTTACCTTTACTTTATAATTTACAGAGACTATAGCAGCTCCAAGCTATCTCCTTGGACTTGCCTCGCTTCTGCCTACAGACTCGTCTACAGAAGCACACATCTCTTTTCTTTTCTCCCTTTCCATTTCCCTTTCCCTTCCTTTCCATCAGTATGCATATTTTTACCGATTATCTACCACTCAGATTCTTGAGAAATAAAGGGAAGTGGAACATGGTCTCTGCCCCCACAGATATTATAATGTAGGGTAGAAGAAAGACAAGTAAATAGGCAAATACAATTCATGATATAAAATGTACATATAGAAAATACTAATTCCAATGTTTGTAGGGTTCAAAGAGGACTTATTTCTAGATGGAACTTGAGGGATGTTTAGGAACTATCTAGGTCATGTGGGGCCAAGGGCGAGAGTTCCAGGAAAAAGGAGCAATTCTACTAAAATTCAAAGGAGAGAGGACAGTAATATGTTATATGTTCATATAACTTCAAGGAGTTCAGTGTGATGGGAACACAGGGTTTGGGTGTGTATTGTAAGAAATGGGTCTGGACAGGAGGCAGGGACCAGGTCATGGAAGGCCACATGAGCCATTTTAAAAAGTTTGGAAATTGTATAAAGGCAATGAGAAACTACTGAAAAATGTTAATATTGTACAGAGGAATCATCACAGTCATATTCTGGAAATATCACTCTGGTTGCTGTGATAATGAATTAGGTGATGGTAGGGGTGGTGGCAGGAAGTTTGGTTAAAAGACTGTGGCAAAAATCTAGGCAAAATGACCTTGATCTGATCTCGTAGAGTGGTGATATATAGAGGTAAACATAAGCAGTGGGTTTTATTGATATCAAAGAACAATGATGGAAAAGAATTGGTAGTGGAATGAACTATCCCTTTCAATTATCTTCAGTTCCTTTCTATCCCATCGTGGCATACTTACTCATAAAAATATAGCATTTCTCACATTTTATGTTATTTTTCTGTCATATTATAGGGTCTGTAACTAGGACCCTGTTGGATTAATCTCTGTCTCCATTGCTTAGCTTGATGCTTTGTGGATAACAGATAAACAATCGATGCTGGTTGACTGAGTGACTCAATTTCCCTGGGTAGTGTTAGATATTAATTTTTAGCACATAGCTCTGTCAGATTATCTTCCCCACCCCCTCATTCTTCCATTTATTATAGAACCATAGAGAATGCTTCCCAGTTTGAATATTAAAAAACACCCTGCAAGTGAAAATTTATTCTTATTTTTAAACACTTTATAAATATTTATTTTTAATAATGTGAAGCCAGATACTCTATCATTCCTTTATTAGCTTTCTATTATTGCTGTAAAATTTACCACAATCTTAGAGGCTTAAAGCAACACAAATTTATTATTTCACAGTTTCTGCAGATCAAAAGTCCAAGATGGCTTCACTGGGTTCTATGTCCAGCATATAGCAAAGCTGAAATCAAGATATTGGGTGAGCTAGGCTCCTATATGGAAGCTCTGAAAAGATTCCTTTCCAAGGTTGTTTGGCTGTTGGCCAAATTCAGTTCCCTGCAGTTGTAGGATGGAAGTCCCTCTGTCCTTGCTGATTGTCAGCTGGGGGCTGCTGTTAGTTGCTAAAGACCACCCAAATTTCTCTTCACCTGGCCTCCTTCCACTTCAAACCAGCAATGGCAAGTCTTGTTTTGATTTTCTCAGATTTCCCCTTTTGACTGTGCGCTCAGATTTTTAGGACTCACATATTACACTGGGACCACTGGTATAATCCAGGGTAATCTCTTAATTTTAGGGTCACCTGATCAGTAACCTTAATTACATCTACAAGGCTCCTTTTGCCATGTGATGTAATATATTTATGGGCATGAGTTTTTGTCATATTCACAGTCTGGAGATTAGAAAGGAGCATTTTAGAAATTCTACTTATTACATTCCTATTTTAAATTGGGAAAAGTTATATAATACATTAGACACCACTATAATGTCATATTGTAAATTAATCAGTAGTGTTGGGCATAATTTTTTTGAGATAAGTGCCCTGTAATTTTATCTTATATCTATCATTTGTTATGTTCTGAAGTTTTAGATTTGTTTTTAAACCTTTCCACCCTTCTACCTGAACCTACTGTGTTGAATGGGGAAAGGATCAGTCTTCCAGAGCCAAGATGCCCAGATAAGAATGTCCGACTGGTGCAAAACATACATATATGATTTCGTGACCAAACAATTATAGAGAAAAGTTTTTAGGTCTGAGGAAGGAGAGAGGAGGCAGTGTGAAACTGTTGTAATCATACCAAGCACTTATGATATCTGATCCTGAGGAATGGAGAATCAAAACTTTTCATTTTGGATAATCAGAATTCCTTGATAGCCCCCATATTCAGATATGACTTTTTATTTATTTAGTACATATTTAATGAGCATCTGTTAGGTTCTCAGGCACTATTCTATGCACTAGGAATAGGAGGTTGGATAAGGCATGCCAGGTTCCTGTCTTCTTGGAACTTCTTGTTGCTGTGTACTTTGGCAGACAAAGGAGTAAAATGGCAAAAAGAAGAGAGATGGGGGTGGTGATCTCTTCTCATATGAACCAAATGCTCTTCTCATATGCTCAGAGAGCTTCAGATACTGATTTTTCTCTTTTCCTGAAAGGGAGCTGATACAGTTTGGATGTTTGCCCTTCCGTATCTCAAGTTGGGATGTAATCCCTAAAGTTGGAGGTGGAGCAGATCACAGGGTAGAGGTTTGAATCATGGGGCAGATCCTTAATGAATGGCTCAAGGCCATCCCTTTAGTATGAGTGAGTTCATACAAAAGCCATTTGTTTAAAAGAGGCTGGCCCCCTCCTTTCTCTCTCTCTAGCTCCCTCTCTTGCCATGTGATGTGTCTGCTCCCCTTTACCTTCTGCCATGATTGTAAGCTTCCCGAGGCCCTCACCAGAAGCTGAGCAGATGCTCATCCCACACTTGTACCCCCTACAGAACCATGAGCCAATTAAATGTCTTTTCTTTATAACTTGCTCAGCCTCAGGTATTTCTTTATAGCAGTGCAAAAACGGTCTAACATAGCCTTGGAGGGCCGAAGGAGAGATGGCCTTGACCAGTTCAACTCAGCAGGGAGCAGTTCATAGAGGCAGATAGAGTTGGAAAAATATTTTGATTAAACATTAGTGAGTTTTCTTTTTTCAAAAAGTTTAGCATAAGGAAAAGAAATGCCTAAAGAAAAAGTTTCAAGGACATCTTTAAAAATTCAACTGACAAAGTCCCAGTTTGTTGTATAGAATATTGGGAACATCTGGTGATACAAGAAATAGTTAATGATTCTTTGCTTTTGTATTATCACCTTGTTTGGTGTACTGAGGCCCTGATGAGTTCCCAAAGAATATCAGGATATGAATACAAATTGCCAATCTTGTAAAATCAGTTTACCAGTCAAAAAAAAAAAAAATCCGGACTTCTCTTTCTTTCATTCAGTGCTCAGAACACCAATACCATTGAGCTTGTTTGAGAATAAAGATGAGGAAATTGTCAGTTATTCAGTGTAGCACTAGCAAATGTAAACAATATTTGAGAGACCATTTATTACCAATTTCAATTCAGCTTCATTTGTGGATACAAATGTATCGTATTTATCCATTTTTCCTTATTTTTTTAGGGAAACAAAAACAGAAACTAAGATATCCATGACACCTAGTGTTATAAGGAGATGAAAGAACTTTAGTCATGAGGGCACTGAGACAAGGTAACAGACAAATTTGTGTTCATAAAACCAGGAATCTTACTGATGACTTTCAGAAAAGGTGGACATACAGATAAAAACCAACCTTATTCTTGGTGAGGATTTGACCCTGGCTCCATATTAACCCCAGAGCTGATAAGCACAAAACTGGAGTCCAGTTTTTATGCAAGTGTAACAACTGTGCCACTTCTACCTTGAATTACTTGTATGAACTGGGGAAATTTTTTTACTCTCTCTGAACCCATAATTTAAAAAATCCATATGACTTGGATAATAAACCCGCTTCCTAGAATTTATATGCCTATAAAATATTGTGTGAAATACATAGTTCAATATGAGCACATGGTTTGTGTTTAATATGTGGAAGCTAGTATTGCTACTATTGTTGTTTTTATAAACAATAGCACTTTTATCTACACAATTCTCAAACTTCCCCCCTGAAGCTCAAGATGCTTTAGTACATTAATTATTATTCTTAATGCACAGATTGAGAAATTGGCAAAAAATATGCAAGCCCCAGAGTGGAGAAAGAAAATTCCAGGTGTCCATATTCCTTGTCATGTAGTTTGCCACTGTAATTCAGTCTTCTACATGATGATGACCTTTATGAGACTTGTCTCAGAGTGATGAAATTGTTCAACTCATTAGAGTGGCACCATCAAAATGACCTGATAATGTCAACACAATTGTCCTTGTAACAAGCAGAAGAATCCTTTCCTTCCTTTTCTGCCTGTAGTTCCAGGGCTACACAACCCCAGCAAAAAGCAGAAGCAGTGAAGGAACAATTATTTGGAATGATGCTAATGGCTGATGTCTCAGAGGAGGCAAGCACTCTTCTGCAGACAACTTAATTTCTTGAACTCTCAGCCTTCTTTGGTTTGACTTTGGATTGTTAACCCTTTACTCCCTGAAACTGTGTCTGACTCACTGTGCCTTTGGAGTATGAAATTCCCAGTATATCATCTGTACTGATTTTAGTTCCTGTTTCACAAGCTGTGTATCACAGACCTTTGTCTTGCAATTATCCATGCTCTGGATGACCAACTTCAGCCCTAAAACCAGAAGTAGACTTTTCCAATCAACTTTTGCAAATTCAAGGGGAAAGAAGAAGATAACCATGTACTCCCTTGGATGTTACTTCTCTTAGGGGAAAAAGAAAGAATATATAACTTGATATTTTTACTGCAGTCTCCCCAAACCTCCCACCCATTGTGCTGCGAACATCATCATTAATCCATAGCTCCTCTAGAATTTTATGGCCATGTTGAATTCATTGTCATCTCCAGAAAAGAGCAAAGCATAGTGTGGGCAATTTAAAAACATATTCAGTTGCTTTATTTTGGACAAAAAATTAAACATTTTTGTTCTTTATTTTTTTTAGCTTGTTAAGCCATTTGGAGATCTACTGCTATAGATTACAGGTCTGAGCACATAGTATAATTGTGTGATGCACACATGTGTGTATTCCCTGCCCTTCCCTGCCACACACACACACACACACACACACACACACACACACATACACATACATATATACACACACACATTTCATTAGCATGTCAGATTTATGGAATTTGAAATGCTCCTTTTTCTAAAGAATGGTATAACATTTACATAAAATATCAGCTTACATTTTGTGAAATTTGACAGATTACTCATAAATCTCTTTCTCCCTTAATCTGTTTTTGACATGTCCCCAAAGGTTTTGAGATGGCCTTAGTCATGCCAAGTATTTTGTTGACATCAATAGGAATTTTACTTGTGTAAAAAGCCCTGGATTGTGTTACCACACACATGAGGCAGACAAGAAACAGTCAAAAGTTGCCAGTGAATAAGAAGTGTCAAATAAGTGTCCACCACAAGAGCAAATATTCCTGGGTATCCATTAACTGTAATAAACAAAACATATTTGGCAGTGTGCTGTTTGACATGGATTTACAAAGCAGTTGGCTGAATCATTTCTTTCTTTCTCTCTGTGAAATGTCAGTGAAAGAAAAAAGAGGGGGATGGTAGTTCCATTATAATTATATAATATTGTATAAGAAAGATAGGTTATTTGATATTCAAGATATGTATAGTGCATAGAAGCAACAATTTGGCAGGGGAATTGATGCCTCTTTCACCAATCTTCTCAGCACTGGCTTATACAAAGCCAGTCTCACGACTTATGGCCTCATTCTCGAGTAAAACGCAATTCAATATCTCTTGATTGATATTTAAAAAATTGTTTAAAACAAATGTTCTTCTATTTCTGTCTTAGCATTTATTTTTGTTTGCATATGACTAAGGCTGTTTCTTTTTGGTAAATTTAATTTGCTACAGTTTGGCCCCCAGCACTGAAAAATGGCATCCTCTGATATAAGGCTGCCAACTATGGCAAGTAGCATTGCAAAGTATATGTTCTGTATACTTTTCAGACTTCTCAGATGCAGTCACTGACATTTGGCTTGATCAAGGAAACCCTAGGGATTAGAAAAATACAAAGTATACTACTGTACTGACATGCAAAATGTCTTATAATCTGTCTTTATCTTTCATGGCTGCAGTGATCTGGATAAATTAGACCAAATTGAGCTAAACACTGTCCTTGGCTACACTCACGTAGCTGTTTTCAGCGGCTAATAGGAGCTGTGTGTGCACATCCAAGGATAGGATTTGGCCCCTTTTGTCTTTGCACAAACAGTTGCTTTAGTTGATGTGATTATTCCTGAATGACTATTTTATAAGCAGTGTTTTTGCCCAGTTTAAATCTCTTTTCACTTTATTCTTCATAGTCAAGACATTTATGAATATGGAAACATGTAACCTAAAATCTTTGGATTCTGGAAAAATAAAAATCTCCACGATAAAACACGTGAAAATTGCGAATGAATTGGGAAAGAGGTAAAGCAAGTCATATAAACGTTGGCAAAAACAGAAGTAACACTGAGAAAATGTGTTAACACTCATTAATGGTAACAATCTGATTAAAATTTTTATAGCACATCAATCCTTGGCCTTTCGAAAGGGGAATCTGCCACTAAATAATATTTTTAAGGAAAATACATGTCAGCAAATACATTTATTTATTCAGATGCAAAAAAGCTGAAATAAACTCTCAATGTAACTCTACCCTCTCCCCTCAGAAAATTATTACATAAATCTCACTGTTTTCCAGAGGATACACCTTTTGAAATAGAAGAGAACCAGTGTGACAGAGAAGTTTTTATTACTGAAAATTGCAACCTTGGCTCATCTTTGAATTTTCTCCTAGAAAATAATAAATACAATCAGCCCCTTAAGGTTTTGGAAAGGACTTCTTACATAAATCAATACATGATATGAATAAAAAGGAAGACACTATAATTTCTTGACTTTCTGAGGCATTTGCAAGGATTAGCTCATTTCCTTTGTGCTTTGAGCAAATCTTGTTTGTAGTTCCTTTTTTCCGTTTGTTGAAGATGATCAATTTAAGAATGTATTTAGTTATACATTGGAACAGGGACTTTCAAAACTTCTTATGTATATACATTCTCCATGCCAATATGTAAATAATTGCAAGTTAAATATTTTACTTTTTGTAGGGGTCATAATCCTTTATATAAAATTTAAGCAAAATAATCCCATTGAGTTCTTTGGCCAATAATTTGTCTAAGATATGGACTTTATTTTTTTACTACCTGTCAATGTGAACAGGTTCCAGGTATTTGAGATCCGTCATATCTTTGCTTGAAACATTTTGAATACCAACTCCCAAAACTTGACATTAATAAAACATTAAAGTTCCAACTTATGCCCATAAAAGTCAAGAAATACAGAGTTAAGGTCGACCCAGATCTCTTAACTCTGTTCTCCTGCATGCATACATGGGCGATGGGGCATCGGTGTGAACTGTTGCTTAAATCAGTCTTCCTGCATAATCTGAAAATGTAATTGAATTAGTGTATGAAGTATTTACATACCCTGCAGTGGAGAACCCCACATACTATATTATCCACATCCCCTCTCAGGGCCCTCATTTTAACTCCTCACTGCAGTGTTCCTGCGAGGCTTCCTCAAACATTCAGAAATTGGACTTGCAAATACAATTTCCCTTCTTTTATGAGGCTTCAAGATGAGTGATGCACACTCAGCTTTCCTAGTTGCTTTCAGCTCCTGGCCAGACAGATAAAGTTTGGGTAACATTCTTCCTTTTGGTTAATATCCTCAGGGTTTGCTAGGTATTAGACAATGCCATTTTGTGGCTAAGGATTATTTTATGCTCTAATTCAACCAGATACAGGACTGGTTGCCATATAAATATGAAAATTAAAAACATCAGATTGAATTTAGAAACATAGTTGTATAGCAGACTTTAGCTTCAGGTAGACCTGTTTTTCCATTTAGTCCTTACTCTACCACATATATTAGTTAAGTTTTCCAAATTGCTGTTTTTTTCTTCTGTAAGATGGAGATAATAATCGTCCTTAAGACTTTTTTTGTTTAAATGAGATTCTGAGAATTTAAAAAGAAATGTGTATAAAGTGCTTGGTATATAGTAAGCACTTAGTAAATGTTTGCTGTTATTATTAGCACTCATTTTGATAGGAAACAATAACATATTGCTTCAATTCCCTTTTTTTCCATCTCTCATGGAGAATGGGACAGGTGAGTTCAGTAGAGTTTGAATGTTCAGAAATGTTAAAAATGAAGTTGAACAATAACTATAAAAAGAATGCTCATCCTCATCCATATTTCAAGAAATGTGCAGATATATCATTTTTCATCATTCAGATTGGCAAAGATGGAAAAGAATGGTAATATCCAGTGCTGAGTATGAAGAAATAGGCTTTCTCATACACTGCTATAGTAGTAGTGAACTAGTATACCATTTTAAAAGGCAGTCTGGCAATGAGTATAAAAATTTAAAACATGCATCTTGTTTGACTCAGCAATTCTACTCTTAGAAATTTATCTTAAGAAAATAATCAAGTAAGTCTTCAGGAATAGTCATGAAAGTCCTACTGAAAATTGGAAAGAGCTTAAATGTTAATATGGAACTGTTAAAATAAACTGTGGTGCAATCAGATAATGGAATACTATAAAACCATTAAAAATGAATGAGTTTTACATATGTGATAGGTTGAATTGAGTGGTAATAAATTGTAGGGAAGACATTTGAAATGGTTTCTGTTTTTTCTTTTTTTTCCTTAATGACTGTTGCCACTGCTCTCTGTAGGATGCCCTTTCTTTCTGAGCAGTGGGTTTCCTTAACCATATCTTTGTCTTTTTGCAGAACTTTTCAGTCACCTTTGGTTATTTAAATAGTTTGATTTAGTTTATTGAGACCCAGGGCCAGGTTCATGGGTGTGTTATCTGTGCAGAGTTGCAAAGAGCCCTGTGCTTACCGCTGCTTGGCTTAATGGTTGGTTGTCACTATCTTGAAATTCTTAAGAATTTTATCTTTGAAGTCATGTTTTGTAAGTTTAGTCTAATGGGACAATGTAGCATGTGCATGAGCAGAGAAGACACATGCAATATGCATGTCTGCCATTCTTTGCCACCCCATTTGCACATAGCATTTTAGATGTCTGTGGGCACAGAATTCCCATGGACCCACGATGCGTGGGAGGTCAAAGTGAATAAAAGGTAAGGGAGTTCCATCTATTATTCAGCAAATGGGGTCCCTGACAGCCCCAAGAGGCCACTCTGTTCACTCAAGCCAGAACTTGCTTTGAATAAGAAAGAAGACAACGACATTCTAAGCAACAAGAATGTCCAAGAAACCCTATCATATTCTTTCACACTTGTACATCTATGTATTTGGCAAGTACTTATGCTGAGAACGATGGCAAAGAAGTAAAGGGAAAGAAATGCAACATATAATTATTTTTCTTTAAATCTTACTTTACTCATCAGTAAGCTGAAGGTAGGAAGTGTTGTAGAAGATGCACATACCAGAGAGTGAAATTAAAACAGTTGAGTTCTGCTAACAATGAAACACATATGGATGTCTGAACTATAAAATATGAATGTAATTGTAGTGATTCCACATATGAATTGAAAGCTTTATATTTAGATTTAAAATGGATATTGAACAACATAATGATCAATGGTAAAATTCATGCTAATAAGTCAAATTTAGATTTTTTTCTTTATATTACATAGCAAAAAATACCATGAAAAGTTGAAGAGACTGCAGAAAAATTAAAAGAGCTTTATATTTTAGTAGATTTAGTATCTTTTATTTTTAAACTGCTTTTTGAACAAGAAGTCCCATATTTTCCTTTTGCACTGGGCCCCACAAATTATGTAGCTGGCCCTGCTGCCAAAGATGAAAGAAGAAAATATAATGGGGACATTTGTTGTTTTTGCTTATCAGCATTCATTCACCCTTCTTTAGTAGTCCCTAATCTTCTGGGGGCATCCCCTATAAGTCAGTTTTTTAGGAAGGAGATGACTTGATAGCTGGCTCTATGGGTGCCGTGAGACTCAAACCTGGTGAATCAGAATATTTCATTTTCCTGGTCATATTGATTGATTTGAACCATGTTTGGTCTATACAAATCATACGACTTGTGTAAGAATTAGCAGGAAGAGATTTTCTGCCTTTGTGGCTGGAATTCAACTCAAAGGGCTGTGAGCCTGGAGCTGCTGGAGGCCACCAGGTGGAATCTGAGAATGGCCAAGGTGAGAGATGGATAGAAACCAAGTACTGGTGATAACATTTGAGTCTGGATTAACCTATGCCTGAAGTTAGCTAGATGTATACCTGGAGTTAGTTATGTGAGATCTTTTATGTTCAAACTAGTTTGAGTTAGATTTTGTCACTTGAAACAAAAGTATTCTGATGCTCTATGTTCTCATTAAGGTTTGTGTAGATCAGATATCTCCAAAAGTATATACAAAACTGCTAAGAGTGAATATCTTGGTCAGGGAAGATTATGAAAAGGCCTCTCATTTATAGCTTTATACTATTTTTTGGTGTTATATTTCATAAAGCAGATATTTATTACTCTAAATCCAGCAAAAGCAATAAACATGTTTCAAACTTGGGGGAATATCAGTGATGCTTAATCTTTAAAAATATTTTATGGTGGTAAAAATACATAATATGAAATTTATGATCTAAACTATTTTTAAGTATATAGTTCAGTGGTAATCTTAATGTAATAATTTCCCAGAGGGACACAAAAGCAGATATCTTAAAGTAGATGATTACTAGAATTGTTTAGTAATGGGGACCAGTATTCAGATGCGGAATGACATGGGCATGCAGAATAGCCCTAGAGTCATAACGCAGGCTTTTCACCAGCAATTTCACTGGCTGGTACCATGTAATTATACTGCGGAATACAGCAAATAGGAGAAGATTAATGAGTTTGGCCTTACTAGCCACCTAAAGGTGAACAATTTAATTCCAAAGTAGGCAATCTTTTGTCTTACTGTGTTCTAATGCATGTATATGTGAATAGAAGAAGAAAATTTGGGTTCACAACAGTATCAAAAATGGGGCATTGAGAAAGCAGAAAGGAGTAAAATCAGTCTAAGCTTAGACTTGAATACATGGAAAGCATTCAAAGAATCTTGCACAGCACACTTTCACTAGTTCAGCATTCTGCTTGAAGAAATGGCTGTACCACTTCCTTGAAGATAATCCAGTGTCAGCGTTTTATGTTTATCATTGTGCTTAGGGTTCAAATAGACACCAGCAACATCAGAAGGGGCTGGGGGCCAGGATATTGTTCTCTCAGCATTTCACCCAGAGATGTGTTGGGTCAGGCCCGACCTGGCACCCAGTGGGCTGGTCTCTAGTTCACAGAGATCCCATAAACTTGCTAACCTTTGTGTCCATGATCTCAGTCCTCCTTTGCTTCCTTGCCTAGACACTCCTCTTCCCCTGAACAGAAAACACGCATAGTGATCTTCTCCAACCGATTGTTTAATATAAGCAAATTTGTTTTCAGTGTCCTCGCAATGAGGTTTTGAACAGACTGTTTCAATCTGACATTGTTTTCTGATGCGTATGTATAAAAGCAATACTGTTGTTATTCATTTATACTCAGTAGATCAGATGGTTTCTTGGAAACTTGCTTGGACAAGGTGAAATCTGAGGACACTGGCTGAGGTTGAGAGGAGAGGGGAGAAGAGGGATCCCCATGAGGCAGCAGGAACAAAGAGTCAGGGTCTGGGACTCTGGAACACAACCTTTGCTACTGCACCATTTCACTAGGGCTGACCTTTGGGATAGATGTGGGTTGTCACAGCACTGGGAGGGGGCAAACATGATTTAGTTATCTCTAAGTTGTTACTGTTGTTCTTGTTATTAAAGCAACATGGGCATCAAGTAAAATGTTCAAATGGAACAAAAGAGAACTCATTGAAAAATAGTTCTCCTTCTCACTTCTACTCCTCCTCTTCTGTCCCCAGAGGCCATCACTGCTGGCTTGTGCATTCTTCTATATAGCTTGTGTCCAGTTGAATGCCCTGTCTAGTTCTTCACTTTGGTTTTACTTTGGCTTTGACCTATTAAGTAATGGCCTGAACTGAAATGAGAAGGTGACACTCAGCTCTACATTTTAGCATTCTTTCCTTAGGAAAAGTAATGAATAAAGCATATGCAAGAGCTCAAAAGCTGTCACTCTGAGTATGTTAACTCCTGTACCTGTTTTTCACACTTTCTGTGGCATAAAGTTGAGCAGGTGACTGGTACATTCTCTCCTTGCACAGTATGCGATATTACCAATTCACTGCAAAACAAAGTTCAAACTGTTGAAAAAGCTAGCTTTTAATTATCTTGAGATACAAGTTGCAAGGAGGAAGCCTGACATTGCTTATCAATGACATCAGTAAGCTGTGAAGACATGTGACCAGATATGTCTGGTCATTAATGTATACAGTACGATAAGATATCATCATAACTGTTATTATTACAGGATCATAAAGCTTTATAGTAACAGCAAAAGCAAGGTACCTTTGTTTGAAAGGTTAGCCAAAAAACCAAACTGAGCTCATCAATAAAACAGATGCAAAGAGATGAGTATTTATAAGGAATTCTTATGAAAACCAGGTAAGCAAAGACTTTTTCAATAATGTTCACATTTAAATTGGGAAATGAGGTCCTAGTGGATTACTTTAGATTGAATTAAATATTGAAATAAATAATAGTAATGTAGTTCTAATGTCTGTAGTTAACATAGGCTAGCAATAGAGTTTGCCTTTCTCAGATAACACTGTGTATTTGGCTAGATTTCCATGATGAATATTTTACAAATTTAAGTAATGGACACGTGTGATTCTAAAGTAAAAAATTTAAGTTTTCTACACAGAGCAATAACAATGCATTTTCTTTTAAGAAAAAAAATGTGTGTGTCCACACATGCTCTGCATGCTTTGCCCAGAGATAATCAGAAAGAGTAGTTTCAAAAGGATCTTTTTCTTGCTCTAGTGTCAGATCTTAAAATAAGATTTAAGGGCTGGAAAGTCTGATTGAAGGGGACTGAGATGTGATTTCTAGTAGTACCACTTACCAGAGCATGGAGAACAGAAAATGCTGTTTCTGCGTGTTGGAGGTTAGATATTTCTGGACAGACATATTTTAATTCAGTCTTTTCTTTTGAAATCAAATATATGCTGTAGCTACCTTGAGATGTGCAGTTGCTTATTATAGTTAATGGATTGTTCATCCTCTTTGTCCTTGAGATAATCCTAAGTATGTGCATAAAACTGAGCTCATGCTGCCCATAAAAACCAATCAGCCCGGAGTTGGTCCACAAGGTGTTGAACATTCACTAGAGCAGATGGGAAAGATAATGTTTAATAACGAGTTAGAGGATTAGGTGGTACAAAACAAGCTAAGAGAAAGGGATAATTTCATTTCAGGTGAACCTCTGTGACATTTCTTGTACCCAAAGACAGATTAAAATGATCCCAGAGCTATGACTTCAGCTACTTTTTTCCCAGTGCTGGCCCTGAATACATTGTCGGCTTTTGACTCTGCCAGCATCATCACCTGAATCTGTGAATAACTCAAAAGATAGTTTCTCAGGTTTATGAAGATGTATGAAGTGAGTCATTCACAAATGAATATACATATGAGGAAATGACAGAATTCTGCTAAATATGTTTATATTTGAACAACTGATTCATCTGAGCATGATTTAGAATAGGATGTACCTAAGTTTATATAAATGACAGTTTAAAAGATAACTGTCACAATGTTTACTGATGAGGTTTCCATTTCTCTTAATGTTTAGAAGTTAAATGAAAAATGGATTGTGGATTATAGCCTGAACAGATTTGATCCTAAATGTAATATAACAACTTGTGGTAAATGGAGGTAGCAGGAGAGTGTAGCCAACTAGCCAAAAGTCCCCTGGAAAGGTAAGGTTAGGAGGTCTTTGATGGCTTAATTACAACCTCATTTATTTTTCATCATGTTCACTTAATTAAATGTAGGCTGGGGACATGGATTGAAGTAGCTGTTTGTGACATGCTGGCCTGGGTTCTGGCATTTGTTCAGAGGGTCATGGGTTCAAGTTGTAGCCATGGACTTCAGAAAGCATTTCAATGTGTGACCTGCTGAGGGGCTGGAACATCCAGGGGGGTGGACACATCACTACTCCTGCTTTGTGTTTGGTACTGGGACCTGAGCCACGCTCCTTGCTATTCTGTTTAGTTTACTGTAAATGTGCGAGGCACTTCTCATTTTAGCTTCTTGCAGTCTCAACTCTAATAGCCTGGAGGAAGTTGCCAAACAACCTCTCCTGATGGCCCAGCTACTCTACCTATGTTTGCAGCAGGGCTGGCTGTTTGGCAGTGCACTTATGTTCTGCAGAAATGTGCTATGGGAGGAGTTAACCTGAATTGGGGAATATTTCAAACCATTTCTTAAATAATAGAATTGAAATGTAGTGCGGCTGAAGTGGCCTGGGATGGAAACTTCTGAGCCAAAAGTTAGATCCTGGTTTTACTTGAAGATGCAATGGAGCCCTGGGGCATGGGGTTTTCAGGCTTTCACTATTTGTTAATTTTGAAAATGGACTTTTCATAGTTTTACTTTCTTTTTGTGTTAAGTCTTTGGTTTTGCTTCTACATGCAACTCTGGAGAGAAAACTCAGGATTGTTCTTTTTACCTTGATTCAAGTCAGTAGTCCTGGAGGCAAAGCAACAATGATATGGCCATTGAGAACCATAAATAAACATTAGTTTTATGATATAATAAGTGTCCTTAACATAGTAGCAAACATAAAAGAGCAGGATCCATTTGCCTATCCTCTGATGCCTCAGTTCTGCTTTCTAGAGCTTCAAATATATATATATTCTATCTTAAGTTAGGATTTCAAAATATTAAAGAAAATTTTCTCATTTTTTCTTACTTTTCTCATTTCCAGGTGAAACTGAAATCACTCATTCATTCAGAATGTGTTTACTGAGTAGTGTCAAACAGCAAATATTAAGTTAGATGCAGTATGTGAAGTAAGGATGATTCAGACATCTATTTCTCATAGACTTTGCTTACTGAGCCATCAATACACTGGCCACCTTTTTCTAGATGAAGTATCCCATAATTTGATTCTGGATTGTGAACTCTTTGAGAGCAGAGACCATGGCTTCACCTGAGTATACCCAGAGCCTGATGTTAGGCAAGTGGATGCTTAATAAATGTTTCCTGACTTTTCTCTTTTATTCTAAAAATGAAGCCCCTAGACCTGATTTTAGTATTGTTCCTCTGGTTTGAGCAGCACTGAGTACAGTGGAGGCATTGTAATGCTTGGCTGGATGCTGACATAGTATGTGGGCTCAGAATACCTCTGTGCATGTGGACTGTTGTAAGAATGTCTCATGGGTTATTTCATTTAAACTGCCTGGCAACCTTGAGAGGCAGATACCATTATGGCCAGTTTTCAGATGAGAAAACAGAGGGAGATAAGGGAGTTGAGCTGATTCAAAGCGTAGGTATTCTCTAGTTTTATGTTGAGGACTTTTTTTCATAAGAACCCTAGCTCTGGTTGTCTATCATTTTCTAATTTTGTGCCTGTGCATCTGATCCCAGTGTAGACCTACACTTTTATCCTCACTAAATTGTATTTTGTTAGTTTTGTTTTACAATTCTAGCCTCTTGTGTCCTTCAGCAATCTTAATATGGTCATTTTGCCATCTTAGATATTCCTCTCCCTTTGTGCACTTGTTACTGATTAGCTAAGCTTATTCTTTTATATAGTTTATTGATGAGAAATGCTGATGGTATAAAGGTGGAGAGCTGTGTTATCCATGATAAGTCTTACTCCAGGATGACACTGATCTGCTATCGCTGCTTTGGGTACATTCGTTCAGTTATTCTACCATTTATTCTACATTTTTACATCTTGATCATAAAGATAACATGAAAATCTTTGCAAAATTGTAGCATATTTTGCAAAATTAAAGCACATTTTGTTTTAAATCAGGTGTTTTTTAATATGGGCGTATAACCCACATAATATAGAGAAACACTTAGTCTTCCACATAATAAACATGTAACACTTAGTTTTTTATTTGCCAATCCAGAGAATATGACTTATATTTTAATCTGTGTACTCATGAATAGTGTTTTTGAACACTATATGTTCACAGATGTAACTTTTGTTACCTATTTTCATCTTGTCATATTTTTCCTTTCCTTCTTGCCTCAACATATCTCTATGTACTATATGTTTTAAAATTTGGGGAAAAGGTGTATTTAAGAGACAATGAAAACCTAGACACAAATTATATTTTCCCAACAGAAACACTTTTTCATTTCAATGTATGCATGCAAAACTTTAAAAGCCTGATTTAAAAATGTATGATGCAACTCTATCATGTGGAGGATGTTACTTAGGAGCTGAATTACAGGATTTGCCTCTCCTTTTCTCTGGCCTTGGGCAATCTAGTCTAATTACAGTCACTTGTCTTTCATTCTGTTTAGTGTTTTTCAGCTATGCATGAAAAAGTTAATCAAAAAATAAAATGAAAAACTGTGATGGCTAATAGAAGTCCCATAGATTTCTACACCAGCCTGTCTTTGGGGATGAACACCAAAATGTTACCTTCAAAGCATCATTAGATGTACTGTGCCTGTTGGGCTCTGCTTCTCTTAAAGAAAAAGATTCCTTTAATTTTAGAATTTTGAAAAAGTAGAAAATGAAAAGAAAATTGAGGCTTTTCCTATCTTCATTTATTTCTTACCTGTAACTGTTAGGAGGTTGTATAACCATAGAAGAAACTAGACCAAAAATCTCAGGGATGGGTTATATCTCTCTTTAGAGCAGTTAGAGGAAGGCAGTTTGCCATCCCTCTTTGCCCTCTAGTGTGCTTTGGAAGGACACTGTGTTAAGAGAATTGTTGATTCCTGGGCTGTCTTCTATCTGGATCCCTTGCCTAGACTGTAGATCCAAATGCCAATGACTAGAACCAACCCTGGCTGTAGTTTTGTGCATGTTTTTCCTTAAGGGCTGAGATGTTGTCTTAGTTCATTTCAAATCCCTTCTTTGACAGTCCTACTGCAAACAAAAATCAATGTGATACGATTTATACTTTTAATAAATATTATTAATTAACCTTGATAAAAATCACAGAATTGTTTCTTTGTTCTTTGGGAGAAGGAAAAGGTATGGAAGAGAGATGGAAGATGGGGGAAGAGCCCTAAAATCATTTTGAAGGGTTGTGGCGGCGGTAGTGGTAGTAGTGGCAGTGGTGTGGAGCACAAAAACAAAGTGTTATCAATGTAAATTTGTGGCATATTTAGGTGAGGCTGTCAGACAAAAGATTTCTGGATGGTACATGTCAATTGCTCCTGTGGCTGAAACAACCTCATCTTTCTCAGTTATTTAAAGTGAGTGATATTGAGAAGCAACATATGCTTCTTCTCCTCCATGCAGAGCAATGAAATTTGGAAATATGTGCTGAGAAAGAAGCATAGTTTTCCATTGCAGTTTATCTCCAAGAAAGGACCACTTTCTGGGATAGTGACAATGGTTGCTAAAGTCTCACTGAGAAAAATAACTTAATTGCCCAAATTTGGACTTAGAACATACTGCAGCTGGCTCAGTAGAGTGGCAAGGGACCATCAGTCTGCTTTGGAGGAAGTGTCATGTTTGGGAATCATGTGGATGTAGCCTTCCTTTACTGATAATTGGATCTCACCAAAGAGTCATAAGGACTTTCAGAGTAGTATATACTACTCTGAACATGGCATTTTAGGCAACATGGCATTTTAAGTCTCAGAAGTTTTTTTTTCCCCTTTTTGTTTTAAAGCTATTTAAACTTATTTTCATAACAAATTTGAAAAGTATGTTAGAATCTGTTGCAAAACTCTGCGAATGCTTGATTAATAACAGCAATGTAACCAAAGTTGTGCATACTTACGTTTTCTGTAAGCAAATGAAAGCCAGTTAATCCAACATGTAACAATCCTATTTTAACTTCCTGGGTGAGACAAATCTGGTATTCCAAATTTTAGCCAGAAGCTGGCTCAATAACTAGAAAGCCTATTTACCAAAAATTTCAGCTTTGATTGTTTCAAGGTCATATATAGGAGATGTGAAATAATCATATATGTCAGGCCTCAGAGAACAACCAACAGTCTCGAGTAAAAGAGTCTGGAGCTGTTGAACAGGTGAGAAAAGGGAAATATTTTTCATATCGGATCTAGTGAATTGCCCAGTACTCCACTGAGGTCCCTTTGTGTATTATTGTGAAACTTTTGGCCACATAAAATTAGAATAATGCTAATTAAAAAATTAGCAGTGTGGTGTTATGAAAAGATCATTAACTCAGGAAATCAGGAGACCTGAGTCTTAGTCCCAGCTAATAATCCTTAATCATTATCTTAATTTCTGAGCAATTACTATGTTATTCTTTGTTAGGCCTCTTTGTTTACATTTTTCTCTAGCCTGTGCAATAATGCAGTCAAGAAGATATTATTATCCCATTTTCAAGTTGGGGAAACAATTTCAGAGAGATCAGGTGACCCTCCCATAGTTACCAAGCTAGTAAATAGCAAAATTAAAATACAGACTCTTGACTGTGTCCTGAGGCTCCATCTCTGCAAAATGCTTGATATTCTTTCCTGTATTGGCTGTTTCTCTTTTTTGGAATACCTTTTTTGCTCATCTAAGTCTGTGCAGCTTTTAGTCATCCTTCATGCTTGGCTTAAGTCTAGCATCCTTAGAGAGGCTTCCACGAGCGCTCCCAGCTTCTAGTCTCTCCCCAGTGTTAACTTCTCAGCCCTTCCTACTGTCCTGCTCATGTGGCACCTGCTGACCTAACTAGCCCAATCCCTGTAACTTGGCATTTCATTCTATTGTGAGTAGTGTTTGGAATGTGACCTCTCTGTCTCTTTCTCTCATTTATACATTTGTAGGACATTTGGGAAAAAAGTTAAAGTATAGGAAAGCACTATGTAAACTATGACCCCCAAATGACACAATTTACCATTTCAAAAATATTGGCTTTAAGTATTTTTCTTTATATGAAGAATTGGTTCCCTATTGATCAGTTGAAGTCCACTTTATACATACTCCAATTCCATTTGCCTCCTGCCTCTCCAGTGGCAACAACTAATTTGAATTTGGTGCTTAACATTCAAGTCTCTGCTTTTTATTTTTTATTATATATTCTCATATTTGTGATACAAAATGCCATTATGTAAGAGAACAGTGTAATTAATGCATTTGCATTTTAAAAACTTGCTTTTTACTCAATTTTTATAAAAGAGTAATAATATTGATACATTTAAATCTAAGTTACTCATTTAAATTTATCTTAATTGCTGTGTAGTAGTCCATTTCATGAACATAAATAACTTGTGTATCTTGTCTTCTTTTTATGGACATCCAGGTTTGTATATAAAACTTTTTTCAATGTACTGGTTTCTCCTTTACTATTAGACACTAAGTTCTCCGATTGAGAGACTGTGGGTTAGGACTATGCCGGCAATTCAACAGACATTTAATAAATGTATCTGGGTGAACTGATGAAACTAACTGGGGAAATGAAGGTCTTCAACTTTCAGAAGATGAACATAATTAGGTGCAAGTAGAGGGTGACTTCAAGAATATTAGTTAAAATAAGATTTCTTTCTTGGGTTTATGGAGATGGGAAAGTAGGATAATAAAAAGCTCTTGGAAATGATACTGAGATCAGTATGGTCAAGCTAGTAAAATTGTTTGTTATGCTAATCATTTTTGTAAAAGACTAGTAATAGGAAATATGTAAAATAATTGATTATGAGCAAAAATACTTATAATAAATGTGCTTAAGTGCATTTAGCGGGCTACAACCAATTTATGGCTGAACAACAAAAATTCTATATTTACTTCTAACTACACTATCTCCATAATTCACCATGGAGAGATCTAATTACCCTTGAATATTTGACCTTCAAGGTGTCAACATAAATATTTCCTCAACATGGTTTCATGGAGATATGGCAGCTGTGTTTGACAGAGATAACATTTTTCTTTAGAAATGTTAAAGGGTATGGTTTTCTTCCTTAGTTTCATGTCGTCCTTTCTGACCCATTGCACTTTTTTGTTACTTTCTGAGTGTTGTCCAGAGGGAACTCACTCAATGAGGAGGAGAGAGATGTGAGGTCAGGAGTTAGGGGTTGTTGCAAGGAAGAAATGAATTTATACTTGTGAAACCTTAGGATAATATCTGGCACATAGAGCTCAATAGCTGTTAGATATTCTTCTTATTTACATGTCTTTTAGCAGAAATGTGAGGTAATTTTATAGGCTTTATTGTAAACCACCCAGGATGGGTCTAGAGCTCTTTATATCTCTCCAGCCCAAGGTTATGTTTTGTTCTGAGATTCTGAGGGGTGAAAGATCAAGGGTTTCCACAATGGAGAGACATGAACTCCAAAGACCATTTCTCCATCAGGAAGGATCAAAGAGCAGCAGCAGGGTTAGGCATTGATTGGATAATTAAAGTGAGGCTTTACATATTTCATATGTAGCTTCTCATGTTGCTGGTGATAATCTGATAGCCACGGGACCATGCTCCCTGTTCATCCATTCACTTATTGATTTATTAATCCATTTAAGAAATATTAAGCACTTATAAGATGCCTGAAACAGTTCCCAGGTACTTGGAATATATTAATGAACAAACAAACAAATAAACAAAAAAGATTCCCACCCTCCTGTGGCCTACATTCTAGCATGAGGAGACAGAAAATAAGCAATAAATATAACAGGTAAGTTATGTAGAACATTGGAAGGTGATAACTGCTTTAGGGAAAAAAGGTTATATCAGGGTCACAGGGATGAGAAATGCTTGGGGGGAAGTTTGCAGAATTAAATAGGATGGTCAGGATAGGATTCACTGAAAAGATGAGAACTGACCAAAAACTTGAATAAGGTGAGGGAGTTAGTCATGCAAATATCTGCCGGCAGCAGGAGAGATAGCACCAAAGACATGCCTCTCATATTTGAGGTAAGGAGGCCTGTGTTACTGGAGCGGAGGGAGCAAAGTGGAGAGTAAGAGATGAAATCAGAAGAGTATGGAGGGCCAGATGGTATAAGACCTCATGGGCTATTGTAAAGACTTCAGTGGTCCATTGGAGGATTTGAGTTAGTGTCTTAAAAAGACCACTCTGCCTCTGTGTTGATTACAAATTCTAAGGGAGCAAGTGTGGAAGAAACAGAGAGACCTCTTAGAAAGCTGTTACACCTCTCCAGGAGAGAGACAGTAATGATGCCCATAGCAGGAGGGTGACATTAGACTTGAGAGTGATTAAATTCTGACATATTTTTAACCTAGAGCCAATGTCCCAATGGATTAGATGTAGGATATGAGAGAAATAAAGGGGTCAAGAATGTCTCCAGATATTTCTTTTTTGGTAAGATATCTGAAAACATGGAGCTTCTGTCACCTGAACTAGTTGGATTAGGTTTGGGCAAGAATGTCATGAATCCTTTTTTTTAGGGGTCTACTAGTGATCTGGATGTACAATTCTTGAGTTCAGGAAAGTGTCTTCGCTAGAGACATAAATTTAAGAGTATTTGGCATGTAGCTGGAGTTTAAAGCCAAGGAGTTGGATAAGATTCACAAGGAATTGCGTTCAGCTAGAGAATAGGACCAAAAACTCAGTGCTTGAGGCACACCAACACTAAGTGAAGAGAAGGGGTGAATAGGAAGAACTAGCACAGGAAATTGAGGAGTGTCCAGTGAAGTAGGTAGAGAAGTGGGTGAATCACAGATGGTAAATGAAGAAAGTATATTAAGGAGGAGGTGATTGAATATGTCAAATGTTGAAGACAGGACAAATATGATGAGGAATAACAATTGACTACTGGGTTTAACTCTTTCAAGTCACTTGGTGACCTTGATGGAAGCAGTTTCATTGGACATGTAGAAGTAACAGCCTAGTCGAAGTGGGTAAAGGGGAGAATGAAAGGAGATGAATTATAGACAGCAAATGCATTAGTAGGCAAGACTAATCTAAATGAAATTTGCTCTTCTCAAATACACCTCCATTGGCCGGCTAACATGCCAAAAGTATCAGTTAGGATTTTCTAACTTTCCTTTGGAGAGCCCTTACAATTCAGTCATTGAAAATGTAAATATTTTGGATGGGTACCTCAAAGTTATCAACACAGATGCATGAATATGTTTGCACTGAGCTACTGGGGTGGTGATAAAATTGTATAATTTCAGAGCTATAAGGGATCTTAAACATGACATAAGCAAACTCCTATTATTAGAGGTATATGCCGGAAAAAAGTGACCTGCTAAAGGCCCATAATTGATGAATGATAGCAGTGGCACTAGAGTTCAGGACTTCTACTGCTTTTTCCACTGCACAATATTTATTATTGGATTTGATTCCATGTGTATGTAGGACAAGTGAAGACTCAGGAAATGTTGGGTAAATGTCTGTTAAGTAAGGGCATGAATAAAGGAAAGAATGAATTAACAGTTGAGCAAAGATAAGACAAGGTTTGAAATGTGTAGGAAAACCAGTTGAAGGCCCATTGAAGCCCAGAAGTTTGGAGATTTGCTCTGAGATGCAAGGTGAGAAGAGAGCGAGGAAGAAGAATTAAAATAGTCGAGGGAACAGTAAGTGAGAACTGCAGACAGATGTGTGAGTGCTTTCTACCTTGAAAACATTATGAGTGTTTAAAATTGTTTAAAAGTAAATGCAGTCAGATATAGTAGCTCAGACCTATAAACCCACTGTTTTGGGAAGCTGAGGTGGGAGGATTACTTGAGGCCAGGAGTTTGAGACTAGCCTGGCAACATAGCGAGATCCTCATCTTTACAAAAAACAAACAAACAAACAAATTAGCCAGGCTTGATGGTGCATGCCTGCAATCTTAGCTACTAGGGAGGCTGATATGGGAGAATCACTTGAGCCCAGAAGTTCCAGGCTTGAGTTGTAATTGCACCATTGCACTCCAGCCTGGGCAACAGAGTGAGACCCTGTCTTAAAGAAATGCAAACTGTTAATGAGAGTTAATGGAAGAGACTGAAGATGGAGAAGCTCTTTTCTAACTGGCATTGTTTGTTTCATCCTTACTGTTAACATAAGAAAACTACCAACTTGGTGGCAGCAGATTTACAACTCCATGAAAATAACCAGATACAAGAGGTTTCAACTTAATGGAACTCTTAAATGCTTGAGTGACTCCTGGAACAAAAGAAAGCTGTGCATGATCGTTTAGGAAAAGTATAAGATAAACAAAGCATATGTTTTGTAACATCTACTGTAGGTAATCTGATAGTCATGTTATACTGGTCTCTGCTCATTTTAGGGTTATGTGATGAAGATTACTTTAGTGGTTCTTAAGTTAGGCACATAAATAATGTTAAGACTCCACTTTAACTTATGTACCTCAATTTTTCATACATACTTGCTACTTTTCTTTTGGAAAGGAAAAATACATAGTACTTGTTCTTTTGGAAAAGTTCCATCCTTTTTTATGCTTTTCCTTTCTCTTTTGAAAGATCCCCCTCACACCACATAAATAGAAATGTCCCTGCTATTCATTTGATTTCATGGATGGCAGAGTACTCATTTCAAATAACTTTGGGAGAACCAGATAAAATAGCTACACTATACTGCATTACCTGATTTAGAGCTGGGGGCTGTTAGAGTACTAGATGGATGTGGGAAATTGAAATGGGAAACTCAAGTTAGCTTTCACTTTAAGTTCGGTGCTTTGAATCCAGCAGAGTTCAGGGTAGTTAAAAGTTATCACTATCTGATTTGACTGTTCACTGTTCCAAGTGAAATAAGTGAGTTGTCTCTGTTTTGCTGGTGGTAAGGAAAATACTCCCATCACCTTGGTGCTAAATGATAGTTCCTGAGCATTGTCTGCAGAGAACTAGCTGGAAAAGGTGACTTGTTCTTTCTTCCTTGCAGGCATTACTTTGTCAGGGTGAAGGCCTATTGGAGAAGCAGTTGGGAGAATCTTACCCCTCTGTTTATCACGCTATATCTATTATTGAGAAAAAAAGAAGTCATCAGTTTCCAAAGCTGTCAATCTGGTAACCCTAGCCGCTACTAAAAGCCACTTCAATTTATTTCTTCAGTTCTTTACACTTTGCAGAGGGTTTATTGTAAAGATGTATTAACCAGTAAGGTGACTTTAAGATAAATTACATTCAACTTTGGAAAAAGATAGCAACTTTTGCAAAGGTGCCAATGGTGGTTTAAGTAGGACAAAAAAGTAATAGTGCTTAACACTGCCAAGAGCATCACTATTTCTTTTCTTTTCTTTTTTTTTTTTTTTGAGACAGAGTTTCGCTCTTGTTACCCAGGCTGGAGTGCAATGGCGTGATCTCGGCTCACCGCATCCTCCGCCTCCTGGGTTCAGGCAATTCTCCTGCCTCAGCCTCCTGAGTAGCTGGGATTACAGGCACGCGCCACCATGCCCAGCTAATTTTTTGTATTTTTAGTTGAGACGGGGTTTCACCATGTTGACCAGGATGGTCTCGATCTCTTGACTTAGTGATCTACCCGCCTCGGCCTCCCAAAGTGCTGGGATTACAGGCTTGAGCCATCGCGCCCGGCCCACTATTTCAATTTCAACCATTCTTTTCATTTCTTTAGAATTCAGTTCTCATTTCCTGTTTACCTATCTCCTCATTTGTTCTTTTTTCTTCATATTTAACTTTGTTTCTGCTTATTCACTCTTGCTTTGCTTTTATTTTCTTTGTTTTTATTATTTTGTTCCTCCTCCCCAGTTTTTTCCCACCCACAAGGAAGAAGCAGGCATTCACATAATAATATTGGATCTATCACCTCATCTATGTGAGATTATAGCCAGAGCAGGCTAGCATTCCCAGAGCAAGGACATAACCCTTGATCTTACTAGTTAGGATAGTTGATTTCCCTTGGCTTCAAGTTGTTTACATAAGAGTCCCAAGGGAAACTGAGTAGGGCCAGTTTCCCTTGGCAGCCAACACCAAGCTTGAGGCTGAGAGAAAAATGATGTTTTGTCCCTTTTCCTCTGCAAACCTAGGAATCATTCATGTTAAGTCTTACTGTTAAAGTTTAAACGATCCCTTGAAAGTATTCTAGGCAAAAGACTGTATTCTGAGGCCTGACTGAGTCATGGCTGTGGCCTAGAGAGTCATTAAATAGGAAATTCAGGAATAAGAGTCACCAAGAAAGTATGGTCATTTCCTAAGAACTATGGAGAGTATAGTGAAAACTTTCTTTTTTTGGCAAGAGGAGCAATGTAAAATTAGAAAAAAAATATCGTGTGCTTTGGCAAAGAATTTTAGGTCTCTCACTATTTATTTATTCATTTCTTTTGAGATGGAGTCTTGTTCTGTCACCCAGGCTGGAGTGTGATAGTGCAATCTCAGTTCACTGCAACCTCTGTCTCCTGGGTTAGCGATTCTCCTGCCTCAGCCTCTTAAGTAGCTGGGATTATAGGCACGTGCCACCATGCCGGGCTAAGTTTTGTATTTGTATTAGAGATGGGGTTTCACCATGTTGGTCAGGCTGGTCTCAAACTCCTGACCTCATGATCCATCCACCTCGGCCTCCCAAAGTGCTGGGATTACAGACATGAGCCACTGTACCCAGCCAGGCCCTTTCACTTTAAAAAGATAGAGAAATAAAAAGATAACACAAATATGATCATGTGATGTGTCTTTATCAGTTGAATTCTGAGTAGTACTTATATAACAAGCTTGGGACCACCAAACTGAGACATAGGCTAATCCCTTGTTGATATATGCAGTCTGAGGTTTATTTGAAATTCTGAAGCATTTTTGCAAATTATTGAAAAATGGCCATACATGAGAAAGTAGAAGAAAACCTAAATATGGGCCATTATTTTGGTTGTTCTTTATTTCATTTTTCTTCAGATTCTTAGGGAACTTCTGAAGAATTTTGTTTCTGCTATTAATTATTTCTTCCTTATGTTACTGAATGTGCTTATGAAGCTTGAAAATGTCCAAGGGCTACATTACATAGTCATGACATTCAAGTCTTTTAACTATCTTATTCCTTAGGACTCCAAAACACCATCTGGTAGAGATTAGTTTCTTTAATGCCCCATGAGCAAGCCTCAACCCTAGGATTTTAGCACACCTGCCTAGAACCTCTTCTTAACTGTGCTTCAGAGACTGACATCTCTGTTCAATACTTGCTTTCTCCAGTTGCGCTAAAGTTTATAACCTCTAGATTGAAATTTTCTAGTCATTCCTGTCTTATTTCAATGCCTGCCTTCCTCAGTTGTTCTCTCTCTTCTCTTTTTATGAATAATTATAGCATTTAATATTTATATCATTCATTAAATAAAATCTATATATCCTTATATTTTTACCAAGCAGTTTTATGTTCCACAATAAAATGAACTCCCAGAGGCTGAAATGATATCCTGTAAAATATCCATCAGACACCCCACCCCACACTCAGTCTAACATAATTCTGGCTTCATGTTGATTTGGTGTTCAAAGAACATTTAATGAATTAATGAATACATGGCACCTAGTCTCAGTTAAAACCTCAGCCTAGAACTGAGACTAGATGCCAAAATACTCCTTTCTCTCTTTCTTCTTTCCTATTTTTTTTCTTTCATCCTTCCCTTGCTTTCTTGCTTCCCTCCCTCCCTCCCTCCCTCCCTCCCTCCCTCCCTCCCTCCCTCCCTCCCTCCCTCCCTCCCTCCCTTCCTTCCTTCCTTCCTTCCTTCCTTCCTTCCTTCCTTCCTTCCTTCCTTCCTTCCTTCTCCTCCTTCTTCCTCTTTTTTCAGATTTGGCTCTTTTCTATAACTCCCTTTCTTCATCTGCCATGATTTGAAATTGTTTTTTTCTTTAATGCTCATCTTTGTTAGTGGTGCTCAGGTGAGAAAGAGGAATAGAAAAGTTACAAAAAGTTACTTGATCTAGGAGAAAAAACACAAACTTTAGAAGATAGTAAGAGGTGAATCACATTTTAATGTTATATTTAATATTATTTTCAATCCTCTACATTAGGTATATTAGATATTTTACATGAACACATAAACCCTATAAGGGAGATGTAATTAATCCTATTTTACAGAAGCAAATTGATTAGTTTGATTCCCACAATCCATACTCATTTTACTCTGTTATAGTCAAAGCTATATTATAATTTCTGTGGGAATTGACTGGACACAGGCTTGACTTCAGCCTTCTGAATTTACTAACCTATACCTGTTTATCCTGTGTATTTGTTCACATTTTACCAGAGGGAACTCCTATAAAATTCTGTTATCATATGCCAAAATCAGAAGAGAAATCAGATGTTAGAGTAATTCCCAAGATTGGTGATAACAACTAGGTAGTGGGACAATATAAATTAAACATGATATAAACTTTGAAGAAATCAAATTGAGGTTCCAACACTACCTGGGGAACAATAGATAATCTCTCCTTGGGCTTGGCTACTATTTGCTCATTTCTTGACTTTATATTTATTCTGATAAGTAAGTATTTGCAGGGAAAGTTCTCACTTGGGAGGTTCATTCTGTGAAACTCTTCTCAGTGAAGTCCAGGGAAGTCTTCTTCCAAACATTACCATTTCTGAAGTTCTGGAAACTTCATTGTATCTGGTCAAAATCTTGATCTAGTCAAAACATCAGTCTATCTGGGCTTCATTTTTTTTGGGGGGGGGCATTTTAATCAGTTTTGTGTAAAAGCATACTGGCCATTATGGGGTTGTTTCTTAGATGTCCTGAAGGGGGTGGTGAGACATATATTATTTTCTGTTTTCATGTTGGTCTTTCATTTCTTTGTCTACAAATTGAGGAACTTAGACCATGTAAGTGTTTTTCTAACCTCTTTAGGGCCAGACCCTCCTTTTAGAAAGCGATGGAATCTGTTTTCAGAAAAATGCACATAATTGCAATTTCAGGGCGTTCACATACTACCTAAGGGACTCCCAGGAGCCCAGAGACCCCTGGTTGAGAATCCCTGGACTAAAATGATCTCCTAGGTCCCTTATAATTAAAATATCCTATTATTCCTCATTTTCTGTGATGATTTAGGTGATTGTCATAATGCTAGTAAAAATGAGATATGAACTATTTAGGTAGATTTAACTTTTATAGCTATAAATGATAAAATATCATTTAATAGTTTTTTTTTTTTTTTTTTTTTTTTTTTTAAGCAGTCTTTCTGAACCTTGTCTTCTCTGTAGAATCACCTGGGGAGATTTTAAAAATCCCAGTGCCTGGCCACACCCCAGATCACTTAAATCAGAATCTCTAGGGGTAAGTCCCAGATATCAGTTTATTAAAGCTCCCCAGGTGGCTTCACTGTGCAGCCAGGTTGAAAGTCAGTGCTCCAGCATGATTAAAACAGCTTCAGAAGTTCCAGATAACAGAAACATCAACCACCAGCTGAAGATGAAAGGACATTTCGTTCTTTTACTTCTTTCAAATGTCTGGTATTGAATGCTGTATTTCCAGCTCAAAATAAGGGTTTCAAAACTCCTGTGTATAATCACGCCTTTAAATGTGCCACTCTTTTAGGTAAGCTGGGTTACAAATATAGAATGAGGTTACAAATATAGAATGGTCTTCCTGGTACTGTGTAGATGTGGGAAGGGCTATATTAGGACATGCCCTGCTTTGCCACAGCACACATCATAAAAGATTTGTTTTCAACATAAGAACAATTACCATTGTCATATTCCAAACTGTGCAAATCATTTTATTATAAACTAACTGTTGGTCCCTATTTAACTGGGAAATCATTTACTCTAAATTTATCTACTCTGTCTGTATGGCATTGACATTTGTTGGCAATGCCAGGCTTGCTTCACTTACAAGAAAAAGGTTTTATGAAAAACAGGCAGTGCTGTCTTCTGACTGATTCATAATCTCTAGAGGATCTTTGGAAACTTCTTGCATGTTAACTCTTCCCGCTCTCTTGCTAATTTTGACTTTTTATTGAACTCAGAGATGCAAACAATGGTTTTCATGAAATGGAGCAGTAAAAGCATTCCTCTTCAGCACAGCTCTCTGAAGTAAGAAAGCTCCCTGCCAAAGCTTGGAGATGAGAAATGAGATGTATAATGAAAAGTTGTTTGTTTTCTGGAGTTTACAAGTCAATTTGGGATACTTCATCAGCCAAGTTTTTATCTCTGTACTAGGCAACCATTACATGTTTTCAATTTGAAAAAATGTCCATTTTTGCTTTCCATGGCATCTGTGCTATATTCAAACTACTCTGCAATTTCATGCAGACAAAGACTTTTCAAGTCATATGGTCTATTTGAGTAATAGGAGTCCATTAAGAATGAACAGAGACAATCTGTATTACAGTGATTTCTCCCTTTGTGGATTTTGCAATTTCCCTATCAAGCTTTGGTGTTTGAAGATGACATTTTGAAAATTGGATTTAACTACCTGAAAACTTAGGACACAACATTGCCAGCAACCGGTTGGTAGCTTGGAAGCCTCACTTTGTCATGACTGTCTGTTTATCACTTCTTTTTAGGGGAAGGATAAACTTAAGGGGGAATGCCTGATTTATAGACATCCTTTTGTTATTTTCCTCAGAAATGCTATTCAAATCCAGAGCTAAGGGAAAGGCAGATATGAATTTTGGAGTCATTAAGTGGCACAATCTGAGTATAAATTTCATGGCACCAGCCACAGTTCCAGATCTCAGTGGTAACTGTTGCTAACCCGAATAGTGTCAGTGAGAAAATGATGCCCATTAATAATTACTATTCCAAACACATCAAAGCACCTGGGAAATCTTCACTTCAGACATGATACTTTTGACTACAAAGGGCGATGGTATACATATGTATGTGTAATTGTTTCCTACATATGTTGAATTTGAAAACGCACTGCATTTTTATGTTTCCCAATCTTTATAGAAACTAGAACAAATAACCCAACGATTACAACAAATGGCAGTCTAGTTTAACTGACTTGCCAAAGGGCTGACTTTTGATAGCTATTATTTACCAGAAAACAAAACATTGGCTATTGTGTGGGCTTTGGTAACAGCATGGCCCGTAGTAGCCCTATTAGTAATAAACATAGACATAATAAAATGGATGGATGGAAGTATTTGTAATTATACTTGAACATAAGAATCAAATTTTGAATAGATTATATGTGCTTTCTTTTCTCTAAATATGTATAAAATTGATATCAAAGCTTATAATTATTACTAAAAGTTTTTGTGATGAAATGATTCTACTCAGATTACTTTTAATGTCGTCTTTGTCCATGCAACTATGGCAACATCTTTTGTATCTGTACCTCATGCCTTGATTTCACCTTCCACAGTGGGTCTTCACACTGCATCACTCATAACAGAAATCATCTGAGGGCACAGGCAGTCTTGGAATGAGGTTATATTTGCTCCCTCCTTCTGTTACGAACTGAGTTGTGTCCCCATAAAGCTTCTACGTTGAAGCCCTAACCCTCAGTATCTTAGAATGTGACTGTACAGAGATAGGAACTGGTAACTGAATTAAAATGAGGTCATTAGGGTGGGCCCTAATCCAATATGACTGGTTTCCTTTGAAGAAGAGGAAATTTGGACACAAACATGTATAGAGAGAAGACCATGTATAGACTCAGGGAGAAGGCAGCCATCAGTGAGCCAAGGAGAGGAGCCCCAGAAGAGACCAACTCTACTGACACCTTGATCTCAGGTTTTTAGCCTCCAGAACTATAAGAAAATAAATTTCTGTTGTTTAGGCCACCCAGTCTGTGGTACTTGTTATGGCAACTCTAGAAAACATTATATACCATTTTTGTTTTTCTAAATGTTTGCACTTCTTTCCCAAATATCACTAGCCCTTGAAAGTTTGAAATATATCCTAAGCTTCATGTTATATGCAAAACTTAAAGTTTGTTTGCTTTCTCTGCACCTCCTAGACCACTAATAAATCTGACCATGTGATTTTTTTCCCAGACTATCTCCTCTGATATTAACAGCTGCCTATTTCCTAGTTTTTGCAACATATCAAATAGGAGATCTTTCAGGAAGTTCCTATAAATCAGAAAGGGTTTATTTATCATATTCTTAGCTAAGTCATCTGAAGAAGATTTTCTATCTATGGCATCTATCTGTATCATTTAAAATGGAACTTGCGGAGAAAACATCAATAGATCTAGATTCATTTAAACATTGGATACGCATAGTTTACACACACACACACACACACACACACACACACACTTACCTTTTCTTCAGCTTGCCCATTCTAACACTCCATAGCAATGCAGAAATATAAAGACTGAAAGAGAAAAATGATTACAATTTTGTATTTAGCATAGGATGAGAGTGTCCACCGAGATTCACTTTTAGGGTTGGGAAAATCGTGGTCTGCCTAGTAGAGTAAGCAGCTAGGAAGGCTATGAATTGCTAAGGGGGTACCTCATTGTCTTCCAAATCTCTACTTAATTCACAGCCCAGGATAGAAAAATTACCATTAGAAAATCTATGTTTTGGGCCAGAAAAACATTTAGTCATTAAAAATTTCTTTAAAAATCCAAATTCTGCTTAGAGGAACTGAACAGTATTTGGCCTTATAGTATTAATGTGATATAAGTGACTTTGTTTAGAGTAATCTTTAGTTTGAGAATTTGAAAAAAAAAAAAAAAAAAGAAACCGTCTTTTCTTTTGTGGAGTGGTAGGGGTTACTCCAGGTCATCCTAATTAGTAATTAAAAGTAGTAGTTCTTTGGGGTTTTGGAAGTTATGCTTGGACCCAGTATGCCCTGGAGTTTAAAGGGTATGTATGAAGATGAGCGTGTCATGCTTTTGTGCACTGAATAAGTTCTAAAGGCTTCATGTGAGGGCAGTGTGCAAACAGCCCGGTAAAATCATGCTTAATAAAAAAACTATGCTTTAATGTTCAATCATGAAATGGTTGCTTAGATGTCATGGAAGTCTGAAATTTGTCATGTTCCTATAGAAAGAATGTACATATACAGATATATTCTCTGTTATTACATTAATCATAAGTCTCTGATAATAGGCACTTCTGAGATATTGATAACGAAAGGATAATTAATGTGTATAATTATCACTCTAAGGCATGGCAAAATAATGTTTTCTGAATCTTCAAAGAGAATAAATTATGTTTCTCATGATCCAAATTTATTTGTATCATATTCAAATTCTCCAGAAACTAGTAATTTTTATATATTGTGATATATATATTCAGCATGGTGAATTAAAAAATAGGAGCTTTGGAATTAATTTGATTTTAATCACAGCTTTTTATTGGCTAGCCAAGTAACTTCAGAAAAGTTATGTAATATCATTCCACTCAGTCTTTGCATCTGAGAAATGGGTATAACAATATCCACCTTGCAGGATATTGTGAGGACTGAACAATATGAAATACAGTGGGCCATGCTTGCCACATAGAAATGCTTAAAAATGTTTAATTCCTGTCTTCCTGGTCAAACACATCAATCAAGGTATCTCACTTGCTGATTGCGTCAGATACATAACTTACTCTGCATACATATATAGATTTAAAAGCATGCAAAAAGAGAATCAGAATAGTAGAAGAGTGTGTTCCTTGTAGGGAGGGCTGTCTTTTACCATAGGCTTCTTTTCAGGGTGCTGGCTGCTTTGGCTTTAATTTGCAGGCTTATTTTCTTTAGGATAATGAATTTTTATTTAAATTTGGTGAATTTCCTTTGAGCTCCTTTTAAGTCATCTGAACACAGGAAACACTTTTTCATGCTTTTAGAGTTTTTCTGATTGACTTTGTTCTCCAAAAAGGGCTGATTTTAATATTCTACGTGATAAAAAGTGCCTTTGACACGATTGAAGCAATTTAATTAGTAAATCCGGAAATTATAAAGGATTGGAAATCACACCCTCCATGCTTTTAATAAAACAGAGTAGTGAAACTTCTGATAGGTGCATACCATGTGTTGAAAGAATTCTGTACCACATGCATTGAGAGAAATGCAGAAATTGAGAGAACTTTGCAAGGGACCTACTAAGAAAGTTATATGACTAGGTGATTATGTGGTCAGAATACCATGAGATTAGTACACTGACCACATAATCACCTAGTCATATAATTTTCTTAGTAGAAACCTCTGCAGCAGTAAGAATTTACATACAGTACATGTTGAGCATTTAATAATGCAAAATAATTAAAACCACACACAGAGATTCAACATTTTAAATAGGAAAAAAAGAGTAACATAATTGTGAGGCAGTCCAATCTTTGAATTAGTTGACCTCAGAGTATCTTAATCTTGAAGTAAGAAATGTACAAAGGATAATTTAATGTTGTAGCTAATAGGATTTTTAGTGTCAGGCTGTCCATCTCATGATGATGATAGTGTGTGAATTATTTCTAGTCAGCTTACCATAAGAGTACTCTCTCATAGTATGTCATCACTAAACAGGGAACATTGCTATAACTGCTATGCATAAACATAATAACATGTTCAACTGTAAAACTATCTACAGTATATAAATACTGATGCTGTACTCAAAAGCACCATCATTTTTTATTGCCTTGGTAATGGAGTGTTCCAGAGAGACATGTATATGGATGATTAGTGACTGGTGGATTTTGTGCCAGTATCTTCAAGTGTTTAAGAGCAACCTTGATCACCAGCAGTAAGAGGAATCAAAGACCAACTGATTCCTCTTTGGAAAGCAAATCATAAACTCTGATTATGTTTCACCCTAAATCATAGGTAATAATAAGGAATATCAACAGGTACACTTCAATTATGGTAGGTTTAAAAAAGCATAGAATGAATTATTATTCATATAAGTTATTATAATAAGAATTACAATGTAATTTTTACTCAGAATAGTAGCTCATAAAAAACAGGGATAATTGTATGATACGTATCTTTTTCAATATCATATTAATGGTATTTTTATATATGATGATGCTAAACTGTAGATAATAAAATGTTTCAAATGTAAGAAGAGTTAATAGTAGGATAAGAGATATTTATCAATTTGGCTTTATTTTTGCATATAGAACAGCCAGCTAGAGAGCTAAAAGGTTTAACCAGAGGAAGTTAGGCATGTGCATGTGGTTGAGAATCAGATGGAAATTGTATTAATGAGGACACGGTATGTTAGGTTTTGACTAAATTCTAATCCACAGTGATATTTTCTTGTTTTTTTTTTTTTTTTGCACTGGACCAACTCTGCAAAATGTGAGTATTTGGGGATGGAGAATGTCTGAAATGAGTGGATCAGTTCTGAGAGTTGAGCAAGGCTTATGAGTCACAGTGAAAATCACTGAAACTTGATGGGGCCAAGCCGACTTTTATGACATGCTGTATAATCTTTTGCACCACTGTTGTGCACAGGTAGAGCTTGTGTACAATTTGCTCATTTGAAGGGTCATTTTTTAGTGCTTCTGAACAGAAAAATTCCTTTGGATCTTCATTTTTGTTCAGAGACGCCACATTCTCTAGCCAACATCTTGTCATATATATGCAAATCATGACCCCATATAGGTTATTACTAACATTAGAAGAAGGTAGTTTTTGACCTATTACCAGTATTTTAAGCTTTAGTACATTTTTGGTAATTGCTATAAATCTCAGTTGTAGTCAAGATATATGTGTGAACTACTTTGAATGTTCTTTGTAGGTAATTAAGTTTTCCAATATTGCCAAAATAAAATGTAAACTTTTCCCAAATTTTAAAAAATATAGTAATTTTTGGGCAGTGTAATGAAGGATGTGGAGGTCTTTTAAACATGTGAATACTGTATAAGATCACTATAAAAATTGCCTCTAAATCACTGTACATATTTTTGATAACCCACCTTGAGAATAGAGAATTACGATCTGTGCATATCACTTTTGAGATTTGCTGTAGGAACTAAATTTCCTTTAATATGTAGCTATACTTCCATTATTAAAGATTTGGGCTGGCACATATGGTTTGCCTAGAGCTGGTTGTTTCATTACTTCCTTTTTTTTTTTAAAGTTTGCAATGAGCCCTAATTTGCTCCAGCTGCTGTAAATTGGTTTCTAGTAATTTTCACATCTTCTTCAACTTGCACTGACATCTGTAAATATAAGGGTACATATTAAATCTTCAGTTATATTTGTGGAAGCCCATGATCTACTAAGACTAAAGTTTGTCTCAAAGATATCTCTAGGTATTTTCCTCCTGGCATTATGCAGCAGAAATCAAGGAGACCCAAGTGGGAATACACATTGTCCAATTGGGAAGAAATTAGTTTCAGAGAAATAGATTTTATCTTAAGCACCACAATGCAATTATGAATCATATGACATTTTATGAAATGTCTTTATGTTGTTTTCTAGAAACGTGAGGGTGCTAAAATGATAAATAAGAAAAGAGAAAAGAGTACCTCTTTGTGGGAACCCAGAGGCAGAACTGACACTCAGCAGAGCTGTGAGGAAAGATAGTATTTATCTTTGGCACACTCTTACTTCTTCTTTTAGTGCCCCATTTCTCTTTCAGAGTGTTCTCTTCTTTTGCTCTCAGCTAAAATCTGTTAAAGGCCACTAAGATTAGTTGAAAATGGCTTAAATTTCCTCTTTTGAGGGCTATCTGAAATTTAGTAAAAGTATTTTGCTGATTAAAAAAACTTTAACATAAAAAAAGAATTTCTAATGGTGGAATTTCAAATTTTATGCTTGAAACTTAGGTACAAAGGGAGAAACCTGTCAGATGAAATCACTCTGATTATAACTTAATCCAAATGGGCCTTGCTTCAGCAAAATTATCGACTGGGAGCCCATGACACATGCCTTAGAATGGGCATGGCTGCTGACGGAACTGAAGAGTTTGTTCTATGCTGATTGTGGTGGGTCTTAGGTAGTGCAATCAGGTAATTCATCATTCTGTTTATGAAAGCCTGGCCATCTTGTCCCACCTGGAGGTAACTCCAGAGCCCCCTTTGGAGTTGGCTGCGATTGATGTTTGGGCCTGCATCATTGACTGACTTCTCCCTTCCACCCCTACTTTCCACCTTTCCCTTCCACAGGCATTGGTTCCTTGCAAACTCCTTCATAAACATTGCATATGCTAAAGTCCATCTCAGAATCTATTTCTTGGAAAACTAACTTGCTACAGACAAGCAACTGAGCTTCATATTTGGAAATCCTCTCATATTTCCCCAAAGTTGGTGGTGGCGGCCAACAAGGGGAGCACTCAGCATGGGACAAAGGAGGCAGACAAATGTCTACCAGCTTAGATAGAATGCTTAAGAGAAAGAGGAGGGGATGGCATGAGCCCATTTAGGAAACTGATGTACCTGCTCTGGAGCCAGACCGCCTGAGCTCACCATCTGGCTCTGTCTCTTAGTAGTTTGGTTACTGGGCAGATTACTTAGTGCCTTAATTTCCTCATTAGTAAAATGGGAATAGTAATAATAATGTGAGATTTAAGTGAGTTGATGTGTACAAGGGCTTAAATTGTTCTTGGTACATAGTAAGTGCTAAATAAAAGTCAGCCAATATTTAATGTTGTTATTTTTCCATAAGGGTTCAATTTGCAAGAGTTCCACAGAAGGAGAGCAATTCCTAGGCGGTAGCTAAGATTCTTGAGTTTTTCTTCCACTGCACTTTCAAATAGATTACTTATAAATATTACCATTGTTATTTAAGTCAGTAGACTTTTCAAGCACCTTGAGGACATAATATTGATAACTTTGATGCTTTCTTCAGATGCTGCCTTTTAGTTATTGATATTTTATGCCGAGTTAACTGATAACCTATGCTAAAAAAAAAGAAAATTAATGAAAATGGCCTGTTTTATTCCTGGTCACTTAGGCTTATTTCAAAGGACTCAGGAGACTTGTAAATGTAAATTGTTTGCTTATTTTAAACTGAAGTCTATACTTTATTCATATCTCTTGTTTTTACCCAATGTCCTTCCTTTTTAGTGTTCCTGAATCCCATCCAGGATATATTATGTTTAGTTGTTATGTCTTCTTAGGTTCCTCTTGGCTGTGACAGTTTCTCAGACTTCATTTTTAATGCTCCTGACAGTTTGAGGAGTACTGGTCAGATATTCTGTAGAATGACCCTCAACTGGAATTTGTCGCCTGTATTTCTCATGATCAGATGGAGATTATGGGTTTTTGAGAAGACACCAGAGGTAAAGTAGCATTCTGAAAGCATCATCTCTCAGAGCATCATCTCATGTCAAAGTGCATAACTGTCAGGATGCCTTATCACTGTTGATGGCAACCCTGATCACCTGGGTGAGGGGGTGTTTGTCAGGTTTCTCCATGGTCAAGTTTTTGTTTTTATCTCTTTCCTTACTCTGCAATTTAGAAGAAAGTCACTTTCTTAGCTAACACCTGAGTGGGGAGTTTTGCTTCATCTCCTTGCAGGCAGAGTTTCTACAGAAATTATTTGCAATTCTTCTGTATGGGAGATTTGTTTCTTCTTTCCCATTTATGTGTTTATTCAATCATTTATTCATATCAGTATGGACTCAGATATCTGTTTTATATTTTGGATTATAATCCAATACTACTTTATTTACTTTATTCAAATTTATTTTCTTTTTCTGATTTCTGATTTTAGAACAAAGATGTTTAAGTGAAGGTGAGATGATTTATTTTTTCTATGGCTTGTGGATCCACAAGAACCCAGGGAGAGAAGGTAATCAATCAATACTGGCAAGTTTTCATTTTACCTTTGGACAACTAGCATCTTTAAAATAAAGAAGATGGCTTCTTTTAATTAGTAATATTTCTCACTGAATTAGAAAGTATTTGTTTTTTTCTTTTCTACAAGATTTTGTCTGTTTGATTTGAATTGTATTTGAAAGTTGCCCTCTTGCTTGTGCAGATATTTTTATTGTTTGGAAGAATTAAGTAGCTTAGGCGTTAGTAAATATTAGGGCAATGATTATGAAGTAGTATGACTGAGTCAGTTATCACCCAGAGGTGATTTAAAGTTAAACGTTAAGAGGGCTGCTTATGAATTTGATTATGCTTAGGACAATTAATGGGTTTAGAGGGGTACTTTAGAAAGTATATTATGAACACTTCATTTGAGTTGCAATGGTATGACAATTCGGACACGGTCTCTATGTATAAACATTTTTGTATTGATAATGCAGTGAATATGCATATTTATAAATGACCCAGGTTGACACATTTCCACTGTATCAATATCAATTTTTTCACACATCCACAAGGTTTGTGAACCATGCTTCAGTGATGATTTTTATTAAAATGTTTTGAACATAGCAGTCCAAAAAGATATACTCGTAGATGTTTAAAAGTAAATATGAACGTATGCTTCTAAAAGGTAATAAAACAATACTCAGCTTTGGCATTTTAGATGAATATAGTTCACTGGCATTATTTGGAAATCATTCATGAATTTTTTTTTGAGACAGAGTCTTGCTCTGTTGCCCAGGCTGGAGTGAAGTGGCATGATTTCAGCTCTGCAACCTCTGCCTCCTGGGTTCAAGTGATTCTCCTGCCTTAGCCTCCTAAGTAGCGGGATTACAGGTGCCTGCCACCAAGCCTGGCTAATTTTTGTATTCTTAGTAGAGATGGGGTTTCACCATGTTGGCCAGGCTGGTTTTGTACTCCTGACCTCAAGTGATCTGCCCTCCTCGGAATCCTAAAGTGCTGGGATTAAAGGCACAAGCCACTGTGCTTGGTCAAGACATCATTCATAATTCTGAGTAGATAACATTTTTTGGTTTTGTAGATATTCAATTGGTTACAGGATACCAGCACCCCAAACATTCATTGTTATGATACTCTTTACTTTGGGTGTCCAAAATGTCCTAGGCATTGCTGAGGTACTTTGCAAATAAAATGTTTAATAATAGTCCTGCTATTGTTAATTCCATCTCACATATGAAGATCTTTGTCACTCAGAGAGAGCAAGTACAATGGCCTTTTTCTTTTCTTTCAACAAAACAAACTTGTCCCAATTTAGGACCATTGCACTGTTCTATTTGCTTTGAATACCTTGCCCACTTCCAGCCTTTGCCTAACTGGCCCTCTGTTTCATTTGTGCCTCAAATGGGATATCAGCTGCTCTTTGAGGTTTCTCTAACCACCTTAACATGTTATACCATTGTAACCCTCACTCCATTCAGTCTTAACAGACTTAACATTATCTGAAATTATCTTGTTTGTTTATTTGATTATTTTCTTCTCCTTCCTTACATAGAGGATTTAACCTTTTGGACGTGGGGACCTTAGTGTTGAAACCATCACTGTATCTGCTGTCCTGAGATATAATTTTATATATATTTCTTATATCCAAAATATGTCTGTACATTATATATTTATGGGCTGAATTACCAGATGAATCCTATAGAGCAAGTGAGTGGTAGAGCTGAGATTTGAACCCAGGTCTGTTTGGCCTCAAGGTCTATAGGCTTTCCATTCTATCACTTCGTTTTCCAGCTGTGTCTAGTGATTGATGTCCTAATAAATATCAAATATCTAGCTTTGATCCAGGATATTTTATCGAAAGCATATTGGAATTTTGACAAGTAATTAATGTTAGTAAAAAATTAAAGGGCTGATTGATTCGGATTTCAAAGATATGTCTCTATTTGCTAGTGAAGAAATGACCCAAGTTAACAGATTGTTATGATAATGCTAAATATTTATTACATTTTAATAAATTTACCACACACTCTGAGCACTTCAAAAAGTGATTCTTTGTTAGATGAACTTGAGTTGTTAATAGATATAAAAAGTAGAAAAAAAAAGCCTACCTTGCATTTCTCTAAAATCTTTCAAAATCCAGAATTTTCATGAACTTGAATTATCTTTCTCAACAGTTAGATGGAATTAATGAGGTTTCACTGAATTTCTAAACTCTTTTTTACCCACCAACAGATGTGCACAAATGTCTCTTTTGGAGGAATGTAAACCATCATGGTCTCAGGAAACTGGGCCATGATTGAGACATTTCAAGGAAAACAAAGTGTTGAAGAACAGCTGACTGCATAACTAAGAAATCAATCATTGCCCAGGATGCTTTATTGGCATAATTGGCAATGATTTATAGAATGATGGCAAGAGTCCAATTGGGCATGTGCATCCTTAATATCCTTAGCACTCTGGCATGGAATCTTTGTTAAGACAACATAATTGGACTGGGAATGAAGTTTTAGAGGTACCTATTTAAATTAGCTAATAACCAACAAAAATTTCCTATTAATTTATTTTGTCTAATAGTGTGAATATTTGTGAGATTTTAATGGAGTCTGGAAGCAAAATTGTGCTTAAAACAAATCAATCAGAAAACATCTCTCAAGCAGTTGTGTAATACCTAGTGTTTTGCATGTAACTAATGTGATATTGCTTTATTAATCAATATTGTTACATAAAAAAGTTGTGTACAGAAAATATATCTGTTGAATCCTGAGGACACGAAAAAGGGGCATTAGAGGCAGTGAGTGTGAAATTGGCCAACTGATAGATTCAGTTCATTTAAAAGGAGTAATGTAAGGTTTATCTACTGTGTTGCATCTTGTAACTTACTTGTTAAATTTATTCAGGAAAGATGGCTTTAGTGATTTTTCTGGAAACTAACTAGTGGGTTGTGAGAGATAATTAACAAAACTTCCTGTTTCTTCTCTTGGAACAGATGGATATTTTTGAAATGCAGCAGAACACTGAGCTCAGTTTGAGGGCATGCATAGTTGAGTTGCTTCTATTTGTATAATGAGAAGCTACTTGCTTGTATTCCAGAGGTCTACAGCCTTTTATCTGCAGAGTCGTACCACTAATTTCCAATGAACTAAGCAGCTAAATGCAGCAGACAACATTGACCTCAGGAACAAACTTAAGGACACTGCCCCAAACAGCTTTATTATTATTCATTTTTTCCTGTTGTCTTTTTCCTCCCTGGTAGAACACATCTCTTCTACCTTACTAGCTGTATGGCTGCCAGCATTTGAAAATGGCCTCACTCTCTGGGTGGACCTTGTTGAAAGTCCAGATATGAAGCAAGGATTCATTGCAAATTTTAAGTGTTGGGGACTGGAATCTAAGAAGAGTAAAATAGTTCAAAGCAAGAGAGGGAGAGGGGTTGGCAATCCACAAGTATTTTCTTGTTGATTGAATATGCAGATGAACGCTTCTCCCTGTGACAAGTTAAGGTTTTAGCAAATGTGGATTGATTATAACAAAAAGCAGGAACCTTTAAAGGACCTTTATGTTTTTGACATATTTCTTATATCCAAATGGCCAATAGGTGTAAATTTTATTGATAACTCTTAAAAGTGTATTGCATATTTATATATTAGATATGCATGAGAGGGGAATTTGCCATGGAGTTAATAGAGCTCAGCCCTTTATTTATATGTATCCCTTTCAAGTTCTTCCAAGAAGAAAAGCTAGGTATTTGTATGTGTAATTTGTATTCTTTTTTTCTTAAATAATTTTTCTCCTTCTCAATGAATAATTTCCATGTCCACATAACTTGGATCTGCTCCTGTTCCTGAGAAGGTAGAAAGGGCAACAGAAACCCTTTTTTAGTTTTCAGAACACAAATGATGTCTTGATAGTTTCCATGAAAGGATTATGAGTTGACTTAAAACACTCTCTCTAAATTAACTTGAATCACTAATGGAAGGGGATGGATAAAATGCAGAAAAAAACGTGGGATTATCATAACGTTTGGTGCCTATTCAACTTTACTATCATTGAATGATAACAGAGAAATATGTTGGGGCTTATAGGGCTACTTTTGGTTTTAACTTTAGACGATGAGATCCTTGAGGGCAAGTTGAACAAATGTTCAGTTTGATTGAATTTGAAGAGAATGCTGAGCAGCAGTCTCCAACATCAATATTTAAAACAAACCATAGTGGCTCATTTAGATAACCTAGGTCCCTAATTAACTAAAAGAGAAATGAAGCTGAAATTGCTTCAAGCCAAGTAATATACTTCCTGATGTATGCAGTATAATAAAGAGTGGGAATACACTCTTTGAGTGAAACACACATGTAATTACGCCTCTTTCTTGCTCAAAAAATTTGGATAGCATCTTTATTAGTTAAAGTCCAAATTCCTACTATAGCATTAGGCTGTAACATAACTTTTCAGTTTTCTACCACTCAGCTCTATCCTGTATATGTTCCCTTTTTATCAGAATATACAGCATCTCAAAATATTCTATCCTATTTTCACATTGATTCTTGAAGTTAAATGCCTTTAAGTCCTACCTGATAATTCTAGTATCTTGGACAAGGTAAACTCACAATGAAAATTTGTGATATTATTACCTTATTTATAAAAAAAATCAGAACTTGCCTGAAGAGAGTATGAAGGAATTGCTCATATGCTGAGCATAGTTCTTTATGTTTCAGAAGAAAGTCCACATTCCTTGATATGGTATCCTGGAAACTTTTGAATCTAGCCTTTGCTTCCTTCTCTAGTTTCATCTCTTGCCATCTTTACTTGTGACTTTGGTTCATGACTGGTTCTGCCTCAAGGCCTTCACACATATATTCTGGTTGCCTGGAATGTTCCTTTTATCCCCCAGGACTCCAGCTTCATTCCCTGGGTAATTCATGCCTGTCTTTTGAGTCTCGGCTCAGGAGTCACCTACTTGGCAAGCCATCTCTCACCTAAACTGCCCCCCCTTTTCCTCCACAGGTTCATTCTCCTTTTGCTATGCTTTAATAGCATCTTATATTGACTCCACAGGATCATTGATCACATTTTTGAAAATTTGCTGTTTACTAATTTGCATCCCTTCATTAGGCGCAATAGTTCTTCAAGTGCACGATGTCTTGTTTACTATGTATCTTGGGCAAAATATAGTGCTCAACACAAATATTTATTAAATAAATTTATTTCAGTCATCAACAAACAACTAAATAGGAGAGTCATAAATTTATAAATTTATGTTTTGCTTACATATCTTTGCGTTCACTAGAAGAAGCCTACTTACTTGAAGAGACGTTACTATAGCACTTTTTTTTATAGCCAACAGTATATAGGCACATGTATTAGTCCATTCTCATGCTGCTATAAAGAACTGCCCAAGACTGGGTAATTTATAAAGGAAAGAGGTTTAACTGAAATACAGTTCTGCATGGCTAAGGAGGACTCAGGAAACTTACAATCATGGTGGAAGGGGAAGCAAACACCTTCTTTACATGGCAGCAGGAGAGAGAAGTGCAGAGTGACGTGGGGAAGAGCTCCTTATAAAGCCATCAGATCTTATGAGTATTCACTCACTATCATGAGAACAGCATGGGGGAACCGTCCCTATGACCTAATTACCTCCCATGAGGTCCCTTCCATGACACATGGGGATTATGGGAGCTACAATTGAGGACGAGATTTGGGTGGAGAAACAGCCAAACCATATCAACATGGAATTTCAGGAGAAATAACCCTTCTATCTCTCCTTTGGCAGAAAAAAAATCAATCTCCTGCTATTACAACTTGTATAATAATAATAATAATACATTAATATCATAGTGGGTAACATGTCTTTAAAGAATCAGATATTGGTCTAAGAACACACGGAAAATCTCTACAAAAATCTTTTAAATTTTTGTACAAAGAAGCTTTTAAGATAGCACTTAAATGAAAAAAAATGTTTTTAAAACTGTGAGTTCAGGAGCTGCATTCTATATGAAAATGAAAAATAACAAGAAAAATAGTACTCTCATTACTTTTTTTTAAGAAAAGAAAACTTGCATGTATTTTGCTCTTTGTATCCTATCTTTACAATGATAAAATACTTAGATATTTAAACATGTGTTTTGATGTTACTTAAGTTGTATAACATATTCTTATACTTAAAAATAGCACTGCTAAGAAATTGGTGCAGCAGTTTTATTTCAACTGTGTCACCCAAGGTAAATTGCAAATGTTCTGGCAAGATGGCAGACAGAACACAAAGGTGGGAAAAGAAAATATAGGCTATACAAAGGAATAAACTAAGAGAAAGAGAGGGATGCCATCTGTGGATGAGGTACTTCAACATATTTCTAAAAGATGGAAGGAGAACATAAGCTTGTAGATGGACTTCTTTTCTTTCTTTCTTTTTTTTTTAATTGAGAAGATGATGTCAGCCAAGGACACTCAGGCATGGACTACAACAGTGCAAAGAACTGATCTGCCAGAAGCTTCAGCTCAGAGTTGTCAAATACAGTGAATCCATCCAGATTTAACCTTAACTAATAGGTATACTGGAAAGACAGGACAGAAAGAAGAAAATCATTAAACGGTAGAAGAAACATTTCCAGAATAGAAAGATAAAAGTTTTTGTTTTTGACTGCCCCACCTCCCTCCCCGCTGCCAACTTCCAGGTATTGAGCTCAGCAAGTGAAAAAGACCTACAATCTAAACAACATCATGGAACTTCAGATACCGAAAATAAACAGTATGTCTGAGAAATTTTCCAGAAAGAAAATATAGGCTACAAACAAAGGAACAAGAATCAGCCTAACATTCAGCAATTTCAAATGTATGAGAAGGCAACAGAGCCTGCAATGTTCTGAAAAAAAATTACAGCCAAACTATGAAGGAAAAGCAGACTTTTTCAAATATACCAGTACTTGGACTTGGAACATTTACTTGTAGGCACTCTTGCTTAGAAAAATACTTTATGGTGGCCAGGCACTGTGGCTCATGCCTGTAATCCCAGCACTTTGGGAGGTCAAGGTGGGCAAATCACTAAGTCAGGAGTTTGAGACCAGTCTTACCAACATGGTGAAACTCCACCTCTACTAAAAATACAAAAATTAGCCAGGTGTGGTGGTGAGCATCTATAATCCCAGCTACTCAGGAGGCCAAGACAGGATAATCTCTTGGATCTGGGAGGCAGAGGTTGCAGTGAGCTGAGTTTTCGCTATGGCACTCCAGCCTGGGCGACAGAGCAAGACTGTCTCAAAAAAGACAGAAAAATACTTTATGGAATACTCTGGAATAATGAAGGTAAGACCCATGAAAGAAAAAATAGGGCATAAAACAAATTGTGGCACTAAACTAAGAGTCCAAGGGAAAGACACTGTAGCATGGCAGTTGTGCTAGAACCTTCTGAAGCCCCCTTGAAGCATTACTCAAATATCAGAAAGGAACAGATTCTAAAGATTAGATAGAATGGATTAAAAGCTGCTGCCCAGTGCAGCTGCCCTGGCAGCTCAGCCAGAGCCACAGGCAGTGTGGCCATGGAAGTCAGCTGGGACAGAGAGGAGGATGCAGAAAGTACAGACAAGGTAACTGAGACAGTGATGAATGGAGGCATGAAGGAAATGCTCAGCCTCATTGTAGATGCCAAGACAGAGACTGTGGTCTTCAAAAGTAAGGAAGGGAAACTGTCTACCTCTCAAGATGCTGCTTGTAAAGACGTGGAGGAGATCCCGAGACCTCAGAGGCGAAGTGTGCTGGGCCCCGGCCCCCCAGCAGTAGCTCCGAGCAGAGTGGTGTAGAGACTCCAGCAATTCAAGGACAGTGGAGTCGGCAGTAAGCCCTGGGACAGACAGGTGGCAAGGATGGCTCCCTTGACCTTTGCATGCCTCCTCAGGAACCCTCTTTCCCTGGTGAGCTCCTCTCTGAAGAGACTGTCCTTGGGCCGCCTTCTCTGGAACCAGCATCACCAGAGGACAGGGCTCCTTCTGCTGCCTGACTTGTGTGGCATCAGGATAACTGCCTGACCTGAGTTATCCACCAGAACTCAGGAAGTGCTGGTGGATAACATGCTGTGGTTTCGCCTGCTGGCGAGCTTTGCCGGCCATGGCCAGGGTTTGGCTCCAGTGGTGGCTCACATAGCCTTTGTGGTATGACCTGGTAGGTTTCTCCATCCCACCGCGGCCTCCCTGGGATGGGCCTGGTGGCTTCTCCATCCCACCCAAGGTGACACTGACTGCTAGAAAGTGTGCATCTGGGATTTTTTTGGGGGTGGCATTTTTTTTTGTCTTTTGTAGCAGGGAAAGGATATGATGACTGGGAGGACAGTTCTTTTGGGGTTTGGAGGGTGCCAACCAGAGGACGGGAGCAAGCGTGCCTTCGTTTTGTTCCTACTTTAATTTCTGTTTATCAGCCCTGCTGAATTGTGAGACTAACAGATATCTACAATACAATACCTGTATTCAAAATGAGAAAAATAAAGCCTGATTCTTTGTTTCTAGAAAAAAAAAGCTGCTATCATGAATGACAGGGTGAAGCAGGCAATTTTTTTTTATAAGGAAACAGAAAAGAGAATTAGAAAAGGAGAAACAAACAACTGTACAGGAAAGCCAGAGGTCAAATATGAAGCAAACCAAAATGTAGCATGATTTTGAGCAATTACTGTAGATGCAGAAAAAATAATACATTTGACTTGGATGCTTGGAATATTTTCCTTTGAATTTCCAGGGGCAATGGCATCTGATCCTGTATCAATTAGAGTTTGGCTACAAGTGACAGATATCTCCAAAAAACATAGACCAAAGAAAGATTTTTCCCTGTCATTGAAGTAGAAACTTCAGGGCTGATATAGTGGCTTGAAGATCATTGTAGGGTCCAGGATCTTTCCATCTTCTTGCCCTCCCAACTTCCACTACGTCTTATATTTTTGTCTTCTATAATGGTCAGAAAAGTAAAAGTCAAACTATTATAAGAAGCTGTTTCAGAAATTGGGGCTAGGATGAAGAGAGTTGGAGCACTACTTTTTTATTATAAACTTTTTGGTTTATTTTTATCTTTTACTATATGCATGTATTATTTTGACAAAAAATAATATAAAGAATGAGAGAAATAGGAAAGGAAAATATTCATTTAATACTCTTTAGATCAAATGTTACCTTATCAGAAAAATCATTTTGATAATCCTTCCAAAATGTTACAATCACTCCTTCCAACTCCAAGAAACTGTCTAGTTCATTATCCTGTTTTTATTTTTGTTCATTAGCACTTATTTTTTTAATGTGTAAACTGGCACCTCCCCTAACTATAATGTAAGTTCTACATGGAAAGGGACATTTAAAAAAAATGTTCATTTCTATGTCTCTAAATCCTACACTTAGTGCTTGGAACATAGTAGGCATTTAATAAATATTTATTGAATAAATAAACTTCTTAAATAAATATTTAGAAGTCATTAGAATCTTAGGGAGATAAATAATAAGCTTGGCTAGGAGAGCTATCATTAAGAAACCTATAGTTAGATATCTGTGAATTTAAATTAAAATAAACTTATAATTTACATTGATATCAAGAGAATATTATCAGAAATGCCTTAAATTGGAATTTCAATATATGTTGTAGTGTGTTGAGATATTTTTGAAAAATGTTTTACATGATTGAAGTAACTTTTGGAAATGATATATACTGTATACACTCTAGGAGATTTATAATGTATACTTATATGTAAAAGTGTTTCTTTTTTGAGACAGAGGCTTGCTCTGTCATCCAGGATGGAGTGCGGTGGTACCATCTCAGCTCACTGCAACCTCCATCTCCCAGGTTCAAGTGATTCTCCTGTCTCAGCCTCCTGAGTAGCTGGTATTACAGGTGCCTGCCACCATACCTAGGTAATTTATTTATTTTGTTTTTAGTAGAGATGTGGTTTCCCCATGTTGGACACGTTGGTCTCTAACTCCTGACCTCTGGTGATCTACCCACCTTGGCCTCCCAAAGTGGTGGGATTATAGGTGTGAACCACTGAGCCCAGCTTGTAAGAAGTTTTGTTGAGAACTACAGTAAATGTGTTTAACGCAGCAGTGATATGAAACTCTTTTATATCATAATCTTATTAACATCTTGTGGAGCTGGACCTCTGTGGAGCACACTTTCAGAAATGCTGCTAAATGTGTTACTTAAAGATAACATAGGGAAAACTATATATAATATGAGCAGTACAGATTCAAATGTAATGAGTTAGTGATCATGAGGTTCTTGTCACCACATGTGAAAAAATAAGAGGTGTGAATTTGTTCTCATATATCTCTCTCTGGCCAAACACTGTTGTGACTGGAGAAAAGAATGTTGGGATGGAATTGGATGGTCGGGTGTACAAAACAGTTTCTCTTCCTCCAAGATCCAGAAGACCATGCTATCAGCTACTTATTGCACTTTAAGAGAAGTTCAGAGTAATATATTTTGCATATTAGATTCAATATAATATTTATCCTTTAGTTGTTACATCACTCAATCTGGAGCACACTAAGTAGAATTGAGACATTTTATGTCTTTTAAGACAAAAAAATTCCAAAACTTAATTGGAAACATGTAACAATTCTGGTAAACTTTGTACTCCCCCAGAAACACTAACAAAGGCTTTATCCTAATCCTCTGTTTATCCTCATGGATTAGCAAATAAAGTTAATGTGTTAAATTAAATTATACATCTCTTTGATTTTTATTTTCTTAGCATGTGTTTTTTTTTGGTAGCAGTTGAAATTGGTAGTTACCAATTTGGTAGAAATTGGCAATTACCTTCTAAACTGTCACAGCCTTATTATTATGTTATGCTAATCAAAATTGCCAATCATTTTGGTCATTTTTTGTGGATCTCTATTTTATGGATCATGATTATAGTATTAAGCACTTATTAAGTATTGCTTAAGGATTCTTTTCATTACTTCTAACTTCTGGGGTCAATCAGGATTTTGTTTCTCTATTTAATTTCACAGTGTAGGAAACAAAAATCTTTAACCATTCCAGTTAAATTTGGTCTATTTAAAGTCTGAAGTCTTTACCCAAAAATATTAAGCCCCTTCTTACACACTGTCATATTCAAGTTGTATTGACTAATTTATACAATAACTTAAAAAAAAACCCAGTCCAGATAAGCAAGGATTTTGGATTTACTTTTTTCCTGTGGGTAGTTCCTCCATGTATAGGACTCAACTGGTTGACTCACTTGAGCCAGTGGTACCACTTTTCTGGGCTTTTATGTCAAACATTATGCCTAAGAAAAAACAGTTTGATTCTTCAGTTAGAGTTCATCCTAGACTGACTTTAAGTTAACTCCCTGAATTCTTGGGGTTTACAAGGAAATTTCTCAATCTGACCAACACGTATATATAGAACCATTTGAACTTTCTGTATTTTGTTGGCCAAAACCGGTTGACTATGAGCAATTTAGTATGGTTCAACCTAATGAAGGTAGAGTTCAAGAACCATCGTAGTCAAATTGGTACCTGGGGCAAGCTGATCTCACACACTGATCAGTTTTGGCTGGTATCCATTCTGGTAGTGTGCTTACAAGTTAAGCAGTACAGAAAGGGGAGGGCGTGTTCTGGTAAAAAATGATAGTCAATTTTCTATGTTTAGTAAAAAAACAAGAAGACAATTATTTAATGATGAATAGGGAGAAAGTTGAAACCTAATGGTGTAGCCAACTAACAGATTCTTGTATTGATAAATATTGTCACTTTGACTATTGTGCTGAATATTTCACATTAAGTAACTTAACGGAAAAACTTTAAAGGAAAACTTTCCAAGGCCTAGCTTATAGTTCTCTGGGTTAAAAAGCATTTTAAAAATCTGATTTGATTTATGAGTTGTATTCACTTGAATGTCTAGAAGATGGCAGAAATATTGTTATGTGAATTCCTCCAAATTCACTTGGATTGCTGATAAGTCTGTACATGGTCTTGACACCAGGTTACATGAAATATGAATGTGCTGTCACATTATTTTAGATAAAACTCAAGCAGAAATATATCCAAAAAATGTTAATATTTTTGGTGAGCCTTTTCTAAGTTTTGGTCATAGACATGAATGTTTCAAGAAAACCATAAAAAGTTTTATTATATGCCTTTTTGACTCCATGAAGACTTTCAGTTCCATAGAATCAATCTGGTTTTGTGAGGATGAAGAGCAGAGGAAAGATTCTCTTGTTATTAAGAACAAGAGAATGGTGTGACCAGATCTCTGTTTTGGCAGCAGTGAGAATAACAGATTGACCTGGAGAAATATTTCAGGAAGGATGTTGGTGTGGCAAACTATTTTTTACAAAGATGGATGCAATACTATCTTCACATCCAAAATTATTCTATAGCTATGTCACTCCTCCATCAAGAGTTGGCTTGTGTGGTCCCTTCCCTTGAAACTGAGTGGGAAGCAATTTGTGACTACCCTAACCAATAAGTTTGTAAAAGTGTTGCTCTATGACTTCTAAGGATTGGATATAAAAATGTCATGCACTTCCCCCATGGGATGTTCCTTTTTGGAACCCAGACATCATGCTTGGAGGAAGTCCAAGAAACCCATGGAGAGACCCACAATGAATAGAGCTGAGGATCATGGGCACAGTCCTGGCATAGCTTCAGCCAATAGTACCATTTTGCAAGCAAGTGAGAATCATTGTGAAAGTGGATCTTCTAGCCTTAACTGAGCTGTTGCAACTGATGCCATATGGATCAGCAAAGAGCTGTCCCCAACTGAAGTCCTGACCCAATTAAAGATTAATGAGCAAATCAATGCTTGATATTATTAAAAGCTACTATATTTTGCAGTGATTTGTTACACAGCAATAGACAGCCCAAATAGCTAGTATTAGTAAGGCCTTAACTGAGGAACAGACATCAATATAAAAGAAACAAACTGCATTCACCTCAACATATTTTACCCTTTGCTTTCTTTCATTAGGCTAAATTATCCCAGTTCCCATTGCCTTTCCTTAGATCACCTACTTATTTTTCATTGTTTTGATTACTCTCTCCTAAATCCCCTCTCAGGTTTTAAGACCCCAAGCTAGACACATTATGTTAATAAAGGCTTGATTAAAGCTGAGAGTAATTAGAGGATTAAGTATAATTCCTACATTCTATTATCTTATTTATAGAACTTGATGGCAGGCTCTAAATTTTAACAGCAAGTGCTGAATTTAGGACTTAAACCAATGATGTTCTTCTGGCTTTAACACACTTTAACATTTTAAATTTAAATGGAATATTGCAATTATTCACCAGAAAGTTATAGAGAGTACAGCAAACACACACCTAGTCTCTCTTGTATAAACTCTTAATGTTTTATCATACTTACTACAGATTTTAAAAATAGTAATAAATAGTATATAAATTGGATAGCTCTCTTCAATATTGTGTACACTCCCAGAAAAATCTATCCTAAATATGTTATTATTCCCATGAAAGTTTTATACTATTCACACACACGATATTTCTTTATTTTAAACTTTATATAAATGGAATTCTTACACATCTTTCTGTATCTTATCATTATTTAGATCTATCAATTTGAGCTCTTCTATGGTATTTTATTTTGTGACTATGACCATAATTAATCAAATCTGTTGATAGAAAAATAATTTCTAGATGTTTTGCTGTTAGAAATCATGCTGCAATGTACATTCTTATACATGTCTTCTTGTGTACATGTGAAAAAGCTTCCTCAGGAGCTATCCCAAGAAGATGAATTGCAGAGTACAAGGATATACACAGCTTTCACTTTAGTAGGTATTACAAAATTGCTCTTGGATATGTCTCTGCCAATTCAATTTCTACCAGCAGTGTTGAAAGTTCTTGTTCTTTTACATTTTTACCAACATGTGTGATTTTCAGACTAATTTTTGCCAATCAAATAAGTATAAAATAAAATTTAATGAGTTTTTGCGTCTATTGGATTACTATTATCGTTTGATGTATTTTATGTTTGTATCCTTTGTCTATTTCTCTAATCAATTTTTGTCCTTTTTTTATTCATTTGTAGAATTCCTGTACAAAACTTTTTTATTAACTTTTTGTTAATGTGCATTGTGAATATATTATCTTGGCCATGGATTGCATTTCAACACTGTGTGATATCATTTATTGAACAGAGGTTTAAAAAACGTAATGTCAAATTTCTTCATCTTTTCCTTCATAGTTTGTTCTTTATTCTGTCCTACTAAATGGATTAATTACTTCCTAGAAATCTTTAAGGTGTATTCTCTATTTTTTCTAAATTTTTAGACATTCGTTTTTTACATTTGGGTCTTTTATTGTCTCCCCTCGATTTATTTTTTGACGTAACATGAGGTAGGGATCTATCTTTTTTTTCTATGTGGATAACTGACTTCTCCTGATCATGTTTTCTGAATAATATTTATCCATTGTTTTTTGTTTTTGTTTTATTGAGATGGAATCTCACTCTGTTGCCCAGGCTAGAGTTCACTGGCATGATCTCAGCTCACTGCAATTCCGCCTCCTGGGTTCAAGCCATTCTTGTGCCTCAGCCTCCTGAATAGCTGGGATTACAGGCACCTGCTATCGTGCCTGGCTGATTTTTGTATTTTGGTAGAGACAGGGTTTTACCATGTTGGCCAGGCTGGTCTAGAATGCCAGACCTCAGTCTCGGCCTCCCAAAGTTCTGGGATTACAGGCTTGAGCCACTGTGCCCGGCCTATCTATTGGTTTTTAACAGCATCTCAGACACACAACATTTTTATACAGGTTTATGTCAGTTTCTGATCTCCCTCTTCTGTTCCCATGTCCTGTTTTTCTAGCCTTATTTTTAAAGTCACACTATTTTCATTAATATAGCTTTATTCTAAGTTGTCATATTTGGTAGAATAGGTCTCTACACCTAATTTTTCAAAATTATTTTACTGATTCTTAGTTCTTTACTTTTCCCCATGAATTTTAGGATCAGCTTGTCAAATTCTGCAAAATACTCCTAGGGATTTTGCTGGGATTAATTTGTGGTAGAACTGACATCTTTAAACATTGAACCTTCCTATTCATGACTGTATGCCATCTCCATTTAGTAAGTTCTTGTTTTCTTTTTAGTCTTTTCATGAGGTTTTGTAATTTTCTCCATAAATACTATTAGTCCTCTTTATTCAAAGATTCCATACTTGTGAATTTGCCTACTTCCTAAACTTATTTGCAACTCCCAAGCCAATACTTGCTGTGCCTTTGTGGCCCTTCACTGACATGAGCAGAGTGCTGAAACATTTGAGTGTCCCACACATATGTGTGTTCCCAGCTAAGTTCCAACAAGGTAGTGCTCGGGGTTCTTGCTTCCACTCATACTGAAAACATGTCCTTTTTGTGGCTAATCATACAGTGTTTTTCACATGGTAAAAACATGTTCTTATGTTTTATATTGGTGATTTTGCTGTTTAAAATGTCCCCCAAGCAATGTCCTGATCTGCTCTCTATGTTTCCAAGTGAAAGAAGCTTATATTGTGCCATACAGGAAAAATACCTATGTTAGATGAGCTTTGTTCAGGCCTGGGCTATGGTGCTGTTGGCTTTGACTTCATTGTTCATGAATGAACAATATTTGTTAAATAAGGAACCTTTAAACAGAAACATGCCTAAAACAAGCTTATGTATTGATTGGTTGACAAAAATGTTGTAGACAGAGGTTCACAGGAACCTAATCCTGTATTTCCCCTAGGAGCAATAGTTCAGTATTTGCTACTTCACTGTGTGTGGCAACTTTATGGAACATAATCACTACAAATAAGAGAATGGATAATATCCTGAATATTATTTATTAGATTTATTTGTTTATATAACTCTGTTGTTACATAATTGTGAATAGCATCTGTTTTTATGCTATATTTTCTAATTTGGTTTTAACTGATGTACAGAGTATTGATTTTGGTATGCTGATTTTATGTCCTGGCTCTGTCCTTTTACTAGCTGTGTGACTCATGACAAGTTTGTTAGTTTCCTAGCATTGTCATACACAGCGCCACAAACTGGGTGGCTTAAAACAACAGAAGTGTGTTGTCTCACAGTTCTGAAATCAAGGTGTCAGCAGGGCTGTCTCCCTCTGAAAACTGTAGGAAATCCCTCCTTTTTTTCTTCCTAGCTTCTGGTGATTGCCAGCAGTCTTTGGTTTCCATTGGCTTGTAGCTGCATAACCCCAATTTCTGTCTTTGTTGTCACATGATGTTCTCCTGTGTGGGTCTGTGTCTAAATTTACCTTCTCTTACAAGGACACCAGTCATATTATATTAGGGCATACCCTAAAATGACCTCACTTTAACTTGATTATATCTGCAAGAACCTGTTTTTTGATAATGCCATATTCACAGACACTGGGAGTTAGCTTCAAAATGTCTCTTTGGGGAGAATAATTCAACCTATAACAGCAAGTTGCTTAACTTTCCTGTGCTTCAGTTTTCTCTGACATAATTGTACAATTACTCTGATAGTAATTGTATCATTTTCAAGGGGCTGTTTTTTAGATTAGTTAACATTATTAGTTAATAATATATGGAAAATCCTTAGAACTATGCCTGATCCACAGTCAGAATTCAATGTGTAATCTAGTCAAGTGACTTTTATTCAGCATTTTTGCTGAACTCCTATTGATTTCAGTAGTTTGTAGACTATCTTGAATATATTGTACAGATAATCACATTGTATAGGAAAGGTAATGTCTTTTCTAATTTTTATATATTTTATTTCACTTTCTTATTTTATTATTGTAGGGTAAGCTCTGTTGTTTTAAGACTTTCAGTATAATGTTGAATAGAAGCAGTGATAGTAGGATATTGAGCATCTTGTTTTGTTTGTGATTTAAATGAAAATTCTATAATTTTATCATTAAATGTGATTATTGCTAAATGATAGGATGATATCATTTCTCAGGTTAAGAAAAGTTATTTCTAGTCATAATTTTAATGAGTTTTAAAATTAAATTCTGAATGACTACTAAATACTTTTTTTTTGCATCTGCTAAGATACTTATACGTTGTTTTCCAATATCAAGCCTGAAAGGATAGGAATGGAGCAGCAAATGAAAGTTCAGTCTATGGGTTAGGAGTTGAGTGGAAATTCATTTGGAACCAGCCTCCGTTAAGGGCAAAGCAAGAAACAAACAAAAAAGCACAGGAATGGCTGTTTGCCTTTATTGTTTTGCAGATAAAAATATATAGATGTAAGAACTAGCTAAAAGGTGATATTAATACTAATAATAACATGATTGATAGTAGTTAACGTTAACAGTCCCCACCAGATCCTTCAAAAGCAATAGAAATAAAAGGGCATATATTTCATTTTGTAGCTTACAGAGCATAGTTATTCTGTGCTTTTAAGTGAAACACTAGCATAAAAAACAAAACAAAACAAAACTCATGCCCAGGAGATCGAAGCTGGAGTGAGATGTGATCGTGCCACCGCATTCTAGTCGGGGCAATATAGTGAGACCCTGTCTCAAAAACAATGACAAATAAAAACTAGCCTGGCGACAGAGCGAGACTTAATCTCAAAAAACAAAACAAAAAACAACAACAAAAAAGAAAAAGCAAAAAGACAAACATAGAAACAAAAACCCTGAAGGGTAAGTATGCACAACACTTTGGTGCTGGAGGTAGTAGAATTCCAGCGTCATCTTTAGTTACAAAATAATCCCAAATAGTTTGTTGAAATTCAATCTGTAATATATGTAGTTTCTCCTTGACCCTGATGACTCAGGCTCTGTTTGAGTCATTGGAAGGCTCGTCATTATTTTTCCCCTTCCTTCTTATAATCAAATCATTTTTATTGTTACGTGAAAGTTTATGGCACTGGGATGGATCAACTTTTTGGAATATGGACAAGAAAAAAATCTGGCTCACAGCCATATAAAACATTCCGAAACCTTTTTGTTATGAATGTTTGGACAGGCTTTGGGGATGATCTGTGTCTTTAGAAGACAACTGAGTCCTGGCCTGGACCTTTGCTCCCATCTTTTGTTTATACCATCTATGAGTAATCTCTTGTTGTTTATACCTTAGGAGTTGCTTCTTGACTTCAAATCTTTGGGTGAAATTTGTAAAGGGGAACCAGCGAGGTTATGGTAACTGGATTCATTTCAGAGTTTCTCTGAAATGAGGAAAACTTTGTTTTGTTTACTTATTTACTTCTGAGTTATTAGTCTAAGTTGTTGGCATCAGAGTTATTTATGATTGAAGACAGGAAAAGGTAATTTGGGCATGTTTCGGCCTGGTTTGGGACCAGCTTCAATAAATTCCAGTGAAAAAGGAGTATTTCTGTCTGTTCAGCTCGTTCTCAAAATGACTTACAGGAATGTGCTCAGTATAAGTGATAATGAAACTTTCTTCCTTCCCTGCATTCTTCCCTCCTTCTTCCTTCCTGTCTTCCACCAACACACATTTATTGAGTGTCCATTATATATGTTAGAGACAGATGATGAGTACAAAGTACTTAGCATGGTTTCTGGTACATAATAAGTGCTCATAAGTGATTATCCATAGTGAGATTAATACAAATTTTGGTGTTATTTGTTATCACATGCACAGAGAACCTTACTAAAGAGTACCTTAATGCCTTTTTTTTTAAGTTGGAGCTGGTGTCTCTGATAGCACAGTCCATTGGTTGGAAAAATGACAATGACAACCACAAATGGATGCTAAATCCAATATCTAGTGACATCTCTACAGGAACAGTGGGACAAAAATCGGTCTGAAAGCCATGATTCAAACATTGGGTTAATGATGAAATGTGGCAATAGGCAATTTGAAAACTATATAAAAGTTTAATAGGTAGCTACTTAAATAACATGTAAAGAATTTTTTTTTGCAGATTTGAGGGCTGCTATTTCTAAGTTCGCACACAAATTCCTCTTGATAATAGGGAAGTTGCCTTGTTCTCAGCAGCATACTGTCATTCCTAAACAGTCCTGGTGCTAAAAAGTTTTAGTGCTGTCACACCAAATTGCTAAACACTACTTACTCTTTAATTTGTCTGTCACTCTTTCTGTCACTCCCTTTGCACTTTATGGTGAGGCATTGGTTCAATTGTCATATCTTGAGTCCCTTTACAATAAAAATAGAGGGCCTCATTGTACTCTTGTGATGGCCAGAGAAGTCCTACAGCTGCCCAGAATTATTTTGACTTGTAGATTTGGGGGTGAATCCTGCTGACAAAGAGCAAGTAAAGTAACAAATCTTTACTCTTTTTAGATTAATGATTCCTTACCTAAGAACTTTTAAGAAGTGACAAAGACTGGAAAAATAAGAAGCAAAAAATGGAGGTAAATTTAAAAGCCAATCATCCCAACATTTTATTATGACTGTATCTTAAGCAAATGACTTGCTGTAGCATCATGTGCAACAATCAGTCACAGAACATTTCTCAGAGCAGCTTGTTGTTTAAGCATGGGGATTCTATTTGGATTCCACATTTCAGGTTGAATTCTCCGCTACTTTAGATTGTGCTAATGAATGCTACATGTTCAGAAGAGGAAAGAGAAGATACAATTTGAATGTTCTACGGCACACAATCAAGGGTGTGTAATAGGGCCCCAGGAAGAGTCAAAGAGTAAATGTTGGTTTAATCTCTTTCACCCATGTCCTAAATCCTTTCTGACTTTTGCAAGAAGTCTTTGAGTAGGGGCAGGGGTAAGGGAAAAGAATCTTCTGTATGCCAATGTATGCTATTATCTCTTCCTGTTCCCAAACGGGGCTCCTACACCTGTGGATGGGACTGTGACACCACTGTCACTTTAGGTGTTGCCACAGCTGCATACCCATGCAGCCCCCAGCCTCTGTTAAAGTGGAGGCAAACCTTCCTCTTAGCTGTGTCAAGACCTGGTACCAGGCCACAAAACACACTTGGCCTGGGCTCTGTTTCTTACAGAGCCTTCATTAACGCAGGGCTTTGTTCCACACATTGTTTACTATGGGTGTCTCGTATCTATGGTTTTGGCTGTGGACTCTGGCGAGGGGGTGGGGTTCGGGCAGAGGACCATCTTGTTGTTTTATATATCGCTATTCTAAAAACCAGTCTCTCCTCCAGCCCCTGCCCCTAGGCAAGGATCTCAGCCTGACCCTGTCCCTCCTTGACCCTTTTCCACACTGCCTAGGTGGACACAGGGGGTCCTTGATCTCCGCTGAGCTCAGAGTCTTCCTAAGGAGGAATGCAGAAGAGTTGGGGTGGGCTAATCTCCAGTTTCATTACCAATGAGACGGAGCTCTAGACAAGTCTGATTTTGCAGTGAGTGCACATGCCAGGACTTCATTCCAGGATCTCTGCAACAATAATGGCCACTGTCTTTCCTGGCTTTTTAAACGAACTTAATTTTTAAAGTAAGACGATTCAGTGAAATAACATCAGAAGAATTCTAGGGACATTAAAACATAGTAAACACTCCATCTACTGTGGATTTTATTTTATTTTCTTTGTATGTCAGTTAAGTGTTGGAGATGTAAACAGGGTGACCTTTTCCAGGTCTATAGTGAAAGGATCAACAGTTGGAGACTCCATGCTTCCTCTGTGAAAGTTATTTTCTGGGCAACTATCTAGGATGTGCTAGAATCAACTTTATGTTAGTTTCATGTAGAAATGCTTGACAAAAACAAATGATTCTTGCAGCTTAGCATAAGCGGACTCTTGACAGCTGACACATATAAATTTGCCACCTGACGCAGGGCCCCATCCATCCCTCATTCCAAATCCCATGTGAGGAACTAATATTTTTCTGACTAGCTTAATTTTTCTCCTTCTCCTTGAGTTTTAGTTAAGGTCCATTTTGGAAACATGCGCTTATAGTTTAAGAAACTTTATTGATGAGAGGCTCCACTCTCATATATAATTAATGAGTCAGAACTCTGTGTCCAAGATGCTTTTGAGCACTGACAGTGTTCTAATTTATATATTAAAGCCTTAATTTTGTTCTTAAACCTTTTAGACTTGCATGGTGCATTTAACAAGTGTGATTCTGAAAGTCCTTATATGAGCAATGTGTAGTGTGGGTTTAATAGATAACATTAATAAACTCACACTTAATAACCACACTAAAAGCAGCTTCCATCTGGATTTACTGGCAATAAAAGGAGACATTACAGAACTTTGGGAATTTGATCAAGGCGCCGAATACTAATCTTAGATTACAAAACTGTGGAATCTAACTGCTTAAGTATGGGAAAACAAAGCAATCAAGGACAGGCTTTTGGTAAAAGCTTTGCACTGTGGATTAATAATTAATGTGTAAAATGTACTTATAATAAACTACATCATAATGGATTACTTTTGATAGCTAAATTGGCAATGATATCCCAGTATGGCTTCATTGACTTAATCCTTCAATTTTACTTGCTAGATTTATTGGATTAAACTACAATGAACCTGTTGTAGGCCTATTTTAACTTGTTTAGAAATCATAATTAATTTAAAAATATTGATGGAGACTTCAAAAGTTATTTAAAAATTGGCAAAAGTACAAAAACAATAATAAGAAAAGGTCTTTAAAAGAGGAAGTGGCATAATCTACCTTTAGGTAATAAGCAGCATTCAATAGGGAAAAAGCATTTCAAAAGAGCCAACTAATGTTATTCATGCAAGAAAATGTTGAAGTTAGCTCTATGTGTTATCATACATGGAAAATAAAGGTAAAATATTCAGTGTGGTAGTTTAGAAGTAGTCAAATGTTTTAGAAATAAGTAGCAATGAATTATAATTTACATCAACTTTGACATCAGATTCTAGAAGTAGATACAAGAATTGAATGTCTAGAAGACTGAGAAAATATCTTGTTTTGTGATGTTCTGAATGTATAACTCTCAGCATTTTTTTTCCAGAAACTGAATATATATCTTACCAGTATCCTTCAGAACACACAGAGAATGGCAAATGAAATAGACTATCTCTTAGGAAAGTTAATTTTATCTTCAAAATCTTTGCCTCAAACTTAAGAAAATTGCATTTATTTCTAATTTTATAAGGCACTCCATTCTCCAAAGGGGGATATTCATGGTAATTCTGAAGTTAGGGTACATAGTTACTGCAAAAATATGTAATTTGTCATCTGTTTTGAGTCCCTTAATTCTTACTCCTAAGTAATAATGATCTGACACAAATAGAACTTTACATATCACAGTGTTTTTGTTTTTAATATTATGATGTCATTCACTATTTTATTTTATTTATTTTGAGATGGAGTCTCACTCTGTCACCCAGGCTGGAGTGCAGTGGTGCGATCTTGGCTCACTGCAATCTCTGCCTCCCGGGTTCAAGCAATTCTCCTGCCTCAGCTTCCCGAGTAGCTGGGACTATAGGCACATGCCACCATGCCTGGCTATTTTTGTATTTTTAGTAGAGACGAGGTTTCACTGTGTTAGCCAGGATGGTCTTGATCTCCTGACCTCGTGATCTGCCTGCCTTGATTTCCCAAAGTGCTGGGATTATAGGCGTGAGCCACCATGCCCGGTCATGATGCCATCCACTGTTTTGAAAAGCTCATATAAAATAATATATTTTAATGAATGTATTTACATAGCTAAGTGAAAAAATACACCACTGGTAATACTGGTAACTTCTGTGGAAAGAATGAAGATTTGGGTATTTGTCAAAGGAGACTTTAGCTTACAAAGCCTTTTCACATATACTATTTAATTTATCCTTAAAAGAACCTTATAAACTCTTGTAAACTGCAGTTTGTATAGGAAGTTCCTCTATGTTCATTTCACAGATAGTTAGGAGTCTGTTATTTTTCAGGTACTTCAGATATATCAGTGACCTAATAAAGGTGACACTCTAGTGGGGAGTACAGACAATAAATAATAATGTAAAAAAGGAAAAAATTATATGGGATATTAGAAGGTGCTAATTACTATAGAAAAATAAACAGAATAGAGTGCGAGGGATATGGAATGGGGGGCATTGCTGGATGCAATATTATCATAAATAGAATACTTGGTGTTTGCTTCATTGAGAACTTGACTTTTGAGCAAAGCTTTGAAGAAGTTGAAGACTTAGTCATGGGGATGTCTGGGTAAAGAACATTCTCAGATGATGAAACAGCCAGTGCAAAGTCTCAAGCAATGAGTGTGGCTGGCAGTTTAAGAAATGCATGGTGGCTGGTGCAGTTGGAGCTGAGTGAAGAGATAGGGTTGGACAGATAATGTGGGCCATTGTGAGGTTTTTGCTCTTTCCTCAAAGGGAAATGGGGAGCCACTGCAGAATTTTGAGCAGAGGAGTGATACAACCTAAGTGAGTTTTAAAACCTCACATAGGTTTTAAAAGTCACACCCAGCTGTTGTGTCAAGATAAGAGTGCAAAGTGCAGGGATAGCTGAGAGCCCAATCAGGAGACCAAGGTAGTAATCCAGGAGAGGGGTGACGGTGGCTCAGGACAAGAAAGGGGCAGTGGAAATAATGAGAAATGACCACATTTTGAACTTATTTTGAAGGCAGAGCCAACAGAACTTCTTGAGAGATTGGTTTAAGGTATGAGAGAAAGATATGTGGAGGACTTTGAGGTTTTTTGGTTTCCTGAGCACCTGGAAGAATGGAGGTACCATCAATTGAAATGAGGGAAGGCTGCAGGTAGAGCAGGCTTGTCAGGGGGAAGGTGAGGAGTATCAAGGTGGACATGTGAAGTTTGATATATCAAGACGTATATCTAGGTTAACTGTCGAGCAGGTAGTTAGATATATGAACCTGAAGTTTGAGAGAGAAGTCTGGAGTAGATATATGCATCTGAGAGTTGTCAGGATGTTGATGGTTTCTGACATCCAAAGACCAATGAAACTGCCAAGGAATTAAGCATGGAGAGAACAAAAAAGGACCAAGGACCCAAGATCTCTTCATGCTGCAGATGTTAAATACACATACAGAAATAAATGTGTAATTGCAATTGTGACAAAATGCTATAAAGGAAGACCTCATGGAGTTATGGGGCAGAAAAGGCTCAGGATAAGCCTCTCATAGGAAGTGGCTCTTTCAAGGATACACAGGAAGGAGTTAGCCTGAAAAAGGAAGGAGAGAGGTTGAGTGAAGGAGAGACAGGGCAGAGAGGTAGCATGAGCAAATTACCTCAGGCAGGATGGAGTGTGTCTGATGAACACAGTGTGGGTAAGTGTGGCAAGAACTTTGTGTGCCAGGAGGAGGGTGATGTGGCATGAAGCTGAAGAGAAAGGTAGGGCCAGATCAAGCAATGGCCATGTGAGGATTTTGAGCTCTATGAAGCCTTTCAAAATGCTAACAAGAAAAAGACTATAAAGTAATGAATTAAAATCATTTCTCTGGAAAGAACTTGATAATAAAGTGTTTCAAGGACAGTGTAATGGAAGTTTCTGCTGAAACTTTATGTTAAAGATGTGGGAAAAAGCAGGATGAATGGCAGAGTTGCAAAATGGGCTTACAAGGTATCAATGATTTTAATCAAAACAAGGTAGAACTGTAATATTTAATATTAGTCATTTTATTTTTAAAAATATAAAAGAAACACAAAAGGCTGAAGAGGATAATAGAAACCAAGTATGGTGTAACCCTCACATTGAGAGTTGTGAAAGCCTTTTTAAAATTGGATAAAAGAATAAAACCAGGCATGTAAAATAATGAGTGATAAGGAAAAGACCAGGTGGCTGGTCTTGTTTGTCCTGTGTTGAAACGTTAGAACAGGTCATAGTTAATGAGTGGTGACAAGCTGTTTTCTATCTACCCCGAGAATCCAATAGAGAAAAACCTTCCTACTAAGGATTTAGGAGGGGTATGAGGAAGATTTTTTGACATTATAAGGTGTTAGCATGGATTTTGTGGGCTTACTTTTTCTGAAGGTCTTTGGTGGCTGGACAGACCAAAGGTTGATAATGCCTAAGACAAATAACTGTGGTGAATCTTAGCGTGTTTTTCAGGTTCACTTATTAGTTATCACTGCCCCTGTGTTGGTCTTCTGGGGATGCCTTAACAAAGTAGCACAGACTCTGTGGCTTAAATAACAGAAACTAATTTTCTCACAATCCTGCCAGGTGGAAGTCTGAGGTCAAGGGGTCAGCAGGGTTGGTTTCTTTTGGGGCTCTTCTCCTTGCCTTGCAGATGTCTGCCTTCTCCCTGAGTCTTCACATGGTCTTTCTATGTATCTGCATCCTCATCTCCTCTTCTTTTAAGGAGCCAGTCATATTGAATTAGGGCCCACACTAATGACCTCATTTTAACTTAATTACTTTTTCAAAGACTCTATTTCCAAACAGAGTTGTACTGTGAGATACTGAGGGTTAGAGGACTCATAAAAATTTTGGGGGAAGACTGTTCAGCCCATAACAGCCCCAAACTAGAAAACCATTCCAGAAGTCTGGGAAAGCAGTTTATATGAGAGGCAGGAGAAGTGGTATCTGGAGGTCTACAGTATTTTGCAGGAAGAATGACTTGAGATGATGAGGGGTAGCCATGAAAGCAGTAGTGTATCATTCATGAAGATACCTGGGCTTTCCTCACACACTATGCGTTTATTATTATTTGTATTATTATCATCATCACTGAGACAGGGTCTCACTCCAATTTTCCAGGCTGGAGTGCAGTGGCATGATTTCTGCTCACTGCAGCCTTGACCTCCTGGGCTCTGGTGATTCTCCCACCTCAGCCTCCCAAGAAGCTGGGTCCACAGGGTGAGCCACTATGCCTGGCTAATTTTTTTATTTTTTGTAGAGACAGATTTTTGCCCAGGCTGGTCTCAAACTCCTGGGCTCAAGCTATGTACCCATTTTGGCCCATACTATACATTTAAATATATGAGACAGATTCTCATCTTCTTGAGTGGGTATATGAAAGGGAATGGACATGTTTTTGTGAATATAATGGATAACTAATTCTGCATCAAAGGGAATATTTGAAAATCTCTTAAGAAGTCTGAGATTTCTTGACAACAAAGTACAAAATAATCCTCTAGAAACATCTTGAAGAAAATGCATATTCGCTTATTGTTATGGCCTAAATGTTTGTGTTCCTCTAACATTTATATGTGGAAATCCTAACCCTCAGTGTGTTGGCATTAGGAGGTGGGACCTTTGAGAGGTGATTAGTCATGAGGGTGGAGATTTCATGAATGGGATAAGGGCCCTATGAAACCCAAGAGAGCCTGTTTGACCCTTCCACTATGTAAGGACAGTGAGAAGGCACCATTTGTGAACAAGGAAGTGGGTCTTCACTAGACACTGAATCTGCCAGCACTTTGATCTTGGACTTTCCAGCCTCTAGAACTGTAAGAAATATAATTCTGTTGTTTATAAGCCACCCAATTTATGGCATTTTGTCATAGCAGCCCAAACATACAAAGACAGTCATTCATTCAAAAATGGTAATTGAGTTCTTCCCACCTTGTGCCAGGAACACTGCTAAATGCTTGACTGATCTCTGCCCTTATAGAGTTTATTCTAGTGGGGAAAAAATAGTGAAGAGGAAATGACAAATTTGATTTGTCCTATAAAACTATCACACAAGGGGCAGATGTAGAAGTCCAGGTTGGGCTGGAGTAGGAGAGCCACATGGGATTGGGTGGTCAGTATAGGTTTATCTGGTGAGTATACATTTGAGCTGAAATCTAAGAATGAGGACCATATAGTCCAAGATGTTAGATCATCCCCAGTCCAGTGGTCTCAATTTAATTTTGACCTTTTCAAATATCTCCTTAAGTGGTAACACCTTTATGTCAGTTTATGACAACTTTTAGAAAACCTAACAATCCTGCCACTAAAGTGATAGTTTTGATTTACTTTCGGGCACAACCATTCTGATGCATGTAAGCTTGCTATCTATAACACTATACTTCCTAGTACAGGTTTAATAGGAAAAGAATCATTTGCTAAATAAAATATTCACAAACAATTTGCATGTTCAACTGTAGGGGGAGTGAATTTCATAATAGGAAAAATACTACTGCATAAAGTGAATATAATGGTTACTAGGGATCTGGAAACCTGGAAATATCATCTAAATATAAATATTGGTATATTACCAAGATTGCATATTATTCTGTTATTAAATCACAAAAATCTCAAGTTTTACTGCAATCAGGTTTTTGAATGTTCAACATTCTCATGCTATTTAAATAGAACAGTTTTCTAGATATAAATGGATAAATTATTTTCCATAAAAATGTTATCTTTTTACAGTATATTGAATTCAGATCCAGTTTCTACTTCCACTAAAGTAATTGCTTATAATATACAGACTCGATTTTATATGACTAATTAGAACAGTGTATGGGAAAAATAGGTTTGCAGGTAATATTGAAATTAAATATGTTAATCTGTACCTCAGTGTGCACATTTTATATGAGCTTTAATTTGCCAAATAAATTATAGTTCTGTGTTTATAAGGTGCCCTTGAAACAGTGTCCTATTTTTGAGCACTAATACCATGGGGAAACAAATATACAAAGCTTTTAGCTATAGGCTACACTTGCATAAATTAAGGCAAGAGCAGTTGGTTGGTAAGTACAGCTATGGTATCCTTAGCTTTTTAAACACTGAATTGTTAACGTGATTTTTTTTTAGTATGGTTACTAATATTAAGATAATAAATAATATTTAGTTTCAATATAACACCCTTCAGCCAGGGCATAAATTCATTTTGAATGCTGTGTTGAATTAATGTATAATAAACATACTGCAGTTTGCTATCAGGAATTCTCGATGAAATGCAGGAAGTCAGTTCTTTGCTTATGCATTAGCATTGCCAGTCTTGCTCTGTTTAATTTTAGCTATTTATAAAATTGCTCTACTGACAGTCCTCTTTATTTTAATGTGATTGTTTTAAGGTTAACCAGAAATGGTATGATGTGCTTCCTGAAGTAGGTTAGAAGTGCTGATGTAGGAATATGGGTCCCTTATAAAAATCCCTTTCACCATTAGTCACCTGCAATCAGGACACTCAGTTGCCTAATTGGGTAAATCATAGTGTCCCCTGTGGGGCAGGGGACTACAAAGTCACTGTGTATACCCGGAGTTGTTGAGTATCTTAAAAAGCAGTTGGATCACAGAGGACTTGTAAAAGAAAACAATGTTGCTGACAGAAGTAGAATCTGATAGCAGTTGTAGCCATTGTCACTTAAGTCTGAGACAAAGGACAACTGTATTTGTTTCATAGTGGTTTCAGGTCTTGAATCCTGAAGGAGTAGAGTACATTCTCCACTAGTACCCACATTTACAACTAAAGGGAGATGCAGGAGAGCCTTCAAAAAGGAAAAAGGTAGCCAGGAAGCGTAGCCCCAGCTATTCAGGTGAATAACCAGGAAGTATAGGCCCAGTTATTCAGGTGGCTGAGGCGGGTGGATTGCTTGAGCCCAGGGGTTCTGGAATGTAATGTGCGCTTCCAATTGGGTGTCTGCACTAAGTTCAACATCAATGTGGTGAACATCTGAGATGCCCAAGAAGGGGTGAACCAGCCCAGGTTGGAAATAGTGCAGGTCCCAAAACTCTTGTACTGATCAGTAGTGGGACTGCATCTGTGAATAACCACTGTACTCCAGCCTGGGCAACATAGTCAGAACTCTGTCTCTGAAAAAAGACAGAAAAATAAGAAAGAAAAAGAATAAAAGCTAGTATTATTTTGTTATCCCTCAGCTTAGGCTGCCATAACAACGTACCATACACTGGGTGGCTTAAACAACTGCAAGTTGGCTGGGCACAATGGCTCACACCTGTAATCGCAGCACTTTGGGAGGCCAAGATGGGCGGATCATGAGGTCAAGATATCGAGACCATCCTGGCCAATATGATGAAACCCCTTCTCTACTAAAAATACAAAAATTAGCTGAGCATGGTGGCGTATGCCTGTAGTTCCAGCTACTTGGGAGGCTGAGGCAGGAGAATCGCTTGAACTGGGAGGCAGAGGTTGCTGTGAGCGGAGATCGCACCACTGCACTCCAGCTTGGTGACAGAGCGAGACTCTGTCTCAAAACAAACAACAACAACAGGAAGTTATTTCTCAGAGCTTTGGAGACTGGAAGTCCAAGATCAGGATGCCAGCATGGTTAGGTTCTGGTGAGGGCCCTCTCTCGGTGCCTGACATGGCAGAGCGAGGGAGTGAGGTCTCAGGTTTCTCTTCTTGTAAGAAGAACACTAATCCTATTGAATCAGGGCTCTGTGTGCTTATGATCTCATTTAACCTTGATTTCTTCTTTAAAGGCCCTATCTCCAAAACAGTCACATTGGGGGTTACGGCTTCAACATATACAATGTTTTTTGAGGGGAGATAATTCAGTCCATACAATACTCTAAGTTTTAAAACAGAAGTTTATAATGATTTTTGGTGCCAAAGACCCTTTGGCAGTTTGGTAAAATCTGTGGAGTCCCTCCCAGAATAAAGTTTACAAACATAGATATTACATAGAATTATAAAGAAAACTAATTATATGTAAAAGCATTTAGCAAAATGTTAAAACACTGTGATACAGAAACAGATGAGTTTCTTTGTTATTAATACATTAAATAACATGCTTTAGTGGCTGCTCTAATAACCACCATAATTTTGATATAATGATGGATAAAAATGATATTTGAACTATTTGTGGTAACTAATAGAATTTGCAAATTTCTGTGATTTTATTGGTGACAAATTACAAGCACTGCTAATACTATTGTGATTGATTCTTAACATTCATAATGGAAGAAAATGCTAAATTTTAGTTAGAAGTTACTAAAATGAAAGTATAATTTGTTTTTATCCAACTTTGAAGACTTTAAAAATGTTATGCATGAACCCCAAGTTAAGAATTCCTAGATACGTTACTTTTTAAGATGTGTTTTCAACCAAAAAAAATCTGTTTTAATAATTTAACAATGCTATGATCATAAAAATGTCAGTTGTTATACTTAAGAACAAATAATTGTTCATTATTATTATTTTTTGAGATGGAGTTTTGCTCTTGTTGCCCTGGCTGAAGTACGATGGCACGATCTCGGCTTACTGCAACCTCCGCCTCCTGGGTTCAAGCAATTTTCCTGCCTTAGTTTTTTGAGTAGCTGTGATTGCAGGGACCCACCACCATACCCAGCTAATTTCTGTATTTTTAGCAGTGACAGGGTTTTACCATGTTGGCCAGTCTGGTTTTGAACTCTTGACCTCAGGTGAGCCACCCATCTCTGCTCCCAAAGTGCTGAGATTACTGGCATGAGCAACCACGCCTGGCCTCATTATTTTTGTTGTAGAGGAATTTTAAAAAATATTTTAAAAGTTGTGGGTTTCAACTAGAGCTGAATGGACTACTAATTGTTTAAGGTAGGATTAAAATGATAAATATTATTTTAATAATTAACTCCACTTATGAAGGGAATATGACAGTATTTTAAAATACCTGGCAAATACAGACATACTTCTTTATCATAACTGACTGATTTAGGAAAGCTATACATTCTGTGTGTATTACAAAAATTCCCATCAAGAAAAAAATTAATCTGGGTTCACACCATATGAAATAGTGCATCTACAATTTTATCTCTCAGTAGTTTCTGAGTTTGGTTTTTTTCAGAAAAAGAAAATATGTAACCCAAAAGCAAAACTATTTCCTTACTAGAGACGAAAGACTGCTTCCCAAAGAAACCAACCTAAGAGGAGGCTGTATCTTTACGAAGCAGGGTTGGAATGTTGAGAAGATCTACTTCAGTAAAATTGTAAGATGCCTTTAGGGAGTTAAGCTCTAGGCAAAGAATTTGGGGTACATTTTAAAATTTTTAAATAGCCAGACTATGTTAAGGGGCAGAAGGCTTGATGACCTGAATCAGTTAAGAAATATTTTAATCCCAGAGGCATACTCAGGCTGTAATTTCTTTCAGCACAAGAAAGACATGTAACAAGAAAAGCAACCAGGTCTATTCAGGCTAAGCTTGAGGACATAGGATCTTGTCAGTGAAATGGGCATTTAGCATTTGTGACTTTCTATTCTGTGTTCCTGTCCTCAGAATCCACAAAAAAGATGTGGCTTTTTCATTTGTAGTAATCTTTTTAGGTATTTTATCAAGAAATAGAAGAAACTGTAACAATGATAATTTGTGTGTCACCCAAAACTTTTTAAAGGAATGTGTTGGGTCTTCATTGTGTTATCAGATGAAAAAAATAAAAACTCCAGAGGTTTAGTGGCTTGGCTAAGACCACAGAACTAGGATGTTCAGTATCAGTATTAAGACTAAAACCTAAGTTATTTGTGTCCAAATCCCATGCCCTTTTTACTAGAATCTGTGGCCTTATTTACAGCCACTGTAAGAAATAGCCTCTCACTTTTAATAAATATTAATTAAAAAGCTACAGTGTGACAGGTAATGTGCTATGCACCTGCATTACCGTCCTGAACAAAATAGACATGGTCTTCATCTATGTGAAGCTTACAATTAAGTGGGGCAGGTTTGAACTATGTAATTATAGTAAGGTGTGATTATGCAAGTGTGCTACTTAGGAGGGGCTGTTTCTTTTTTAATGTATGTCAATACTTGAGCATACTGAGTTGTGACTTTCCTAGTATCTTTCTCACTGCATATGCACGTAGCCTCATCATTCAGAATATGAACTTTGGAGTCTTTCTGCCTGGCTTTAAATCCTTGCTCCATCATATACTTGCTGTCTGATCTTGGTCAAAATTCTTAACCTCCTGGTCCCTCAGTTTCTTCATTGTAAAATATGACACAATGTCCCTACCTCAGAGAGTTATTGTGGAGATATAATGAGATAATCTCTTTAAAATGCTTAGAATAGTGCCTAATACATAGTAAGTATTGAGAAAAATGGCATCTATTATTATTGTTGTTGTTTATTCTTTCCTTAGAATACAGCAAGTATTCCCTTCAACTTGCTCTTATAGCTTGCTCTGGAGCAAGCTAGTGTTTGTTAATTCTTAAGCCATCTGTAGCCCTGTCTAGGTCCTGATGTTTTGGTTTCAAAGTGAAGTGGCTTTGCAAGTCATATATCAATATAATCTGGTCCATTTCATAAAGCTTTGCCTAATATAATGGTTAAGAATCAGCTTTTTTACCTTTAGTCTTAAAGAAAGCAGAGATGGGTCTCAGATCTTTGTTGAAATTCTGCAATATGCAATTTAAAGTTAGATTGACCTTCAAGCTGACAAAGTAAAATAAACAATTTTATAAATGAAAATGGCTAATCTGAAATAGATCAGAGCTAAGAACTTCATTTTTTATTCATTCTCTTCATACAAGGGTGATATCATACAAGTGAACATCTAATATTGTACTTCATTGTGGTGCTCAATGAAGATGCAGTTAGAGGAAATTAAGGACACAGTGAATTGGCAGAAACTAGAGAATAAGTCTACAGTCCCTTATTTCAGAGAGTTACTTTATTTAAATGTGGGTTCCTCTGATTTAAAAAAAAATTATTTGCTACATAAAATTTTACTGTTGGATTTTTTAATATTTTGAACAATTCTGGTTTCCTAGAAATCAACTTTTGGTGAGGTTTTTTTTTTAAATATGTAGAAGAGTCTTACATACTTCAGGAAAACCACATGAAAAGTATAGAAGGTTAGTTGCTTCAAACTCACATTACTTTAAGCGTACTCTGTAACATAACTCACATCACTTTAAATGTACTCTGTAACACAAACTCACATCACTTTAAATGTACTCTGTAACATAAACTCACATCACTTTAAGTGTACTCTGTAACAATTTAAATTTTTTCAGGAAAGAAAATCTATCAAGAGCTCAAATATTTACCAGAGAATATACAGTGAAAGGAAAAAATAATTTTTTTTTCAATAACATGAGAAAATAAAATCATTTGAATCTAAACATTTCCTCCCAGTTGTCCAAATTGTAAGTCTGGTACCTTTGCAGACTTAAAGGAGAAGACTTAAGACTGGACTAAGGGCCTGTGCTCACTAAGAAATGTGGGCAATTGACCCTCGTTCTGGTTCTGCAGCTGTAAGTTCAGGGAAGACTGGATCAGGCTATATAGGTAGGGAAAGGCCGAGGGATCATGATAAATATGCACGGTGTTCATGCCTGACCGGACTGCACTGAACTGTGTAGTCATATTATACATGGTATACTACTGAGATTGATGGCCTAGCAGAGGTGGTCCCTTGCACATTACCAGAGCAGCCTCTTTGTAGGTCCTTATGTGCGCATGATCCTTATGCGCGTGTACACACATACACACACACATGCGCACACAAAGACGAAGTTGAACTTGGAGAGGGGCGCTTTGTAGAGTCCCAGCAAACTGGGTCTCACTCTCACTCATATGTTATCATCTTGGATCTTTGATTTTTGGGTCCAGAAGCTCACAAGTCCAACTGTCCTGGAAAATACTGTTTACCCCTTTTGGACTTATTTTCTTCAGTACATCTTTGAAAGTAACTCTTCTTGGTTTACCCAAGTGGTGTATATGTCTAATCTTTCTATCTATTTGAATATAAAATATAACATTTTAATATAATAGTTTTATGAGTTTCAAGTCATAGTTGTTTAATAAAAGTGAATTGAATTATACTCACTTTAAGGTAAAATATGTAATGTTCAATTGATGCACCATCTAAATCTAGAACTATTACAAGTATATCTAAATAAATCCAAATTTCATAACAATTAAAATATAGGGAGAGATTCTAGAAATGATATCTAATATAAAAATGTATTCAGTTACTGACCTATACTCATATCTAAAAGTCCAGCATTCTTATGCAGTATACTCTTGGTATTCCTAGAACACCGAGTTCACGTTATGCTTTTTTTCTTTTCACTTTTTGTGTTAACTTTCCAAAAGAGATACAACCAAAATATCATCATTGATTTAAATCTCTCTGGAGACACCCTGTACCACTGATTGTCTCTTCCTTCCAATTCTCTGCAGAAATTCAGTGTCCAGATGTTTCAGAATCCAGATGGCCTAAGAATCCTCCATCACCCAGAAAGGAGGAAAATGTGCATGAAAGTGGAACATTTAAAAGAAAAAAATAATTTAGCATTGGCTATGTAATGACAACATACAGAGCTCAAGAAAAAGCTTCTTTTCCTAAAGCAGCAACTTAATAAAAGGCATGTTATAGGCTTTATCAGTCAGCCAAAATTTCAGCCTTGCCTCTTCTTCCCATTGCCATTAAGAGGCCTGCAGAGGTCCACACTCGTTAAAGGGCAGACAGCATGGAAGAACTATCATGTACAATTTTAAGTAGCAGCTAAAATTGGAATGGTCATGAGAAAGCCTGTTTCTTTGCAATTAAATTGACAAGCTGTCTATGATTACCCTAGGGAACTTGGCAGCTGAGTGATAAAAAGACTGCAGTGTGTTGAAAGGTCTAACGCAACATACTAGGTGGACAAAGACCACATCTGTTTAATATACTGATTGGGAGAGTTGTGGAATGTACTTGGCTACATTAGCTGAGGAGGGATACTAAGGATCCTTTTTCCTCTCTAAGACCCTGTGCTTAGAACCCATTTTAGAAACTACCCACAAATATTTGGAAGCATGCATGAAAAAACAGTTTAGCACAGTATCTGATGTTATTAGCATGAACCTATCATTACAAGTCACCAGAAGAATTCAGTAGACATTTAGAAAGAAATAATAATTAAAAATGCCTTTAATCTAATTATGTTTGTGAAACTGTACATATTTGATACAAAATTTGGGTACTTGAGAAGATTTATTGTGATAACAAAGAGTTGAAAGAAAATGGCTGATTTAATATAAAATATTAGGTAATAGTTACTTTGGATATTCATCAGTGGAGATCCCTTGAGTTGGGCAAAACCGAAACTTAGGTTATAAGCTTAGGTTATAACCAGATTTTGGGGTGGTAGCAATTTGTGAAGACTAACACACCAATTTCAGCAATGTCTTCTTAATTTTGTTATATTTCTTAAAAGGGCAAATGCATGTAAAAAGAAAATGTTTCTTCTAATAGATTTAATATATATTAATAGCACTCTACACTAAATAAATAGATGATGACCATGTCTGTTTACCTATTTGTTCTTTCTGAAGCCCAAGAACCATTTATTTCAGCAATCCTGAAAAACGGTTTCTTGACTACTTCCAAAGGAGGATTACCATTGGCAGGATTTCTGAAGTAGAAGTGTATATATACTCCCTTGGGTTTTACTTCAAAACCCAGATTTTCCAATGAGCTGGCCATCACTGGCTGGTCTTTGAGACCAGACCATGTGTTACTTTCACAAAATTATTCAAAGCTCAGAGTCATTCAAATGCTTAATTATGTCAATACTAGACAAGGTTCCTCGATATTATTTTTCGATTAACAAAACAATAATACCTTACATTAGTATAACACATTACATTTACCAAATGATTTTACATCTAAAGTGACTTTTTTTTAATTTCCCTTCACAACCCCAGGGAGTAGATTTTGTTGTCCCCATTTTAAAGATGAAGGAAGGGAAGGAAGTTCAGAAAGATTGAGTGAGTTGCCTAAGATCACATAGTAATTGGCAGAGCTAAGTGTCTTTGCACTACAGTGAAAGGAAGATGGAGAGGAGGGCCTAATGTGGAGGATAGCATGAGATGTTTAAAAAAATCCCTCATTTGCAAAACCTAAGTCAACACATTTGTGTAAATTGAACATTCAAACTTCCCTTTTAGGATAACTAGATGAGATGATATATGTCTGCTGATGCCTTCAGCCAGACTTTTAGGAATGTGAATCTAATTATTGAGGAAAAAATACTTGTACTCATTCCTCCCATCATGTTGAAGGTTATAGACTTATGTACTCATTACTTGCCTTTTCTAAGAAAATGTGCATCTGGTAAGAGGCTGCTATACCATTCATTGCTTTTTTCCAAATGCCCCCACTGCTACGAGCTAGTAAAGTGCCTTGCACAAAAGTTGGGTTGAATAAATGCTTTTTGATGCTAATTATCATTTCTGACAGATAGTAACCAAGTCATGCTCCAAAACAATACTTTGAGATTCATCCAACTCTTGATTATCCATGGAAATAGGGACTAGAAACAGCATGGATAATTGAAATCCACAGACAAACATAACCTCATTTTACAAATAGCTTCAATCTCCTCCCTCAGCAAACCTTTAATGAGAGTTGATAACATAATTAGGTTGACTGGTTTGAGCTGGTTAAATGATAATTAGCGTCAAAAAGCATTTATTCAAACCAACTTTTGTACAAGTTTGGCCTTTATCTTCCTCCTCCTCCACTCTGGTTGAGGTACTCCTAAGTGGAAAAATGCTTTAAAAAATAGCTAACAGGCCAAGCATGGTGGCCCAGCCTGTAATCCCAGCACTTTGGGAGGCCGAGGGGACGTGAATCATCTTAGGTCAGGAGTTGGAGCCTGGCCAAAATGGGGAAACCCCCCTCTACTTAAAATACAAAAAAATTAGCCAGGTGTGGTGGCGGGCACCTATAATCCCAGCTACTCAAAAAACAAAGGCAGGAGAATTGCTTGAACCTTCGAGGTAGAGGTTGCAATAAGCTGAGATCGTGCCATTGTCCTCCAGCTTGGGCAACAAGAGCAAAACTCAATCTCAAAAAAAAAAAAAAAAAAAAAAGATAACGGAATTAATAAAATCGAGTTTCCTCAAGTTAAAACATCTCTTTTATTTTGATAACTGTGCTATGTGCATGTGGTATTTAATAAATGCTTTTTAATGAGACAGATGTACAGTGATAAAAATATATCATCCACCTCACTCTTCTTCTCTTGCTGACCCACATCATAATCCTGTGGTTACTTAACTACTTTGATATCTATCTTGTGTATTAATAACAACTGTAAGAATAATTAATAAATGTAAGAATAATATTTCTTAATGTTATTCATTTATTCTAAATTAGCCAATAAACTTCTGGCAGTAGGATGAACACAAACTCCTTTAAAAAATGTAGCATAGTGTGAGATCAAGATCCAGAATAAAGTTTAAATATATATCTGTTTAAACTTTTATATATGTATATATTCAGTTACAGTAATATTGGGTGTATTGACAAGTCTTCAAAAACGGTCAGGCCACTTAATACATTTACAAAAATGTTACCTTCTATCCCAGGAAAGTAATGATATGTGAAAGTGATGGTAAGTGAAGATACAATGAAAATTATTTAGGATATTTGTTTTACAACAGCAGTACATGAAATTTAAATACAAGGTAGTTGTATACACTAGTTTGTGTCAGGTGGATACTTATAAGAACTGGAAACACTAACTGAAGGTTCTTCAGCAATATCCATTTCCCCTTTTATCCTCACCTGGGGACAACTATGTGCCCGGTTAAAATTTCTCACTTTCCCAGATTCTTTTGGGACAACTATGTGCCCGGTTAAAATTTCTCACTTTCCCAGATTCTTTTACAGTTAAGGTTGTATGACCTAGTTTACCCAATAATTTGTATGCAGAACTTTAGTGGGTGAGGCCGTAGGCAAGCTATTATTTTCCTATAAAAAGGACAAACTCAGGTCACACCCACCTTTCCCCCTTCTTTGTTCTTTCTGCTTAGAATTCAGAAAAATGCATGGAGGTGAGCATCCATCTTATGACTGCAAGGAATAAAAGCCACATGGTAAAGATGATGAACAAGAAAGAGAAAATTAGGTCTCTGATGGAATTGTGGGGCTGCTGAACTAGCCCTGGCCTGCCTCTCCTTAAGAGAAAAACAAATCCTTATTTGGTTAAGCCATTTGAGTAGGGTAGAGTTCCTGTTACAGGTGAAGGCAATAGAGTCTGACACACAGGTTTGTTAGAATATTATCTCTGCAGATATAGGTTTGTGGCACTCTACTTTGGCAGTCACTTTTACATTATCTTCATATCCCTTAAAGTTATAACACACTCCTGAAGCTATTGATCATATGTTTGTTGGTCAATTCAGGCTACAGTGATCTTTATAATGCCAATCACAAACTTCCACCAATTACTAATTGCCTGGTAATTTAAATATTTGGTTTCTTAATGGTATCTCAAGCCACCGTGAAACATGTAGATATTTAGGTACACACAGATACATATCTAAAATATTTCCAATATACACTATATAACAACTTAACATTGTACAGGTCTTAAATCAACATTGTATGCTCTATGAAAAGGTCATTCTGTGGGACAATCTAGAATGAAGTCCATGACTGTCAATAGTCTACTAGAACTTCTAATAAGTGAGCCTCTTCACACCTGTTGAAGGTGAGGGATTATAGGATTTGTGGTTGGAAAAAAGTCATCACAAAATTAACAAGGAGGTCATGAATTAAACTACCACATAATTTTCCTATTTTTCTTCTCATGACACCATCCCAGGAGTTTGAGGTTCAGCCATTGGATTTACTATATTACATAAACATTATCTGTGTACGTGTAGGTACCCCAGGTGGTAGCAAACTCCTGGAGGGCAGGGCCCATATTTATTCACCTGTTTCCTGAGTGTCTGTCACATGGCGGGTGATCAGTACGCATTGATTGAATCAAATCTGGTGTGACAGGAAAAGAGTAAGAGTAGGAATTTAGAACTGCAAGCTTTTAATTCATTTTCTTTATGGTTTTCCAGTTAGAGGGAAGGAAAAACTGGGCAGATGCAGGGGTTTTAACATTTTCTTTTAGGGGGTGGTAAATAAATCCTGGAAAATACTGAACAAGTCAGGGAAGATAAATAATTTGTGCTTTAGCTTAGGAGGAGTATAGATGGCAAAATTATCATCAAAAATAATGAATAACCAGTAGGGAAAAATCTTTACTCGTTTGAAGTGTCTATAGATCCATAAATTATCCTTTAAATGGCTTGTGGGTATCTTACTTAAATACTGCGTTCTTTAGTTTATATGCTAATTTCGGAATCATTTTCTGAGTAGTTTAATAAAATTTTGTTTCTGTAAGAAAAGTTTAATTGAATGGGAAAACATAACAGTTGTAGATAAGTATGACTAGGGGAAACTTGCTGTTTGGACCATGAGCTCACAACAAAGATATCATTATTCATTAGAGATAAATTATTTGTGAAAAAATAACTCTCGATTATGTGCAAATTCAGTCTACAAACAAACTGAACATCATAGGATATGAGTACCTTCATTTGCCAGATTACCAACAATTTCTGCCTGGTGCAGTAAGATGAGCTGGCATCTAAGTCTTCTTTAACAATCTTTGAAGTTTTTAAGAATCAGACAATGGTTTATGATGTAAGTTGTCACCATCAGTTAACCATGGTATCCAGTCAACCAGAACATCATATTTTTGTACCCAAAGAGAATTCAGCTAGATTTCAGGCTCCATATGGACAGCTTTTGCAAGTGATGAAGACCCACACAGCATCCCAGAACCCAGGGTTTCAAAAACATTATTGCAAAATTTACCTGCTGAGAGAGCATTAGGCCCTGGCCCAAACTGGTCAGTCTTACTTAAAAACAAAATAAACAAATTAAAAAAAAAGAGAGAAAAAAAAACCTGAGGAGTTGGCTATAAAAACTTACTTTTCCATCACTTTAATGGTAGCAGGAATAATTAGAATAAAGCATGACTGTTCAATTAGCTTTCAAGACTGACCAATTGAACTAAAATTTATTTTTATTACATTTGGGTAGCCTAGACCTTTCCAAAATGTGGCTGTGTTAAAGTAACAACAAAGATCATTCTTTTCTTTCCTAAAAGTTAATCAGCTGAGGAACAATGTAGAACACATTCTTATTTTATACATTTAGGAGATCTGAAATGGAAACCAACAATTCTCAGAGTTTCTCTTCGGAGCCCTTCCCAGTGAACAATTCCAAATCCTAACCGGGAAAGTGGCATACTCCATGGGCTTTCACTAGATGGGGGATCAGAAAGCCTGAATTTTCTCCACCTTGCACTGAACTGCTCGGTGACATTGGGTAGCATACTTCTCCATCTAAGGTCTGACTGGTTTTAAGGCACTCTGTCTCCGAGCAGATGAAGTACCCTTGACGTGCATCAGGCCCTGGCATTCTCATCATGCCCCTGGGATGAAACTCTCACAATGGCCTACAACTCACTTTGACTGCAGCCATTCCTTGTGTCTCTCCGTCCTTCCAGTAGTTCATTCTCACGAGGCAGTTTGTCACCCTTTGTTCCTCAGAAGTGTTGCACATACAGAATCTTTTGGATTCCAATTCTCTCATACGCCCTTCTTCACTTCCTTTCCTCACACGGACTCTTTCTTTCTTCTCATGACCCCTTGTTTAACATATCTTAAAAACCACTTACTTTCTCCCCACAGTCCTTATTTTGCCAGATTCTTTTTCTGCACAGCCTCTGCCCTTCCCCTGGTTTCCCTATTACCATCAGGCTCCTGTTCTTTGAAAGTTTTCTATCACCTGGATTTATCATTTTGAACCCTTCCCATATTTGATTCATTTTCCTGGAATGTTGCTATTGAATCCTGTTCCTGTTTCCTTCCTTTGCTCTCGATAAAACACTGGAGGTGGGGAGACACCAGGGGTCTGGAAAGAAAGAGACCTGGAAGATGGTGGTAGGCCCATGTGAAAGTGGGCAGTTAATTAATTTTCTTTCAGTCTCTGTTTTTTTTCCAAGTAAAGTAAGGTGGTTCCCATTTCTTTGTACTTAGAGGAGTCAGGGAAACACAAAGTGATTGTTACGCTAGAAAAACTAACCACAACACGAGTCATTTGCTTAGCAAAAACAAGAAAATCACATGTTTATTTGATGACATGGCAATGAGAAAGATTTCCATCTTTGTTATTTGGGGCTATCAGCCTAAATAATAAAGAGAGAGAGAGGCTCTCTAAAAGGAAATGATATTTATTTGGTAACACAACATTGGATGGGAATACATATGCCATAGTAAACTACGGGCAGGCAGGGAGGTAAAGAAAGACACAGGTCTTTAAAGGAAAAATGAAGATTATATAACTGTTTTGAGGTAATTATCCTTGACTGTAAAGAGCCACAACAATAGCAAGGGAGATGCCAGTCCAAGGTTGGACAGGCAGTCGCTGGGAGGATGTCCTTGCTGAAGTAATTTTTGTGTAAGGCTGCAATGGTCTTTGAGTAAGGACTGCGGTTTTTGCAGGGTCTTTTGTGATAGTTTTTGTTATCAGGCATTTATGCACGAGAACCCTTTTTTCATAGCCTTCTGCAGCTATGTTTGTCAGGGTTCTTTTAACTTTTTTTTTTTTGTTTAACACAAGTGATTCCATTTTGTTTCTGACAACTTTCACAGGCTCAGGGCAGCATATTGGCTTTTTTTTTTTCCCCACGCAGGAGCAAGCTCATGGTTTATTAGATTGGATTAAAACTGGTTAAGTAGATTCAATTGGACTTTGCAAATGAAGTAAACGTGAACTCTTCTCCGCTTTTCCCAACCCAGTAGTGGAATTTTTAAGATATGTTTCTCAGATGTCTAAGATAGTTTTCATTCTGTAATAATGGGAAATAATCATGACCTTTATTTTAAACAAAAACCGCTGTGGAGGTGGATCCAGGATGCAAACAAAAATTATGCATCATTTTGCATAGCTGACATGGTGCATTTGAGGCATAAAACATTGCACACACTATAAACAAATGAAAAGTCCGCGTCAGTGCTGTTAGGCCCCGGCTATGATTGATTGCAACCCGAGCGCTGTAAAGTAAGTAACAGTCTGGAACTATGGTTTATCAACAGTTTTATTTTCCTGAGACAACTTTATCCTAGAGAGCTGGAAAAGTGCGGCGTCTCGACTAGAATAGAATCGTGTGCTTTTCGAAGTATTTTCAGTTACATCATCTAAGGTTTGCACTCAGCAAAGTTGCTTTCGCAAACTCCTGCCTAAAAAGTATTTGGGCTTAATAGCCTCTAGAGATTTTATTACCCCTAAAGTTAGCCCTGAGGAAAATACACTCGAAAATGTAAGTCGCAAACTGGAAAATGTTTTGATTGAAAAAAAAAAAAAAAAAGACACACGAAATCTGAAATACCCAGCTTACCTTCGTGGGTTGCTTTCTCTTTCCTTTTTTCTTCGAGGGAAGGGAATTGGTGGGGTGGGAAGCATCTTAATTTTGCCTCCTGTTCTTTTCTGAATAGGCATTTAAAAGTGCATAATAAACTCATCCCTTTCAAGGCCCATTCTTTTTGTGTGATGGGGAGAAAGGAGAAGGGCCTGCGCTTTTATAGCGCCATTCCCCATTTCTCCAAGAGTGGCTGCCCGCGTAGGGCTCCCTGGCACCTCTCATCTGCCTTCCTGAAAAGCAATTCCCAACTGCCTAGAATCCCAAACCCATCTAAGTGCGGGGGCACGCGGCCGACAGGCATGTGAGTCACCCACCACCTTCCCCAGCCGGCCAGCTAATTGTTTTGTCAGTTTATTCGGCGTCAAAGAAGCGAGCCCAGGCTGGTGGCGCATCCCGGCCCTCCAGCCACCGAGGCGCGGGCTGGAAGTCCCAGCTCTAGAGCCTGGGGGCCGGGGGCTCTGGGCGGCCGTCACCCAGCTCGTGGCCCCGACGAAAGGCAGCGGTGAAGTGGTTAAGGAGCGAGCGCGCTGCTGCGGGGCGCGGGCGGGCCGGGCGGAGGCGCGCTCCGGCTGAGCGGCGCCCGCGGCAGCCCCAGCAGCAGCTGCGGCGAGAGGAGCGCGGGCGGCGCGGGGAGCGGGCGGGACGCGCCCAGAGACACGCAGAGAAAGGGCAGCGCCGCCGCCTGCTGCCGTCCTCGGCGCGGTTAATCACGCGCTCCCCTCTCGCTGCTGATTTGCAAGAGCAGATTAATCAGAGAGCGCGGCTTGATGAAATTTGCTGTTATTGTGCCCATTTTTAGCAACATCTTTTATTATCTTCATTATTCATTTACAGGGGACCGGCATCAATTATGCAAATGAGTTCACAGACTTTGCAGATTACTTCATTTGCCGCTATTGTTTGTGGAAATTTAATTATTAAATATTATTAAGCTTGCGTTTTCTTCAATTTTCCAAGGCTTAGTTTCATTTGATTTTTCCTCCAGCTGCTCTTCTTTCCTTTCAGTGCCAAAACAGCTCCTCATCAAAGCGGCTCTGGCATGTGAAGACCAAATAAAATCTACTCAATTTAATAATTTTGATGTTAGTCCCTTGTTCTCAGCTGCTTGCTCAAAGCAATGCAGAGAGGAACGCAGAGCACATTCAATTTAATGAGCAGAAATTGAATTCAAGTTTGTTCGGAATTGACTTCAATTAAGCAGAGTCTTAATGATAAATTAATCTCTTTTCTTTATTCCCCAGAATTTGTTTTTCAAAGTAGGAAATTGGACTACATTGAAAGACCAAATAAAGAATACCAATTTTAACTAGATCATGGAACTGATAGCAAAATTTAATTCTTTATAGTAACGTACTTGGACAAATAGTATTCTTTCTATGGTGTGTATTATAATTTATATTCATTGTTACCACTTACACTTCCATGGCGTGGATAAAATGGCAGTTGAATTAAATATGGGCTTGTAATAGACTTCAGAGTTTTAATCTTTATTAAGAAACTCTAATTGAATGCATAATTAGCTTTGCAGGCTTTAGGAAATTCAGTTTAAAGTCTATGTGAACTGAAAACATTGATCAGGAATTTTAAAGCAATTTTATGAATTTGTTTTTGAGGAGAAATTATCAGGCTGTACCTAAAATGGCATTTTAAGCTGAACAGCAAGAATCTGAGAGGCAAGGAATTAGGTCCATCCTGTGTTGTTACAGACACCCAGTCAGGGCTTCGTTGGAACCAGGGCCAACAATGGTAATTTTAAGTTCCTTTTATTAAAACCTCTAATGTTCCTCCAGGCCACCAAATCCATTATTCCCGTCCAGACCCTGCTGAAAATCAAACTCGCAGCTACTGGGGGATTTTAATGAGGGCGTCCATATTGATTGTTTGGTTACACTGTTTGGGTTTGCTGCCACTGTCAAAAATGTACCTGACATTTTTTTTACCTGAATCATGGATCATCTTTTCTGGAACATGCCGAGCATAATTCTCCATGCTCCAGTCTGCAAAGCACTCTATCTACATATGCCAAATGTTATTATTGCAGTTCCTTCAGGAGTGACCTTAGAAGATGTTTGTTCCAGAGAACTTCAAGCTGTTCACTGTGGTATATTCATAGTCACAAATTTAAAATACATCAGTGAGAGAAGATACATTTAGGCTGTGTACTGTTTCACAGAGTGCATGGGTTCCCTCTGCCTGCTTCCTGCTCCTTTCACATACTCCTTCTATTACTCTTGGCCACTCAGACATAGTGCGTGCAAATTCGACTTTGCTGCGAATTTTAAATTGAAATGCTTGTGATGGAGATTATCTTCCTTGTGTGACAGTATCATTATTTCTAGTACTTTTCAGAGTCCACCTGCTCTATGTTAAAATTAAAGATTTATGTAATAATAGAACTTAAAAATGGGCAGGGCTCTTAAAATCACCTGGTTCAACTCCTGTGTTTTATAGATGGTTTTACAGATGAAGAAACTGAGGCCCATGAATATTAATTTTTCCAAGACCACAGATTCAGCCAGAGACAAGAGACAGGTCTAAAACTTGCAGGTAGACTGACTTCTGGACCAAGGAATTCTTTTTCACTATTCGAGTTTTTCACTCCAAGTTATGTAGTGACATCTTTGAGTAAGTAGAAACTAGTTTTAAAAAGACAGGAATTAATTTATTGTCTTGTTCACACTGGGAAATATATTGATTAAAGTGCATAAAAGCACACACAAATGTGGTAAGCCTATTTATCTGCAACTCAGACGATTGGGAAGCCTAAATAAATGGGATTGTTTTGTGCTCTACTTTAGTGAGAGAGGAAGAAATGAAAAGTTAATAGGCTAGTATCAGAGATTTTTTTAAATAAAAAAAGCAAGAAACACTCTAGGGCTATATGCTCTGTGCATATGAAGTTCTGTCTTCAGTGGTAGGGGGTGGCAACATTTTAAATTAGTATTTTTAGTATTTTTTTTAATCACCCCCCGCATCCCCATCAGACATGTTGGTATCCCAAACCCCTTTCATTTCATTGCAATCTTTCATTTGTTGAACCTTAGTGAGCTGATAGCACCAGGCAATTTTCTGGATGTTGAAAATATGAAGACTGGTAAGTCTGGTAAGGAGGTTACAGTATAGCTAGTGGGGAAAACGTTTATTATTTTATGAAATAGGAAATATTCTAATGTGTGCACAGAGCTCTGAGGGGCCACACTGAGGGGACATCTAAGGCAGACCAGGAGACCTAGGAAAACTCCATGCAGGGATACCTTAAGCCCTGCCCCCATTACCAAAGTAAAGAAGGTGATGGTAGGATGGGGTAGGGTGGATGTAAGGAAGGCTTTACCAGTAGGAGGAAAACCCTGTAGACGGATGGCTGAAGTTTTATGCTGGTAGATGTTGGGTGGTTGAATCGCAAAGCCGAGAATCAGCAGACCCTTAAGTCTTTTTGTATTAAGGATAAGTCATTTAACCTTTCAGTTTCGAGGGCCTGTTGAAGTAGCTTCACTGAATGAAGAGACATTCCTTGAATCATGGTTATCTCATTTTCATCCCTTATTAACTAATATCTTAGTTATTGCTTAGTACTTCAGCAGTTATTAGCTGGAATGTAAAGAAGATTAGAGAAATTTGGAGCATGGAATGGGGACAGGTAATGGGAGGAAGAAAAGAGAATGAAGAGTGAAGACATTGATGAAGGTGGGAAGGAGCTTCCTGAAATAAACTGTCTATCCCAAGCTTTGCCTAGTATTCAAACCCTTGGGTTGTTAAAATCATCTCTTTCCCTTCTGTTCATGGATAATAGCTAGAATTTTACAACTTCTACCTTGAAAACACGGTATAATAAGAATTTGTAAAGTTCGTGGTGAAGGATTGTCTAAGAGCTCAATGCCCCAATGAAATCAAAATAGATAAAGCCATATATGACATCTTGTTGGAGTATTGTACTAAGTTTTTAAGAATCAGCCTTCAGTTTTTTGGTGAGCAGAATTGCTCAGTTAATTAGAACATTGAGTTAATCAGAATACCCCGTTTCCCCACCATTCTAAATACATTAGCTTACTAAGTCTATTTTCTTGCTTTCAGACCTGTAAAATTGAGTTTTCAATCCTCTGTGTAAGAAAACTAAAGTAAATATTAAAGTAGCATATATAAAAGCATTACAGATAAGACCAAAGACACATTCTTCCAAATTTTAGACAAAATTACATAATTTCAATGATAAGAGTTCATCGTGTTCAAAGTTGTTTTAAAGACTATCTTAAAGGAAGTCGAAATTTAAACAAAAGTCTTAAGAGCTGTGACATCACTTTAGAGTGAAGGTTATGTTTGTTATGTATGATTAATTCAATTCAGAAGGACTGATTTAAAGATCTGCTCAAACTTAAGGGTAAAAGAATGAGGATTTTCTTCTGCACCTGTCACTTTAAGCTGAATGAAAACACCTGCTCAGAAAAATTCTAAGTGTGTGTAAGGGCAACTTGAGTCTGAGATTATGGGGCTTTTAGATGGCCAGTGAATCAGGTGTAATGTTAGAACCCTGGCTGACGGACATTAGCTGGGGACCACTAATGAGAGAACATCTCACTACTTTTCTTCTGAGGAATTTAGCAGTTGTCTCGTCAGTCTTGACTAATACACATTTTCTGCCTCATTTATCAACTTTGCAACCTCAAATCTACCCACTGGGTTATCTTGTCTTTGTCTTTGCATCTTTTACAGGTTCCTCTTGAAAGACCATTTCTCTTGACCTGCCCTCTGAATTTGAGGCAGTGTACGTGATATTTGGACTTGGTGTGTCTTTTCTTTCTGTGATAATCTAACTGCTTTGCCACTTATTCTTGTAGCATAAGACAGCTTTTCTAAACCCAACATTCTTTACCATACTTTGATGGTTAATTTAAATAGATGACACCAACATTTATCGAACCAGATTTTTGTAAGGCACTGTCTGAAGGATCTTGAGAGCTACAAACATGGCCAGGAGGGCTACTGTGGCCTCAACGCAGGTCGTATGTGAGTGGCTAGGGTGACAGGGAAGAAAATACCTATCATCAATATAGTCAGTGTTGTAATGGAGACAGGGCTCTGAGGAAAGAAAGGGTAGGATCACTCAAGTAGAAAAGAAATGTAACCTGAGTGGTAAAGAATCAGCTGGAGTTTGTCAAGGCCCAGAAGGCAGCCATGGAGAAGAATGGAAAGGGCCTGGCTGCCCCGGTCAGATAGCTGGGTTAGGATCTGCCGTGGATCTGCTGAGCCAAGTGCCTCACCTCTGACACGCAGTTGAGAGAATGGCATCTACCTTGCAGAGCATGTGGTCATGTGCTCCATGTCTCTTAGAGTACCACCATCTGCATTTCTTGCACCAAGTTTTTAGATTTGGAAAGGAAAGAATTTGGCCTCTGGGTACTGTCTCTGCCCTGTATTTTCCCCTTCCAGTGTGCCTGGAAGGAAGCCCAAATTTCAGGGTAAAGACTACATAGAGGCGGGAACTGGGGAACAGAGGAAAGTGGAAGTTCATGCATGTTTGACTTCTGTGTGTGCGTGTGTGTTGTTTTGTGTGTGTGTGTCTGTGGTGTGCGATGTGTGTGTGGTGGGTGTGGTGTGGTGTGTGTGTGTGTGGTGTGTGCATGGGCATGTGATATGTGTGGTGTCTGTGTGGTATGTGCATGGTGTGTGCATTGGGTGTGTGCATAGTGGGTGTGGTGTATTTGTGTGGTGTGTAGTATGTTCGTGGTATGTGTGTGGGGTATGAGGTGTGTGTTGGGGTGTGCTGTGTAGAGTGTGTATGGGATGTGTGATGTGGTGTGTTTGAGTGTGGTGTGTGGTAGCACATAGAGTATGTGTAGTTTGTGGGTGTGTATGGGGTACATGGTGTGTGGTATGTGTTTGATGTGTATGATGTGTGTGTGGTGTATGTGGTATGTTTGGGGTATATGGTATGTGTGTGAGGTGTGTATGTGTGTATGTGTGTGTGGTGTGTGTGGTATGTGGTATGTGCATGGTGTGTGGGGTCTATATGGTGTGTATGGTGTGTGTATGTGTGTATGTGGTGTGTGGTGTGTGTGGTATGTGGTATGTGCATGGCGTGTGCATGGTGTGTGGAGTATATATAGTGTGTATGGTGGGTGGTGTATGTGGTGTATGTGGTATGTTTGGAATGTGTGGTGTGCAGTGTATATATGGTGTGTGTGGTGTATGCTGTGTGTGGTGTGTGGTATTTTCATGATGTGTGCATGGTATGTGGGGTATGTATGGTGTGTTGTGTGTTTTGTGATGTATAGTGTGTGTGATATGATTGGGGTGTGTGGTGTGTGAGGTGTGTGTGGCGTACAGTGAGTGTATGGTGGTGTGTGTGTGGTATGTGATGCATGTGGTATGTATTTGGTGTGTGATGTGTGTGGTATGTGTGCCTTGTATGTGGTGTGTATGATTTGTGTGGTATGTGTGTTTGTGTTCTTGCCCTTTGTTTTTTTTTTTCTGTACTGGTTTTCTTGCAAAGAAAAGATACAAAGGAATACATTTTTGGAGGAAAAAGTAAAAAAGTATAAAAACCTTTCCCCTTTCCTTACAATCTTTCCACCAACCGATTGCTTGTATGCTTAAACTTCCTGGCAAACATTAAGTACTCAATAAGTTTATGATGAACAAAGGTTAAAAAAAGTTGAGAAACAGGAAGATGGAACAAAATGAACCTAATTCACAGAGGTTCTTAGAGCTTTTTAGAATTTTTTGAGAGTCAGAATCATTAATTTTATTCTGCTTCTTCTACCCCCACCCAATCACTGGCTAATGGCTTTAAAATAAACAGGGATATCATATTAACTTGGTTTTATTTTGGACACAGAAAGAGTGTGAAATGGAAGAATTAACTTCAATTTAAAAAATAACAAGGAATCAAATATGCTTATGGTAAACTCCCATGTGAATATTGTGACAAGTCTTTGGGAGAGTGAAGTGTCTTTTAATGAGATGTGGAAATAGAAGGAAAGTGGAGGAGACAAAGATGAGAAGAGCAAAAGAGACAGGGGAAGCAGGGAGAAAGAAAAATGAACTGGAGGGATGAACGCAGAATGGGAGAAAGAAGGAAAAGGAGAGAGGGCATACAGGGTCTGAAGTTCAGGAAACCGTATTTTTTTTCATATGTAGGAACTCATTTCTGCAGTGGGTTTCATAGTTTTGTCACCTCATCAGATTTCCTCGAAATTCTCATTAACCACTGTTTATAGCTGTTTAACTGCTGCTTACCTTTGGATTTTCAAGGGCTTGATTCATAATGGGATAGATAATCAGAGTAGCCCATCATGGGGAAACAATTATTCTCTTGGCGTATTATTTCTGGCACGTATCTGAGTCCTGAGCAAAGGGTTTCCATGTTCCTACATTAAGAAGTTGGAGGTTTATTGAGATTGCCTGTATTCAATAGGAGGATTTGATGTTTTTCCCCTAAGATGCTATCATATTTCATAATTAGCTAAGCATTACATATTCTCTCACTTGGTTGCATTTTTGAAATGCTACATCTTGTTCATCTGGTATTACCTTCTAGGGAAACTGGTCCTAAGTCGCAAGATAGCAGCAGGACACCAGCTTGGAATACTGCACAAGGGAGAGGGCTGCTCTGGGGTGAGGTTGGGGATGCTTTGCAGGAAAGATATTTATGGCAAGTATCAGTTTTTAGTTTAAAAAGTATTCTGTTCAGTGAGTAAACGAGCTAAAGAAGGACTGAGGAGGAAGAATCATACTGAAAAAGTAAAAGTGTGAACTTCCTGTTTTAAAGAGCTTCACGAATTTTTAGGAAATGCCTTGTGACAGGAGGAACCATGATTTCAATGTAGCTTTGAAGTATAGGATGAAAACATGGGTATTTTTCTGTTTGTTCTTCTGCTTGTTTCCATTTCTATGAGTAGCTTTCTACCTTGGGGACCTTCTCCCACTACCACTTGCCATGCTGTTTCAGTTGGCTTTTGAATATCTATAACCAAAGATGTTTACTGTCCTTTAGTGAAAAAAGAAATCTTGTGTTTATTTCTTAGGTGAGGAGGGGAGGGTTGCCAACATACAGTTTTGGAGTCTGTATTTCAAAAAAAGTCACCCTTCTTATTTAGCATTGTCCTTCATAATACAAATTGCAAATAAGGCAGAGTGCCAGTGCTGAAAGGTAATTTCAATTAAAATTCACAGGGCTTTTCAGGGGTGACACAGGAGTCAGCCTTAACACAGTGTCCTTGCGTCTGGACACAGCTTACCTGGAAAGCTTCAAAGAGGGGCAAGTAATTTTGATGTCACCTCTTTTGTACCCGCTGCTTTCCCAACACCTTCATCCTACCAATTCATAAACAAGGCAATGACTGCCCCTTCCATGAAAAAGGAGGTTTGGTGATTATTTGCCTGAAAAAGCTGGTAATGGACTATTAAATAGTTGTTTGTGAAATCACTTCACAGTACAGTGTTTACTTGTTTTTGCAAAAATATTTCTGTTTACCCAGTTCTGGATAAAGAGCAGATCATTTGACAAGGCCCCAGAGTAAATGATATCCCAATATTCCTGTCTGTCTTCTGGTGCAGGTTCCTGCATTTTCTGTTGTTATGCAAATGAAGGAGATGCTCCTGGATAGCAGCCACAGTAAGCAGGGCTGGCCTAGTGTGATGGAATATCCTGCACTGAAAGTTTGGTAGCCTGGCCCAAGGGGCACTGTGCCCCCTGCCCTCAAGAATCCACACCTTGTCATGCATTTAAAAATCATGCAATTATACTCTCCTTTAATTTTAAGGCTGCTGATAAGATCAAGAGTTGCTTTGGAGGGGAGGACATTAAATTGATATCCATCAGTAACATTTGAGCCCAAATAATACCTAATAGTAACTGTTTGTTTATGTGCCAGTCATTGCACTAGAGACTTTGCCCTTATTATCTCATTTAACCTCAGAAGAGTGCAATGAGGCCAGTACTATTATTAATGTTAGGTTACAGATGAGGAGACAAAGGCACATATGTTTTTCTTCATACGTTTTTTTTTGCTAAGTTTTATAGTTGACAAGAAGAGGAGTTATGGTTTGAACTTAGATTTGCCAACTCCTGAGCCTGTGTATTCATCAGAGTTGCATTAACAGAGAATGGGGTCCAGAAAAGAGAGTCCAGGACAATTAAACATGGATGTGGTCAGCTGGAGATAGTGTTGTCTAACAGACAAGGCTGGGTGGGGAGTGTGGATGAGGGGAAAACTAAGTAATGGGAAGGTGGATCGCATGAGCAGACCACCACGGAGGATTTGGAAGGGAAGGACTAGTGGAAATGAATATAGAAACATGGGAGAACCTAAAGGGGTAGAAAGTTAATTTCGCAGATTTGCTTATGGCTAACCTGACAGAATCATTTTCTTAGATGATTCTGAAATCATCTAAGATGTTCACTTGATCCTGAAATTGTAGACTCTCTAACCTTCTTTCATGGTTGTCAAATACATGTGTCAGTTACATAGTTTGCATGTCGTTCTGTATTCATGAAGTGTTGTGATCATCACAGGGATCCTAATTCTCTTTGCAGCAGAGGAATCCAAGGCATAGGATTGGTGGCCAAGGTAAGACTGGAACTCACGGTGTTTGCTCTGATCCTGGTGCTCTTTCTAGCACAGCGCAGACAGCCTCCTATCTGTTGCCCTGGAATGTCTTGAAGACCTCTCCTCTTTCATCTCATACATACGTTGCATCCCATTCATTTTGATCTGCTCTTGTTTTAGGCATTTTTTTTTTAATTTCTAAGGTATGGCACAAATTAGACACTGCCTACTCTAATTGTGGTCTGATATTAAGATTCTGTTATGTGGGGAACGCCTTCAGTGAAACACAACAAGCTGCAGAAAATATAATTCTCCCTTAATGTATATTTACTAAGTGTATTTATTATTCATCAGGATGTGCATTTTTAAATGTGAGTCTAGATTCCCTCACTTTTAATCCCAAACAAATGTTAAAAGATTTATTTTTATAATAATCCCAGAATGAGAGCTAAGTAAGCCTCCCTGAACGCAGCTTGCCAAGTGGTGGATGTTAGCTGTATATATCCACACTAGATGCTCAATCTGCAGTTGCTTGTCATCTCTTACTGTTTCTAGTGGTGATGTACAGAAGCGTATGAGCACACCAGGGCCTGTCAATGGTTGTAATTTGTTGGCACCTATTCTAGGGAAAGAGTACTGCAAGCGAAAATGTTAAAGTCCCTTTGCTTTGCAAGATATAGATGGATATGGTGGGAGAAGTAAAGACAGATGGACGAAGAAAAGGGAATATGTGGGCCAGGAGACAAGAAGATGCACAAAAATAAATATCAAAAATCTCAAGGTACCATCAACATGAAAGTGTTTGAATAGTATATGAAGAATTCACATGAATGCATTAAGTATGAGGAATGAATAATTCCTACTTTCCCACTTTGCAAGAAGAAAAGGCTCTCGAGAGCAGGTGCCAGTGTGGGATTGCTACAGTGGAGAATTCTTGGTATTAGTCAAAGGCCAGTTTACATGATGGTACAATGTTATCTCTTCAGCTAGGCTAGCAGTCCTTTTGAACAGGGCGCTTCAGGTGACTTTAGTAAGAGCTTCACTCATTTGTGGTCTTTGTTACATTTCCAAGTGATATCTCTCTCACTCATTCCTCAAGATTCCAGCATGTAGAAGACTTCTGCTTATCCATTTCAGAATCCTTTCTTATTTATGGGGACTACTGAAGAGCTTCATTTCTGCCCAATAATTTTTTCTTTAGTAAACCCACAACACCCATAATATATTAATAACAAATGTTGAAACATGAGTTAAAATAGCTCAACTTAAAATAGTTCAATTTAAGATGTCATTTAATACAGATCTTGGAATATTTTCTTTTTTGAGGTTGAGCATCACTACAACTAAAACATGGTATGGCCAGTTTTACAGCTACAGTTATAAGCATGGTGTATGGAAGTTAATAAGAGAGAGATGCTACAGCTTTATGAAACAATTGTTTTTTTCTTAAATTGAATAGAATCAATGAAACTAAAGGAGAGACTGATCTCTGGTTTTGAAAATGCTCTCGACTGAGTAGAGGCAAAGATAGAGGAAAAGGAATTTCATTGTCTTATAGAGAGATGCTGAGTCCTGTAAACACAGTCTGTTAAGATAAATTCTTCAGGTATAATTCCAGTGGAGAAAAGTACTTGGGGAGGTACTTGCATCACACTAAAACTTTATGGTGTGTAGTACAGTTAGGACAGTTGGACATGGCTTCAACCTACCTTTCAAATATAATCCTAGTGTGTATAAAATGGCATATCAGTTAGATTATAATTAAGGATGAGGAGTTAGATATAACCAAGGAATCAGTTTTACCCATGTGATATAGCAATTTGCAAAAAAAAAAAAAAAAAAAAAAAAAAGACCCAAGTAAAACAATTTTAAAGAAATAATGGAAAAGAACCACTTTCTACAATTAAAGAATGATGGCAAATCAAATCAAGTAATGATACTGTGGTTACTCTTTGGCCTCTGTCTGGAACTTCTCTGTTCAATGCCACCATTCTTTCTTCTCTGGCAGACTTCTTGTTGACCAGTGCCTTCCAAGTTAACTCATCTGACTGAGAACAAAACTTTTCTCCTCACTGTGAGATACTCAGTGACCTGACCACTAAATTCTTACCGTAGCCCTTAGCATTTGATAAATGAATTAAATAGAAATGATTTGTTGTTTTTTGCTGAACTCGATACCTGTAATAAATGTCACTGGTGTCATACAAAACAATTTGCAAATTATTTTTGAAAAGAATTATTTCAACTACAAAGCAGGCAGGGAAGGGGATGATCTGTGAGAGGACATTTCTATAATGATGTCGTAAGAGCCCAGAGGATTTCAGTAACAATTCTATTCATGCCAAGAACAGGAAAAAACAGTGTAGCAGGCCTGATGTTTCTGTTTGTTAGTTATATTACCCTTTCCTAGGTGATTGGAGAAAATAAAAGGAGTGGTGGTATGGAGACTTCAAATCAGCTTGCGTTAGCTTACTTGCGTGAATTTGTATTACCTCGTACTAAGTTTCATGAAAGCCCTTTGCTAACCAAAAAAACAGTCAGGGACAAGATTACTTAAATTTTATAATCCTTTGTCTCAAAATATTGCAGATATGAAAGTAACAATGGTTAGCAAAGCATGCCGCACCAAACAGGTTTTACATTTTTACTAAAATTTCCAAATGAGCGTTGTATTACTGAAATGTTGTCAAAGGTTATGTTTAGTTCATGAGACAGGCTCAAAACAATGAAGTTTTTTTCCATACAAATTCCCAATATGAGAAAGAATTTAAAAAGCAAATTAAATGGAGAGAAGTAAATGAGACATTATTTCTCTAAAGTTGTTTTATTGCCTGCCAGGAAAATATCTTCAGGAGATGGACTGAAAAGGAAAAGACTTTTGTAGTGAGCATCTGATCCACAGCAGATTTGTGGGTATTATTGGCTTTTTCAGACATCAAAAGCAAACTGTGTGAAAGATGATGGAGGTGCTCAAACAGAAATGGGGAATGAAAATGAGCAAATAGAAGATCATGCTCAATAAAAACACAAAACGATAATCAGAATAAATGAGACTATCAGTGCACAAGTAGAAGAAAATCAACTAGAAACATCTGTTCAGGTGAGGCTGAAATTAAGAGAATAAGCAGGCTCTGGTCGTGTGCATTTGGAAAAAGTCTATGCAAGATATGATGAGTAGCATCTCATCCTTCACTCATGTGGAATGATCATATACTACTTTTGTACTTTCATTAAAATTGGTTTTTGTGGCTGTGGCTGTTATACTTTCCCAGAAACCTAGGTTTGTGGCAAAAATGCAGTTGGAAGTGCTTTGGAGATTATGAAAATTTTAACGATAAAATGAAAATATCTCAGAGAAATATGTAAAGATATGGTAATAGTGAAAAACATTTCTGAGAAAGCCCTGAATGAGTGAAATCACAATACTATCAGACCACAAAAATTTCTGAAGAAATAATATGCATATAGAGAACATTCACATCAAATATATTGAATTCTGGTTCTGAAAAAGATAGAATACACACACTTCTCTCTATTTATCCTGCTAAATGCTATTGAAATCATGAACATTATGCATAAAATAAACATAAGCAAACTCTGAAGGATGGAGAGGAGATAGATGAATTAGGGGCCTTGAAACCTGAGGAATCGCATTTCAGTGAAATCTCTGACTTTTATTTTTGTCACGTATATCCCAGAAGTCAGTAACATGGAAATGCCAAAAGTGCAAATAAAAATGCTTCAGTAAAATTCTATTCTGTTTAGCCAAAGAACCAGGAAAAGCTTATTCTAGCAAAACAGAAAAAGTTTAGAAAATTTCCCCCTACTTTATCCATACATCACAGCAAAAATGGTGGTCGTATTTCCACCCTTGTCAGCAAAGGCTGAGTGGGAAGCCTGAACTTCCACCCTCACCTGGAGGTAATGAGGTATCTCTTCCACTGGTTGCTGGGGTTGTGTCAGAGAGTAGGAACTAGGATTTGCATCTTTTCTCAGAGGTCATGAGCCACTCTCTTTCCACTGTGGTATGAGTGGAGGCTTTGTAAGGAACCTGAACTTCCACTACCATTCAGCAGAAATGAGGCAGCATCCCCTTCCCCTTAGTGATGTGTCAGAGGAAATTTGTTAAAACATAAGATTTAAATAAGATCCAAAGTCTAGTAAAATAATAAGTATAATATCCAGAATACAGTAAAAATCACTTGTCATACCAAGAACCAGGAAAACCTCAACTTGAGTGATAAAATACTATGCATAGAAGAGAACATCAACATGGAATAGATGTTGGGATAATCTGACAGGGATTTTAAAGCAACCATTATAAAATTGCTTCAGTAAGCAACTATAAACACACTTGAAACAAGTTAAAAAAGGGAAAATCTCAGCAGAAAAATAGGAGATATAAAGAAAAACCAAAAGTAAATGTTAGAACTGAAAAATACAACAAATAAAACTAAAAACTCATTGGATTGGCTCAACAGCGGAATGGAAAAGACAAAGAAAAGAGTCAACAAACTTGAAAATAGAACAATATAAATCATTCTATCTAAATAAAAGAGAAAAAATAGATTAGAAAATAATGAACAGAGCCTCAGGGACCTGTGTAACTATAAAAAATGATCTAATAATCGTATCAACCAAGTCCCAGAATGAGTAGAGAAAAAGCTTGGTGTTGAAAATGTATTTGAAGATATATAATAAGAGCTGCACACTTCTCAAGTTTGACAGAAGACAAATCCACAAAATCTACAAACCTACAAAACCTACAAAAGACAAATTCAAGAAGCTGAGCTGACCCTAAATAGGAAAACCCAAAGAAGTCCACATAGTAAGAGTCCAAAAAACATAGTAAGAGTCAGCCTAAATGAGAAGATTGCTTTAATGCTCATAACATTGAGGATACAGAATATCCTTCAAGAAAGTCATAAATTGGAAATACTGTTTCCCAGCATGTTTTTGAATTGCCTTTTTCCCCCTTCCAAGTTGTTAATCCTGTGAAATGGGACATTATCTTTGTTGATCACATTTAAAAAAATGAATGTATTTTAATGACTTTACAGGTAAAAGGGTCCACTTTTAAAAAGTAGTAAATCAGAATGTATCATAGACTTAAATATAACAGTAAAACTGTAAACTCTTAGAAGAAAATAGAGAAGTAAATCTTGTGACCTTGGGTTAGGCAAAGACATCTTAGTTATAACACCAAAAGAACAAGCAACAAAGGAGAAGAGAGATAAATTGGACTTCATTAAAAATGTAAAACTTTTGTGCTTAAAGGATACCATCAAGAAAGTGAAAAGGCAACATACAGATGGAAGAAAATATTTACAAAGCAAATATCTGATAGGAGACTTGTATCTGGAATATATAAAAATACACTTCTAACTCAATAATAAAAAGACATAACCCAACTGAAGATGGGGCAAAGATTCTGAATAGACATTTCTCCAAAAAAGGTATAGAGATGGCTAATGAAAACACAAAAAGATACTCAACATTCTTAGCTGCTAGGGAAATGCAAATCAAAATCACACTGAGATACCACTTCACACCCACTCTGATGACTATAATAAAAAGTACAGACAATAACAAGTGTTGATGAGAATGTGGAGAAAGTAAAATCCTCACACTTTGCTAGTGGGAATGTAAAATCATGCAGCTTTAGAGGGGATTTTATTTGTAGAGACTTACATTCTAGTTATCATTTTTTATATAGATTTTCCTGCAACAGTCATATTTATTAGTAGGAATTAATAGTCACACTGGCTGTCAAAACAATCTGACAGTTCCTCGGAAGGTTAAACATAGTTACCATATGACCCAGGGTCCTACTCCAAGGAAAATGCCCGCAGGGATTTAAAATACATGTGCAAATAGAAATGTGTACACAACTGTGTAAGGTGAGGGGAAATGGAAAGTGATAGCTAATGGATACAAGGTTTTATCTGGAGATGCTGAAATGTGCTAAAATTGATTGTGGTGATCACATAACTCTGAATATACTAAAAGTCACTGAATGGTATATTTTAAATGGCTGAAATAGTGTGTGAATTGTATCTCAGTAAAGTTCTTATTTAAAAATATCAAATAAATAATATTAAATTGTTATCTATTTCCTACTATGTTCAAGACATTGTAATCACTGTCATCTGAACATCCAGTCTGTCATTTTGGTGAAAATATGTTTCACTATATCAGAAAGTGAATACTGATTGTATTTTGTCCCAGAAGCCTCAATGAAGTGAAGAAGAAAAAAGTGGTAGAAAAAACAGAATTGAGAAAGAATCACAATTTCCAATTTTGTGGGGGCATTAATAGATATTACTCAAACAGTATGCAAAATAATGGAATTATAAAGTCAAGACCATATGTTAATGTAGAAATGATCATCTTTAGTACTCATGGCATGACCATATATCAGAAGCCCTTAGATACTTTTGAAAAACAGATTTCTTTTCCTCACTTCAAAAATGTATCTTCACCTCAAGAGTGAGTCCAGATTTGATTGCTAGTTATGGGGGGTGGAGGGAAATGAGACTACATGTTTATTATGATAACATTCTCCAGGCAATTCTGAGATAATTCTACCACTCTCCACCAAACTCCTCTCTAACCTTGAGAATGACAGGTTATTTGTGCTAATGTATATGTGGTTCTCCAACATGGAAATAGTTTCCCAAGCTCACATGAGTACAGAATCACAATTTCATGCAGAGCTGGGGCCAAGAGACCGTAGATGTGCTTTTACCATTGACAGAGAGCTCATTTATGTTTGAGCTTATTTGATCCTCATGCTAAAACTAAGTTAGAAGTGGTGGGGTTAAGACCCAAATGTAGATCTTCAAACTCTAAGTCTGGATCTTCAAAGGTCAAAAGCCCAGATTGATGTAGGCTGTTAGCACATTTGTTGTAGAAGAATCAATCACATTAAAGAGACTTTAAACCCACTTCTTCAACAATTGCATAGAGTTAAAGCCTCATGTGTGCAATGAAGAAAAAAATGACATGAACGATATACCATAAAGGTTTAGTTTAAGTATTACAAAGCCCTATGTCAACACCAACTCTATAAAAATTCATGGTTCTCTTCTCAATAATTTAAATCTGTTTTTGAAAGTGCATATTTATATAAAAAAAGGAGAGGAGCATTAAAGCTGGCATAATACTGTCAGCTGTTGGCCATATGGAAAAATTTAAATTGTCATAAAAGCTAGCCAGTTATAAAATGTTTTAGATAGACTTTTTTTTTAAAAAAAATCACATTTTAAGCACTCGAGCAATATGCTCGAAAATATATTGGTGAACTACATTAGTAATTGCTCTAATTGTAACTTCATATAATCCTTCCATATGTAATTAATTGTTTTCTGAACTGACCCATGCAACAGACAATGAAATAAGTTTTTGGTAAGAGTGAAGGTATTAATAGGGAAATTTTTGTAAAAGTATATTTTGTAGTCTTCATTTATAAATACTTACATCTAAGTATTAACTGAATATAGTTATTATTGGGCATCATTTATTTAGTATCTACTATGTGCACAGAACTGTGCTAAGCCCTGCAATGTAGACAGTATTAAATACATGAAGCAACAAGATGAGAGGGTTGAGGAAGTTGTGCTCGAGCCTAGTTTCAAACCTAGAAAGCTTTCTGGTTTTAAAACTAGTTTAAAACTAGTTTTTTTTTCCTTTGTATTTTGATTTTAAATTAATTTTATTAAAATAATGTAAGTTCAAAAGTAAATAATTTTTCATTGTAGAAAATTTAGAAAATATTGAAAAGAGCAATAACAAAATCTGAAAAAGCATATCACCTGTAATTCCACCAATAAACAACAAATTACTTAGTATTTTGATGTGTTTTCCACTCTTTTTTATGAATATGCATATTGAATTTAAAAAGTTGATATTATCTCTGGAACATCTTTTTTATTTCATTGAATGACAATTTTTACTAGTTGCATAATATTCAATTCTGTGGGTATACTATAATTTAATTAACCACTCCATTATTTTGGGATATATAGAACATTTTAATTTTATTATTATTATAAAAATTCTAGGCCGGGCGCGGTGGCTCAAGCCTGTAATCCCAGCACTTTGGGAGGCCGAGGCGGGTGGATCACAAGGTCAAGAGATCGAGACCATCCTGGTCAACATGGTGAAACCCCATCTCTACTAAAGATACAAAAAATTAGCTGGGCATGGTGGTGCATGCCTGTAATCCCAGCTACTCAGGAGGCTGAGACAGGAGAATTGCCTGAACCCAGGAGGCGGAGGTTGCGGTGAGCCGAGATCGCCATTGCACTCCAGCCTGGGTAACAAGAGTGAAACTCCATCTCAAAAAAAAAAAAAAAAAAAAAAAAAAAAAAAAAAAAAATTCTATTATCTTTGTCAGTAAATCTTTATGCCCAAATCTGATCATTTTTTTAAGATAAATTTGTAAGTTTTTGGATGTAAAACTTATAGCATATATTGTAAGTTATCCTCCAGAAATGTATCAATTTACATTTTCACCAGCAGCAGATGATAGTCCCTCTTTCATTTTTCTACATTTTCACTCACTCTGAGTATTTAAAAAAAAATTTTAAACTCACAGCCATTCTCTGCTGTCTGTGCATTAAAGTTATAAGTATTTATATGAGGCATTATTGATATGGTTATCAATTATGGATTATTTATATATTAATTCACTAGTAAGTCATTTAACTAGTTTATATATAATGAATTCTTGATATATGCCAGACCCTGTTTTAGGTGCTAGGGATAGAGTGGTGAATGAGATAAAGGTCTTGCCCTCAGGGGAATTACATTTCATCAGGCTTTGCTGATTTTGGTGAAGAATCATACCTATAATATAAAACGGTGAATATTTTATATTTTAACACATTCCTTGTCACATATGATATCCTTTTCACTTTAATCAGTGTGTCTGGACAAGTAGAGCCATAGCCAAAGTTTAGGCTAGATGAATTTAAGAAATGAGTGTGATAATTAGATTATGTATGGAGTTTAATTATCTGATTATTACAAGATGACAACTCAGAAACAGTTTCTATAGAATAAAGATAGACTAAAAAAAAAGAAAAACAGGTTTCAGTACACATCTAGTGACTTCATCACATGCTGATCAGTGTTACAAGTTACTTGGTACATTAAATGTGTGAGTTTAGTTAAAAATATACAGAATTAACAGAGGAAATTGTAGTCTCTCGCAAAAAGGTGACTTTTGGAAACCAAAAGGAAATAAACATAAAATGTCTTAGGAAAAAAGGGAGAAAGAATTAATAAACTTGACAACCTCCTAGTGCTGCCTGTCAGAATGTCTATGACTAGGTCATTCCAAACAATGTCCTGGCATGAAAAAAATAAGGGAGTAAGAATGCCACGGGCTTAGGCTCATGTTGTAAGGCTTAACCAACTTGTTTCAGATTCTGCTTTTTACATATTTGTGTGACTGAAGTCACATAGCTAAAAGGGATTGTGACAGTAGGAATATGTTCCACTTTTTCCTTTTCAGGAAAAAGAAAATCATCACAGATAGACCTCTCTTGCAATTTGTTTTCTTGTCATTTTCAAGAAATTTCCTATTTTTGTTTTTTAAAATGAGAATTTGTATATTTCAGAGAAAGAGAGCTGACTTTAAGAGAATGTTTCAATGTATTTGCTACCTTAAAATGCAAAACATGCCTAGCACTGTTTTCCTGCTTCCTACTATGTGTTTGATAAATGCTAGATGGTAAAGTGATATATTAGCTTGGGACTGTATTTTCTGTCCCAATGATTTGGCTTTACTCACCAAACATACTGTACACCAGATTTTACAAACCACAGGAAAACTGGCACAAATTTTGAGTATTTTGCTATATAAAATGAGATACTGTATTTACTAAAGTTTAAAAATGTTTTTTTTTGATATTGTTTCAATAAATCTCTGGCCTTAA